>CM073471.1:23123750-24395000 GCA_037074535.1 Gleditsia sinensis
AAATATTTCTGTAGCATAGACACATGTAAAACTGGATAGACATTACCCAATTCAGGAGGTAAAGCCAAACAATAAACCATTGAACCGATCTTATCAAGAATTTCAAATGGTTTTATATACCGAGGGTGTAACTTTTCTTTCTTTCTAAATCTCATTACCTCTTTCATTGGTGAGTCATTAAAGAATATGTGATCACCAACTGATAATTCCTAGTGCTCAACATTCATAGTCCTTGTAAACTTTTGACTTGTATTGAGTTTCCAGTATTCTTTTTCTAATCAATTTCACTTTATCAATGACATCTTATAATAAATATAACTCCACTGAGTCATTTAATAGAACATTTGTAACACCTCTTACATAAGGCTTAAATCTTCTAATATCATTTTATTATAGACAAATTCTGCTAAGAAATCTCCTACCAATCTCAAAAACATGTGCTTGAAGCATGCTCTCCAAGCTAGCATCATCAATTTAGATAAGTTATATTTTATCTATTGCATGTTATTCCAAATTAGATTTCCAAAGTTTAGCTTTTCTTAATTCACTCACATATTAAAAAAACCTATGATGTTCATGTAAAACTTCAAATGATGCCATTGTATTTTGGCATGATAATTACTGCTATGAGCAAGTTCAACTAAAGACAATTAATTTCTCCCAACTGTCACCACAATAATATAAAGATACTTAAAGCATAACTTCTAATGTATAAACACATCATTTAAATTTAGTATTAGTCATACTATAATCTAATAAAGATCTTTAGACTTCCTGACTAACTCTCTTAAGATAATATATTCAATTCGTCTTTACCAACATACCCACCAATGAAAAATTTCACTTGTATCTTCTTTTTACCATTATACAAGTACTATTTTTTTTTTATATCTCAGTATATCTTTATTACCTCGGTTTATCCATATTTACAATCTATGGCTTCTTCTGAAATCTCTTTTCTCAACAATTATTCATACGTGAATTTCCAATCTCAACATAATTCACATCTTAGATACTAAATTCGATTTAGCATAGTCTAAACCTTTAACACAAATATCTTGATTACTTACATTATTTTCGGACATGATTCTCAGAATATTCTCCATATTTTCAAATTAAGAATTCAAAGATCATTTTAAATCCTACTTTCTATATTTTATCCCTCAAGAACTTCAGTACCACTAATTCACTTTATTATATTCCTCAAAGTACCATAAGGCCATCATTTTTTTCTATTCCTTTCATCTAAAAATCGTTATATAGTTCGGTGTCCAAACTCACTATTTTAAGTTATATTCTTTCAAGATTTCATTCATTAGTCACTTCTAACCAATTGAAATCACAAATTTCCTACTTTTGTCTTATCTATCTTCCAGTAAACCCAATATGTTCACATCCTTCTCTTATAACATTTTTCCATCACTATCCAATCCTTAAGCAATCCTAACATATCTTACTTTCACTATTCATATCATGTCTGCCACTTATCCATTTTAATTCACTTTTCACATATTCATATATTTTCATGACATACTATCCAAATATCAAACATCACCCAAGTCACAATCTTGACAAACGAAATAGTCATTTACTCACTCACCTATTAGAAAACTTACGGTATTTTATGTAAAACTTCTACCCAAAACTTCTTAAAATGCTCTCTAAAAACAATCTGTGAACTATAGTTCTCGATCAGATATAATCAATATCAATACCTTATGAAGTCTTACTATCTTATTCAAAGACAAGTTTGAACCTATCTATAATTATCCATTTTTATTCAGGTACTCTATCTGATATTGTAATTTTGCAAGTCTTTGATATTCTACTTTTACCTGTTGACAAGTTAATCATCGAGATACAAAATCAACTATATCTTTCTTCATACTGTCCCACCAATAAATTTCTTTTAGATCTTTATACATTTTAGTTACCTCAGGATGAATTGTATATATGGATCTATGGGCTTCCTCTAAAATTTCTTCCTTAAGTTCTTTATTAAATACACACAATCGCTTGCCCAATCTTAGAATTCCTTCAGAGTCTATAATAAATTCAATATCACTGCCATTCTTGACCTTATTCTCTTTACGTGCTTAATATGGGTCACAGTCATAACTACTGTACATATACATGCTTGCCGTTTTTTTTTTACCTTTAATTTAGCTAATATCTCCGCCAATCACTCACATAGTTGTTCTCATTATGTCTAGCCTATTCGCATGCTATTATAAGTATGTCTTTCTCTGAGTTCTGTAAATGCACACATTAGTATCTTTATTTTCATACTCAAAATTTGGGTGTGTGCAGCTATGGAGGGAACTGCATTTCGTCAATTTCGAAATGTTTGCGTCTTTTGTGGTTCCAGTCTTAGAAAGGATGGAGAATATGTGAAAGCAGCACAAAACCTGGGTATGGTGCTGGCCAGGAGAAAAATTCATCTAGTCTATGGTGGAGGTAACTGTGGATTAATGGGGTGTGTGGCTACAGCTACACATGTAGGGGGATGCCAAGTTCTAGGTATTATTCCTACAGCTCTAGCTGCATCTAACATCGTAGGAAAGACAATTGGGGAAGAGTTTAGGGTTGCATCCATGCATGAGCGCATGGCTAGAATGATGAGCAATGCTGATGCCTTCATTGCCTTACCAGGTGGTTTTGGTACTTTAGAGGAGATTTTCCAAATAGTCTCTTGGGCACAACTGAATATGCATCACAAACCGATAGGTTTGTTAAACGTTAACCACTTCTTTGATGGTCTGTTATCTTTCCTTGATCATGCTGTAGAACAAATGTTTATCCCACACTCAGCACGACGAATTCTCATCTCAGCTTCAGATGCTGAGGAGCTGATTGATGCTTTACAAGCATATGTTCATGTACCTGATCCAATTACAGCTCAAATAGAATGGACAACAGACCACAGCAAAAAGCGCAAATTGGACTTGGATCTTCATCTGTAACTATAGCAAGATGTGGACATTGCTGTACCGCTTTTACTTTCTTAGGGTTATCTTAGATACCATCTTGCTAGCCACATACCTTAAGAAAGTACTATTACTAAGTCAAAATTTATATTTTGAGAACTTAGCATATAGCTGATACTCCCTTGGAGTTTGTAATACTATCTTTAAATATTGCTTATAATCCTCTGCACTCTTGAAATATTCTAGTATATTATCAATAAATATAATAACAACTTGATTTAGGGATGACTTACTTACTTATTCATTAACTCTATGAATGTAGCTGGGGCATTTGTCAATTCAGATGACATAACTATAAACTCATAGTGTCCATGCCGAATCCTGAAAACAAAATTTTTTTTTTAATATCCTCTTCTCTTATCCTTAATTGATGATATCTAAATATCAAATCAAGTTAAATTTCATATATTTTTTTTTAAAAAAATGTTGAGCACTTTCTAACTGATCTAATAGATCATCTATACGAGGTAATGAGTATTTATTCCACATTGTCACTTTATTCAATTGTCTTTAATCTATGTATAGTCATAGTGATCCATCTTTCTTTTTACAGATAGAACTGGAGCACTCCAAGTAAAAATACTAGGGCTTTTAAATCCCTTGTCTGACATGTCTTGTAACTATTTATTTTTCAGTTCTTTAAGTTCAGTGGGTGCCATTCTATATGAAAATATAGACGCTGGCCAGGAAATAACTCAATACCAAATTCTATTTATTATTTCGGGGTAATCCTGGCAATTCTTCAGGAATTATATCAGAAAATTCTCTAATCACTGGAATTTGATTTACACTGATATACTTTATATCAGCATCTCTCACCACTGCCAACTATCCTTGACACCTTTTTGTAATCACTTATGGACTGCTAAAGCAGAGATTAGGTTACTGGGTATCTCACTAAGATTTCTTTGTATCAAGAGAGAAAATTCTCCAAGAATATTGAATTTAATCACCTTCTAGTGACATGTTAAAATGACAGGACATAATCCCAACAAATTCATTCTCAATATCACATCACAATCTACCATATCTAGACAACCGGGTACAACGGAGGTCACATTCAGAAATCATCATACCAGAGTTTGACCCCTTCTGTACCTTGGTGGTATAGGATTTGCCTAAACTCAGCATTTCGCTGAGGTTTGCCCTACTACCATTCAAGAGGACACGCGAAGAGACTCTGTATAGGTCTTTTCCCAAGCAAACAGCAAGGGAAGGCATATAACATCTCATATAACTGGCATCTCGCTATAAAACAGATATAGTCCAACCGTCACTTAACCATGCCAACATAGCATACTATAAACTGACTTACTTGAACAAAAAGACAACATCCTATCGAACCCCTTTAGCAGCACCGTGAGTATAAGCATGTTCGGATTCATACCCATACTCAAAGTCCTACCTAAAGGTCCGTTACTCCATGAACACAGGAAAATCTAATGCTCTGATACCAAACTGTCACTTTCTTCTGGTGGCAACAGGGGTACCTATCAGAGCACTGCAGCCCATACTACAGCTCCTGGGCGGAGAGCCACGCTTCGCCACATCGTTCACGCGTGAGAGTTCCCAAGACTTGGCTTTTCAACCAGGCTCTGATACCACTTTGTCACAGCCCCAAATGATGGAACACATGACCGGCACGACATAAGGGTTTCCCTCTAGCCGCAAGCCTAACACATAGCATGCACAAACATCCAGCACACAATCCAGAGTACATAATAAATATAACTGGCCACATATGCCACATCCAATATCAGAAAATACTGTATATATGTTTATATATATATCTCATGATATCTCATGAATTCAACATTCTGATTCAACTTGGCCCATGGCCTCATAATATTCATGTGATTCAACTTGGCCCAAGGCCTCATAATACCAACATTATTGTAAAATATAAAACCATTTTTTCAAACAACACATCAAAATACGCAAGAAGCGAGGATCCTGCCTGTATGTTCATGGAGATACTCTAGACATAACTAAACTAAACAAACAGTACAAAAGAGCCTTGCCCAAACTGGGGCTCACTAACACTATATTCAGCCTTATACGAAGCTGTAGCTGGATCAAAGTCTCTTTGACTATCTGTGGGGAGGAAACAAAAGAGGGGTGAGATTACCACATCTCAGTGAATGAATAAATCATACTATAACTGAAACAGGGCAAATCAAGCACGAGTGTTTCGCAATGGGTTTAATAATTGAAATCCAAATGTAAAGATAACAATAGAAACATTAAGCATTTAACCATAATTTATTGAAAGAATGCTAAACAGTTCAAATGTGTGTTCAAAAGATAAAACATGATTAAATCAATAACCGTAAGCAAATCAATTATGCATGGTAAGTAATACATGAAGATATTTATGCAATAACAATGATGAATGAGCTTGTTTAGAAATATTTAATCTTTAAGAAAAATGCATCAGTTTATTGGAGGTCTTTCCTAACAGATCTATCATCTCCCCCAAGCACACAGCAAGGGTAGGGTAATCACTGTAGGCGTAGACATAAGTCCACCCTAAATCCCCCAAGCACACAGCAAGGGTATGGTAATCACTGTAGGCATAGACATAAGTCTACCCTAAATTTCCCAAGCACATAGCAATGGGTCCCCAAGCACATAGCAATGGGTATGGCAATCACTGTAGGCATAGACATAAGTCTACCCTAAATCCCTGTGTCTTAGGCAGTCATATGCCCGTTACAGTATCCTAGGCCGAAGCCTTAACATGATCATGGTGCACCAGGGCTAGCACTACCTGCGGCTAGCTAACAGTGATCTAAAAGGGTCCCTCCAATAGAAAACATTTGAAATATGCTATTCAAAGAGTTTTAAAGTAAAACATTTCAATAACTTTACCATAAAGCTATAATTCTCCATCTAACTCTTTTTATGTATAAAATTCCGTTCTAAAATATATCTCATCCATGAATTCCCATGGAGACCTTTATAATCATAAACTTTCCCTTTAAAACATAGATCGTCCGTAGACGTCACATAGATGCTTATCATGCATCAAATCATTTCATGGCTAACTTAATTCATTTCTATGACTAAGTTTGTATTTCTATAAATCTAACTCAAATGGAGAATTATTAGCCTAGATGCTTGCCCTGCATACCTAGAGTTCAACTAGGATTTAAATTTATAATTTCTAACATGGTTGGAACATATTGGTTTTCAAAGCAGTAAAACAATTTAGCATACATTCCAACTAGTTAAAATCATACGAGAGAGAGAGTTATAAACCGAATTCATAAAACATGCGCTATAGTATGAAAAACCCACTCACAGGTAAGGGCTCCAGATTGGACAGCCTTAAAATCCTAGTTCCTGGTCTGAATTCGGTAAAACAGACCCCAAAATCGAGTCCGGATGGTCCAAAAGCCTTAAATGAGTTTGGTTACTGTTCACCGCCGGAAATACTATTCACGCCGGAAAACACTATTCACCGCCACTATTTATCGTCGGAAAACACTATTCACTGTCACAAAAATTTTACCGAATCAACAAAACAATTTCATATTCTAATATTTATCTAGTTTCTGAATCCATCTACGGAGTCAGATTTCTAATTAGAAGTCCCTAAGTAAGGTTTTTCAAAACTTACCTTTTACCGAGATTTTTTTACTTCAGATCTACGGCGATTCAACGGTTGATTTGAAAAACTGATCGGTCAAAACTGAAGTACTCTTCGTCCTGAATCCAATAACATTTTCAGTTTTGAGATTAGAAGCCCATAAGCACTCCAAATCGAAAGATGAAATTGGATGTTACTATTCATACACTATTTATTACTATGCATTTTTTTTTTCATTTTTCTCGAATCCGATCGTCGCCCCCGGTTTTCGTTTTTATGGTTTCTGCTTTTGTTTTTTTTTTTAATATAATAATAATTATTATATAATTAATAATAGGATTTTCTTTTATAAAAATTCATATAAATTTCATTTTTCATCGTAAAATATTCTAAAAATTTCTAAAAATTTCCTTTCTCATAAATCTTTAGTTAAACTCTTAAATCATAATTTTTCTTAATAAATATCATAATAAAATAAATTTCAAAACAAATATCTTAAGTCATATTAAAAGAAAGAATATTTCTAAAAGTACCATAAAAATTCAATAGAGGCCGGTATAATTATTTTAAGCAATACAATACTTCTTTTACTTAAAAGTCTACTTACTTTTAGCAAAACATAATCATTTTTAAACAAATAAAAATATATTTGCTTATAGCGCGCCAAAACATAAATTCTCATATTTCTTTTGTAACTCTTTAATCCATGTAATAAATATACATATTTTCTACGGTTCTTATCTCAATTTTCAAAATTCTCTCTTTTATTCTAAATTTCCTTTAATTGGAATTTTTGTTAAATTTTACGGTTATTACATTTAACTAAGTTAGTTTGACAAATAAAAGAACATCCATAACCTATAGTTTATATATCACAATACAAAATGTTGACATTCAAACTTTTCTTTGGTACAAAGATAGTCCTTAGTCACAAAAAGATCACAACTAATTCTTTAGTACAAAAATAATACTTAGTCATAGCTACATCACAGTCAGTGTTAAGAAATGGTAATTTAACCGATTTTATTGAGTACATAACCAGCCAAATATCAATAATAGTAGAAGTAGTAGAACTGATCAAACAAAAAATAGTAACAGCAAATCCAATGAAGTACAAATCTTGATAACAAAGTAAGGCCATCATACTAGACTAACAATAATTCTACTAGTAATTACAGGATACAAAAGAAAAGCTAGACTGAATTGTATAGAGGAGTTTAAAACAGTTATAAATATTGTTAATCAAGACCATTTTTAGACATTACAGACAATAAACAAAATTTGAGTTTAATATAAATATATTAAATTGGATTTTGTATAAAATCTTTAAACACATCCACATTTAGACCACTTTGGAATTCTTAAATCTAAACTTGATAAAAGAATATATATCATGATGTTGGCTAACACTCAACCATATATGGTTTTCAATCACACCTGAAAAGGCAACAGTAGTACAAGTGGGTAGAGATCAAACAACATGTTCTGGAAAACATATATCCACAAAAGCATGCCTTATCAAAAAGTCTAATATAAGCAATTGTATTTGTAACCCTTAATATATGATAACTTGTGCAACCATAAACATTACATACTTATAATATTTATGGCTCATCAATAACAGTGGCCTGGCTCTCTCCAAACTATGCTTCCATTAAATGACAATAACCTCCTAAACAAATAATTTTATCCATTATATTGAGTTTTATACATATATAATTCCATTCAAATTTATCAATGTCTTAGCATCTAAAAGCATGGAATGCACAGTTGAGATTCTTTGGTTTAAAGGTTATCGATCAAAACACTTGATTAACTTAAATCTAATCCACTATAAACAAGCAAAAATATAAAAAGACAATGATTTGGTCGTATACATTTCACTTCCCAATAAATTCAACAACTTGGGAACAAAGTTAATTGTTTGATGGGTAACTATAGTGAATGAAACAAACAAATTGCATTAGCTAGTAAAAAAAAGGCCAAGAAATGCGATCATCATAAAATCATGAACATATATAGTTACCTGTTGGATAGATGCGATTAAAGAGTTCATTTGTGCTTGTAGCCTTTCTTTGATCTGTGCTTGTAGTCTTTCTTTGATATGTACTTGTAGCCTTTCTTCAAACTGTGCTTGTAACTATGCTTGCAACTGTGTGTTCATCCTTTCTTCCCGTAATTTCATCTCTTCATGCATCTCCCCATGTAGTTCTACAATAATCTCTTCACGTATTTTTCTCCTTTGCTCTTGAAGATGCTCATAAGTGATTTGTCCAGAAGATCTTTTAAAAGGAGGTCTAACTCCATATCCTTTGCCACGAACATACCCTGTCTTTTGACCAAAAACTTGGGTCAAGATCTCTTCGTTGCTCAAACTAGGAGCGTTTTCTTCAGATTGTTTTGATACAATCTCTTGTAGTTGGCTCTACATTTAAATCATGTATTTAGAATAAGAACAATATAAATTAAAAGTTAAAAAAATTGATAAAATAAAACTATACATGAATTTCTTGGAACTTTGCATCCGATCATATGACTTCTCCATCTTTAATTCTACGAGTATGTTGTATCTCTCATATCTTGTCAAGTGGTACCTTCTCTCCAGTTTCAAGATTTCTTTAAAATAAAATTGCATGAATACTCAACAATACAATGAAAATATGCACATAAAAATATGCCAAGCATTTTAGAATGTCACCGTTGATTCCTAAACTTCAGCGAATGATCGCGAACCACATGTATATTTTGTTGTAAGCTTGGCCCTCTTCTGAGCATTTGTTGAACTTTTACCCTATAATAAACTCCACATCCATCTTTATTAACATATGGTGTATTAGAATTCTATCTAAGAAAGTTATAACTGAATACCTTGAAGTCCTCTGAGCTAAAATAACTGACCAAGTGCCTCTATTCATCATCTTTGACTGTGGGAGGTGTGTGTGCCAGTCTTTCTTCATCAGTTTTGTACATGGAGTAGAAGATGTGCAAGCAACTCTTCCAATTTTTGTATGACCTTTGTGCAGTGACATTGATGAATGCATTAAATCACCCCTCCATACTTGTAACAACCTCAAATTTTTCCTACAATAATGAATCCAGAGGTGTTAAACTCGATAAGTTAATATGGATATCATACAATTATGATAGTTATTACCTCCACTTTCAACAAAATCTATGCTCTACATTGCTCCCAAATGTTTGTCCAATCCCTCTCCTTCAAGGGACAAGTGCATCATGTGATGTGTCCAATGTAGTTGACAAGCTCTTGACAAGCTCCCTTGATCCTTCTTCCACAGCTCGAAGGATATCATTAGGAATCTCAATTTAGATTTTTTGTCCATTTTTCGTCTTTGAATCTACTGAAATACATTTGTACGATCCCCTTACATTCTTAGCTACGCTGCAAGAAGCTATAAACCACATGACAATAGGGTATTAATAACAGAATAGTAAATATTAATTAACTGGTGCAAAGTGTTTTATTTCATTACCTACACTACTAATTGGATGTCGAGAAGTTGGTGTAGTAAGTTGTGCTTGGGCTCTCTTCACGGTGTGGCTGCATACATAATTGTGGAGTCCCCACATTAGTCATAGCCTGGGTAACACCCCTAGATCCACACCCATGTCCCCTCTTCCTCTTCCTACCATCTTCAAACCAACCTGTTATAAAGTATAGACCATGTTGGCAATTCAATAGATTTAGTGATAAAATAATAATCTAATTAAAAATAAAATATGCAATGAAACAAATTACTTTCAATAATGAATTCAATCTAAAAAAAAGGACAATTGCATTTCAAGTACCAAATTAATGTATATTACAACAATAATGCGCTACACAAAAACAGGTTAGTGCATTTCTAATTGTCAAGCATTATATGCACATTTTTCATTCTATGGCATTTTACATAGAGTCTTCGGATAAAAATTCTCTTTCATCATTTTCCTCATCTACTGTTTCATCTTCTTCATCGTCATTAATGAAATCAAGTTCCCTGGCACTTCTTCCTTCACTCTGATGACTAACACTTTGAGGTTGAATATCGTCCCTTCGTAACATAACTCCAACCTTATCTTGATCCTCACCATGAATGTAATCATTATGTCCAACCTCTTCTTGTTGATATGCATCTTTAGCTAATAATGATTTAGTCTCATCTTCAAGGGGCATGCTAAAAAGGTCACAAGGTGATGTTTTCACAACAACAAGCCAATCTTTGTCGACGATATCATCCAAATAGAACACTTGTTCTGCCTATGATGCCATAACAAATGGCTCATCCGTACTTAATGAAGAACGAGTATTCACGCTTGTGTATCCATATTTGTCGACTTTATATCCTCTTTCCAAATGAGCAACATCCCACCAGTGACACTTAAAGAGATATATTTTCTTATCTCCCATGTAAGATAACTCATAAATATCTTCAAGGACACCATAATATTCCTTCTCAGGATCTGAATCATCTCCCTTCACAAGAACTCCACTGTTTTGACTTTTCCTTTGCATTGCACGGTCTTTTGTATGAAATCTAAATCTGCTGACAAGAATTGTTGTATATCTATAAACTACTCTTTATGGACCCATGGATAAACTAATCAAGTCATTGTCTCCTTAAAAATGTGATCTAGACTTCATGACCTATCAGAAATCAAACAAGATCGAGAGGTTATGATGTAGCTAATAATATAATACATTGAGTAACTTATAGGAAGACACTTAATCGACGATTAAACCATTTGGAAAACTCTTTCATGTGCCTTGAATCGACATTTGATGCTTTGGTTTGTGTTTGAAGCTCCTTTTTACACTTTCTACAAATTATATCATTCTTTCTATTAGAATTTAATCAAATAACAAATTAATTAGTAGTAAACTATAGTTACTTACTCCATAAACGGCCAAATCTTCTCACAATTTTGTAGCACATATAGAAAAGCTTCATCAAATTCTTTATTAGATAGGAAAATCGATTTAGCTGTACCTCTTGCCTATCCACTTTGGTTAAATATTGACATCTCACAAGTTGTCACATTCCCATCGTCATTTCTCAAGACTCTATTAAACTTGGTTGAAATGTCATTCAAATATTTTGAGCAAAAGGTGATACTTTTATCCGCTAAATAGACTTCAACAATTGAGCATTCTGGATGAGCTTTATTGTGAACATATGATTTTAATGTGTGTAAATACCTACAAAAGTGAGTTGAAATTATAATGGTTTCTTCAAATCAAGTATAACTCAAGTTTAAGTCTAAGTCAAATAATGTTACCTTTCAATTGGATACATCCATCGGTACTGAACAGGCTCAGCAATCTTTACCTCTCTTGTTAAGTGAACTGACAAGTGAACCATGACATCTAAAAAAGTTAGAGGGAAAAAAGTTTCCAATTTACATAATGTAATGGCAATTTGTTGTTCAATGGAATCCAAGTTTTCCATGGTTAAACACTTTGAGCACAGTATCTTGAAATATTGTGCCAACTATATTATGGGATCACTCACCTCCTTAGACAATAACCCACGTATTGCAATTGGAAATAATTCTTGTAACAATATGTTATGGTCATGACACTTTAATCCAAATATCTTATTCTCTGATACATTGACACATCTTGAAATATTTGAAAAAAATGGATCAGAAACCTTTAACTGAGCCAAAAAATTACTCACTTTTAACTTTTCTTGCGGTGATAGCACATAACATGCCGTCAGTAGCAAGATGTTGTTTCCATCAACAATAGGGTGTAAACTTGGTCTGATCCCCAAGTCCATTAAATCATATCGATTCTTCACTGTGTCCTTTATCTTTCCAGCCATATCCATTATCGTAAACACAATGTTGTCAGATATGTTTCTCTCAATATGCATGACATCTAAATTATGCCGCAATAAAAGTGTTTTTCAATAGGGAAATTCGAAGAAAATACTCTTCTTCTTCCAATTATAAGCACCGCTAGATTTGTCACGCATTCGCTTGTTGCTCTTTTCAAATGTCACACTTGGTAAAAGTTGTAGTTGATCAAGTACTTCTTCACCAGTCAAATATGTAGAAGCGACATTATTTTCTATTTTACCATTAAATGCCCTCCTATTCCGATGCCATGGATGATTGGTTGGTAAGAAGCGTTGATGTCTCATATAACATAATTTACTTCTCAGTGACATCGAGTGGGTATGTTTATGGCAATAAGGACATGCCAATTTTCTCTTTGTTGACCACCCTAAAATATTACCATATGCAGGAAAATTATTTATTATCGACATGATAGCAGCTCGCATACGAAAATTCCTCTTTGAATGAGCATTATATGTCTCGACCACTAAGTCCCACAATTCTTTCAACTCCTCAATCATTGGTTCTAAATATATATCTATATCATCTCTTGGAGACTTTGGACCTAGGATAAGAAGTGTCATCATGAAGTACGGTTGTTTCATATATTTCCAAGGGGGCAAGTTATATGGTACGAGAACAACTGGCCAAATACTATAGTTAGTGCTTATGTTTCCATATGGTTGGAAGCCATCACTGACTAAACCCATCCTAACATTTCTAGGGTTAGATGAGAAACTAGGGTGTTGCTCATCAAATGATTTCCAAGCAATGGAGTCAGTAGGGTGCCTTAATACACTATCATTAACACATTCCTCCTTGTACCACCTCATGTCTTTAGCAGTGTGTCCTACCATGTACAGTCTTTGCAATCTAGGCTTTAATGAAAAATATCGTAAGACTTTGTGTGCTTCTTTTTTACCTTTGGGTCCACTTGATTTCCATATGGACAATTTACATTTAGGGCATGATTATGCATTGACATATTCTTTTCTATATAGAATGCAGTCATTCTTACAAACATCAATTTTGTGTAGTCTAATCCTAAGTCTTGAACAACCTTCTTAGCTTCGTAATAGAAATTTGGTACTTGGGCCACCTCTGGCAACACTTCTTTAAATAAGTCTAACAACATGTCTACTGACTTATCACTCCAATGATTAAGGCACTTTACATTAAGAAGCCTAACAATGAATGACAATTTTGACACCTTGTTACAATTTGGATATAGACTTGTTTTGGCATCCATCAATAGTTGGTAAAACTTCTTTGCATGCACATTTGACTCTTAGCCATTTTCTATATTAGTATTCGGCTCCTCTATGTTCACAACTCTGTATGCATCATGTATCATCCCAGTCATGTCATTCTCCTCAACAGTATTATTTTTATTAAGGGGATTTAAAGTGATCCCTACAACTTCTCCATGAAGATCCCAGACTTTGTAAGACTCTAAAAACTCATTCTTCAACAAATCAAATTGTATTTCATGTCTCCCCTTGAATACCACATTTCTACATTTTTTACATTGATACCTACTCCTGCTTCCTACACTTATTTCACTATATGCCCAATCAAAAAAATGATCCACCCCTTGTTTGGATAAGCTATATGACATTTAACCAACTTTTGTCCATAATTTTTCCTACAAAATTTGTTGTATTGAAAGTTAACAATTGAAAAAGAGAAAGAAACATATTTGGACAAGATAAAGTGTATATGTATTGGTAGAATAACTTTAGAGCATACAAAAAGTAGAAAGTCAAAGAGATGGAAGGCATTACCATTGTTCATGCCTTAAATATTAGAATTCTTTGAATGAGCATTTCCAAAACAAACAAAGAATATGACATCTTTGAATGAGCACTTTCATTAAATAATTTGATGCCAGAAAGAATAACAAAGTTACTAAATAAGCATAACAACTTAAGAAGTTAATAAACATTTTCAACCTATCATATATACAATTCATACAACTTAATCATGTTCTTGCTCAGTAACAATATTATCTCCCTAAATGAAACAAGCGTTTTAAAAAAAATAAGGAGTGCTAGAAAATGCTACCCCTCCTCTTAAAAAGATGTAATATTAACATAATAGATATAAAAGGTGTTTTTTTTTTCTTGTTCTAGCCTTAATAATTTACAAATAGTATAAAATTTTCTAGCCAAGTTTAACTAGCCATACTTTATACTTGCTCTCCAAATTAAATAGTATAGAGCAAATCAATTGTTGCATGTATAAAATTACAAATAGAAACGCCCCACCAAAACCTTAAAGAGCTTCACTATCAGGTAACTAACTTTGAAGTCCACCCTGGCCTACAGATAGAGATGATAATCATGTAACTTTGCAGTGATATATTCTAAGAAAATGTTGTGCTAAATTCACAGCCACTAAGTTCCATGTACTAAGGAGAAAATTAACTATCAGTAGTTTTAATGTATACTACCTTGAAATAGTAGAAGAGTACCAATAACAGGCCACCTGAACTGCAGCCCAAGTCACTAAGGTATCCTCTTTTAAAGGAAAGAGCACCTGCTTGAATCCCTCATACTAACACTTAGATCTACTCCCATAATTGATTTCAAGAAATTTTTGGAACTATCATATAACAACAATGTCAGAAAAATGATATTCACCCTTCTCAACTATAATTTGTACTGATAATATTTACTTTCCAGGGAAAGTGCACACAGCATCAGCTATGAGGTTTGTTTTCCTAGTTATTGTATGCATCTTCTCAAATATAATCCTAAAAAGATACCACCATGATGCACAAAAACGATGGAACCTCCAATATAAAATATATACATGCTTCTTTTCCTATCCTCCATGGCAAGTGCTAATTAAATGCACGAGTGTATGTGGCGGCTTATTAATATAGTGCCTAGCAGCATAATACTATCTAAGGTGATTTATTCTACTTTCCATATAATACTAATGACATTATGGGACCAATTTCCACAAATTAAAAAGGTGCTTCTCTCGCATCAACCAAAAAAGTGATGATTTACTTGCTTCCAATATGTATATCAGAAAATCAAACCAAAAATGTAAAATACTTTTCTAAAATATGTACACTTCAACTTCATTGCAATTAGCATTCATAAATAGGTAAAAATAAAGACTACTACTCAAAAGAGGATATAATAGAAATATCCAACAACTTACATGACTACATCTGGTAACACATTTAACTTATCCAAAATTTTGGAAGCACCTAATCTCTATAACTTCTTTCCTTCCTAGAAAATAGGAAAGGGAGAAGTTACATATTTGTCTAGTTTTAAGCCATTAATTTTTCAGTGTGAAGACATATATTTCCTTATTCCTTTAACAATATCTATAATTATACTTCAATGAACTGAACTATTAAACATGTAATGGATTTTGGCCAAAATAAGTATGAAGAGGGCACAAGATCTATAATTTTACTTCATTGACCTGAACTTTATAAATTTGCAAAGGAATTTGCAAAATATATCTGAGGAGGGCAAAAATGGAAAGCACTGTTACAGAAATCTAGAAGCATTTCATCTCCTATTGTGCAGGTGTACAGATGATGCTGACAATAGACAAACAACAAACTAGGTTTCTAAAAATGATGAGATCCATGAAGAAATTTGTTATGAAACTCTCCAAACATGAAGGGTTTTTAAACTTCTATCCACTGGAGGTGTCCATCAGTTACAACGAGAAGAAAAATAGCATGAACGCAACTAATGATATTCTACCTAGCAAGGATAAATGGAATATAATCTCCCCTGAATCTCATTGAATCAAAATCAGAGATAAATTACTTAAAAAAAGAAGTGAAAAGCTGTTTCGGACTATATCAAAATGCAAAGCACCATTTTTTCAAATAAAGAAACTCAAATTGAATAGAGAAATGTGATCCAGAAAATACATTGAAATTGAATAATAATACATCTATCACAAACTCACATTTAATCCACAAACCATCTTTATGAACTAAACACTAGCAGCCATTTAATCATATTTATGAACAAGCATTCGATCATTTATGTTAAACATGTTGAATACTACAATACACTGCACAATGCAAAACTTAAAGTTAATCTAACTTTAATCAATGAGAACATGACTTAAACACAGATTTGTAATAATCTAAAGATGAGTTTGGCAATTCAAGCTCCCATCCTAAATATTACAATCTCGAGTGACTTAATACATAGATTAATTATTTGTTAACTTAGAAACAATGAACTTTAATTGAATACTTAGTGGTTTATCTAAGGTAAACTGTGAATGTGCAATTTATGATTTATTAAGTTTCTAGATGAAATGGTAGTACCAACAAATTTTCAATGGAATGTTCCAAAAATGAAAGGTGTTTCAACTTCTATCTCCTGAAAAAATTCATAAGTAACACACACACAAAAAAATCAGCATAAATGCAACTAATGATGTCTTACCCAGCAAGGACAATTGGAAAATAGGCTCTCCTGCCATATTTTTGAGTCACAAGTAACTTTGGTCTTTCAAAAAAAATGTCTCTTCTTTTTTTCCTAGTTTTCAGAGAATCATATAACATAATACAAAAATTTAATTGCAATGAATTCTTTATCTACTCCTAAACAAAAAAGTAAATTGAATTCATTATTGATTTTTAATGATTCCACTTTAATATTAACCCTTTTTTCTCATCATGTCACTAGTATTTTCATTAAATTTTCACTTTTAGGAAGTTGTATACTAGATAAATTACACACCAACTGCCACTCACAAGGGGCATATGTAAGCATCATGTTCTTGCGGTTCTGTTAAAAAGACTACGAGTAAAGAGCAAAGTAATTATATATAATGCTAAGTTCCACACAGAATGGGTCCAGGCACACAAAATGGGAGAAGGAGAGGGCTAAGAGACGAAATGCATTTGAAGAAAGGGCTAAGAGACAAAGGAGAGGGAGATAGATGAAGACATGGCAGAAGCACTTCAAAGAGCATTCATCTGTATGTAGTTTAGTGACGATTTAAAAAATTGTCACAAAAGGGCATACTTTTTGTGACTACCTATCAAAATCGTCACTGAAAAATAATGTTTTTGTGACCACTTTAAAAAGTCGTCACTGAAAGTTTAACTTTGAGTGACGATTCTTGTAGGTTGTCAC
Source organism: Gleditsia sinensis (assembly GCA_037074535.1). Lineage (NCBI taxonomy): Eukaryota > Viridiplantae > Streptophyta > Magnoliopsida > Fabales > Fabaceae > Gleditsia > Gleditsia sinensis. The sequence continues at coordinate 23,141,306 of CM073471.1, forward strand.
TGAAAATATACCTTTTAGTGACAACCCCTCTAAGTCGTTACTAAAATTCTTTTTCAATGACGACTTTTTTAATCGTCATAAATTGTCAATTTTTTTGTAGTATCCACAATTACACTTACTCTATAATTACGTTTTTTTCATTCTATAATTGTAAGTATTGTTTTCTACCAATTATTTACTTCTACTATTACTATGACAATTATTAATGTTACAAAATTGTTCCTCCTAATTTTACTACCTCAAAGTAATATATTCAACAAGCATAACATTATGAACCAATTTAATGAAAACAACAAATATATATATGCATTGCAAAAAAAATCAAAGAAAAAAAATATATTTCAGGCTATTACATCACAACAACATATATATATTACTTTAATTTTAAATTAAACGTAATACATAAATAACAAATATTATCTAAAATTTTTAATATATTTTTATAATGTTCAGTTATTAACTCATTACATATATTAAATGAAAACAATTATTTTCTAATTAAAATGCATAAAACATAAATAACGTAGAAGGCATGTAAACTTTTGTAAATTATTCTAATTATCAGTTATTAACTTATTACAACATATATTAAATAAAAATATTTTTTTTGACATAAAAATAATTAAAATGCATACCTTCAAAGAGATTACAAAAGCTATAGATCACGAATGTAACAAAATATGGAGAAATTCTTCACAAAATTAAACAAAAATTATTTCATCAAAATAATTTAAATATGGACTATATAAAAAATACTTTTCTACTACATTGAAAGTACTAAACTACATACCTCCGAAAAATATTATGAATAGCAAACCTCAAGTTACTAGACGTCACTCATAGACAAAAGCAAAAAGTATTTGGTTGCTTGATGAAAATGAGAGGGGAAAACGATTTTATAGAGGACTGAGATTTGATGACGGTTCTTAAACCGTCATTAAGTTAAAGTTTAGTGACATTTTTTTAAAAAAATCATCGCATTTGTGGACTTAACAACGGTTTAATAAAAAAACCATCATATAAAAGGTGTGTGGATTAACGATAATTTGTCTTAACCATCGTTAAACCCGCGTTATTACCCGAACAATCAATTTATGGTGACGGTTAACGAAAAACCGTCATAATGTAACGACAATTTCTAAAAAATCATCGTAATTTAACGATAATTTCTTGAAAATCATCGTGACATTAGACACTCCACCTACACAAACGGCTATTTCTCTTCTAATTCATTGGTTTTCACGACAATTTTCATTGAGCCGTTGTTATTTCTTAAATAATAACGACAATTTTAAAAACCGTTATTAAACTATGTTTTAGAGATGGTTTTTTGTGACCATCGCTATGTCTCCATCACCAAAACTCAATTTCCTTGCAATGAAGTGTGTTTGGTAGAATTTAGTTAAAACTATATTTTAAAAATATTTTCTAAACAAATGAAAAAAAATCTAAAAGATGATTTTAGTATTTCTAAAATGTAAATGGTGGCATTTTTGTTATTTTAAAAATAAATTTATTATAATTTTTAAACAGAATCAAATTAATATCATAATTATAGAAGATTAAACTTGAAAATAAAGTAATATTTATAACTATCTATATAAATTAAATTTAAAAATAAATATAAATAAATTTTTAACTTCAAAAAATAAAGATATTTTCTAAATAATGAAAACTTACAAATAAAAAAAACAAATTTAAAAATATTTTTATAAGTTAAACACACTCTTAGTATTCATGTTCATTTTACCTATATCTAAGCCGGCCAACCAATGCTCTGAAGTTCAATTTGTTAAGAGAAAGGAGTGCTACAGCATTTTGAAGTCCCATATTACCCAATGCCGAAGTGGAGTGATTTGCTTCCTCTATATAAGTTGAGAACTCCTATCTTACGCAAATGTCTTTTATTTTATTTTTGTTTTTTTGGAATATTACTATTAAAAAAAATACATTGGGCACAATGTAAACAAAAATAAATAAAATAAGTCTAACTAACTTAATTTTGTGGCTTCTGAAGATACAAAATAAAAAATATTAAATTTCACAATTAGAGAATACAGAAGCAACACATATCACAAAAACTAATTTATTAAATATTATATTTCAAAATTTTAAATACATAATAATATAATATCTAAAAAATAAAAAAATACAAAGATGCTTTTAGAAGAGGCATTACACCTTTCAACTCTTTCAAAGAGTTAAATCTCTTCAATTTTTTTATTTCAAGTAAATTTATATTATAAATTTGATCTTTTTTTATTCAAATTTAAATGCATAATAATATATTTAATTTTAAAATTATAAATTTAAATAAAGAGATACAAAATATTTTAAGTTTCACTACCTCTTATAGAAAATATAAAAATTCTTATATCTAGGAAGTAAAAAAACTTTCATAATAAAAAAAACAAATTAATAAAAAAATAAAGGAGAAGAAGGATAGCACGGCAGCATCCTTCTCGCAGCGCTGGGGGTTTCGCTGGGGCTCTCTGCTTTCCGGTTGACCAAATGTCGAAGTGGAGTGGTTTGCATAGAGAAACGGAGGATTGCAAGATTGGCCCATGTCGAGTTAATTTAACTGATGAAAAATGCCCAACCTCTGTTTCGTTTCGAATGGAGAGAACGGCCCGCTGGGTGGTTTGGATTGGATTAGTGACCGGTTTATCTTTTCATTGAATCGGTTTAACTTTGATTCTATTTTTTTGGTACATCAAAGTCGAACCCATGACCACTACCCTCATCCCACGCCACCCTCTCCGCTTGGCTAATCCCAGTGGCTTAACTTTGATTCTTAGAACACTGGCGAAGAGTGGAAAAAAAATAAAAATCAGGGTCACATAGTTGGGAAACTGGGCGGGCTTTTAAGTTATCAAAACAGGACAATAGCAAGCTATAAGGGCACAATCATGTGGGCTCTTAGTAATGTGAGGGGCCCCACCCTTTAGCAATAATAAATTACATTTGATTGGTTGAATTGAGACAAGGTATCTATCCAAAAAAAAAATTTTTTTTTTTGAGACAAGGTCGGCTAACATAAAATATGCCAATTTTATTGAATTAATTTTGGTTTTAATATTCGAACTGAAAACGTTTCATCAAATTATTAGTTGAACTAACCAATTTGACCTAAAATCGAAAACAATGCTCACAAATCATAATTACCATGTCCCATCACATTTATCATCATGGTTACAGAAGTTCTTATAGAAATTCACTGACAATTAAACTAAAGGATTTAGTTTTTTGGGCTGCTTCTACTTGTGTATAATACATGATTTTTTAGTCTTAATATGGAGTTGTTGTCTAACTTCTAATCTATAAGAAGGGCGAGGGTTGACAGCACTTAAGAGTGGTGACAATTTCAATTTAGCTATTTGAAGGTCTTAAATGTGAAGATCAGCTAGGATTTTGAAAAATGGTGAATCTTTGTTAATTAGATCTGCTGATTGTGGATCCACTTTGGAATCTGTTAGAATTCAATTAGGAATTTAGGAACGAGCAAAAGACAAGAATGATTATTACTCTTCGGCTCGATTTTCTTGTATTGTCCTAGATTGGGTTAAAGTTAGATCCAAAATTTCTGCAGACATCAAAGTCAATATATGTAGAGTCAAGAAAATAGAAAGCTAAATATCTTCACCCGAGTATGGGAAGCTCTATTTGCTTTAGTATGTATTTAAGTGTTTAAACTAATAATTCAAGTCATTAAGTTTTCTCAAACTCTAATTTCTTTAAATAAATTGTATATTATTATTTATTTGAATAATCATATTTATATATGAATTTATTGAGAAACAATACTAGTTTGTGCATATCTAACATCATATATACATATATGTCTGAATTCTATGTGACTAGAACTTAATCTACTAACTCAATATCAATTAACCAACTTACTATGACAATATAACGATAAAAACTTAATTAAAAAAAATTAAAACTATAAGGACTCAATTATAAACTTTTAAACTATAAGGACTTATTTAGAAATTAACCAAAACTATAAGATCAACTAATTAAGTATTAAACCAATTTTTTTATACTTGATATTATATTGTTTTGATGGTTGGAAGGCTCCTCATCTTCCTCCTCAGCCTCATCCGTCTGTAGTCTTCTGTACTCTTAGTCAAAAGTTTCTTTAATAAAAATTTAATAAGAAACCATAACTTTTTTTATTTATTATTTAGACAAGTAATGGTGGACTATTACTTGCATTGTCCCAAAAAAAAAATTTGCTTGCCATTTTGGCTTTTATTATTTGGATTGATCATCAGTAAATCTTTAAATTTAAGGGCCTATTTGAAGTATTTGATAAGGAAAATAAGATATAATAATTTATCATATTTTGTTATTATTTTGTGTTTGATAAACCAACTTGATAGAATAAATTTTTTCTTATCTTATCATATCATATCGCTGCTTGTTCTTACTTATGCAAGAAAAAAAAGGTTAAATAATAACAACTATGTAGTCTTCTGTATGCTTGGTGGACGACCATCTCATCAACAACTATCATCCTTTACGGGTTGCGTTGAACTTTAAACTTAAGCCAATCACCTTTCAAATTGATTTCCTTACTTATTGAGTTATTTCCAAGTTCATGAGAAAGAAACTACAAAAAATGATTATAGCACAACCTCATCAAATTCTAACAGCCGTATGATTAAGTTTTGTTGCGGTGAGAATTAGTTGTACTGTGATTCCATCTCATGATACGTAAATTGTAACCGCGTATTGCAGGATTACATCCTGATTTTTATTATTATTATTTTGACTAAATATATAAAATAATTTTCAAAAAATACACCATTCAAAATTTCAATATCTGAAAATACCACTTTAAAAGATTTCTTCACAAAATATAGAATTATTGTAAATTGATACTGCCATTAACTCCTTGATGTGGAACATTATAAGTTTATCTATCAAATGGCCCATACACGGTCAAATTTATCTAAAGAAAACACAATATTTTAGTAGTTTATAATACAACACCTATTTCGAAATTCTTAAGTCTTCCCAGCAAACTCAAACGCAACAACCAAATCAAAAAATCATCAAATCTAATTATGGCCTTATTGTTGAATTAATTTATAATTAATTTATGTGGATTAACATTAATTAATTGATTAGTCCAAATATAGAATTAATTAAGTAATTAGTTTTTGGCCCAACACTAAACTTATAATGGATTGGGACCTGTTGAATGTAAACAATCTGTGATAGGTTAGATTATTTACAAGCCCATTGGGTAGAGGCCCCAACTTGCAGCCCGTTATGTAGTCAGTTAGTTTCCTATCACAATACTGACTGAAGAGAGAGAATTAATTATTATTTTAATGATTTGAAAACCCTAGTTATCCCTAATATAAATAGGGATAATTCTCTTCTTTCTAAGCACGGTGAAATACAATCTCTCTCTCTTCCTGAGTTGTGGGCTAGGGTATTGCAAGTTGCAGACTCTACTTATTCTTGTTTATTTACTAACTTGATTTGCAGCTGATCTCGTTTATTGGAGCTATATCAATCGTATTGGCTTTGGGTATCCTATTTGGTGCATCATCATTATCAATGGATTTATTGGGATCGTATAGAGGTATGTAATTTTAAGTTTGTTGATAATCTCCCACATAGAATTATGGCTAACAATTGGTATCAGAGCCTCAGGTTAGATTAATCTCATTCATGCAATTAAACAAAATGAAAGAAACCCTAATTTTGTGTTGGCTATGATTTTATCATATATTGAACAAATTGATCTAGGGTTTTGGCCTATTTGATATTGAATTAACAATATATATCTTTAATTGTGGAAGAAACCCATAGAAATTGCATGAATTATGTTATATTTTTCGCAAACTTGATGCAAATTTGGGATATTTGGTTTTCTCCATAAAATCAGAAATTGACAGAGGGCTTATTCTTAGAATGATCACATGATGATAATATGTTAGAATCGTTCTTCATACCTGCGCATAACCGTATGAAATACGAGATTTACATGGCGGTTTTTTCTTCAAATTTTCGTGGCTTTAGATCTCTGTTTTGGACGCATGAAGCGTGCAATTTGTTTAGGGGTTATGATATACATGATATCATAAACATAATATGTGAAAATCATCCTTCGAATCTGCGTAAAACCGAGCAAATCTTCAGATATATTGGGCGCGCTTTTCCTTCGAATTTCGTGGCCCGATCTGGTGTTTTGACTCCATCAAACTCAAAATTTCTTTGGGGTTATAGTTTAGCGTCATTATTAGGATAACATACATAAAAATCACAGTTTATAATGGAGTAAAATTGGAGAACCGAAATCAGGTTCATTGCGGGTCAAAACGACCCAGTTACCAGTCTTCCGGGTAAGGAAGACGACCCTGAACGTCAAATCCCACGCGCAGGGACATGCGCGTGCCGCGCGTGACATATCGTTCAGGCATGAAAATTTTTGGATTTTTCTGTGAAGAATTTTTATTTTTTATTTAAGAATTTTTTGTATAATTTATGGAATTTTTTATTTCCATTATATATTTTATTTTAATTATACAAAAAGTAATTCAGTATTTTAGATACTGTACTCTCGGCTTCTGGACCCAAAAATTTTTTTGTATGTTATTTTGCATTTTTGTGACATATATATGTTGGGTACTCTCTCTTGTTACATGTTTTGGTTATATAATGAATTTTGAATCTTAATATTAGATTAAAACAATATAGTTTGCATTAAATTGATATAATTTCGTGGATTATGCAATAATATATTGTTATGTACCAGAAGTTATGTTATTATTTTGTATAATTATGAACTTGCCTATCGTGAGCATAATTATACAAAATCTTGTGGATTAAATATATTTTGTATTAAATTGATGCATTTTATAAATTATGCAATAAATGATTATTGTATGGCTGCAAATATAATGTTATTTTGTATAATTATGGACTTGCCTATCGTGAGTATAATTATGCAAAATTTTATGGGATCAAATAATTTGAATTCTTTTAGAATTTAAATGTATATATATAATTTTGATAATGGACATGCCCTATCGGTGTGACATTGTCAAAATATATTTTGTGTTGATCTATTTTATCATGAGTCTATTAGCAGTAAATACATAATGTTTCAATGTCTGTTATACCCTATCGGTATGGAGATATTGAGTACATTCTTGTGTTAGTCCTTTTATGAGCCAATCTTGTGGTGTGCAATGAATTTTCTTGATTTATTGTAATCTGGGACCCTTAGGCAGGATTATGATGAACAATCTTGTGAATATAGTTGCATAAGCTGAGTTTTTAGAGGAAACCTTGTTTTATAATTATGTTACAACACATAATTAATGTTTCCTATTATGCTCTCCCTCAGCTTCTGTACCCATGCAACTATCGACAGTGAAAACTCTTAATGAGACTAATTATGATAATTATAATGAGTCCCTTGACATGTATTTGGCTATGGCCAAAGATAATTTCACTCTTAGGAAGGAAAAAACCAATAGATCTTGTTTTAGATCCTACTGCCACTGAGAAAACTTACCATGAAAAATAGTATGACTCGAATAAAGTATGTCTGATGGTGATAAAGTACACTATGGATAAGACCATTAGACATAGCATTCAAGATAACGTATATAACTACTGACTTCTTGAAAACTGTTGGATAGAAATTTGATAAGACCTAAAAGACCTATTACTTGTCTCTATTAGACACTGCTCGCTATAATGGAGTGTCAGGTATCTGTGAATACATTATAAAGTTTGTGAATTGTTTCAACAAGTTAAAGTCCTATAATATTGACTTGAGAGATAGTTATTTAGTCTGGTGCATTCTAGAACATCTCCCATCTCAATACGAGTTATGAGGACTACCTGTAATTTTTTTTTTGGAAGGAAAGTGTCATTTAAGGGGAGAGATTGTTGTGCAGCCATCCCATGGTTCCGAACGTGGAATAAGAGTACCGTTCGAGAAGAGGGAATATTGTGAAGGCCCGAATATGATCCTTTGTTTGAGGGAAGGATTTTTTTAGAAATGCAAACAAAGTCCCACATTACTAAATATTGAGAAATCTCCATTAGGATGAGACTTATTTTGGAGAAAGTCCAAAATAAAACTATGAGGGTTTTGGCCCAAAGTGGACAATATCATTGTGGAGATATGTTTCCTCAAATGATAGTGAGAGAACTAAGATGAGCAATGTTCCATATGCTTCCGCTATTGGCAGTTTAATGCATGCTCAAGTATGCACTTGTTCGGACATAGCATTTGCTATAAGTGTGCTCGGTAAATACTTGAGTGATCTTGGTAATGATCATTTGAGAACTGCAAAGAAGGTCATGAGATACCTGTAAGGTACAAAACACCATATGTTGACCTTTAGAAAGTCTGATCCATTTAAAATTGTGGGGTACACGGATTCAGACTATGCATCTTGTGTGGATAATTGAAAATCTATTTTGGATACATCTTTATGATGTCTGGAGGAGCTGTTTCGTGGAATAGCGTCAAACAAACGCTCACAGCTACCTCAACTATTAAAGCAGAGAACGTCACTTGTTGTGGGGCCACTTGTTAGGCCATATGGTTGAGGAAAGTGATATCTGACATGCATCTTGTTGATTCTATATCACAGTCTCTAACCATTTATTGTGATAGTTCGTCTGCCGTGTGCTTCTCTCAAAATCACAGGAATTTTGGTTGTACTAAACATTTTGATGTTAAGATCCTGTTTGTTGGAGAGAAGATTGCTGAATCTTGGACTTGTGTGGTTCACAATTTTGGTGAACATATGCTAGTGGATTCGTTAACCAAAGGGAGTCTGAATTTTATGTTGGTTCTAAGACCGTCTATGTAATTTTATTCAGTTCAGATATTGAAACACTATATCATTTGTTTCCCTATCGGATTCAATGATCTTGTGTAGTTTCTTTTCTGAGCTATGGTTAAAGGACCAATTTTGTGTTTTATTCTATTCGATTTTGAGACTTGGTGTGTTTAATATCACTTGTTTCCCTATCGGATTCAGTGATTTTGTATCGTCTGATTTCTGAATTTCAGACTCATTTGGTTCAAATCTCTAGTGAACAAATGCTAGCAAATTTGTTGACCAAAGGCCTACCCATAAGAAGTATTTCAAAATCATGTAACTTATATGGGTCTTGTTAAAACTTTTGATGATGCCTTGGTCTAGTGGGAGTCTGAGTTGTGTCTTTAAGAGACATTTTGATGTAATTTTGATATCTTTGAATGGTTAAAGTCCATTTACGTATTCCATTATGTTCAGAAGTTGAAACATTATTTATGATTGAATATATCATTTGTTTCCCTATCGGATTCAATGATCTTGTGTTAATGTTTCACTTCTGAGTTTTGTTGTTTAGTGTACTGATTATTTAATATTCTGAAATTTTGTTATTCTGTTATTTGTTCTAATAATTGATTAATGCTATCCAAGTGGGAGATTGTTGAATTAATTTATAATTAATTTATGTGGATTAGTATTAATTAATTGATTAGTCCAAATATAGAATTAATTAAGTAATCAGTTTTTGGCCCAACACTAAACTTATAATGGATTGGGACCTGTTGAATGTAAACAATCTGTGATAGGCTAGATTATTTACAAGCCCATTGGGTAGAGGCCCCAACTTGCAGTCCGTTATGTAGTCAGTTAGTTTCCTATCACAATACTGACTGAAAAGAGAGAATTAATTATTATTTTAATGATTTGAAAACCCTAGTTATCCCTAATATAAATAGGGATAATTCTCTTCTTTCTAAGCACGGTGAAATACAATCTCTCTCTCTTCCTGAGTTGTGGGCTAGGGTATTGCAAGTTGCAGACTCTACTTATTCTTGTTTATTTACTAACTTGATTTGCAGCTGATCTCGTTTATTGGAGCTATATCAATCGTATTGGCTTTGGGTATTCTATTTGATGCATCATCATTATCAATGGATTTATTGGGATCGTATAGATGTATGTAATTTTAAGTTTGTTGATAATCTCCCACATAGAATTATGGCTAACACTTATAATATTTCGTGTCAACTTTTTCAGACGGAAAATGTGAGAGTTAACATAGATACCAATTTAAAATGATTTTGTATTTTTTTTAAAGATTAATTTTTTTGTAGTGATATTTTTAGAGACAAAAGCTTCCAATGATGTATTTTTTGAAAACTATTTTATATGTTTAGTCTTTTTTTTCTTCTTTCTTATATATTATTAATCTTATAGAAAGCCATGAAAAAAATTTGCAAGAGGCTGTTGCAGAGGTTCTTCATTTTCGTGCTTTCATTTTTTTTAAATACTTTTTTTTTTCCTGATTTTGTTCCTCTTGCTGATACGATAGGCAAGAGGCTTCACTCAGCCTAATAAGGTCAACGGTGGAAAAAAAGAGTGAGAGAAAAACTAAGGAATATGACCAACTTTGTCCACAAACTGTGTCATATATAGGAGTGTTAAAAATCATAATAAAATTATTAGTGAAGCTTCGATCAACAATTTAAATTTTACATAGTATCCGAACTTCAATGATCAGAAAGTGAAGGGTTTGATTTTTAACATAAAGTATAGTGGACAAATTTATGCTTCAAGTTTAAAGAATATTTGTGTAAAGTGATATGTTATGCGACAAGTATTAAAGATCATGATAAAATTATTTATGAACTTTCATTTGAAATGATTTTGATTAATTAAAATGATTCTTGAAATGGAGAGTGAAAAAGCAAGATAACAATACAGAAAGATTTGGAATCTCAAACACTAATTTATTTGTGGTTCCCTTACAAATTTACGTAAGTAAATAAGCGGAAATTATTCACTTTGATTCCATGCACAAATAGACTAGCACTTAAGCAACCAAGTTACATAAAACGATATGCTTAGTATAGAAATTTAATATAGGCTCCATGGAGAGCTGGGATGCTATCTCTCAGCCGTTGGATCTTATTATTATTATTATAAATAGATATGAATCTGGGGAGATCCAACAACTGAGAGTTCGAGTTCGATATTTGTTTATAATAATAATATTATTATAAACAGGTACATATCTTAAGCACATTGGTAATCGCGAGGAACTTTCTTAGAGCAAGCATTGAGAAGCAAGCTAAGTGAGAGGGGAATATTGAGGTTACTGCCCAAAATGTTAGCTTTGAGGGTTGCGCAGAGGCAGACTGCTGCTTCAAGGTCAGCAAGGCCATCGATGAGAGAGCAGCAAGGGGTCACTGGTGGTTTACCAATAGTGATGTTAAGCAAGCCGTTCAGAAGATTAGCGCATGCTCCTAGCTGGAGGGCGTCATTGGGGCATGAGGCGCCTGAAGGGCTTGGTTTGGGGTTTGGTTTTGGGTTCGGCTTCGGCTCTGGGTAACTGGGGCCTGTCCCACATGCACTCTCAAGTGCAAAGAAGAGGAGATTGAGTGCCAGGAAAAGAGCAAGAGAGGAGCAAGTTTTGGAAGCCATATCACACGCACCTTAGTAATTTGTTAATTGCTAGTGCTTATTGTGAGAAGACTGTTTGTGAAGATGGAGTTATTTGCTGTGACGAGGGGCTTTTTATAGTGAAAGATTGACAACAACGACTAAAAACAACCACAATAATAATTAAGTTTTTTCTCATTAAACGAAGGATTGACCTGAATAATAATTAAAAAAAATTACATTATCTGAAATTTATAAAAATTATACTCACATGTACTTTTAAATTTTAAAATAAAACATGAACATCTCTTAAAAAATTTGTAAAACTTACATTTGCACTTTTCAAGTTTTAATAAAACTATACTTCTCTTATTTTAAATTTTCATGAGTATTACTTTAATCTTTTACTAATTTGGGCTGTAATAAATTAGACTATTTATGAGTTTCTAAAAAAATGTATAAATTATAAGTTTCATTAATAATTTTGTGAATGAAGAAATTTTTTTTTATATAAATTGAAATTGAAAAAAGTATAAATATAAGTTACAAATTTTCAAAAGAAGTGAAAATAATTTTCTCAAAAACAAAAATTAAGATGGGACTTAGGGCATCAATTAATGACCAATTAAGCAACCATGTGTTAGGGCGTCAGGCGTTTGCGTGTGGACTAATGTGCGTGTCCATCATCAAATTACTTATGGTGGTAGAAAGTTAACCACAGCCTCGCTTATCACAGGATACATTTTGTCTGACATTTGTGTTCGATCGGTGCTTATTATTGAACCAAACATTATAGTTACGCTTATCTCTTTCTAAGAGTATTAGTTTAAATATCATGTTTTGACTGTAACTTGATCCCACTTAACAATTGTTTCTGTTGAAAATCGTATACGACCTTAATTCTTATATCAATTATTAGATCGAGTGCTTATCATTAAATCAAAAGTTACAAATATTTGTTAAGACATAACTCTTTTTAACTTAACCGTATTAGTCCACGCACTTCATTTTGACTATGATTTGATCTCACACTTGAGTTTTTGTCATAGGACAATTATTGTCACAACATATACAACAATTCAAACCCTCCACTATCTCGCAACTACTAGGAAAATAATGACAATGGGTAATACCCAACTACACATACACCCGTCATTCTGCTTTACATTTTTGTTAGGTATACGTAGATGCACAACTTTCTACGAAGACAAGCTAATGAAGATGAGGTATATAGACGGGGAAACTAATAGGTAGACCTAAGTTAAAAAAAAAAAATTAGATTAAAAGTTGATAAACATTAATTTCAATCCTTTAGTCCGATTTTTTGAAATCGAAGGAACTATCACTAATTGACTGCAGTGTTCCATCGCCTAGTTGAAGTTTCAATGAAATAGTAAAACCCCCACATATTTAGCTTCAACCTTTGTATCTGACCCAAGAAAACAATTATAACATGAGGATTGAGGATTGGAGCCCTTTAAATATTAAAAAAATTTACGACCAGGACACAGGCTATTTTTGTCGATGCGCCTCTTATCCTTGTTTGTTTTGAAACCTGCATTTTCATCGAACAAAATTGGAAAATTAACGGGCAAAAGGAATCTGTCATAAGAGTTTGAGGTGGTGGGGGAATAGAATAATAGAAAGGGAAGGAGAAGCACTGAAATAGAAACTAGTTAATAAATAAAAATGACAGAGTTCCTTCCACCTGCTAATATTATTGATTTGCACAATAAGAATAAGAGAATTTTCTGACATAACTAGATATATAATCCGAATATATATTAATTTTCCAATAATAAATAATAATATATATAATTGATTTGTCAATAATAATCAAATTTTATTCTTCTAAAATCATGTCTATAGATAATTGAAATAAGAAATCGTAATCTTAACTAATAAAATATTAAAATTTTAAATTTTCATCCTAGTAAAATAAAACGTAAAGATAACAATTTTTTAGACTCAAATATCTAACTCATAACTATCTTAAATAAATAAAAGTAAGGGATATCAATTCTCTCGATTCAAAAACTCAAAAAATAACTTTGACTAATCTTAAAGTTATCCCAATATAATTAGTTATAATATCATAAAGTTTAAAAATAATTACATCAATATTAACTAATAAAATAAATCATAACTCTATCTTCTCATCCTCTATCAATTATATTGTATATGAAATGCTACGTGTGTATTGTTTATAAAATACATCAACTTCGGACTTCTTAGTCGAAGAAGACAATTATATTGAGATAATTATCAATAATTATCAAAGCTTATCTATAATTTTATGGTTCCATAATTGCATATCAACCACCGAATAGTCCAAAAGTTGAGAAATTTGTTCCTGAATAGGGACAAGCCATGAAGGGTAAAGTATCAAAAAATTTAAATTGAATAACATCAGCATTTTTGTAGGGTTTGTTATAAAATTCTTTTTGCCTCATTAATAAAAAGAAATCCAAAAAGAGGAAGATAGGAGTATATACAGTGTAACAAGAATGATTTCAATTCAAAAATTTAAGTTGTTAAGTGAAAAGTCATGAATGACTGTATTATGTTCTCTAATACACTTCCTCACACGAATGCCCTTTACGCTTGAAATGGTTTTTTGGTTATAAATTATCTAATGCTATGTCAATAACTATTTTAACTTAAAAAATTTAAATTATTAAAATAAAGATTCATAAATAATTTTACTATAATATCTAATATGGTGGGTGAAAATGGCGATGTGAGGGGTATGGGTGGGATCGAAATTTTGCTAGACTTTGCTCTCACACCTGTCATTGGAGTCCCGGGAAATGCGTATCTATAACTTTAAGTGTTCTTCTGGTTCAATTCAACAACGACCTCAAAAATACGTATACGCATCTCAACTTGATAAGAAAGTATTCTGATGAGTGAAAATGAAAAGATACAGAAGGTGGAGAAGGAAGATGGAGAAGAACTTAAACCGATCTTACTGAATCAACAAAGCAATGGATGGCTATGCATAAGCAAGCCGATACAACAGATAAATCTGTCACAAGAACTAATCAACAGCTATCTAATTACATCTTAACAACAACCAATAACTAAGTTAAGGGCGAATTGAAACAGTCTAGTTGACAGGTTCATTTTTTAAAATTTAAGACCCAACTACTAGGCGTGCAGGTTAAATGGGTTAGTCTATAGACTTATTCTTTTTTATTTTTAAATTAAAAATAATAAACAAGTTGTGTTAAATAATATAATAACAAAATATTTAATCATTTTTGTATAAAAGGTAATGGATTCTTAAAATTTTAAAAAATTGTACCTTTTTCATTGTTATCTCTGTGAAAATTATGTTTCTCATTTCAAATGATTGCCCAGGTCTGCGTGATCTCAGCATGTCTCCCCTCTTAACGAAATGCATAGTAGCTCTTCATTTCAGCTCCAATATGGGAGTTGGAACATGGAGCTGCATAGTCTATGGAACATACCTGATAGCAAGTTGACGTATTACATGCGAGAGATTAATCTCGCAGGATTTGTCAAATACACTGGACGGACTACTCTCCCAACAACGCTTTTTCAATACACATAGCCCCAAGAATTGAATATGGAGCAAGATGTTTAAGAGATTTATGTTTTTTAAATTACTTGTCTTTTAATAAAGTAATTATATATATATATATATATATATATATATATATATATATATATATATCGTCTATAAAGAGCCTTAATGTATTGAAACTAAATTCCACATAGCTAGCGAGGCTAGCAAATAGAAGATAATAGCATGATAAACAAATTCTACAGCTTTTAATAAAATATACAAAAAATTGACTAGAAAATATAGAAACAACACACATATTAAATTTTAGTCTATCAAATATTACATATCAACACTTCATATACACAATAATAAAATAGAAAAAATGAAAAAATAGACATATCTTTGGAGAAAACAACATACTTCCCAATCTTATCTAAATATTAAGTCTCCTCAAATTTTTTTTACTTAATCATAAATACAGTGTTGTAGATCTGATTTAATTCGCAGGTTAAATGGACGAGTCCATGAGTTTCAATCCATTTTACAAGTGGTAAGTCCCATCGACTAGCACCATTACCAGTTAGCCCTTTCTTACATTGTCATCGTCCAGCCACTGCTTGGACCATCACAACCTCACGCGCTTCACCCCCATTGTTTTCTTTCTATTGCTTTGATTTTGTTGATTTAACGTTGAATCATTTTCGGAATCACACAGCTTGTTCAATCGCTAATCCAATCCATGTTCTACGTGTTGGTTAGATAAATGATGTCGTTTTGAACGCTGCTAGCTCAACTTGTTTGATATAATTTCTCAATCAAGCCCAGATGGTGGTTTCGTTTCCCCTTTTGAAATTGCTTCAAAATTTCCCACTCAGAAAAAATGCAGACACTCGTTTATTTATGTTTATCCATTAAACTACATTTATCTTTGAATTTGTTTGAGGCAATAATCTTGTTTGACCCTTGGTTTGTTTCATTTGGTTATGTTGATCCATGTGAAGTTGGGGAAAAGTCTCCCTAATATTCTATGGATTTATAATTTATTTTGGTCTGGTATTAGATGATGATTGAGTAAAAGTTTCATATTCTTTATATAATAAGCTTTAATAGCTTCTCATGCTCAATGGCTGCTTCTTTGGAACAATCTAACCAGGTCCTCATGGGTCAAGTTTAATTATGTCATAATCTCTAAATAGCTTAACCTATCCGCAGCGTTGAAACTAGAAGCAAGAGTCTATAAGTCTCTTATACAATTAAATGTCTTATATAGTATATATCTAAACAATATGGGGGAAAGGGGCCGGGAAGTACTTTATAGGTTGACACAACTAGTTCAATGGTTTTTTTTTTTTCAAACTTGCCGTTGATGGTGCAACTTCCCAATGAATCCATGAAAGCTTTTTTGTCCTTGTTTCATAAAATCCCTGAAAAACCCAAAAAGAAAAAAAGAAGACGACATAATATACATAGTGCTAAATAAGGACTTTTTAGTTAACAGAGAAAATTATATTTTAGTAATGGAAACTCGAACTTACCACTATCTGGAGTATATTTATGCCATCTATGAAGAGAGCTTGAGGTCAAAACAATTGCAACTGGGCCAAAATTCTGTGGTAAGAACAGTAACTGTCAAGTCAATTTCAGACTTTGTATTTGGGTTATCCTGAAGATATTTTTCAAAGTTGTTCTAATTATCTCGAGCCAATGTCAAGTTTGTAATCTGATAGGCAGTGAAGTAGGTTCGAGTAAAACATCAAATTATCTAACAGACAACTTAGAATGAGTTAGACTGAGAGACAAGGTCAACGGACTCAACTTCTCACTTCCACCCTACTTAAGGGTATCATTGCAGAATATGGCTAATTCTTCTGCACTCGAACTGCCAGCAACAGTTTTATTACAGAATACCTCAAAAGCTTCTTTTGTCGCAGAATATGGCTAACAAAGCAATCGATAACTTATGCCGTATGCTTGTCATGGAGCTCAATGAATTTTCTGATCAGGGCCTGCAGTATCACGTAGTTAACCTTATTAGCTTTCAAACTATAGCTACAATTAGAAATTAGATAAGCAATAAAAAGTGTGGGGATTAACTTGTCCCTGAACACCAGATTCATTTGCAGTCTGTAGGAAAAAATAAAAACATAATTGTCAGTGATTAGCACCAAATCGGTAGTATCTGTAAACAAGCGAATATAACTGGCAAATGCCAACATTACAATCATACAACAACAACAACAACAACAACTAAACCTTTTCCCACTACCAACATTACAATCATAGTCAAACCAAAATTTATTCATCCTGCTTGAATCACAAAGGGCTATTTCAGGACATTTTAACAAAAGGCATTACGAGCTAACTTGTATGTCTAAAATATTACTTATCAGAAATCATTCCATTTGGCTATAATGTAAATAAAATGGCCAGATAAGGTCCTCCATCTTAAGTTTGTACATAAAGTGCCCAAACCACATAGAGAAGAACCATAAAACCCATAAGATTATCGACTGACAGATTCGTCACTCACAATAGAGTAAGCGACAACAAAAGCATTGCATGGGATATCTGAGACAATAAGGTTAATGATAATGAAGAAAACAAACAAATAAAGATGAAACCATGCATCGAAGACAATGCTTGGGCCAAAACGTTAGAACTCTTCGTCATGGGATTGGAGTCTGCTTCAGAATCTTCGTTCTGCTAAGTTGATTCATGATCAATGGCGTCGACTCTGTCACTGATATGCTTTAATAGTCATTTCTTCTAGTAGTGCATAGGCTTCCTCTTATGTTAGAGTTCTAGTTGAGTTTTATAAACTACTATAAAATTTTTGCTTTTGCAGCTATTCAAGGAGTCAATGATGTAGGCATTTCTCATCGTACCTTTGAATCTTTTCCAGACCTAATATAGTGATTTATTACTCATTTGTATGTATGTTTATAATAATAATAATAATATTATTATAAATAGATACATATCTCGAGAGATCCAAAGACTGAGAGTTCGAGTTCTATATGAACCATAAAACCCATAAGAATATTGATAGACAAATTCATCACTCACAATTTAGTAAACGTCAACTAAAGCATTGCATGGGATAGCTGAGACAATAAGGTTAATGATAGTAAAGAAAACAAACAAATCAAGATGAAAACATGCATCGAAGACAATCCTTTGGCCAAAATGTTAAAGCTCTTCCCCATGGGATCGGGGTCTGCTTCAGAATCGTCATTCTACTTAGTTGACCCATGATCAACGGTGTCGACTCTGTCAGTAATATGCATTTGCAGCCATTTCTTCTAGTAGTGCATAGGCTTCCTCTTGTGTTTTACACTTTTCTCCTCCAACTGCTACATCTACGAGTTTCCCAAACTATTATAGAAAATCTGCACCTGCAGCTTCGGGGAGTTCATAATATAGGCATCTTTTGAATATTTTCCAAGCATGATATAGTGATTCATTATTCATTTCTATGTATGTTTATAATAATATTATTATTATAAATAGATACATATATCAAGAGATCCAAAGATTGATAGTTCGAGTTCTATATATGTTTATAATAATATTATTATTATAAATAGGTACATATCTTAGGCACATTGGTAATCGCGAGGAACTTGCTTAGAGCAAACATTGAGAAGCAAGCTAAGTGAGAGGGGAATATTGAGGTTGACGCCCAAAATGTTAGCTTTGAGGGTAGTACAGAGGCAGACTGCAGCTTCAAAGTCAACAAGGCCATCGATGAGAGAGCAGCAAGGAGTCACCGGTGGTTTACCAATAGTGATGTTAAGCAAGCCGTTCAGAAGATCAGCGCATACCCCTAGCTTGAGAACGTCGTGAGGGCATGAGCCGCCTGAAGGGCTTGGTTTGGGTTTTGGTTTTGTGATCGGCTTCGGCTCTGGGTAACTGGGACATGTCCCACATGCAGTCACAAGTGCAAAGAAGAGGAAATTGAGTACCAGGAAAAGAACAAGAGTGGAACAATTCTTGGAAGCCATCCCACGCGCCCCTTAGTTACTTGTTAATTGCTAGTGCTTGTAAGAAGACTGTTTGTGAAGATGGAGTTACTTGCTGTGATGAGTGGTTTATATAGTGAAGGATTGACGTAAACAATAATTAAAAAAAGAAGAAATTACATTATCTCATACTAAGTGAAAAATATACTGAAGCATACTCTCTAATTTTAAAATGAAACAATTTTTTTTTAAAAATTTTTATAAGTATTAATTTGATCTTTTAATGATTTGTAAACAAAAAAATGAGAGAAAGATTTTCTTGATTTTTGTATAAATTGAAATTTGAGAAATTATAAATATAAGTTTTAAAATTTTTTAAAAGAGATAAATGTAACTTTTTTAAAAAAAAATTATGTGACTTGGGCGTCAATGCCCAACGCAACCATGTGTTACCTCAGGATTTTTAGCTGGCAGAGGAAGCCGACATTGGGCAAAGTTTTGATGCTTAGGGAGTGACATATTGCTACATCAACCTGGGAATCGAACCAGCCATTTTGCACCCCGCGATTGGAATCCAGAGTTATTCGAACGCTTTTACGTGTGGACTAGCGCGAGTGCCATCATCAAAACACTTATTGTGGTAGGAAATTAACGACAGCCTACCTTGTCACAGGGATTCATTTTGTTTGACATTTGTGTTGGATCAATTGCTTATCATTAAACTAAAATTTATAATTGTGCTATTCTTTCTATCTAAGAGCATTAGTCTAAATGTCAAGTTTTGACTATAACTTGATTTCACTTAACAATTGTACTTATTGAAAATCGAACACGACTTCAGCTTTGATATCAATTGTTTAATCGAGTGCTTACTATTAAGTCAAATTAAAAGTTACAATTATTAGTCAAGATATAACCTTTTATATTTAATCGTATTAGTTCAAGCATTCTATTTGGACTATGACTCAGTGTCACACTTGAACTTCTAACATAGAGCAATTGTTAGAACAGTTGTTGTTTCAACTTATCCAGCAACTCTAACCCTCCACTATCTACTAGGAAAATAATTACCATGGGTAATGCCCAACAGCACATATCCCCATCATTCTGCTTTACATTTTTGTTAGTATACGTAGATGCACAACTTTCTGCAAGACAAGGCAACGAAAATGAGGTATATAGACGGGGAAACTAATAGTTAGACCCAAATAAAAACTTATAAAGGGAACTGGATAGTTCCCAACAACATTATGCTAGCTTTTGAGCTTAGGAGTCTTCCACGTACAGGTCATAAAAAGTAAACAAAAACCCTTCAATAGTAATCCTTTCCAACAAGATCATATTCCCCATTAATCTAGCTATTTGGTAATGTTGTCATTTCACAAGCATCTTTTGGGTTGATGTTAATTGGTAGTTGATTATCGTAGCTTTTATTTTCAATGAAATACCTATAGAATAAGGGATGGTATTGCCAATAACTATGAAAGCTTGATGACATTGTTTGTTCCTTGAAATCGATGCAACTATTAGTAACTACATGCAGCGTTCCATCGCCTAGTTGAAGTTTCAATGAAGCTGTAAAACCCACACCGGTCTAGCTTCAACCTTTTTTTCCCACCCAAGAAAGCAATTATAACGTGAGGATTGAGGATAAGGAGCCCTTTTTAATATTAAAATATTTTATTTGCAAGTCCTAGCTAGTGGACTGGACGTACATTTACCAATTTTACTACCAGGACATATAGACTATTTTTGTCAATGGCGTCTCGTATCCTTGTTTGCTTTGAAACTTGCCTTTTCATCAAACAAAATTGGAAAGTTACGGGCAGAAGGAATCTGTCATAAGAGTTTGAGGTGGTGGGGGAATAGAATGATAGAAAAGGAAGGGAGAAGCACTGAAACTGAAACTAGTTAGTAAATAAAAATGACGGGGTTCCTTCCACCTGCTAATATTATTGATGCAGAATCAGAAGGAAAAACAATTACACAACTCTCTGACATGACTAAATAATCTTTATATTAATTTACCATTAATAATGAGATAATTATTTTATTTTATTTTTTGAAGCTATATATATAGATAATTAATGAAATAAGAAATCGTAATCCTAATGAATAAAATAATAAATTTTAAATTTTAAACCCAATAAAATCAAACGAAAAGATAATAATTCTCTAGATTCAAACATCCAACTCATAACTATCTTAAGAAAATAAAATTAAGCTGTAAAAATTATGTTGACTCAAAAACTCAAATAATAACTCTAACTAATTTGAAAATTATTCCAATGTGCTTAGTTACAATATCATAAATTTCACGGATAATTACATCAATATTAAATAATAAAATAAATCATAACTCTGTCTCCTCATCTTGGATAATTAGTTTTATATCAATTATATTGTATATGGACCTGCTGTAGCAAGGTATTGAGTAGCTGTACTTAAAGATTGGAGTTCTCCGTAGAAGGAGACAATTACCTTGAGATAATGACCAAAGCCTATCTATAATTTTATGGTTCCATATATAATTGCAGATCAACCACCGAATAGTCCAAAAATTGAGAACCTTTTTTCCTGAATAGGGACAAGCCATGAAGGGTAAAGTATCGAAAAATTCAAATTGAACAACATCAACGTTTTTGTAGTGTTTGTGATAAAATTCTCTTTGCCTCATTAATAAGAAAAAGTGCAAAAAGAGGAAGATAGGAGTATATATGATGTGTTAGAAACTATTTCAACTTGAAAATTTAAGATAGGGGTTAAGGGTCATGAATGATTTTATTATGTTCTTTAACACGTTATCTCTCACATGAATGTCCTTTAAGTTTGAAATTTGAATTTTTTTTACTATGCTTTGTGTTAAAATTAATTTTTTTAATTTAAGAAAGGTATTTGTGTATATTTTTTGTATTAAAATTATTATTATTTTCATTTAAAAGAGGGCATTCATGATGTGGAATTGTTTATTATATTATGTGTTAAAATTATTTCTTTTTTAATTTAAAAGAAGTGCGGATTTGTTCCCTATATTATGCATTAAAGTTACTTTTTTTTTAATCTTTTGATTATAAAAATTTTGATACTATATCAAAAATTATTTTAATTTAAAAATTTAACATGTCAAATAAATATTCCTGAATTATTTTATTATGATTTTTAATAGAATTGGCGGGAACGGGGAAGTTGGGTCGGGTGGGAAATTTCGCTATCCTTTGCTCTCACGCCTGTCATTGGATTCCCGGGAAATGCGTACCTATAACTGTAACCTCAAAAATACGTAAACGCATCTCAACTTTACAAGAAAGTATTCTAAGGGGAAGAACGTAAACCAACCTAATTGAAACAACAAAGCAACGGATGCCTATATATAAGCGAGCCAATGCAACAGATAAACTAATCTGTCACAGTTACTAATTAACTGCTATCTAACAACCTAACAATAACCAACGACTAGTTAACGGCTAGTTGAAACAGTTTGGTTTGGACCGGCCTATAATTTTAACCAGTTCAATTTTCAAAATTCAAGATCGGATTGTTAGGTTTGCAGGTTAAATGAGTTAACCTACGAGTTTATAATTTTTTTATTTATTTTTAAGTCAAAAATATTAAAAATAAAAATAATAAATGAGTTATATTTAACAATATATTAACAAAATATTTAATCACTTTTATATAAAAGGTAACCCTTTTCATTGTTATCTAATTGAAAATTATGTTTCTCATTCCAAGTGTTTGCCCGAGTCTGGATGATCTTGGCTATGTCTCTCGTCTTGACGAAATGCGTAGAAGTTCTTCATCTCATGCTCTAATTTGGTAGGTGGGACGTGGTGCTGCATGGTGTATAGAATATACCTGATGGCAAGTTGACGTATTACATACAAGCTATGTCACACTCAATTTAAGCCTTCTTGTAGTTGTTTTGCTTGTCTTGAATGCACTTGGTCTACGTTTTTCTTTTTTGGTTCGCATAAAGAGTATCTCTTCACTTAGCCCGTAGGCGAATGACTAATCTTGCAAGACTTGTCGGATGCACAAGGCAAACAATGGCATTTTTCCATCCACATTTGCATCGATCAAGAATCTAATACAGGATAAAGGTAGTGTTTAGTTTGAGGGAAATGGAGAGAAGAGGAGGGGAGAGAAGGAATTTTTTTTTTTAAATTACCTTGTTTGTTTCAATGGACCGGCCTATATTTTTAACTGATTCAATTTTCAAAACTCAAGATCGATCGGATTGCTAGGGTTGCAGGTAAATGGGTTGACCTACGAATTTATAATTTTTATTTTTATTTTTAAGTAAAAAATATTAAAAATAAAAATAATAAATGAGTTATATTAAATACTATAATAACAAAAGATTTAATCACTTTTATATAAAAAGTAAGAAATTGTTTGGAAGTATTTTCAAGTGTTTTTGTTTTATTTATAAAAAAACAATAGTAAAAATTGTTTTTTTAACATAAAAGAACAAAAAATTTGTTTGAATGTAAATTTTAAAAATAATATTTGAGAACATAATGGTGTGATATGCATTATGGATGTAGAATAGTTTTAAAAAATTATTTATAATTTTGTCATTAATGAAAATAATTCTCCTTTTTTAAAAAAAAAATTAAAACAATTTTGCACAAAAAATAAAGAAAACAACAAAATAATATTTTTTTAAAATTATTTTTTAGTACATTTTTACAAAATAATTTTTATAAATAATTTATAAAAATAACATGACAAACAATTTTTTTTATTTTGTAGAACAAAAAAATAAAAAAAAAATTGTTTTGAAAATAATTTCCAAACAAGCACCGACACTTTTCATTGCCCGGATCTGGATGATCTACGCGAATAGTATGTTTCTCATTCCAAGTGATTGCCCGGATCTGGACGATCTCAGCATATGTCTCTCGTATTGACGAAATGCGTAGAAGATTTTCATCTCAGATCTAATTTGGTAGTTGGGACATGGTGCTGCATAGTGTTTGGAATATACCCTGATGGCAAGTTGACGTATTACATACAAGCTACATGCCACATTCAGTTTAAGCCTTCTTGTAGTTGTTTTGCTTGTCTTGAATGCACTTGGTCTATGTTTTTCTTTTTTGGTTCGCATAAAGAGTATCTCTTCACTTAGTCTGTAGGCGAATGACTAATCTAGCAAGACTTGTCGGATGCACAAGGCAAACAACAGCACTTTTTCCACTTTTTCCGTACACATTTGCCTTAAGAATCTAATATGGGATAAAATATTTAAGGTAGTGTTTGGTTTGAAGAAAATTGAGGGGAGGGGAGAGAAGGGATTTTTTTAAAAATTATCTTGTTTGTTTCAATAATTTGAAGGAGAGCAAAAGAAAAATGGAGGGGCAAAATCCCTCCATCCCTTCATTTCCTTCCCTTTCGAAAATAGGGGGATTTGGAAGGTAGAAAATTGTGAGATGGTAAAAAAACAAAAATGCTCTCACCAAATTTTTTTAATACTCAAATTACCCTTCCTTTTGCTATATATTTGTCTAAAAATAAAGATGTATAATAGTCATTTTATTTTATTTTTCCTCCCCTCATCTTGCAAATCAAACAAAGAAAAACTTATTTTCCCTCTCATCCCTTTAAACTAAATCAAATAAAAAAAATTTATTTTCTCTCCTCTCTCCCCCCTCCTCTCCGTTGAACCAAACACTCCCCAAAAGATCCAAGCTTCTCATCATTGGGGCCAATGCTTGTTGGTTTGTTTATGTTTTTTAAATTGCTTGTATTTTAATGAAGTAATTTATGAATACAAAATTTTTTATTTACATATTTTACAATATATATATATATATATATATATATATATATATATATATATATATATATATATATATATATATATATATATATATATATATATATATATATAATCATTGTAGAAAAATGTTGCATTTAAATGAATTTAATATATTGAAACTAAATTCTGCACCATTAGCAAGTTAAATAGATTAGTACACGAAGCTAAATGCAACCTTGGCCAACCCCATTGACTAGCACCATTGCCAGCCAGCCCTCTTTTGCATTGTCGTCGCCTAACCACCACAACTTCGTGCACTCCGCCAAGAATGAGGTGCATTTAATCATGTCAAAACACTTACAAGGTCCATTCTAATATGTCTTTATTTTAAGTGTATGGTGTGTTTTCCTTCATAATAGCATTATATACACTACTATGCATACATCTAAAGTCTTCATTCTTTCATTGGTTATAGTATTGTTTTCCAATCCATGGTTTAGTTAGAAGCTTCAAAGTAAAATGGAGCTTATTGTAAATCCATGCTTTTTATTTTTTGGTTGTCTATCTATAATGTTCATATCTGGTTTATAAATATGAGATTTTTTTTCCATTCCTATCATAGTTGAGCAAAAATAGAAAATGTTTAGGTTTGTATTAACATTATATCATTGTTCACTATATTCAATTCCCAGTTGCATTAAGAGTAGGGTTTGGGTGAGTTGGATGCATTCTAAGTCTATGCGTTTAGTTCTTGTTGTTGGACATGTGCCTAAAAAGCTGTTGTTTAGGATTTTGTTGGAGTTTGTTTTTTGAACTTTGTTTTGATGATAACTTAGTTTACTAGGATTTGAATATTTTTGTTATCTATGACCTAGTCTTTTGGAGGTTTTTCGATTCTATTTTATTAGATTAAGGAGTTGTTAGTCATACCTAAAAATAAGGGATGTGTTTGTTGATTCTAGCTCTATTTAAATAGCTCAGGAACTAAAGCTAAAAGTATCCTCCTAAACAAATAAAACATATATTCCTCTGTTGCCTTATTTTATACAGCATTATACTATGTTTTCAATCAAAAACCAATAGTGGTATCAGACCTCTTTTCTTGAGGGATCTGTGTGAGTAAATTTAAACCACCTTCAAGAATGGAAACATAAACAAACTTGTCCATTGCACCACCCATTTTTTATGGTGAAAACTATCAAGCTTGGGCTATTAAGATGTCGGTATATCTTGAGGATTTAGACCTCTGATAAGTTACAGAAGAAGACTATGAAGTGATGATGTTACTCGTAAATTCCATGGTGGCTCAGATGAAGACCTACAAAGAAAGGAAGACAAGGAAATCCAAAGCTAAAACTTGCCTATTCTCTATGATTTCAAGCACTATATTTACAAGAATCATGAATTTGGAATCAACAAAAAGCATATAGGACTACCTCAAAAAGAATACCAGGAAAATGAAAAAACCAAAAACATGCAGATACTCAACTTGATCCGAGAGTTCGAGATGCTGAAAAATGAAGGAGGATGAAACCATCAAAGAGTACTCCAACAAATTGTTGGGTATAGTTAACAAGGTAAGGTTGCTTGGTAAGGACTTCTCTAATGAAAGAATTATGCAAAAAATTCTTGCTACTCTGCCTGAGAGATATGAGTCAAAAATTTCTTCATTGGAATAATCTAAGGATCTGTCGAGCATTTTCTTGGTAGAATTGGTAAATGCATTGTAGGCACAATAAAAAAGGCGATTGATGTGAGAAGAAGAGACGATGAAAGGTGCTTTTTAAGAAACGACATAAAACTCAGGAGGAGGCAAAGATAATAAAAATGATCAAAGGAAGAATAACAAACCTGAAAGCTTCAACAAGCAGTAGGTTAACCAAAATGAGACTTTTTTACCATGTCCACATTGTAAAAAAACAAATCATCTTCAAAGAAAATGTTGGTGGAAATTTGATGTTAAGTGCAGAAAGTGTCACAATATTGGGCACATGGAGCGGGTTTGTAAGTATAAACGACATGAAGAGGCGATGAATCTGCTGAGGAACTTTAAGAAGAGCAACTCTTTGTTGCAAAATGCTTTGCGACAAGTCATAGCTTATGTGATTCTTGGCTTATAGACAGTGGCTCAACAAACCACATGGCTAATGACCAAAAGCTATTGAAAGAGCTTGATAAAACCATTGTTTCCAAAATAAAAATTGGAAATGGTGATTTCATCCCAGCCAAGGGAAAAGGAACAGTGGCTATAGAAATTCTAATATGTTTGAAACATATCTCTGATGTTTTATATGTGCCTGACATAGACCAAAACATGCTTAGTGTTGTGTAGCTAGTTGAAAAAGGCTTCAAAGTCATATGTGAAGAAAAATGGTGTTTAATCAAAGATGCAAGAGACATAGATGTATTTAAAGTAAAGATGAAAGCTAAAAGCTTTGCTGTAAATCTAATGGAGGAGGAGAAAATGGCTTTTCCAAGCACCAAATGTAATTTGATAAAAGGTATGTTGTTGCTATAAGACAATTCAACTGAGTGTGTGGGTTGTGAATATAACAAGCAAGTTATAAGACCATTTTCCCAAATAGAATGGAGTGCAACACACAAGTTATAGTTGGTAGATATGGATGTTGATTGGGGAGGTTCGGTTGATTAAATGAAGTAAACTAGCTGTTAGCAGCTATTAAGGCAAGGATGAGTGTTGGACATGTGCCTAAAAAGCTGATGTTTAGGATTTTGTTGAAGTTTATTTTTTGAACTTTGTTTTGCTGATAACTTAGTTTACTAGGATTTGAATATTTCTGTTATCTATGACCTAGTATTTTTGAGGTTTTTTTATTCTGTTTTATCATATTAAGGAGTTGTTAGTCATGCCTAAAAGTAAGGAATGCATTTGTTTTAATTCTAGCTCTATTTAAAGAGCTCAGGAAATAAAGCTAAAAGTATCCTCCTAAACAAATAAAACATATATTCCTCTGTTGCCTTATTTTATACTACGTTATACTATATTTTCAATCAAAAACCAATACTTGTGAAGTACAGTAAGTTTGTTGCTGATATGAGAACATCCTATCTTAAAACTATGTACCTAGTTGGCCCTTGGATTGGATAGTAAATCATTCCTCAATCTATAACTTCTTATTAGCCTCATTCCTTAAGCTAGAGTCAAACAATTATCCAAAATATGTAAACAATATGGTGAGAAAATTTCATTCTATGCCTAATCTTTACTTATGATGAGTTCTCTAACTCTCATTACTTATGGTTCTAACCTTGATAAAAGCATATAATCTAAACGTTTATTTTCATTTTTCTTAATGGTATTACTATTATATTTTGTTGATGTTGTTATTATCATAAGGAAGATGCTCGCCTATAAACTAGTTTCCATATAAGTTAATCGGTCCACTTGGCCAAATTATTGGCAAATTATAACATTGCTCTAAGAGTGTGCATAACTCGACAACCTGTCTAAAATTACCAAAATAGCTAAAAAAGTCCACTGTGGTCTGATTTAATTAGGTTAACAAGTTTGAATGAGTAATAGTTTATAAAAATAAGTAGAGTTTACCTAGACATGTAGTTTTGATTTTCAAAACCTAATGTAACCCAACCCAACAGATTATAGTGTTTACAAACATTCTAATGCTCTCCTATTCTATGTCATTTTGAGTTTAATGTTTACGTTACTTGTCACTCTCACTCAAGATATTTCTTTTAAACCATTCTATGTGAGGTTGAGCCTTAGCAGAGCATCTCCCCCTTTCTTCTTCACTCTCCTGATCACCACACCATATTTTTCTTTCCACAGTTTCTTCTCTCCATAGCCAAACCATTGTTGACCAAGATATTTGGATGTATTTTCATTTTTTATTTCACCCCTTATTTCATTTTGTTTTCTTTTTTTTTGCTTTGATTTTGTTGATTCAACCATGAATTGTTGCCAGAATCACACAACTTATTTGATCCCTAATCAAATCCATGCTCCTATGTGCTGGTAAGATAAATGATGTCATTTTGAATGTACTATTGAGCTCAACTTGTTTGATGTAATTTCTCAATCAAGCCTAGATGGTGGTTTTGTTTCCCCTTTTGAAATTGCATAAAAAAATTTCCACTCAAAATAATGCAGACATTGCATTTGGTTATGTTGATTCATTGAACTACGTTTCTTTTTGAACTTTTTTGAGCCAATAATCTTGTTTGACCCCCTCTTAATTTGTTGCATCTAGTTATGTTGATTCATATGAAGTTTGAGAAAAGTTTCCCTTGTATTTTGTGGATTTATAATTTATTTTTGTCTGGTATTAGATGATGATTGAGTAAAATTTTCATCTTCTTTGTGCATATGATTTCATTTTTTGTATTCTATAATATTCACCGGCAACCATGTAAAAGGATGGATCATTGGCTTTTCACTTGTTGTTGATGAAATTAACTTATATTTCTTGATCCAGCATGTGAAAGAACAACAAATTAAGTATTTTATTTGTTGGTTTGCAGTGCAATTGTATGAAAATGAAAAGGATAAAAAAGGTCAGAGGCCAAGAGTATTGAGTAGTAAGCTCTATATTAGTAATGATTGAGTAATTGATAATTTGACTTGATAAATTCGATTAATCTGGCCGAATTGCATACAATTTGACATAATACAAACTCTTTGAATAACCCAAAATTTTGGTAAGTAGTAACTGTTAATTATCAAACTTGAATATTGTTCATCAAGTCATATTTATGATTTAACCTAATGGATGCTCATCTCTACATCGTTCAACCATTCTATATGAAAATATTATATCTCTATTAGCATACTTGTAAACTCAGGCAATTTTCATCTCTGGAGATTGAAATTTGGATGAAGCAAAGCAATGGCTTTAGTTTTCAAAGAAAATTTATGCTTGGAAAGTGTTTTTTATGACTTTGTTTTTATAACTAAAGTGGTCCATGTGAGGATCTCATATTTGTTCCTATTCCATGTGTACATTTGTGTAAACTTACACAATGGAGAGCACAAAATGGTTCTTCAATTAACATTTCAAAGAATATTTGCTTTAATAATAAGGTACTTTAATTAATAATATTTAATTTACTAGACTATAAGAATTTTATGTAATTGATAATTCATTAATTAAACTTAACTTATATCATGCTAACACTGGCCTATTCTTTTTAAATGTATGCTTTACTTATTTGCACCCTTAACTTCATTTATATTATATGCTGTACGTGTCTGCTTATTGTAGCCTTGATTTTTTTATATAAAAAAAAAAACAAGATCTCTATTATTAGAATAGTGAATCATTATAAATAAGCATTTAGTACTATGCATATTGGTATTTTAGTATTATTATAGTTTAATTATAAAGCATTTCTTTTGTTTTTTAGACAAGTAAAAGTCCTCTATACATTTATGAAACCAAAATTATATCAGGCACAAACGTAAATAACAGAAGATAATAGTAGGAAAAACAAGTAAGAATAGCTAATCATGTGATTTAAAAAAAATATAAAATATTAGGTACTACAATTAGAGAATGTAGAAGTAACACACTTCACATAATTCTAATTTACCAAATATTATAATTTACCATCACAAAATTATAACAAAGACAATAGAAAATAAAGTAAATAAAGACTTATTTATAAAAAGATAATGCGTCTCCTAACCGTCTATAAGAAGTCTATACAACCCAGCCATAGAAAAAACTTTTAGATTTGTCGCTTCTAAATTAGTTAAAAAAATAAAACAAGAGATAAATTTGTTTGCTTGCGACCGGCCTATTTTGGCCTACAAGCTAAATAGATTAGATTTAAAAAGTCTCCATTTAAATGAGTTCATAAATTTAAAATCAAATATCACATTTTATACATGTTAAATGGAGTAATTAGCCTTTTCTTAGTGCTAGTACGTACTTTGCCATCAATTTAGATAATAAAATAGCTGATCAAGTTTCTAGTTTTAGTATTTTATTATTGAATTTATTGTAGTTGTTAAGCAAAAAATTTATTCAATCTCTTGATGTATAGTCCCATTCTCCCAACTTTTGGTTCTTTTTTTTTCTCAATACATTTTTCAAGAGTTTCTCCCATCTAAAGAGTGAAAGACTAATTTATTTGGACTTTCAAGGACACTGAGTTATAGCCCTCTCTAAAATAGTGTCTCCAAGACTCAAACTTTTTTCGTATTCTGAAGTTCAAACATAGACTTGTTACTAGGATAAGCCAACTTTATAAATACTTTTAGTTCCTTAAATTCAATCAATTTGGATGATGTTGCTTATATGCTTGTGGAACCAGGATCCTCTACGGTGGGAGAAACCACAGCACCGTGTGTTGTGGTCAAAACACGCTGTATTGATTCAAAGAAAACCCAGCCTAGCCCAGCCCATTAAGTTAGGTGACTAGTAGAATATACCAGTCGCCCGTTACCATATGTCAGTCGACTGGTTCTTGCAATATGAACTCCAGAAGCAAGCAGAGGCTGGACTAGTTGACTGGCCAAACCCTTGCTAGCTTTTGGATTTCCATTGGGGTTCACCAGTCGACTGGTCCCAACTCCAGAAGGCATTAGGGGCTTGGCTAGCAACCCCTACTTGCTTTTAAGGAGAAGACCAGTTGACTGGTCAAATTGTTAGTCGACTGGTGGGGGCCTGAAATTGATTCTAGAGGCCACCAGGTCCATTGGGAGTTGACTAGTATGCCTTTAGAACCTACGACAATCGACTGGTCTAGTCTTGCCTCCATTTTCCTTCTTTATTTGGCCCCAAAATTCTAAATCCCTTTATCATTACGGCCAAAAACTTTTTTCTAATCATTATATCAACTAGAATCTCAACCTTATACTTTAGATGGAGCATGAAATTTTTGGGTGGCTTACGATGGTAAAATAAGATTTTGTGTTAAAAAACATTATTTCAACCATAGACCAAAAGATGGAGTTATAACTTCTTACAAATTTATTTGTTGCAAAGAAGGGAATAGAAAGATTGATAAAAAAGATATTATTACTACATAATAGTAAAGCAAGAATAAGAGTCACTCTAAAGAACGGAAAGTACAAGATAAATGATTTTGTAGATAAACATAATCATCCCTTGCATCTTTAAGAAACAGTTCATATGTTGGCATCTCAACGTAAATTATCTGATATTTAAGTTTATGAGATTGAGTTGGCTGAAGAATTTAGACTCTGACAAAAATCATATTTTGATTTAATGAGTAGGGAAACTAGAAAAGGGCTAATCTCGATTTTATCCAGTTAGATGCAAAAAATTATATCCGAACTAAGAGACAAAGAAGTATAATGTATGGTGAAGTTGGTTGTCTGTTGCAATATTTTCAACGTCAGATGTTGAAAAATCCATCATCTTTTATGCCTATCAAATAGATATGGAAGAACAAATAATCAATGTATTTTGGGCTGATGCAAGAATGTTGATTGATTCTAACTATTTTGATTGATTATAGCTACTTTGGTGATGTAGTATCTCTTGACACAACATATAGTACCAATAATGCACACCAGCTACTTGCTTTATTTTGTGGAATGAACTATTTTAAAGGAGTTGTAATTTTTGGGGCAGCCTTACTGTACGATGAAACTTTTGAGTCTTTTAAATGGCTATTTGAAACTTTCTTAGAGGCACACAAGTAAAAAAATCCCTAACTATGTTCATCGATCTAGATCAAGCAATGGCAAAGGCATTACACAAGGTGATGGCAAAAGTTTTTCATGGATTATGTCCATGGCACTTGATGCAAAATGGCATTAAACATTTGGAAAATTTGATGAAAGATAGCTCTCACTTTCTAACTGACTTTAAAAAAATACATGTATGGATACGAAGAGGAAGCCCAGTTTGAAATGGTGTGGAGTAGCACGTTATCAAAATATAGTGTTCATGAGATTTTTTGGCTCAATTCTCTTTACAAGATAAAGGAGAAATGGGTTGCTTGTCATATAAAAAAAGCTTTCACTCTTGGTATGAGAAGCACCCAATTCAATGAAAGTTTAAATTCAAACTTTAAGAGTTGCATAAACCTGGCTTTAGACGTCACTCAATTCTTTAAACACTTTGAAAGGGTTGTAGAAAAGAAGCAATACAATGAGTTAAAGCATAAATTTGAGTCACGACAAAAAATACCCAAATTAAAAATGGAGAATTCATTTATGCTACAAATAACTTGTTGAAGTTTATACTATAACTATATTTGACTTATTTCAGAAGAAGTTTGATTTATATGTTGTTGCGTGTATAACATATAGAAATGAAATAAATGCAATTTTTGAATATATTGTTGGCATGGTCAATGAAGATGGATCATATAGAATTTTTTTTATTCTGTCAATACGTCTGTTTCTTATGGTTGTATAAAATTTGAAACTTCAGGTATATTGTACTACCATCAATTAAAGGTGCTTGATATGATGGATATTAAAAAACTTTCTTATAAGTACATTTTAAAGCGTTGGACAAAACAAACCCGGAGTGGTTTTTTCATGATGTGAGGGGTAATGAAAATGAACAAGATCCTAGACTCAGAAGTGCCCAACAGTTCAAAAAATTATGTCCAAAGCTCATAAGATTAGTAGCAGAGGTGTTTGGTTGCCCAGAAGCATATCTCATGGTAAATAAGGATGTGGATGAACTGATTAACCAAGTCATGCAACTTCGAATATAGCAAAAGAGTCCAAACTATGGGCCTGGTGCAAGCATAGAACCAGATAATAAATATACTATGCAAGTGAGGGGATTCAAGAAGAAAATTAGAATAAAGAGTAATAGATGATTAAAGAATTAGGTTGAGGTTCAATCCTGCCGAAAAAGAAGAGTGACGAGAACAAATAATTTGCAAGTAAGTTGTGATTATATTAGGTGTTTTTAACTTTATATTACTTTACAAATGATTTATCATACTTTGTCTTTGCAGAACTATCTGACACCTAGTGTGATTCAAACGAAAATATCTTCTTCTATGTCCCTAACACCTGTTGTATGCATCTAATCACAACATGAGTGCGATTTCAGTTATACTAGTATGTTAATAGTATGAATAATTTGTACACTATGAAGATTGATTTGATTTATTCTTCGTCTTTCTTATTTTTTACTCTATTATTCATAATTATTATTTTTAATGACCACAGGTACTGCTTGATTAGCCCATGTAGTCACTTGACGCGATAGAGTTCTCTGGAGATATTTCGGATGCTAACAAATTTAAGGGTTGAGACTGAATATTTATGTTTCATATCCATGGTCAAGCAAAAATACATAGTATGTGGATGACGAAATGTTAAGTTTAAGTTAACAATCTTGCACTATATATACTTACTAATTCTTCTTAATATGAC
The DNA here is from genome assembly GCA_037074535.1 of Gleditsia sinensis. Lineage (NCBI taxonomy): Eukaryota > Viridiplantae > Streptophyta > Magnoliopsida > Fabales > Fabaceae > Gleditsia > Gleditsia sinensis. Next base: position 23,175,339 of record CM073471.1, read on the forward strand.
TCTTTAGGTTTTAAAATGTTTGAAGAATAATTTAGAATCAAGTTGGATTGTTGGAACATCAAAGGAGTGAAGGCTAAGGCAAAATTAGTAGAATAAATGCAATATGCTTTGGAAGCCAAGAGTTATTATACAAATTGCTTTTAGGTTTCCAACTCCATAAACTTACATACTTGTAACTTGAACTCAAAACTAAAAAGAGATCCAGTATAATTAAATCAGTTGAAGATGGTGTTAAAGCCTCTCCACACGAGGAAGATTGTTAAAAGACCATTGGATAAAGTTTTTATGAACACAACATGGTTTCCTTAGCAGAGCACACAATAAAAATTCAATTCCTATTCGATGAAACTTTTATGAACACAAATTGATAATCAAAACCAAGGTAACCCGCAAGTCCAGTAGACAACTGTTTCAATACTAATACAATTGATAATTTAATGCAATTCAAAGGAGACTAATACCAATGCAAGTGAAAATCCATTATAATTCAAAGTTCAATATTCATGTTTCATATCCATAAAATGTAGTTCATTAGTTCAGTACAAAGGGGATTAATACAAAAGAGTATGTATTACAGAGAATTAAAACAAAAAAAAAGTTCAAGTTGATGGTTCCTCATGCTCTATATGTCCATCATGTGCTTCTTGTTGGCCTTGCTCTGATTCTTCATCCTTGACTTCTTGATGTGATTTCTCTGTGTGTTCATGCTTTATTTCTTCAAATTTGCATAATCTCTTAGAGAAGTCAGGCATATTCTATTCAATCCCTATCACTCGAGTGCTCAAATTTGTCAGAGTGTCATCCATACTAGTTAATTTCAAATTTGTAGTCTCAAGCATACTACATATGTGTTGTAGCATGGGAGTGCTTAATTCGTACTTCGTTGATGGTTCGTTACTCTTAGTGGCTTCTCTCTACATTGGCTCATCTTCATTTTTCCTTTTTCATATCCACATATTATATTTCTTTATAAATTTCATTCTATTCATGTTATTTTCCTTGAATACTTAGAGAACAATTTTGTATTAATAACCAAATATTGGAGGAGTTTGGTGATGGCTGATGTATAGGGTAAGCCCTTTTTAGTCTGCTTATGAGCTGTGATTATAAATTTCAGCATAAAATGAGGATAATCTATAACTCTACCCTATAACTAGCAATACACCAATACTTGCTCCAAATCACTCATATAAGAGTAATTTTCAACCTTTGGAAACAACAACATATGGATAATCATATAAAAAAACTACGTTGGTATTAACACTCAAGTCCTTTATATATATCTTATTGCTAGATACCTGTTTTTGTCCTATGATTCTAGAGACAATAGCTTTCCTATTATACCATGGAATTTCACACATGGACTCATCCAAATTACAAGCATTATTATCAGGCACATGCAACCCAATAACTCTAGCAAACAAATCCTTATTAAATGAAATTTTCACTCCTCTAACCTTTGAGTTAAATTCTAATTCCTCTCCGTTGTATTCTGAGTTTGTAAAAAAATCTCTAATTACACTAAGTGAGTATGGTGTCTCGTAGCGAAGGTATTGTTGCATTACCTGAGTTCTTACTAGAATGTTCAATTTCAATCTTTCTCTAGCCAGAAAATCAAGATTGAGATACATACTCTAGACCATGGTCTTGTCCATGAAATTCTTCTGGTATCATCGTTCTTTCTCTGCTGAGGTCAATCGGGGCACAAGAGCTTGAGATTGTGTGGACCCCCGAGGTTGAGATGAGCTGAAAGCTCCAACTCGTAGTCTTTTGAAAGATGTCTTCGAAGAAATTTGGTAATGGGGGTTGAATTTGACAAAATGGGGTTGAGGAACCCTAACAACAATTTTGGGAAATTTGGGAGATTTTTAGAAAATCTATGTTGGTTACAATGGATTGTAGGTGGGGGTTTTGGATTAGAGGGTGTTTAAAAGGTTTTAATTGGTATATTTTGGCCAAAATTTTAGAAATGGAGATATGGGTTCTGGGGATTCGAGAGAGGAGATTGAGAGCTGCCGAGCAAAATGGTGAAATGCTAAGGGATTATGGGTTTAAAGACCCATGCCAGTCGACTGTCGAGAATATTAGTCGACTGGTAATTAGAAAAAATAAGTTTGTTTGATGACTGTTGCGTTGATCAGTCACCTGGCAAGAAGGAATCAGTTGATTGGTGAATTAATTAGTCGACTGTCAAGTCTCTGGAATCAATTCCATAAGCTAATAGGGGCTTGACCAGTTGACTAGTCCAACCTCTACTTGCTTCTGGAGAGAAGACCAGTCGACTGGTCTAATTGCTAGTGGATTGTTGAGCCTCTGGAATCAATTCCAAGCCCTCACCAATCGAGTGGCAATTAGACCAATTGACTGGTCTTCTTTCCAGAAGCACGCAGGGATTGGACCATTCAACTGGTCAAGTCCCTGTTAGCTTTTGGATTTCTATTGGGGTTCACTAGTCAACTAGTTCTAACTCCATAAGGTATCAGGGACTTGGCTAATCGACTAGTCCAACCCTTGCTCGCTTCTAGAGAGAAGATTGCAAGAACCAGTTGATTGGTATTTAAGTTAATCAACTGGTATATGGTAATGGGCAACTGGTATATTTTATCATTCACCTGACTCGATGGGCTGAGCTTTCTTTGATCCAATACGATGCATTTTGACCATAGCACGCGGTGCTATGGTTTTCCCCACTGCATAGGATCCTGGTCATATGCTTGTGTTGCTTTTTTCTTCCCTTGTTATTGGGTTTTTGGTTGATATTTTTTTATATAAGTTTTTTTATTTTTTGTTTGTTTTTCATTTTTAATTTTTCTGGGATTTCAAGGAGGTTAGAGTTTTAAAAGAATTTAAGGTTTAACGTTATATATATATATATATATATACTTTGTTAAATATTTATTTTTGTTTTTTTCTTCTTCCTTGTATACTAAAATAATAGAAATATTTCACTATAAAAAAGAAAAGTAACAAATATTTTTTTTTTCGTTTCTAATTAAAACAAGTCATTAACTAAAACATTATGAAATATACAACTTTTAATTTATTTTTAGATAACATGTAATTTTATGTATTTATTTGATATTTCAATATATAATTTTTTTTAAAAAAATTCAATTCAACCAACTTAATTATTTACTTTACAATTGAATCAGTTAACCGATAATTAAAAATATTTAACAATTCAACGGCCTATTTGATTTTTATAACATTAATTTTATATTATTATTAAATAATGTTGGTCAAACAAGCTCTAAAATGCTAATGAGGTGGGTAAAATCATAAGTTGGAAGATCTCAAATACTATGTGGACATTATGTACTGCTATTTTAGAAAACTCATTAATTAAACTGCTGAATGCAACCAGGCTAACACTGTAGGAATGCATGTCTTGTTTTTTTCCATTATGGGTGCCAAAAAATAGGCCCATGAACATTTTCACGAAGTTGAGTATAATATTGACTCCTATGTTTCTTAAGCTAGAAAATTCTCGTGGGTCACTCTTGCTAGGAAAGTTTAAGTCATGAAGAGATTTTCTTTTTTGATTTACATTAACATTTTTTGCACATAAAATTATTTTTGTTTGGGATAAGAAAACTATTTCTTCCCACGTAATTTTTTTTACAAGTTCAAATATTTATTTTTCAAATATCATTTCTGTTGCAAAGACTTTTCTATTTCTGAATTAAAATTTACTTATTGTTTAAAACACAAATTCATGAGTCGTAAAAAAAATTTAGGTGTTACCACATTGTGTTTCATATTCATCTATTACTTTATATACTGCTCACTGATTGTTCAAAGTTCAATGGCCCCTTGGCCATGGGGAAATTGAAATTTCTAGGGGCAGATTTACTCATCATGATATTCAAGAACTACTTCTACGGCAGTGTATGGTTAAAGCCATGGACGTCGCATCTACAGGTAACTGGGATCGGGGAAAATTTTCTCCTTTTTTGCTTGAGACCATTATTATTCGTTTGGTTTCTATGATTCCCCCTGACGATGACACGCAGGGTGACGTTAGAATATGGAAACATAGTAAAACTGGGGAGTTTACAGTAAGTTCAACCTATAGAGCCAGAATTGGAAGACATACTCTTGAGAATCCAAGTTGGAAAAACATTTGGCAGTGGCCAGGACCGGAAAAGGTCCTCTGGTTAGTTGCCCACAATAGTCTGTGCCCTCACGAATAGCTTCAGACAGAATAGACATCTTGTTAACCATGGGACTTGCCAAGTCCGAGGTAAGGATCAGGAGACAGTGTTGCATTGGTTAAGGGATTGTAAGCATGCCCAGCAACTATGGATTAGATTGACACATCAGCGACATTGGAATGAATTCTTCAGTTTGGACACTCAAGAATGAGTTTCTTATAATCTACGCCGGAGTTTCAGTAAAGAGGGAAACAAGGATCTCATTTTGAGTCTGCTTTTTGCCATTGCTGCTTGGAATATTTGGACCCGTCGGTGTGAGATAGTTTTCCAACCAGGTTCTTCTCACTCAAGTGACTTGTATGTAGCAAGCATAGTTAAAACAAAGGAATGCGTTACATGGATGGTCCAAAGTGCGCAGATACAAGAAAAGGAAGGTCGCAGTCCGAGAAATTGGTTGGCGTTAGAAATAATGAAAAATTGAAGATACCATAAATATGTCTAATCATATTATCTTTAAGTTTTATTTGAAAATTCAGAGAAAATAATAAAAAATAAAAAATAATAATTTTTTTCTTAATTGATTTTGCTTTTCTGTGTATAGAAAATAAAAATAATTTTATTTTATTTTATTTTAAAAATAACTTATTTTAAAAATAATAATAAAAAATAATTATCAAACAAATTTTTTTTTATTATAAAAATCACTAAAAATAAATAATAATTTTTAAAATAATAAACGAACAAGCTCTATATCTTTTAAAATTTAATTTTTAAATTATTTTATTTGACAATTGGTCTCCTTCTTTGAATCTAAAGATCAAGATTAATGTGGACGGATCAGGATCCCGTCGTGGTAGTCAAGCTACCTGTGGTGGTGTAATGAGGAACGCGGTGAGAGGATGCCATAATCTGGAACTATGCAGCATCATGAAGGCGGAATTATGGACCATTTTCACGGCTTTAACACTAGCATGGAATAATGGCTACAGAGAGATTATCCTTCAATCTTATTCCATAGTAGCTGTCGAGTTATATATGAAGGGACGCAGGAAGGAGCATACACATGCGGCATTAGTTACCCAAATTCGTAGCTTTATGAATAGAGATTGGACAGTGAGGATCCAGCATGTTTTCATAGAAGCAAATAGAGTAGAAGATGAACTTGCTAGGAGAGCTCAATATTTAAGCCTGGGAGTGCCCGTGTTGGAGCAGCCTCTTGAGTTATCTGGGATTGTTTTTCTTGGAAGATTTACTGAATGTTTGGTCGGGGGAACGCACGAGAGGATAAGTTTGTTTATTTTTTATTTTTAAAATAAAAAAATTTATTTGATAATTATTTTTAATTATTATTTCGAAAATAAATTTTAAAAATAAGTAATTTTGAAAATAAAAATAAAAATTTGTTTCATGTTTTTATTTCTAAAATATAAAAAATAAAAAAAATTTAAAATAATTTATTAAACAGATGATTTATTTATTTATTTCATAGAATAATTTTAAAAAAAAAATCAAATAAGCCTTTTGTCTCTTTCTTTTTCTTTTTCTTTTTTCTTTTAAATTATTAAATTAAAATAATTTTTAAAAAAATCAAGACTTGTTTAAAAATAGAAAAATAGAAAAAAGAGAAAGTGCGAGTAAGTGCAAAATAAAAATGTCTTCAAATAATTTTTTATTTATTTTACAAACTAAATAAAAAAAATCTTTTTTTTTCTTCTGTTCTTTCCTCAAATTAAATCAAACAATATTTTTTTTTTCTGTCTCTTTCGGGAACGACACCTATTGTTACTCATAGGTTTGAGGTTCTCTTCTTTGTACCCGAAAAAAAGATAAATGAAAAATTAAATATGTATGTTATTATTAATTGAATTAATATGATTTTTCTATTAATATTATAAGTACATTTGATTGCTTTGGAATAGGATATTTTACTTAGATTGATTCAAGGCAGCAATTTATATACTCACAAGGTTCTGATTAACAGTTGAGAATGAGATTATTAGATTGAATCCGAATTCGTAAAGAATTACTGTAAAAAATTATTAATTTTATTTCTTACAATTTTGAGAATAATTGTGCCAACAAAAAAAATAAAACAGCAATTCATACTTTACCTACAACTTATTATAAAAATTTTATATTTTGCTATAACGATATATATATTTTTTTCGTTCCTCATCAATTTTTGTTGTCGATTTTATTTTCTAGCTGAATGTCATTTCTGTCACTGTCTTTCTATTATTTTTTAAAATTGGTATCGTTATCTTTTATTTATAGAATTTAATTATTTTACTTTATTTGCATTATTTAAAAAACGAATCAGGGTAGTTTTTAAAAAAAAAAAATCAATTTTTTGATTTTAATTATTTCAAAATAAAAAATTTATTTAAAATTTATTTTTTAATATTATTTTAAAAACAAGTTTTGAAATTATTTTTAAAATAAAAAAGAAAATAAATAAGAACTATTTTTTATTTTTTGTTTTTGTTTTTAAAACACTGAAACGTTAAGAATAACGTATTTTTTTAAATATTTTATCAAATAATTTTTTTTTATTTTATAAAATAATTTTTTTTAAAAATCAAATAATTCTACAATTTTTTAAAGGAGATTTAGAGAGAAAAATTTTCTTTCTCTAATTTAGAGCAATTCTGTCTCGAAAATATAATTATTTATTTAAAAATAAAAATTGAAATTAGACCATTTTCCCCACTCGCCTCTCTTTTCCTTATTGCCCCCTCCACGCTTCCCCATTTGCGTTTGGATAGACCGGCCACTAGCCACCACCCGCCACCGACCACCACGCAACCACCTACTGCCTTTGTTAGTATCTCACATTCCTCACTCTGCCATACCCTCTTTTTCATTTTTTGTTTTGGGTCTTTCTCCCTTAGACATCGGCAACTCAACCCCGTCCGTTATCAGCGGTGGAAAGCAGCTTCAGTTTTGCTGTGAGTTTCTGTTGAGATTGAGGTGCGTTTTCTATCTTTTTCCATATTTTTGAACTGAATACGTTTGCTAGGTAGAGTGAGTTGCACCTATTGAATTGAGTAGCTACTATTAACTTAAAATGCGTCTTTTGCTTATTTTTGTTCGTGACTTGCTGAATTCTTTCCAAGGTGTGGGAGGAAGGAGGCCACTCTCATGCATTTGCTGCCCATTCCTAAGGTTTCCACTATTTCGGTTGGAAATTATGTGTCAAATGTTGTTCCTTATTTCTCTTCTATTTTTGAAATGCTAATGTCATGTTTGACGAAATGTCCCAATAGGGCTAAGAGGCTAATGATTTTAGTGGGAACGGGCGTTGCCTTCATTACTTCAAGCTATTTATGTGTTCTTGTAAGTTCTTCTCGAAGATAGCTACGGTAATTGAAATTTTATGCTAAGAGAAGAGAAAATAATGCCGCAAGGGAAATGGGTGCGTCATGCTAGTTCTAGGACACTCCTTTGGAACTGTGATTTACTATGTGTTAGTATTTCTCTATAATAAATCACCTGCTTATCGTTTTCCTATGTTTCCGCTAACATAATAAGTGGATCCAAATTAAAATTTATGTTTTAATTTTGCTTTTCATGTCGCATAGCCTTTGACGAAATGTAAAACCTAGTTTATTCTTACTGCTTGCAGATGAAGGAGCTCAGAGAACCTCTTTTTGACCAAGCTTCATCCTGAATCGTGGTTTAAGAAGGTGGTTTAAGAAGGCAATCTATTCTGTTTGTCTTTTATCCACAATAAAAGAAAAAAGAGAGGCAATGTATACAATTTGTTGTGCTCAAGGCTAGCAAGTGATGCTGCCTAGAAGCTGCCTAATGGCCAGATTCACTCCGCTTTTCTCGTTCTTCACTCAATGCCCTCGGTCATTGGTTTGTTGGAAATGTCACTTCAATTCTTCTCCTCTCTTTTGTTACAGTACTTCCTTCAATGTGAAATTCATACTCAACAGAAAAACTGCATGTAGCTTTTCAGTGGACAGGACAACCCATCTTAGCACTTTGGGTCAAACAGCCACATCATTAGTGGATGAGTACTCTGAACGAACTGCTAGTAGACTTTCAAACAAAGCGAAGAGAAAAGCTGATCATGAATCTCCTGAGGGAGTCCTAAGACATAAACTAAATAGGTGCTCAAAGGATGGGGATATTGTTCAGGCACTTAAACTGTATGATGAGGCACAAAATAATGGTGTCACATTGAATCTACACCATTATAACTCATTACTCTACCTTTGTTCTTCCCATCCTTCTGTCAAAATGGATGAAAATGAGAGTGATCCAAACGCATTGAATTTGGGCCTACTAAGGGGTTTTGAGATCTTTCAGCAGATGTTAGCTGACAAAGTTGTTCCAAATGAAGCTACATTTACAAGTGCAGCCAGGCTTGCTGCTGCAAAGGAAGATCCGGAAATGGCTTTTGAACTGGTGGCGCAAATGAAAAATTTTGGTATTGCACCCAAGCTGAGATCATATGAACCTGCTCTTTATGGATTCTGCACGAAGGGGGATGCAGAGAAAGCTTACAAAGTTGATGCTGACATGATTACCTCCGGGATTATGGCTGAAGAACCCGAGCTTTATGCTCTTCTGAAACTCAGTGCCAATGCAAAGAAGGAAGACAAGGTCTATGAATTGTTGCATCGTCTACGCTCTACAGTGAGGCAGGTGTCGGAATCAACTCTTCAAATTATTGAAGATTGGTTCAACTCTGAATATGCAGCGAAAATTGGGGGAAAATACTGGGATGTTAACAAGGTAACAGAAGGGATAATACAGGGAGGTGGAGGGTGGCATGGGCAAGGATGGCTTGGAAATGGGCAATGGAAGGTGGTGAAGACTCATGTGAATGACACTGGTCTGTGTCTCTCATGCAGCGAGAAACTTGTAAGCATTGATATTGATCCAAAAGAGACCGAAAATTTTGCAACCTCATTAACTAGATTGGCTTGCCAAAGAGAAGCTAAGGCAGACTTTAACCATTTTCAGGTAGAACGCAGTCTTCATTGCTATGTCTGGGAATTAGAAAAGAAGTTTCCTTACTTAAAGCTGAATATATACATTTACTGCTATTGCATTTTTCACTTTCTTTTTGCTTACTGATCTGAACTTGCATGTAGAACTTAATATGATCATTAGTAATCATGTACTTGAATCATGAGCAGCACTGATGCAGTGTACCTGCAGACAGAGAATGCTGCTGAACATTGATAAGAAATAAGGTATATTCCTGGGACTAACTTCATCAAGGAAGGTAAAATCAATTAACCAATGCAGTTATGCAATCAAAGTTGACCAAGTCATGTATAATAACTCATCTAATAGACAAAGTGAAGTATAATAGTCTGTTTTGAGGACCTCAAGTTAACCTCAGATATAAATTTTGCCAGCTAAAAGAATTTTCTCACACCAATTAAAATCTTGGACTTTGAAAAACATTAGTATTTAGACTTTGTAGTCCTATTGGGGTAGTCTTGTAATTTCACCAAGCCTTGGCCTTACTTCTGTGTTGCATGAAGTATAATCTACCTCTAATTAATACTTGTTAGTGATAATATTGGATACTTATTTTAACCTAGAGAACATCATTTCTAGAATACATGGCGGGTGCAGGGGAACTAATTAATGAGGTATTGTTGTTGTTCGTTAGATATTTTTGAGTTTGCTGATATGAACATTTGCATATTCTCCTGCTTTAAGTTGTTGAGAAACATTTTGTCCCATGATCTGGGCCTATGTTGCATAACAACAATGGAAGGACCCTTTTGGACCTAATGAAGTACCTAAATTTATTATATAGTTTGCATGGGAGCCATAAATATAAGGGTGCAAGGGGAAAGAAAGAAGTACTCAAACTTATTATAAGAGCGGGTAGCATAAGGATAATAAATTACATGGTTTTGGTAAGAAAAAATAAAAAAGACTTCTTGTGATGCATCTTTTGAAGAGGGTTTTACTATTCATGTTTTCAGCTATGTTATATATAAAATAGTTATTAATGATATAGTGACTAATATAGAAGGTTGACTTTTTCAGAAGTGGCTTCAGCAGCATGGTCCTTTTGATGCAGTTGTAGATGGAGCCAACGTAGGACTTGTCAACATGCATAATTTCAGCTTTTTTCAGGTGAGTGAAATTTTTAACTCTATTAGCACATTATTAAAAGATCTACTTAATAATTTCCGCTACATTACTAAAACATCTACTTAATGATACTTGGTTGTAGCTTAATTCTGTTGTACAACAATTGCGTCAAATGAGTCCTTCAAAGAGATTGCCACTTGTAATTTTGCATAAAAGTCGGGTATCTGGTGGTCCTGCTCAGAGTCCAAATAACAAGAGACTCTTAGAATATTGGAAGAAAAATGGTGCTCTTTACGCTACACCTCAAGGTTCAAATGATGACTGGTAATAAAGTAGTCTTTCAGTATTTAACTTAAACTTAGTTGCCTGATTTCTTACATTCTTTCCCATTGCATGTGATGTGTAATTATGGCTAAAACAACTTAGTGTACTAAATCGTTACTCTTATTTTTATCACAGGTACTGGTTATATGCTGCTGTTAGTTGTAAAAGCTTGCTGGTGACAAATGATGAGATGAGGGACCACTTGTTCCAACTATTGGGTTCTAGTTTCTTTCCAAGATGGAAGGAAAAGCATCAGGTATTCATAAACTATCAGAGAACTTCCTGTAGAATCTTGTAAAATGCATTCATAATAAGGCTTATCTGAATTCTTTAAGTCTCCTCTAATTAAGGCTACTCAAAGGCATCAATGATCTCAAAACCACACGATAGAGAACAAGAGAATGTTACAATATGCTATCGCAAATTGTCCTTTTGTAGAACTGTCAACATATCTTTCTCTATGTTTACCCAACTATAATCCTTTGGCGATCCTGTATGGATGAATTAGGAGGCCTGATCCAGTTTAAGCTTATGAATCCTACTCTTAAGGTTCTGAGGGAATCTTGTATAGTTAGTATAATTTGCTGTGCATTGGGTTCATTTGCCTAACCATAATTTCAACTAAAAAATCTTATCAACAGACCCTAGTTCCCAAGAGTGAGTTATATTTTCATGTTATAGCCACACAATATTGGTTTTTTTTTCCTTGAAGAATGGGAAGATTATGATGACATTATTTAATTGCAGGTTCGACTATCAACCTCAACTAAGAGTCCTACCCTCATTCTTCCTCCACCTTATTCAATAGTTATTCAGGTACTGTTTTTCTCCCTCAATTGACTATAGAAGACCATGCTTCCACCAAGCCAATGGCATAGTGGTCATCCATTTCTCCTCCCTAATGAATACTTGTGCAATTCTTGGGAAGTTGGGGTTTGTATGCCCCTACTTTGGAGGCGATTGGTATACGGTCATTTTGACCCTAGTATCTTGGACGTCAAGGGATATCTAAGATGTCTGTGTTTGGATATCCAAGATACTTGTGTTATGCAAGAGATCAAGGTGGCATAGGATAATACCATTTTGGGTGGTATCTCATGCCACACATAAATCATGAGAATCTCACATCCAACAACTTTTAATGCACATTTAGCTTTATTAACCTTTATAAAATATGGATTATATCATTTTCATGAAAACTTATAATTGTTATATCAAACATGAGAATTTTAGATACTATGATATCTTATACTTTGGTATACAAGTTGCTAAAGAAAGTGAGATAACACTATATCAAACGACTCCTTTATGTGTGTCTCTTTGTTCCCCTTGCCACGCCATTCCCCATTTAGTGCACATTTAGCTTCAATAACTTATATAAAATATCAATTCTATCATTTTTATGAAAACTTTCAATTGTCATACTAAATATACCTATGCTATTTGTATACAAGATACGAATGAATGTGAGATAAAAATGTATTAAAAGACTTCTTTTATGCCTGCCTCTTTATTCCCCCTCCACCCACCCTAGAAATTAAGGGGAGGGGGAGGGGGGATTAATACACGGATAAAATTGAGTAGTTCTTCTTAGTTTTATATAGGTTGATTCTTTTGATGGAAGATAAATACAATTTTGGCTGATATAACTGCAGGAATCAGCCAACGGTAGTTGGCACGTGCCCGCTGTGACTGGTGATGATTATGAGACCCCAAGGCAGTGGTTGTGTGCCACCAGATCCAGAAATACATCATTACATCATTTGTGGACTTCCACATCCACATCTACATCTACATCTGTAGGCATATGAGGAGGGGGCTGGGGTGTTTCAATTTAGGATATTTGATTAGATCACCGAAATGATATATGTTGATGTTGAATGTGCGGCCAGTCATATGCTCTCCGTAGCACCAGCTCTGCATTTTTCAACTTTCCTGCAATCAATTGAACTGTATGATATGTCTATTTTCAACCACTTGGGCTCAGCTATGCCATTTCATTGCTCTCACCTGTAGTTGAGGGTTCAAACTTGAAAAAAATGTCAAGTTTATCAAAGAAGTAGATTTATTCGGTTTCTTTTTCCTTTTTTTTTTTCTTTTTTCAAAGTGGCTCAATCAAATGAATAATTTTTGGTTCAGTTTAGCCTAGTTTTGGCTTCTTTTTTTTCTTTTCTTTTTTTAGCTGTGGGAACTACTACAGTGAATTGGGCTCTAGGGTCTATTTCGGTCTGCAAGAAATTTATAAATCACAAAAATGAAACCTAAAAGGAAAATGACGCTCTTTGGCAAAAAAAATAAAAAATAAAAAAAGGAATTGAAGGTTCTCGTCGAAAATCATCTAGCGTGTTTGAAAAATCAGTAAGTGTCCCACATTCAACCCTTTCAATAAGCGGGCTGGTCTGGATTAGACCGTTTAACAACAGATCATTCAAGGTTAGTTTATCATTAGTTTAATTTATTTTTGTTATTATTATTGATAGATAAGTAAATTTTTCATTTAATTTTTTATATATTAATTTTTTCAATTTATTTTTTTTATAAATAAAAATATTTATAATATCAACTTTTAATTAAATAATAGTTCAAAATTTGACATCAAATTTAATTCATTATTTGACATTGCAACATTTTTATCATATTTGTCTGATTTGTTATAAGAGTTATGTTCAATTAACACTGATTTAACGTTTAAATAGAATTTTTAAATTTTTTTAATTAAATTAATCTTATTTAAAATTTTTATTTACAAGCATTATATGGGGGTTAATTCATATGTCATATTGAATAAATATGATAAAAAATTATAATGTTAAAAGTGATTTTTCATAGTGACTTAATTGAAAATTTATATTGTAAGTACATTTATCTGTAAAAAATTAAATTAAAAAATTATTAATATATTATAAACAAAAATGAGATTTTTTTTTCAATGATAATAATAATAATAATAATATAAAAAATATTTGTAATATCAACTTTTAATTAAATAACAGTTCAAAATTTAACATCAAATTTAATTCATTGTTGACATTGCAACATTTTTATCATATTTGTCTGGTTTGTTATAAGAATTATGTTCAATTAATACCGATTTAAAGCTCAAGTAGAATTTTTAATTTTTTAATTAAATTAAATTTATTTAAAATTTTTACTTACGGGCACTATATGAGAATTCATATGTCACATTGAATAAATATGATAAAAAATTATAATATTAAAAATAATTTTGAATGGTGACTTAATTGAGAAGTTATATTGTAAGCATATTTATCTGTAAAAGATTAAATTAAGAAAATTTATAAAAAAAAATTAAATTAAAAAATTATTAATATATTAGAAACAAAAATGAGATTTTTTTTCAATGATAATAATAATAATAATAATAATAATAATTAAAATCACTTTGTATTAAGTCGATTAAAATATTGTAAAATGATTTATTTTAACGAAACCGTCGACCTTAATTTTTTTTTTTTTCACTGGAAACTCTGCATGTGGGACAAGTAAGATAAAAGTCAAGCCGTAGTAATGTGAGTAACGACTACTATGAACAATACAGTAAAGTTAGAGTGAACATAGGCTTTCTCTAGCCAGGAAACAAGATAATACTTTATTTGCAATTCAAAGGAACAAAAGGTCAAAGTTGCTTTCGATTTCCATTGATCATCTTTTATTGATAGGCATAAGAATATGATATTTTGATTTAGCGTCCGTCATGGATCAAGACAGACTCAATATCTCAACCAAGTTTAGTTTGAATTCAACCTCACGAAACCACACTAATGACAACTCGTAATATTTTTCTTCCAGATTTATGTGAATTGTATTGCACGACATTCTTTGTATGAACCGTACTCCAGACACGAGGAGCTAATCATTGATGGTCGTCCCATTTTTCTGTACACATTTTCTAATTTTTTTCAAATAAAAGAAAAAATTTAGGATGAGGTCCCTATCATGTAATGACAATCACAGGACTTGGTTTGCGTCGACAATCGTATGTCGTAGTCTACCAAGATGTTGGTCACTGGGTTTTATCTTTGTTGCAGGCGCACCTCACCGTGCTTCTGCTCACCTGGGGACTTGGAGCTTGAAGACAAAGCTTCATCCACTAATTGTCGTTAAAAGCTTCGTCCTCTAATTGTGCTGTACCATGTTTTAGAGTTAGAACAGTTCACGTAACTTCAAAAACTTTTTATACATAAAAACAAATATCTACTCTATTATTAATAGATTAAAATATATACAAAATAATGAAAAATTATCGTGTACTTAATTTAATTAATTTTTTTAATTATTTAAGTAAACAATTGACCGATTTTTAATATTCTTTTTATATAAAATTTGATTTCCTGATAGTTGACTGAATATTTATTTTTACCAAATTTATTTTAAAAATTGCAGATATAATTGTAGATAAACTATGACTAATGATAAGAACTTATTTTTTTTTGTTTTTATTTTAATCAGAATACAAAACTAGTTTGTTTTTAAAATTTTTTGGTTATATATTAATAATAGACTAATTAATACATAAATAAATTATTTTAAAAGTAGGTTCCGTGACACCGTAATCGATTTTATTTAATAAAATAAATTTAATTATTATTATTATTATTATTATTGTTATTGTATTAATAGTAGACTAAATATTTAATATAAAAAAAAATTATTTTAAAAGTTACAGATATAATTGTAGATAAACTACGATGAATGATAAGAGCAGAGCTTGTTTCTTTTTGTTTTTATTCTAATCAGACTACAAAACCAACTTGTCTTAAAAAACAGTGAGAACAATGTGCTTCTTGTCTTGTTTAAATATTTAATTATTCTCCTTGGGTGGATCCAATAGAGAGCGGTGGCCATTTCCCTTTATCTTCTGCCCAACACCCAATTTTCTTTTCATTTCACCACAACCACAACAAGTGCTGCTTTGATTCTGGTGCACTTCTACCCTTCAACTTTCCCAGTATGGCGGTCACAGGCTCAAGGGGGTTAGAGGCAGCTAGTGAATCAACTTATGACAGGAAAGCCGAAGTCAAAGCATTTGAAGATTCAAAAGCTGGTGTTAAAGGTCTCTTGGATTCTGGGGTAACAAAGATCCCTCGTATGTTCTATTCTGGCAAGGTGAACCTCACAGAGAGCTCAGAAAATGACCCAAACTTCACTATCCCCATCATAGACCTTGCGGGCATACACAGCAGTTCAGCTCTGCATCTTGAAGCGGTCGACCAAATTGGAAGTGCAGGCCAGAAATGGGGATTTTTCCAGGTGATTAATCATGGGATTCCAGCTGATGTTTTGGATGAGATGATCAATGGAATACGCAGGTTTCATGAACAAGATTCTCAGGTGAAGAAGCAATTTTACTCCCGGGATTTGAAGAATAAAGTAAGGTACTATTCCAATGTTCACAACAACATATACACGGACAATCCTGCAAACTGGAGAGATACCCTTGCATTTTCTGTGTCTTCTGATCCAGCCAAACCTGAAGAAATACCAGAAGTATGCAGGTAATGTGGTAGTACAAATTTTGGGATTAGCTCTACATCTGATTTCAGCTTTTATTCCATTAATTAATCACGTGAATATTTGAAAGTTTGTTATGCTCTTAATGATTTTATAGTGTTTTAAAGCCATGGCTAAGATGAAATGGATATATATGAATTGAAAAAAATGGACTTCAAAATATTATACTTTTGGTCAATTTGTTATTTTGATTGTTAATTAGCTCCAAAATATTGTGAAACTTCCTTAAAACCCAAAAATATACTGTTTTTATGATCGGATGTCATGTTTCTTTTAAATTTTAGAGGTGTTTCAAATCTATATAAGTAGACTCAATTATTGAACAAGTAAGGTCAGAATTTTTTATTAAATAAATAAATAAAGTTAGTAAAAGAATTAACTTAGCATCGTTTGGTAAATTAAGGGGTATGAATAAAAAAAACAGTGTAAAGTTAAGGGATCAAAATTGTAATTTTGCCAAAAAAATATTTTTTCCCTTCAAATCTTGGGACTAATTAATTGTAAGGAGACAGAAAAGTTGACCCTTTATTATACATATTTTAAACTATTAATGGTAAAATCACAGAACTATACCTCATTTTTTTGTCTATTTTATGTTAAAAGCAAAGTAATTCTCCAAATAATTTGGAACCGACTGCAATTTTCTGAACATTTCCTGTTGCCGCTTGAGGATTTCAATTGCAGACCCTATCCATCTGAAGCTTTTTCTACCCTTGAATCTTCATGAAATATTTATGTGCTTTCAGGGACATTGTGTTTGAATATTCAAAGAAAATAAAGGACTTGGGTTCTATAATCTTCGAGTTATTATCAGAGGCTCTTGGCCTTAATCCTTCTTACCTCAAAGAATTGGGTTGCGTTGACGGACATTTTATTCTGGGTCACTACTATCCATCATGCCCTGAACCTGAATTGACTATGGGCACTACCAAACACACTGATTCTGACTTCATAACAATACTTCTGCAAGACCAGCTCGGTGGTCTTCAAGTTCTTCATGATAATCAATGGGTTGATGTTCATCCTGTGCACGGAGCTCTTGTGGTAAACATAGGAAATCTTCTACAGGTAAATTTTGTAATTCTATACCCATAATCTGCAAAGTTCTGTGAAAAATGAGACCAAATTTCTTGAATATTGACCTTCTGACATTGTTTAGACTATGATATGCACTGCCTTCATAAAAAATTTGGGTATTCTAGATTATTCACATTTAAAATTTTAAAAAAAATTATACTCACATTTTCTCTAATTTTAATTTATATGAAAATCTCTCTTTCAAATACAAAATTATCAAATGCATATTATATTTTATGTATTTTCTTTTTCTTCTAAAATTATATTAATTATAAATAGTTTAATTCAATGCATACAAATAATTAAAAGACTAAGTAACTTCTGACATAAACATGCTCATATTGTTTTTCTTTCCCTTGTTATTAATACATGATTAAAGTGAATGAATGATATTAGACAGGAAAAATCTCTCTCTAAGCTAGAACAATTAGTTAAATTTCAATAACTAAAAACCATAGACATATGTTGCAGATACTGAGCTATCTCTATTTTAGTTATTTATATTAATTTCATAATTAATATTTTTAATTTATAGTTAGAATTTAATTATTTGAGTTATTTAAATATCGGTTATCCATATTTTTAGATAAATATTATTTTATTTGTTTTATTCTTAAAAACCATAGACATGTGATACAAATGCTGAACTATCTCTATTTTAATTTCATAAATAAGATTTTTAATTCAGAGTCAAAGTTTAATTATTTGAGTTATTTAAATATGGGTTATTCATATTCTTAGATGAATATTATTTTATTTGTTTTAGTCTTAAGATTTTTATTGATCTATGATTATTATTATTATTATTATTTATTAATTAATAAATTTGATATTCAATTTAGTTTAGAGGAATTCTCCGTCATTGTTTCCTTTGATTCTACACCAACATGCTTCTTCGTTGAAGCAATTTGAGTAATAATATATTTATCAATTTCTTTGTTCATGGTGCAGCTTATAACAAACGATAGGTTCATCAGTGTATTTCATAGGGTCTTAGCAAGGAAAATAGGCCCAAGAATTTCCATTGCAACCTTCTTTTTAAATTACGATGACCCAACTGGAAAGGTTTATGGCCCAATTAAGGAATTATTATCAGAAGAAAATGGACCAATCTATAGGAGCACTACTATAAAGGAGTATTGGGCACACTATACCTCAAAGGGCCTAGATGGGTACTCTTCTCTGCAGCCCTTTAGGTTCTGAAGAAAATTATAGAATAACTTGGATATATGCTCCCTGCGAAACCTCTTGCTGCGAAGCTCTCCAGAAGCTCCCAGAAGCGCCGCGAAGCTCCCCAAAAGAAAACCAATCTTTCTTATTCTCTTATGCTATGCTTATTTTTCATTTACTTTTTTTAAGAAAAAATTTTCTCTCATGAAGATAATATTTTTCTTAGAAAAGATTTTTGTTTAGAAGAGATTAAGAGTTTAAATGTTTTATATTTGTTTTATCTAAATCTACAGTTTTGAGTTTAGATATATATTTTTGAGTTCAGATATAAGTGAAAAAAAATTAGATCTATAGAAAAACCTTGAATGTTGAGAGGTGTGTAATATTTTTAAAGATGCATTTTTTTTATGTTATAATAATTATATTTTTTTATTGTTAAAATATAATATTTAATAAAATAAAATTTTAAAAATGTATTATTTCTATATTTTTTAATTATAATATTAATTTTTTTGTATATTTTCTTTTTAAAAAATATAAAATTTATTTATTTTATTTTTTATTTTATTTACTTATTTTAATACCTATTTTTATGTATAAATAATAATATTTCACTTATAAAATAAAAAATAAAAAACATATATGCTCCCTCGATTCCCATGGAGCTGTATGTGGTTGTACCCTATCAAAATTAACTTCTGCCTGTAATTAATCATATGTAGGATATTGAATCCAAAGGGCATCAAGTTCCACAGCAGAAGGATTTTCTTTCCAGTAAATTGGAAAAATTAGACTTACTTACTTTGATCCTTACCGCCTATTACACTTTTTTTAATTTATTACTTTTTGCAATTAAATTTTTAATTTATTTATTCTATTATTATGTGAAATTATCAAAATAATTTTATTATAAAAAAAATGAGATATGAAATAAATTTAAGGATATTTATATAATTATCATTAAAGTTAATTTCTAATTTAGACAATTGAGAATAAAATGCAATAAAGCATATAAATTAAGAGATTAATTGTAAAAATTAATAAATTACATAAAAAAATTACAATTTAAAACAAAAATTATGGTAAGTAAATACAATTTCTCCTAGTTAATATGTTAAGGTTGTCAAGCTCAGAAGGATTTTCTTTTTTAGTTAATTTAAAAATTAAATTTTTATATCTAATTATAATTTTTTTAATTTTTTAATTTTTGTGATTTATTTTTTAATTTATCTACTTCATCGTACAACTTTAACGATAGTTATATATGTTAAATTATCAAAATATTTTTCTCATTTAAAGAAGTATAAAATAAAAATTCAAATAAATGTAATAATTTTATATAATTATCGTTAAATTAATTTTTAATTTAGAGGATAAAAAATAAAAAATAATAAAATATATAAATTAGGAGATTAATTATAAAAATTAATAAATTAAAGAAAAAAATTACAATTTAAAATAAAGATCAAGGTAAGTAAATAAAATTTCCTCTAATTAAAAAATAATAATTTAAAATAAAATTCAAGTTCAGTAAATATTTTTTTTTCTAGTTAATATTCTACCTCATATTTAATTCCTTCGTATATGGTTGAATATATATATATATATATATATATATATATATATATATATATATATATATATATATATATATATATATATATAAGCGCTATCTTTTCAATATTGATTCCAAAGTAAAGCCTTATTTAATTAAAGTTACTCCATACAAGACTGCAATTTTTTATTTTCTGGATTTTGAGAATAAATTAAATTAAAATTTCATTGAGATGATTTCATGTTTCAGATATTGATGGAATTATAATAAAATCATTTCTCCACTTATGAAGAGGTTCTGAATTCATATCTTTTCTCTCTCCTTTTATTTTGATGAAAAATAAAAAATTTGGAATTTTTTTCTTAAGAAAATAATTTCATAACAAAAATTTCTTTTTCGCTAATTTTCTTTTGTTTGGATTTCATGAAAAAAAATGATAAAAGGTAAGCGAATAGCCGAGGTGCTTGCTTGGGCTCAAATTTAGTTCATTTTCAAAAATCTTATTTGAAACTAAATAAGAATGCTTAGGTCCAATCACAAGTTTAAGTCCAATTTTTATTTTCGTTGAACCCCAATAATAATGTTTGAGTCCATTTTTTATTTTGAATTTGTTTGACCTAAATAAAAATGTTATACTAAACTTAAAACATTAACTTGTTTTTAAAATATTTATTTGAATTCATGTTGAACTTAAATGTCTATTTTTAGATATACTTTTGATTTTAATTATTTTAATTAAAATAAAATTATTTATATTTAAACTTATACTCACGTTTAGATTATCCTGACGTCGTTTGATATATATAACTGGGTTTATTTACTAAAAAAATATTTAATTATTATTGCTATGACGTGATTTGATATATGTAATTGAATTTATTTAATAAATAAATATTTAATTATTATTGTGAACTTTAACTCACATATAATTTATTTATATAAAATAAATAAATTATATTTTTGTTTTAAAATTTTTGAATCCAAACCTCAGCTGAGGTCCAGCTCTTCTTCAAAATTTTTACTTAAGCCGAGCAATCTTGATTCAATGTTGCGTTTCCAATCTTTCAAAGTAAGTGAGCACAATACGAAGCTTCTTATCTATTTGAATTTCTTAATGTTTGTGAAGACATGATTCACGTGTATAAATTTAAGTTTGTTTGCTTTCTAGTCAGACAACAAACCTAATCATCTGAAAGTTCAAGAAAGGCAAGTTAAAAAGGTCGACTTACAATTTTTATTTTTCTATTTTAATAAATTATTTAATTAAATTCCTCTTTTTAAAAAAAATATCAATTTGATCCCTCATATTACAATTAATTTTTTTTATATAAAGGAGTTTTGATTATGTGACAATTAAACTGATTTTTAATGGCCATATCATAAAAAAATATTTACACATAAACTAATTTTTTATAAAAGGATATAATTGTAACATTTAAAAAAAATATAAGAGACCCATTTGTGTGTTTTAAAGTAGTAGAATTAAATTGAATTATTTGGTAAAATTTTAAAAAAATAAAATAAAAGTGTAGTTTATTAATTACGATACTAAACCACTTAAGTGGAATGGCATTTGAATAAAAATTAGCAATTTTTTTTATAAAAGTAGTAAAAATAAAATAGGAAACTGCCCTTTTAAGGAATCCAAAATTTTATTATTTATTTATTAATGTGTCTTATCTTTAAGAAGTCAACGCAATATGTTTCTTATCTTGATATTAAATTATGTTTGGTTGAAGTAAACACAAACATTAGAATACAGGCGAGTATCTTAAGGTTAAAATAGTAATTTTAACTGTTCAGTTCAACTCTATATCTAACAAACCAAATTACAAATTATCAATTAATAAATATGCAGCTTCTTATCTATTTGAATTTTTTCTTGTTTTGTGAACACATCAATGATTCACATGAATAATATAAGTTTGTTGGCTTTCTAGTCATTCAACAAAACCTAAGTAGAAAGTTTTTTTTTTTTTTATAAAAGAATTAAAAATAAAATTAGAAACTATCTTTCTAAGGAATCCAATTTTTTATTTATTTATTTATTAATATGTGTCTATCCAGAAGTCAAAACCGATGAGCGCCTTGTGGGTACATGTACATCTAGATGAGAAGACGACTAGTCTAAGATGCCTATTTATTCTCCTTGGTTATGTGCAAACACAGAAAGCAGCCAAATTGGTATCTTTTTATAACTTTACTTTTCCCCTCATTGGTGGCCATTTCACTTCGTCTTTTCAATTCAACCACGAATACACACACTCCCACTCTGCAAGTTTCCCAGTATGGTGGTCACGAGCTCAAATAAAACAGAGGCAGCTACTGATTCCACCTATGATAAGAAGGCTGAAGTTAAAGCCTTTGATGATTCAAAAGTTGGTGTTAAAGGTCTGTTGGATTCTGGGGTCACAAAGATCCCCCGTATGTTCTACTCTGGCGAGTTGAACCTCACAGAGAACTCGGGGAATGGCTCAAACTTAACTATTCCTATCATAGACCTTGCAGGCATACACAGCAATTCAGCTCAACACCTTGAAGCAGTTGACAAGATTGGAAGTGCATGCCAGAAGTGGGGATTCTTCCAGGTGATTAATCATGGGATTCCAACTGATGTTTTGGATGAAATGATCAATGGAATCCGCAGGTTTCATGAACAAGATTCGGAGGTAAGGAAGCAATTTTACTCCCGGGATTCCAAGAAGAAAGTCAGGTACTATTCCAATGTTAATCTATACACAGACAATCCTGCAAACTGGAGGGATACACTTGGAATTTTTATGGCTCCTGATCCAGCAAAACCAGAAGAAATACCAGAAGTATGTAGGTAACGTGGTAATACAAATTTTGGTACTAGCCCTGCACATTTATAGTAGTTTATCGTTGACAACGATGGTTTCTCATGGATACTGTGGTTTGAAATTGATTTTCCCCCTATAGTTTAAGTTATGTCATTCAATTTTGTATGATTTGTTCCATTATTGTGGTATTTCCCATATAAGTTTTAACAAAATTAATCAGGTAATATTTTTTATCTCCATTTGAACAGTTCTAATGTTTTAAAATTATTACTGAAATTAGAAGTAGAGGTTAAAGAAAACAATAAGTGAAACTATTAAAAATGATTTAATAGTTAATAACTTATCTATTGATCTCATTCATGATAGGCCACTATAACGCCGTTTGATCCATGTAGCCGACCCCACCTAGTGGGAAAAGGCTTAGTTGTTGTTGTTGTTGTTGTAAGTTGACATTTGAAAATTGAAAACATGGTCTTTCAAAAACTTTTTTTTTTCCATTTGGTTTCATTGGTTGTTAATTCTAACAATATCTTCATAAAGCTTAGCAACTGCACAATTATGTTTTGTTAAAATTTGGAAAGAAGATACCACAAGGTGGTTAAGTGGTAACTGAAAAAACCACATGGTTTGAATAACTTACTTTAAACAATAGAATAACAAATTGATTTCAGGCTAATCACATTGGTAAACTACAGTTTATGTTTTAATTATATCTAAACTTAAGCAGTTTTTGAGAGAATCAAAGAGCTAGGTCATACAATCTTATGTTAGATACACTACAAGCAAAACAACCTTCCAAACTTCCAATAAGAGAGACACTGATAAGATTTTCTAAAATTTAATATCTGTTACATTGGTCACTATATCATTTCAATTGCAAATCCTTTCAACCTGAACCTTATTCTATTTTTGGTGAAATAATTATGCACTTCCAGGGACACTGTGATTGAATATTCAAAAAAAATAAGGGCATTAGGTCATACAATCTTTGAGTTATTGTCAGAGGCTCTTGGCCTTAATCCCTCTTACCTCAAAGAATTGAGCTGCGTTGAAGGACTTTTTGTTCTCGGTCATTACTATCCATCATGCCCTGAACCGGATCTGACTATGGGCACTACCACGCACACTGATGCTGACTTTATGACAATCCTTCTACAAGACCAGCTTGGTGGTCTTCAAGTTCTTCATGATAATCAATGGGTTGATGTTCCTCCTGTGCATGGAGCTCTTGTGGTGAACATAGGAGATCTTCTGCAGGTAAGTATTGTAATATTATAACCATAATCTGCAAGATCTGCACAAAATTAATGGACCCATATTTGATTTAACAAAAATGAGAGAAAACCTCATTATATTAACCCTATGTCATTGTTTAGACTATGTGCTGCATCATCTTCATCAAGAATTTGTGCATACTAAAATATATGCTATCTATGTTATGATATTGCACTCACCAAAGCTTATTTCATCTCGTGTTATACTCTGTCTTCCTTAGTCTTCTGAATAATCCATCTTTATTCCTGATTTTATGCCAACATGAACCCTCAGTGTTATAGTTGTCCATAAAACTAATCACTACCATCTATAGGTTCTATGAACTATGACAATAAATAGCAAAGAATCAACGAAGAATACAATGTTTGAAGGAATATTCTTAAATGACATGATGCAGCATCAAAGTCTTGAACATTCTAGGACTGCTGCTTTTGTAATTTTTGATATTATTCTAGGACTGTGGTTAAGTTACTATTGATACATGATTATAGTGGATGGCAATTACTGGCTAGAATGTCATGAATCATATTAGATACGATAAACCTTCTTCTAACATGAAACAACTAAGTAGCCCTTGGTACACCAGCATCTTATATTCCTTAAAACACTGTATAAGATACCATGGTATATAAGATTTTCGTTTTTGGCATGACAATTAAAAGTAGTAAAAGATATGATATTATTGACAATTTATATAATTTAGTAAAGCTACAAAATCACAGATATGAGATCCTTATGATCTTTTGGTGGTATGAGATCCCATCTAAATGGTGACATCCTGTGCTTCCAGGCATCTTCAATATGAGTTTATCAAACACAAGCATCTTGAATGTCTTTTGACATCTAACATACTAAGATGAGAATGATAGTATACCAAAATGACTCCTAAATTCCAGCAACTATAAGATCACTGACATGCTTCTTCAGTGAAACAACTTGTATGGATTATATTTATGTTTCCTTGTTCATGTTGCAGCTTATTACAAACGACAGGTTCATCAGTGTTTTTCACAGGGTCTTAGCGAGGCAAATAGGCCCAAGAGTTTCCATAGCAAGCTTCTTTATGAATCCTGATGACACAGCTGAGGGTGCACCAAAGGTTTATGGTCCAATTAAGGAATTGCTATCAGAAGAAAACAAACCAATCTATAAAGGCACTACGATAAAAGATTTTTTGGCACATTACTTCACAAAGGGCCTTGATGGGAACTCTTCCTTGCAGCCCTTCAAGTTATGAAGGAAATATAAAGAACAAGATCAATGCACTCTTGATTCACGTGGGGCTGTTTGCGGTTTGCACCATATCATAATTAACTTCTCCCTGTAGATGCAATTTTCCATATCTACAATATTATAAATAAAGAGCATCATGTTCTATTAATAGAAGGATTTTCTACTTCAGATGACATTTAATCTAATTTCTAAAATAATTCCTTACTATGTTTAAACTAGTGATGTATGTTTTCAAAATTAATATGTCAGAAACACTCTATTTTCTTCATTGCTGCAACTTGCAAGGTAAAGATTTATTTAATTATATTTATTGCATAAAAGATCAAAATTATTTATCTGTTTTTGAGTAAAATACTCCGCCTCCCTTACATTGATTTATCCCCTCCTTCTATTATGAAAATATGATAAATATACACTGAATTCTCTAGAAAATAAAAACACGATACACTGAATCCAATTTTGAATCAGACACTAATATAGGCGTTAACTTGCAGTCAAAGATTTATTAATTTGACTAGTACCTAAAATACTCTTTAAGAAAGAGAAACAAATAATAGTAAGGAAAAAAAAAATACCTCAAATTTTCCTTCTTCCGGTCCTCTGAAACCAATTATGTGTTGCCCATATGAATCAACAATTTTTGGAATGAAACCAGAAACCTCCCAACCCCAGCAAATCAACTTGCTTTCCTCAGTCCACAACAGCTACCACTTGCTTTGAATGGGAGTTCTGATGTACAGAAAAAAAATAATGCATAGTAGAATTGGGAGTTCTAACATACAGTAGAGAAAATGACTGGTCTGAGAACCATTCAAAATAGAGAAGCCATGAAAGACCAGCTTCCCAAGCCTAGCCAATCAACTTCGAGGGGGGCAAAAAATAGAAAAGAAATTGAAAACCAATTGCTTCAACTTATCTTCATGTTCTCTAATTCTCCTGAGCACAGCTGCTACCCGATCATTTTCCCGTTCGAGAACCACAACCGCTACAGTTTGAGAACCATTTCTTGCTGTAGATTTTCTCTGGGCTCGGCTGTACATTAGAACTCCCAGTTCTTCGTTTTCCTCCGTCTACAGCTGCTACCATAGTTGGTTTGCTTTCGTTGTTGTCTATTGCTCGAGCACTAATATTTAACACAAATGTTTTCGAGGTGTGTCTTTTAATTTAAAAATAAAAAAACTAGAAAACGCTTTTATTTTTATAAAACGCCATCTTTTCAAGATAATAATATTATGAATATATAAATTTATTAATAACATTTTAATAAATATAATATTAATACATTTAATAAAATTTTAAAATTTTAAATTTCAAACACCCAAATATTAATTTTAAAAATTTTAAATTCGAAGTCACATCACGTATAAATAATTTACAGTTATTAGTGGGTATCAATTCACATAACATAATCACATTTTTCTCCACCAAAATAATATTTGCCAATGACAAAATCCACACTCTTTTAGAAAATTTATTACACGTTTACATACGTGACCATAACAGTACTGCACCTTTTTTTTTTTTTCATGTTTGCACTAAAGTATTCTCCTATTTAGTAGAAATTAATTTTTTAAAAAATTAATATCGTCGAATTTAAAATAATTTATTTAAGAGATACAACTATCTATCACTTATATGAATTTATGTTGATATTATATCTTTTCCAACAATAAAAATTACTTTAAAAAAATGACATCCTGTGCTTTTTCGCATATTTTATACTTAGTATATTATTATCTCAAGTGAGATGACATGTCAAATTTATAAATCGATCATAAATATATATATATATATATATATATATATATATATATATATATATATATATATATATATATATATATATATATATATATATATATATATATATATATATATATATATATATATATATATATATATGCCACTATTTTTGGTCACATTCATAGTCACGACAATAAAAATTACTGCTTCTGCTTTAATGGAGAAGCTATAAATTCTTGTTTCTCTATTTCAGCATAAAAATTGCCTTTATTGACATTAAAAACAGCTTTAAATGTTGGCCAAATTAGATAAAAACATAATAAATAAAAAAGAGTGCTTTTTTAAAAAACAAACAATTTGTTAGGCTTTGGCTGTTTATCTATTGGGCTTCCTGGTTTCAGGCCGAGTTTGATGTATCTTTCACCGTCCCAAAATAAAAAATACATCATTCTCCAGCCAGTGGGGTTTTCGGCCCTGATTCGCACTGCTTGGCATGGCCTTTCCATGAGGGTGCCGTTAAAGATTTTAACAGAGTTGATGACGTGGCCCTTTAATAATGAGGTGTCACCGTTAAATGGACTAGTCAACTCCATATTTTCCACCTGACTTCTTCTAGTCAAAACTCACCTTCAGCCTCCCGCTACTGACAAAAAATTTATTGGGACGACAGCTAACAAGAATATATTTAGTTTTTTTCTTTCTTTATATTTTTTTAAAAACTAAAAATATAACTAAAAATGTGTTTAAAAGCAAAATTTTAAAAGCAAAGTGAATAATATTTTAAAATAATAATCGGTATCATTTTTATAATTGTGAAAGAAAGTCTATCATAATTGTTAGACAAAATTAAATAATTTTTATAGAAGATCAAATTTAAAAATAAAATAACATTTATAGTTATCTATGCTATTTTAATTTAAAAATAAATATAAATAATTTTTTAACTATGCAAAATAAACACATTTTTTAGTAATAAAAATATAACAACAACAATAA
Source organism: Gleditsia sinensis (assembly GCA_037074535.1). Lineage (NCBI taxonomy): Eukaryota > Viridiplantae > Streptophyta > Magnoliopsida > Fabales > Fabaceae > Gleditsia > Gleditsia sinensis. Next base: position 23,203,271 of record CM073471.1, read on the forward strand.
TAATTAAATTTTTTTATTAAGTAAAATTAACTACATAAATTAAATATTGTGACAATGATTTATTATAAATGAAATAAATAAATAAATTGTTAATTGTTAAATTTTTTTAATATTTTTTTTAATCTCTTTCTATTTTTAATTATCGGACTGTTCTTTATCTAATATTTTTTTTTCAATAAAACTTATGTTAATCTTTTCAAATTAAATACAATCTAATATAGTGATCATCTATTATTTAGCTTATTAACTTCACTGCCCGACTTAGGGGTGAAAGTGGGTCGGGTTGGGTCGGGTTGATGACATAATCCAACCCGACCGCACAGGTTTCAGGTTGCTGTGAACCCATCCGAAACCGACTGTGCAAACCAGCAACCCGATCATATCGGGTTAATTCGGGTTGGAGAAAGCTTGGTTCGGTTCACCCGAGTTATTCGGGTTAGGCGGGTTGGGTGGGTTGGGCGGGTTATGTAGTTCCAAAAAATAAACAAACAAAAACAAAGGGTTGAGGGGAATGTGCAGGAAAATGAAAAACAAAATAACAGAAAAAAAAAATTGAACCCTAAAAAGTCAAAAAAAGCTCAATTACAACCTTCCTAGTAAAGAATAAACAGGCACTTGACTGGAAGTTTCCAGGTGGAAACTAATTTCACACATGAAAAGCCAAAATTTGAAAACAATGGACAGACTCACAGTCACAAACAGAACATTCAAACAAATGCCATGCCATCTGTGCCATCAAGAAATAGTTTATAATCGCTCTAAGCCTCTAACAAACAGTACATGGCACAAAATAACAGCCCAATCAACCAAAATTTTAAGAATGGTGATTGGATTCAAAGCTCACCAAGATCTTTGTCAGTCTGGAAGAATTTGCTCATTGTCAGCATATGCCTCAGTCTCAACCTTGGGTTTCGAAGGAGCCTAATCAGCTCCAGGGTCTTGCTTCTTCTTGATCCCACACTATATCATCAATCCTTAGAAGCATACAAGCAGCTTCAATGGCAGTCTTAAATGTTTGTGCCTTCACATTGTAGGCATCCCAGATCTGACGTTGCATTAGAACAAGTAATATTTAGAGTTCATTAACTATCATGTATGCATGTATCAACTATCAAGCCAACCAAACAGGTGTACATTACTTGAAACAAATTTAAATAATGGTTGTAAGAATCATTTAAATACTTCACAATATACAACTAGTACCTTTTTCTCTTTCATGTCGGTGATGGCACTAGTATTTCCATCTATGCCAATCCATGCATTTTCTCCATTTGCATGCTATAAATTCCAATAACATAATGTTAAACATAATCAGAGAAAGGGTCATATACAAATGTTAAACAACTTTCAGATATAGTTTTACAACTCTATATGTGATTAAATGATTAATAGTTTATAAAGCCTACAAATACAAAAACCACAATTACCTCAGCAGAATAAGGTTTTGCCTTCTTAATACCAGGTTTTCCCCCAGAGAAAGCACCTTCTCCAACCTCAGGTTTTGGATTAGGAGAGCCAGTAGCATTCATACAATTTTTTGCCACCATAGTGTGTTCTATATGAATATTATATACTTTGAAACCGACCAATCAAAAACCTATGTTACCAGAAAGAAATTGAAAATATGTTATCATTGTAAATAATGACAATCACCAAGTAAATTAAATATACAGAACTCAAAATACCAAATTTGGTTCCTATTCGCCCCCCCCCCAATTTTCTACCAGGAAGGGAATCCACCTTAGCTGCATATGCTTAAGGGAGGGTTGGCATCACAGCATTCACTTTGGATAGTTATACAAATCTACAGTCAATGCATAACAAGTAGTGGATTTGATTATATTTCCCATGAACAATGAAACTGCAAGAAAACAATGGTGATTTCCCTGGTGCACTAGTATTTCTTAACATCACGCAATGCAAAACTATCCTTTCAAAAACAGAAATTCTCATAATCAGTTAGAAGTACAACAAACTCAACATACTATACAAAAGAACTATTGTCAGAAGCATATAATCAAGAGCCAACTTATATAAGCATTCATATCTGCCATCAGAACTCAGAAGAACCACTAAACTACCTGAAATGCCCAAGCCTTTTGTCAGTTCTTTCTTTTCTTCTTTATTTAATCTTTCATCATTCTCAATCATTTGTTTTAGATTTTACTCAGGAGTATCTCGATCATCATCCCATGCATCCTCTCCAATATAAGATCTACCATGAACAAGTGTTCCATTAGGGAGAAAACTAGTGTAAGAACTATTTACATAGATACAGAAGAAATAAAAGAAACAAGAAATCAGTGTTATGATTTCTAACGAAGAGGATAGGGATTATAACATCTTTATATGCCAAGAGAATATATAACAAGCATATTGTGTTAAAAGCATCTTAAGTTAAATGAGAAGAATTAACTTAACTTCTAATGTTACTGGGGGAGGGCTCTGGAATTAATGCTTCCATATAAGCCTCTGTTAATTCTCTTCTTTCACGACTTAGATAAGGTGCTTGAATTGCTAAATATATTCCTCTACAAGAAAATGTCACTACAAAGATATAAAGAATCAAGACACCAATTTGCTTAGGTTCCCAATTCTTGAAATCCTAGAACAAGAACAACCAACATTGTTTAGTTTACACGCAGGAATAAAAGCAACACAAAAAAGAAGTAAAAAGAGAAGAATCCAATTGTAGCAGGCCCAAGAGGTGACAGATGTGCAGCATTGATCATAATTGGCTCATTGAAAACATAAGATTTCAACACTTCAGTAGATGTTGTTTGCACATAACCAAAGTCCTGGTATAAACATATTCATCAAGTCATATTTAAGCAAGATTTGAGGATAAAGTAAAATATAAGAAAGAATAAATTACCTTAAGCTGATCACATGATATTATCGTAGAATTCAGAGAAATTGTTCATATGATCATATGATATTATCATGACATTTCTAAAAAAGTGATAAAAAGAGAAGAATGGAAGGAATTCATTGGAGTACCTTAAACTGTGAAGTCATCTTATCATATTTAAAGTTCATAATAAGTTAATAGCTGAAAATGATATATATTATAACCCAAAAAATAAAGATATGAAATGCAACAAAGTACAAGTCCAACATAATGAAATGAAACATCCAGGATATATAAATACAAAGCAAAATAAAACCCAACAAGTTAACATAACATCTTAATTTTGCCAAGCATTGCTATTTGGAAGCAGATCCGACGAGCTCTGCAAAACATTGAAAATGCAAATAATAAGTACATAATTGAGTAGAATATAATAATGAAAATGAGTTATAATATATAGACAAGATATTTGATATTTTACCCGTCTCAATTTTTTCACATTGCTGCAATTTTTCAACAAAATCCACATTATTAATATCAAATTGGAACAAATTTGGTTTTAACCAATTTTATGTGCAAATTAGTGCTTCAGCCATTCTTGAAGAGAGAAATGATCTAAATACATCTAGTACACGGCTACCAGTACTAAATGCTGATTCAGAAGCCACCGTTGACACAAGAACAACCAACACATCTCGAGCAACAATAGAAAGAATATGTAACCTCGAGATGTTTGATTTCTACCATTCTAAAGCTTCAAAACTATCATCTGCATCCACACAAGGTTCAGCTAGATATCTTTCCACTTCATTTTTTGCTTCAATAGAATCTCTAGCTCTTAAATGGGATTTGAAAACATCTTCTCTAGCTTTTTGAGCATGTTTTCTCTTTGCAGCATCTTGGACTACATTCTCAATGATCACTGAAGAATTGTCCTCTATATTTGAAGTACCTTTAGGATCATATAATTGACGATACCACTCATACAATCTTTACAAATCAGACTTGACCTTACAAACCATATTATAAGATACAACAGCATCATAGATATCATCAAATGACCATCTCAAATAAGCAAGTTTATACCTTGGGTCAAGTACATTAGCAATGAACAATAAGGGGTTTATGTTTTCCACTTTTTCCCAATACTTGTCAAAAATTTTCTTCATTTCAATTGTCATACAATTCAACAAAGAGTCATCACTTGAACTCCAATGCAACAATTCACTCTGAATTAAAGAAAGCTGAGGGAAGGCCTTATTTGAAGTAACATATAAAGATCCATACAACTCTAATATAACATCATAGAAATTTTTTAAGAATTGTATAAAGATTCTAGCATTTTTCCAATCATCAGAAGAAGGAGGACCAGCTGTCTTATCATCAAAATAATCAACATAAGCAGATTCATCATCCTCTAGCCTATTAAATGCTTGTTCAAATTTCTCAGCAGCTTCTAACATCAAAAAAGTTGAGTTCCACCTTGTTGGAACATCAAGACTTTTAGATACAATCTTTAGTTGTTCAACACACTATTTAAACTTTGCAAGTCTAGAGGGAGAAGACTTAACATATCTCATAGCATTACGGATAGATGAAATAGATGAATGCATCTCCTTTAAACCCTCATTAACAACCAAATTAAAGATGTGAGCACAACATCTAATATGCATGAAATTACCATCTAAAACCAAACCATTCATTGTCATTCTTTTATTTAAATATGATATTGCCACATTATTTGCACTAGCATTATCCACAGTCACCGTAAATACTTTTTCAATGCCCCACTCATTCAAACAAAGTTCTATATTCCTTCCAATTGTTTCTCCTTTGTGATTAGGAATAGGGCAAAAGTTTAAAATTCTTTTTTGGAGTTTCCAGTCATTATCAACAAAATGTGCAGTGACTACCATATAACTTAAATTTTGAATTGAAGTTCAACAATCAGTGGTGAAACATATCCTAGCACAATTTGATTGTAAGAAATTTTTAAGCTTTGACTTCTCATCCAATTTTGCAACAGTGATACGAGAAGGAATATGAAGCTGTGGCTGTAATCTACTACAAAGATACTTAAATCTATACCCTTCAACTATTTTAAATGGAAATTCATCAGTAATAACATAAACAGCTATAGCTTTTCTACACTCCTCAAGATCATACATTTGTGGTGATTTTATCATGTTACTTCCTGCACCATCTTTTTTGGGCTCAAAACCAAACACTTGTTGTTTAGGATCATTCACTAAAGCAAAAGGATATTTAGGACATTTGGATAAATGACTTACTAAATTTGAAGTACCATGTGTTTTAAGATTACACAAGTACTTCTTTCCACAATAGTTGCATTAAGCTGTAGGTTCTCTTGCTCCTTTGAATTTGAGGAATCCATCTTAAATCTTAAGCTACTAAGTGACAAACTCATGAATATCAATATCAATATCAGCCCAGAACAAATTTTCAAGAGCCATCACAAAGCAAATAAGAAATCTAAACCAGATGTGGTCGGATAATATATCAGCCCAGAACAAAAATTTAAACAAATAAGAAATCTAAACCATATGGTCACGGATAATATATCAGCCCAAAACAAAAATTTCTCAGATTCAATCAGAGTCATGAAAATTGTTTAGATTTGCCAAGATATGAAGTTCAACTCAAAAACACCATATCAAATAATCATAGCTCAATCAAAGTCTCAAAGAATTAGCCAAGGCAGCTAAGACACAAACTCAATAATCGATTAGGGTTGAGATTAGGGTGAATGTTAGAAACTTACTTGTATGGCTGTATTGGGGCTATCGAATAAGAGCATACGCTGCTAGTGCTACCGTGACGTTGGAGGTCATGGGTGTGACTGTGTGAGCAGCTTCTGGATGCTAGATTCGCCTTCGAGGTTGAGCCGTTGAGGTGTGATCGTGTTCGTGTGAGTGGAGAAGAACAGAAGAATCGAAAGTCGAAACTGAAGAACTCGATTCGAGATCAAGAGTGAGAACTGAGAAACGAGATGAGGTCGAGGGACTCGGGTTAGGGGTTAGGACATGCGAATTGCGATTGTAGAAAGGGGAAAACCACAACAAAACGCGATTGGCACCACACCAGGGGACTCACTCTCACTCACGGTCATGGAGGCAACAAAATGCAACGCAACGTTCCCTATCTATTAATGTATTTTCGGGTCGGGTTGGGTTGTGCGGGTTTATTTTTGCCCAACCCGAACCGATCCGTTACAACCCGAAAATTTATATTTTTAACCATTTTCAACCCATTAACCCGATTTTCTTCATCCGAATAGCAATCTTTGGGTCGGATTACTTCGGTTTGCTTCGGGTTAATTGGGTTACTTACACCCCTAGCCCGACTCCCTTCGTTGCCTAGTAAATTACCCCATACCAAAAAAATTTCATGCTACAACCCAAATTTCCCATCGGGTACTCTATTTTTTAAAATGCATTATTATTGTCTTATTTTTCTTTGGTCGAGTTGCCTTCATTGACATTTACCCCTTGTACCCACAATTCAAAAACTCGTCATAGAAGCAATGCTAAAAAATGGAATCCAAGACGGAAGAAAAAGTGGGTTCTAAAAATCAAATACTTCATGGAAAAATGAGGGTTATATATGGATTTTTTTATTTGTTATAGTTCAGTTACCCTTTTATAATTGTGAGAAAGAGAAGGGGCTTATCAGTAAAATGCCTGTTCAAATGTACCTTTCAAGAACGTGAAATTCATGATACCAATGTAAAGCTGAAAAACATTTACAAGCACCTTTCTTATTCGTTGTCCTCGCCTGCACGGCACTTTCAACCCCTTGGATAATTTTTCCTGCGGCCTTCTGTTTTTGTAAAACATATAGGCGTCATGTTATGAAAAAGAAAGAAAGTAAAAGGGAACCAACTTTGTCTGCTTTAGATGGCATTTTGAGCTATACTAATGGCATGTCTGAACACAATTAAAACATTTACAAAGTCTTCATACCATCTGTCCATTTTGTATGGACATTGACATTATGACACTTCAATTTGTATTTATCTTCAAATTTCTTTCTCTCACAGTGCGTGTATATAAATATGTTGACTCTACGGCATTTAAAAATTAGATGGCACAAAATGAGTTGCTTTTTTGATTCTATCTATTTGTTTAAATTATAAAAATCATGTTATGTTTTTTGGGGGCTTGAATTTTTATTTTATTTTTAGATGATAACCATGGATCGGAGAGGAATTTTATAATTCTTTGAGAAGATTTTGCAGAGGCTTCTTCAAAGAACTTAAGGGTTGAGATAGAGGTGGACACTGAAAGGTAGCTAGATGGCACCAAGCAAGAACATAAAATGGAGAATCCTCCCAAATTATTTATATAGGTGCACTATTTAAAGAAGCAATTGGAAAATGGATGGTTCTATGGAAATGCCACAACCAAGTAGTGTCGTCCTAGCCATTAAAAAAAAAATCAGTGGATGAGAAATGTTGGTGACAATTTTCAAAATATACCTAATATCGTATTATGTTTTTAGTGGCTTCAAAATTTTTGAAAAAAAAAAATTCTATACTTTTTTGATTCTATCTATTTGTTTAAATTATAAAAATCATGTTATGTTTTTTGGGGGCTTGAATTTTTATTTTATTTTTAGATGATAACCATGGATCGGAGAGGAATTTTATAATTCTTTGAGAAGATTTTGCAGAGGCTTCTTCAAAGAACTTAAGGGTTGAGATAGAGGTGGACACTGAAAGGTAGCTAGATGGCACCAAGCAAGAACATAAAATGGAGAATCCTCCCAAATTATTTATATAGGTGCACTATTTAAAGAAGCAATTGGAAAATGGATGGTTCTATGGAAATGCCACAACCAAGTAGTGTCGTCCTAGCCATTAAAAAAAAATCAGTGGATGAGAAATGTTGGTGACAATTTTCAAAATATACCTAATATCGTATTATGTTTTTAGTGGCTTCAAAATTTTTGAAAAAAAAAAATTCTATTTTTATCTTTAATAGATAGATGAATTTTTAATTTAGTCTCTAAAAAAATTAACTTTTTTTTAATTTAGTCTTTTGTAAATAAAAATATTTATAATGTCACTCTTTAATTAAATTATTGTTTAAAATTTGAAATTAAATTTAATTTATTTGGGAGAAGACTTAATTGTTGTTGTTGTATTAAAATTAAATTTTTTAAATCACATTTTGAAGTTTAGGCATTTTGTGTTAGGGATTCCATTCAATTCCTCTGGGTGCGCGTTGCCTCACATAATTTCACCTGATAAAGTAAATCGTATTTACTATGCAAATACCCATTACTATGAGCAACTTTTAGAAGGTCATGATATTGTTATATTTGATTTAGAAAATGAAACTATGGCTCATTAATTCCCTCGTACCCACCTCATCTGTCCTCCTACTATTTGGCTGCTAGCTCTAGGTGTAATTAAGATTTATTTTAATTTATTATGAGATTTTAATTATGGTTTAAATAAAAATAGTTTTTCATGATTTTAATATTTAAATTTAAATTTTGTTAAAATTTCTTATTTAGATTTATCTGTTATTGAATTTTATTTAAATGGTTTTAAATAACCTTTTAATTTCCTACTTCATTCCTTACTCTCTATATTCATATTTATATCTTTCTACAATTATGTTTCTTCTTTGTTACTTTTCCATTAATTGGGCATTCGCTTTTAGAACCGAATATTTTTGGGAATTATAAAACATTCTTAAGAATGTGATTCATAATTGGTTCCTCACATATATTTTTAAAAATATAATATTATCACATTTTGGTTCACATTAATAATTTTGAAAATCTTTGACAATTTTTTAAAATTGTCTTGTATTAGTTTTCAATTATAAAAAGATAAAATACATATAAAATTAAATAAAATATTTAATAAGAGATAAAATAAACGTAAGAGTTTATGATTTATAATTTACGATTTAAAATTTAAAGTTAAATATTTTAAAGTTTAAATTTTAGTGTTTATTATTTCAGTTTGAAATTTTATGATTTATTATTTAGAATTTAAGTTTTAAATATTAAAATTTAAAATTTAATATTCAAAAATTACAGTTTATATTTTTAAAATCTAAGATATAAAGTTTATAACTTAGAGCTTTTAGTTTGGAATATAAAATCTACAGTTTATGTTTTTAAATTTTAAGATTTAAAATTTAAAATTTAAAATTTATGATTTTAATGTTTAGAATTTAAAATTTGATGTACCAATTTTAAATTTTAAGATTAGAGGGCAAGAACGCAAGAAGTAAAAAAGTTTTTTAATTTCATAAAATATATTCACATTCCATGGAAATAAAAATCGAGAGTTTTGTGAGAATATTGATTTCTTAAAAATACTATATTTTGAGAAAAGTTTTAAAAAAATTGAATTAAATATAAAATTATATTATTCTCATATTAACATTTTCAATAATACTGAAACTTTTGGCAAACAAACGGCGGTGTTAGTAACTTTTTCCAAAAGAGGGACACAAAGAGACGGCATAAAAATTCAATGCATGGTACATTAATAGAACTATAGAATTATGATAGAGACATGAAATCGAATAAGAAAAACGAGGATTTTTTGGATTATTAAATTCTGTGGGTGCATAAACATCTAGGTGAGAAGACGACTAGTCTAAGATGCCTCTTTATTCTCCTTGGCTGTGTGGGGAACACAGAAAGCAACCAAATTGGCAAATTGGTATCTTCTTATAACTTTCCTTTTTCCCTCATTACTGGCCATTTCACTTTGTCTTTCCAATTCAACCACGAGTGGACTCCCACTCTGCAAGTTTCCCAGTATGGTGGTCACGAGCTCAAATGAAATAGAGGCAGCCACTGATTCCACCTATGATAAGAAGGCTGAAGTTAAAGCCTTTGATGATTCAAAAGTCGGTGTTAAAGGTCTCTTGGATTCTGGGGTCACAAAGATTCCCCGTATGTTCTACTCTGGCGAGTTGAACCTCAAAGAGAACTCAGGGAATGGCTCAAACTTCACTATCCCTATCATAGACCTTGCAGGCATACACAGCAATTCAGCTCGACACCTTGAAGCAGTTGACAAGATTGGAAGTGCATGCCAGAAGTGGGGATTCTTCCAGGTGATTAATCATGGGATTCCAACTGATGTTTTGGATGGGATGATCAATGGAATCCGCAGGTTTCATGAACAAGATTCTGAGGTAAGAAAGCAATTTTACTCCCGGGATTCCAAGAAGAAGGTCATGTACTATTCCAATGCTGACCTATACACAGACAATCCTGCAAACTGGAGGGATACACTTACAATTGTTATGGCTCCTGATCCAGCAAAACCAGAAGAAATGCCAGAAGTATGTAGGTAAGGTGGTAATACAAATTTTGGTACTAGCCCTGCACATTTGTAGTAGTTTATCGTTTACACGGATAGTTTCTCATGGGTTCCGGTATTTATTATAGGGTTTATCACATTGATAAATTGTGGCATTCAACTTTGAATGATTTGTTCCATTATTGCTGTATTTTTCATATAATATTTTTTAAAAATTAATCATGTAATAGTTTTTATCTTCATTTGAAAAGTTTTAGTGTTTTAAAATTATTAGAAAACATCATTTTTTAACAACTATGGGCCTGTATATTTTCTTATCTTAAAAATATTTTTATGGTATTAGAACAAAAAAATTTGTTTAAAAATTGTTTTATGTTATTGTTTTAAAATTAAATTACTTTTAAAACAAAAAAATTGTTTTTATTTTATTTTTTGTTTTCATAACACAAAAATAAAAACCAACATATTTTTAAAAAATTTATCAAACAATTTTTTTATTCTATAGAATAATTTTTAAACATATAACTAGTTTGATTTTATTTTTGTTTGTTTGTTTTTAAAATTATTTTTAAAAATTATGTTTAAAAATTATTTTATAAAACAAAAATAAAAAAAAATTCATTTAACGAATTATTTTAAAAATATATTATCTTTTGCTTTTTTGTGTTTTAAAAATAAAAAGAAACAAAAATAATTTATTTTAATTTTATTTTTTGTTTTTAAAAAAAAGTAATTTTAAAGCAGTAATAGAAAATAATTACTTAATAAATTTTTTATTATGAAAAAAACAGAAAAAATATTTTTAAAATAAGAAAACAAACGAATTCTAATTTTCAAAAACAGTTTTTAAAAATAAAATAAATAAAACAGAATTAAACAAACCCTATTTTTTTCCATCTCGTTTGATTGGTTGTTAATTCTAACAATATCTCCATAGAGCTTTGCAACTGCTCATCCGTTTGACATTCTAGCGATTATTTTCTGTTAAAATTTGGAAAGAAGATACCACAAGCTGGATAAGTGATAATTGAAAAAACCACATGGTTCGAATAACATACTTTAAACATAGTATAACAAATTGATTTCAGGCTAAACCACATGGGTAAACTGTAGTGTATCTTTTAATTATATCTAAACTTAAGCATTCAATGAGAGAATCAAAGACCCAGGTCATACAATATTATGTGAGATACACTTCAAGACCTTCCAAACTCCCATTAAGTTAGAAACTAATGCGATTTTCTAACATTTAATATTTGTTACACTGGTCACTAGTGCATTTCAATTGCAAATTCTTTCAACTTGAACCATTTTCTATCCTTGATTAGGGGTGTTCAGAACCGATCCGGACCGATCCGGACCGATTGAACCGAACCAACCCAACAAAAAACTGAAAAAAACCGATTTTGAGCGGTTTAGTTCGGTTTTTTTTATTGGAAAACCGAGCGGTTCGGTTCGGTTGTCGGTTGAGATAAAATCTCAACCAAACCGGACCGAACCGACCGATCTAATAAAACTAAATTTTGAGCCCGTGGCCCAAGCCCGTGGCCCATACTCCATAGCCCTGTCTGAATGGGCCAATGTAACCCAAGCCCGTGGCCCATTGACTCATACCACTCCCTCTCCCAACTTGCTTTGCTTCCCCGATTGATTCTCTCCCCCAAATCGATTTCGGCTTCCTTCCCCACCTCCACAGAAAATCCCAAAATCCCTAACTTCCCCCTTTCACGTTCACCTTCGCAGAACTACCCGCTCCGGTGCCGGCAAACTAACGTCTCTCCGGTGTATTTCGTCTTTACCACTCCCAGCTTGCTTCCCCGATTCCTCCCCAAATCGATTTCGGCTTCCTTCCCCACCTCCATTGAAAATCCCCAAATCCCTAGCTTCCCCCTTTCACGTTCACGGTTCACCTTCGTAGTAAGACTCGCTCCGGTGCCGGCAAGCTAAAGACGTCTCTCCTGTGTATTTCGTCTTGGACACGCTGAACGCTCCTTGTTCTTGGCTCCCTTGCGCCCTTCTGCTCTGAGTAGTCAAGGTGAGTTTGCAAGCTTTCCCTGTTCTCTGAGATTGACTGCTTCTTGTGCTTAGAGGCATATGCATTTCCCACTTAAATGGCTTTTCCTGAAAGCCATAACTTGGAACTTGGAAGTTGTACATTAAGCCGAAACCAATCTCTAGCTGGAATTTTGTTGCCATAACTTGGAACTTGCTGCTAGATTTGATTTTTAACATCCCTGTCTGGAACAATATATGTCTCATTTTCTTACTAGTAAAGAAGATGAAATTAGAGATTCACTAGGTTGTTCTTCCCTTATGATTGAATCATACTGCTTGCAAGTTAAAAAAATAACATTCTCATAAATAAATAAAATATGAGAATATATATTGGCATACATTTTTAAATTTTATTCCCATGGTAATGGAAATACATTTTATCCAATTGCTGAATGGAAGTTGCATAAGAGAATTGTGAACTTTTGTCCAATTGCTTGTCATAAAGGAGAAGTAATTGGTCAAACCATAGAAAAATGTCTTACTGATTGGGGAATAGAACGAGTTTTTACCATAACGGTTGATAATGCTAGCTCAAATGATGTTGCCATAGCATACTTGCGGAGACAAATAAATGAGTGGAATGGAAGTGTGATGAAGGGAGAATACATGCATGTTAGATGTTGTGCTCATATTTTGAATCTTGTAGTTGCTGATGGCTTGAAAGAAATGCATGATTCAATAAGTAAAATTAGGGATGCTTGCAAATATGTGCGTGCTTCTCCCGCACGAATGCAAAAAATTTAAAAAATGTATAGAGCTTGCTAAGATACAAGATAAGGGCATGGTTCAATTAGATGTTCCAACAAGGTGGAACTCCACATACCTTATGCTTGAGAGTGCCTTGAAGTTTCAAAGGGCATTTCTTAGGTTAGAAGAGTGGGATGCTCAATTTCTTTTGGATTCTCCACTTGGTCCCCCGAACACTGAGGATTGGTTTAATGCAAGACATTTTGTGAAGTTTTTGAAGATTTTTTTTGATGCAACCCAAAATGTTTCAAGCTCTTTGCATGTGACTTCATCTCAATATTTTCATGAATATTGTCTTATTGTGAAGACTTTGAAGGGTTGGTGTGAGAGTGATGATGATGCACTATTAAAGAATATGGCTATTAGAATGAAAGCTAAACATGACAAATATTGGGGGAATTTGAAAAACTTGAACATGTTTGTTTTTGTTGCCATAATTCTTGATCCAAGATACAAGTTGAAATTTGTTGAATGGAGCCTTTCAAAACTTTTTGATCAAGACTTGGCTATCTTTATGGTTGAAAAAGTTAAGAAAGTGCTTAATGGTATGTATGATAAATATAGATCTTTTTATGGTGCTAAAAATTTAGAATATGTTGGTCAATCTTCCCATTCAAGTAAAGAGGTGGAAATTTCAGTTGATGCAAAGGACTATTTTCTTATGGAATTTGATATGGATATGAGTAAGAATGATACTATAGATCACAAATCTGAGTTGGAAACATATTTAACGGATCTCCGAGAAAAGATGTCATCAAAGTTTGATATTCTTAGTTGGTGGAAAGTGAATTCTATTAGATTTCCTATTCTTGCCCACATTGCTAGGGATGTATTGGCTATACCAATGTCAACAGTTGCTTCTGAATCAGCTTTTAGTACAGGGGGTCGAGTTCTTGATCAATATAGAAGTTCTTTATCTCCAAGAACAGTAGAGGCTCTTATTTGTGCTCAAAATTGGTTTCGATCTACTCCTTTATCTTTTGACATGGAAGAGCAAGCAGATGACATTGATAAGGCTGAAAAAGGTAATATTATTTTTGTTTTAAATAGCATTTTCTTAATAAATTGTTTGTGCTAAAAAGAGTTTGTAATAATTTGTTTTCTTTTTTGACTTGATATGTATATTGAATTATTAGATGAAGCTGGTCCGTTGACTGAATCAGGTTCAGATTTTGATTTATAGACAAATATATTCTAAGCGGTATGTGCGTTATATTTAATAAAATAAATTTGTGTATTTTTATTTAATTTATTTTAAATTGTATTAATTATATTTTAATACGAGGTACAGGAAAACTCTATCATGGCATTGGATTTGGCTGGTGGGATGATAGAAGACAGAAGTTATCAAATTATTATGTTTTAATGTTTTATGGACTTCCTATTGATAACATTGTGGATTATTATTATATTTTATGAATTTTAGTAGTAATTATGGAATCATATGTTTCATAGACTTGTGTTAGTAGCTATGGAAATTACTTGACATAGAATTATTTGAATTGCTGTTACATAATTTTTAGGGGTTGAATTAAGTATTCTATGGGTTAAGCATTTGTGGGTTAAGCATTTAAATATTCAACAACAAACACTTAAATAAAAATAAATAATGTAGAATGAGTTAATAAATGTAATTTTTTTGTGGTTGCATCAAATGTTCAGCAAACTTTTTAAAAGCAAGCAGAAAATAGTGGTGGAGCAAGTAGAAAATGTGATCTGCATCTAGAAAATCGATTTTAGGAATTAGGAATTTTTTTTGGTAGTGACAGCCCCATGTCCCTTATTATTTGCTTATTCCCTTTTTTTTTTTGGAATGGCAAATAATTTTTTTTTGAATTGAGTCTTGCCAAAAATTTGATAAAATGGGGCAAAATAAATCTGAAATGGGCTGAAATTCTGCAAAATGGGCTGAAAAACAGTGAAATGGGCCACAAACAAAAAATCCGAAAATGGGCCCAAAAAACCGAAAAAACCGAACCAAACCGAACCGCACTCAATTGGTTCGGTTTGGTTCGGTTTTATGAACCCTAACCGAACCGATAAGGTCCAAATTTTTTTGCTTTCTTTATGGTCGGTTCGGTTTGGTTGAGGCTTCAAAACCGAACCGAACCGAACCGTGAACACCCCTATCCTTGATGAAATAATTATGTACTTCCAGGGATACTGAAATTGAATATTCAAAGAAAATAAGGGCATTAGGTTATACAATCTTTGAGTTATTGTCAGAGGCTCTTGGCCTTAATCCCTCTTACCTCAAAGAATTGGGTTGCGTTGAAGGACTTTCTGTTCTCGGTCACTACTATCCATCATGCCCTGAACCTGATCTGACTATGGGCACTTCCACGCACACTGATGCTTCCTTTATGACAATCCTTCTACAAGACCAGCTTGGTGGCCTCCAAGTTCTTCATGAGAATCAATGGGTTGATGTTCCACCTCTGCATGGAGCTCTTGTGGTGAACATAGGAGATCTTCTGCAGGTAAGTATTGTCATAGTGTAACCATAATCTGCAAGATCTGCAGAAAATTAAAGGAACCATATTTGATTTAAAGAAAATAAGACCAAACCTCATTATATTAACCTTGTGTCACTGTTTAGACTACGTGTTGCATCATCTTCATCAAGAATTTGTGCATACTAAGATATCTGCTATCTATGTTCTGATATTGCACTCATCAAAACTCATTTCATCTCGTGTTGTAATCCATTTTCCTTAGTCATCTGAATAATCCATCTTCCTTCCTGATTTCATGCCAACATGATCCCTCAGTGTTATAGTTGTCCATAAAACTAATCACTACCATATATAGGTTTTATAAACTATAACAATAAATAGCAAAGAATTAACGAAGAATATAATGTCTGAAGGAATATTGTTAAATGACATGATGCAACATCAAAGTCTTGAACATTTTAGGACTGCTGCTTTTGTAATTTTTTATGTTATTCTAGGACTGTGGTTAGGTTACTATTGATACATGATTACAGTGAATGGCAATTACTGGTTAGAACATCATGAATCATATTAGACATGGTAAACTTCCATCTAACATGAAACAACTAAGTAGCCTTTGCTACACCAGCATCTTATATTCCTTAGACCACTGTATAAGACACCATAATATATAAGATTTTCATTTTTGGCACAACCATTAAAAGTAGTCAAAGAAATGACACAACTGACATTTTATACAATTTAGCAAAGCCACAAAATTCACGGATATGAGATCCTTATGACATTTTGGTGGTATGAGATCCCATCTAAATGGTGACATCCTGTGCTTCCAGGCATCTTCAATATGAGTTTATCAAACACAAGCATCTTGAATGTCTCTTGACATCTAACATACTAAGATGAAGATGATAGTATACCAAACTGACTCCTAAATTCAAGCAACTATAAGATCACTGACATGCTTCTTCAGTGAAACAACTAGTATGGATTACATTCATGTTTCCTTGTTCATGTTGCAGCTTATTACAAACGACAGGTTCATCAGTGTTTTCCACAGGGTCTTAGCGAGGCAAATAGGCCCAAGAGTTTCCATAGCAAGCTTCTTTATAAACGCTGATGACACAGCTAAGGGTGCACCAAAGGCTTATGGTCCAATTAAGGAATTGCTATCAGAAGAAAATCGACCAATCTATAAAGCCACTACTATAAAAGATTTTCTGGCACATCACTTCACAAAGGGCCTTGATGGGAACTCTTCCTTGCAGCCCTTTAAGTTATGAAGCAAATATAAAGAACAAGATCAATGCACTCTTGATTCTCATGGGGCTGTTTGTGGTTTTTACTATATCATAATTAAATTCTCCTAGTAGTCCATATCTACAATATTATACATAAAGAGCATCATGTCCTTGTGATAGAAGGATTTTCTATCTTAGTTGACATTTAATCTCATTTCTAAAATAATTCCTTATTATGTTTAAACTAGTGCTGTGTGTTTTCAAAATTAATATGTAAGAAAGACTCTATTTTCTTCATTGTTGCAACTTGCAAGGTAAAGATGTGTTTAGTTATATTTATTCCATAAAAGACCAAATTTATTCATTTATTTTTGAGTAAAATACACTCCCTCCCTTATATTAATTTAACGCCTCCTTCTATTATGCAAATATGATAAATATACACTGAATTCACTAGAAAATAAAAACACGATACACTGAACCAATTTCGAATCAGACACTAATATAGGCATTAACTTGCAGTCAAAGATTTATTAATTTGACTAGCACCTAAAATACTCTTCAAGAAAGCGAAACAAATAATAATAATACTGAAAAAACACTACCTCGAATTTAACTTCTTCCTGATACACGGTCCTCTGAAACCAATTAGGTGTTGACTACATGAATCACAACAATCTTTTGCAATGAAAGTAGGAACCTCCCAAGCCTAGCAAATCAACTTGCTTTCTTCAGTCCACAACATCTACCACTTGCTTTGAATGGGAGCTCCAATGTACAGAAAAAGAATAATGCATAATAGACTTGGGAGTTATTATATACAGTTGAGCAAATGACTGGTCTGAATTCAAAATAGAGAAGCCATGAAAGACCAGCTTCCCAAGTCTAGCCAATCAACTTCGAGGGGGGGGGGAATAAAACACAAATTGAAAACCATTCAAAATAGAGAAGACCTGAAAGACTAGCTTCCTATTACACTTGAATTTTCATTTGTTTAAATGAGCGTTTTGTTAAATGAAAACGCTCCGTTTCACACACTTTCATAGTTTACCGGAATAACAGAAAACGGTTCCTTATGAACACGTGGAGTTATCACGTGGTTGGGTGCGTAATTGTTTAGTAGAATAAGTAGGTGGGGTTAAGGGAAAAAAGGCATGCATATTGACGTAAGTAGTCTGTGTATCTCTATGGAGTCCGTCTTGGATATTCTGGAGTGCAGCGTGTATTGAACATCGGGTTTTTGTTCTTGAATAATACAGATATCAGTTCTTTCTTTCAATTGTGACTTTGTATAGGTGAATTCAAAAATCCAGTGTTACATTTGGTATCAGAGCGGCAATCGATTTGCAATGGGCGAGAAACTGACTGTCAAGGATGTAAACCAGAAAACAATGGAGCTTGAGAAAAGGATGGACAATATGGGTGATGATATTCGGGAATTGAAGGAAGGAATGCAGAAGATTTTAGGATCTATGGCCGAATTCTTGAATCAACAGACGTTGATGATTGCAGAGCCACCAAGAGAAGAAAGGGATGAATCTCGAGCAGGTGGTAATCATACCAGCCAAGAATCTACAAGGGGACTATTCCCTACATCTGAATGACAAGATTACAGAGCCTGGAGACATAGATGTGAGCAATTTTTTGTTTTAGAAGAAGTACCTGAGAGTCAGAGGTTGAAACTATTGATCATGGCAATGGAAGGGAGAGCATTTGCGTGGCAAAGACATTATACACGGATTCCAGGTAATACTCCACTAAATTGGAAGACTTTTATGGAAGCGGTGGGAGCAAGATTCGATACCACTAGTTTTGATGATCCTCTGTCCGAACTGGTTAACCTTAAGCAAATGAGTACCTTAGCTGAATATATGGAACTATTTGATGAGCTTATAGCCAGAATTGATGTGGATGAGAATGCAGCTCTTAGTTGTTTTTTGGGTGGGTTGATAATGCCTTTAGAAAAGGCTGTGAGACTGCAAAAACCAAAAAATGTGAATGAAGCAATGAGTATAGCTCAAATTTAGGAAGAGCTTCTGGTAGAACTTAGCAAGTAGCCCTATCACACGCTTCAGGGAAGAGCAAACTCCAACAGTAGTCTATATCCCTCCTACCAACAACGATACCCGAGGACTAATCCTTTACCATCCATAGCTAATAATAGTTCAGTGGGTTACCCTAATTCATCTAGGAATGTTGGTTCAAAACCAAATCAACTGTATCAAATCTCTCAAAAAGCGGGGTCTTCTGGGAGTAATAATTCCCAAGGAACAAAAAATATCAACAAAAATCCTGCTGCACCAGCATTTAAACAGAATTTCAGAGGGCCAAGAGAATCAGATTCTTCAGTAGTGACGGCAAGACTTCAGAAGGGGTTATGTAGATTTTGTGGAGAAAAATATGACCCCAATCACAAGTATGTTTGTAAGGTATGGGGCAGATTAAACGCTGTATGGCTTGAGTATGAAGAGGATGAACAGACGACAATACAGGTGGATGACACTCAGGAGGACAAGGAGGAAGAAGTAAAGGGAGAAGAAAATGATGTTCATATCTCTTTGTAAGCTCTACAAGGAGTGGTTAACCAGGATACGCTACAGATCAGGGGATATATTAAGAGACAACAATTGCCTTTTTTGATAGATAAGGCAGCACTCATAATTTCTTGAGCTATACCTGGGTGAAATGACTGGGACTCAAGACTCAACAGATACAAGGGTACAAAGTGAAGGTAGTAAATGAAGAGGCCATAATGGTCAATTCCAAATTTGAATCACTCAGTTGGGTGATGGCTAAGAATAAGTTCACCTTTAATTTCCTCGTACTTCCAATTTCTAGTCATGCAATGATACTCGGCATGCAATGGTTAAAATCCTTGGGAGTCATTCAATTGGATTGCTCCAACCTTACCCTTTCTTTCATCCTTCAACATAAGACTATATGTCTGGAAGGAATCAAACTGGAGATATATGTTAGAAACTTGGAGGCAAAAGCTTGTAAGGTATCATTAGCTGAAGACATCTTTATGGTCAGGTTGTCAGGCAGGGGAGAAGAGCATACAGAAGGACATCTGATGAGTACAGAGACAAGATTAAAGACAGAGGACTCGCGATTGGATGGAATACTGGAGGAATTCAAGGATGTATTTGCAGAGCCAACACAACTACCTCCTCCTAGAGCTTATGACCACCAGATTCCATTATGCCAGGTGATGAATGAGTTTTGTACTCATAAATTAAATATTTTTTTTTTATCTTTTTACCTTAATTAAGTATTTATCTCTCTTATTTGTCTTTAATTTTGTATATTTTTATAGATAAAGAGAAGAATAGGAAATTGACTCAATTGGAGGAATCAAAGTTAAATTGTGATTCTTTAGAAATGATGTCTATAAATCAAGCAGACAAAATAAATTCATTGAGGATGGCAGAGTAAGGAGCATTATCTTTTTGTCTCTTGAGACGTATCCTAATGGATATATGCATCAATTCAATCTTGATTTATGACCACATTTCTAAAAGAATCGAAACATAAAAATTCAAGGCAAAACACTCAATGTTAAAAATTTGTTTGCTGCTTGATTTTCAACTTGATCTTACTACAGTATTTTGACTGTATCTCTGAAAATACGTATATATTATGTACGAAATTTGGTAGATGAATAGATGACATAATTGCATACAACTTTCATGTTTATGTGATCAGCAAATTCAGATATCCAAAGGGCCGAAATTGGGCTAGAACAGAACCTGTTTACTGTTGCAGTCCAGTCCAACCTTACTATAGTATTTGGGCCATGTTTCAGCAAATACATATTTAATGGACACAAAATTTTGTAAGTGAATAGTAGATATAATTTTCTACAACTGTGATGTTCAAGTGGTCAGCAAATTTGGAAACTAAAAGGGTCGAAATTGGGCTAGAAACGAACATGTTTACTGTTGCAGTCCAGCCTAACCTTACTATAGTGTTTTGGCCATAAATCACAAATATGTAGCCAATGTTTGTCTACCTTATACGGATGGAAAGATAATGAAAATATATACAACTCTTATGTTGATTGGATGAGCAGATTCGGTGGCTATCAAGGTAATATATCATGATAACTTTCGGGACACATAATGCAACACTATTGTCAACTTTAGTGCAATTTACTACCCACCATTTTTGTCACCTACTTCCCTTGTTTTGTCTATAAATAGAGACATATTGTGAGCTAAATGGAGAGGAGAAAGGCTGAAGAGGGAGCTTGGGAAATCTTTGTGGAAGTTCTAAGTGTTTGTAATCCTTTTTTCTCTTTTTACATTTTATATCTTTACTTTCTCTCATAAGTTTTATCATGCTTTTTCATCTTTCATTTTATTTTCTTATCTTGATTATGGAGAACTAATCTCCTAATGCTAAGGCGAAAGGGTGAAACTCTTGGTATAAAAATAATAATTTATCTAACTCTTAATTTTAATGTTTATACTTAATGTTGTATTTATCTTCTTATTTATTTTCTTGTTATTTACTTTCTTAGAGAATGGCTTTATTGCCCCTCTGTTATTTATTTTTTTACCTTTGTATTATTTACTTTCGTGTTATTTACTTTCTTAGAGGATGGCTTTGTTGCCCCTCTGTTATTTATTTTTTATGTTATTATTTTCTGCACTTTTATTATTTACTTTTTGTTATTTTTTTTAGAGGATGGCTTTGTTGTCCCTCTGTTATTTATTTTATGCACTTTTATTATTTATTTTCTTGTTATTTACTTTCTTAGAGGATGGCTTTATTGCCCCTCTGTTATTTATTTTCTGCACTTTTATTATTTACTTTCTTAGAGGATGGCTTTATTGCCCCTCTGTTATTTATTTTCTGCACTTTTTGTATTTATTTTCTTGTTATTTCTTTTCTCAATGGCTGGTTTACCGCCTACTTTATATTGTTATTATTGACTTTGTTTGTATATTTTTATTTTAAATTTTGTAAAGTGCAAATCTTGATACATTGTAGACAATCTTTGGCACAATAAATACTTGAATCATTCTTAATTTATTGTAGACAATATGATGATTGGCACAATGTATACTTGAATCTATTTTACAAAAGTGATTTACTATTATTAATACAATAAAAGAAGGCCAATACACTTCATCTATAAACCAAAGCGTGTTTAATGTAACATATCTTCCGAATGGAACCTCATTTACGTGAGGATTCCATTTGAGTAATAAAAGAGTTAAAATTTATTATTATTTGATGTACCAAGAGTGGATCCCCTAACCTTAGCATGTTTCTTACTTTGAATACATTCATATTTAATTTTGATATTTTAGTTCTTTACAAACTCTGTTCAGTACTCTTCTCACAAAACAAACATTCTGACAATTATGTTAGAAATATTTATTTTGGATTTGAATTAAATTTTCTCAATTGGCAATCCTCGTGGGATCGACCTTGCATACCACTAAATCTATACTCTAATAGATTCGTGTGCTTGTGAGTTTTAATAAAAATAACAACAAGTTTTTGACGTCGTTGCCGGGGATTCCGACGGAAAAGCTAATTAGATCCAGGTAAGTAAAATTCTTCCACTAGTTATTATTTAGAATATTTATTGTATAGAAAATTTTCTTTGTGAAAAAAAAATTCTTTGTTGCAAAATTTTGTGATTGTTTTTGTTGTATTTGCATTTTGTTACTTGTAGTTAATATTGTATATATATGTTACTAAGTTGTAAAATTATCCTCTTTTATAATTGTGTTATATGCTATTAGAAATATTTGTTTATAATTTTTCTTTTAGTTTATGCGTGTTTGGAAACGTGATAAAGATCAGTGTTTGGTTAGAAAAAGTTTAGGATCACCCTTTGATTTAAAAATTGAAACTTTAGACTTTGTTGAGACATAATCAAAAATGGAAGAACAAGTTGTGCATGAGAAAACTCTTATGGAGTACTTCTCACCTGTCATAGCCAATACTTCAACTTGCATAGTTTTTTCACAAACTACTGCAACTCACTTTGAACTCAAACCAGCCATACTTCAACTTTTACCACCATTTTATGGTTTAGAAAGAGAAGATCCATACATGAATGTGAAGGAATTTCTTGAAATTTGTTCAACATTTTGCTTTCAAATTTTCAATGATGAGTCAATTAGGCTTAGAATGTTTACATTCTCATTAAAAGATAAAGCTAAAGCTTGGTTGAACTCCCTTCCTACAGGAACTATTACTAGTTGGAATCAATTGGTAAATAAGTTTCTGACAAAATTTTTTCCCATGTCTAAAACTGATGCCCTTAGGAGAGAAATTTCTGATTTTTGTCAAAAAAAGGGTGAATAATTTTTCAAATGTTGGGAAAGATTTAATGATCTTCTTTTAAAATGTCCTTATCATGGTTTTAAAATTTGGAGATTGGTGAAATATTTCTATGATGGTTTAACTTCATCAAACCGTCAAATGATCCAAAGCATGCATGGTGGGAGATTTTTACAATTGAATGAGGGAGAAGCTTGGGAATCCTTAGGATCTTTATCTGAAAATTCTCAACATTGGAACTGCATAGATTACAGGGATAAAAAGTCTCAAACACACAAAAAGGGAGGAATTTATGAGGTGAGTGATGACACAGATGTGAGAATTGCCTTAGCTAGCCTAACTAGAAATGTTGAAGCTTTAACTTTAAACCACACTCTGAACCCTTCTACCAATACTAGGATAGAGGCATGTGCCTTATGTTCTAGTACATCTCACATTACACAATCTTGTCCATCCATACCAGCTTACCAAGGTGCATTCTCTGAGCAAGTCAATTCTCTTTAATTTCATAGAAAATTATCAGACAACCCGTTTGCACCTACATATAATTCAAATTGGAGGAATCATCCAAACTTTTCATGGAGGCAAAATCAACCTTCAATGAATCAGGGTGGGCAACAATTTGCCCCTCCTAACTCATATCCTTCAGTTCCTCAATATGCTCCTCCTTTCGGAGTATCACAACAAAGAAGACCTCCTTTGGAAGATACTCTACAACAATTCATACAATCAACTCAACAAGTTTTATAATCCCACACTCAATCTATTTCAAAGCATGAAAAACAATTGGGTCAAATAGCCAATGTTGTAGGAGAGAGAGAGAAAGGAAAATTCCCCAGTCAACCTATTCCTAATCCTAAGGGTCAATTTGAAGTAGGATCATCAACAAATCCTAATGAAGAAGTAAAGTCTGTAACGACCCTTAGATATGGAAAAGTGATTGATAATCAAGTTCACATGCTTGGAACTAAAGAACAGAGTCAACATGAACCACAAATTAATGACTCAAGTGAAAATAAAAGTGAACATATTCCTTGTGCCCCTAAAGCTCCATTCCCACAAAGACTTGAGATAAATAAGAAAGGTACTCAATATAGTGACATTTTAGAGGTGTTTAAGCAAGTAAGCATTAACATCCCTTTTCTTGACGCTATCAAACAAGTACCTGCTTACTCAAATTTTTTGAAAGATCTTTGCACAGTGAAAAGGAAAACTAATGTTCCAAAAAAGGCATTTTTGACTGAACAAGTGAGCTCCATAATTCAACAAAGAACTCTTGTCAAGTACAAAGATCCCGGTTGTCCTACAATTTCTTGTGTTATAAGTGACCATGTGATTAACCAAGCCTTACTTGATCTAGGAGCAAGTGTGAATTTGTTGCCGTATTATGTGTATGCAAAACTTGGGTTAGGAAAGTTAAAACCTATACCAGTAACTCTTCAGTTAGCTGATAGGTCCACAAAAATTCCTAGAGGTGTCATAGAGGATGTGCTCATTAAGGTTGATAAATTCTACTTTACAGTAGATTTCATTGTTCTTGACACTGAACCTGTTGAGAATACATAGACACAAATTCCAGTCATTTTGGGTAGACCATTTCTTGCAACATCCAATGCGATCATTAATTGTCAAAATAGAATTTGAATTTATCTTTTGGAAATATGACTGTGGAACTTAATGTTTTTAATGTCTCTCATCAACCTGTGGATGCTGGTGATTTATGTGAGGTCAACATGATTGAGAGTATAGCTGATGATTCATTTTTAAATTCTTTTGATGATGACCCTTTAGAAAAATGTTTGGCTTACTTCAACATGGACATAGATGAGGACTGTTTGATCAATGAAATAAATTTCCTGTTAGAGACTACTCCATTGATGGATACCAATGAATGAAAAGTCAAAACAGAGACAATTACATCTTGTGGGTCTGTCCTATTACCATCCATAGAGAAACTGCCTCAGGTAGAGTTAAAACATTTGCCAGATTCTCTAAAATATGTGTTTCTAGGACCTGCTGAGACCTTACTTGTTATCATTGCATCAGACTTAGATAGAGAATATGAAGTTGAACTCATAAAAGTCCTCAGTGAGCATAGGGAAGCCATAGGGTGGACAATAGCAGACATTAAAGGTATTAGTCCATCAATTTGCATGCACAGGATACATTTGGAGGATAATGCCAAAACCTCAAGAGAGCCATAAAGACGTCTGAATCCAAACATGAAAGAAGTTGTGAGAGCTGAAGTGATTAAACTTCTTGATGTGGGTGTCATTTACCCGATTTCTGATCATGCATGGGTCAGTCCTGTTTAGGTAGTTCCTAAGAAGTCTGGCATTACTGTAGTCAAGAATGAGAACAATGAATTAATTCCCACTGGAGTACAAACTGGGTGGCGTGTTTGTATTGACTATCGTAAGTTGAATGTTGTAACAAGAAAAGATCATTTTCCACTTCCTTTTATAGATCAGATGCTAGAAAGGTTGGCTACACATGCATATTATTGTTTTCTTGATGGATATTCAGGTTACAACCAAATTTCCATTGCACCAAAGGATTAAAAGAAAACTACATTCACTTGTCCTTTCGGAACTTTTGCCTACCGTCGAATGCCATTTGGATTGTGCAATGCACCTGCTACATTTCAGCGTTGCATGATAAGCATATTTTCTAACATGGTAGAGCGATTTATGGAAGTATTCATAGATGATTTT
Organism: Gleditsia sinensis; assembly: GCA_037074535.1. Lineage (NCBI taxonomy): Eukaryota > Viridiplantae > Streptophyta > Magnoliopsida > Fabales > Fabaceae > Gleditsia > Gleditsia sinensis. The sequence continues at coordinate 23,228,953 of CM073471.1, forward strand.
TCTGTGCATGGGTCTAGTTTTAAGGAATGTTTACACCATTTAAGATTGGTCTTAATTAGGTGTAAGGAAAAGAACCTTGTTTTGAATTGGGAAAAATGTCATTTCATGGTTAAAAAAGGAATTGTTTTGGGACATATTGTGTCAAATCAGGGGATTGAGGTAGATAAAGCCAAAATTGAATTGATTTCCAGTCTTCCACCTCCTTGGACAATGAAAGATGTACGTTCTTTTTTAGACCATGCAAGGTTTTATTGCAGATTTATCAAAGATTTTAGCAAAATCTCCAAACCTCTGTGTAATTTGCTTACCAAAGATGCACCTTTTATATTTGATGAAAATTGCTTTCAAGCTTTTGAGAAGCTCAAATTTCTACTTACTTCTGCACCCATCATTAGACCACCCAATTGGAATCTTTCATTTGAAATCATGTGTGATGCCTCTAATTATGCAATTGGAGCTGTTTTGGGTCAACGTCTAGAAAAGTTTCCTTATGTGATATACTATGCTAGTAAAACTCTTAATGATGCTCAATTGAATTATTCTACAACAGAAAAAGAGTTACTAGCTGTGGTATTTGCATTAGACAAATTTAGATCTTATCTATTAGGATCTAAAATTGTAGTATTTTCAGATCATGCTGCACTTAAGTATCTTCTTTTTAAGAAAGATGCTAAAGCGCGTTTGATAAGATGGATATTGTTGTTGCAAGAATTTGATTTAGAAATTCGGGATAAGAAAGGATCTAAAAATGTTGTGGCTGATCACTTGTCTAGGTTGATTGTTGAATCGGGTGACAATAACTTGCTTATCGGAGACTCATTTCCAGATGAGCAACTCATGTCTATTTCTCAGTTACCCTGGTTTGCTGACATTGCTAATTATCTTGCCACAGGTCAAATGCCTACACATTGGAGTAAGCAAGATCGGGTAAAATTTTTAGCAGAAGTAAAGAAATTCTTTTGGGAAGATCCATACTTGTTTAAGTATTATCCTGATCAAATCATTCGGAGATGTGTTCCTGAGAGTGAGCAATATAGTGTTATTTCTTTTTGTCATGATCATGCTTGTGGAGGTCATTTTAGTGCTAAAAAAACTGTTGCAAAAGTCTTGCAATGTGGCTTTTACTGGCCATCATTGTTCAAAGATGCCCATTTGTATTATAGTTCTTGTGAGCGTTGTCAAAAATTAGGTAGTATTTCACGGAGGAATATGATGCCTTTAACTCCCATTCTTATTATTGAGATATTTGATGTCTGGGGAGTTGATTTCATGGGTCCTTTTCCTAATTCTTTCGGTAATTTATACATCTTTGTTACTGTAGATTATGTGTCAAAATGGGTAGAGGCTCTTGCATGTAAAACAAATGATCACAAGATTGTGGTAAAATTCTTGAAAGAAAACATCTTTTCGAGGTTTGGCACACCACGGGCTATCATTAGTGATGGGGGAAAACATTTTTGTAATAAGCATTTTAAGCAGTTAATGAGAAAATATGGCATTACACACAAAGTTGCTACCCCATACCATCCTCAGACTAGTGGTCAAGTTGAAATTTCAAATAGGGAAATTAAAAATGTTTTGGAAAAAACGATTAACCCAAGTAGAAAAGATTGGTCTTTGAAACTTTCTGATGCTTTATGGGCTTATTGTACTGCTTTTAAAATCCTTATTGGAATGTCTCCTTACCGACTTGTGTATGGCAAGGCCTGTCATTTACCTGTTGAGTTAGAACATATAGCTTATTGGACCATCAAACAATTTAACTTTTCTCTTGACAAAGCAGGTTCCCACAGCAAGTTTCAACTCAATGAACTGGAAGAAATAAGAAATGATGTATATGAGAATGCAAAATTGTACAAAGATCGAATGAAAATTTTTCATGATAAAAATATTTTAAGAAAATCATTTAATGTAGGTCAAAAAGTTCTTCTATATAACTCTCGTTTGCATGTATTTCCAAAAAAATTACGTTCTCGGTGGTCAGGACCATTCATTGTTCGTATTGTTTATCCACATGGTGCAGTAGATATTGAAAATCCAAAAAATGGTGATGTATTTAAAGTCAATGGCCAAAGATTGAAATCATTTTTAGAATTACGCAACCCAGAGGTAGAGGAGACACTTCTGCGTGATCTTGTCTACCAGGATTGATTTGCTTCCTTTAATTGCTACGCACGCTATTTAGGTAAGATTTTTTTATTAGTTTGCATTAATTTGTTCCCTCATTAATATTTTCTTTTGAATTGTTGTTGGTTTCTTGGTTTTGTTGCTTTTGATTTTTTTTTTTTAAAAAATTGAATTGAGAATGGAAGACATACTTGCAAACTTGAAAAATCATTTTCCTTCTCTTCCACTCAATGCATTGTTGAAAATTTATAAAGCACAGGTTGAAAGATTAAGGTTGATGATGATAATGGGAATACCTGCTGATATTCGTTGGCTAATTGAAGCTAAGGTACGATTAGCAGGTGAGTCTGCAAATGGCTATATCTCTTACATGCCTGGTTTAGGAAAAAATAGTTTTGCTAAAAAGCGTAGAGCTAAAAGAATGGGTGTCTGCCATAAATGTGGACGCGAAACTTGTAACACACGTTGCCGTTCTTTGGGATAGGTTCATGTAAATCGAGAAGATAAAATAAAATTCATTAAGAATGGATTGAGTAAGGAGTCATTGGATGATGAGTTTCATCCAACGTCTCTTGAGACACATCCTAGTGGATCTGTGCATATCGGGATTGTTGGTTTATGGCCCCATTTTAAATAAGAACAAAAACGATACAGTCTTGGGAATCTGACATTAAAAGACCTTGTTTGCCAATTTATGAGAAAATTGGATGGGAAGCATATCTTCGACTCTTAGAGGACGTTTAAGCCGTTACTGGACATAAAACCAGAGGAAGATGTGAGCCACAATCACAACTACTGTACATATGCATGCGTGCCGTTATTTTTGAATTTTTCATCTTTAATTTAGCTATCATCCATCGGTCTACTCACATGGCTATTGTAATTATGCCACCGTCTTATTCGTATAGCTGCTGTAAGTATGCCTTTATCTGAGTTCTATAAATGCACATATTATTATCTTTATTCTCATACTCAAAGTTAAGGTGATTGAAGGTATGGAAGGAATCACATTTCATCAATTTCAAAATATTTGTGTCTTTTGTGGTTCCAGTCCTGGAAAAGATGGAGAGTATGTTAAAATAGCACAAAATTTGAGTATTGTACTGGCCAGAAGAAAAATTTATTTAGTCTATGGTGGAGGTAGTCATGGGTTAATGGGGTGTGTGTCTACAGCTGCACATGTAGGAGGATGCCAAGTTCTTGGTATTATTCCTACAGCTCTAGCTGTATCAAACATCATTGGAAAAACAATTGGGGAAGAATTTAGGGTAGCCTCCATGCATGAACGCATTGCTAGAATGATGAGCAACGCTGATGCTTTCATTGCCTTACCAGGTGGTTTTGGTACTTTGGAGGAAATTTTTCAAATAGTTTCCTGGGCACTGATAACTGCATTTTGCTAACTGCATTTTACTATAGTTTTCATGCCTTACCCATATTTATTTACTGAATTTTCTGGTGTTTTAAGCACTTTTGCCCTCGGATTTAATAAAAAAGCGGACTCGTCTAGATATAACATCAGCAGCCCATTGCTGCAGCATTTCACTGAGCATATGTGGCAATGATAGCAGAACCGCGGGGGATAGAGGGTGAGCTGCCCCCTCTTTCCTGCAATACTCTGATTCTGTTTGATTTGATGCAGGTGGTAGAGCGGCGCAGCAGCAGCAGGCGACAGCAGCAGGGACAGCAGCAGGTGCACTGCAAGCTGTTGGTACAGGACTACCTCCACTATTAAAAGTGGAGAGGATAAAGCTGCTCAACAAGGGCGCTTGCTGCAGAGCAGAAGAAATGGCAGACATCCAGGGCGCTTTACTGGGACCACAGAAGCTGCCTATATAAGGCCGAAAAATAGCCAAGGAAAAGGACACGCTCTGCCGGGGAGAAAGAGGAAAGAACCGAGTGAAAAATAACACCAAGCCTAGAGTGCTGCTTACACCGGAAGGTGCAGCACGAGAGGGTAGAGTGCTAGTGTAGAAGGGAACCGTGTTTTTATGTTATCTGTTATTGTTTTACTGCTTGCCAAACGGAAGATTTGCATTTTTGTAATTTGGTTTTTACCTTGTAAAATGCACGCCAGTGTTTCTGGAATTTTGGTAACTAGTGCACCCATGAGGCTCAGCTAAGTTTCCAGCTAGGGTTGCACAAGGGTTGTAATGGACTGAAGCACATTTTTAACGTTAATACATTTTGCTGCAGTTTTGTTTACATTCAGCTGTAGTTCCTCTAGCTTTTCTTTCCTTAATAACGGAAGTTTGAAGGAAGAAAACCAAGGCCACCATCCTCCTGGAAGGGTAATGGAGGCTGGAAAAAAAGGCTGACTGTAGGGGGGCTACCTTATGTAGGGATATACAGGTACCCCATTAGTCCATAACGAAATGCATGCACAACTAAGAGGTGAGGACCAAAGCAGGAATGCGCGTCTGAACCTTGGAGTTGTAAGGAATGGTAGTCTGGGAAGACTCCATTCAGGACTGAGTTAGCACCAGGGACTTTTGCTGCAGCAAAGTCTAGAGCATCTCTGAAAGCTGAAGTCCATGGCAACCCCGAGCACCCCAGTTATCCCCATATATTTTCTTTCCAATTCCTTAATACTTTTCACCTTAGTCACAGTAAAAATCGGTTAAACCGTGTATATTCCAAATTTGTGAAAAAACTCGACATTGCTATAGCATTCATACAGCAAAGGTATCTAGACAGTTTCAGTTCACTCCTCGTGGGACGATACTCACTCATCACTTTATTACTTGGTCACGATACGTGCACTTGCGTACTGACATTGTATTCATCTCTGTATGAATTACATACAAACGTTCACCAAGTTTTTGGCGTCGTTGCCGGGGAGTGTCAACTTTGAAAATTGTTTTTAGGCACCTCACTGTGTGATGGATTGTTTTGCTTTTACTCTAGTGTCCTGATTGAGCAGGTAACACAGTGCATGAGCAGGGCTGACAGAGAACTTCTGCCCCTTGATCCAGAAATAGAAAGAACACTTCTGAGAAGAAGAAGAGGACAGCTAACACACCAGCAGCAGGCGGAGATGGCAAATCAAAATGGAGCAGACAACATGGACGATAGAGATAGGGTCTTAAATGCTTATGTTCAATCAAATCTGAATGGGTTGAACCCGAGCATTGTGAGACCAGAGATTGAGGCTCTACATTTTGAACTCAAACCAGTAATGTTTCAGATGCTGCAAACTGCTGGGCAATTCAGTGGCATGCCCACTAAGGACCCCCACCTGCATTTAAGAGTATTCATGGAAGTCACGGATGCTTTTAAAATGAATGGTGTAACAGAAGAAGTGCTCAGGCTTAAGCTGTTTCCTTATTCATTAAGAGACCGAGCAAGAGCCTGATTGAACTCACTGCCACCTGACTCTATCGCTAACTGGAGTGACTTGGCAGAAAAATTTCTGCTGAAATACTTCCCGCCTACCAAAAATGCCAGATTGAGAAATGACATCACCTCTTTCCAGCAATTAGAAGGTGAATCTTTGTATGAGACTTGGGAGAGGTATAAAGAGCTATTACGGAGATGCCCACATCATGGAATTCCTTATTTCATTCAGATGGAGACCTTTTATAATGGTCTCAATGCCCAAACTCGGACCATAGTAGATGCAGCGGCCAATGGGGCACTCTTGTCCAAAACATATAATGAAGCATATGAGTTGCTCGAAAGAATGGCCAGTAACAACTACCAATGGCCAATGGACAGGGTTTCAAATGGAAAGAAAGCAGCAGGCATGCACGAAGTGAGTGAAGTGACTTCTCTCACAGCCCAGCTAGCCTCTCTAGTCAATGTCTTGAAGAGCCAGCAAGTTACCCGTCCTCAAGCAGCCAATGCAGTCCAGGAAACTGGACCATCTTGTGTACTATGCAATGGATCTCATTTATTTGAAGCGTGCCCTTCAAACCCTGAATCATTGTGTTTTGTGGGCAATATGAATCGCAATAAAAACCCTTACTCCAACACATATAACCCAGGATGGAGGCAGCACCCCAATTTCTCCTGGAGCAATTATGGTGCAGGACAAGGGAGCAACTCTGCCCCACAAAGACCACAGGGTCCACCAGGCTTCCAACAGCAAAGACAACAGCCTCAGGAAGCCCACACTTCACTGGAATCCCTATTGAAGGAGTATATGGCAAACAATGATACTCTAATCCAGAGTCAAGCAGCCTCACAGAGGAATCTGGAGACTCAAGTGGGACAGCTTGCCAATGAACTGAAAAGCAGACCCCCAGGGACACTTCCTAATAATACTGAAGTCCTTAAGAGAGAAGAAAAAAAGTATTGCAAAGCGATAGCTCTGAGGAGTGGAAAGATGGTGGAAACACCAAAAGCAAGAGAGCAAGACCAGACAGACTCCACTGTACCCCTGGAGAACAAAAACGGCAAGAAAAAGCAAAAGGAGGAGATAAGTAAGGACGAAAACATCTCTGGAGAGAATGCTGTAGCTATGTCGCAGCAAAAGTCGTCAACTTTGCTGCAGCAGGACATGCAACAACCTAAGCTACCTCCCCCTTTCCCTCAAAGATTTCAGAAGCAGCAGAATGACCAGCAATTTAGAAGGTTCTTGGATGTCCTGAAACAGCTACACATCAACATTCCTCTGGTGGAAGCACTGGAGCAGATGCCCAATTATGTGAAGTTCATGAAGGACATTCTGACAAAAAAAGGAGGTTTGCCGAGTTTGAGACCGTAGCTCTCACAAGAGAATGTAGTGCTGTGCTGCAAAATAAGTTGCCACCCAAACTTAAAGATCCAGGCAGTTTCACCATACCGTGTTCAATTGGAAACCAGTATTTTGGCAAGGCACTTTGTGATTTGGGAGCAATCATCAACCTTATGCCAATGGCCATCTTTAAAAAGTTAGGAATTGGAGAAGCTCGGCCTACCACAGTTACACTGCAGTTGGCAGACAGATCCATTGCCCACCCAGAGGGAAAAATAGAGGATGTCCTGGTTAAGGTGGACAAGTTCATCTTCCCAGTAGATTTCATAATTCTGGATTATGAAGCTGATGCAGAAGTACCCATTATATTAGGCAGACCATTCCTAGCAACTGGCCGGACACTCATTGATGTACAGAAGGGTGAATTAACTATGAGAGTACAGGATGAGCAGGTTACATTCAATGTGCTCCAGACCATGAGGTTTGCCAGTGAAGAAGAGGAATGTGCTGTGGTATCAATGATAGACACGTTAGCATCAGAATAACTGGAAAGATGCTGTAAGGAGCCATCACTAGCAGCGTGGACAGACCACTCAGAGTCCGAAGGAGAAGATAAGAAGGAATGGGCCTGGATTGATGTCAGACAAGGCTTCAGGAAGAAGGAGCCGTTATTCGAAACCACGCCAGATTCAAGACTGCTGAAAGCATCAATGGAAGAACCACCAGCTCTGGAGATGAAGCCTCTGCCAGCTCACCTTAAGTATGCATATCTAGGAGAAACAGCCACTCTTCCTGTGGTTATCTCAGCACTTCTAACAGAGGAACAAGAGGAGAAATTAGTCTTGACACTAAAGAAATTCAGAAAGGCCATTGGCTGGACACTTGCTGACATTAAGGGAATCAGTCCCTCATTCTGCATGCATAAGATCCTTTTGGAAAGCAATGAAAAAGGGTCCATTGAACCCCAGCGAAGGCTTAACCCAATCATGAAGGAAGTGATAAAAAAGGAGATCATCAAATGGCTGGATACTGGAATTATTTACCCCATATCAGATAGCTCTTGGATGAGTCCGGTCCAGTGTGTTCCCAAGAAAGGAGGCATAACTGTGGTGGAAACTTATAGCAATGAGCTCATTCCCACTAAGGTGGTAACCGGCTGGAGGATTTGCATGGACTATAGAAAGCTGAACAAGAGCACTAGGAAGGATCACTTCCCTCTGCCATTCATTGATCAAATGCTAGATAGACTTGCTGGGCGAGAATATTATTGCTTCCTGGATGGGTACTCAGGGTATAACCAGATTGCCATAGCACCAGAAGACCAGCATAAGACCACATTCACATGCCCTTATGGTACCTTTGCATTTCGAAGGATGCCGTTTGGGCTGTGCAATGCTCCAGCAACATTCCAGCGATGCATGATGGCAATATTCACAGAAATGGCTGAACAGTTTGTGAAAATCTTTATGGATGATTTCTCAGTTTTTGGAGACTCCTTCGACCTATGCTTGGGAAACCTTGCTAAAGTCTTGCAAAGGTGTAAGGAGACAAACTTGGTGCTAAACTGGGAAAAGTGCCAGTTTATGGTAAAGGAGGGAATTGTGCTAGGCCATAAGGTATCGCAAAGAGGACTTGAGGTGGACAAGTCCAAGGTAGAAGTTATTAGAAATTGCCTCCCCCAACCTCGATCAAAGGCATTCGGAGCTTCTTGGGACATACAGGATTTTATAGGAGGTTCATCAAGGACTTTTCTAAGGTTGCCAAACCACTATGCAGCTTGCTAGAGAAGGATAGAACCTTTTGTTTTGATGAAAGCTGCATGACGGCATTCTGCGATCTCAAGCAGAAATTGAGCATAGCCCCGATCATCGTGGCACCAGACTGGACCTCCCCATTTGAGCTGATGTGTGATGCTAGTGAAACAGCACTGGGAGCTGTCCTCAGACAGCGCAAAAATAAGTTGTTTTACTCTATTTACTATGCTAGCAAAATGCTACAAGGTGCCCAGCTGAACTACACTGTGATAGAAAAGGAATTGCTTGCTGTAGTGTTTGCTTTTGAGAAATTCAGAGCATATCTGGTAGGAGCAAAGGTGATAGTGCACACAGACCACTCTGCCATCAAACACTTGGTTAGAAAGAAGGATTCCAAACCAAGGCTCATTCGGTGGGTGCTTTTGCTTCAAGAGTTTGATCTAGAGATCAGAGACAGGAAGGGGACTGAAAACCAAGTGGCAGACCATCTCTCCAGGTTGGAGGAGCACAGCTCTGGAGCAGAGGCTATCAATGAAAGATTTCCAGATGAGCAACTCTATCTCATGTCTCAAGTTGATGTGCCATGGTATGCTGACCATGTGAATTACGTCGTGAGTGGAATGCTCCCACCAGACCTGACATGGCAGCAGAAGAAAAAATTTCTGCATGAAGTCAACTCCTACTATTGGGATGAACCCTATCTTTACAAGCAATGTGTTGACCAGATGATAAGGAGGTGCATACCTAGTGAAGAAATGGAGCAAATCCTGCAGCAATGCCACGCTTCTCCTTATGGAGGTCATTTTGGAGGAATTAGGACAGCAAACAAGGTGCTGCAGGCGGGTTTCTATTAGCCCTCCTTATTCAAGGACTCCCACGCGTATGCAAGGCAATGTGACCGATGCCAGAGAACAGGAAATATATCTCGCAGGCATGAAATGCCACTGAACAACATTCTAGAGGTGGAATTATTTGATGTCTGGGGCATAGATTTCATGGGGCCATTCCCCTCAAGTTTTGGCAACCAATACATCCTTGTAGCTGTAGACTATGTCTCAAAGTGGGTGGAAGCCAGTGCATCTCAGACCAATGAAGCCAGGGTCGTGACCAGATTTCTGAAGAGGAATATCTTTACAAGATTTGGAACCCCCAGAGCCATCATCAGCGATGGAGGAACCCATTTCTACAATAGGCAGTTCAAGGCACTACTGGCCAAATACGGAGTAAGGCACAAAGTTGCAACCCCCTATCATCCACAAACAAGTGGGCAGGCTGAAGTCTCTAACAGAGAGATCAAGAGAATTTTGGAAAAAACAGTAAGTCCTACAAGGAAGGATTGGTCCTCAAGGTTAGATGATGCACTTTGGGCATATAGAACAGCTTATAAGACACCCCTGGGCATGTCACCTTACAAGTTGGTATTCGGAAAGGCTTGTCATCTCCCAGTAGAGCTGGAACATCGAGCATATTGGGCAATGAAGAAGCTAAACTGGAACTTGGATGCTGCAGGGGAAAAACGGCTGCTGCAGCTAAATGAATTGGACGAATTTCGGGGACAGGCCTATGAGAATGCCAAACTATACAAGGAGAAAGCAAAGCAATGGCATGACAAGAAGATACAACCCAGAAACTTCAAAGTGGGACAAAAAGTACTACTGTATAACTCCAGGCTAACCTTGTTTCCTGGGAAGTTGAAATCTCGATGGTCTGGACCCTTTCGTATAAGCAAGGTCTTCCCATTTGGGACAATTGAATTGGAAGAAGAGAAGGAAGGAAGGACATTCAGGGTTAATGGGCAAAGAGTCAAGCATTATTTGGGGGGTGACGTGGAGAGACAACACACTTCTGTTCAGTTGCAAGAGGATTGAACAAAAGGGAAGTCAGGCTGAAGACTCTAAACCAAGCTCTCATGGGAGGCAACCCATATTTAAATTTGTTATTAGTTAAGTTAATAGTTTTAAGATAAGCTTAGATCAAGAACCTAATAGCTTTTGTGGTGAATACGCAGGTTAGGAAGCAAGAAGTCGCTGAACCAATTTTGTTTTGCTGCAGCAACACTCAAGGCAGTCCCTGTCTGCTATAGCAGAACTGGTAACAAGCACTCTATGCTGCAGCAGGAATTTTTTGGGCACTCAGTTTGCTGGCGCATTGCTCCAGTATTGCTGTAGCAACACAGTCAGCTTCAAGCCAAGGGTTCCCCTCTGCCATGCTGCGGCAGTGTTTAAAAAAAAAGAGAGAGAGAATGGTGGGTGGAAAATTGGCAGAAGGCCATAAGACACCCACGGTCTTTAAACCTCTGCAACTTCCCCCTCATCCCCTCTCTCTCGAGTTCCAAGCCTTACAACCCTCTCACCTCCTTCATCGCAGAAAACCCCAACCTTTAACCCTTCGAACCAAGCATGTCGAGAATCAAGACAGTGGCAAGGAAGGCCAGCAAGATGAAGAAATTCATTTCCAAGGAAAACAAGAAGAGGCATGACGACAAAATCGTGCACAGAAACTTCTGTGCCGAGAAGGGGTTTACATTCACCCCTGCTGATGATTTGGGAGTGCCAATGTACATTGGCACGGTGGTAAAACAGAGGAATTGGGAAAATTTTGCAAGCCATCCACCAACGGCCCTCATTCCACTGGTTCGGGAGTTCTATGCGAACTTCTCCCCAGAAACGGAAAAATGGGTGAAAGTTCGGGAAACGAAGGTCCATTTTGACCAAGCTGCTATCAACAAGGCCTACAACTTGCCCGACGAGGAGGACAACTACGAGGGCTATCTGCAAAGTCTGTGGGATGAAGACTGGGAAGCAATGCTCACCCGGATGTGCCTTCCTAGCACCACCTGGGACAAATCCCCCCAGGGCTCCACCACTGTACATCGCATCTCCCTGGTGCCGGCAGCAAAGGTCTGGTACCATTTTCTCAAGACCCATCTCCTGCCTTCCACCCATGGGCAGACTGTGAGCAGAGAAAGAGTAGCAATGGTGGATGCGCTCATACTCGGCCGGCCACTCAATGTTGGCCGCATTGTAAGTGACCAAATCCGAGCCTGTGCCGGCCGAAAGAAGGGAAGCCTCCTCTTTCCTTCCCTCATCACCACCCTGTGCAAAAATCATGGAGTCCCAGTCTCCATGGACGAAGAGGTCTTAAAGGACACCACTCCCATCACCCCTACCACCATTTCTTGCATTGTTCTCGAGAAAGCAGCCCAACACCCACCAACTGCCTCTCAGGATCCCCTACCAACTACTGGTCCATCTGCTTCCTCCTCTGCCACTACGCCAGCTGACAAGGCCATTCAGCATCTGCTGTAGTAACAATCCACACTCCTCAGACAGCAAGCACAGTTGCTGCAGCACCAGCAAACCTTCTGGCAGTATGCACAGAAAAGTGACTTTACCCTCCACACCACTCTGGAGCAAAATTTCAAGCAATTTTTTCCATTCCCAGAATTCCCAACTGCCCTGCTCCATGACACCTTTGAGGAATCAACTGCAGCACCAGAAACACAGGTAGAGCACCCTAAGGCCTCTGAAGGATCCTCCTCTAGCAAGGAGCCCTATCCTGAGCCCCACCAAACACCGGAGCAAACTGTGTCCTTTGATGACGATGAGCCCATTGCCAAAAGGGCAGCAGTACTACGCAAAGGAAAGGCCCCACAACAATCAACACAGAGGAGGAGTGGACTCAGAAGCTCCTCGAAATCTTCTAGAGGTCAATGACTCTAAGGTGCTGCAGCACACTTGCTGGCACCCTCAGAAAAGTCCCCTCAACCCTTTGTCCTTCTCTGCTGTATTTGGAATTCCTTTGTTTCTATTTCTGTTTGTGGGCATATGTTGTTTTCTGGCTATTGCATCAGCAGTAAGGACACTGCTCAACTTAAGTTTGGGGGGTGTGTGATATAATTGTCTGGTGGGAATAAAGTTGCTGGAGCATATCACTTTTGTGTTTGGATTCATTGCTGCAGCATCACTTGTGTCCTTTGTGTTTTGATTCATTGCTATAGCATTGCTGTAGTATTGCTGGAGCATTTTGCATGATTAGTTCTGTTGTTTATCTAGGTGTTTGTTTATATTACTGTCTGCTTGTGTCTTTATCCACCCGTGTTGAATGAGTCTGTCCTAGTAATCACTGAGTTTGATTTAGTTTTGTTTAAAAAAAACAGAGAGAAAAGAGGGTGAAATATAGCTGCATATCTTGCTGAAAGTTTTGGGATACTCCATGAGGAGGATTGGGTATTCTGTTAAAATCAGAATAGGGAACCTACAGTCTCACCCCATCACACAACACCTTCCTCTTATAAGCACTGGATCATGGGCAGCTTGCCCAGAAGAGAATTTGGTGAACTTTCAGAAAGAGGCCCTTAGTCTTAGAGCTAGTGTTGAGAGCTTCCTGTAAAATTATAAAAGAGGCAGAATCATAGGGGCATAAAGGCTTAAGTTTGGGGGAGGGGAGTAGAAAATAAAGAAAAATATGGACACTCAAATGCTCTGAAATTCCTTAGTAACCAGGGGTATGCATGAGTCCCATGTGTGCCTTTGCGTAAAACAGGGATGTAGAGTGGACACTCCAATGCTCTGAAATTCCTTAGTAACCAGGGGTATGCATGAGCCCCATGTGTGCCTTTGCGTAAAACAGGGATGTAGAGTATGAGTGGGGAGTAGTTGAAAGGTGATAAGGCTGAGTAACTGGGTGCCAGCATTGATCATGTTGGCATTCGCGTCAAAAGGCTGTAATGACCTCTGTTATAATAAGATCCATACCAAAAACAACAGTAAAGGAAGGAAAAGTCAGTAAGCTGCCCCATTTTTGCCCATATCTGCTGCCCTCACTATGATGAATGCCAGCTTGACCTAGGAAAGGAAGCTCAAAATATTAGCATAAAAGTCTTAAGAACTCTGGTTGTTTTTGACCCAAGTAACTCCTAGACAAATTGTCCATATCACACACACACAAATTCAAAGAAGGTGTTTGCTGTGATTGGGAGAAATATTTGTGGTATCCCTTGTATGAGGGCAATCCTGAGAGTTGAGAGCTTTCAGTAGAGCCAGGGAGTCTGACATGTGAAAAAGCCTGAAACTGCCAGGTGTTTAGTTTGTAGTGGGCAATGTAGGATGCTTGGGGACAAACAATCCTTTAAGTTTGGGGGGATTTGATAACTGCATTTTGCTAACTGCATTTTACTATAGTTTCCATGCCTTACCCATATTTATTTACTAAATTTTCTGGTGTTTTAAGTACTTTTGCCCTCGGATTTAATAAAAAAGCGGACTCGTCTAGATATAACATCAGCGGCCCATTGCTGCAGCATTTCACTGAGCATATGTGGCAATGATAGCAGAACCGTGGGGGATAGAGGGTGAGCTGCCCCCTCTTTCCTGCAATACTCTGATTCTGTTTGATTTGATGCAGGTGGTAGAGCGGCGCAGCAGCAGCAGGCGACAGCAGCAGGGACAGCAGCAGGTGCACTGCAAGCTGTTGGTACAGGACTACCTCCACTACTGAAAGTGGAGAGGATAAAGCTACTCAACAAGGGCGCCTGCTGCAGAGCAGAAGAAATGGCAAACATCCAGGGCGCTTTACTGGGACCACAGAAGCTGCCTATATAAGGCCAAAAAATAGCCAAGGAAAAGGACACGCTCTGCCGGGGAGAAAGAGGAAAGAACCGAGTGAAAAATAACACCAAGCCTAGAGTGCTGCTTACACCGGAAGGTGCAGCACGAGAGGGTAGAGTGCTAGTGTAGAAAGGAACCGTGTTTTTATGTTATCTGTTATTGTTTTACTGCTTGCCAAACGGAAGATTTGCATTTTTGTAATTTGGTTTTTACCTTGTAAAATGCACGCCAGTGTTTCTGGAATTTTGGTAACTAGTGCACCCATGAGGCTCGGCTAAGTTTCCAGCTGGGGTTGCACAAGGGTTGTAATGGACTGAAGCACATTTTTAACGTTAATACATTTTGCTGCAGTTTTGTTTACATTCAGCTGTAGTTCCTATAGCTTTTCTTTCCTTAATAACGGAAGTTTGGAGGAAGAAAACCAAGGCCACCATTCACCTGGGAGGGTAATGGAGGCTGGAAAAAGAGGCTGACTGTAGGGGGGCTACCTTATGTAGGGATATACAGGTACCCCATTAGTCCATAACGAAATGCATGCACAACTAAGAGGTGAGGACCAAAGCAGGAATGCGCGTCTGAACCTTGGAGTTGTAAGGAATGGTAGTCTGGGAAGACTCCATTCAGGACTAAGTTAGCACCAGGGACTTTTGCTGCAGCAAAGTCTAGAGCATCTCTGAAAGCTGAAGTCCATGGCAACCCCGAGCACCCCAGTTATCCCCATATATTTTCTTTCCAATTCCTTAATACTTTTCACCTTAGTCACAGTAAAAATCGGTTAAACCGTGCATATTCCAAATTTGTGAAAAAACTCGACATTGCTATGGCATTCATATAGCAAAGGTATCTAGACAGTTTCAGTTCACTCCTCGTGGGACGATACTCACTCATCACTTTATTACTTGGTCACGATACGTGCACTTGCGTACTGACATTGTATTCATCTCTGTATAGGTTCCAGCACCTATCTCTGTATAACCTCCTACTTCTTTCTTCACAAAAAAAAGGGACATGGGTGTCTAACCTCCTATCTCTGTATAGGTTCCAGCACCTAGATTTCATAAAAAAAAACTGAGTGATGTTTTGGGAATAGGCAAAACTAACACCAATGATGAAAATAATTTAAAATGCTTGTAACCTTAGGAAAATAGATGAGTTTTGAGTGTTATGTGTGAACCTAAACTCAATTGTAACTTATATTTTACTTGAGAATCCTAAAATTCTGAGCACTTAATCTTTTACATTTGATTGATTGTTTATTCAGAAAAGATTTATATAATTCAAATTTGCTAAGTGACCTCATGAAACTCTAGAACTTATTTGATTGTCACTTGAAATGAAATTCTAGACTACTCTCTATTTAAGAAATGAATTAGGCATTGTTGGAATCGTTTGAGCCTTTCAAACCAACCTACACATTATGCCATCCCTAGTAACCCATTTTGAGCCTATATTTATCCTTTCTTGTACACCTATATTATTATCTATCCTTTGAATAAAAATATTTCTAACTTTTACCTTTCACTCACAGGAATGATCATTTGAAAAGCTACAGTTCATGGGTGAATGGAAGAAGTTAAAAAAAAAGAGAAAAAAATAGAATCGCCCAAAGAAATAAGTTTGGGGGTACTTTCAAAAAGAGAGAGAGAGAGAGAGAGAGAGAGTATTATGAGCATATAACATAAGGATGAGGATAATGTTGGAGATAGAATTCACATGATAATATTAAAAATATTTGGGAGGACTTAAATGATCATGTATATTATAGAGTGAATTGAGCTTTCATATCTTTTTATCCACCTTTAACCTATGCCATACATTACAAGCCAAATGAAAGTCCTAATGATCTTAAATTTTATGATTAGACTACACTAGTGGAGAGTGACATGAAAAATAAGCTTATGGAGTCTCAAATGTAAAACTCTGGAGTTTTGTTTTAAAAATTTGATTATGTAAATTTATTTGAATGCAAAAAGTCCAATGTCATAAGATTATCACACACACACTTGGGATTCAATAGTAAATTATATGTTGCATTTGAATTAAAGTTTTACATAACTTTGGAATTCTAATACTTTCTTTGGTTGCACATTTTAAATCTTTGAGGAATGTTTAGTAAGCAAAAACAACTCATCACTCACTCATCTTTTGAATTTTGATGTTTGTGTGTTTTGCTTGAGGACAAGCAAAAGATTAAGTTTGGGGGTATTTGATGAATGAGTTTTGTACTCATAAATTAAATATTTTTATCTTATCTTTTTACCTTAATTAAGTATTTATCTCCCGTATTTGTCTTTAGTTTTATGTATTTTTATAGATAAAGAGAAGAATAGGAAATTGACTCAATTGAAGGAATCAAAGTTAAATTGTGATTCTTTAGAAATGATGTCTATAAATCAAGCAGACAAAATAAATTCATTAAGGATGGCAGAGTAAGGAGCATTATCTTTTTGTCTCTTGAGACGCATCCTAATGGATATATGCATCAATTCAATCTTGATTTATGACCACATTTCTAAAAGAATCGAAACATAAAAATTCAAGGCAAAATACTCAATGTTAAAAATTTGTTTGCTGCTTGCTTTTCAACTTGATCTTACTACAGTATTTTGGCCGTATCTCTGAAAATACATATATATTATGTACGAAATTTGGTAGATAAATAGATGACATAATTTCATACAAATTTCATGTTTATATGATCAGCAAATTCAGATATCCAAAGGGCCGAAATTAGGTTAGAACAGAACATGTTTACTGTTGCAGTTCAGTCCAACCTTACTATAGTATTTGGGCCATATTTCAGCAAATACATATTTAATGGACACCAAATTTTGTAGGTGAATAGTAGATATAATTTTCTACAACTTTGATGTTCAAGTGGTCAGCCAATACGGACACTAAAAGGGCCGAAATTGGGTTAGAACTGAACATGTTTACTGTTGCAGTCCAACCTGACCTTGGTATAGTGGTTTGGCCATAAATCGCAAAATACGTGGCCAATGTTTGTCTACCTTATATGGATGGAAAGAAAATGAAAATATCTACAACTATTATGTTGATTGGATGAGCAGATTCGGTGGCTATCAAGGCGATATATCATGATGACTTTCGGGGCACATAATGCAACACTATTGTCAACTTTAGTGCAATTTGATACCCACCATTTTTGTCACCTACGTCCTTTATTTTGTCTATAAATAGAGACATATTGTGAGCTAAATGGAGAGGAGAAAGGCTGAAGAGGGAGCTTGGGAAATCTTTGTGGAAGTTCTAAGTATTTGTAATCCTTTTTTCTCTTTATACATTTTGTATCTTTACTTTCTTTCATAAGTTTTATCATGCTTATTCATCTTTCATTTTATTTTCTTATCTTAATTATGGAGAACTAATCTCCTAATGTTAAGGTGAAAGTATGAAACTCTTGGTATAAAAATAATAATTTATCTAACTCTTAATTTTAATGTTTATACTTAATGTTGTATTTATCTTCTTATTTATTTTCTTGTTATTTACTTTTTTAGAGGATGGCTTTATTGCCCCTCTGTTATTTATTTTTTATGTTATTATTTTCTTATTATTTTTCTTCTGAGAGGACGACTCTGTCGCCTCTCTGTTATTTATTTTCTGCACTTTTATTATTTACTTTCATGTTATTTTTTTTAGAGGATGGCTTTGTTGTCCCTCTGTTATTTATTTTATGCATTTTTATTATTTACTTTCTTGTTATTTACTTTCTTAGATGATGGCTTTATTGCTCCTCTGTTATTTATTTTCTACATTTTTATTATTTACTTTCTTAGAGGATGGCTTTATTGCCCCTCTGTTATTTATTTTCTACACTTTTTGTATTTATTTTTTTGTTATTTCTTTTCTCAATGGCTGGTTTTACTGCCTACTTTATTTTATTATTATTGACTTTATCTGTATATTTTTATTTTAAATTTTGTAAAGTGCAAATCTTGATACATTGTAGACAATTTTTGGCACAATAAATACTTGAATCATTCTTGATTTATTGTAGACAATATGATGATTGACACAATGTATACTTGAATCCATTTTACAAAAGTGATTTACTATTATTAATACAATAAAAGAAGGCAAATACACTTCATCTATAAACCAAAGCGTGTTTAATGTAACATATTTTCCGAATGGAACTTCATTTACGTGAGGATTCCATTTGAGTAATAAAAGAGTTAAAATTTATTATTATTTGATGTACCAAGAGTGGATCCCCTAATCTTAGCATGTTTCTTACTTTGAATACATTCATATTTAATTTTGGTATTTTAGTTCTTTACAAACTCTGTTCAGTACTCTTTTCACAAAACAAACATTCTGACAACTAGGTTAGAAATATTTATTTTGAATCTGAATTAAATTTTTTCAATTGACAATGCTCGTGGCATTGACCTTGCATACCACTAAATCTATACTCCAATAGATTCGTGTGCTTGCGAATTTTAATAAAAATAACAACACCAGGGTAGTAACCCATTCAATCAGAGGCCATATTGATACCCGGAAGTATAGAAAGATGTAATTGAAAAGATGGTGAATGAGATGCTGGAAGCGGGAATTATCTAGGAAAGTACTAGTCCGTTTGCCTCTCCCATAGTTTTGGTTAAGAAGAAAGATAACACATGGAGGTTTTGTGTAGATTACCAGAAATTGAATGATATGACCATCAAAGACAAGTTCCCTATTCCACTTATCGAAGAATTATTAGATGAACTTCATAGGGCTAGGTATTTTAGCAAGTTGGATCTCAGGGCCAGATACCACCATATTCGAATGCATGAGGAAGACATGGGAAAGACAGCTTTTAGGACACATAGTGGACATTATGAATGGTTGGTTATGCCATTTGTGCTCACCAACGCCCCTGCCACCTTCCAAGCATTGATGAATCAAATATTCAGGCCGTTTCTCCGAAGGTTTGTGTTGGTGTTTTTCGATGACATTCTCATATACAGCCCTGACTAGTAGCAGCATTTATCGCATTTACAGACCATGTTTAACATCTTGAGCCAGCACACATTGTTCGTTGAGAGAAGTAAATGTTTTTTTGGCATGCATCAAGTGGAATATTTGGGGAATATCATTTCACACCAAGGGGTAGCGGTAGATCCAAAGAAAATAGCGGCTGTTCAAGATTGGCCCATTCCGAAGACAATAAAAAATTTAAGAGGGTTCCTTGGTCTCTCTGGCTATTATAGAAGATTCCTTCGAGGGTATAGAGTTCTTGCTCATCCCCTTACTGATTTGTTAAAAAAGCAGGCTTTTGAATGAAATGAGGAAGCGGGGAAAGCATTTCAGAAGCTTAAAGAGTTGCTCACTCAAGCACCTCTGCTGGCAATGCCGGATTTCACCCAACCATTTATGATAGAGACCGATGCTTCCAAGAGTGGTATTGGAGCTATACTCATGCAAAATGATTGACCTTTGGCTTACATTAGTAAAGCCATGGGAGCCAAATATCAAGCCTTATCTACCTATGAAAAGGAATTATTTGTAGTCAACAAATGGTCTGCTTACCTCATGGGTCACCATTTCATTGTGAAGACTGACCAGAAGTCCTTGAAGCATCTTTTACAACAACAGATGCACACCAACATGCAGAATTGGGGACTCAAAAAGTTGTTAGGTCTGGATTTCGAGATTCAATATAAGAAAGGGAAGGAGAATTCAGGGGCTGACGCTTTATCCAGAAAAGAAGAAAGTGGGGTCTTAATGCCTATATCCATTATAAGCTCGGATCTTCTTCAGAAGGTTCGCGCTTCCTATATAGGCGATGCTAAGCTATAAAAAATTATTCAGAGGGTGCAAGAAAAACCCAGTAGTGATGCTAAGTATAAGTGGGAAGTTGATATTTTAAAAAGAAAAGGCAAAGTGGTCGTGGGTAGTCATGAGGATTTACGACAAGAAATTATATACAGCTACCATAACTCAGCATGGGTGGTCATTCAGGTATGGATAATACCTATAGACGGATCAAGGCCATATTTTACTGGAAGGGCCTTCAGAAGCAAGTTCAACGGTTTGTGCGGCAATGTCAAACATGCCAAAGGAATAAACATGAGACAGTTCTCGTCCCAAACACTGCATGGCATACCATCTCTCTGGATTTTATTACAGGGTTACCCAGTTCTCATGGGAAAACTATCATCCTAGTGGTTGTGGACAAGCTGACTAAGTATGGACATTTCATTGCGTTGGCACATCCTATCACAGCGGCAACAGTGACCAAGTCACTCATGACCAATGTTTTAAAACTACACGGGTGGCCATCAGTGATTATCACAGATCATGACCCACTTTTCTTAAGCAATTTCTGGAAGGAACTATTTCGGGTTCAAGGGGTGCAGCATTGCAAGTCATCGACTTACTATCCGCAATCAGATGGGCAGACCGAAGCCCTCAATAAAACACTGGAGTCTTATCTGCGGTGTTCAGTGGGGGAGAAGCTTTTTCAATGGGAAGATTATTTACCACTCGCTGAATTTCGGTATAACACCAGTCATCAATCAGCTATAGGCCTAACTCCATTTGAGGCTCTCTATGGATATGCTCCAACACTGTGCAACCCCTATACTGCGGGCCAATCATTAGTTGATGCTGTGGATGTCGTGGAATGTTCAAGGGAGACCATTGCAGCCATGCTGCAGCATAACTTGCAGAAAGCGCATCACAAAATGAAGGCTCAGGTAGATAAACATCGAAGTGAGAGGCAGTTTGCAGTAGGGGACATGGTTTACCTAAAACTACAGCCCTATAGACAGTCTACCATTCCTCACAGAAAATTTCATAAGCTGGCTTCCTTATACTTTGGCCCTTATGAGATTCTAGAGAGAATTGGACAAGTTTCCTATCGTATTAAGTTGCTTGCAGAAACTAAGATCCATAATGTTTTCCATGTCTCGCTCCTTAAGAAACATCATGGTCCTCAAGGTGCTTCAACCATTCCACCCCCGTTAGATGAACAGGGACTTATGCCTCTTATACCTATTAAGGTTCTGGATAGACGGTTGGTCAACCAGCGGGAAACAACAGTTACAGAGCTCTTGATACAGTGGGCACACACTAACCCGGAGGATGCTACCTAGGAGAACTTTGCTAAGTTTAGATTGCAATTTCCTTCCTTCCTTGAAACGCACGAGGCTTCAGTTCTTTGAGGACAAGGAACATATTAGGGCGTTAAGGAACATGTGGAATTATCGGAATAACAGAAAACGATTTCTTATGAACATGTGGAATTATCACGTGGTTGGGTGCGTAATTGTTTAGCAGAATAAGTAGGTGGGGTTAAGGAAAAAAAGGCATGCATATTGACGTAAGTAGTCTGTGTATCTCTATGGAGTCCATCATGGATATTCCGGAGTGCAGCGTGTATTGAACCTCGGGTTCTTGAATAATACAGATATCAGTTCTTTCTTTCAATTGTGACTTTGTATAGGTGAATTCAAAAATCCAGTGTTACACTTCCCAAGCCTAGCAAATCAACTTCAAGGGGGGCAAAAATAGAAGAGAAATTGAAAACCAATCGCTTCAACTGGTCTTCATGTTCTCTAATTCTCCCGAGCACAGCTGCTACCTAATCATTTTTCCTAATTTTTAAAATTCAAACGTAATTGTCAGCTTAAAACATCACGAATAATTTTTTTACAGTTATTAGTGGGTATCAATTCACATAATATGATCAAATTTTTTTTCACCAAAGTAATATTTGCTAATAACAAAAAAATCTCTTTTATAAAATTTATTACACATTTACATATATGACTAAATTTAACATTATTGTACTTCTTTATTTGTTTGTACTAAGAATAATTCCTCAGTCGATAAATAAAAAATTAATTTTAAAAAATTTGAATCGTCGAAGCGAACATATTTTTATTAAACAAACATCTTCCATACATATGCGGGAATTTAAACTAGGAACTCTGTTATCTATCACTTATGTCAATTTATCTTAGTATTGTACCTTTTCCAACAACAAAAATTACTTAAAAAAATAACATCCGGTGCATTTTTACAAATTTCATACTTAGTATATTATCATCTCAAGTGAGCTCATATCACCAATTTATAAATCCATCATAAATATATACGCTACTTTTTTTTGTCACATTCATTGTCACAAAAATGTCTTTTTTTTAAAAATAAAATGTGCAATTCCAAAAGAATATTGCATAGCAACAATAAATAATTTTATGAGCAAACCCATGTAATGAAGGAAGCTAATATTTTGGCGTCAAATCTTGATTTTCCAAGGTGATATTTTAAATCTAAATAATATAGAGTTAATTGACGTTTGCCAGGGGAAAAGAGAGATTTGGGATTTCCATCATTTTATTAGAGAGTTCAGAATGGGTCAAGGGGAAATAAGGTGGTGGAAGATCTAGTTCTTAGATTGCTTTTGACACAAAGTACTTTTTCTTTTCAGAAAGTGGGTTGTTTGATAGTGTGGGTTCTAATTTTTCTGGCTACATGTGCTTGGTGAGATTATCTGGGGCAAAGCTAAACAGTTTTATCAGGTGGACTGAAAAAAAATTAAAAATAATATATTAATTAAATATTTTTAGGAGAGGCTAAATAAGAATTTCTTCCTTTATTATTAAGAATTTTGAAATATTTTTAAAAGAATTTTATTATTATTAAAAAATATAAAAAATTTGAGTAATTATATATTTATATTTATCAATTTCTTCCTTTGATTCTACGCCAACATGCTTCTTTGTTGAAACAATTTGAGTAATTATATATTTATCAATTTCTTTATTCGTGGTGCAGCTTATAACAAATAATAGATTCATCAGTGTATTTTATAGGGTCTTAGCAAGGAAAATAGGCCCAAAAATTTCCGTTGCAACCTTCTTTTTAAATTACGATGACCCAACAGGAAAGGTTTATGGCCCAATTAAGGATTTATTATCAGAAAAAAATGGACCAATCTATAGGAGCACTACTATAAAGGAGTATTGGGCACTAGGGGTGTTCGCGATACATTTTGATTCGATTTTGAATGTTCAACCGAACAGAACCGTTCATACAAGATTCAATAAAAAATAGACCTATTCGGTTTGGTTTAAGTCTATCAAACCGAACCAAACTAAACCAATAAAAAACAGTTCGGTTTGGCAATTTTTGTAGGCTCATTTCAATAATTTTTTTAGCCAATTTCAATAGATTTTTTTTGCTTTGAAAGGAAATCTAGCTGCCATAGTTGCAGGTTGCAACTAAATTTAAACAAGAATGAAAGGGAAAACAAAATCTAGTCTCTTCATTTCATTTACAAAATATAAATACAATTCAAATCTAATTTGGCTCTAATTCTTCTCTGCCCAAATTATAAAAAAAAATACATAAAAGTTTATACAAAAGAATTGTAAAACTCTAGAAAAACCAAAATAATACCCTACAGAGATGCAATTGCAGACATATATAAGGTGCATTGCATTCATAGCTAATGCTAAGAAAACTTGAATAAATAAACATACCATGAACTTGAATGGTTGCCTTGCCCGGTGGATTTACCAGAAACCACATCCTCGTTGCCGCATAATTGAGTCTATCAGTAACGATGTGGCAAACATGTCTTGAGGGGTGCTGCAAAATTTTTAAACAAACACTATTAAAATGTCAATCAAAAATAAAAGTGCAACTGTTAATATTGGAACTAGTTAGTTTTTTTTTCCATTGTTCACTAACTTGGGCCAAAATGAAATGAAAACAATTGTTTAATGCAGAAACATACCAAGAATATTAATATTTCTGCACAGCCATTACATATTTCTTTTTAGTTTCACAATCCTCTTGACAACCAAAAAGATGTCATGAAGCAAAAATAATTTACCTTAGCATTGGAAACAGTTGAATTCACAACAGATAAGGTGAAGCAGATAAGGAAATTGTGGATTGATCAAACTTCACTACAAATAAAGAAATATGTAATTATATTTCTTTTTGTCCATAGATTTATCTAACTTCACTGCAAATATTTTTAAGATATACTACCTAACACTATATTACACAAGTGATTGGGTATAATTGATTCATCATTTTGTTCAGAAGAGAAATACAAATGGCAACTAGAACCTAAGGCAGACAAACATGTATTCTATGATTTCAGGTTCAATAAGAGGCTCATCACTACAAAGCATTAATAAAGGAATTAGTAACAAAATCAGGACAAATGCTGTCAAAATTCTTTGGGAGGTAAATTTGCAAGTCACTCAACTATCCCGAGTAGAAATATGAGACTATGAAATTGATATTGCAGAGTGAATTGAGTAAAGGCTTACCATAAAGCTACTTTGATTATTGCAAGCTTGTAGTCAGAATGGAAACGATTTCTCAGGTTAAAAGAATACTGTAAATAAAGAAATTATTCATTTATTATTTCCAGGACAATAAAAGGACATTATTCACGATTGAAGATTAAGGAAGCCAAGATGGTTTGTTACCCATATCCACAAGAAATATGTTATTTGGAATGCATTCTGCAAGTATAAGGAAATCAATTAGTTATTGAATGCAATGAAAGAATACTCTGGAAATAGAATATTTAACTCTCTTTAGTACAAAGTTTCAACCTATGCAATTTCAGACCATTTGTCTAATAGCATATCCATCAAAATATCTAAACTTTAAAGTTGACAAATTTTTTATGCTCTAGTGACCAGAAACATTGTGTTTTTGGGATGTATGTTGAAAGCATAGAACTTGGCAGAATTAACAAAAGCAAGTTTTCC
This sequence comes from Gleditsia sinensis, assembly GCA_037074535.1. Taxonomy (NCBI): domain Eukaryota; kingdom Viridiplantae; phylum Streptophyta; class Magnoliopsida; order Fabales; family Fabaceae; genus Gleditsia; species Gleditsia sinensis. Next base: position 23,253,878 of record CM073471.1, read on the forward strand.
ATTCCTTAAGTTTGAAACCCATTGATTACCCGAAATAAAGCAAAATGGATAAGATAAAGGACAAATTGGGGCTGATCGAACCAAAAATATTTGTCTAAGCCTTGAACAAGAGGAATCCCTTAGACAACTGCATGTCTATCTGTGATATCTAAAGCCATCTTTGTTAATATCGGTTGAAGTTTTGTTCCAATAGCCAAGATTATCTGCAACAAATTAAATGTTTTATAATTCTATATCTCAACCAGTCTGCAAATTTTCCACACAAGAACATAGTACTTACAACGACAGGATTTAAGGACGCCCAAAACAATGCATGCCATCCTGAAAATTGTATAAGATAAACCGACATTCTAAAATTGAGTATTCAACTTGAAGAAATAATAAATTCCCTAGGACATCCTAAAACTGAGTATTCAATTTATGTTGTAAAAGCATTTTTTTCCAAAGACTGGGAACATGGGATCAAACATATTAGCATCTTAAACATAATTCAACTTTGAAGCAGTAAGCAAGTTCTTTATTAAAGAAAGAATAGTTTAGCACCATAAGAATGTTTTAGGAATGGAATGATACAAATCTTGTCAAACGTCACATTATAAAGCTATCACTTACCAGTTACCAGAGGGAGTGTCAGTTCACTATTAGCCACCAGAAATGATCGCCCTGATCCAACTGCTCCCTCACCATACCCACACACACTCATAAAGAAAGATTACTTGGGATAAAATGGGAAGAGGGAAAATATAAAGAAAGAAAATGAAGTATACCAAGTTTCAAATAACACCATAACAGAGACCTAATATAAAGCTCTAAATTGACTTGCTACTTCAGCAATTTCTCAGCATCCAAATTGAAGCAGGCGCAACCAAAAGATATCATTTTATCATTTTGCCATTCACCCAAATTATGTAACATGCCATAATTGCCATTCTGCCATTCACCGAATTATGTAACATACATTCATACAGTCTAATAATTATTCAACAAAAACCCATAAAACATAATAAATCCATAATGCTATTAGCAAACAAGAAAAAGATCAAGACATAATATCCATAACTACTCTCTTTTATCATTCCAGCCAGTAGCCATGCACAAAATTTCCCTGAGACTAAGATCTTCATAATTAAGTACACAACCTGTTAAAATATAACAATAATTAAAACATAATTAGTACAATTTAAAAAGCATTAAATAAAAAATACATAAAAATTTGTATGATTAAATATAATACACATACCGCTTAGAACATATTCTTTTACAAGTCTAAATCTGAACCGGATTCAGCCAATGGACCAGCTTCATCTAATAATTGTATATACATATTAAGTCAAGAAAGAAAAAAAATTATTACAAACTCTTTTTAGCACAAACAATTTAATAAAAAAATGTTATTTGAAACAAAAATAATATTACCTATCTCAGCCTTATCAATGTCATCAGCTTGCTTTTCCATGTCAAAAGATAAAGGGGTAGACTGAAACCAATTTTGTGCACAAATAAGAGCCTCTACTGTTCTTGGAGATAAAAAACTCCTATATTGATCAAGAACTCAACCCCCTATACTAAAAGCTGATTCAGAAGCAACTGTTGACATTAGTATAGCTAGTACATCCCTAGCAATTTGAGCAAGAATCGGAAATCTAGAAGAATTCACCTTCCACCAACTAAGAATGTCAAACTTCAAAGACATCTTTTCTCGGGCATCCGTTAAATATATTTCCAACTCAGATTTGTGATCTATAGCATTATCCCTATTCATGTCCATATCAAATTCCATAACAAAAGAATATTTTGCATCCATTGAAATATCCATTTCTCTACTTGAATGGGAAGATTGACCAACATCTTGTGATTTTGTAATACCATAAAAGGATTTATATTTATCACGCATGCCATTGAGAACTTCCTTTACCTTTTTAATCATAAACCTACCTAAGTCCTCATCAAAATTTTTTGAAAGGCTCCACTCAACAAATTTCAACTTGTATCTTGGATCAAGAATTATGGCAACAAAAACAAACATGTTCATATTTTTTAAATTCCCCCAATATTTGTCATGTTTAGCCTTCATTCTAATAGCCATATTCTTTAATAATGCATCATCATCACTCTCACACCAACCCTTCAAAGTCTTCACAATAAGACAATATTCATGAAAATATTGAGATGAAGTCACATGCAAAGAGTTTGAGACATTTTTAGTTGCATCAAAAAAAATCTTCAAAAACTTCACAAAATGTTTAGCAGTAAGCCAATCTTCTGTATTTAAAAGACCAAGTGGAGAATGCAAAACAAATTGAGCATCCCACTCTTCCAACCTAAGAAATGTCTTTTGAAACTTCAAGGCACTCTCAAACATAAGGTATGTGGAGTTCCACTTTGTTGGAACATCCAATTGAACCATGCTTTTATCTTGTATCTTAGCAAGCTCTATGCATTTCTTAAATTTTTGCATACGTGCAGGAGAAGCACGCACATATTTGCAAGCATCCCTAATTTTGCTTATTGAATCATGCATTTCTTTCAAGCCATCAGTAACAACAAGATTTAAAATATGAGCACAACATCTAACATGCATGTATTCTCCCTTCATCACACTTCCATTCCACTCATTTATTTGTCTCCACAAATATGCTATGGCAACATCATTTGAAGTAGCATTATCAATTGTTATTGTAAAGACTCGTTCAATTCCCCATTCAGTAAAACATTTCTCTATTGTTTGACCAATTAATTCTCCTTTATGACTAGCAATTGGACAAAAATTCAAAATTCTTTTATGCAACTTCCATTCAGCATCAATAAAATGTACAGTAAGACAAAGATAAATCAAGTTTTGCACAGAAGTCCAACAATCAGTAGTCAAACAAACACTTTGAGATTTCAAGGATAACACGCTTTTCAATTTTTTTTCTCATCCAAGAAAAGCCTATAGCAATCCCTAGCCACTGTAATAAGAGATGGAATAGGAAATAATGGATAAGCAATACTCATAAAATATCGAAACCCTTCAGTTTCAACAAACTTAAAAGATAATTCATCAACAATAATCATCCTAGCTAGAGCTTGCCTACATGCATGAACATCAAAACTAATATGATAAATTGCTCCCAGTCCCTTCCCTTGCTCTTTTCTTTTTGGGTGGAAAGAAAGAATGGCTTGTTTAGGGTCTAATAATTCTCTGAGAAATTTTTTACACTGACTTTCTAAGTGATGGGCCATGTTAGATGTTCCATTTCTTTTTCTATGGGCATCATAGTCAGCCCCACACCAATTACATGAAGCCTTGGTCCAATTTGGATCACGACCCTTAATATTGGTAAAATGTTGCCATACCCAAAATTCAGGTCTAACAGGTTTTCTCTTATCTCCTTAGATGTCATCCTCTTCATTGTTTTTCTCCTCTTGTACTTTTTTCTTCTTTGAAGTTGATGCATTAATCTCTTTATTCCTTTTAGAAGGCGATAAAACTGCTTCATGCACATTTGGAGTTGGAGATCTTGATCCTTCAGTAACATGTGTATCCTCAAGAATCCTTTGTTGTATTTCTTTTGATTCAACCATCTTTGTTAACTTTCTACCAAAAAAAAAAATAGATTCTGATTCAGTAACATGTGCTTCATTTGTTAACTTTCTCTACCTAACTTCTGCTCTTCCTATTTTCTCAACAAGCTTCAAAGGCAAAAAAGCTATTGTAGATTCTTCAACCATAGAAATTAACTAAAGATGTTATGACTACACCTTTTTCTTACTCATAGTGCTGGAAATCCTATAATTTTATCATAATTCCACAGGAATGATTAGATTTAACCATGGCAACCTTAAAAACAACCAGAAACCAGCAAAGGAAGAATCAATCAATCCTACAAGACAACCTTAAACCCCACAGAGAGGACCATAATCTCTCTGCCATTCAAGTTTCAATAGCCTGGATCAAATACAATAATATTAAATAAGTTGGTATCTTATATTATGATCTAAAATCGTTCCATGTGTTTGAATCTTCTGCTTAAAGACAAATTAGAGGGTTGTGTCCTGAATTAAAATCTTAGTGTAAATCAGGAGCACCAGAAATTACCAAACTTGGAAGTCTAGAACCCACCCACTCAGACCTTCTCCCTACTTTGTCTTTCTACATCATCACTACTCTAACATTCAATGAATCATTAAGCATGGTCGATACATCATCTGAGTGGTTCAGTTGGATTTGGACCACAAATGGTCGATACCCTATGTATCATATTTCAAATGCCTAATAAACTTCGTCCATGCAAACTCATTTTCCTTTCCTAGTCCAAATTTTTGTTAAGCAATCAGAAAAAAAAACGCAGAAAGAAAGGAATAGGAACAAAAACGTAGAAAGAAATGAAGAATCAGTTAGCATTTAAGCAACCAAAAACAAGAAAAGGAAGAATCATTAAGCATTTAAACAACCAAAAACAAAAGGAAAAAGAAAAACACAGAAAGAAAGGAATAATCAGTTAGCATTTAAGCATATGCTTGCATCTCATTTAAGCATCCAATAAAATAAGCAAAGGAAAAATGGGTAAAAGCGGAGAGGACGAAAGAGCTTCAATCACGAGTCTGGACTTTTACCTTGCTTGACTCACAGTCACGGGCTTTGATCTCTGGTTAGAAGCAGACAGCAGCTCTGACGGCAACTCTTCGCGGCAATGAACAGTGGAGAGCTCAAGGCGAGTGGCGGAGAGGGGGCCGTCGGAAAGGGCACGAATGGTGGCGACTCTTCTCACTTTGGCTTGACGGCTTCAGTTTCGGGTAGGGCACGATGAAATTTTCAAGACTCAAATTGGAGAATGGTTGAAGCCTGAATGCCGAATGGAGATGAATTAGCTGGGAAAAAACGCGGGCCGTGGGCAGGGCCTGGACACATGGGCTGAAGGCAAGTGGGTCAGACAGGAGCGCTGGGCCTGAAAGGGATCTGGGCCAGAAAGTGGGCTGGGTAGAATGGGCGGTCGGTTCGGTCCGGCTTGGTTAGGAATTTTTCCCAACTGAAAACTGAACTGAACCGCTTGGTTTACTCAAAAAACAAACCGAACTAAACCGCCCAAATTCGGTTTTTTTCGATTTTTGGATGGTTTGGTTTGGTTCGGTCGGTTTTGTTCAGTTTTGTACACCCCTATTGGGCACACTATACCGCAAAGGGTCTAAATAGGTACTCTTCTCTGCAGCCCTTCAGGTTCTGAAGAAAATTATAGAAGAACTTGGGTATATGCTCCCTGGGAAATGTAAAAAAAATTTTTATTATTATTATACAATATAAAGTTTACATACATGTCATTAATCAAAACATACGTACAACCTATCAAACACATAAAAAAATATACATCTTATTTATTTTGGTTGACCAATTCCGGAGATACAAGTGTGGGTGGTTGCACCTTCACTGAGATATAAGCCAACTCGACCACAAACATTTTATTTGCTTCTGGGATCTGTCCAACATAAAGTACTCGATCCAACGTGCACTAAAAGTCAGAGCCATAGAAAAATATGCATAACTAATTTTCTGAACATGATATAGAAATATAGTGAGAATTAAATCCTAATAAGTTCAACAATAAATCATTATCAATATACCTCATTACGTCATGTTCAGCTGTATAAACTACAGCAAATATCTTTGGTCACATGAATACAGTATATCTATGCACATGAGAATCGTACAATAATGACATGTATGATAGGATTAATTATTTTTAGAATATCATATGATGACTATCAATTTATTCTCATATCAAGCTACTCCGATCAGGGTGAGCATTTTCTACTCTCCGGTATGGACTTTTCTCGCTCCATCCGACATGGCCCACTTTTTCTTTCTTTTCTCATTAACATGATCATAACCGTTGGTAGGGCGTCCCCTACTGGTGCACCACACGAATTGCCATGTGACCATGCTCATTTCTTTTCTTTTCACAATGATAGCCAAAAATATGCTTTCAATAACAAGTATGTTCATCAAAATATAACTATTACCAAAAATCATTGATAATCATGCCATGAATATAACCATTTCAAATATCACTTTACAAAATATTTTCATGTCAAAACTTCACACTATGATAAGAAGTTCATACAATGGCAATGGCTATGGCATATACTAGTCATTTATTATTTTCATTTATAAGATTCTTTTTTTTTTAATATTAATTTTATTTCTTTATTTTCTTGATGCAGATTTTCATCCCATCTAACCTTCTCTTACTAATCAAAACATAATTCCATCAATTTAACTCTGATGTAGGTGATCTTGGTGTCAATTTCAATATAAAAAAATTATCTAAAACGATTATGTTGAACCTTTTAATGAAATATTAAGAAATCAAGGTGATATTACTTCCTCAATGTATAGGTTATTTCTTCTCATATAGGTTCTGACCTCGGCCTACTAATCTGTCCATATCTCCCTCATAAAAATTTCAAATTAAGTGATTACAGTAGCTATAAATATGTGACACATATATCTATAATTCATATGTTCTTCCCTGATTAATCAAATTTCTTACCACTGCATACTAATTGGACCATATCTACCTTCTACGGACTCCAAATTGAGTGATTCCATTAGATTAAACTCCATGAGACATAGATCTACATTTTTTATGTTAACCATTTCTTTAAATTTCTTACTGATTCTTCCCAAAATTTTAAAAACTGAAACTTAAAATTTTGCCACCCATAGACATACTTATGCAGAACTATCTACACCAGCCTAAGTATTCAAACATACATAATATGTAACATGATATAGCAACATCCATGACCAATCATCAAAGTTCTATGATCAAAATCTCATATAAATATTATAAGTTTTAAAAGTTTTCTTCAAAATAAATATTTTTAAATTTACCTATAGCACTTAGTCCTCTAGATTTCTCCTTCCTCTTTCTTCCTTTCTTCCTCTCCTTTCCTTACTCTACCTTGCTTCTATTTTTCCTCTCCCTCACTTGGACGAAAATTTTAATGTTGTAAGGGTGGGTTTTGCTTAAATAGACCCTCAAATAATTCACCTTTCATGATCATAGGTCTACTTTATCACAATTATGATACACTTGGTTGAATTTTTGGAAAACAAACAACTTATGTTCTTGTCTTCCTCTTCCTTAGTCAAGATATGCATAGCAAAAGGAGATTTGTATTTTAAAAATTATAATAATATGTTTATAAGATAAGGGATAAGGTCCCTTTGATTTAGGAATTCATTTCCTTTTTCTTTTGTCTTAACCAAGTATGATAAGTTTGCCTTTTTAGGTGGCAAATTTCTAACCCTTGAATCTCCATTATTTGGTTGAAATTATTTGTGTGGGATAAGAATGTTTTGTCCTAATGCCATGTATTATCATACCACTTGCTAAAATTATGAGTGTAGGATATAGATGTTTTGTCCTAAAGCCTTGTATTATTATACCACTTGCTAAAATTATACATGTAGGATATCACACCACTTGCTAAATTTTCGTCTTAATGACATGTCACATAATCTTGATTATACCATTATTTCATCACTTTCCCTTTATTTTTATTTTTATTTTTATTTTTCCTCTTGGGTTTGAGCTCATTATTGCCCATTTTCTTTACTTTGGTTAAAATTCTACCTTTCATAATGGGTTTGTTCACATTTTCATGATTTTTGAACTACCGGTCCAATTTCTATATCCTAGTCCAAGTCTATGTTTTATTTTTTCATTGGGCTATCCTATTGGCTTGCTAAAAATTTATGTAAAGTAGAAAAACTCTATATGAAATTTTCATAGGTTAAAGTCCAATTTATGAGTGGAGATACTAAACTTAGTAACTTTTGCTCTTAAATTAGGAAAAAAAATTACCCTAATCCAATCTTCTTGAAATTTTAAGACCTTTACTTACTTCACAAAAATTTATCTTCCTTACTTAAGAATTTCACCTTTCTTTAGCATATTTATTTCTAATATTTCCTCTTATGTTTTTTTTCTTTATCTATTCCATTAATATTAGAACATTTCTATATATACACATAAGGTGAAGAATTTCTAAGAATTATATTTCCTTAGTTAAATATTTATGTACTTTTATCAATAAAAGAAATGAAATGATGGATGTTACTTTAAATACTTTTTTACTTTTATTAATATATGAAACGAAATTAAGGATGTTACAGGAAATCTCTTGTTACGAAGCTCTCCAGAAGAAAACCAATCTTCTTAGATGGCTCTTTTATGTTTACTTTGTTTAAGAAAATTTTTTCTCTCATGAAGATAATATTTTACTTAGAAAAGACTTTTTTTTATAGAAGAGATTAAAAATTTAAATATTTTATATCTCTTTTTATCTAAATTTACAGTTTTGAGTTAAAATATATATTTTTAAATTTAGACATAAATGAAAAAAAATCAAATCAATAATATCGTTCTTATAATGAGTAGAAGAACAATATTGAGAGATATGTTATTTCTTTAATAATACATCTTTTTTTTGTTTTATGTTGTAATAATTATATTTTTTAGTGTTGAAATATAATATTTAGTAGAATAAAATTTTAAAGATGTACTGTTTTTGTATTTTCTAATTATAATAGTTTTTTTGTATGTTTTATCTTTAAAAGATATAAAATTTATTTATTCTATCTTTATTTTTTATTTATTGATCTTAATATATATTTTTATGTATAAATAATAATTTGTCACTTATCCTAAAAAAAAACATATATGCTCCCTCGATTCCCATGGAGCTATATGTGGTTGTACTTCTGCCTGCAATTATTCATTTGTAGGATATTGAATCCAAAGGGCATCAAGTTCCACAGCAGAAGGATTTTCTTTCCAGTAAATTGGAAAAATTAGACTTACTTACTTTGATCCTTACCGCCTATTACACTTTTTTTAATTTATTACTTTTTGCAATTAACTTTTTAATTTATTTATTCTATTATTATGTGAAATTATCAAAATGATTTTATTATAAAAAAATATAAAATGAGATATGAAATAAATTTAAGGATATTTATATAATTATCATTAAAGTTAATTTCTAATTTAGACAATTGAGAATAAAATGCAATAAAGCATATAAATTAAGAGATTAATTGTAAAAATTAATAAATTACATAAAAAAAATTAAAATTTAAAACAAAAATTATGGTAAGTAAATACAATTTCTCCTAGTTAATATGTTAAGGTTGTCAAGCGCAGAAGGATTTTCTTTTTTAGTTAATTTAAAAATTAAATTTTTATATCTAATTATAATTTTTTTAATTTATTAATTTTTGTGATTTATTTTTTAATTTATCTACTTCATCGTACAACTTTAACGATAGTTATATATGTTAAATTATCAAAATATTTTTCTCATTTAAAGAAGTATAAAATAAAATTTCAAATAAATGTAATAATTTTATATAATTATCGTTAAATTTAATTTTTAATTTAGACGATAAAAAATAATAAAATATATAAATTAGGAGATTAATTATAAAAATTAATAAATTAAAGAAAAAATTACAATTTAAACTAAAGATCAAGGTAAGTAAATACAATTTCCTCTAATTAAAAAATAATAATTTAAAATAAAATTCAAGTTCAGTAAATATATATTTTTTAGTTAATATTCTACCTCATATTTCTAATAGAATTCCTTCGTATATGGTTGAATATATATATATATATATATATATAAGCGCTATCTTTTCAATATTGATTCCAAAGTAAAGCCTTATTTAATTAAAGTTACTCCATACAAGACTGCAATTTTTTATTTTCTGCATTTTGACAATAAATTAAATTAAAAGTTAATTGAGATGATTTCATGTTTCAGATATTGAAGGAATTATAATAAAATCATTTCTCCACTTATGAGGAGGTTCTGAATTCATATCTTTTCTCTCTCCTTTTATTTTGATGAAAAATAAAAAAGTTGGAATTGTTTTTCTTAAGAAAATAGTTTCATAACAAAAATTTCTTTTTCGCTAATTTTCTTTATTAGAAAAAGTTTCTTTTGTTTGGATTTCATGAAAAAAAAATGTTAAAAGGTAAGCGAATAGCCGAGGTGCTTGCTTGGGCTCAAATTTAGTTCATTTTCAAAATTCTTATTTGAAACTAAGTAAGAATGCTTAGGTCCAATCACAACAAGGTTAAGTCCAATTTTTATTTTCACTGAATCCCAATAATAATGTTTGAGTCCATTTTCTATTTTGAATTTCTTTGACCTAAATAGAAATGTTATACTGAACTTAGAATGTTGATTTGTTTTTAAATTTTTTATTTGGATTCATGTTGAAATTAAATGTCTATTTTAGATATACTTTTAATTTTAATTATTTTGATCAGAATAAAATTATTTATATTTAGACCTAGACTCATATTTAAATTATTATGCCATAGTTTGATTCACATAACCAATTTCGTTTAATAAAAATATATTTAATTATTATTATAAACTTAGACTCAAATCTAATTCATTTATAAAAAAAAATTATATTTTTGTTTTAATAAAAAATTTTGAATCCAAACCTTAGCTGAGGTCCAGCTCTTCTTCAAAAATTTTACTTAAGCCGAGCAATCTAATTTCTTATTATTGATTCATTGTTGCGTGTCCAATCTTTCAAAGTAAGTGAGCACAATACAAAGCTTCTTATCTATTTGAATTTCTTAATGTTTGTGAAGACATGATTCACATGCAATCTAATTTTTTATTATTTATTTATTAATATGTGTCTATCCAGAAGTCAAAACCGATGAGTGCAATATGTTCGTTATCTTGTTTGGATTATTAAAGTATGTGGGTACATATACATCTAGATGAGAAGACTAGTCTAAGATGCTTATTTATTCTCCTTGGTTATATGTGTGAACACAGAAATCAGCCAAATTGGTATCTTTTTATAACTTTGCTTTCCCCCTCATTGGTGGCCATTTCACTTTGTCTTTTCAATTCAACCACGAATACACCCACTCTGCAAGTTTCCCAGTATGGTGGTCACGAGCTCAAATGAAATAGAGGCAGCTACTGATTCCACCTATGATAAGATGGCTGAAGGTAAAGCCTTTGATGATTCAAAAGCTGGTGTTAAAGGTCTCTTAGATTCTGGGGTGACAAAGATCCCCCGTATGTTCTACTCTGGCGAGTTGAACCTCAAAGAGAACTCAGGGAATGGCTCAAACTTCACTATCCCCATCATAGACCTTGCAGGCATACACAGCAGTTCAGATCTGCATCTTGAAGCCGTTGACCAAATTGGAAGTGCAGGCCAGAAATGGGGATTTTTCCAGGTGATTAATCATGGGATTCCAACTGATGTTTTGGATGAAATGATCAATGGAATCCGCAGGTTTCATGAACAAGATTCTCAGGTGAAGAAGAGATTGTACTCCCGGGATTTGAAGAATAAAGTAAGGTACTATTCCAATGTTCACAACAACATATACTCAGACAATCCTGCAAACTGGAGAGATACCATTGCATTTTCTGTGGCTTCTGATCCAGCCAAACCTGAAGAAATACCTGAAGTATGCAGGTAATGTGACAATACAAATTTTGGGATTAGCTCTACATCTGATTTCAGCTTTTATTCCATTAATCACATGAATATTAAAAAATTTGTTATGCTTTTAACCATTTTATAATGTTTTAAAACTATCCTAAGATGAAATGGGCACATGTAAATTGAAATAATGGACTTGAAAATATTATAATTTTGGTCAATTTGTTATTTTAATTGTTAATTCCAGTGATAGCTACAAAATATTGTAAAATTCTTTAAAGATAAAAAAAAATATTGTTTTTATTATCGGATGTCATGTCTCTTTTGAATTTTAAATGTTTTTTTAATATTTGATATAACATTTAAAATAGCGTAATATTTGATAGAACATTTAAAATAGCGTTTGTCAATCCATAAGATTAGAGTCAAATATTCAAAAGATCCGGACAACATTTTTTGTTAGATAAATAGATAAAATTAGTAATAAGAATTAATTTAATATCCTTTGCTAAATTAATGGGTATAAATAAATAAATCAGAGAGTGATATTAAGAATTCAAGATTGTAATTTTGCCAAAAAATATATTTTCCCTTGAAATCTTGGGACTAGCTAATTGTAAGGAAACAGAAAAGTTGACTCTTTATTATGTATATTTTAAACTAATAATGGGAAAATCAAAGAACTAGGCCTCATCTATTGTCTATTTTATGTTACAAGCAAAGTAATTCTTCAAATAATTTGGAACCGAATGCAACTTTCTGAACATTTCCTGTTGTCGCTTGAGGATTTCAATTGCAGACCCTATCCATCTGAAACTTTTTCTATCCTTCAATCTTCATGAAAATGGCTATGTGCTTTCAGGGACATCGTGATTGAATATTCAAAGAAAATAAAGGACTTGGGTTCTACAATCTTAGAGTTATTATCCGAGGCTCTTGGCCTTAATCCTTCTTACCTCAAAGAATTGGGTTGCGTTGGCGGACATTTTATTCTGGGTCACTACTATCCAGCATGCCCTGAACCTGAATTGACTATGGGCACTACCCAGCACGCTGATTCTGACTTCATAACAATACTTCTGCAAGACCAGCTTGGTGGTCTTCAAGTTCTTCATGATAATCAATGGGTTGATGTTCCTCCTGTGCATGGAGCTCTTGTGGTGAACATAGGAGATCTTCTGCAGGTAAGTATTGTAATATTATAACCATAATCTGCAAGATCTGCACAAAATTAAAGGACCCATATTTGATTTAACAAAAATGAGAGAAAACCTCATTATATTAACCTTATGTCATTGTTTAGACTGTGCTGCATCATCTTCATTGAGAATTTGTGCATACTAAAATATATGCTATCTATGTTCCTCACCAAAGGTTATTTCATCTCTTGTGTTGTACTCTATCTTCCTTAGTCTTCTGAATAATCCATCTTTATTCCTGATTTCATGCCAACACGAACCCTCAGTGTTATAGTTTTCCATAAAACTAATCACTACCATCTATAGGTTCTATGAACTATGAAAATAAATAGCAAAGAATCAACGAAGAATACAATGTTTGAAGGAATATTCTTAAATGGCATGATGCAGCATCAAAGTCTTGAACATCCTAGGACTGCTGCTTTTGTAATTTTTGATATTATTCTAGGACTGTGGTTAAGTTACTATTGATACGTGATTATGGTGGATGGAAATTACTGGCTAGAATGTCATGAATCATATTAGATACGATAAACCTTCTTCTAACATGAAACAACTAAGTAGCCCTTGGTACACCAGCTAGGGGTGTTCACGGTTCGGTTTTGAAGCCTCAACCAAACCGAACCGACCATAAAGAAAGCAAAAAAATTTGGACCTTATCGGTTCGGTTAGGGTTCATAAAACCGAACCAAACCGAACCAATTGAGTGCGGTTCGGTTTGGTTCGGTTTTTTCGGTTTTTTTGGCCCATTTTTGGATTTTTTGTTTGTGGCCCATTTCACTGTTTTTCAGCCCATTTTGCAGAATTTCAGCCCATTTTAGATTTTTTTTGGCCCATTTTATCAAATTTTTGGCAAGACTCAATTCAAAAAAAAATTATTTGCCATTCCAAAAAAAAAAAAGGGAATAAGCAAATAATAAGGGACATGGGGCTGTCACTACCAAAAAAAATTCCTAATTCCTAAAGTCGATTTTCTATATGCAGATCACATTTTCTACTTGCTCCACCACTATTTTCTGCTTGCTTTTAAAAAGTTTGCTGAACATTTGATGCAACCACAAAAAAATTACATTTATTAACTCATTCTACATTATTTATTTTTATTTAAGTGTTTGTTGTTGAATATTTAAATGCTTAACCCACAAATGCTTAACCCATAGAATACTTAATTCAACCCCTAAAAATTATGTAACAGCAATTCAAATAATTCTATGTCAAGTAATTTCCATAGCTACTAACACAAGTCTATGAAACATATGATTCCATAATTACTACTAAAATTCATAAAATATAATAATAATCCACAATGTTATCAATAGGAAGTCCATAAAACATTAAAACATAATAATTTGATAACTTCTGTCTTCTATCATCCCACCAGCCAAATCCAATGCCATGATAGAGTTTTCCTGTACCTCGTATTAAAATATAATTAATACAATTTAAAATAAATTAAATAAAAATACACAAATTTATTTTATTAAATATAACGCACATACCGCTTAGAATATATTTGTCTATAAATCAAAATCTGAACCTGATTCAGTCAACGGACCAGCTTCATCTAATAATTCAATATACATATCAAGTCAAAAAAGAAAACAAATTATTACAAACTCTTTTTAGCACAAACAATTTATTAAGAAAATGCTATTTAAAACAAAAATAATATTACCTTTTTCAGCCTTATCAATGTCATCTGCTTGCTCTTCCATGTCAAAAGATAAAGGAGTAGATCGAAACCAATTTTGAGCACAAATAAGAGCCTCTACTATTCTTGGAGATAAAGAACTTCTATATTGATCAAGAACTCGACCCCCATGTACTAAAAGCTGATTCAGAAGCAACTGTTGACATTGGTATAGCCAATACATCCCTAGCAATGTGGGCAAGAATAGGAAATCTAATAGAATTCACTTTCCACCAACTAAGAATATCAAACTTTGATGACATCTTTTCTCGGAGATCCGTTAAATATGTTTCCAACTCAGATTTGTGATCTATAGTATCATTCTTACTCATATCCATATCAAATTCCATAAGAAAATAGTCCTTTGCATCAACTGAAATTTCCACCTCTTTACTTGAATGGGAAGATTGACCAACATATTCTAAATTTTTAGCACCATAAAAAGATCTATATTTATCATACATACCATTAAGCACTTTCTTAACTTTTTCAACCATAAAGATAGCCAAGTCTTGATCAAAAAGTTTTGAAAGGCTCCATTCAACAAATTTCAACTTGTATCTTGGATCAAGAATTATGGCAACAAAAACAAACATGTTCAAGTTTTTCAAATTCCCCCAATATTTGTCATGTTTAGCTTTCATTCTAATAGCCATATTCTTTAATAGTGCATCATCATCACTCTCACACCAACCCTTCAAAGTCTTCACAATAAGACAATATTCATGAAAATATTGAGATGAAGTCACATGCAAAGAGCTTGAAACATTTTGGGTTGCATCAAAAAAAATCTTCAAAAACTTCACAAAATGTCTTGCATTAAACCAATCCTCAGTGTTCGGGGGACCAAGTGGAGAATCCAAAAGAAATTGAGCATCCCACTCTTCTAACCTAAGAAATGCCCTTTGAAACTTCAAGGCACTCTCAAGCATAAGGTATGTGGAGTTCCACCTTGTTGGAACATCTAATTGAACCATGCCCTTATCTTGTATCTTAGCAAGCTCTATACATTTTTTAAATTTTTGCATTCGTGCGGGAGAAGCACGCACATATTTGCAAGCATCCCTAATTTTACTTATTGAATCATGCATTTCTTTCAAGCCATCAGCAACTACAAGATTCAAAATATGAGCACAACATCTAACATGCATGTATTCTCCCTTCATCACACTTCCATTCCACTCATTTATTTGTCTCCGCAAGTATGCTATGGCAACATCATTTGAGCTAGCATTATCAACCGTTATGGTAAAAACTCGTTCTATTCCCCAATCAGTAAGACATTTTTCTATGGTTTGACCAATTACTTCTCCTTTATGACAAGCAATTGGACAAAAGTTCACAATTCTCTTATGCAACTTCCATTCAGCAATTGGATAAAATGTATTTCCATTACCATGGGAATAAAATTTAAAAATGTATGCCAATATATATTCTCATATTTTATTTATTTATGAGAATGTTATTTTTTTAACTTGCAAGCAGTATGATTCAATCATAAGGGAAGAACAACCTAGTGAATCTCTAATTTCATCTTCTTTACTAGTAAGAAAATGAGACATATATTGTTCCAGACAGGGATGTTAAAAATCAAATCTAGCAACAAGTTCCAAGTTATGGCAACAAAATTCCAGCTAGAGATTGGTTTCGGCTTAATGTACAACTTCCAAGTTCCAAGTTATGGCTTTCAGGAAAAGCCATTTAAGTGGGAAATGCATATGCCTCTAAGCACAAGAAGCAGTCAATCTCAGAGAACAGGGAAAGCTTGCAAACTCACCTTGACTACTCAGAGCAGAAGGGCGCAGGGGAGCCAAGAACAAGGAGCGTTCAGCGTGTCCAAGACGAAATACACAGGAGAGACGTCTTTAGCTTGCCGGCACCGGAGCGAGTCTTACTACGAAGGTGAACCGTGAACGTGAAAGGGGGAAGCTAGGGATTTGGGGATTTTCAATGGAGGTGGGGAAGGAAGCCGAAATCGATTTGGGGAGGAATCGGGGAAGCAAGCTGGGAGTGGTAAAGACGAAATACACCGGAGAGACGTTAGTTTGCCGGCACCGGAGCGGGTAGTTCTGCGAAGGTGAACGTGAAAGGGGGAAGTTAGGGATTTTGGGATTTTCTGTGGAGGTGGGGAAGGAAGCCGAAATCAATTTGGGGGAGAGAATCAATCGGGGAAGCAAAGCAAGTTGGGAGAGGGAGTGGTATGAGTCAATGGGCCACGGGCTTGGGTTACATTGGCCCATTCAGACAGGGCTATGGAGTATGGGCCACGGGCTTGGGCCACGGGCTTGGGCCACGGGCTCAAAATTTAGTTTTATTAGATCGGTCGGTTCGGTCCGGTTTGGTTGAGATTTTATCTCAACTGACAACCGAACCGAACCGCTCGGTTTTCCAATAAAAAAAACCGAACTAAACCGCTCAAAATCGGTTTTTTTCAGTTTTTTGTTGGGTTGGTTCGGTTCAATCGGTCCGGATCGGTCCGGATCGGTTCTGAACACCCCTAACACCAGCATCTTATATTCCTTAAAACACTGTATAAGATACCATGGTATATAAGATTTTCGTTTTTGGCATGACAATTAAAAGTAGTAAAAGAAATGATATAATTGACAATTTATATAATTTAGTAAAGCTACAAATTCACAGAGATGAGATCCTTATGATTTTTTGGTGGTATGAGATCCCATCTAAATGGTGACATCCTATGCTTCCAGGCATCTTCAATATGAGTTTATCAAACACAAGCATCTTGAATGTCTCTTGATATCTAACATACTAAGATGAGAATGATAGTACACCAAACTGACTCCTAAATTCCAGCAACTATAAGATCACTGACATGCTTCTTCAGTGAAACAACTTGTATGGATTATATTTATGTTTCCTTGTTCATGTTGCAGCTTATTACAAACGACAGGTTCATCAGTGTTTTTCACAGGGTCTTAGCGAGGCAAATAGGCCCAAGAGTTTCCATAGCAAGCTTCTTTATGAACCCTGATGACACAGCTGAGGGTGCACCAAAGGTTTATGGTCCAATTAAGGAATTGCTATCAGAAGAAAACAGACCAATCTATAAAGGCACTACGCTAAAAGATTTTTTGGCACATTACTTCACAAAGGGCCTTGATGGGAACTCTTCCTTGCAGCTCTTCAAGTTATGAAGAAAATATAAAGAACAAGATCAATGCACTCTTGATTCACATGGGGCTGTTTGTGGTTTGTACCATATCATAATTAACTTCTCCCTGTAGGTGCAATTTTCCATATCTACAATATTATAAATAAAGAGCATCATGTTCTAGTAATAGAACGATTTTCTACTTCAGATGACATTTAATCTAATTTCTAAATAATTCCTTAATATGTTTAAACTAGTGATGTATGTTTTCAAAATTAATATGTAAGAAACACTCTATTTTCTTCATTGCTGCAACTTGCAAGGTAAAGATTTATTTAATTATATTTATTCCATAAAAGATCAAAATAATTTATTTGTTTTTGAGCAAAATACTCTCCCTCCCTTACATTGATTTATCCCCTCCTTCTATTATGAAAATATGATAAATATACACTGAATTCTCTAGAAAATAAAAACACGATACACTGAATCCAATTTTGAATCAGACACTAATATAGGCGTTAACTTGCAGTCAAAGATTTATTAATTTGACTAGTACCTAAAATACTCTTTAAGAAAGAGAAACAAATAATAGTAAGGAAAAAAAACCACCTCAAATTTTTTAAATCATTTTGTTTGGATAAAAATTTTGAAGGGGAGGAGAGGAAATTTTGAGCTCCCAAAACCTCTCCCTTCAAAAAATGAGAGGATTTGGAGGAGAGGGAAGGTGTTGAACGTTGAATTTTGAAATTATCCTTTTTTTAAGATAAAAAAATACAAAATTTTGTTTTTTAAAATAAAAGGACAATAAAATCAAGATCCTTTAACCAAAAATTTTAATAAAAAATTTAATATAATTTTTTTATTTTTAATAAAAATATAATAACTATACTATTTTTTTTCTTTTTTTTTAAACTAAATAGAAAAAATTATTATTCTCTTTTTTTCTCTTTTTAAATTAAACTAAACAAAAAAAAAATATTTTCTCTGTCCTTCTCTCTCCTCCCCTCCTCTTATGGAAGCTAATCTTTTGGCGTGAAATCTCCATTTTCCAAGGTTATTTTTGAATCTAACAATAGAGAGTTCATTGATGCTTTATAGGGGAAAAGAGATTTGGGCTCTCCACTATTTTATTCCAGAGTTCAGAATTGGTCGAGGGGGAAAGAAGGTAGTGGAAGATCTGGTTCCTAGACTGCTTTGACAGAGAGTACTTTTTCTTTTTAGAAAGTGGGTTGCTTGATAGTGCATGTTGCTCTTGTTTTCTAATTCTTGTTCTTAGGGCATGTTTGAGAGTTCTTATAATTTTTACCTTTTTTTGAGAAAAAAAATTACTTTTTGTTAAATGGAGTTTAAAAAAAATTGCAACAAAAAAAAAATAGCATTTAGCTAAATCATCTAATAAACATTTTTACTATTGTTATTAATATTTAGTCAATATTCTTAGAAAGTATTTTTTTATTATTATCAAATTACTAAAAAGGAAATTTTTATAAATCATTTTACAATCAACACTTTCAAATAATTTTAAATTTTAAATTTAATTTTGTATTAAATAAAAATATAAAATAAAATAAAATCACTATATATATATATATATATATATATATATATATATAATTTTTTGATGAAAATAAATTTATAAAATTATAATAAAATATATTATCAAATTTTTATTTAACTTTTTTTATCATTCAAAATAATAAATTTTTATGACAAAATATATTAATTTAAAAAATTAAAGTATTTAGTTAGTAAAATTTTAGGTGACGGTATCTGAGAAGATAAAGTTGAATAATTTTGTAATTTTTAATTTTAAGTGAAATTATTTTTGTTCACGACAAAATTGCTGCTTCTGCTTTAATGGAGAATCTATAAATTCTTGTTACTTTATTTCAGCATAAAAATTGCCTTTATTGACATTAAAAACATCTTTAAATGTTGGCCAAATAAGATAAAAACATAAAAAAAAGAGTGCTTTTATTTATTTATTTATTTATTCTTTTGAACTGGCCGAAGCCTACATCATGAAAGGGCCACAGGCCCTGGTCCAAAGAGACAAAGAGATCAGACAACCCGATCCAGCTCTTGGTAAAACGGCAAAAAATATCTCACTAAAACAGAGCATCACACTCTGCAAAAAAACAAAAACAATTCTCTCACCGACATCGCAAACCTTCGACCACTCGGTGGCCGAACCTCCTCGAAATCCACCGGCTTCCATCCTTAAAATCCTCTTCAGACACTCTAGGGGTTTGACAGTCCAGCTCGAATGGAGTCCTCCTCTTGCCCCCAATTTCGCAATCGTGTGCGCAGTGCTGTTAGGACCACGAGGGATCCATTCAACTTGTATGGATCTATTCAACTCTATTTCAGCATAAAAATCGCCTTTATTGACATTAAAAACAGTTTTAAATGTTGGCCAAATAAGATAAAAACATAAAAAAAGAGTGCTTTATTTTTTTTTTTTTTGAACTGGCCGAAGCCTACATCATGAAAGGGCCACAGGCCTTGGCCCAAAGAGACAAAGAGATCAGACAACCCAATCCAGCTCTTGGTAAAACAACAAAAAAAATATCTCATTGAAACAGAGCATTACACTCTGCAAAAAACAGAAACAATTCTCTCACCGACATTGCGAACCTTCGACCACTCTGTGGCTGAACCTCCTCGAAATCCATCGGCTTCCATCCTCAAAATTCTCTTCAGACACTCTGAGGGTTTGACAGTCCAGCTCCAATGGAGTTCTCCTCTTGCCCCCAATTTTACTACCGTGTGCGCAGTGCTGTTAGAACCACGAGGGATCGATTCAACTTATATGGATCTGCCTTCCTCAGTGGCTTTTTCGATAAGGGTACGTATATGGTTAATGTTCCATATTTCCTTCTTCCTATTGCATACCCCTACTAAATTTTTGCAATACGACTCTATAATAACTCTTTCCATTTCGAGGTTCCTGATTATCAGTACGGCTTCCTCCATGGCTCTTCCTTCGGCTTCCTCCATGGCTCTTCCTTTAGCTTCCAGTGTTGAGAAAGCTAGACAATTTCTGGCACCTCCTGTTAGGAGTTTCCCTCCTATGTCTCTTACAACCACAGCCAGGTAGCTCTCCAACCTTTCTTTTTCGAACGCTGCATCTACATTGATCTTGATCCATCCCTCTGGAGGTGGTTCCCATTTAAGATTTGTGTTCATTTTTCCTCTTTCTCTGATTTGACTTGTATTGCTCGTTTGCCATTGCGAGGTTAGCTATTAGGGCTTGAGTGTTCCTGATTGCTCTGTAAGGATTAGGCTATTCCTGATCATACACATAGACATTCCTCTCCTTCTATATAAACCATAGCATAGTAAAGCATTTAGCACTCGCCTCTGTGGCATCTACTCCTTCCATATTCTTAAATTGTTCAATTTTTTTTCCATATCCACTCATTCAACCTAACTCTTCCCTGGATATTTACCTCAATTTGAATTTTAGCTCCAAACCAAGTAGGTCTGGTCTAGTGGCACTCAAGAAAGAGATGTTCTAACATCTCTGCTACTCTGTTACAGATAGGACAATTAGGCTCCTGACTAATTTTTCTTTTGTAAAGATTCTCTCTGCTAAGAACAACATTATGGATTATTCTCCATATAAAGGTTTTCACCTTTGGAGGCACTGAGGATCCCCAAACCCATCTCTAGGTCTTTGGGTTAACTGAATGTGAGGATGAGGGGTTATTCCTACCCAATTCAGTCTTCTCATACTTGATCACTTCATACCCTTTACTACTTGGTAGTTCCCATCACTTGAGTTGGGCCATATGTATTCATCATCAACATTTGTGTATGGGATAGGAATGGCTAGGACTTCTTTGATCAAGTGTCTAGGAATCAGCTCCTTGATAATTTCCACTTTCCATCTCTTTGTAGACTGATTAATGAGGGACTCCACACTAATTAGGCTGCTGTCAGACAGATTTTCCAGGAGTTGTCCACTTCTAAGCCATTTGTCATTCCATATGTTAATCTTCTTTCCATTATCCACCTTCCATCTCCCATGCTTAAGCATAAAATCTCTCCCTTCCATAATACTGAGCCATCCCCATGAAGAGCATCTTCCCCTTTTTGCTTGTTGGAAGATCGAATTGGGGAAGTACTTCTGCTTAAAGGTACTGGCCCAGAGGGAATTGGGGTCTTTCACAATTCTCCAAGCTTATTTAGCTAAGAGGACAATATTCATGCTCCTAAAATCCTTAAAATCCATGCCTCCTTCACTCTTCCTTCTTGTCAGCTTCTCCCAATTTACCCAATCAATGTCTCTTACTTTTCTGGTGCTTCTCCACCAAAACTTTGCCACTTCCGAACATAGTTTAGTACAAAAATTTTTTGGGAAGAGTATGATAGACATAGCATAGGATGGGATGGCTTGTATTGTTGCTTTAATGAGCACTTCTTTCCCACTTTGGGAAAGAAACTTCATGTTCCAACTTGTAAGCTTTTGTGTGACTCTTTCCATAATCCAGTTTAGTGTATGTTTCTTGGACCTTCCCCACACTACCGGCATTCCCAGGTATTTCCCAAGACTCTCCCACATAGGCATATTTAGTTCCCCTTGAACTTTAAGCTTGACATCTTCTGGGGTGTTTCTGCCAAAGATAATTCCAGACTTTTCTAGGCTCACTTTTTGGTCTGAGGCACCTGAGTATTCCTCTAATATCTTCCTTAAGTTCTTTACTTGGCTTCCATCTGCTTTGGCAAACAAAATGGAGTCATCTGCAAAAAAAAGATGAGAGATCTCAAGGGCATGTCTTGCTAGCTTAATACCACTAATAAGCCTGCTCCTATTAGCTTCAGTAATTCTTCTAGATAAGGCTTCTGTTGCCATGATGAATAGATAAAGAGAGAGTGGGTCTCCTTGTTTAAGGCCTCTTTGAAGGGAGAAAGTAGGACCTAACATTCCATTTATTTTAATTCTATACGTAACAGTAGTTACACAAACCATAATCAATCTAATACACTTCTCATCAAACCCTATTAACTCCATTACCCTCTGTAAAAAGGGCCATTCAAGCCTATCATAGGCTTTATTCATATCCAGTTTAATTGTCATGTATTGCTGCCTCTTATTCTTGCAGTGCTTTAGTAAGTGAAAAGTTTCTTGAACCAGAACTATATTATCTTGAATAAGTCTTCCACTAATAAATACACTCTGATTTTGTGACACAAGACCATCCATATAGTGCTTCATCCTATTTACCATAATCTTTACTATGGTCTTATAGATAAAGTTACTGCAACTAATCGGTCTATACTGCCCTACACTCTCTGGGTTTTGGACTTTAGGAATTAATGTGATGTGGGTCTCATTAATTTCCTTCGGGAGCTGCCCATCTTCAAAAAACTTCCTAACCGCACTGCATACATCTCCTTTCACCACTTCCCATGCATTACGCTTAAACACCCCACTCATACCGTCTGGCCCTGAGGCTTTCATGGCTCCTAACTCAAATGCAGCCCTTTCTATCTCTTCATCCGTTACATTCTTTAGTAGCTTTTCATTTATTTCAGGAGAGATGTACTTAGGGATAGCTTGTTCTAGACTTTGGCAGGGGTCTGGGTTAGATGTCTTGAAGAGGTCTTGGTAGAACTTCTGGAAAGTCTCTTGGATATTCTCTATTCCTTCTTTCCTGTTGCCTTCATCATCTTTAACCCTTTCTATATTGTTGTGCTTCCTTCTCTGCATGGTTGAGTGATGCAATTTTTATCACCACACTGTAATCACTTAATTCTAGATATTTGGGCCCAGTATTTCTCTTCCTGCCTTCAAAGGCTATTGATTTTTGCTTTAAGCCTTTTGCTCTCTTTTACATTCTCCTTACATTGTCTCCCATTCTGAATCCTCTGGAGTTTCCTCTTGAGGTTAGTAATTTGGGCATCAGCCCTTCTGATTTTGCTATTTTTCCACCACTCCATGTCTCCTGCTGCCTTTTTAATTTTCCCAGCCAAACCACTCAGGTTATTTTGCCTTCCCTCACTCCTCCAACTCTTTTCCACCTCATCTTTGAAGTCTTCTTGGTCCACCCAATAAGTTTCAAACTTAAACATTCTTTCTTTTTTTCTTTTTTTCGCTTTAGTGTTCAGGATTAAGGGGCTATGATCAGACCCCATTGCAGGGAGTGCCACTACTGTTGCCTCTTTAAAACAGTTCAGTCAAGCCTCATTAGCAAGGTGCCTATCAATTTTTTCTCTAACCCCTCCCTCTTCCCTCATGTTACTTCAGGTAAATCTGCACCCTTTTAGGGGGGAGTCAAAAAGATCGTTTTCAAATAAAAAAATTTTGAACTTTTCTATTTAGATATTGCTATGCGGTCTTACCCCTTCTTTTTCATAATGGTATAAGATTTCATTAAAATCTCCAATACCATGCCAGGGGGTTTGGTTACCTGGGTTTAGAGCTGCCACATTCTGCCAAAAAAGCCTTCTAGTTCTTCCATCCGGAGGCCCATACACAAAGGTGGTGGTAACATAGCTTCTCTTATTTTCTAGATCAATCCTTCCATGAATGTAGTTCTGGCACTTATCCACCACATTAACCTTACTGTTGTTCTTCCACATCAAAGCCAATCCACCTGCCCTTTCAATATGGTTAACAACCTCCATCTCATCAAAACCAAGCCTTCTCTTTAGGTTTATTTTTTTTTTCTCTTTTGCTTTTGTTTCCATAAGAAACAAATTTGAGGGTTTATTCTTGAGACATAACTCTCTTAGCTCACGAACCGTCAAGGAGAGCCCACCCCTCGACAGTTCTAACTAATGGTGGTCATATCGAGGGGGCTTATAAGGCCCGCCTCCTCGGCCATTAAGTGAATCCCTTGCTGCACAACCTTCCTCCCTTCCTTTTGCTCCCCTTCCTTTCCTTTCAGCTTTTTAGATTTACTATCCTATCTATTCTCTGCCATGATTTCCCCTTTTTCCTCCTCTTGAGCACTCATAATTTATTTCTGCTCTTGTTCAGTATCCTCTCCTCTTCCCCTCTTCAGGCATAGAGCTTTTTCCATAGCATGAATTAGTGTACACTTCACTGATGCCTAGTTTCCTTCCCCTGTTTTCTCCTCTTCTTCATCCTCATTGGGTAGCTCTACATAATACTGCTGGTTCTCCACCATTTCCTTCCTTCTTCTTATCCATTTTCCTTTTCCTGTTTTAAGCTCCATTAGCTCCCATTTATTTTCCTCTGGAGGTCTTCCATATTCTATTTGGTTTGGAATTTGTTCAAACCCTATGGATCTGTTCTTACCCTTTTTAAATTCCTCCCAATGATCCATTTACGTGACTTACCTTCTCTATCATCCTTCTGCCCGAAATCTTGCTCTAGTTCTGGCCCAAGCCCCTTTGTAGACTCTGGCCTACTTTGAGTTATCCGTTTGTTTTCTTTTATTGGGCCAGTTAGTCCAGCTCCCAGGCCCAGGTCCTTTGGTAGCTCAGCGTCTCTATTTTTTCCTGGCTCACTATATTCATACTGCCTCTCTCCATTCATTTGGACTGTTGTAGCTTTTGCCAGCTCATCCGTCCCTTTTTCTGCTAGTCCGTCTGGGCCCCCATATTTCTGCCAGCTCATGTCTTGGAAGTCAACTCTAGACATACTTTCCTCCTTGTAGGCTTCTTTTCCTTTTTCCTCTGCCAAATGTGTGTTATATTCGTTATATATAACTTCTGCTTTCTTGTTCTTCCTGGTCTCATTTTCCATTTCCTTGCTTCCTTCTGCATCTACTCCCCCCTGTCCCTGGCTTGCCTCGCTGCTGCTCCCCCTATTTCTTTTTTTTTAAAAAAAATAAACAATTTGTTATGCTTTTGCTCTTTATCTATTCGGCTTCTTGGTTTCAGAACAAGTTTGATGTATCTTTCACAGTCCAAAAATAAAAAATACATCTCCATTCTCCAACCAGTTAGGCTTTTGGCCCTGATTCGCATTGCTTGGCATGGGCCTTCCATGAGGGTGCTGTTAAAGATTTTAACAGAGTTGGTGACGTGGCCCTTCAATAATGAGGTGTCACTGTTAAATGGACTAGTCAACTCCATAATTTTCACGTGGCTTCTTCTAGTCAAAACAGTCAGCCTCCCGCTACTGGCAAAGAAGCTATTGGAATGACAGCCAACAAGGATATATTTAGTTTGTTTTTTGTTTATATTTTTTAAAAAAAACTAAAAATATAACTAAAAATGTGTTTTAAAAGAAAATTTTTAAAAGAAAAGTGAATAAAAAATGTTTAAAAGATATTTTCAATATTTTTAAATAATAATCCATGTCGTTTTTATAATATAATTTTGAAAGAAAGTCTATCGTAATTGTTAGACAAAATTAAATAATTTTTATAGAAGATCAAATTTAAAAATCAAATAAAATTTATAGTTATCTATGTTACTTTAATTTAAAAATAAATATAAATAATTTTTTTAACTATACAAAATAAACACATTTTTTATTAATGAAAATATGACAATAACACAACCAAATCTTTTCTCTTTAGATGGAGTCAACTACATAGATTAAACATTGTTACAGTGACTTATTATAAATGAGATTGACAGATAAATTTTTAATTATTAAATCTTTTTTAATAGTTTCACCAATTATTTTTCTTTTTTATTCTCTATCTCTAATTATTGTATTGCTCTTCGTCTAATCTACTTTTTCAGTAGAGTTTCTGTCGGTCTTCTCAAACTAAATACAATCTAATATAGTTATCTATTATTTGGCTTATTAACTTCACAACCCGACTCCCTTCATTGCCTGATAAATTACTCTACCAAAATTTTTTCATGCTACAAACCAAATTTCCCATTAGGTACTCTATTTTTTAAAATGCATTATTATTGTCTTATTTTTCTTTGGTCGAGTTGCCTTCATTGACATTTACCTCTTGTACCCACAATTCAAAAACTCGTCATAGAAGCAATGCTAAAAAATGGAATCCAAGAAGGAAGTTCATTGACATTTACCTCTTGTACCCACAATTCAAAAACTCGTCATAGAAGCAATGCTAAAAAATGGAATCCAAGAAGGAAGAAAAAGTGGGTTCTAAAAGTCAAATACTTCATGGAAAAATGAGGGTAATATATGGATTTTTTTTATTTGTTATAGTTCAGTTACCCTTTTATAATTGTGAGAAAGAGAAGGGGCTTATCAGTAAAATGCCTGTTCAAATGTACCTTTCAAGAACGTGAAATTCATGATACCAATGTAAAGCTGAAAAACATTTACAAGCACCTTTCTTATTCGTTGTCCTCTTGTTCATTGTCCTCGCCCGCACGGCACTTTCAACCCCTTGGATAATTTTTCCTGCGGCCTTCTGTTTTTCTAAAACATATAGGCCTCATGTTATGAAAAAGAAAGAAAGTAAAAGGGAACCAACTTTGTCTGCTTTAGATGGCATTTTGATCTATACTAATGGCATGTCTGAACACAATTAAAACATTTACAAAGTCTTCAAACCATCAGTCCATTTCTTATGGACACTGACATTATGACACTTCAATTTGTATTTATCTTCAAATTTCTTTCTCTCACACTGCGTGTGTACAAATATGTTGACTCTACGGCATTTAAAAATTAGATGGCACAAAATGAGTTGCTTTTTTGTTGTTATCTATTTGTTTAAATTATCTTAGAGCATAAACGTTAAAAGCTAAAAAAACCAATGTATTACTATATAGTAGCATTGAAGATTAAACCTGAAACCAATTATAAATATCATGTTATGTTTTTTGGGGGCTTGAATTTTTATTTTTATTTTTAGATGGTAACCATGGATCGGAGAGGAATTTTATAATTCTTTGAGAAGATTTTGCAGAGGCTTCTTCAAAGAATTTAAGGGTTGAGATAGAGGTGGACACTGAAAGGTAGCTAGATGGCACCAAGCAAGAACATAAAATGGAGAATCCTCCCAAATTATTTATATAGGTGCACTATTTAAAGAAGCAATTGGAAAATGGATGGTTCTATGGAAATGCCACAACCAAGTAGTATCGTCCTAGCCATTAAAAAAATTCAGTGGCTGAGAAATGTTGGTGACAATTTTATATACTTATATTTTAATCCACATCAGGTGGCAATTTTAAAAAATACCTAATATCATATTATGTTTTTTAGTGACTTTAAAATTTTTGAAAAAAAAATTCTCTTTTTGTCTTTAATAGATAGATGAATTTTTAATTTAGTCTCTAATAAATTAATTTTTTTTAATTTAATCTCTTATAAATAAAAATATTTATAATATCACTATTTAGTTAAATTATTATTTAAAATTTAATGTTAAATTTAATTTATTATTAAAATTAAAAAAACATTTATGTTATTCTACGTATAAATTTTCACTCACTTATCATTGTCTTGACATTCATAAGATACTCACAAATTTTTTTAAAAATTTTTCAATCAAATTAATCTTATTTATAAATTTTACCATTTGTACTTTTATTGCACTTGTAGGTTCAATCAATGTCTATAAACTTGAGACAATCAATATGTAGAGGTCAATCGTATTTACTATCCAAATACCCATTACTATGAGCAACTCGTAGGAGGTCATGATATTGTTATATTTGATTTAGAAGATGAAACTATGGCTCATTAATTCCCTCATACCCACCTCATCTGTCTGTAATTAATACTTATTTTAATTTATTATGGGATTGTAATAATATTTGAATAAAAAAAATAGTTTTTCATGATTTCTTTAAATTTTAATTTTGTTAAAATTTCTTATTTAGAGTTATCTGTTATTGAATTTTATTTAAATGGTTTTAAATAATCTTTTAATTTCCTACTTCATTCCTTACTCTCTATATTCATATTTATATCTTTCTACAATTATGTTTCTTCTTTGTTACTTTTCCATTCATAGGGTATTTGGTTTTAGAACCAAATATTTTTGGGAATTAATACATTCTTAAGAATGTGACCCATGAAATTCATAATTGGTTCGTCACATATATTCTTTAAATTATTTTACTACAATTTTAGAAATATAATATTATCACGTTTTGGTTCACATCAATATTTTTGAGAATCTTTGACAATTTTTCAAAATTTTCCTATATTAATTTTCAACTATAAAAAAGATAAAATACATATAAAATTAAATAAAATATTTAACAAGAGATAATATATACGTAAGAATTTAGGATTTACAATTTATGATTTAAAATTTAAAATTTAGAATTTAAAATTTAGTATTTAAAGTTTAAATTTAAATATTTTAAAGCTTGAATTTTAGTGTTTAATATTTAATTTAAGGTTTTATGATTTATTGTTTAGAATTTAGGTTTTAGGTATTCGAATTTAAAATTTAATATTCAAGATTTATAGGTTAGATGTTTAAATTCTAAGATTTATAGTTTTAAAATTTAAGATTTATAATTTAAAATTTAAGATTTAAAACTTTAATATTTAGAATTTAAAATTTAGTGGACAAAATTTAAACTTTAAGATTAGAGGACAAGAAGGTAAGAGGTTAAAAAGTCTTTTAATTTTATAAAATATATTCACATCCGATGGGAATAAAAATTGAGAGTTCTGTGAAAATATTGATTTCTTGAAAATACTATATTTTGAGAAAAAAAATTTTAAAAAATTTGAATTAAATATAAAAATATATCATTGTCATATTAACATTTTTAATAATACTGAAACTTTTTGCAAACAAACGGCGTTATTAGTAACTTCTTTCAAAAGAGAGACACAAAGAGATGACATAAAAAAATCAATGAATGGTACATTAATATAACTACAGAATTATGATAGAGACATGAAATCGAATAAGAAAAACATGATCTTTTGGATTATTAAATTCTGTGGGTACATAAACATCAAGGTGAGAAGAAGGCTTGTCTAAGACGCCTCTTTATTCTCCTTGGCTGTGTGGGGACCACAGAAAGCAACCAAATTGGTATCTTTTTATAACTTTACTTTTCCCCTCATTGGTGGCCATTTCACTTCCTCTTTTCAATTCAACAACGAATACACACACTCCAACTCTGCAAGTTTCCCAGTATGGTGGTCACGAGCTCAAATGAAATAGAGGCTGCTACTGATTCCACCTATGATAAGAAGGCTGAAGCTAAAGCCTTTGATGATTCAAAAGTTGGTGTTAAAGGTATCTTAGATTCTGGGGTCACAAAGATCCCCCGTATGTTCTACTCTGGCGAGTTGAACCTCAAAGAGAACTCAGGGAATGGCTCAAACTTCACTATCCCTATCATAGACCTTGCAGGCATACACAGCAATTCAGTTCAACACCTTGAAGCAGTTGACAAGATTGGAAGTGCATGCCAGAAGTGGGGATTCTTCCAGGTGATTAATCATGGGATTCCAACTAATGTTTTGGATGAGATGATCAATGGAATCCGCAGGTTTCATGAGCAAGATTCTCAGGTAAGAAAGCAATTTTACTCCCGGGATTCCAAGAAGAAAGTCATGTACTTTTCCAATGCTGACCTATACACAGACAATCCTGCAAACTGGAGGGATACACTTAGAATTGTTATGGCTCCTGATCCAGCAAAACCAGAAGAAATGCCAGAAGTATGTAGGTAATGTGGTAATACAAATTTTGGTACTAGCCCTGCACATTTGTAGTAGTTTATCATTTACAAGGATAGTTTCTCATGGGTCCCGATATTTATTATAGGGTTTATCACAGTGATAAATTGTGTCATTCAACTTTGTATGATTTGTTCTATTATTGTGGTATTTTTCATATAAATTTTTTAAAAAATTAATCATGTAATAATTTTAATCTTCATTTGAAAAACTTTAGTGTTTTAAAATTATTACTTAAATTAAATTGACATCTGAAAATTGAAAACATCTTTTTTCAACAATTATGAGTTTATTTGTTTTAAAAATAATTTTTTATTTTTACAAAAAAAAAATTTGGTTAACAACTATTTTCTCTTATTATTTTAGAAACAAGTTCTTTTTAAAATAAAAAATTGTTTTTCTTTTCAAAACAAATAAAAAAATATATATTTTTAAAATAATTTATCAAATAATTTTTTTTATTTTGCAAAAAAATTTTAAACATAGAGCTTGTTTTATTTTTTTTATTTTTTTTAAAAAATTATTTTTAAAGACTGTTTAAAAATTATTCTGTAAAAAAAATTATTTGATAAATTATTTTAAAAATATATTGTCTTTTACTTTTTTTTATTCTAAAAATAAAAATAAAAAATAAAAATAATTTTTTTTATTTTTTTTATTTTAAAAATAACTTGTTTCAATATTTTATTTTTAAAATAATAACATAAAACAATTATCAAATGAATTTTTTTGTTATAAAAAAATAATTTTTTTTTAAAACAAGAAAATAAACAGATCCATAATTTTTAAAAACTAAAAAACAAAAAAAAATAAACAAACCTTTTTTTTTTCCATCTGGTTTCATTGGTTGTTAATTTTAACAATATCTTCATAAAGTTTTGCGACTGCTCATCCATTTGACATTCTAGTGATTATTTTTTGTTAAATTTTGGAAAGAAGATACCATGTACTGGTTAAGTGATAATTGAAAAAACCACATGGTTTGAATAACATACTTTAAACAATAGGATAGCAAATTGATTTCAGGCTAAACAACGTGGGTAAACTGTAGTTTATCTTTTAATTATATCTAAACTTAAGCATTCAATGAGAAAAGCAAAGAGTCAGGTCATACAATATAATGTTAGATACACTTCAAGACCTTCCAAACTTCCATTAAGTTAGAAACTAATGCAATTTTCTAACATTTAATATTTGTTACACTGGTCACTAGTGCATTTCAATTGCAAATTCTTTCAACTTGAACCTTTTTCTATCCTTGATGAAATAATTATGTACTTCCAGGGACATTGCAATTGAATATTCAAAGAAAATATGGGCATTAGGTTATACAATCTTTGAGTTATTGTCAGAGGCTCTTGGCCTTAATCCCTCTTGCCTCAAAGAATTAGACTGCGTTGAAGGACTTTCTTTTCTCGGTCACTACTATCCATCATGCCCTGAACCTGATCTGACTATGGGCACTTCCATGCACACTGATGCTGCCTTTATGACAATCCTTCTACAAGACCAGCTTGGTGGCCTCCAAGTTCTTCATGAGAATCAATGGGTTAATGTTCCTCCTGTGCACGGAGCTCTTGTGGTGAACATAGGAGATCTTCTACAGGTAAGTATTGTCATAGTGTAACCATAATCGGCAAGATCTGCAGAAAATTAAAGGAACCATATTTGATTTAAAGAAAATAAGACCAAACCTCATTATATTAACCTTGTGTCACTGTTTAGACTACGTGTTGCATCATCTTCATCAAGAATTTGTGCATACTAAGATATCTGCTATCTATGTTCTGATATTGCACTCATCAAAACTCATTTCATCTCGTGTTGTAATCCATTTTCCTTAGTCATCTGAATAATCCATCTTCCTAGCTTCCTGATTTCATGCCAACATGATCCCTCAGTGTTATAGTTGTCCATAAAACTAATCACTACCATATATAGGTTTTATAAACTATAACAATAAATAGCAAAGAATTAACGAAGAATATAATGTCTGAAGGAATATTCTTAAATGACATGATGCAACATCAAAGTCTTGAACATTTTAGGACTGCTGCTTTTGTAATTTTTTATGTTATTCTAGGACTGTGGTTAGGTTACTATTGATACATGATTACAGTGAATGGCAATTACTGGTTAGAACATCATGAATCATATTAGACATGGTAAACCTCCATCTAACATGAAACAACTAAGTAGCCTTTGCTACACCAGCATCTTATATTCCTTAGACCACTGTATAAGACACCATAATATATAAGATTTTCATTTTTGGCATGACCATTAAAAGTAGTCAAAGAAATGACACAACTGACATTTTATACAATTTAGCAAAGCCACAAAATTCACGGATATGAGATCCTTATGACTTTTTGGTGGTATGAGATCCCATCTAAATGGTGACATCCTGTGCTTCCAGGCATCTTCAATATGAGTTTATCAAACACAAGCATCTTGAATGTCTCTTGACATCTAACATACTAAGATGAAGATGATAGCATACCAAACTGACTCCTAAATTCAAGCAACTATAAGATCACTGACATGCTTCTTCAGTGAAACAACTAGTATGGATTACATTCATGTTTCCTTGTTCATGTTGCAGCTTATTACAAACGACAGGTTCATCAGTGTTTTCCACAGGGTCTTAGTGAGGCAAATAGGCCCAAGAGTTTCCATAGCAAGCTTCTTTATAAACGCTGATGACACAGCTAAGGGTGCACCAAAGGCTTATGGTCCAATTAAGGAATTGCTATCAGAAGAAAATAGACCAATCTATAAAGCCACTACTATAAAAGATTTTCTGGCACATCACTTCACAAAGGGCCTTGATGGGAACTCTTCCTTGCAGCCCTTTAAGTTATGAAGCAAATATAAAGAACAAGATCAATGCACTCTTGATTCTCATGGAGCTGTTTGTGGTTTTTACTATATCATAATTAAATTCTCCTAGTAGTCCATATCTACAATATTATACATAAAGAGCATCATGTCTTTGTGATAGAAGGATTTTCTATCTTAGTTGACATTTAATCTCATTTCTAAAATAATTCCTTATTATGTTTAAACTAGTGCTGTGTGTTTTCAAAATTAATATGTAAGAAAGACTCTATTTTCTTCATTGTTGCAACTTGCAAGGTAAAGATGTGTTTAGTTATATTTATTCCATAAAAGACCAAAATTATTCATTTATTTTTGAGTAAAATACTCTCCCTCCCCTACATTAATTTAACCCCTCCTTCTATTATGCAAATATGATAAATATACACTGAATTCACTAGAAAATAAAAACGCGATACACTGAACCAATTTCGAATCAGACACTAATATAGGCGTTAACTTGCAGTCAAAGATTTATTAATTTGACTAGCACCTAAAATACTCTTCAAGAAAGCGAAACAAATAATAATAAAAATGAAAAAACACTACCTCGAATTTAACTTCTTCCTGATACACGGTCCTCGGGAACCAATTAGGTGTTGACTATATGAATCACAACAATCTTTTGCAATGAAAGTAGGAACCTCCCAAGCCCAGCAAATCAACTTGCTTTCTTCAGTCCACAACATCTACCACTTGCTTTGAATGGGAGCTCCAATGTACAGATAAAGAATAATGCATAATAGACTTGGTAGTTATTATATACAGTTGAGCAAATGACTGGTGTGAGAACCATTCAAAATAGAGAAGCCATGAAAGACCAGCTTCCCTAGCCTAGCCAATCAACTTCGAGGGGGAGGGGGGGAGAATAGAAGAGAAATTGAAAACCAATCGCTTCAACTGATCTTCATGTTCTCTAATTCTCCCGATCACAGCTGCTACCTGATCGTTTTCCCGTTCAAGAACCACAACCGCTACAGTTTGAGAACCATTTCTTGCTGCAGATTTCCTCTGGGCTCGGCTTTACATTAGAACTCCCAATTCTTCGTTTTCCTCCGTCTACAGCCGCGACCATGGTTTGCTTTCGTTGTTATCGATTGCTCGTGCACTAATATTTAACACAAAAATGTTTCCGAGGAGTGTGTTTTAATTTTAAAATAAAAAAACTAGGAAACGCTTTTATTTTTATAAAACACCGTTTTTTAAGATAATAATATTATGAATATATAAATTTATTAATGACATTTTCATAAATATAATATTAATATATTTAACAAAATTTTAAATATTAAACCCGTAAATTCTAATTTTTAAAATTTCAAACGTAATTGTCAGTTTAAAACATCACGAATAATTTTTTTTACAGTTATTAGTGGGTATCAATTCACATAATATGATCAAATTTTTTTTCACCAAAGTAATATTTGCTAATAACAAAAAAAAAATTCTCTTTTATAAAATTTATTACACATTTACATATATGACTAAATTTAACATTATTGTACTTTTTATTTGTTTGTACTAAGAATAAATCCTCACTCGATAAATAAAAAATTAATTTAAAAAAATTTGAATCGTCGAAGCGAACATATTTTTATTAAACAAACATCTTCCATACACATGCCTGAATTTAAACTAGGAACTCTGTTATCTATCACTTATGTCATTTTATCTTAGTATTGTACCTTTTCCAACAACAAAAATTACCTAAAAAAATAACATCCGGTGCATTTTTACATATTTTATACTTAGTATATTATCATCTCGAGTGAGCTCATATCACCAATTTATAAATCCATCATAAATATATACGCCACTATTTTTGGTCACATTCATTGTCACAACAATGTCTTTGTTTTAAAAATAAAATGTGCAATTCGAAAAGAATATTGCATAGCAACAATAAATAATTTTATGAACCAAAGCCATGTGATGAAGGAAGCTAATCTTTTGGCGTCAAATCTCCATTTTCAAGGTGATTTTTTAAATCTAAATAATATAGAGTTAATCGACGCTTGCTAGGGGAAAAGAGAGATTTGGGATTTCCATCATTTTATTAGAGAATTCAGAACGGGTCAAGGGGAATATAAGGTGGTACTGGTGGATGATCTAGTTCCAAGATTGCTTTTGACACAAAGTACTCTTTCTTTTCAGAAAGTGGGTTGTTTGATAGGAGTCTGGATCCTCTGTAACGGTGCTGTGCTTAAAACATATTTAAATATATATTTTTTATTTTTATTTTTATTTTTTTAAAAATATTATAATATTTATATTTTGCTGTATTTTTAACATAACACTGTATTACTGTACTCAAAATACAACAAAAGATCTACAGATTATTTTAAGGTAAAATGTATTTTGCTACCCTGATCTATGAGTGCAATTACAATTTTTCCTCTTTTCTTTTAATTTGAGCAATGTCCCCCCCATTCTTTATTTTTATTGCAATCTCCCCCCTCCATCTATTTTTACTCTTAAATATAATATTTAGATACTTGAAATGTCTTAATTATCCTTCAATTTTTTCAAAAAAATTATTTTTCGTATTTTAAAAAATACATATTTTAACAAAAATTTCTTTCTCAACATACTTTAGATTATTAAAATATTTTAATTATAATATTTAGATACTTGAAATATCTTAATTACTCTTCAAAAATATTTTGTTAAAATAAATTATTTTTTAAAATACGAAAAATAATTTTTTAAAAAAATTTAAAGGATAATTAAGATATTTCAAATATTTAAATATTATATTTAAGAATAAAAATAGATGGAAATGAGGAGATTGCC
This sequence comes from Gleditsia sinensis, assembly GCA_037074535.1. NCBI lineage: Eukaryota > Viridiplantae > Streptophyta > Magnoliopsida > Fabales > Fabaceae > Gleditsia > Gleditsia sinensis. Next base: position 23,289,611 of record CM073471.1, read on the forward strand.
ACAAAAATAAAGAATAGGGGGGACATTGTCCAAATTAAAAGAAAGGAGGGGAAACTGTAATTGCACTCATAGATCAGAGTGACAAAATGTATTTTTTCCATTGTTTTATAGTGTGTGTTTTAAATGCATCTTTGAGAGTCCCTATAACTTTTACTTTTTCTATAAAATAAAATTTACTTTTTCTTAGTTAAACACTTTTTACTGATGTTATTAGCATTTAGTCAATGTTCTTAAAAAGTATTTTTTATTACCAAAATACAAAAAAAGACAGTATTATAAATCATTTTACAATCAACACTTTCAAATAGTTTAAAATTTAAAATTTTATTAAATTAATATATAAACTAAAATAAAATCACTATATATATAAACATAAATAAAATAAAAAAGCGTGCTTTTTTAAAAAATAAACAATTTGTTTTTTTAAAAAAAATGTTATAGAACTTTGGCTGGGCTTTCTACGTTTATCTCTTGGGCTCCCTGGTTTTAGGCCGAGTTTGGTGTATCTTTAACCGTCCAAAAATGAAAACACGTCTCCACTCTCCAGCCAATGGGGCTTTTGGCCCTGATTTGCACTGCTTGGCATGGCCCTTCCAATTCCATGAAGGTGCCTTTGAGAGCCACCCTCTGAATCACTGGTCTCAGCGGAAAAAACCCTAGCAGAGCCTCCTCCAAACCACCCCCCCCCCCCCACTTCTTCCTCTTCCTCCTCCTCCTCTCTTTTTCTCTCTTCTTTATTTTTATTTTTCAAAATTTTTTTTCTTTAAAAAAATTTTCTTTCTCTTATTATAAAAAATGTGTCAAAATTTTAAAAAATACATCTCATTTATTTAGATCTACATATTAAATTTAAATTTGAATAAAAAAAATTAAATCTACAACACCAACCTTGTGACTATATAAAAAAAATTTAAAGAGAATTTAAGAGGTATGTTGCCTTTTTAAAATACGTTTATTTTTTCTATTTTATTATTATATCAGTTGTATTTTTAATTTTTAAAATATAATATTTAATATATTAAAATTTTAAAAATGTGTTGTCTCTTTATTTTGTAATTTTAAAAATTATAAAATTATCTTATTTTTATCTTTTATTTATTAACTTTAATGTTTGATCTTATATTAATATACTTTTTTCATTTATAAAAAAAAATATAAAAAAAAGGTGCCATTAAGATTGTAAGGCCATCTCTAATGGGAGTTGTTTAACCCTCCATTAGAGTTCCTTAAATCATACACACTGTGGACTTTGTCCACTTAAATTAAAATAATAATTTTATATTATATATTTTTATTATTTTTAATTAATATTATCAAAATTAAATTTATATTATTTTAAAAATTTTATTTATATATTTATTATTTTAAAATTTATATTTAAAATTTTATATTAAGATATTATTATTCAAAGTAATATTTAAAATTTATATATATATTTATTATTTTAAAATTAAAATATAAATTAATTATATTGTAAATTAAAATATAAATAAATATGAATAAAATATAAAAATATGGAGTAATCTGTGAGACCCATTTAGTGAATTTTTTAGGGTTGCACCATTGTAGTGCAAAGTTACTTAAAAAAGTGTAGAGTTGCTTAGAAGAAAAAATGATGATGTGACAGTTATAAAATTCACTTAAACAACTTAAGTGGTATTACCATCATTGATGCTCTAACAGAGTTGGTGACATGGCCCTTTAATAATGAGGTATCACCATTAAATGGACTAGTCAACTTCATTTTTTTCACCTGGTTTCTTCTAGTCAAAACTCACCGTTTAACTTATTTTCAACCAACTGCTGCTAACAAAGAAACTATTGGGACAACAGCTAATAAGTAAAGTACTAAATTTCATTTTGAGGTACCATTTCGGTGACTCCAGAAATGGAAACATTTCGAAACGTTACGAAAATTTTGAAGAAACGAAAGATTTTTTAAGAAACATTTCAAATAATTTTTTTTTAAAATTTTAAAGGATTTAACATAATATTAATGATATAGATATATAAAATTATATTAAAATTAATTCAAATTAATGTCTATAATTGAATAATAAGTAAACATACTACTACAGTAGGGATTTCAACTCAAATCCTAACAGCATTCAACAACAATTTCTCTCTTGTATCTATCTCTCCATCTTTTTCTTAACTCTTTCGTGACATTTATATTTAAGTATCTTTCTCTGTTGACCATTGTAACAACTCCATTTATGTAAATGTACAAATTTTTTTTTTATATTTGTAAAATTTCATGAAGTTATTACTGCTTTAATTCTAACAACTTAACTCATAATAATAATCACGTTAACCAAGCATAATTGTTATTAACAGTGATACAATACTGAATTTTCATACACACCATTATTTTACAAACAGTTGTACAAAGATACATATTAACTTTAATCATCTACGTCGACTACTTTTGGGGACACTAGTGCGAGTGGCGGCACCTCCACCGGAATCTCAGTCACATCTACTACAGATATATCTGATATAACTGGTAGTTGTCCAAGGTAGGGCACCTCGATCCAACGTACGGAAACAATAAGTGTCATGGAGAAAATCTGCATAATTATTCTTCTGAACATGATATGGAAATATAGTGAGGATTAAATCCCAGTAGGTTCAACAATAAATCATAATTTACCATCAATATAGTTCATCATGTCATGTTTAGCTGTATAAACTACAGAAAATATCTTTGGTCACATGAATGCATTATATCTATGCACATAAGAATCATATAGTAATGATATGTATGACAGGATTAACTATTTTCAGAATATCATATGATGGCTATCAACTTATTCTCATATCAAGTTACCCCGGTCAAGATGAGTATTTTCTACTCTCTGGTACGAGCTTTTTTCGCTCCGTCCGACATGGCCCACTTTCTCTTTCTTTTCTCATTAACATGATCATAACCGTTGGTAGGGCGTTCTCTACTGGTGCACCACACAGATTGCCATGTGACCGTACTCATTTCATTTCTTTTCTTTTCACAATGATAGCCAAAAATATGCTTTCAATAACAAGTATGTTCATCAAAATATAACTATTACCATAAATCATTGGTAATCATGCCATGAACATAACTATTTCAAATATCACTTTATAAAATATTTTCATGTCAAAATTTCACACTTAATATGGTAAGAAGTTCATACAATGGCAATGGCTATGGCTATACTAGTCATTTATTATTTTCATTTATAAGATTTATCTTCTTTTTTAAATATTAATTTTATTTTTTTATTTTCTTGATGCAGATTTTCATCTTATCTAACCTTCTCTTACTAATCAGAGCATAACTCCCTCAATTTAACTCTGATGTAGGTGATCTTAGTTTCAATTTTAAGATAAAACAATTATCTAAAACTATTATGTTGAACATTGTAGTGAAATATTAAGAAATCAAGGTGATATTACTCCCTAAATGTACAGGTTATTTTTTCTCGGATAGGTTCTGATCTCTACCTACTCATCTGTCCATATCTCCCTCATAAGAATTTCAAATTAAGTGATTCCAGTGGCTAAAAATCCGTGACACATATATCTATAATTCATACATTAATCATTTATTTTAATTCCTTATAGAATGTTCCCAGAAATTAAAATACCGAAACTATCCTAACATATTTTTCCCTGATTAACCATTTTCTGACCATTACTTACTAATCGGCTCATATCTTCCTCATATGGACTCCAAATTGAATGTTTCCAGTGGCTAAAAATATGTGACACACATAGCTATAATTCTTATGTTAACCATTTATTTTAATTCCATACAGATAATTCTCAGAAATTAAAATATAAAAGCTATCTTAACATATTCTTTCCTGATGAACCATTTTCTGAACTTTGACTACTAATTGGCTCATATCTCCCTCATATGGAGTCCAAATTGAATGATTATAGTGGCTCAAAATCTGTGACACACATAGCTATAATTCTTATGTTAACCATTTATTTTAATTCCATACAAATAATTCTAAGAAATTAAAATACAGAAGTTATCCTAACATATTCTTCCCTGATAAACCATTTTCTGACCTTTGACAACTAATTGACTCATATCTTCCTCATATGGACTTCAAATTGAATGATTCCAATGGAAAAAAATCTGTGACACACATAGCTATAATTCTTATGTTAACCATTTATTTTAATTCCATACAGATAATTCTCAGAAATTAAAACATAGAAGCTTAAAATTTTGCCACTCATAGCCATACCTATGCAGAACTTTCTATACCAGCCTAAGTATTCAAACTAGGGGTGAGCATCGGTCGGTTAGGGTCAGATTTGGCCAAAATCTCAGTCCGACCGAACAATGGTCGGATTGCAAAATACTCACCCGAACCCGACCATGATTTTGGGTAAACCGAACAACACGGGTTCAATCAGTTGGAAGAATGTCACGGTCGGGTTGCGGGTTATCCATCATTCCATCATAGCAAAAACAAGTTTATCTGCCATTCAAGAATACACAAATCAGATCATGATTCTTAAAGAGAAAATGCAATCAAAATATGTGACAAAACAAAAATAAACTAATCAAAAACTTGGGTAAAGAGAAATCCAGAAGGAAGAAATCCAGAAAGACTAGATCTGATGTTGTTGGATGTTGCTCAGTTGCTCAGATCTAAGTTGAACTTCAACGGTTCAACTCTTTCACGTTGGAGAGACACGCCTTGTAGGAAAAACCAAAGCTGCCGACACTGATAATCAAGTCTTGCAAGAAGTTCTTGGTGACCTGGTAAGTTCGTCCATGGAGGTCTGAACATACGGATAAAAAACTAGCTTCCATCTATGGTGATGAAGGAGAGCTTTGTTTGGTCTGATTTTGGTAAGAGAACAGCGATGATGAAAGAGGGAGATCAAGGCTAGAGAAAAACCACGTGATGAGGAGGCAACAACAATGTCAAAGATGAAGAGGCTGAGAGATGGAGAGAGACAAGATGCGGAAGGATGAAGAGGCGAAGGAGACAGACGAATGGAGAGAGATGAGACTCTGAAGGATGAAGAGGCAAACGGGTGAAGATTGATTGAGGGATTAGGGTTTGCTGACTATATATAGACTTAACAAAACGACGTCGTTTTGCTTTCTTTTTTTGTATGTAAGGAAAAAAGAAAGGGCTTGGTGTAATAGCTGGGATTCGAACCCAGTTTCCCGCAGGAGCTGCTTCCATTTTTTACCACTACGACACAACAACTCTATTGGAATTCTTTTGTTTTACTTTTATATATTTATCTCGGTCGAGTCGGGTTACATCGGGTTCAAATTTCTGAATCCGAACCAAACTGATCAACCCAAAATTTTTAAAAAACTCACCCGTATGAACCCATTAATCTGATTTAATCCACCCGAAATATAATTTTTTTGTCGGATTCAAGCGGGTTTAATTGGTTTATTCGGGTTATGCTCACCCCTAATTCAAACATACATCACATGCAAGATCAATATGTAACATGACATAGCAACATCCATGACCAATCATCAAAGTTCTAAGATCAAAATCTCATATAAATATTATAAGTTTCAAAAGTTTTCTTCAAAAAGAAATATTGTTAAACTTACCTAAGAATCTCTCTAGCTCACTTAGTGAATTGATTTTCTTGTTTCCTCTTGAAAGAAGTAGCAAGATTCCTCCCTTCTCTTAGCTTTTCTAGCAACTTAGGTAAAAGAAGGAGGGTGAGTTTTTGAACCTCAAGGATGAAGAAGAAAAATGGATTCAAGTGGAGATTAAAGTAACCTACCTTGAGTACTTAGCCTTCTAAACTTCTCCTTCTTCTTCCTTCCTTTCTTCTCCTCTCTTTCTCTCCTTTCTTCACTCTACCTTGCTTCTATTTCTCTCTCTTTCTCATTTGGACGAAATTAAAATATTGTAGGGGCGAGTTTTGCTTAAATAGACTACCAAATAATACACCTTTCATGATCATGGGTCTACCTTATCACAATTAGGATACACTTTGTTGAATTTTTGAAAAACAAACAACTTATGTTCTTGTCTTCCTCTTTCTTAGTCAAGATATACATAGGAAAAAGAGATTTGTATTTTGAAAATTATGATGATATGTTGTTAAGATAAGGGACAAGATCCCTTTGATTTAGGGATTCATTTCTATTTTTTTTTGTCTTAAACAAGTATGATAGGTTTGCCTTTTTAGGTGGCAAATTTCTAACCCTTGAATCTTCATTATTTGGTTGATATTATTTGTGTGGGATATGAATGTTTTGTCCTAATGCCATGTATTATCATACCACTTGCTAAAATTATGAGTGTAGGATATAGATGTTTTTGTCCTAAAGCCTTGTATTATCATGCCACTTGCCAAAATTATGAATGTAGAATCACACCAATTGCAAAATTTTTGTCTTAATGCCATGTAACCTAATTTTTATTATTATTACATTATTATATCATCACCTAATTTATTTTATTTTATTTTTTCTCTTGGATTTGGGTTTATTCCTACTCATTATGGGTTTATTCCTACCCATTTTCTTTACTTTGGATAAAATTTTACCTTTCTTGGAGGGCTTGGTCACATTTTCATAATTTTTGGGTTATCGGTCCAATTACTATATCCTAGTCCAAGTCTATGTTTTATTTCTTGCTTAGGTTATCCAATGGGTTTGTTAGAAACTTATGTGAAATGGAAAAACCCTATATGAAGTGTCCATAGGTAAAAGCCCAATGTATGGGTAAAGATGTTAAACTTAATAACTCTAGTTCTTGAATTAGAAAAAATTACCCTAATCCAATGTTTTTGAAATTTTAAGACATTTACTTGTTTCTAAAAATTTATCTTCCTTTTCCAAGAATTTTACATCTCTTTAGTATGTTATTTCTAATTTTTTTTTCTATTAGATTTTCCCTCTTTATTTGTTCTCTTAATGTTAGAAACATTTTCTATTCATATACATAAGATGAAAAATTTCTAAGGATTATATTTCCTTAGATATCTAAAATATTGTCTAATAAATTTTATTTCTTTAATTAAATATTTATGTACTTTTATCAATAAAAGAAACAAAATTAGGGATGTTACAACCATGATTCTATCTCTATCTTTAGGTATATTCATCTTTCTTTTTCTTTCAATGCCTCTTTGCATCATTTTTGTAGTTTCCTCTTTAAAATGAAGATAATGAAGGAAAATAATGTCATGAGAACAAAAGGGGAGAGTATGAAGTTAATAAAGATGTTGTGACTTGTGAGAGAAAATAACTTGGTGTTGGATGTGATATAATGCTACTTTCATCTACTTTTAGATTGTCAAATTTTTTATTTTTCAAATTAGTTTAGTACTTTTCCATCGAAACAACTTGAAATAAGAGTATTTCTATCGAAATAATTCGAAACAAGAGTGTTTCCATCGAAATAATTCGAAACAAGAGTATTCCTATCGAAATAATTCGAAACAAGAGTATTTCTATCGAAACAACTCGAAATAAGAGTATTTCTACCAAAATTTCTATTGAAACAAGAGTATTTTTACCGAAACATTTCGAAACATAGTAATTTTAATTGAAATAGCATAATTTTTTAACAAACACTTCGTTTCGTTTTGATAACTCTATTTCGTATCGGTGACTCAGGAAACGAAAATGTTTCGGTTGTTTCGATGGAAAAAAAAAAAGAAAATTTAGTTCTTTGAGTAACAAGGATATATTTAGTTTGTTTTTGTTTATATTTTAAAAAATATATATAACTGAAAATATATTTAAAAGAGTTTAAAAGAAAATTTTCAAAAGCAAAGTGAATAAAAAAACGTTTCAAAGACATTTTTAACATTTTTTAATAATAATCAGTGTCATTTTTTGTAATTTTGGAAGAAAGGCGATCTTAAATTTTTTTGGCCGAAGATAGGAATTTTATTTTTTTAATAAAAATAGGATTAACCCAAATACAAAACAAAAAAATATAATAATATCTAAAAAAAACTCATCTAATGATGATTTAAAAGATTAAAAACACTAAAAACAGACCAAGTGTCTTAATTTAATATAGAGATTTTTTCACTATTAATTCTAACTTTTTCTACAATCTATTTATCTTATTGTTAGACAAAATTAAATAATTTTTATAGAAGATTAAATTTAAAAATCAAATAATATTTATAGTTATCTATGCTAATTTAATTTTAAAATAAATATAAAATTTTAATTATACAAAATAAACACATTTTTTAAGTAATGAAAATATAAAAATAAAAAATTATTTTCACAAACTAAATACATTCTAATATGGTAGTGGCTTTTCTGTGAAAGTCTCGTTCTATTATTTGGCTTATTAGCTTCACAACCCGACAACTCCATCCATTGCCCGGTAAATTACCCCATCCCAAAATTTTCTTATGCTACGAACCAAATTTCCCATCAGATACTCTATTTTCAAATGCATTACTTATTTTTCTTTGTTCTTTCCTTCATTGCCACTTACCCCTCGTACCCACAATTCAAAAGCTCGTCATAGTAGCAATGCTAACAAAGGGAGCCCAAGAAGGAAGAAAAAGTGGGTTCTAAAATCAAATACTTCTTCAAAAAATGAGGGTTATATATGGATTTTTTTTTGTTAATTTGTTTTAGTTCAGTTACAGTTTCATCGTTGCGAGAATGAGAAGCGGCTTGGGAAAGAAGAGAAAACAGTGCCCTATTGATTTTCTTATCAATAGAGTGCTTGTTCAAATGCACCCTTCAAGAGCGTAAAATTCTTGATACAAATGTAAAGCTGAAAAAACATATACAAGCACACGTCGTATTTATTGTCCTCTTATTCGTTGTCCTCGCCTGCACGGCACCTTCAGCCCCTTTTGGATAATTTTTTCTGCGGCCCATTGTTTCTGTAAAACATTATACTTGTCATATTATGAGAAAGAAAAAAAAGGAAAAAGGAAACTAATGTTGCCTGCTTTAGATGGCATTCTGAACTATACTAATCGTGTGTCTGCTGAACACAATTAAAGACATTTACAAAGTCCTCACGGGCATCGGTCCATTTCTTATGGACACCGACATCGTGGAACTTCAATTTGTATTTGTCTTCAACCTTCTTTCTCTAACAGTGCACGCATATGATTATTTTTTAATTCACTCTCTATTTGTCATTGGCCTCTACAGCATTAACAAATTAAATTAAAGGTTGTAACTTGTTAGAGATATATAGGTATCAAAGTTTACGTTGACATGTAGTCTGGAGGTTGTTAGATTGTTATGACACGTAGGATATTCAGTTTGCATTATGGTTTAAACTTCTGTTACGGTGAGAGTTACAACATGCATGATTACAGTCTATATATACTGCAGTGTATACATTTGTACGTAATATGAAATATAGATCAGTTTCTCTAACTCTCTGCACTTTACATTTCCTTCTTACTCTCTCTCTGATATTCAACATGGTATCAGAGCCCTAAACACCATGGATATGGCAAATGATGTGGATCTATCTTCTTCGCTGGTTCAAAGCCAGAGAGGAAAGTTGACAACGTTCAGTAGCTCAGTTTCTATCAAACTTGACGACTGCAATTATCTTCTATGGCGTCAATAGATCATGTCTGCACTCAAGGGTTTAAGCTTGCTGAAGTATATTCATGGCGAAGCACCTCCAAAATTTCTCACACCAGAAGATGAAGAAAGAGGTAAAGAAAGTCAAGAACATATAGAGTATGAATTACAAGATCAGCTTATATTGTCATGGATGCTTTCGTCAATGAACACCAACATGCTAACACGAGTTGTTGGATGTGAAAATAGCCACCAGGTCTGGTCCAGAATCACTACTTTCTTTAAATCTCAGACACTTGCAAAAGGCACTCAATTGAAAACAATACTTAGATCTATAAAGAAAAATGACTCCTCTATGAATGAATTCTTGCTAAAGATAAAAAGCTTGGTTGATTCATTTATTGCTATTGGAAGTCCTGTTTCTGATGTAGATCACATAGAATATATATTTGGAGGTCTTTCTGAGGAATATGATGCATTCATAACATCCATAATTACCAGAAAAGAAACGTATGATGTTAATGAAATAGAAGCCCTGTTACTGGCTCAGGAAGCAAGAATAGAAAAGAATGTTAAACCTGTAAATCATAGTACATCAATAGATACAGCCAACTCATGTGTGAATGCTGCGCAAGTACACAAAAACAATGCAAATCCTGGCACTCTGAATTACAATAGAGGAAATCAGTTCTACAGATACAATGACTATACAAACAGAGGTCAATACTCAAACAGTCCAGGAAGATTCTATCGAGGAGGTAGGTTCAATCGAGGAAGATATGGATTCAATCGAGGCAGAGGACGCAACTACTTAGTCTGCCAAGTTTGCACGAAGCCTGGTCATTCTGCAATCAACTGCTTTCATCGCTTTGATCAAAATTTTACTAATAATAACTATGGGAATCTCAGTTCTAATGTTTACAGAATGCAGAATCATTTGACTCAATTTCCTTCCAATGAATTTGCTACTCCTGAGCTAGTAGGAGATCCTGACTGGTATCTTGACTCAGGAGCCACTAATCATGTGACTCCTCACTCACAAAACCTCATGCGTCAACAAAGATATCAGGGATCAAATCAAGTGTACGTGGGAGACGGTGCAGGTTTGTCAATATCTCATGTTGGTGAATCTGAAATTAAATCACCTTTTACAGCTTCAATTCTGAAAATAAACAACTTACTTCATGTACCAGCTATGACAAAGAATCTACTAAGTGTGTCAAAGTTTTCTTTGGACAATAATGTATATTTTGAATTTCACCCATTTGAAATTTATGTGAAGCAGAGAAATTCCAACCGGATCTTGCTACAAGGGAAACTCATTGATGGATTGTATAAGTTCAGTAATTTTCAGTTACAACACCTGGATAATCAAATACACCCTATCTCAGTTCATCACACCATGGCAAATAAATCTGCTGGTCAAACATCCTCAACTATTCCAGATTCAATCAGCACTATACTCTCCAAGGACCAACTGAGTAAAAACAATATGTACACTTTATGGCATCATAGACTAGCTCATTGTTCAGGTTCTATAATAAACAGAGTCATGAAAGCTTGTAAGATTTCAGCTTTTAATAAAAATGCTTTTGAGTTTTGTCAATCATGTTGCCTAGGAAAAATGCATCAATTACCCTTTCATACATCAGACACGAAATTTAATTCTCCACTTGAGTTAGTCCATTCTGACATTTGGGGGCCAACACCTATTACATCTTCTAATGGTCACAAATATTATATCAGCTTTGTAGATGCATTTTCACGGTACACTTGGATTTACATGATATCTACCAAGTCACAAGCATTCTCTGTTTTTCAAAGGTTCAAAACTGAAGTTGAACTCCAACTAGACAGAAAAATAAAAATGCTACAAAGTGATTGGGGAGGTGAGTATAGACCACTGGATTCCTTCTTACAAGACCATGGCATCATACACAGAATATCATGCCCCTATACTCATGAGCAGAATGGGTTAGTTGAGAGAAAGCATCGGCACATCACTGAAAGTGGATTAACTCTTCTGGCAGCTTCATCATCTCCATAGAAATTATGGGACCATGCTTTTGAAACAGCAGTATATGTTATAAACAGACTACCTACAGAGGTTCTTGAGAATATCATCCCTTTTGAAAAGCTATTCAGCAAGACACCAGATTATTCTCATCTCAAGGTATTTGGTTGCTCCTGCTTCCCGTTACTCAGACCTTATAATAGACACAAGATGGAATATAGATCAGCTGAATGTATTTTTCTAGGTTATAGTACCAAATACAAAGGTTTTAAGTGTCTTCACCCTTCAGGAAAGTTATACATATCCAGACATGTAAAATTTGATGAGTGCAAGTTTCCCTACAAAACAAGAAGTCTTGAATCTTCGATGGCAAAGCATAGAAATGATACTATCTGCAGACCACCAAATTTACTTCCAAACCTGCTACCACAAGGCAGATATTGGGCTTCTAATAATCCCTCACACAGCAGCCATACAGAACAGTCATCTCAAAATTCTCCTGCCTCCAATAGAAATAATCAAATCGAAAACTCAGTCACTTCAGCTATACCCACACATGATGGTAACTCTTCAACATATGCTGGATCATCAACTCATCATCATCCTTCTGCACAGAATAATCAGAACCCCCTTCCCACTCATTCAATGATAACAAGAGGAAAAGCTGGAATTTTTAAATCTAGAATACTACTCACAGAAACGGAACCAAATTCAGCAGAGGAAGCTATAACAAGTCCACATTGGTATGCAGCCATGAAGGAAGAATTTGAGGCCTTACAGAGGAATAAAACCTGGACTCTGGTTCCATTACCCAGTGAAAGGAAAGCTATAGGTTGCAAGTGGATTTTTCGAATTAAAATAAATTCAGATGGGTCCATTAACAGATATAAAGCCCGTGTAGTTGCTAAGGGGTTTCATCAAAAAGAGGGCTTCGATTATGGTGAGGTATTTAGTCCAGTAATCAAACCAACTACAATCAGAATTGTCCTCTCTTTAGTAGTATCACGCGGATGGCAAATCAGGCAAGCAGATGTCAATAATGCATTTCTTAATGGTGTGTTAGAAGAAGAAGTATACATGCAACATCCTTTTGGTTTCAAGCATTCCAACACCTCTCTAGTTTTCAGAGTCAACAAGTCAATCTACGGTTTGAAGCAAGCTCCACGAGCTTGGTTCTAGAAACTGTATTCAGTACTTCTATCACTAGGCTTCAATACAAGCAAATGTGATTAGTCTCTCTTCATCAAATCATCATCAAACTCAATCATGTATCTCCTAGTCTATGTAGATGACATCTTGATTACAGGAAACGACTCCACTGAAGTATCCATATTAATATCTCAGTTAAATCAAGCCTTCCCATTGAAGGATCTCGACAGGTTAAATTTTTTCTTAGGCATTGAAGTGTGTCAACTTCCATCTAATCAGCTTCTTTTGACTCAATGTAAATACATCAAGGATCTACTTAGCAAGGCCAACATGCAACATGCTAAACCGATAAACACTCCAATACAAGCTGGGCTAAAGTTTGCTGCCACAGGACAACTCTGTCAAAATCCTCAATTATATCGAACAATTACTGGTGCTCTACAATATCTCACAATAACAAGACTTGACTTATCATATTCTGTGAATAAACTATGTCAGCATATGCATGAACCGCTGCAAGATCATTGGAAAGCTGTTAAACGAGTTCTCCGATATCTCAAAGGCACCATTAATCATGGTCTCCTGGTCAGCAAAGATAAAGACTTAACCTTACAAGGGTACTGTGATTCAGACTGGGCAGCTGATCCGGTTGACAGACGATCTATATCTGGCTTCTGCGTGTATCTTGGCAACAATATCATTTCCTGGAGCTCAAAGAAACAAAATGTAGTATCTTGATCTAGTACCGAGTCCGAATATCGAAGCTTAGCAAACGTAGTCGCTGAACTCAAGTGGATACATTCATTACTAAGTGAGTTAAAATCACCTCCAGCTACCATTCCAGCAGTGTTCTGTGATAATTTGTCTACAGTTCGGATGACAGCAAATCCCATTTTACACCAACGTACAAAGCATATCGAGCTTGACTTACACTTTGTTCGTGATAAAGCAATTCAGAAGGAAATTGTTATACATCATGTCTTATCAGAAGATCAAGTTGCTGATGGTTTTACTAAGGCATTGTCAAAGGATAAATTTGAAAATTTCAGGAACAAACTCAATGTCGTGTCTTCACCCTCCTTGAGTTTGAGGGGGGATGTTAGAGATATATAAGTATCAAAGTTTACGTTGACATGTAGTCTGGAGGTTGTTAGATTGTTATGACACGTAGGATATTCAGTTTGCATTATGGTTTAAACTTCTGTTACGGTGAGAGTTACAACATGCATGATTACAGTCTATATATACTGCAGTGTATACATTTGTACGTAATATGAAATATAGATCAGTTTCTCTAACTCTCTGCACTTTACATTTCCTTCTTACTCTCTCTCTGATATTCAACATAACTATGGATCAGAGAGGAATTTTATAATTCTTTGAGAAGATTTTGCAGAGGCTTCTTCAAAGAATTTAAAGGTTGAGATAGAGGTAGACAATGATAGGTAGCTAGATAGCGCAAAGAAAAGAACACAAAATGGAGAAGCCTCCTAAATTATTTATATAGGTGCACTATCTAAAGAAGCAATTGGAAAATGGATGGTTCTACGGAAATGCCACAACAAAGTTTTATCGTCCTAACCATTAAGAAAATTCAGTAGTTAAGAAATGTCGGTGACAATTTTAAAAAATACCTAATATCATATTATGTTTTTAGCCGCTTCAAATATTTTGAAAAAAAAATCTTCTATTTTTGTCTTTCATAAATTGGTAAATTTTTAATTTAGTTTTTAATAAATTGATTTTTTTAATCTAATTCCTTTATAATGTCACTCTTCAATTAAATTATTGTTTAAAATTTGATATCAAATTTAATTTATTATTGAAGTTAGAATTTTTTATCATATTTATTTTATTTAACATATAAATTTTTACTAATTTATTACTGATTTAATAATAATAATAATAATTTTAATTTTTCAATCAAATTAAGCTTATTTAAATTTTACTATTGTACATTTATTGCACTTGTAGGCTCAATGTCTATAAACTTGAGTCATTCAATAGGTAGAAGTGAAAAGTTTGGGCATTATGTGTCAGTGATTCCATTCAATTTCTCTGTGTGCGTGTTGCCTCACATAATTTCACATTATAAAGTAAATCGTATTTACTATCCAAAGACCCATTACTATGAGCAACTTTTAGACGGTCATGATATTGTTATATTTGATTTAGAAGATGAAACATTGGCTCATTGATTCCCTCATACCCACCTCATCTGTCCTACTATTTGGCTGCTTTAGGTGTAATTAAGATTTTTTTAAATTTATTATGAGATTGTAATTATGGTTTAAATAAAAAATAGTTTATTATGATTTCAATATTTAAATTTAAATTTTGTTAAAATTTCTTATTTAGAGTTATCTATTATTGAATTTTATTTAAATGGTTTCTAATTAATATTTTTAATTTCCTACTTCATTCCTTAATCTATATATTCACAATTATGTCTTTCCTACAATTGTGTTTTTTTTCGGTGTTGTAAATGAAATTTTACACAAAGAAAAAATAGAATGTAAAAACATTTAGAAAGAAATAACACATAGAAAAGAAAATGTCTTTATTATTCTATTGCTTCATAAAAGCCTTTATTTATAGGCATATAATTATAAATATAAATAATTTAAAATTTAAGGAGAATAAATGAGATTCAATGACTTTAAGAGTTAGAAAAATAAAAGAACATTCATAATAATGAATGTATTTATAATATTCATTGTTTTGAGAGTTGAGAAACTAAATGGACATCCACAATAGATAAATTCATAACACTCCCCCTTGGATGTCCATTTTACAAGTAATATGTCTCATTAAAACCTTACTAGAGAAAAAAACCAGTAGAAAAAAACTCTAGTAAAAAAAGAGAGTACATCATTCCTTGTATACTCTCTCTGTTCATAGTATCATTGAATATCTCTGAGTCAACGCATCTTAGTTTTATATACTAGTCTTTTAAATTTTGAAGTAGATAAGATTTTGGTGAATAAATCTGTCAAATTATCACTTGAATGAATTTGTTGTACGTCAATATCACCATTCTTTTGAAGTTTATGAGTAAAAAAAAAATTTGGTGAGATATGTTTTGTTTTATTTCCTTTAATATATTATTCCTTCAACTGAGCTACACATGCAGTATTTTTTTCATATAGTATAGTTGGAGTCCCCTTTTCAAAAAATAGTCTACATGTCTCTTAGATTTTTTGAGTCATGGATCTCAACCAAATACATTCACGACTTGCTTCATGAACTGCTATAATTTCTGCATGGTTTGAAGAAGTAGCAGCAAGTGTTTTTTTTTATAGAACGTCATGATATAGCTATATCACCATATGTAAATAAATAGCCTATTTGAGATCAAGCCTTGTGTGGATCAAATAAACATATAACATCTACATAACCAATGAGTTGTGGTCTAGATCCATTTGCATATAGTAATTCCATATCAATAATACCTCGAAGATATCGAAAAACATGTTTAATTTTATTCTAATGTCTTCACATTGGACAGAAGCTAAAAATAACTAAAAGGCTGACATTAAAAGTTATATTAAGCCTTATATTATTAGCAAGATATATTAATGCACCAATTGTATTAATATGTGGTACTTCAGAATCAAGAACTTCTTCATTATCATCTCAAGGTCGAAAAAATATTGTTTCACATTAAATGAGCGAACGACCATTAGGGTATTTAATGGATGTGTTTTGTCCATCACTACAACAAAACCGTGGCATTACGACGGCTTTTAAGTGGGCGTAACGACGATTTTGACCGTTATGCCCGTTAACGACGGTTTTAAAACCATCGTGGAACTCTAGACATAACGACAGTTTTAGCCAACTGTAGAAATAACCGTCACTATGACTAACTTAACGACGGTTTAAAAACCTTCGTTACTTATTATATTTTTTTAAAATTTTCTATTAATAAAATTAATTTAATTTTTTATATAAATTTTAGTTTTAATTTAAAATATAATATTTTGTGCTATCCATAATACTAATAATGCTTAAATTTTTTTATTATTAAATTTTTATGCAAAATAAAAATTAATTTATATTTTTAATATTTTATAAATTAATTTAGATACATTTTATTTTATTATATAATAATTAAACGTGTGAATTATTTAATAATTGAAAATTTTATTTTAAAATTTATTAATATTTAAATAGATACTAAATATGCATAAATTATTGAATTATAATGAATCTATATATAAAAAAATATATGTACAAAAAAATTAATAGTAACGAACATAACAAAATTATATATACAAATATAATAACTAAATCAAGTTCCCGGACCCTGCGGATGCTGATCACGCTGATGCCCACTACCACGATCACTGGGGTCCTGAAAAATAAATTTTGTTTGTTAGAATTTTTAGTGTTTTCAAAATAAACAAAATTATACCAACAATTTTTATGTATTAAAAGGTTACCCTGAGTCTGGGACTATGAAGTCCTGAAATTTCAGGTGGCAACTGACCTTGAAATTTTTGTAGCAGGAACGTCATAGCAGCCTCCATCTGTGCTTGCCATGGTGCGAGCTCAGCATCTCATCGCTGCTGCTCAGCATCTCGTCGCTGCTACTCGACGTCCCGCTCCTGCATAGCTGTCTTTAGGCACTCCACCTCATTCTGTAAGTCGTGGTATGACCGCCCAAACTGTGAGCTCGACCTAGACGAACCACGACCGAAAACTTGAGTTGGACAAACACCCAACCCAAATCCTCGAATGCGGCCGGAGTGCTCCTTAGTGCCAAAAGCTCTCGCAAGCGAATCAGCCGTCGAGAGCTCTTGGAACGAGTTGTCCTCCTGCTGAATCGAAGCAATTTTCTCCTAACATTCAATAACAGACAATTAATAATATTAAACATTATCTAAAAATTAAATAATTACCCACGTATGGTTGATAAAAATTTATTACTTACGCAACAGCCCGAACTTCGTCGTTGATGTATGATCTATCAACTCTTTTATGAGCTGCCGTCCATACATCATCACGAGTCACTAGACCCCCAATAACAATCTCCTGAAAATTATAATAATTAATCAATTTATGATTATATATATTATAGTCTTCTCAACATTTAAAAAAACAAAATATTTATAGATTTAACTTTACCATCTCTGTCTTTTTACGCGCAAGGTTTTTGGATCTAATAGTGTGTGGCATTGTCAGCTGTCTTCTGTTCCGTTTATTCTTCGGATCTGATGCAAATTGAGGATTCAGAAGATCAAATATTTTCCATGCCTCAGAATCCTTTGGATGCCTCATGATGTCGTCAGAAATTTTGTCCTCATAAAGCCATATCATAAATTCAGCAGTTTTAGAAGACATGAACAATCTCTGCAATCTTGGCTTAACTAAAAAGTATCTAAAAATTTATTAGGCATCTTTTTCCGTTTCTCCCCTTTTTGTTTCGGTTTCCACCATGGTGTGGAGCACTTACTACAAGTTTCGCTACTTTCATGCTCATCCCAGTATAACATATAATCATTTTAACATGCATGAATTTTTTTGTAGTTCAACCCCAACTTATTAATGACTTTTTTAGCCTTGTAAAATGAAGACGAAATCTTGGCATCTAGGAATACATCGACAAGCAACTCAAGTACCATCGACATTGCTTTGTCGCTTAGGCCGCACAAACACTTGATGTGATACAACTTCACCAAAAAAGACAATTTGGAATACTTTTCACACCCTTCATAGAGTGGTTGTTCACCATATTTCAATAACTCATAAAAATCTTTGACACTATCATCCATCCTTTCTGTTGACTGTGGAACTGACACATCCACAGAAACGATATTCTCATTTTCAGGGTGAATCCCGAATGCATCACGAACTATGTTCTGCACAGGTCATCTCGAACTATGGGTTATGAGACCTCAATTGGCATTATAGCATGTCCTACAGCAGGTTCTTCTGTAATCATTTCTCCGTGCAAACTCCAAAAATTGTATCCCTTCGGAAATGGTTTGACGATCAAATGTTGGAGCACGACCTCGATGAGTTGCCATTTCTTGAATCTACACTTTGGGCATGGGGCATGGACATATTATTCTACCTTCGACCCCAGAGTTGGCATTTGCGAATTCCAAAAATCCGTCTAAACCATTTAGGTATTCTATTGATTGTCAAGGTTTATTGATCCAAGATTTATCCATTTCTAAAATAATTATGAATTTAGATAACAATTAATCTAAATAATTCTTACTCTGAACTAAGATCAAACATCACTATTTTACATGAGAAGGGATTTGCAATTAATTGTACATAAAACACAATACATTTTGAAGAGGTTTAAAATGTTTTACGTGTAAAAATTTTGTAACAAACTTTATGATACTTGGCATTTAGTGAAGCACCAAATAACAAATCTTCGTTATTGGTTCGCTATAAATAAAGAATCTTGATCCTAAAGAGTTTAAGAGAGATATATAAGAGAGAGTGAGATAAATGATGACATTGACTTACATAATATAAAATAAAACACTTGAAATATCTCTACAAATCCATGAACAAAAAATCTAACTTTTCAAACAGTGCCATTGATAAAATCTTTGGTCATGTGTTAATTTTATTTCATTCTCCTAATGTTATTAATTAAAAGGATGAATTTCATGATCAAAATCTCTACGAATTTGAATTTTTTGGAAAGGACAACCACTAGCAGCAAAAAATTGAATTATGATTTTACATCTGCCGCTAGGATTTCAATTATAGTATTTCCATGGTAAAATTTCTAACGAACTCATATAGGGAATTGAAATTTCAATTCCCTATCTGAAAAAGTAAAATCAGTGGCTCATACAAGGGCCATATATTCAAGAATAATTCTACTCAATTACATCTAAAATCTTTTAAAAGGATGATTTTTATGATCGAATTTCTACGAATCTGAATTTCTTGGAAAGGACAGCTACTAGCAGCAAAAAATTGAATTATGATTTTACAGCTGCCGCTATAATTTCAATTATAGTATTTACATGGTAAAATTTTTAACGAACTCAGATAAAGAATGGAAATTTCAATTCCTTATCTAAAAAAGTAAAATCAGTGGCCCATATAAGGGCCATATATTCAAGAATAATTCTACTCAATTACATTTAAAATCTTGTTAGTTCCTTAATAGAGAATCTAGTGTAAGAACAAAGTGCATTAAAAATTATTACACTATTATTTTTTATTAATATTATGTTATTATATATTTGTTTCCATTTTTTAAAAACTACGTGTATTTTTAAATGTGTTTTATTTTTTTAAAACCAATTCCTAATACTAATTTTGTCTATTTACTAACATTTATTATTTTACCTCATCACCTGAATAAATATTTTAATATTTTAGTAACAACTGTCATATAATTTGACTATTACTAATTTACGTATATTATTTAAATACGTTTATCAATATAATAACTATTTTTGATTAATTTACATTCATTTTAATTATATTTTTTAAACAGTAAATAACTTAAATTTAAAACTAAATTCACTATCATTTTATACTAAATTTATAATATTATATATATTTATTAAATTTATATTAAAATATATGTATATTTTTAAAGTAGTGTCACAATTTTTTATAAATTGTTTTCAATACTTACTCTGTTTATTTATTAAAATTTATTATTTTACCTAATCAATTACACACTTCAATTCATTTACTAAATTTATTTTATTATATATATATATTTTTTATTTTTAAAACCTATTTGTAATTTTTATTAATTATTTTTTTAACTATGTGTATTCAATAACTTTTTTATATTATTCTATCAACACCGCCTCAAGATCTCTATTTTTTATTTTTATAAATCAATTCTAATATTAAATACGAATATTTTACTTCAAAAATAATTAAGTATAATAATTCAGGATTATTAAAAAAAAATTTCATCTTACATGTTTTTACCGAACATAATATATTATAATATTAAACATCGTAAATATTGTCAAAATAACACAAATTTTAAAATTGATTCATACAATATACATCACAATGTCAAATATATTTATAAAAAAAATAGTAAGTACATAAAATATATAATATTATCGCAATCTAACATACAATAATTTGAAATAAATTCATTTCAAATCAAATTAATTAGATTACATACCTTGAAATTGATTCCACATAAATAACGCACAAAAATCAAAATCGACGTGTCATCCCAACGTCAGAAGATCTTCACAAAAGAAAATAAAAAATAATATAAGAAAATATTTTGAACATAAAATATATAAAAAATTAATCAAACACAATTAAAAAGTTAAATGACACACCTTGAGAATAATAAATACAAGTCGCAAAGAATACCACAGTACAAAAACTCAAAAGTCACAATAAATAATCTTAGCTAGTGTATTATACGAAAAAGTATTATGAAAAACATTTGTAATACAAATGAGGAGGGTTACTGAATTTATAGGCGTACGCGTGGTTTAACGATGGTTGTAAACTGTTGTTAAACCAAAAAAAACCATCGCTAAATGGGTTTAACGACGGTTATAAAATAAACCGTCGTTAATTGTATGTTTAACGACGGTTATCAGGACAACCGTCGTTAAACCACACGAATACCGAGCAATGGTTAAAATTTCGAACGTTGGGAAGTTAACGACGGTTTCCTAGAAATCGTTGTCATTTAACGACGGTTTTGTATAAAACCGTCGTAATGTCCGTGAATTTTTTTCCAACAATCAGAACGACATAGATCACTATGGTTGGATCCTAACCATCCGTATTTAATGACGGTTTTGTGTAAATCGTCGTTAATTACCGAACTTTAACAACGGTTAGAAAACCATCGTTAAAGTTGGCTTTAGAGACGGCTTTTTGTAACCGTCGTTAAATATTCGTCGCCATTCCCCGTCTTTCTTGTAGTGCATATAAAATTTTTAAGGAATTTTTTTTTATAAGTTGATTGATGAATAAAAATTTCATTTCTCAAATGCTCAAATTGTAAGTCAAGAAAAAATTTTATTTTTTCAAGATTTTTCATTTCAAACACTATTGCTTTTATAATCTCTTCAAGAGTTTAAATAATATTTAAATCATTAACATACATTATAATAATAGCAAATTCTGAATTTTCTTTTTTTATAAAATCACATGGATATATATGGTCGTTCTTATAACCATAATTTAACAAATATTCACTGAGACAGTTATACCATATTCATTCAAACTATTTTAATCCATATAAAGATCTTTATAATTTAATTGAATAAAATTTTTGAGATTTTAAATTATATGCTTCAAGCATCTTAAATCTTTTTGAAATTTTCATATATATGTCATTATCAAGTAACTCATATAAATATGCTGTAACAATATCCACAAGACGCATATCAAGTTTTTCATGTACTGCCAGACTAATGAGATACCAAAATATAATTGCATCTACCACATGAGAATATGTGAAATTATAATTAATTTCAGGTCTTTGTGAAAAATCTTGTGCAACAAGTTGTACGATGTACCCCACAGTTTATTTATTTTTATTTATTTTACGTAAAAATACCCATTTGTATCCAACGGGTATTACACCTTCAGGTGTTTGTATAACATCCTCGATTTTTTCTTATGTTACTAATTGGAATTTATTTATTTCAGAGAGGAGAAAACATTTTGGATCTCAAGGAAATATTAAATTCTTTTACAATTTTACTCAAATCAAACAAGATCTTAGGATGGTTAAAATGACATTTATGTAATTTAATTGAAATGGAATTTATATAAATTCCTTGAGATGACATTTATGTAAATTTTTTAAGATGACATTTATATAAATTCTTTGAAATGACAGTCTTATAAATACTCTAAGATGACATTTTTGTAAATAATAAAAGATGGCAAAGTTGTACATATGGGGTGGTAGGTAAGGAAATTTTTTAATAATTATGAGGGAGGTAGGTAAGAAAAATATTAACAATTATGAGGGAGAGGAGGGAGTGTCCGTAAGGAGTGTTGGTAAGAAAGAGAAAGAAAAGAAAGAAAAAAGAAAAGAAAGAAAGAGGAAAAGAAAAAGGAGGAAAATGAAGAGAAAGAAGAAGAAGAAGAAAAAAGAAGAGGAAAGAAAATCAAGATAATTTCTTGATCATCTATCTAATTTCATCATTTTTACTTTAAGAATATTCTAATTCACGGTATGGATGTAGAATTTTTGTGTGGTAAGAATCAAGCACCAAAGTTTAAAGATTTATTTGAGGTAAATTTAACATCTACTTATGAATTTTGTACAAAATTATATATATATATATACTTTTAGATTTATTTAGATGTAATTTTAGATAACATGTAGTCTAAATATTTATATGGAATTCTGTTTTTATTGTATAGATATGCATATGGGCGTCTTAGCTTTTTATTGGCTTTGACATCACCTCAATTGGAGTCCATAAGAGGGAGATATAGCTGATTACTTGAGCAGAAATCAGAATCAGTTTAGAATTCAGATTGGTAAAATAATCATTTTTGTTTTTAATTTTTTGGGGATAATCCGTAAGGAATCTGAAGAAATAATAAACATGAAAGTTGTAGATAATTGTCTTAACTTTTTATAGGATTTGAAATTACCTCAATTGAAATTTGTATGAGGGAAATATGATTAAATAAATAAATAAATGTCATAGAACACGATCTGATCGTGTTTTGGGTTACTTTAACATGGGTAAGCTTTGTTCGGAGTTATTTTTGAGTATGTTTGAAATATTTTTTAAATATAGCCATATCTTGAATATGATCAGACCGTGTTAAATGCTGAATTATCATATTTTTTTTATTATTTTTTACTTAAAAATAATCTTATTTATTGAAATATTTTTAAGAAATATATATTCAAAAAAAATATTTTTAAAATGATAATTTTAATATCACAAATTATTCTCTCTTTTTTTTAATTTAAAATAAATCATATTAAATATTAATATATAATAAATAATTATTAATTATTTATAAAAATAATATATTATATTATAAAAATAATTAAATAACAAGCAGCTTGAAAAAGAAGAGAAAACAGTGCCCCATTGATTTTCGTATCAGCAGAATGCTTGTTGAAATGCACCCTTCAAGAGCGTAAAATTCAAAAAAGATATGCAAGTACCCTTATTATTTATTGTCCTCTTATTCATTGTCCTTGCCTGCTCGGCACCTTCAGCCCCTTTTGGATAATTTTTTCTGCGGCCCATTGTTTTTGTAAAACATTATACTTGTCATATTATGAGAAAGAAAAAAAAAGGAAAAAGCAAACTAATGTTGCCTGCTTTAGATGGCATTCTGAACTATACTAATCGTGCGTCTGCTGAACACAATTAAAGACACTTACAAAGTCCTCACGGGCATCAGTCCATTTCTTATGGACACCGACATCATGGAACTTCAATTTGTATTTGTCTTCAACCTTCTTTCTCTAACAGTGCACGCATATGATTATTTTTGAATTCACTCTTTATTTGTCATTGGCCTCTACAGCATTAACAAATTAAATGTCATGTTACCAACTAAATGGAAAATAAGTTGCTTTTGAGTTTTTTTTCTATTTTTTTAAAATTATCTAAGAGTATAAACATTAAATTAAAGCTAAAAAACCAAAGTATTGGTATATATAGTAGCATTGAAGATTAAACCTAAAACCTATTATAAATATCATGTTATGCTTTTTGGGGCTTGAATTTTTTTTTTTAATATATTGTAACTATGGATCAGAGAGGAATTTTATAATTCTTTGAGAAGATTTTGCAGAGGCTTCTTTAAAGAATTTAAAGATTGAGATAGAGGTAGACACTGATAGGTAGCTAGATAGCACAAAGCAAGAACACAAAATGAAGAATCCTCCCAAATTATTTATATAGGCGCACTATCTAAAGAACACAATGGAGAGTTAATCTCTAAAAATATTAGTTTTTAAAAAAATAATGTGTAACAAGTTTGATTTTGTTAAAAATTAAAAAAAAAAATTAATGTGCAACTAGTATAATAATTTATGAATTAAATTATACAGTTAAAAAAAAATCAGAAACTGCAGTTAATTGAATCTACGAATTTCGTGACAGAATTATTAATTTACTTTAAAATTAAATGCTACCTCATATGAACCATTTCCCTGCTTACAAGAATAGTTAAAATAACTCTGGAACTTTCTCGGAATTATCTGATTTTATGGCACTACCAAAAGGATACCTGCATTAAGGATGATAGGGTCATTCAGGTGCTTCGCTTAAAAAGATGCCATGATTTCCGAGTAATAAATTTTATGATGATAATAGGTAGCCATAGTCAATGTTGATCCGTTGAGGAGAATATTTAATTCATCTTCAATTGTTGCCATTTTGGTTAGCTATAATGATGAAAAAAAGATTATTTTCATGATTTTTAATTTAGTCTCTTATAATTTTTTTTTAATTTAAATTTTAACAAACGAAAATAGTTATAATGCCATTTTTTGATTAAATTACCGTTCAAAATTTGATATTAAATTTAACTTACTATTACATTATAATTTTTTATCACAGTTAATCTAACTCGGACATATGAATTGACACTCATAGACAGAACTCATAATTTCATAAACAAATTAACTCAATTTAAGAATTTTGTTTATAAATACTATGTGAGTGTTAAGTTAAATTAATGTAACAAAAATTATAATATTTAAAGTAAGTTAAGTTTGACATTAAATTTTAGATAAAAATTTAATTCAAAAATAAAATTGCAAGTACTTCCATTTTTAAGGGAGTAAATTAAAATAATTAATTTAACAAACTAAATTATAAACTTACCTACCTGTCAGGCACAAAATTATACTTTTTCTTCATCAATGATTTATTTGCTACTTTTGCCACATAAGTTAGTAATAGCATTTCCGACGGCATACATATGCCTAGAATCCAATTGACGTATGTGCTCTGGTTTGAAACAATTTTCCCTGAAAGGAGAGGATGAAAGGAAATTGTTTGATCCAATAATATTGAAGTATGTACCTCTTTCCACTTTCCTTTCATATTATCTTGAAGCATTTCAATCCTGCATAACCTGGTACCTACCTTCCTTTCAGCTTATATTTTTGTTCTCTATAAACTTTGAATCTAAAAGTTTTGTCTAGTGGGAGTCACGTTGGTTGATTTTAGTACTCCCTTTTGCTTTACTTCTCAATAATAGACATAGACAGCTCACAGAAGCCTCTTGTCACACTTTGACACATCAGCGCTAGGCACGACGTTGACATGATTTGGCGCCCAGTAAGCAACTGTGCCATATGAACATCTAGAAGGTTCTATAATCTTTTAGAATATTCTAGATAATTCTTGAACATTCTGGAAGTCTCTAGAAGCTAGTAGAAAACTCTAGAATATATTGAAATACTCTAGAATATAGTAGAATACTCTAGAATGTAGTAGAAACATCTTGTAGGTTCTAGAATACTCTAGA
Source organism: Gleditsia sinensis (assembly GCA_037074535.1). Taxonomy (NCBI): domain Eukaryota; kingdom Viridiplantae; phylum Streptophyta; class Magnoliopsida; order Fabales; family Fabaceae; genus Gleditsia; species Gleditsia sinensis. The sequence goes on from CM073471.1 coordinate 23,315,746, forward strand.
ACCATGTAGAGACATCATGTAAATACAAGTAGACCTAGAATACTGTAGAAGCTTAATGTGGACCGTTGGATCAAATTGATCCCAACCGCTGATTCAAAGGGAGGTGGCCTATATAAACCCCTCACCCCCTCATTTGTAAACAATCCAAGAAGTTCTCATCAATATAAGTTCTCTAGCATTCTCCAAGTTCTCTTACTTTCTCTCTTGCTCTCTTTAGTCACTTTGCCTCTGAGAGAGGTGTCTTGAGAAAGGCTAACTTAGTTAAGCATCAAGAGGAGCGTCTTAGCTAAGTGCCGCACGGTTCTTACTAGGGGGAAAAGAGTAAGTTCGTGACAAGTGGTATCAGAGCCAAGGTTCGCAAAAGGCGTGAACGACTCTACTAGCATTATGTCGAACGTGACAGAGGAGCAAGTAGAATGCGTGAGGGGAAGGGATGTTTCCATTCCCGCCGGTGGTAGCAAGAAGTCCCGTGGTGCGAGCAGGCCAAGGACTGAAGACTTTGTTGTCTTGGAGGAGAGGGTGTCGCTGCTGGAGAACACCTTGGAGGCCATGGACATGCGCTTACAGAGGGGTGAACACGACAAGGAGATCTTAGAGTCTCACGTATTGGGACAACTTGATCTCATAAAGGAGAACGTGTTCAATGCTCAAAAGGGTGAAGAAGAAAAGGCTGAACGCCTTGATACCCTGGAGAGCAAGATAGAGATTGTCATAAGGCAACTTAATAGCCTTAAGGCATCTCTGGATGAAGTCAGGACGCGATCTAGCAGCTCTGCAGGTTAGAGTGGAGCACGGGAAACTCCAAGGATTGATCTCCCGAAGCCAAAGGAGTTCAAAGGCGTGAGGGATGCCAAAGAAGTGGAAAACTTCCTCTGGGAAATGGAGAGATATTTTGAGTGCATGAGCATTGAGGAGGAACATATAAAGGTACGCACTGCTTCCCTTTATCTTACTGACAATACAACTCTATGGTGGAGAAGAAAGTACGCAAACATGGAGAAAGGTCTGTGCACCATCAATACATGGGAAGAATTCAAGAAAGAGTTGAAGAGGCAATTCTTTCCAAAAAATGTGGTCTATGAAGCCAAGAAGAAATTGAGGGAACTCAAGCACAGGACTACCATAAGCGACTATGTTAGGGAGTTCACATCTCTCACACTCCAAATCCCTAACCTAGCCACCGAGGATGCTCTCTTCTTCTTCGTTGATGGTCTACAACCATGGGCCAAGCAAGAGTTGCAGCGAAGAGGAGTCAAGAATCTTGATGAAGCTATCTCTGCAGCTGAATCATTCACTGACTACCATCGAGGTGAGTCTAAACCCAAACCCCCTTCTAAGTATAACTATGGCAAAGGTGGGGGAGACAAAGGGAAGTGTGTTGCCAAAAAAGAGAACAGGTACTCTTCAAAGAAAGAGTATGAAGAAAAGAACAAGGCCTTCGTGCCAAGGACTGGATGCTTCGTATGCAAGGGTCCACATCAGATGAAAGATTGCCCCAAACTAGGGACTCTAGCATCTATTGCCGAGGAAAAGGAGTCCCAAGAGGTAGCCAATATGGGAACTCTTCAGTTGTTGAATGCTGCAAAAGCTGGGGAGCTTTCTCCTAACAAGGAGAGAAAGGGGCTAATGTTCGTGACCATCCATTTGAACGGGAAGCCTACCAAGGCGATGGTAGATACTGGGGCTACCCATAATTTCATCACACTGAGGGAAGCCGAGAGACTTGGACTAAAGGTCTCTCAAAAGATGGGGTGGCTCAAGACTGTCAATGCTAGTGGTCACGCCATTGCTGGAGCAGTTTACGGGGTAGACATGACCATGGATTCTTGGAAGGGAGCTGTGAATTTCTCTGTCGTGTGCATGGACGATTTCAAGATAATCCTGGGGATGGATTTCTTGCGACGGGTAAATGTCATACCCATGCCATTCTGTGACTCTGTGTGCATCATGGAGAAAGGGTCTCCATGTATGGTTCCCACATTCTCCAAGCAAAAGGGAACTCAGCAGATCTCTGCTATACAGCTGAAGAAGGGACTTAAGAAAGGGGAAGTCACCTATTTAGCTACTCTAAAGGAATAGTCCACAATAGAGAGGGAAGAGGATTTTCCATCCAGCATCAAGAAGGTCTTAGAAGAGAATAAGGATGTTATGCCCTTAGAGCTGCCGAAGCAACTTCCACCTAGGAGGAGGGTGGATCATAAAATTGAGTTGGAGCCGGGAGTAAAGATACCTGCTATGGCGCCTTACAAGATGGCACCTCCAGAGTTGGAGGAACTAAGAAGGCAACTTAAGAAACTCTTAGATGCTGGTTATATTCGACCGTCTAAAGCACATTTTGGGGCACCGGTATTATTTCAGAAGAAGCACGATGGGTCACTGAGGATGTGCATCGACTACCGGGCTCTAAACAAGGTAACTATCAAAAATAAATACCCCATTCCTTTGATAGCTGACCTATTTGATAGACTTGGAGAGGCCAAGTGGTTCACAAAGTTAAACTTAAAGTCGGGTTATCACCAAGTAAGGATTGTCGATGGTGATAAACCTAAGACCACTTGTGTCACATGATATAGGTCCTACGAGTGGTTGGTGATGCCTTTTGGCTTAACCAATGCACCAGCCACATTCTGCACCTTAATGAATGAGATCTTCCATCCATATCTTGATCGGTTCGTGGTGGTGTACTTGGATGATATTGTCATCTATAGCAATACCTTGGAGGAACATCTTAAACACCTCCAGATCGTATTCAAGGTATTGCGGGAGAATTCTCTATATGTGAAGAAGGAAAAGTGCTCTTTTGCGAGGAGTGAAGTACACTCCTGGGGCACGTTATCAAGGACGGGACCCTAATGATGGATCAGGCTAAGGTGAAGGCTGTACAGGAATGGGAGCCACCAACCAAAGTCTCAGAGTTGAGATCTTTTCTAGGGTTGGCAAATTACTACAGGCGGTTCATTCAGGGATGTTCTGCCATAGTCGCACCCCTCACCAACCTTCTGAAGAAGGATCATGCATGGAAATGGAGTGAGCGATGCCAACAAGCCTTTGAGGAGTTAAAGGCTGCAGTGACGAAGGAACCATTGTTAGCTCTCCCGGATCACTCAAAGATGTTTGAGGTACATACTGATGCCTTTGACTTTACTATTGGAGGATTTCTTATGCAAGAGGGGCATCCTATAGCATATGAAAGCTGCAAGTTGAATGAAGCGGAGCGGCTCTATACAGTGCAAGAGAAGGAGATGACAGCGATGGTGCATTGCTTGAGGATCTGGCGCCATTACCTGCTAGGGTCACACTTTGTCATCAAGACAGACAATGTGGCTACTAGCTATTTTCAGACTCAGAAGAAGTTGACGCCAAAGCAGGCAAGGTGGCAAGACTTCTTGACTGACTTCGACTACACGATAGAGTATAAGCCAAGGAAGGCAAACGTGGTAGCAGATGCATTAAGTAGAAAGGCTGAATTAGCTGCCATCTCTCAAGCCCAAGGGAACATCATGGAGCTTATCAAGGAGGGGATAAGCCATGATCCCTTGGCAAAACAACTAATAGAACTTGTAAGAGAAGGCAAAACTAGAAGATTCTGGGTGGAGGATGGTCTTCTCTACACCAAAGGGAGGAAACTCTATGTTTCAAAATGGAACAGTTTAAGGAGAGACCTCATTAAGGAGTGCCACGACACAAAATGGGTTGGTCATCCAGGATAGAGGAGGACCTTGGCACTACTGGATTCAGCCTACTGCTGGCCTCAGATGCAAGATGAAGTGGAGAGCTATGTGAAGACTTATCTTGTATGCCAACAAGACAAGGTGGAAAACAGAACTCCGAGTGGGTTGTTGGAGCCCTTACCAACACCGGAGCAACCGTGGGAAAGTATCTCAATGGACTTCATCTCTACATTGCCTAAGTCTGAGGGGTTTGGTTCCATCATGGTAGTGGTAGACAGGTTCTCAAAGTATGCTACATTTATACCTGCCCCTACAGACTGCACAGCCGAGGAAGCTGCCCGCCTATTCTTCAAGAATGTGGTTAAGTATTGGGGATTGCCTAAGACAATCATAAGTGATAGGGATCCCTGCTTCACTGGCCGCCTATGGACTGAGTTATTCAAACTGTTGGGTTCGGAGCTACACTTTTCCATAAGCTTTCATCCACAGACAGATGGATAGACTGAGAGGGTGAATGCGTTGTTGGAATGTTATCTAAGACATTTTGTGAGTACAAACCAGAAGGACTGGGCAAAGCTCTTGGACGTAGCACAATTCTCTTACAACCTTCAGAAGAGCGAGTCTACAGGGAAGAGTCCTTTTGAAGTTATGGCTGGGCAACAGCCACTTACGCCTCACACTCTTACAAACTCTTATCAGGGGAGAAGCCCAGGAGCTTACCACATGGTGAAATCTTGGCAAGAGCAAGCCGATGTTGCATGCTCTTACCTAAATAAAGCGACAAAGAGGATGAAGAAGTGGACAGATAAAAAGAGGCGGGACGTGGAATACCAGGTGGGAGACATGGTCATGGTGAAGCTTCTCCCACAACAGTTTAAGGCCTTCAGAAAGGTGCACAAAAGCCTAATTCGTAAGTACGAAGGCCCGTTTGAGGTTGTTGGGCGAATATGAAAGGTTTTCTACAAGCTTAATCTTCCTCCAAGTATAAAGATACATCCGGTCTTCCATATCAGTATGCTCAAGCCCTACCATAAAGATAAGGAAGACCAAGGAAAGAGTGACTCCAGACGAGCGCCTCCCATTGTTATCAAGTCTTTTGATCGAGAAGTGGAGGAAGTCTTAGCCAACCGAGTCCATAGAAGGAGAGGGGTACCACCAAGTACCCAATATCTCATCAAATGGAAGGGATTGCCAGAGAGTGAGGCTAGCTGGGAAGCAGAAGAAGATCTTTGGCAGTTCCAAGACCACCTAAAGCGCTTTCATGAGATGAGCACGACGGGGACGTCTGCGCTATAGGTGGGGGAGAGTGTCACACCCTGACACATTAGCGCCACGTAGGCACGACGTTGACATGATTTGACGCCCAGTAAGCAACTGTGCCATGTGAGCATTTAGAAGGTTCTAGAATTTTCTAGAACATTCTAGATAATTCTTGAACATTCTGGAAGTCTCTAGAAGCTAATAGAAGACTCTAGAATATATTGGAATACTCTAGAATATAGTAGAATACTCTAAATGTAGTAGAAACATTTTGTAGGTTCTAGAATACTCTAGAACCATGTAGAGACATCATGTAAATACAAGTAGACCTAGAATACTCTAGAAGCTTAATGTGGACCGTTAGATCAAATTGATCCCAACCGTTGATTCAAGGGGAGGTGGCCTATATAAACCCCTCACCCCCTCATTTGTAAACAATCCAAGAAGTTCTCATCAATAGAAGTTCTCTAGCATTCTCCAAGTTCTCTTACTTTTTCTCTTGCTCTCTTTGGTCACTTTGCCTCTGGGAGAGGTGTCTTGAGAAAGGCTGACTTAGTTAAGCATCAAGAGGAGCGTCTTAGTTAAGTGCCGCACGGTTCTTACTAGGGGAAAAAGAATAAGTCCGTGACACTCTGCCAGCTTATACGCACATTGAGTGCTGTTATGGACACTCAGCCTCCACGTGCACCACACACCTCATCTAACCCTTAGAGAGTGAAGCTCACATGCAACGCGTGGCTAGAACCTTAGATTTTGACCGAGTGTTGACCAACCTTTCAAAGCTTGATTTTTGCTCTTTTAGAGTTATTTTTTAAAATTTTGGACCTCTCACACTCATTTTTGTGATTATTTTAGGTTGAAACTGGTTGAAAAATTCTTCTAGGGAGAATGATAACTTTATGAGCAATTGTTTTGTAAGTAAATAATGCCTACGATGATATGTTTTACTGTTTTTATTACTTCTATGTCATATCTTTACATATTCTATTTTATCATGGTTATTTAAAACCCTCAAATCTTATGGTATTTACCAAAAATGTTTTATTTCACAATTAAAGTGTTTTAATTGAATAAATTTACACTACTTAAATATTCTTCACTTTAGAGCCTCTAGGAACTTTGGGACAAGGATAGTTATTAATATCCTCCGTTATAAAGTGAAAGGCATGACCTAAATTAATATTGAATTTCTAAAAAAGTTTATGAAATTAATATTTTGTTATTAGTTAATTGAGGTCAGGAATTATTGATTAGTTTTAAACTTTACTATAAATTTTGAGATTATTGACTTGATTTATTTGAAATGGAAACTTTGTTAGGAGAACTCATATATTGAATTTACATTAAGCGATTGTTTTTTAGACTTAATATATTGTTGATATATTATATCTCTATATTTTTAATAAATCATTATTGGATACTTTGAACTTATACCATGGAATGAGAAATCTTGTTGAATGTGACTTGACTAAAATGGAAACTTATGCGCCTATTGGCAACAACGATTATTTTGTTCATGAAGTTGGCATATGACTTGTAGTTCAGTAAGTTATTTTATAGACATGGGAGATGTTTGATTATATTATTGAAGGGACTGATTATACAAGAAATTCTTGATTTTATTTAAATGTAAATTTACACTTTATGTAATTTTGTTTTATTGGGAGAAGACTTATTCAGAAACATTGTTAATTAGCAACAATAAATGTTAGTCTTGGTGCACTTGAGTTAAGAAATGTATTGCTAGTCCTGTGTGTTGGTCAATGAATATGGATAATTGAATATAAATTATAAGATGAATACCTAATAGATATATGAGTGTGATGCCTAACGGACTTACAAACTGCTTGCCTAACTAATTGGTGATTACCCTTTGGACAATGTACTTAGGAAGTTATATTGGTTTTGATATACAATCATCCTAACTAATTTTTTTTTTCATTTATTATACTTTGATTGTGAAGGAATTTCTTTGAAATCATTAAATTTTCTATAAATGATCACTTTGCTATAATAATAGATACATATTATATTCGAACTCTGTGAAATGTTATGTTTATGCATTAGATCATGCTATCTATATTATCTATATTGTTGTTTAAAGGTTTGTGAGAAGAGATTATTATCAATACATGTGCCAATTACGTACTCCTAATTAATTTGAAGTCATGACATAAGTACACAAAATTAAAACATTCCATTTGGTAGAAAATTGTGTATAGTCTTCCAAATGAAGAGAGCAAGCGAAGGATGCAATTTGGATGGCAAAGATTTGTCCAACTAAAATTTGGACACTCATCTGAGCCTATGAGGCTAATCTCATAAAATCTTGAAGGACCATACCATTTTACCTTATCCATCTTCAATCGTATAGCCACTATGATTATTGCCAGTCCAAATAAGACAGTTTTGTTAAGGTTTGAGAGCTCACGAGATTACATATGAAAGTAACTTAGGGCGTGTTTGGTTGGATAGAATAGTTTGAGTGGGAATGGAAGAGAGAATGGAAAGAAGAATGGAAAAAGGAATGAATAAAGGAATGAAAAAATTTTACCATGTTTGGTATACAATGGAAAAATGAAAGGAATGGAAAAAAATCTGACAAAATGACAAAATTAACCCTAAATATTAAATAATAAAATTATATGTTATTTAAAAAAAAAATCCCCTCGGCCTTCTCTTTTGGTTCAGCTTCAGTGTGCTCCAGCCTCTTCTTCGTTCGAGAAATACCCCCTCGGCCACTCCCAGCAGCGCGCAATTCCACCGTTAGCAAAGCCGTGCCATTGCCGGCGTCACCGCGAGGAACCCAGAAACCCTTTCCACCATTTTCCCCTTGGTCTTGAACCCACCTCGAGGAACCCAGCAGCCCTTTCGACCCGAGGAACTCACGCTTTACCTGTCTTCCATATAATCCCAGGTAATCGTTATGGTTTATGGTTCTGGTATATGTTTTCAAAATTTTCATATATGAGGACGGTATAGAGGGTGTTTGATGAAATTCCAGACTATAATTTATGCCCATTTCTATCTTTCACTTTTTGCCGTCTTCATGGTGTCTGGGAATCGCCCACTTTGATAAGAAGATTGCTTTCAATTCGATTCTAGGCTATCATCCCAATTCGATTCTCAGTATTTTCGTGCTCTTTTCTTGTTCATTTGGTCTCTGCTCTGTGAATGATCAAGTGGGTACTGATGATAGCTTTAACTGTTTCCAGCTTCAGCTTCCCCAAGACTACGCTCAGGCCCTTTGATTTGCGATATATCAGAGGTGGGTAAACCTATTGGTAGTGACCCCACTGTTCATAATATGCTTGCTTGATTTGCTCTGTTATTATTGTTCATGGACCATTATCTGGTGTGAAGTCTAATTGGTCACTGTTGAATTCTTAAAAAATAGATGAATTTATGGTCTTAAGGAGTCTTGGGTTATTTTCTCATCAAGTGTAATGAGTGGAAGATGATTGCGTAAATGTTTTGTTTGTCTCCATGACAGGGCATAGATTAGAAGAATACCTCATTTAGGGAAACTTAGGATATTGGCAACTTGTTTTGTTGGTGTTGATAATCTCAATCTTCTGTTTTCTGTTATCGAGATTATAGCTTAATTCCCAATCCATGTATCACGCAATGGTTTGTATATCACTACAAGAAGCAAGACTTTCCATGATTACTACAGAGTTTGGTCACCAAAAACCTTAAATTTGCTAGTAAATGTCTTGTTTCTTGTAGTGTATGTAGATTAATTGTCATTCATTGCCATAGACATTTCAGAAAAGGGTAAATGGACAACAGTATTTTATCATTGTAGCCTTCTTCAGTGGAAGAACCATTTTATCATTTGTTCAGAGGTAGGATACAATCTTATTTTGTCATATGTTCTTTTATCGTGATGTACTTAATTATGTCTTGATGACAAATTGCCATGGTTCAGTTCCTAATTTTATGGTAGGTGACGTGTGAATTACTCATATGTTCCTCTTTCTATCTATGCCAGTGATTGATAATTCAAATGTACTTTCTTGTTTGTTTCTGTGAAATCCCCATATGAGCTTGAATTGGATGATAGTCAATATTGCTCCATTTTCTTTTGCTAGTTTTCAATTGGATAGATGAGAAATAGATAGCTCAAGAAGCTGAACATTTTTTGGGTCCTGGAAATTTAATATGTTGATTAACAGATACAGCTTATGTTATTTGGGGGAAAAAAGGAAAAAGTTGCTATCAGCTATTATGGACTTACACTTACACCGCTATTTAAGATTGAGATAAACTTAATATCAAAAGTTCAATTCTTAATACTGTCAAAGTCTGGAGAACTCTTTTGTAAAGAAAAAATAAAGGGAGACTTAATATCAGTGATATCCATCTTCAAAATAACAGGCATTCTTTTTTCTTTTTTCTTTTTTTTTGTATTAACTAAATCTCAATCTCATGGAGATCAACGACATTCATTATTTTTTTCAATGCCTTTGTTGTTTTGAGTCTTTTGTTGAAGGGTCATATGAGTTTCTGCCACTATCTAAATGGAAAGGGTTGGTCTCTGCTTTCTTGTGCCATTGTTGCCACTGTTTGAGGGATCTTGACGGTTCATCTCATTGCTGTCCTTTCGTGTGCATTACAGAAAATTGTGGCCTCATTCCTCAGAAGGGACTCTGCTTTAAATGGTATATATATTTTCTATTCAGTAGGTACGGATCATGGACTGTGTGACGTAACCTTTTGGGATTGGTCTTTACATCTTTTTCAATAGTCTCTTCCTCTGTAGTTAATATCTTGATTTACTATAAGTGATGTCTCCTCCTAATTAAGGGGAGACAAACAGATTGGGTTTTGATAATCATGCATCATGTAGTCTGAATATGAATCAATATATGCATAATTATTGTTGTACCAAAGAAATAACAACATTATTCTTTTCCAGGTTCAACTACTGAATTATGTCACAAGCTTCAAGTCACCAGAGTTCTGGGAACTTTCAGAGCATCCCCGTTGTGTGTTTTTGTGGGCAGCAAGCTTATCAACTTACGGCTTTCACAGATGATAACTTCGGAAGGAGATTTTTAACTTGTGCAAACTATCGGTCAATTGGGCGATGTAACTTCTTCAGATGGGTCGATCCTCCTATGTGTGAACATGGAAGACGTGTACTCGACAAACTGAGGCAGCTACGAAATTTACCGAGATCAAGTCGAGAAAGGATAAATCGTAATGGTGGGAATGCAGAGAACTCATGGAACTTCATTCGCCTTGCGTCATTGTGTGCTTTGTTGGTTATTGTAGTAGGATTTTGGATGAATGACATAATCAAAATTTGAGTTTAGTGATACAAAAATTTATCAATGTATCTTGTAAACACTTGTCTGACTATAAGTAAGATGTCTTTCTTTTTTGTTATCAATGTATCTTGTAAAAATTTGTCCTCCCATATGTAAAATATTTTCCTTAATTGTTATGGGTGTGGTTAATATATATACCATTTGTAGTCCCAAGAAAAAGTGCAAGTGCTTGTGGTTGAGGAATTATCATTAATATATATACCATATGTAAAATAGACTTGGGCATTTCAGCCTAGTTCAAATATACAACTATACTATCACAGAGATTAAATCAACAAAACATGCTAGCTGGAAAAGACATCCTTAGGCCAGCACATATATAACATATGAAGTAGATGTTTCAATGAAGTAGAGTCTTCAATGAAATAGAAGATCTCTATTCAAGGAAAACAAGTAAAAACATGCAAGCCACATACCAAAAGAGATAGATTCTGCAATGGCACTTCGATAGAAGACAATCTGGCAGTATACCCTAATATTCAAATGTTAAAGTAAATAGCTTGCTTTTAAGGGGTAAACACTAAACAACTTTAATTAGGCCAGCACATATAACATGAGTCATAACAAAATAACATACACAGGAAATTCAAATCTTGAAGATTCAAATGCAAATTTACATAGTATGAGTGCAGAAACAAACTTGTGCAGGAATGCATCCACTCATAATGGACAACTTCTCAGCACATCCTTTTGTAAGCTAACCATAGGATTAGATGCTCAAATTGACATTGGTTACAAAGGTATCAATACAGACAAGGCAACAACAGTAGCTAAATTAGATGCCATGTATATCGCAAACAAAACCATCAGATTATAACGGGCAATTCAAAAGAACAAAAATAGCATAACAAAAACAGAATTAGCATAACCTGAAGATGTTATAAATCTCAGGGTGGGAAAAATAAATGGTGAAACATAGTAATCACCTCATCACAGCATGCAAAATTTGCAATAGAAAACTAAATTGACACCAATACCCTGTATTCAGAAGAAATTCTTAAAACTTACCCAGCAAACCCTTTATGTACCCTTATTGCAAGCAGGGAAGATAGAATGAAAGAGAAACCCAAACATAATATTCAAAAACATTATCCATAATATCCACTAAACAATAGATAAAACAAGGTTCAAAACCTGGGACCTACTTGATGCAAATGATTTACATACTATCCACTGAACAATAGAGAAAACAAGGTTCAAAACTCAAAATCCACTACAATTGACTCAATTTAATTCAATACAATCAACTGAACACATAACTACTTGATGTAATCACGTATGATGATTTCCTTAACATTCGGTGGGAAGGTGGGGAACATTTCCAACATCGATTCATCTTTGCCTATCATCGTGGCCGCCTTCGCCATCTCGTGTATTGTGAAACCTGGGATCTTAGTCAACTCTTCCCACAATTTTCGTCTCATCTCAGCTATGTTTTCCTGGTGTGCAATACGACGAAGCTGGGTTGCAATCTCCATTGTGGATTCCTTGAATCCCTTGTCCAGCAAGTCAAAACCAATGGACATAGAATCCGCAATGACATCACTGTCGTTCCGACGTCTTTTGCGCGAGCTTGAAGTCACTTCAGTACCTGGAGTTGATGGTTGCTCAGACTGCTCACCATTATGCTCATCATCTTGATTTATATTCATTTCTCCAAGGCCATCAATCCCTTCATCAGCATTTGCACTCGTGTCGGTATTCAAAATATCAGCTATGGTCTGAGCATCCCTCCCAGAAGCCCTATCCTTCGCCCAGACAATGCAGAGATTTTCGAAATGACGAAATGCCTTAAATCTGAAAGGAGCTGCTTTCTTGTGTGACTGCATGAAATAAATGAAAATTAATAAGAATGTAATATTTCCAAAACGAAAATAATAATTATATGATGAATCATTATAACCCAAACCTTTAGGTACTCATCCCACACTGCATTCGGAGCTGTCACAGTATTTGTATCAGGATTCCAACCAAATCCACTAGTATTTGGCCCATGGATCATGTCATAGACAACTTGCCAAGTTGTCTTCAGTGTTTTCAGCCTCGATTGTATGTGGAGCATTCCTTTTTATCCCACACCCAGGAGCTTTCTCATTTATGTACCCTTCAATGTAGGTCAAGTAGCCTGGCCGAAATCCATTGTCCACCATATATTTTCCATCGGTCTTCATCTGTACAAGACACTGTACCAAAAAATTATCTTGCTCGGCAGTCCAAACGTGCTTGCTTCCCTGGCTACTGCTCACGTCCTCCATTAAAGCACTACAACAAATAAACTCAACAGCAGTGAAATAATATAAATATAAAGCAACAATAAATTACAAGATAAACATTATAAATAGCAGTTATCAAGGAACTAAATTTCCTTTCTTTTCCATCGAAACGACCGAAACGTTTCCGTTTCCTGAGTCACCGATGCGAAACGGAGTTATCGAAATGAAACGAAGTATTTGTTAAGGAATTATGCTATTTCAATTAAAATTGCTATGTTTTGAAATGTTTCGATAGAAATACTCTTGTTTCAATGGAAATTTTGGTGAAAATACTCTTATTTCGAGTTGTTTCAATAGAAATACTCTTGTTTCAAGTTATTTCGATAGAAATACTCTTGTTTCGAGTTATTTCGATGAAAATATTCTTGTTTCGAATTATTTTGATGGAAATACTCTTGTTTCAATGGAAATTTTGGTGAAAATACCCTTATTTCGAGTTGTTTCAATAGAAATACTCTTGTTTCGAGTTATTTCGATAGAAATACTCTTGTTTCGAATTATTTCGATGAAAAAGTACTAAACTAATTTGAAAAATAAAAAAATTGACAATATAAAAGTAGATGAAAATAACATTATATCATATCTAACACTAAGTTACTTTCTCTCATAAGTCACAACACTTTTATTAACTTCATACTCTCCCCTTTATTCTTATGACATTATTTTCCTTCATTATCTTTATTTTAAAGAAGAAACTACAAAAATGATACAAAGAGATATTGAAAGGTAAAGAGAGAGAAATAGACCTAAAGATAGAGATAGAATTATGGTCGACAGAGAAAGAGACTTAAATATAAATGTCACGAAAGAGTTAAGAAGAAGATGAAGAGATAGATGCAATAGAGAGATTGTTGTTAAATACTATTAGGATTTGAGTTGAAGTCCCTATTGTAGTAGTATGTTTACTTCCTATTCAATTATAGACATTAATTCAAATTAATTTTAATATAATTTTATATATCTATATCATTAATATTATGTTAAAATCTTTTAAAATTAAAAAAAAATTATTTGAAATTATTTGAAACGTTTCTTAAAAAATCTTCCGTTTCCTCAAAATTTTCGAAACGTTTAGAAATGTTTCCGTTTTTAGAGTCACCGAAACGGTACCTCGAAACGAAATTTAGTACCTTGGCAGTTATATAGATTGCTTCAAAGTACAACCTCTCAAATAACATAATATCAAAGTACAATCTCAAATATAATGTAATGTCAGATTACATAAAAATAAAAAGTTCATAAAAACGTCCTATTGATTTAGACGACAAACGTCCTAAACTCTTCTAAAATCATTAAACATTTCATTAGCTAGATGATCACGCCAGTTGCTCCAAGCGTCAGATGTTTCCATAGTTAATATCTGGTTGTCCTCCTCAAATTGATTCTCATTCTCATTCTCAGCCTCCATATCATGTATGGGATCATTTCTATTGTATCTCTTACACAAATTATGTAGCATGATGCGTATTTTCGCAAGTGTACGAATCGTTCAAGTAATAAAGTGTACAAAAGTACGGATATCGAACCCACAAGGAATGGTGTTACTAAGTACCGAAATTGACTAATCCTAATTTTATCTGAAAACCAAATTGTTGATTGTGTAAAAGACAAATTAACTTATAAATAAATGCAAAGAACACAATTGAATGTTTGTTCACAAATGATTAGAACGCTAAGGCATTTGATTTCGCTGAATCAATTCACTCCAATTTCATGGCATGTTATATGAGGATCAAAGTTACAATTGATGGTTGAAAAACCCGAACTTATCTAATACTCTTTCTCAAGTTATATTAGAATTACTTGTCTATGCTAATCAACTATATTTCTATGAAGATTAATCACAAACAAGCACATTATGATCTATGGAATTTCCAGGATAACCACATACATCATGCATTAGTTCTCACACTCGCATTCAACATATGGTACTTATCACAAGAAGCATTCATTACACATCTCCTCTCGGTCTCAATATAATGCAACTAATCATCTAAATTTTGGCCAGAAATTCAGAAGCATTGAGCATGGAAATAAATACTCAACTGAAATCAATGAACTCATATACCATTAACCACAAAAATCAGAGTTTCATGATTCAACTACATCATAGCCTTAGCAAGAATGAATTAGCTCATAATTAAAATGACAACAACAACTATCTCAACAGAATACATTACTATAAAAACGAAATGAACTGCAGAAAAACAGAGCTAAGGAAAAGAGATGAAGAACTCTTGGAGATGAACACTTGGCAGCAACAATGGTGATGATCCTTCAAGAATATCCAAGCTTTCAATCCAAAGTGGCTTCTTCTCCTCCAAAAACGCCTATTCTAGGTCTATTTCGCCGTCCCCTCTCTCTGTACCTTATGGTATTTATAGATCTAGGGTTTTTGGGGACAAATTTGGAACAAAAATCATAGAAAACGCGTTTGGCCGCCGAAACTCGCCGCCGGCGAAGTAATTCTCGCCGCGGCGAGTTTCTGGAAAATATTCTCGCCGCGGCGGGAGTCCTTTTTCGCCGGCGGCGAGACACATTTCGCCGCCGGCGAACTCATTTGGCCGGCGGCGAAAATGATCTCGCCGGCGGCCAGATTCAAATCCAAAATTGCGCTCTCGGGAAAATTTGCTGCAGCATTCTCGCCGCGGCCAAAATATTCTCGCCGCGGCCAGATTTCCAAACCTTGAAATCTTGCTTTTCTTGATTCTAACTCAATCTCGGTCATTGGCATTTGTCCCAAACTTCTCCAAACTTATGATTTTACCTGAAATTTGCACTTTAAACACGAAATACCCGTGAAATGACATTTGTGGATTAAATAGTCAAATAAACACAATTTCCACACAAATATCAATCTTTAAATCATAACAAAAGTGCAATAATATGACTCTTATCAACAACCCCCAACCAGCTTCTTGCTAGTCTCTAGCAAGAAAAGCGATCTATGAATAAAATCAAGGAGACATTAAAAGAAAAATTCAAAGACAATTTATTGTCTTTACAAAATTGTATTAAGCATATGCCATAAACCTTTAAACCCCTAGGTGGCCCTAGTAGGACGAGTGGTAGTCTCGTGAGGGCTTCCAGTGATGATACCCACAAACATCTTACCCTAAATTATACTAACTCAAAATACTCAAATCACACACAATTAATTTGCACAAATATTTCAAAAATTGTAAATATCACATAACACATAGAATAACTAAATGTCACCTAAGCTTTAAGAAATCTCAAATGCCAATGTCACTTTTGTTATTGACTCTTAAACATCCATCATACCACAAACCAATAGCCATAATGCCTAGATAATATTATGCACAACATCCACAAACACAAAGGTGAAATCTCAAACTCCATATGCTCATTTTTCAAACCTCTCTCCACTAATAAAAGAAAAATACACCATTTTGGATCAATAGGACTTAATATGCTTGTAATGTTAGGCTTAGGTATTTGGTTAAGAAAAATGGGAAGTGTCAAAATACAAATAAGAGAACTTATTAGATTAAACACAACCAATTAAGCAAAAATAAAACCATTAAACCCACATTGTTTCTTCTGATCATATCCCATTTTTCCAAGGATAAACAAAATTCTTTCTCAATCATTCACTTCAGTATAACCATCACTAATACTCTTTTATTTACTATAATGTGAAAGCCCTCTTCTTTCTTTCTTTCTTTCTTTCTTTCTTCTTTTTTTTTTTTTTTTTTTTTTACAATAGATAACCCCCAACCAAATTCTTTCAATATATGTGGAAAATAGCATTCCAATTGCTCTTTACAAGTTTGTGTTCAAAATTAAGTGCTCTTAACAAATAAGGTAGGAATTATATATATATTGTGGCTAAATAAAAGGTAGATTATAGAAAGGAAAAAGAAAGAAAAATAAGGCTAACAATGTATATAAATAGGCTCAAAGAGGTCACTAGTGATATAAGAATAACAAGGTAAGCTTAAAAATGGCACAATCGATCCAAAAACGGCCTATATCATATCCTAAACAGTGCAATTTCAAATTATTTAGCCTCAAGAGGTTTTCAAATGAGTTCTAGAGTTTTTTGAGATCACAAAAATGTCCATGAAAAATTCGCACATAAGACTTCTCTAAGCATTTAGACTAATCAACCAAGTCGTACCACATACCAAAAGAGTCGCCAACTAAGTAAAATCAACATATGAAATTATCTTTAAACCGAAGCAAAATTTAATGTCTTCTAAAAGCTACGTGTTATCACAATCACATTATTATCATCAACATGCAAATTAAATAAAATGCAAATGAAATCGAAATGCAGACACACAAACAAAATTACTAAAAATGAAATAACACAATTAAACACACAAACAAAATAACACAATTAAAACACAAACAAAACGACTAAAAATGAAACTAAGAAAAATGTACCATTTATCGTACCCCCAACCAAAACCTTACATTGTCCTCAATGTAAGAAGGGAAAACAACGAGTTTTTATTTTAACCCTAGATGGGAATGGTAGTGGCTTTAGCTCAATCTGGTTGGCTTCCTTCTTGACCACTGAGGTTGGAGTTTCATTTGTTCCCAAGTCCTTGAATGTTTGATCACTAAACAAATATGCATCATGTTCTGCCAGTAATTCTAAACATTGTCTCACTCCCTCGTCTTTCTCCTCAATTGTTGCAGATTTCAAAAGGCAAGCTTCTAGTGGTAGCAATGGAGGTCTCTTTTCAAAAGTTTCCGAGATTAACCTGTCAAGGGTGTTAATTTGAAAACAAGAATATACCTCACTTGGAGATTTCATTGCTTCAAAAACATCGAAAGTTACTTGTTCATCTTGCACCCTTAGAATGAGTTTTCCTTGTTGAACATCAATCAATGTTCTTCCAGTTGCAAGGAATGGTCTCCCCAATATCAATGGTATCTCTATATCTTCCTCCATGTCAAGCACCACAAAATCTGCAGGAAAAATGAATTTGTCAATTTTAATTAAAACATCCTCAATTACCCCTCGAGGATATTTCACCGATCTATCTGCTAATTGTAGAGAAATTGAAGTAGGTTTTACTTCTCCTAGGCCTAGTTTCCTGAAAACAGAAAGTGGCATCAAATTAATACTTGATCCTAAATCACATAGGACTTTATCAAAATTGCAACTTCCTATAGTACAAGGTATAGTAAAACTCCCTGGGTCTTTCACTTTCTGTGGCAGTTTTCTTTGAAGAACTGCACTGCACTCCTCATTTAGCATGACAGTTTCATAATCTCCCAGCTTCCTCTTCTTTAATAGAATTTCCTTCATGAATTTTGCATACTTGGGCATTTGTTCCAACATCTCTGCAAAAGGAATGTTAATATGCAATTTTTTAAAAATTTCCAGAAATTTACCAAATTGATTATCAAGCTTTTTCTTCTGCAATCTTTGAGGATATGGGATAGGAGGCTCATATTTTGCATATGGGGAAGGTTGAACATCTTGGAATGTTGATGGCTTTTCTTTAGCTTCCTCCATCTTTTGCTCTGATTTCTTCTGCCATTCAAGTTCTTTACCACTTCTCAATGTGATAGCCTTTACATGCTCTGTAGGATTTATTGTGTCACTTGGCAATGATCCTTGAGGCCTTTCTGCAATCTGCTTTGAAAGCTGACCCAGTTGGTTTTGGATGTCCCTGTTGATTGCCTCTTGATTTCTGAAATTTGTTCTTGACTCCTCAATGAACTTCCCCAAAATTTCTTCCAAATCTGTTTGTTTCTTCTCTTGGGGTTGGTAGGAAGATGACGGTTTGAATCCCCATTGGTTATTTCCCCATGACAAATTCGGATGATTCCTCCAACCTGGATTGTAGGTATTCGAATATGGGTTATGTGGAGGTCTTTGGAAATTTGAGACATAGTTGGCTTGTTCAGCATTTGGTGAAGCAAATGGATTTCCAACTTGGCACTCAATACTAGCATGATTTCCACCACATAAATTACATTCTGCAGTTCGTTTGGATTCAAACTTGGATGACAAAGAATCCACCTTTCTTGAAAGAGCAGCAACTTGAACCGACAAAGCATTCACGGAATCAATTTCATGCACTCCTGCTGGTCTTTTTACAGTTACCCGCTCTGAATGCCACTGATTGTTGTTTTCTGCCATGATCTCTAACAACTCATGAGCATCCTCTGGTGTTTTTCCCATTAAAGACCCTCCAGATGCAGCATCAATCATTGCCCGATAGTTTGAAACCAACCCATTATAAAATGTAGAGACTTGCAGCCAAATTGGTATACCATGATGTGGGCACTTCCTCAACATTTCTTTGAATCTCTCCCAAGCTTCATACAATGATTCTTGATCATATTGTGTGAAAGATGTGATTTCATTCCGCAATTTTGCTGTCTTAGCAGGTGGAAAGAACTTGGACAAGAACTTCTGAACCAACTCATTCCATGTTGTAATTGATCCCGGTGGTAATGAGTTTAGCCACTCCTTGGCTCTATCCCGAAGTGAAAAAGGAAAAACCCTTAATCTTATGGCATCTTCAAACACACCATTTATCTTGTAAAGATCACACACCTCCAGAAAGTAAGCAATATGTGCATTAGGATCATCCTTTGACATTCCCCCAAACTGATTTGATTGAACCATTTGGATAAAGGATGGCTTTATCTCAAAGTTATTGGCTTGAACAGTTGGCCTCCTTATACCCGAAGTGGTTCCAGCAACATTAGGCGCAGCATAATCCCTCATAGCTCTACGATTTCCACCTCCCTCAACAAATTGTGGATCCATGGCTGATTGTCTATTAGGAGCGGAGGTTGAACGCCTTCTCTCTCGGTTTAGACGCTTATATGTTCGATCAATTTCCGGATCAAAAGGAAGAAGGTTAAGGCTTCGTGCACGTCGCATACAAAAGTCCTACAATCTGAAAAATCAACCAGCACTCACACAACACTAAGTTACCCTCTTTTTTTTCTTTTATGATAAATAAAATAGAAGAGCAAAACAAATAACTGAAAAATCTGCAAGAAATGACTAAAGTAAATAATGCAAACAAGCAGCAACAACTCTAAATGAACAAATGTTCAACACAACTCACAAACTCAAGTTAGAATAAAAATTAAAACTGAAACAATGTAAAAGGCAAATTAACTTCAAATTAAAACTAAGATTAGGTAGTATCGATATTAATAATCAAACCATTCCCCGGCAACGGCGCCAAAAACTTGATGCGTATTTTCGCAAGTGTATGAATCGTTCAAGTAATAAAGTGTACAAAAGTACGGATATCGAACCCACAAGGAATGGTGTTACTAAGTACCGAAATTGACTAATCCTAATTTTATCTGAAAACCAAATTGTTGATCGTGTAAAAGACAAATTAACTTATAAATAAATGCAAAGAACACAATTGAATGTTTGTTCACAAATGATTAGAACGCTAAGGCATTTGATTTCGCTGAATCAATTCACTCCAATTTCATGGCATGTTATATGAGGATCAAAGTTACAATTGATGGTTGAAAAACCCGAACTTATCTAATACTCTTTCTCAAGTTATATTAGAATTACTTGTCTATGCTAATCAACTATATTTCTATGAAGATTAATCACAAACAAGCACATTATGATCTATGGAATTTCCAGGATAACCACATACATCATGCATTAGTTCTCACACTCGCATTCAACATATGGTACTTATCACAAGAAGCATTCATTACACATCTCCTCTCGGTCTCAATATAATGCAACTAATCATCTAAATTTTGGCCAGAAATTCAGAAGCATTGAGCATGGAAATAAATACTCAACTGAAATCAATGAACTCATATACCATTAACCACAAAAATCAGAGTTTCATGATTCAACTACATCATAGCCTTAGCAAGAATGAATTAGCTCATAATTAAAATGACAACAACAACTATCTCAACAGAATACATTACTATAAAAACGAAATGAACTGCAGAAAAACAGAGCTAAGGAAAAGAGATGAAGAACTCTTGGAGATGAACACTTGGCAGCAACAATGGTGATGATCCTTCAAGAATATCCAAGCTTTCAATCCAAAGTGGCTTCTTCTCCTCCAAAAACGCCTATTCTAGGTCTATTTCGCCGTCCCCTCTCTCTGTACCTTATGGTATTTATAGATCTAGGGTTTTTGGGGACAAATTTGGAACAAAAATCATAGAAAACGCGTTTGGCCGCCGAAACTCGCCGCCGGCGAAGTAATTCTCGCCGCGGCGAGTTTCTGGAAAATATTCTCGCCGCGGCGGGAGTCCTTTTTCGCCGGCGGCGAGACACATTTCGCCGGCGGCGAAAATGATCTCGCCGGCGGCCAGATTCAAATCCAAAATTGCGCTCTCGGGAAAATTTGCTGCAGCATTCTCGCCGCGGCCAAAATATTCTCGCCGCGGCCAGATTTCCAAACCTTGAAATCTTGCTTTTCTTGATTCTAACTCAATCCCGGTCATTGGCATTTGTCCCAAACTTCTCCAAACTTATGATTTTACCTGAAATTTGCACTTTAAACACGAAATACCCGTGAAATGACATTTGTGGATTAAATAGTCAAATAAACACAATTTCCACACAAATATCAATCTTTAAATCATAACAAAAGTGCAATAATATGACTCTTATCATAGCATACAACATGCCATGATGACACGATTATGTGTTCTCACAGGATAGAACGATGGATGCCTAAGTATAGCCCAACGATTTTTCAGCATCCCAAAACACCGTTCAATGATATTTCTTGCTGATGAGTGTTTCATATTGAAATGCTCTTGTGCAGTGTTCGGTTGACGCCCTTCTCTCCACTCATTTAAATGATATCTTTGACCTCGATATGGTGCTAAAAATCCCTCACAATTTGTATAACCAGCATCTACCAAATAGTAAAACCCTACATTAAACAAGTGTGTAAATTCAAATAGTTAGCTAATATAGTTTAATGATACTTTCCATTTAAAAAAAATTTGTGTAAACATACGGACCATGTGGAACTTTTAGTCCACCATTTACTCGGCCAATTGCATCACGTAAAACTCTGCCATCCGCTGCAGATCCTTCCCATCCAGGGAAGACGTAAATAAACTCGCCATCTTGTGAGCAAACTCCTAGTACGTTCGTGGATATCACCCCTTTTCTATTACGATATTTTGCTTTTTGATCTATTGGTACTTTGATCGGTATGTGAGTTCCATCAAGGGCACCGAGACAATTCTAACATCCATATAAAAACTATTTGCGTTAGAAATAATAGTACAAATATAAGAGAATAACCTTTTAAGAAATTTGGTCAAATCAAGTATAGATTTTATACTAACCTTGAACCATTTCCATCTATTATCTGTTGAATTCTCACCAACTGGCTCTGCGATTTTAAACAACTCTCCATGCAACCGCATCATAGCTTTCAAAACTAAGTGAAAATACCTACTAATTGTCTCCCCAGACCTCCCAAACTCATACTGTATGACTCTATTTTTAATGTCATGAGCGAGAATGTGAAGAAACATCGCTACTTGCTCATCAACCAACATATTTTTTGAAGGTTTTAATCCCCCAATATTATCAAGCATGAAACAGAGGCGATCAAATGTTAACCTATACATCCTAATTTGATTATAACACATACTGTCAGTAGAGTGAACCATATTTCTAAGGTGGACCCTCTTTTGGTGAAAATCTATATTGTATCTGGCGGTGGGCCTACGCATTAACCTACGACGATGAAAGGCCATAAGCACACAAATTATAATGCGCATTTTACGTAATGTGTTAGCCATTTGTAACCACCAGTATAATACAATATACAAGACTTGTGCAGTCGTCTCGTCCATTCCAGAAAGGAGAAAATATACCTTTAAAAACATAAAGAGAGATGATTACAATGTGCGGTGAGAAATAAACAAAGAAAGACATTAATATGCTTTTTAAACAATGAGTTTCTGGAATATGATTATTATTTGACACACTTGATGATTGAAACTCACTATATGCTTTTTAAATAAACAAAGAAAGACATCAATATGCTTTTTGCTTTTTGTATTATAAATAGTTCCATAGTTACTACCTACGAATCAGTTGCTCTTCCTCCAAATCAGATTAGCTCCCACTGGCTAATGGCTATTGAAAAATAGATGAAACTCAAATGTAAAGACAAGAAATGACTAGGTACCGGAAAGCAAAAGACTTGAATCGTTATACTGGTGATTTGGTTGATTATGCTGGTGATTTGGTTGATTATGCTTCACTTATATCGTTAGACTGGTGATTTGGTTGATTATGCTTCAGTCATTACTGCACTAATTATTGGTGTGAATTAATAGGTTTTGATTTGGTTCGTGCATGTATGCCAAACGACAAGATCAAGCTCCATCATTACTATTTTAATTACAGTGATACACCTACATGCAACTTTTCTTCTTTTTTTTTGGGCTTCAGGTAGAATCAACTTTCCAAGAATCTAATTGTTTGACCTTCAACTAGAGCAAAACTGCATAAAGCTACTTTGTTGATCATTAAAATTTTTTCCATCTATAACTTATGACTGAATGACTTTCATTGGTAGATGGCTCATCTTGATTCCTACTTACCTTCCCAGATTCATGACTTGTGCCATTTCATCTTCTATTCACATATACTTTGAAATTTTGAACTTTGGAAGAGTTGCAGCAAGTAACCATGAACTTTCAAGTCTGTTAATTAAACCCTTGAACTATGGGAAATCTTGAAATAGGGGATTGTCTTTTTGCAGAGAAATGAAACCCCGCAGATAAGGCCCATATCATTTGACTTGAATGTGAACGTTGATTAGAGTAACACTTAAGCAAGAAATTTAACTTATTATTTCATATTTATTATATATACCATGATGTCATCCAAACACAACATTTTCTACTAGTTGAAAATCAGCTTGTTCAATCTCCTATCATATAGTGCTTTTATATTACTCTTATGGGCAGGAAACTTAAGCAGAGTTTGGGGTATTTAGTAAACTGCATGTGCTACTCTGAATCAAGCACTTTTAAAGTATTACTTTCTGTTGTAGAGCTGTCCTTCATTTGGCAATTCCAAGCTCTATAGACTATACAATTGTCGAGCTCGAGCTAATACAAATTTTGTGAATGCATAATTGTCACCACTTTTTCAACACAAGAGTTATACAAAGGAGGATGCACACAATCAACATGTTATCCAATCAGTGACAGATCAGATCTGTAAAACCAAAGAGAAAAGAATGATGAATTTACCTTGACGACGATTCTTGCAAGAAATTTTCACGGATGCTTGATGGAACCCACGAAGAATGAGGACCAGAAAAAGAAGAAGATCCTGAGATGGAACCCGCGAAGAAGGAGAATGAAGGCACCCGAGCTGCGCTGAGATGGAACCCACGATGAAATCGAGCTGAGCTGAGATGCAACCCACGAAGAAGGAGAGCAAAACAAACGCAGCTGAGATGAGATTGGAACCCACGAAGAAACCGAGCACGCTGAGATGGAACCCTGGAGAAGGAGCACGCAGAAGGAACCAGGAAGAAGATGGGAAAGGACCACACAGGATATCGGGGAAGCACGCAAAAGGAACCAGAGAAAAAGAAGATGGGAAAAGAGCACACAGGATATCGGGGGGGGAGGGCTGGGCTGTCTTTTGGGCGATGAAATGCCACATTCCTTTGTATTCACGGTGGATTGCTTATTCCATTAAAGAATGGAATCCTGGATTCCATGGAAGGCTTATTCCTTCAAACCAAACGTTGCAATTTTGCTTTCCGTCTACCTTTCCCTTTCCTTTCCACTGAACCAAACGTGCCCTTACGTGTTGGATCATAGGTCCCCTTCTGTCTCTCTTATCTCTTTCATCAAATGGTTAAGACATACCAATACCAGTAGGAGTCGGTGGCAGGGCCACTGGCTAGTACTCACCTGGTTCAGATACTCCCTCTTAGTTTTCCACCTCTTAATGCCACAATTAACTCCATATCTTTTTTGGTAATGTTTGTTTTGCAACATAAGAGTAGAAGACTAAAGTTCCATTTGATTTGCAGAAAAAAAATTAATGGAATGAGAATTTAGATTTCATTCCATTAATTTATTGTGTTTGATTCGTAGATTTGACTGTAAACTTGATTTTTATAAAATATTAATTTTTTTTTATATAGAAGATGACTTTACCTTAAAAAATTGATAAAAAAAGTAGAAAATTAAAAAAATTAAAATACTATATACCATTTGTCTTTCGTATTTTCATTTAGTGCTATATTTATATTTTATTAATTATTGGTAAACTATTCTATAATTAAAGAAATATATATTTTAAAATTTCATTTGTTAATTAATTATTATTATTTTTTGGTACATTTAATTATTAAATTGTTAAGTTAAACAAAATGTAATAAAATAAATTTTGTCACCATTACTATATTTAAATCAAAATTTTCAATACTTTTCTAATATTATTAATATTTTAACAAAATTTATTCAAATTTTTATATTACTATTTATTTATTTTATTTTTTATTTATCATATTTTAAAATAATTTTTTAAGTTAAAATAATATTATTTTAATAATTTTATTGTATAAGAAGATTTTTATCTTTTTGTTAATTTTTTATTTTAATCATAAATTATTTATGGCATATCAAATAGAAAAAAATAATAGAGATTTTTTTGAGATTTTTCTTATCATCTGTAAGTTCTTATCAAACAACTAGAAATTGTTAACTTACATTGCAAAGTATTTTTGAGAGAGTAACAAGAAGAACCCAAATATAAGAAGTACAGTTTTTGAACATTAATTACTATTATACAGTTGCTGTTCTAAATATTCTAAAAAAAAAAAAGGAAACTTCACTTTAACAAATTATACATTCACTGGAATATGACCACCGAAAATGAGAAGAAGTAGAAACCCTAGAGCTTACTCTCCAAGGAAGAACACAGTGGGCTTCTTAGGTTCAGTAATCTCCGCTGTCCCTTCCAACATCTTTGCCACTTTACCCATTGTAGGCCTCATCTCAGGCCTATCCTGAAGACACCACATTGCTGTCTTCACCATCCTATTAATCATATCAAAATGGGCCCTACTATCATAAAAGTGCCTGATCTGGTAGTCCAGAATGTCCTCCACTTTCATATCTTTAAACATCTTATCAAATGCCCACCCTGGAAAATACCATTCCTCACTATGCAAGAAGGACCCTGGAATCTCGAAGTTCCTAAACCCACTCACAAGCTCTAACAAAACCATCCCAAAGCTGTACACATCAGCTTTGGGAGTGATTGGATCCGCTGTGATCCATTCCGGAGCCATATAACCCGGAGTCCCTCTCCTTCTGGACATGGTTACCAAATCCTCTTTCTTCCGGAGCTTTGCCAACCCGAAATCCGATATCTTTGGGCAAAAATCGTCGCCTAGTAGTATGTTCTCTGGCTTGATATCGCAGTGCAAAACCCATTCCAAACACTCCTCGTGCAAGTATGCTATGGATCTTGCCACTCCCAGAGCAATCCTGTACCGGATATTCCAGTCGAGAATGGGTTTTTGTTCTGTATTCAGGTCAGGGTTTGGATCCGAATTCGGAGAAGTATCTTCCTTAGATCCGACCCGACGTGTACGAAATAGGTACCTATCCAATGACCCACCGGGGATATACTCATAGACGAGTATTCGTTGACCTTTCTCAGCACAAAAGCCCCACAGGCGTACCAAGTTGAGGTGGTGCATTCTGGCAATGATAGTGACCTCTGCCCAGAACTCGGCATCGCCGCCGGTGACATTCTTCAGGCACTTGACGGCGACGATGCGGTGGTCCGGCAGCTCCCCTCTGTAAACATCGCCAAACCCACCTCTTCCAATGAGATTAGAGAAGTCCTTCGTGGCGGCTTTGAGCTCGGAATATGTGTACCGTTTTGGGCCCCCGGCTGGAAGAAGCTCAAGGCCAAGAGTGGTAGCCATGTCCCTGTACTTGATATACCTCTTGAGAAAAGACCAGAAGAAGGCCACCCCAGAAATGAGCTCTGCAGCGAAAAGGGTACAGATTATGAGGATGTCTCGGGTCGTGCTGTTCGAATCTTTGGGTGGTTCTGGCAGGCTGATCTTAACAGGGCACGACGTCTGGAAAACTTGGGTCATGCCACTGAAATTGGGGGTTTCGGATTCGGATTTGTCAACCTTAAGAAACAGGGCAGTTTCTGTGCCAGGAGACCAATACCCATATAGGAGATCTTTTAGTACCAAAGAACAATAACCAGATCCATCATATTTGAAGCCAAACGCAAGACACGTTAAGTTTGAATTGCATTTAGATTGACAGGTTGTGAAATTTCTAGCAAAGATGCTCACCATCTGGTTCGGCTTGCTAGTGTAGTTTACATAATCCAGCTTCAGAAACTTGGTGTTATTGGTAAGTTTGGTTTTCCTTGAGCAACCATTTTGAGGTCCACCTTGATTTGGCTTGAACCCTGCTGGACAAACACAGGATAAAGAGTCATTTGTGCCGTTATCAGGCAAGCAGATAGCATTAGGCCCACATTTGCCTTTGATTGTGCAGAGTTCCCATATTGCAATCCAAACTACATTCCACTGGTTTTGCTGCTCTGGGTAGAAGCTATAGATTCTGAGATTTCCATCATCGTCAAGAACAATTTTCCGGGGCCGATTGTCGCCGTAATCATTGGTAAGGAAAGAGCTACTTTGCATGGTCATTTTCCCAGCCCCATCCATGCTCACCAACGCACTTGGGGTGTTATAGTATATAGCAGAGGAGGACTTGAGAACCAAGTTCGTGGAATTGACGAACTTGTAAATCCCACTGTTGGACTGAAGCTCAATTCCCGTGATGTTTTGGTTGGGGAGAATCGTATTCGTTGGATTGGCAAAGCTGTTCCAATTCCCGAAAACCAAATTGCCATCGTTGTCGAGAACGAGCTGTTCTGTGGAATTGGAAGCAGCAGAAGCATTTCCGAAGGGGGAACCATTGAGAAGAAGCTCGCCTTTGGAGGTGATAACGAGAGAAGCAGAGCGGTTGACCGAAGAGTTGGGATTGGCAGACCAGACGACATGATTTCTGGGTACATTAGTGAACCAAACGGAGAAGGTGTAGAGATTTGGCGAAGTGGGTATGGGTAAGAACCCAGCAGAGAAATTGGAATTGGGAGAGTGAAGGGTACGGTTCTGGTTTGGTAGCCATGGGGAGTCTGAGATGGTGAAGGATGAGAGGTTGACGGGTTTCTGCTGTTGAGCAATTGAGAATTGAGGGTGGCGGAGTAAGAGGAAGGTGAAGGAGAGGAAGAAGATTAAGATAAGAGCCATAGTTTCTTAAGGCACTTTCCCTCTGCGAAATGAGAATATGTAGTTGGTTGGTTGTGATTTTTAATGGCGGCTTTGGTTTGTTGACTGATGCTAGAGAGTTGACTTTGAACCTTACCAATGCCACCGTTGTTTCTTCTTCTTCCATGGGAAATTTGACTGACTTTGGGTACTCCTCCTCTCTTCTTCTTATTTTCCTCTCTCTCTCTCTCTCTCTTTCCCCATCTGATAATAAACAAAAAAA
Source organism: Gleditsia sinensis (assembly GCA_037074535.1). Lineage (NCBI taxonomy): Eukaryota > Viridiplantae > Streptophyta > Magnoliopsida > Fabales > Fabaceae > Gleditsia > Gleditsia sinensis. Next base: position 23,343,829 of record CM073471.1, read on the forward strand.
TTATACAAATAGATATTTAAAAATTTGTCATGATTTAGTTAAGAGATTATTTTATTTATTCTTTAAATATTTAATTTTTTTTTTAAAAAATTTCTTTCGCCGGGTACATTTTAATAATCTTTGTTTGATAATCACAATAAAGTTATCACTTAAATTATGAATATAAATTCTAAATGTGGAATTCAAGCATTGAAAATGATTTTGGTTTTGTTTCTTATATTTGTCTTTTAACAATATTTTCAAATTGCGTATAGTAAAAGTTGTATTTTAGGAAATTTTGTACTGGGTCTCTCCGTATTACTAGAGTCACAGCGCGATTCTGGGTTGTGACTAGCAGCCGAGGTTGAACAGAACCAAAAGCCCCATACGAAAATAAGTGTCAATTGTAGCACAAACGTAGTAGTAGGATCAAAATGTATTTCTTTGTTCTGTCCAAAAAAAAAAATGTATTTCTTCGTAACAAGAAAGAATTCTATATGATTATAGATGTAAAAAGAAAAATTGCTATTGGCTAACATTTGTTTGTACCTTTTCCAGTTGTAAGTGTTCTATTTTATCAAGAGTTAATTATTATTTTTCTTGCCTTTATCGTATTTTAAAAATTAAATATACAAAATAGTCTTAAACAAATAATCTGAATCTTTAGTTTTTGAAGTAAGTTTTCAAAAAATATTAAATTATTATAAATTAGTTTTGTGGTTAACTCCTTCATATTTTTCGTTTAAAAAGTTGAAATGAAATGTTATAAAAGTACTTAACAAACAATTCGTGCTCAGGTGGTAATGAATATAAGAAAAATGCATTGCTTTAAGGATATATAATACAAAATCTTGAAATTAAGAAGTTAGAGATTTCAAAACACTGAAGTAAAAAATTTAGGATTATAGTATTATATATCCAAATGCCGGAGTTTTTTTTTTTTTTTTAGATTCATTATTATATAAGTATGAATTGTTTATTAAGTTGCCTTATAACATCTTATGTTAATTTTTTTGAATGAAAAATGTGAAAGAATCAAAACTAATTTACAATGAATATATATATATATATATATATATATATATATATATATATATATATATATATATATATATATATATATATATATATTAAATTAATTCGTTTAAAATGATATTTTTATATATTTAACTTCCGTATGCTATATTATTTTAGGATAATTTTATATAATTAGTCTATTTAATATGTTATCACGAGATAATATATGTAAAAGTGATATCTGTGTTTAACGATAAATCTGACGTTCCTTCAAATAATGTGACATGCATTCGAGTTTTTTTTAACTCTTGAAGTTGAAGTTGAAAAAAAAATATCTGTATTTTCTAAAATATGTGATTACAAAAAAATAAAAAATAGACAAAAGTGACTATTTTCCACTGTTATATTTTTATTTTAGTTTTTCTTTACTTTAAAATTCATGTACCATCCTTTTATTATTTTTTGAATAATTTTTTTTATTAATTAATATTTTATTATAAAAATATACATAAAATTCCCTTAAAATAAAAATATATTTAAATAACTTAACTCAAATACTTAAAATAATATTTATAAAAGATAAAAAATAAAAAAATAACTAAAAGAGCATTCTTTTAATTTTTTTTTTCTCTACTTTCCTTTAATAAAAATTATTCATTCCAACTATTTTTGTTTCCATCTCTTTTTTAGTAAAAAGGTCTATACCTATATCACATAATTGTATATATTAAGTGCGATAAAATTTATTTTTTATGCTTTCTTGAAATAAAAGGATAGATATTCAACTTGATATATGATAGCCGTAATCAAAGCAATGTCATTTAAAAGCAGACCAAAATAAAAAGAAAGTATAAGAACTCAAAACTACATCATTTTATCAAATTTCTAATTGATTTATTGTTAAAACAATTTCAAAGGTAAAGTGGAACCAATCAGCCCATTGGTTTATGGATCTCAATCTGGTCCAATTTTGACAACAAATTTAACTTAATTTATGACTTGGGGAGACCCTAATATTTCATCTAAACCGTTGTTCTCTTTCAATTTCTCCGTGAATTCAGTATTTTATCATTTTTCTTGTTTGACCGTTTTTCTATTATTATATGCTTAATAAATGTGGCTGCTTTAAACCCAAAATATATGACATACCTCAACCCACTTTTCAAGTCTAAAATAATTTTTATCACGAGGAGGATTCGTTTGAAATATAACATTACAATAACATTTTTAATAACAAAATAAAATACACGTATAATTATTATTAATATAACAAATTAGTCGAAATCACATTGAGTTTAAGAATTTCAAAATAGTATCATTTTAATAAAAAAAATTATAATATAACAAAAACTATTTAAACAATTCTAATTCACCAATTTTTTGATCGGTGCACCAGTTCTTAAACCAAATATTTTGTTTAACGGTTATTTTGAACCAATCCATTCATTAATTCAATGTCAAATCTGATTTTTACAACACTGTCAAAATTAGGGCCCCACCCACCCCTACTCACTCGGACTCTTGGAATGCTCACGAACCTTTGAACAAGTTAATCACATCGGCATAAGGTACATTTGATCACTGAGTGCTAAGAATATACATTATATACAAGTGTTGGTCAATTCAGAATTTCCCCGCACGGACTTTTCGAAGAGAAACCATATAATCTGATCAGCTTGAAAATTTGGTACAAGTTACCACTAAACAAGGGTGGCTAATAGCATAAAAGCCCATATGAACCCACCATCTATGCGTACTCACATTCATAAAGTCAGGATGAACAATCTTCCTGAAGTTCAATAGGGAATTCTCCCTCTGCCTCCCTTGTTTTGAAGTGTTACTTCCTATGCCGCCTCTTTTGATCGGCTCTCTGTCTCTTATCTTCATCCCATTCTCGATCATACAAGCTATATACATAGTAAAGGACTCAGCAGGGAGAGATTATTGATAATATGCATCCAACATCAACCATTAAGCACAAAATAATAATAATAATAAAAATAAAAAATAAAAAAAACTTCAAATCAATGAAATGACAGACAGATTATATGGTGATGAAAGGAGTTAATGCACAGCAGTGCAAACAGGCATAACTATCATACCAAACAAGGCATATTTCAGAACTCCAATTATTCCAGCTTTCTCCAATGAATGATGAAGTAAAAAGAAAATGAATCCACCTTTAATATGCAGATGGGGTATGCATATAATAATCCAACTCCCCAGTTCAAGAAACATCATTAGACATGTATTCTTGAATTAACTGAGTGCATATTAGAATATGACCATTAGCATGATGCAATGAAATCATTCAAGGATACGGATCATCGCGACGGTTCATCTTGCTGGCTACCTCTTTGCCATGAATCCTGAGACCTGGCTCATCTATGTAACTTGCATGCTGGATCATGGGCCCCTTTCTGTCTCCCCTGTCTCTTCCATCATATGGTTGAGACATACCAATACCAGCAGGAGGAGGTGGAGGGGCCACTGGCGAGTACTCACCTGGTTCACCAGTTGGTAGGTACTCCCTCTTAAGTTTACGCCTCTTGGATGCTGCAGTTAAGTCCATTTCTTCCTTCAGAATGTTCGCCTTCTCTCTTTCCCTCTCTCTTTCCCTTTCTTCCTGCATTAATGAACAGAAAGAAGGTTGCAGTGTAAATAAAAACAGCCTTATCATCCGTCAATTCTTATCAATAAACCAAAAATGTTAACTTGTACTGGCCAACAAAGTAAAAGATTTGAGAGTAACAAACCAAATTCTGAGCCATTGAAAGAAATGTCACTACAGGACACTGTACCACCCAATTATAAAGCATCAAATCATAATGCATATCAAATTATAGGCAGCAATCTTAACCTAAGATATTAAGAGGTAGCTGTTCTATGCAAACTAGTTTTCCAGACTTGCTCTATCCAAAAAACACTTTCCCATTATACTAATTTTTTCCACGGTTGTTTCATTTTTTTACTCGAACTCCAAGAAATAGTCAAAATCACCCAAACACTCACTCAGAAAAACTACCTTGCATCCAGTCTCATGCACAGAATAAAATATTAAAAAGGTTTCAAGTGACAATAATATCTTTTCCATTCACAAATGTAGGCAAAAAGCCCCACATATCTTGAAATCCAGGACACTCAACAGCCAGGTGAAGAGAATGACTCCAGGGAGAAGAAAACAAAAGAAGAGTATGGGCTCTCTAAAAGCTAAAACATCATTACTGTAATTTTCCCAGAAAATGGGCTTCCAAGAAATGACGTGCATCCAAAGGAAAAGTTGTATTAGAAAGATACAAGAGAGGGCGATAAGATATCATCCTTAGAAAGAAATCAAAGGAATTACAAAACAGAGACACATAACTTCTAACCAAATTCTGACCATGGAAGTGGTTGAAAAGTTTATATAACAAAATGCCACTCTGGGACATCTTTCACGTACCTGTCACTTCATATCAATCACTGAAGCAACATACCCTATACTTCCTCATATTTTAGGGAATTCATGCTCAAGAAGGAGCATATAATTATCAAATTACATTCTTTTCTTAAGGCCAACCAAAAAAAAAAACTAATTCTTGAACAGTGTGTGTTAAGAAAAATAATAAACCAACTATACATGACCAATTAGTTGATTTTAAGCACATTTTCTATAATTCCACTTCCACAGTGTAGACAATATAAAACTCAAATTATGTCTTTTAACCGCAAAGGGAGTTTTTACTTAGTTGCAGACTGAGTAGTGTGACAGATATTAATAAACATAACTGATTCATACCTTCATCGACAACCCCTCACGTTCCTCCCGCTTTCGATCTCGGAAATCATCTTCTTTCCTACGTTTGGCTTCATCCTGTGAAACTAAGGAATTCTCTTCAGACCGTCTCCGTTCCTTTTCCTCATGCCTAGGAGAAAGTCTCTGAGAATGCCTTGTAGCTCCATACCTTCTATCAGCATCTTCATCACGTCTACCAGCACTAACAGATTGAGGAACCATATTAGGTGGTAAAGGTGGTGGGGGAGGCAAACCTTGCCCATGGAAGCGATCATCAGAATGAGATTTTTCTGCAGATACATCACTATATTGTAATTTACTTCTGTCATCCTTGCTTCTTTCATCCTTAGCCTTCTCAGGGAGTCTATTGAAACTCCTCTCATTACCTCTCTCAAGCATTCTCTCAACAGATCTTTCTCTCCCATATCTTTCTAATGACCTATCCTTAGGTTTTTCAGCTATAAACTCATCACCACGTGACTTATCCAGCCGATCCAATCTTTCCCTATGTTCCCTTTCATATCTCTCATTGCCTTTGTCTTTTGGTCTATCCAATGGTTTATCACCTGCCCTATACACACTTGACTCATCTGGTCCTGATTTATCATCAGCCAATCGAAGATCCACCTGCCTCTCTCTTTCAGAAAATCGAGCTTCACTCTCTAAGTCTCTGACCTCTACCTCTCCTTTTCGGCGTTTTCCTAGTCTGTCAGGTTCTTCAGCAGAACCTGCTCTCTTCTGAACCTTATCACTAGACTTCGAAGCAACAACTGTGTTGTCATGCCTTGGAGAATGAATTACACGAGACGAGGATCCTCTTGCCAAGTCAGAAGCATCATTCCCATCATCCTTTACCAAAGAAGCCCTTGTATCAGAAGACTTGACAGCTCCAACATCTGCCTTAGATTCACTACCAGTAGCATCTAACAAAATTCTTGCTGATGGAGCTGAGCCTTTAACAGAAGCTGCATTACCATTAATACTGACTGCAGAAGAAGCATTCGTAGTTCCTGCATGTCTTCCTTCTGCTGCATGAGTTTGTAGATCCTTGTCACTGCTTAAAGAACCAGAAGTTCTGGCAACAGATTTCCCAGATCTACCATCTTCTTTCACAGGATCTTGTTTCAGGGGCTTTGAAAGTGAGCCAGCAGGCACTAAGCGTTTTGTGGAAGTTCTTGACTGAGTACAGGAGAACCAAATTATTACAAATAGAAATAGCAACAGAAATACCAGATAGACATAATGTGGAAGAATCAGCATTTCAACGCAACCATAAAAAAGTAAAAAAATAAATAAATTAAAAGTCACTTATGACTTGCCAAGTAAGTCCCCCAAGACCAAAAAAACTGTTACATAACCAATCACAAGTGTTTGCAAAGCAGGCAGCAGTAGCATCGAGAAGAAAAAGGATCCTAGTATTTTAGTTTTAATATTGATGTTTCATACAATAACCAGAATTTCCACTAGGCATTAAAATCATAAATCAACCAGTTATCAGCCCTATGCTTCTATTGTAATCACAAAAATATTGTAGGAAAACCAATGTGTGACAATCATATCACCCTCAAGATCAATCAAGTATGATTTGGGGAAGGAGGAGGGCAAAATGATGTATAGCAGCGTTCCCTCTTTGCAATACCATGGAATATTTAACTGGGAAAAAAATGCATGCATAATTAAGGGTGTTTTATTCCCTCTTCAATTATTGTGAAACATAATATTGACTATGGCCTCTCTATAATGCTTTTCACAGGCTGTCTTGAATGTCTCTAACAGACATGCAGAGAAACAAGTCAGCTTTTAGTATTTGGGATTTGGCTTGAGTATTTTTCTTGTTTTTCTTTCTTTTTTTAAAAATGTTCTATGCTTCTTTTGGGAGGATGTCCTACCCTCATTTGTAATATTCTTTCTTTCTGACAGATTTTTCTATTAAACAAAAAAACGATATACTACCTTTTGCTTAGTAGACAGCTAAACAAAAGGAAAAAAAATTGATATTTATTAAAACAAAAAAAAACCCTAACACTTCTCACACCAATAATAATAAGAGAAGCCAAAAAAAACTTTCTTCTTCCATAACACTTCTATTCTCCCATTTTTCCTTCCCTGTACTCAAGCAGCTAACTAATGCAATAACCAGTTAGAAAATTATGAAAACAAGTGATGCCATTGAACATAAGTTCAGTGTACAAATAAAAATGGCTAACTGTACAACAAAACAGATAATAGATGCTACCTCAGTAGCTCTGGTCACATTTTCATCCAATGCTCTATTTATGGATTCATCCAATTGCTTATGGTTTTCCACAGATCTTGATGTTCCAGAGTGTACAGCAGCGGACAAGGACGACTGAACATCTAATCCATTCATAAATGAACTACCCTTCGGTTTTACATGACCAGAATCAGATTTAGTGGCTGCAATGCTTTCAGTTCTTTCTGACTTACCCTCTGAGGGTTTTGTTCTTACAGTCTGTTCTTTGACTGTGTTTCCAGAGTCCAAATGTTTTCCACTGGCAGATTCAATTTGAGAAACATTTAGACCTATCCCACTTTGTGCAGCCGCTGAATTGCCAGGGGAAGATTTAGAAGTCATAGATGGGGCAGGTTTTAACTCAAGATAACCCATACCGAACTCTTCATCAGTAACCCAGGAAGGCTGTAGAATTGAAGAGACTTTATCATGCTAGAACAAAGTAATACTAAACTAGTAAGCTAAAGTAATATCATACCTTTCTAGCAGCCAATGCTGCAGCAACCCCAGTTGCCAACACCTTAAGATCCTCCCTTTCATCATTTTTTATCTTTGCTACCTGCAATGATGATAAGTGAATTAAAATGCGATAACATTCTTAATTACTAGCACAGGACAAACCTAATTACAAAAATACTTTACCCGTTTTTCAAGGTTAATCCCACTCTTTCGAGTAACAGGGAAAACACTAGAAATTTTTGTCAACATTATAAGAGCATTTCTAATCTCCATGTACTCGCTAGATTCTAGACACTGAATTAGTAACCGTGTGATTCTCTGACTCCACTTCCAATGTACCTATCAGCGAAAAAGCAAATAAAAATGGGTCAATCTCCATATGACAGCAAAATAAAAAAAAAGGGAGACAATTCAGAGAGATGTTAAAAGAGTGGATTGAATGACATCACAAAAATGAACAACCAAACATATGCAGTAATAAAAGTAGTTTACAATATGTGTTAAGAAAAAGGAAAATCCTGAATATGATCCTGATTGCAAACATAAGGGGACTCTTAACAAATTTGCCCAAAATGTTGTTCATATATCATCTCCTTATAAGTAAAAAAAAAAAAAATTAAAGAAGGAATGGGATATTTGCATTATTAATACATAACTGACAATCCCTGCACCAATTCAGACTTTTTTTAATGCCAATGCATTGCTTACAGTTCTTAAACTTACTATCTTCAAACAACATAATTATTTCAATTTATTTCCAGCAATAAGTAAAAATTATGATAAAACACACCTGAAACCAGAGATCCTAAAATATTTTCAACTATATTATGCTGTCCTATGTCAAAACGCCTTGGCATAATAAACTAATAAAGTTCTCCATTTAGTGAACTTAAGCACAGATGACCTAATTTTTTATTTTCATAGAAAAATAAATTTTATTAAGACAGAAGAAGGAAACAAATGAGGAAGCACGGATACTCAATGAGAAGAAGGAAATATAGAAATTGCACAATGAGGATGAGCCGTTAACAATCGTTTTTAGCCACCAATATATCAACAATGTGTTTGAAATTGAACCTTACTCTATTGAGTATCCACCATCAGAAAAAATAAGGGCTAATATGTGGTAGATGGCAAGGAAGCTAGGCAAAGCCTCCCAAAAAATCCAAATTGAGGGTAATGATGGCACAGATTAGATCTACACCACATAGGTTATGAAAAAAATCAAAGCAGCTGCAAATGAGCAAGAACTTGCCTTGATGAATTGCCCATATGTAACTCGCTGGCTGTTTGGATACCTATAATAAACAGCAAAGCCTGGCATATTTCCACACTCACGTTCATAAATAGATTCATCACTCTGCCAAAGAATAAAATCATATGAAATATCAAAAATTGAAAGTAACAATAAACGAGCATCCACTGGAAAACAATCATGTTTTCAGAGTATTATCCCATACATAGAATAGAACAAAATGGAAAATAGCAAAAAGTAAACAAAAATTAAGTAATTAACTACCTTCCAATAGTAAGCAATCTTCAATGTCTCGTACAGAAACCTGCCAAGCCTACCTACCTCATATTCTGTGCAGCAGCATATCATTGGTTGTAGGGTCTTACAAATCAGAACATCTATGTGGTTGACAGTATTAAAAAAAGGTGTTCCAAGTGAATGAAGAGTGTGCACAAACATAGCACAATAGACAGCATCTGGCATACTGAAAGTACAGCGTGGAAAAATACATCGCTGAAGAAACTCCATGTTGATCTTCAAGGTATCAGGACAGGAACTTAACCATTTGTCCTTTTCATGAGAAAGCCGTCTATGAACAGATGCAACATTTTCTTCATGTTTACGGAGTTCACTACTCAAACGGTCAAGAGATTCTTGAATTCTTTCCTTTTCTTTCTTCCTTTTGGTAATTGCTGAGCTTGAATTATCAGAAAGCTCCTCCAAAGATTTTAAACTAGCATGCAGCTTGGCAATTTCAGACTCGTAACGGTTTTTTGGAACATAGAGATCATATAATGTGAGACCCCAAAATGTTGCATAAAGATCAGGGGACAGGCTATTCCAGGCTTTTGAAGGCAACATAGTTTTAACAGTATCAAGAAGATCTGACCAACTGCAGAGAGTAACAATGTAGTAAAAACTAATTTGTAAGATATTAGAAATAAACTTTGAAGCATATAAATGTCTATCTGATAAAGTTCAAATGTCATAATTCTATAGCTACATTTAGACTAGTTTATCAGTTCGAAATGAACCTTAAAACCTTAAAATCATCAATTCCAAGCATGGCTTCATGCCAAGGCATAGGAGAAAATTTTTTAGACATATAAAATAGAAGGTTAGCTTTATAACCTTATAGGCTTCTGAGCAAAGCCAAGATCCAAAACCATATTGTCAGGGTGCTCTGCAGGGTCAGACTCAAGATTTGTAGATGCATCACTGCTAGCATTTCTATCATCCAGAGGCCAACAAACATTAGGACTCCTCTGGCACTTGAAAAGCCTCATCACAGGGCGATATATTAAGAAGGCAACCTGTGTCAGGGAAAAAGAACAGCCCTAAATAAAATTTGACGTAAAGAATGATTTACCATAAAAACTGCAACTGGGGCACACATGAATGGAAATAGCCATAAACAAAGCAGCATCAAGTAGAAAGTAAGTAAGAAATAGACACGGCAGGGCATACAAACCTCTGGATCCAGGTGGTATAGATGGACTAGTTCATTAAGTGAGGGAATAAGAATAGCATAAGTTGATGCAGGGGTCACTGCACTACAAAGAAATTCCACATATTGAAGAAGTGTTCCATGACATCTATCAAACTGCTCGCTAACCATCTTAATGTACTGTGCATCTGCATTGATGACAACCCTGAACAGAAAATAAATTTTGAGAATAAAATTTTGAGCATAAGTACCAGCACAGTAGCACTCACAAGTTGAAGAGCTTACAGTGAACGATGTTGGGCAATAAGCAATAAGAGGGGGATTGCCAACTTCGGTTCATCTTTTGGAAGTAATGCATCTCTCAATCTACTAGTTGACTTGATCAAAGCCTACATAGGCAATTAGAAATCCCTCTTAAACTTAGCCCGTCAAACACAAATTAATACATGAGACATTGGAAGCCTATGGCACAAGATATATAATTAATTACATCCAATAAAACTTAATTATACGAGAATCCACACAGCACACAAAATTCAAACAGGAAGAACTGTGTTCTTCCTGTTTTCTTTTCAGAAAGAGTACCAATTTAATCCCTAATTCTACCGTCTACTGAAATGAGGAAGCTCTTTTTGGTCTGGGTCTCGGAACTTTGGTGTCCAAAAGCATTATTCTGGGGTTGTTATCCTCTGGAGAGTATTCCATTATGGCACCAAGTTGTTCAGAGTAAATATAATTTAGACTAGGATGCCAACCCAGGCATCATGGCTACTACGCATTTAAGTCTGGAAGTTTATTGCTCAGAATATGCTTCTTTTAGGCCACTATTTCTTTGAGGTTGAGTGATGGTTCTAACGTCAGGTTGTGAGAGGATTATTGGGTGGAAAATATTCCTTTCTTAGATGATTTACCACCTCTATCATCCTTCTTCACATACCCATCCAAAGTTCTATTCTATTCATTTATGAATCTAAACCTCGATCAGAATTTTTGCTTCTTTACAAATCAGAATGATAGAGTAATGAGCCACAGTCCTTGCTGAGTTTACTTGATTCTTTTCATATTTCCTCCTATTTGGACTCTTGATTCTTCATGTGTGTTTTCTTGATAAGCCCTACCTTCAGCTTCCTACTACTCATAACAGAGAGAGGTTCCTTCTTAACAGGTCCATTTGGAATTCTAAAAATTTTTCCTAAAGAAAAGTCTTTTGGTCTAACAGTGCTACTCAAAATGATTAATACGTATGATTTACAGGTTCCACATAGCTTACTCCTTATATGTGTTATGTTCTATGGAATAATTTTTCTACCGCTCATGGTGAACAATAGGTGTGTCTGTTTACCTTGTAGCAATTTCTCATTGTGTTTGAAAGGTTTTGGTAAGAAAAGTATGCAGGCCTAATCCTAATATGCGTATCACAGTTGGTTCTAATTCAGAAACAGATGCACTTTTATTTTCAAATGGTTTATTACAGGGAATCTCATCCATAGAGATGCGAAGAGAATGGAGGGCTATTCTCTTTTGTACTCCTTTCCCTGCAATAAAAGTTCTTCTCTCCCAAAACAAACATCTTATTTCAATTTTTCTTCAACAAAATAAATTAACCCAAATAGGTCTTCAAATTCATGTACACTTTAGCATCTCCCCATATAAAGAGTCTAAATCAATAAAGACAAGCCAAACCAGGACAATTTGGTAGGTTGAAGGCATTGATCAGTTTGATTCAGCTACTTCCCAAAGCAATTGATGCCAGTTTGGTGCTTGTTCAAGCATAAACAGAACCATGAAGGCCCAGTACCATCTGTAAGCTTTATACAGGATCCAGTGAAAATTTTATCGTACATAAGGATTTAGCACTATTGGCACTACCGTGCTTTGTAGGATTAGGATATAATCATGATTCTAGAAAATCTGAAGCAATCTACTCCTTTAATGGTATTTTTACTGAGTCTCTTTAACAAATGTTTGACAAGATAAAGGGTTTTATTCTTTGTTTGTTTGTTTGTACTATCATGCACCATGTATTCATCATTTTCCGCAATATTATAGCTGATGCATTATTTTTTAAAGATGTCTAAACCCAACTTTCATACATCCCTTGCTTATCAAATCATGGAGATCAGTACTTTATGTACCTTATTATTTCGAGTTACTCCAAAAGAAGTTGCTTGGTATCTTAGTGTTTCACTCCCTGCCATGGCATCCAGCTGTTCCTCAGTCAAGTTCTCTGTGTATTGGACGTTTGCCATTTGCTGAATAAGCTCCTGAGAAAACCATTAAATAAAAAAATTATTACAGCATTTGGTTTTTTATGAACCATGAGCTTCAATACCATCAGATAGTGCATGTGAGTGTGTGTGTGTGTCTGTACACGTATTGAAGACGAGGAGAAACCTGCAGAAGAAGAAGCTCAATTCCTTGCCCCTTTTTCAACTGATTCACAAGATACTGGAAAAGGCCTCGCAATTCCATTGATGGATACTTTTTACACCTATAACATGCAGATTATTTGAGTTCATGTAAGCATTCAATGAAAAATTGCACATTTGAAGTGACAATCACATATTTCCTACTCAATTCTCCACATAAAAAGGCAATATTATGAAGAAGAGAAGCATCAATAACAGCAACATTGAAATAGAAAGATTAATCCTGATTACTCTCACAGCAAATCAACAAGAAGTGACCAAAAGAAACTTGTTACATGCATTAGCCACTTTTCTTGACTAAGCACACCAATTATCTCATCCACATAAAAAGGCAATATTATCAAGAAGAAAAGCATCAATAACAGCAACATTGACATAGAAAGATTAACCCCAATTACTCTCACAGCAAATCAGCAAGAAGTGACCCAAAAAAACTTGTTACATGCATTAGCCACTTTTCTTGACTAAGCACACCAATTATCTCATCCCATTTAATGAACTTGTTTGATTATTCATTAAGAGGAGACAAGCATGATAGGAAGTAATTATGTTAGTCAAAAAGACTTCTGCGAAGGTGATAAATCCCTTGTATTGTAATTGTGTAAGTGAGCAAGTGTGTGTAAGAGAATACATAAGAAAAACAAAGTGTAATTGCATCATGCTCAAGCAGTACCAAATTGAGTGTTGAAATAAAATTATAGTTTCTTGATCATCTCCTCCCTATGTTTCCTTATTTTTCCATACACTCTTCCTTTGTGCAAATTAAATAACACACATTCACAATCACAAACACACCCTACAACAAATATATATTTCCAAAAATACATTCAATTGTACAACAACTAAATCCTTCTCTTTCAGCATCAGAAATAACAGTGCAATGTCTGACTTTGACAAAAGGATTGCATAAAAGAGGACATAAAGCTACCAAAATATCAAATATACATCAGTATTGAATGTCAGCCAGAGTGTAGGAAGCATTAGCACAAGCCTACTGCTTGCACTGCTATATTTAGAACAAGCCATTGATCCATCCATTGCATCAAGCTACCATAATATCCCAAACATATACTTTAAGGCCCTTACTAGTTAAAGGAGCTACCCAATAAACCCAATCAACATATGCATAACTTCACCCAAAAAAGAGTTTTAAGATTTCAGAAGGCTAATAAAAAGTACCAGCACACTCCAATCTAATGTGTATTATTGCAAACAATCAAACTACTGTACGTGTCAAAAGAAAGGAAATGCAGGCGCGGGGGGGGGGGAGAGAGAGAGAGAGAGAGAGAGAGAGAAGAAAATCAAACCAAACTGCTCCAGATATTTCACTCCCCATTCCTCCAACGCCAAAACAAATTCCTTGTGGAGTAATAGCCCCCAATGTTGTTCAGGATTTTACAGGTATTCTCAGCATATATAATGCAGCCCACAAATACATCATTCTTCCCTTTCGAAGTATATATCTTAGTAAGACCGCATATTACAAAAATTTTCACACTATCATTTCATCAGCAGGAAGGGGCAAATCAGCCACACAGACAACGAAATCATCAATCACCCTGTTATACTGAATTACTGTTGATCAATCATCAGACCTATTGATAAAATGACCAACAGAAAAGCTGTCTTTTGACTGCCTCCCTCTTATTTGAAGAAAGAATCTACTATCTAACAGCACCATTCCCTTATGTCCATTTGTAGATATACAAAGTAAACAGCTTGAGAAATAGTTAACAATAGAACTTCTATGGAATATTGCAGTCCCCACAAGCATCACCAGAAGAAAGCAAAAGCTAATAGAGTATACCAATTACAAGAAAGCTACCACCAACTGACGTTCCATCAGATAAATGCAAACCTATCTATTATCAGTCCAACACGCAGGTTACAGGACCAGGAACTCATGTCCAACAAAAAGCAATGCTCTTACAAGTGGTTAAGAGTTCATCATGTATTAATCATCAGAGTAACCATTCAAGGTCAGGAGTTGAGACTCTGCCCTCTTCACCAGAGCAACAGCTTAAGAATTTCTCCCCCTAATATTTTAAAGACAGCACAAAAAATGCATAGACAAAACGATTAACCCACGGCAAGTAGTTAGGGATCTGCCTCCCTCCTGGGCATAGGTAGCTGGCAAATGCTACAAGCAGTCATTTCATCATTAAATTTACAGATGACCAGAAATAACTGAGAATTTGAGATATCAGATGTACAACACAGATCATCCTTCAGACCATAAGAACCCCGACGACGTCCAACTGATGCACTTGCATTTTTTACATATTCAATCTATTGCCATTTGCCTCCAATAACTAATTGGATGTGGAAAAGGCACTGAACTTTCCAAGATAAATGAGAAAGTCCAAGGTCCAACATAAATGAAAAACTTTATTAATGCTATTGCATCTGAAAAGTCACTTGAACATCTTATATGGAACTTCTCATTTTTTTTAATCTTCCTTATAAAATGAAAAGGAAAAGAGACTAACAGAGGTTTCACTTTTAAAGGATAACACTGAAATGCCCACCCTTTCAACCAACATGAAATTTCCATTCCAAAAAATTATTCCATCAAATCCCGTCAACCACAATCATATAACTGTCTGTGCATGCCCCGCCACTATCAAGCAAGTGGTTTGGGATGATCTGACCTCACCAGTAAGGGACACAAAAGTCTGCAATGTCCAGTAATCCTGCATTTGCTAAGGTTGATCTGCAACCTGGAATTTGATACAAGGCATCCCGGATATATCTAAATGTAAATTCTATAGTATGGGGTAAATGCACATAAATGACTAATGCCTGTGATAGACATGTAAGCATAATATGAAAGAAATGCGAGTCTGCAATAAACAGGGGAAATACACAAATATCACACAAAACATAGAAAAGCTGGCTAAACAATAGGAGGGGGACAATCTACAATTTGTTGCTTGACCGATTATGTTGTCATCGAAATTAACATTTTAATAAGAAGTGAAAATAGATCACCCGACAAGCTTTCAGTCATATATCCCGAATGCAAACACAAGTATGATAATTACTTCCTATAACTTTCCAGATACACAGTGCAATCTGTCAAGACAAACCAGACCTCATCCTTCAATCATCTAAAAAGTGCAGAACTCAAAAGAAATTGTATATACGTACAGGTGGCCCCAAAATGAAGCTAAAGATTGAAGCCAGTCTGACAAATTAAGACCATCATCCTTTAGCTTATCACGTCCTCCAACTGCCAAGCGCTCGATCACAACATATTCCAATATATCGTACTCAAGCTGTTCAAGAAAATTAGTAAAGAAAGTTACCAAATTAAACCTAGTTAACAGTACCAAAAAATCTTTAAAAAGAAAACAAAAATGAATTTACAAAAGAAAAAAAAAACAAAAAGAAACAACAACAAATATAATGAAAATAATGCCCTAGGCCCCGTTTGGTATGTCATACCAAGGGATGCAATATACAATCTATCCTTATACATTGTTTGGGGTGACACTGAATTGTATAGTACTATTCAATCAAACTAATTTTATACGTTGACCAACATATAACTTTACACACAAGTGGAGTGGGAGATAAGGGCTAATAAAAAGGATTGAATAAAAGACTTGATAAAAAATAATCACAAAAACCCATATTTGCAGTCAAACATAAATATTCTTTCACACTCCAAATCTCAAATCCCAAAACCCAAACTTTAAACCCCAAGCACCAAAATTTTAAGCCCTAAAATGTCAAACTCTAAATCCCAAAATTAAAACCCAAAGTCCTAAAACCTTAAAATCATAGTTGCCAAATCGTGATTCAAATCATGAACTAGAAAACTTATTGTTGAATCATAAATTGTATCAAATGTACCATTCAAAAACACATTAAAATAACTTCAAATATATAATATAAAATATTTATAAGCAAATAGCATAAACAAAAATCTCAAAATAATATATTAACCTCAATAGGCTATGGGAAATAGGATTTAGGGTATTCACTATTCAGACTTCAAGAAGAATTACTTGAACAAAAAGTTTATAATGGAGGGTAGTCCGTAACTAGCAAGCAAACCTGAAGACCTAGATTCCTTATGGGATCAAGATACTATCACTGAGATAGAATGCTTCCTTTTGCAAGTTCTGTGTAATTTTATTTTATTTTATGTTGGAGAAAATCTCTGGATTGTTTTGTTTTTAATATTTGTTTAGGCATTTAATGTAATTAGATATAAATATAGTTGACCAATCCCAGATTTTATAGGATTTGATTAGATAAGAGAAAATCTCTCCTGTTCCCCTTATTTTCTCCTGATTCCCTGACGAACCAGGGTGTATATATTTTGTACTCTGTATTATGTAAAGATATCGAAGGGAGTTTTCATTCCTTAACCACTTGGTTCATGGTATCAGAGCCTAAATTGGTCATGGCTAAATCCGACTCCCTCCAAGAGGGAGTTGAAATCAATTCACTAGCCTAATCCAGCCTTCGTTTGAGAATCATTCCCTTCAAATCACCCAACATAAACTTAATGGAACCAATTTCAAAGTGTGGTTCCAATCTGCCTCCCTCGTCCTCAAAGGGCAAGGAAAAGCCAAGTATCTTACAAGTGATATTCCCATGCCTAACATGACATGCCCCAAATTTAGTAGATAGGGCGAACTTATCTTTTTTACAAAACTACCAAAGAGATATGGGATGCAATCAAGGAGATTTACTCAAACATGGAAAATACCTCACAATGTTTTGAAGTTCGGTCAAAAATCTGAGAAATGAAACAACAGAAACTAAACCTTTTTCCACTAGGTCGAGTTGGCTATATGGATTAAACGACGCCACAATAGTCTATTATAAATAAAATCAATAGATAGGTTATTAACTATTAAATCCTTCTTAATAATTTCAACTATTGTTTTCTTTGTCCTCCTTCTATCTCTAACTATCGGATTATTCTCCATTTGATCTACTCTTCTCAATAGAGCTTTTACAAGTCTTCTCCACACATGTCCAAACCACCTTAAGCAAAAGTATACCATCTTCTCTACAATAGGTGCTACCCCAACTTTCTCTCTAATGCACTAATTTATAATCATATCTCTTCTGGTGTGTCCACACATCCAGCGCAACATTCTCATTTCTACAATATTGAGTTTATTTTCATGTTATCTTTTAACCGCCCAACATTCAGTACCATACAATATAACAGGTCTTATAGCTGTACAGTAAAATTTCTTTAACTTTAAGCAGCATTTTTCTATTACAAATGACACTCGAACCCTTCCTTCATTTCATCCATCTCGCTTGAATTCTATGATTTACGCCCTCCTTTACTTTGCCTTCATTTTGTATAATGGACTTAAGATATTCAAAACTTGTAATTTGTTTTAATATATGGTCTTCAAGTTTTACTTCTAAATTCGTATTTGTTTGTCTTTTACTAAAAATACATTCCATATATTTTATTTTATTTCTAATTATGTGAAAACCACGTGTTTTCAAAACTTGTTTCAATGACTCTAACTTCATATTTATTTCTTCTTTCGATTCACCAACTAAAGACTATATCATCTGCAAAAATCATACATCGAGACCCTAAATTTTGTATATGTTCAGTAATTGATTCCAAAACCAAGTTAAAAAGATATAAACTCATAGAAGACCCTTGACTGAAATATGGCAGGAGATGGACCTATTTTATGAGATAAAGTGGAAGTGTGAAGAAGATGGAGTCCAATTTGCCCATATGATAGAGAAGGAGCATGTGTTTGATTTCTTGCAAGGACTAAACAAAGATTTGGATGAAGTAAGGGGGAAGCTACTAGGAAGGAAACCCTTTCCCACTATCATAGAAGTATTTGTTGAGGTAGGAAGAGAAAAAAGCAAAAAAATGCTTGCTGAGTCTACTGTGCCTAAAATCCCTTCACCTGGATCCGCACTTGCCACCCATCAACACAAGCCAAACACTCTGAGTCAGAAGAATCAAAGACTTGTGAAGGAAGACTGAGAGCAATTATGGTGTGATCATTATCACAAGACAAATCACACCCGACAGAATTATTGAAAACTTCATGAAAAACTATAGGATGGAAACCACGCAATCAAAGGGAGCAAAACAAGGCATTTGTAGATGAGACAACTAACGAAAACAGCAATGAAGGATACTTCAGCTTAACCCCTGAAAAGTCAAGACTCTACAAATGATTCTTAGCCACCACAATGTCTCCATAAATGTTGTAGTTGCTCATAAAGGTAACCTAAATTCATCTTATTTTCTTACTAAGACTGAGAAAAATAGAGACTAGATCATAGATATTGGTGCATCAGATCACATGAACAGTAATCTGAACATGTTCTCTGCCTATGAACCATGTGTGGAAGGTCTACAAATCACTGTGGCCGATGAAAAATTTGCAAAAGAGGACGTGGCACTGTAAAGCTCATAGGATTAGACTTAAAATATGTTGTTCATGTTCCCAATTTAAAATGCAATTTGGTTTCAATTAGTAAACTCACTAAAGACCAAAACTATACAGTAACACAAAAAGGCAAATTTGACCCTAAGGCCCTTAAATGCATATTTATAGGGTACTCTGCTACATAAAAAAGATACAAATGCTATCATCCCACCTCAAAAAGGTTTTTTGTCTTATATGATGTACCTTTCCTCGAAGACCAACCCTTTTATCCTTGAAAACTCATCCGAAAGGAAACCAAAGTGAAGAAAACCATTGAGACCCAACCATATATTTACCTATATCTCTTCCATCTATTAACCAGGTTCAAACCTCAAATCCACAAACGACAGAAGACCATTTAACTCAAACCATCAATAACTCATCTTCTAATGCAAGCTTAATAAGACATGACCACACATCACATCAAGTGGGAGAATAGAACCCAAACAAACTTGTCATGGTTTACTCTAGAAGGCCAAAACTCAACCTCTAGTTACTGTCCAATCACCTAAACTAAAGATAGTGAATCCACAAATGAAGACATGGATCTTTACATCCCAACTGCCTTTAGAAAAGGGGTACGTAAATGCACTCAGCATCCTCTATCTAATCACTTATCTTATAAAAATTTATCTCCCAAGTATTTGTTACACAAGTTGATAACATCAACATAAATGGAAGGCTATAGTTGACGAAGAAATGAATGCTTTACTTGAAAATCACACATGGGAGGTAGTTGATCTACCACAAGGAAAGAAAATTGCGGGATGCAAACGGATATTCTCTATGAAGACCAAACCGGATGGAGAAACAAAAAGATACAAGGCAAGATTAGTGACTCGAGGATATACTCGAACACATGGCATAGATTATGAAGACACTTTTGCACTAGTAGCAAAAATGAACTCAATCAAGATACTTTTTTCTCTCGCTGCAAATTTGAACTACGAACTCTACCAAATGGACATTAAAATGCTTTTTTAAATGTAGAATTGGAAGAGGAACTGTTTAAGAGGATGCCTCCAAGTTTTAGTAATGGAAACACCAAAGTCTGCAAGCTTAAAAAGTCCCTCTATGAATTGAAACAATCTCCTAAGGCCTGGTTCACCATATTTAGTTCAATTATGAATTCATTTGGCTATACTCAAGAACAAGTTGGTCAATCCTTATTTATTAAGCAAAGAGAAAATGGAAGAAAGGACCATTCTTCCTATGTATGTAGATGATACGGTTATTACAAGTGATGACCAAAAGGAGATAGATAAATTGAAGAATCATCTAAAAGGTGAATTTCAAGTTAAAAACCTTGGAACTCTAAAATATTTTCTTGAGATAGAGGTAGCCTAAAGCAAACAAGGAATACATTTTCAAAAAGGAAATACACCATAAACCTTTTACGAAAAATGGGAAAAACAAGATGCATACCTGCCATCACTCCTCTAGAAAGAAAATGGAAGCAAAAACACCTTAGTGATGACTGTCCAATAAATCGTAGAGGATACCAAAGATTAATAGGGAAACTAATATATTTTACTCTCACAAGACCAGACATGACCCATAGTGTAAGCATAATCAGTCAGTTTATGCATTGTCCTACTAAAAGACACATGGAAGCAGCCAACCAAATATTAAAGTATCTCAAAGGGATACCTGGCAAAGGGGTTCTGTTTAGAAAATGCAGCACAAGAAACATAGCAGGATTTGTTGATGTTGACTGGACAGGTTCAGAAGATAATAAATCTACCTATTGTTATTTCACAAAGGTGTGAGGAAACATTGTTACTTGAAAAAGCAAAAAACAATTGGCAGTGACAAGAAGCACTTTTGAAGTAAAGTACCAAGCTATTGCACAAAGTGCATGTGAACTAATTTGAATTGAAAAACTTCTAGTAGATATAAGATTTCCTATAAAAAGTTGTATAGTGATATAAGTTAGCTATAAGTATAGTTCACAACCCCATCCAACATGACCGGATGAAACATGAGAATTGATAGAAGTTTTATTAAAGATGAGATTGACTCGGAGGCTATACACATCTCCTATGTTCCAACAAAACATCAAGAAGTAGATGATCTTACCAATGCCTTATCCAAACCTAGATTTGAATTCCTAATTAGCAAGCTGGGAATGATTAATATCTATTCACTAGCTTGAGGGGGTGTTGGAGAAAATCTTGGGATTGTTTTGATTTTAATATTTTTCTAGGCATTTAATGTAATTAGATATAAATATAGTTGACCAATCCCAAATTTTTTGGAATTTGATTAGATAGGAGAAAATCTCTCATATTCCCCTTATTTTCTCCTGACTCCCCGGCGAATCAGGGTGTATATATTTTGTACTCTGTATTAAAGATACTAAAGGGAGTTTTCATTCCTTAACCACTTTGTTCATTTTATTATTTAAAAAAAAAGTAGAATAAGGGATAAATTGGAATTAGATTGTACAGGTCATCAACAACTTAACTTTCGCAACCAATTTGTGAATAGCTTTCAGAATTGTTGGGATCGTGCCATTCACTATTTCTAGCCTAATTGCATGATTATGACAATTCAAGTGGTTATTCTTTCACCTCTACGATTCACCCTACAATTAATATTGCTAAGTTCCAAAATTGAGTCAAATCACACGATTCAAATTGTGGATAGCACGATTTCAACAACTATGCTTAAAATCCAAAACCACAAACTTTAAATCCCAAAACTCTAAACTCCAAAATGCAAACACTAAAATCACAAACCTCAAAATGTCAAACTCTACATTTCAAACAAAAAAACCCAAAATCCCCAACCCTAAACCTTAAAATCCAAAACTCCAAACTCTAAATATCAAAATCTCAAATCTCAAACCCTTCAAGTCTAATTTATCAAAACTTTATTCAAAAATTAATTATTAATTAATTTAGTATATTTTTGCCACAAGGGTGTTTTTGTCAACATAATATTATTTTTATCCTATCCATTACTCACCAAACACATGATAGGATTATGCTATATAATACAATATGTTATACATTGACGCAACAAACACATTATAATATAAAAGCTTACTAGATGGATACTAATCCTACACTGTCCAATTATGCTTATCCTATCCAACCTAATCTTATACAACGCACCAAAAAGAGCCTTATAGTATTTGAGATGTTCACAAGCTAACTCGTATACAACACAAGTAACACTTAAAAGAGGCAAAATTACTAAAATTGCATGAAATTGTATAATGTCTAAACTCTAAAGAAACGATGACAACTATGCAACAATAATTGCTAACATTATCCTACAATATGTCCATATCCATATCAGTCTGGAAAGAATAAATTACAACTAATTATTGCTCCTAGAGGCTGTTCTAGGACCTCAGAAACTTCCAACAATTTCAGGTTCAGCATTTAAAATTTTTTTGTAGATATTGTCAAAATAAATCACACTACTCAACTATCAATGATTAAATCCTGATGAGTCCATATATGCCCAGAGTTATAACACATCTAGTTCTCATTATCTTCACTTACATGCCTAATTTGATTTATTAATTTCAAGGATTCCCCCTACTGGAAGATGATTACCCTGAAATTAGACAATGTATAATTCATCTCTCAACCTTCTGAAATTACTATGTGAATAAATAGAACAATTGTCACACATTATTCACCCTTGTGATTTGGTGTGTGAGACTGATAGTTGCTGTCACCACGAAAGCAAACTTAAAGTGCAAAGAAATATTCACACCTGAGTCAAATACTTGAATGCATCTACTACAGGAGTAATCATATCTCTGTATGCCTCAATCTGCATTTAAAAATTTGAAATTAACATGATAGGATGTGTATCATCTAAAATTGCCAAATCTCCTTACAGTGTGAAAGATAATAAATCACCACCTGATGAACAATTGTTCGAAGTACAGTCATAGGATTGGCATGAGCTAATTTTGCAACCATCCGACCCAGCTGCTTCAAATTTTCTTTTGCCAACCGTTTCAAAATCCGTCTGGTATCCAACTGGAAGAAACAAAGCATAAAGAATGATGGTAACAAAATCAAACTTCCAACAATCATAGTGGATATGCCCAAACATATATAGATACAGATCATCAAACCTTGGCAGTTTGTCTCGCAGCCAACAGCATAGGATTGCGCTCATCATCTTTTTCCCATTCACCATATAAACGATATCGCACCTAGATATATAAGATTCATCAACCAACCTAGTTGATCAAGGAAAAAACTTTTTAAAGGACAAAGAAATAAAACTGATATAAAGGTCAACCTCATAAGGAAGGAGACTCATTAGTTCCCAAATTTCCTGCCCAACAGCTGGGTTGGCAGGAATCAACTGCAAAGAAGGTAGCAGACATGTTCCTAAAGCTTCCTCCACCCTTAACCTTGCTTCCTTAAGGTGCAGTCGTGGATTCCTATTAACAAGAGTTTCAGGATTCAAGGCACCTTCACCACCACTTTCAAGCCGAAGGGCAGAAAGGTAATAACCTCTCAATACCCTACAAACCTACTCATTAGAAGGGAGAGAGGAGGAGCAAGGGAAATCATTATCAGCATAAAAAATTTCAAGGACAGCATGGAGTAATCAGAATATCGAAACAACCATAAGTAACCAGAATATCAAACAACACAATCACCTTCTGCAGCAATAAAGTCTCACGGTAGAGATAAGGTCCAATACAAGCAAGCATCTGAAAAAGTTCCTTTGGAAGATCTATGAAAGAACCATGTCCTGAAGAGTTTTCTACATCCATAACATCATTGCTTCCTCCTAAGGAAGATCCAGAGTTTTGAACATGTGCTTGATGAAAAGCATTATATGCTGAAGATATTGATTTCTCAATAAGCCTGGATGAACATCTCAATATTATTAAAATACAACAAAAGAGTAAGAACTAGTTAAGTCCCAAAAAGTACAAGTAGTTCAATGCACACAAACAGAGATAGTAAATGCATGACCAGAAAAGGAAAAATACACTATTACTATATATACATTTAGAGAAGACATAAAGGACCTAAGATGTAATTCAACCGAAACTACATGTTCTCTACACTTGTGCTTGCATATGTGTGTGTGTGTGTGTGTGTGTGTGTGTGTGAGAGAGAGAGAGAGAGAGAGAGAGAGATTATATAAACTTTACCTAAACAGGCTGTCACATATTTGATTATGTTCCACTGGATTGAGTGGTGAGAGACGATCAAATAATATATGTGCATGATACCTGTGGAAACAAAAGCAATATAAAGCAAAAGATCTTATAAATGTATATATGCTAGAGGAAAATTCTACGAAGACAAAGAAGGTATGATACAAGAAAGAAAGCTCTAGTTGAGCCATGAATCAATTTAGCTATAAGTGAAACCCATATTCCACAAAAAAATCAGTAGAATAGAAAGATCAATCATATATCTCACTATCCGCAGACAATGCTGATTATGTCACTATGCAAAGATGCTTAAGTCACTACATTTAGAAAATTTTAGCCCATAAAACAGCATTAGGCACTTCTAATAGTCTACAAGTATAGACATTTGAATATAAGGAAGAATAGCAAAAATATCCACAAAAAAGCCAAACTAATTCCACCATTATCACTGGTAAGAGATTAAGACCCATTATTTAAATTTGTAGTTTAAGCCACTCAATTAAGTGGTTCTTTACCATGGTATCCAAAGTTACGTAAAAGGCGGAAGGCCAACCCTTTTTTACAGCCAACCATCCAAAATGTACCCAAAAAGAGAAAATAATAAAAAATGATATAGCTTGTGATCACGAAAGACGTTACAGAAGACAAATTAGAACTAGATTTACAAATCAAACATACCAGTCGTCCACTGTAAGAAAGCCAGTAAGCAACCCCAAAGTTTGATTATTTTCAAGCTCAGACTTTCGCTCTTCAACTGCCTCAATTTCCATGTCTAAAGCAGTGAAGAGATCTATAGTGACATCCCCTGGTTTCTCATCATCCATTAGATCCTTTCCAGTAGCAGCAAGGTTTATTCTTCCAATTTTGTTAGCCTGCAAATAAGATTGTCAACCTCTTGGATGGGATTAGTAGAAAACAAATATGGATGGAATTAGTAGAAAATAGCAAGCAAATATTTATATAAAATCAACTTCGCCACTCATACTTCAAAATTAGATATCCACCTGGGCAAAGAGTTAAATCATTTGTTAGAATCTAATCAAACTAAATTGTTCACATGCGAACCCAATCAGTTTGGCTGACTTGAAGCAACCTTCAACTGACTAAAGATCAAGTTTGTAACAATTCAGGCCATTGTTGTCAAAAGCAGCTGGGGCAGCCACATAGGCATGAGACAAGGTGACACAATGCGCGAGTAAAAATACCCAAGACAACTGGCCTAAACAAGGTATACCTTACACAATCTTGGCTAAGATGACCAGAGACAGGAGAGCCTCGGGGTGTCTATCTCTAGATTTTTGGAGTTTGCAGCTGTATTCCCATCTAAACACCACCCCAACTAAAGCATATGAAAGGAATTTTTGAACAAAATAAATCTATCTGAAGAATATAAACCAAAAAATAAAATAAGCAAAATGTTAAAGAAGACAACACTCTTAGCTCCCATAAAACCTTCCAACAGTAGCTCTTCATGTTTATGGAATTGAGTTTTATCTTGTAAATTTTCTCATCTCAACCAAAACACGCTATTCTTTAATTTTTGTGAAAATGGGTCAATTAATGCCAAAGCCTCAGGTTTTCCTAGCACTACTTAAACAGCATGTTCCAACTATAAAGACCCCATTGGATTCATAGTCAGTGAAAAACACTAAGCTTCTTTCAAGGACCCCACCATTGATTCAAAATCACATCCTAGTAGTCCACTAACTTCAATACTAGATGTAGATGACAGACATTAACTATATATAAATAAAAAAATTATAATTTAGTCTTGGACTCCTAGTAATTCAGCATGAATTTTATTTTCACCAAAAACTTATTTTAGGGGTAATTTCAGGTCATATCAATTACTTAAGTCAAGTTCATGTGTATTAGATTAATTTTATGTTTTTTCCAAAATGGCCACCTTACTTCACTCAAGCAGAAATCCCGCTTCCCACCTCAACAACTCAAATGGGTGGGGTACTCAAGTCCTAAATCCACCACTCACCTTTAACAATACTGCTTAAGGAATGAAAGTTATACACCACTTCAGAACATACTGCAACCTAATATACCCACCTATCACACATAAAATGTTCCAATCATTCCCGAATAATGAAGAAAAGCATATGTTCATAAAATTGTTAAACCATAATACCTCATCAAGGCGCTTGGAAGAAAATGTGTTATAATGTTCAAATGCTTCTTCATCCTTGGGAAGTAGATGTGCATATCTGTAACCAAAATGGAAGTGAGATGGTCTTTCAAATTACATAAAGTAACTTTAGATGCAAATTGCATTAGCACAGCAAATGAAGAAGGGCTTTTCAGATCAGCAGAATGTGTATATGAAGTACAAATGAAAACCATTTATTCCTCTCTTAATTACTGCATATCAATTTCTCAATATTATGCACTACAACAAGCTCTACACTGAATTCAATATTTTAATGTTTTCATTAGAATAATTAATATGTTAACCACTCAACAAAGTTTTAACGAAGGAACGTGTAATTTTCAATCCACTACCATCTTTCTTGTGGGGAAAGTAATTATTCTGAATAGCCTGAGTTTAAAGTAAAAATAGATTTACTTATTATTTCCAAACCCAAGCATTCAAATATCATCACCCCCAACTAGCAAAAAAGGAGTTCAGATGTTGGATCAACACCAACAGTATATGAACTAAAAATGAAAACAGTTTATTCCTCTCCTAATTACTGCATATCAATTTCTCAATATTATACACTATAACAGGTTTTAATATTTTCATTAGAATAATTAATTTGTTAACCACTCAACAAAGTTTTAACAAAGGAACATGTAATTTTCAATCCATTACCATGTTTCTAGTGGGGAAAATAATTATTGGGAATAGCACGAGTTTAAAGCACAAATAGATTTACTTATTATCCCCAAGCCCAGGCATTCAAATATCATCAACCCCAATTCTAACAAAAATGGTGTTTAGATGTTGGATCAACTCTAACAGTAAAAAGGGAGAACAGAAGCATCATGCAGAAGTCAGCTTTTGGTGTATTAGGAACACATAGAAGAGAGTCTTTAAAGTTGTTTAAGGAAAAGATGAATGTGAAAATCAGAATGAAACAGCGAAAACTTGCAAAAATATATTCATAACAGCCAAGAAACTAAATAAAAACTCATTCAGGGATAATGCTCGTACCCAATCAAACTTAAAGCTCCAAATATCATACTTTACCACAAATTAGTAGTTTGAGTCAAATAATCTTGACAATCCTTATTTTAACTCAACGGGTCAATTATATAATGCATCCCTATGCATCTTGCTCTTTTTTTTTGGTAGCTCAATAAGTTTTCCTAGAAAACCTATAGCATGACTCAATGAAGAGTGATTTTGTAGTTTATTAATTACACAAATGGAATTTTAAATTTCATTCAAGGCTAATACCACACGTCACATAATCACATGGAGTTAAACATTATTTCAATTACTGGATTACTACGACATATTATTGCAATACTTGATTCTTAAACAATATGTAAGATGAAGATCTTACATGCTATCAAGATCAATAAATTCTTGCTTCACCAGCAAGGCTGTCAGTCTATATAGTCCAAATGGTACAGGACTGTTGACTTCCATGCGCTGATAATATTGAAATTTAAATCCAAGAATCTGTGAGGCATGAGACTGCATAAAAGAGATAAAGTTATAAGAATATAAAAATTTTCAAATTCAATATCACATAACAAATATAGGAATGAAACTAGGATTCTGTTTATGTCCACCTTGGGAAAAATAGGAATCAACTCTAAGAAGACATTACTATCGGGCTGAAGTTCAAAACACTCGAGAACCTGGTTCAAAAAGAATTATTAAAACCAATGAGTAAGTTGGTCATCAAATCATTCATAGAAGTACTGAAAACATCAGAACATGGATAGTCTTGTGCATTAAAAGAAAAAAAATAGATAAAATGAGATACAACTCACAATATCAAAAACGCGGTTTGGGTCCAAATCAAAATGGCCAATTAACGACTGCAGGGGTCATATAAATCAGCACTTAGATCATAAACCTGATAAAGTGTAATGGAATGGTGATATTACTCAAAAATAATTAAAACCTTAATAATGCCAATTGTTGCTGCAGATGCTTTTCTAGTTGGAGCTTCAGAGTCCCGGCAAAGGAGAGTGACCTACACAGTTAAAATAAAATGAATACAACAAATAAAAGCATCATATCTGGAATAGCCAAGGCATGATCCAACCAATATATTGAACGTCAAACTATAAAAATTCAAAATTTGACTTATTTTCTATGTTCACTGGTTAAATCTCCCAAATTATGCAATATATAAAGCAAAACGTGAGAAAAGAGCACAAATTTTGGGCAATCAAAACCACTTAAGACGAAAGTATATATGCTTGCAATATAACATGCATCAAAGGAATAGAAACTCAAACAGATCTCAGTCTAAATAATACTACAACAACAATTTCATACCGAAAGATACACCACATAGAAAGAGCACACTGCTTATCCCTTTCAATAAATAAATAAAAATATGTCTGTTAACTATGTCTCCTAATTGTCATTTAAAGTAATTTACAAACCTCTCGGTCAAAAGTAAAAATTACAAGTATTTGGTAGGTCATCAAATCACTCAACTCTTTGGTTCCAACAATCTCAATCCGCATAGTATAAATAATACAGTCTAGAGTCAGTCGATAGTCAAATGTAGGCAACTTAGAATCCTAGGCTATTTTTCTAAACATAAAAGGTCTATAAAAGAGGATCTATATGAATTCTGTATGAATGACGCATTTTATTTTCTAATGCTATCAGGATACTATTACTTCCAACATCTGACAGTGACTTCACCTGACCAACAGCAAACTTTCGGAGTTTTCCAGGTCAGCCAAAGAAAGAGGGCCCATCCTATACCTGGACAACTTCAACCCTATTCCCAGGCCTTTATATCCCATTCATAAATTTAATAGACAGGCTGCATCAATCACAGCGCTGCATGAACTAGGACTGAAATCAGATTTCATCAGAAACTAAGGATCCTGCAGTACTTTTCAACTTTGTTTGCTCCAACTGACTCTTCAGTCTAACTTAGTCAACCAATGATGAGTATATTACTTCAGCTAAGAATACACCATTCAAAGGCGGGTTAACCAGAGTTATGAATCAACAATGAATTCAATTTATTGTGATCAAACACATTCATAGATTACAGCCATCACAAATAAAAGTGGTAATGCATGCATAATGCATCCCAAAAGTGTCTCATGAAAATAAAATAAAAGACCCAAATTTCAAATTATATGTCCCCTTCATAGAAATATCATAGGGGTGTTTACGGTTCAATTCGGTTTAGTTTTAGAGACTCAACCAAATCGAACTGATTATAAGATTTTAAAACCTATTCAGTTTGATTTAAATTATGAAACCGAACCAAACCAAACCACTAAAAAATCTGTTCAGTTTAGTTCGGTCTAATCGGTGTTTTTTTTGTTTGGGTGTGGGACCTACTACTGTTTCCAATTCCTTTGCGGAAAGATAAAACTGAAAACTTAATTGGCTACCACTCTTTCAGTGCTTTCTAGGCTTTAGATTCTCGTTCTCTTTTCAAGTCTTCATAGTCAGGTGGTTCCTGCTTTTTATTGTTCACAAGCTTAATTCATCCACCTTTTTTTCCTTGTGAAGTCTTCCTCTGTGATCGTTCCTCTCTCTTTTTTTTTCTCCTTTGTTATGTCCCTGCTTTTTTTTTTCTTCTTCTGCTTACTGCTACTGCATTTTTTTTCCACATATGAGTCGTCTCTGCAGCTCCTTCTGTTTACTGCTCCGTGAATGTGTGTGTAGCAAAAGAAAGTATCTAAAGTTTTTATAGAATGCAGAAGTAACAGCCGTGAGAGACCTTGAATACTTGGATGTAGGAGTTGATTGCATCCCACTTCTGATAGAAAAGTGCCATAGGATGTGTGGAGGAAGACTTCGAGTGTTATTTGCGATAGAAAAGTGTCACTTAAAGTTAAAGGACAATTCTACCATATAATTATAAGACCTACAATATTATATGATATTGAATGTTAGACAAATTAAAGATAACGTGAAAATAAACTCAATGTTGCAGAGATGAGAATGTTGCACTGAATGTATAGACACACTAAAAGAGATATGATTAAAAATGGGTGGATTAGAGAAAAAGTTAAGGTAACACCTATCATAGAAAAGATGGTAGAATCTCACTTAAGGTGATTTGGCTATACATAGAAAAGATATGCAAAAACTCTACTCAGAAGAGTCAGCCTAATAGTTAAAGAAATCATTAAAAAAAATTTAACAATTAATAATTTATCTATTAATCTCATTTATAATAAGTCACTGTAGTATCGTTTGATCATGCAGCCGACTCCACCTAGTGAAAAAAGACTTAATTGTTGTTGTTGTTAGGAGTCGATTGCATCCAACTTAGAGAGATTCAGTGAGTCACTGTAGCGGCAGCTGTACTTGGTGTCAGCCTAAGACTGAGAGCAAGAGAGAGGGCAGGGCTTTTTTGATCGTGGAACAAACTTCAAAAAGTAACGGGAGGATATCTGAGGCAAGAAAAGTAAAAGAAAAGCTTCATTCATTTATCCCAGATCCCACCAGGTCGGAGCCTCGTGCACTGAGCAGCCCTTTTTTCTTTTTTTAAAATAAAAATATTTATATTTTTTAAAATAGTGGTTGGTTCGATCCAGTTGAACATTTTTTCTAACCGAAAACCAAACCGAACCACTCGGTTTACTATGCAAAAAAAACCAATCTAAACAACCCAAAGTTGGTTTTTTTATGGTTCGATTTAGTTCGGTCAATTTTGTTCAATTTTGTAACCCCTTAAAATATCAACTATCTGTAAGAAGCCCAATCTAACTGACCAAACTAATGAAAATATGAAATTAACCCAAACTCAAACAAATGGCTGCGGTTTGTGAACATTGGTTTATTTGATTCAGAATTTCTAGTAAGTAATTCTCTAGTTCAGTTCTGGTTCTAATTTTTCAAAGAGTACAACCTGAATGAAGTCAACTAGTTTCACAAAACATCTTTCTGCCATAATATTGTCGATAACCTGCAGCACTTTGTCACTCGTCTTAAAATCCTAAATGACTAAAAAATTACTATCAGAACATCAAAAATAAAGATTAAAATTTGTCTTAATAGTTTTATGTTGCAGTCAGCATGTCCGAAAAAAAGAAGCCCAAGCCCACTACTTAAATGCTATAAACCTGAAGAATTCTTTGGCTGCATCGGTCAGTTTCCTATTTTGATCAGTTAGGGTTTGTTGAGTTCTAATGAAAGAAACCAAACCAACCCAGCCTGTGTAGACCACTAATTATTAGAAATCAAACGAAGGAAAAAGCCAAGAACAAATGAAATTCAGATTATTTGTTTAATATCCATAAATTGACAAACGATCCATGGAGAAAATTTCTTCATATATGAGGAACCTTTGCAATGTACATTAAGTATACTGTATATCAATCATAAAATATCAAAGCAAATATAAAATAAAAATAATATTGGCTTAACATGCAGGTTTCATATTTTTTTTCAATTTATTTTACATTTATTAAAAAATAAAATAAATTTAGTAAATTAAGCTTTTAAATATTCAAGTAACCAACAATTAACATTAATTTTCTATCAATTATCTTTTAAGCAGGGAATTAAATTTTCTTTCTTTTTCATCGAATCGACCAAAATATTTCCGTTTCTGGAGTCACTGAAACAAAATAGAGTTATCAAGACAAAATATAGTATTTATTAAGAAATTATACCATTTCGATTGAAATTATTATGTTACGGAATGTTTCGATGGAAATACTCTTTTTTTGAATTGTTTTGATGAAAATACTCTTGTTTTAATAAAAAAAATACAAAATCAATTTGAAAAATGAAAAAATTGACAATTTAAAAATAAATAAAAGTAGTATCACATCACATCCAACATAGAGTTGCATAGACCTGCCTTATTCACTCAGATTTTCTCTCATAAATCTCAACATCTTTGTCAACTTTCTACTCTCCCCCCTCATACTCATGATATTACTTTCTTTCATTATCTTCATTTTAAAAAGAGAACTACAAAAAATATAAAAAGAAAGATTGAGAGATGAAAAGAGAGGAAGGTACCTAAGAAATACCTGAAGATAGAGATAGAATCATGGTCACATGGAGACACAAAAGAGTTAAGAAGATTGAGAGATGAATGCAAAAAAGAATGTTATTGAATGCTGCTGAGATTTGAGCCAAAATCTTTATTGTAATAGTGTCCTTTACTTACTATTCAACTACGTTCGAATTAATTTTAGCATAATCTTATATATCTATATCATTAATGTTATGTTAAAATCATTTAAAATTGAAAAAAACATTGTTTGAAATAATTTGAAACGTTTTTTTTCAAAAATCTTCCATTTCTACCAAATTTTCAAAATGTTTCGAAACGTTTTCGTTTCTGAAATCACCAAAATAGTACCTTAAAACGAAATTTAGTACTTTGCTTTTAAGTAGCCACCATTATAAGTAACTACTATTAGTAACTACTAACTACCTGTTATTTATTTTCTAAACACACATACCAAAAGATACCAAAATCTTCCAAAGCCATATATATTAGTATAGATGAGAAGAGGAAAAAAAAATTGCAATCACCTTCAGCCAGAACCTTAATAATTGTAATAGGTGACAAATAATTCATAGCAAATATAAGTACATAACCAAAAACATAAACAAAACAAAAAACAAAAATCTGTTGTTATACCAGTTTTGCATAGCCCTCGCTCTCTTCTCTGAGAAGGTTGAATTTGGTCTGCTGATAAAGGAGTCGTGTATTGACTCTGACCTGAAATTAACATCAAAAATCAGATACACTAGAATAACTGGATTTTCGTTCAAGCTAACACATAGGTTCTGTATATCTGATGAACAGAAGGACCAAGAAAGAATAGCTTAAAGATCAAAGTCATCCAATTTTTGTCTCTTCATATACAATTAATATTTTATTGATTATAAGACATAGTGGATTGGCTAAGAAATAACGTTATTCCCAAGGCATATTAGTGATAAAATTTATGATCTTAATATATTAAGCTATTATAGTTTCTATTTGAGTAGCAAATACCTCACTAAGAACTGCCAAGGAAGCACACCCAAGTTCTAAAGGAAAAGGAAACGAGAGACACGAAAATATGAGAAAGCAACCAGTAATCAGTTTATCAGAAACTGAGATAGATTGAAGATAAGAATTGATTCAATTAAGTATTCCCTACACTAAAAGGCCTCCACCATTAAGACGGGAATTACCCATGAAACCCCCTCAAGTAAAAGAACAGAGCCACACAGATTTTGAGCTGTATGATCAACTAAAAGAAGATTATCTTGATCCTCTCTGCTCCTACTGCACTATCATACCAGCTAGAGACACACCCTTTCTACCTCTAATTAACACTTTTCTTCATTGAAAATCACAAGGGGACGAAAACAAAGTGAAGTGACCTTGAGCAATACCTTTCAGCATTCCAAGAAGTTAGTATGTTCTTTATTAACTTCCATAAACTTTAAATTCTAGGTATCTAAATAATTTCTTGTAAAATAAGAGAAAAACATAATTGTACAATATAATCCTCGAGAGAGAGGCCTACACTAGTCCCTGATATTTATAATAAGGATTACAAACATTAATTACAAATATAAAATACTCATAATTACAATCTCCTAAATCAAAAATTTTGATCGTTACCTCCTAATCACACATTATTCTAATTAAATCATAATCTATTTATATTAATTCTAACACTCTTCCTCAAGTTGGAGCATATAAGTCATATGCACCAAACTTGTTACAAATATAATTTATTCGTGGACTTCTTAAAGACTTTGTGAAAATGTCAGGTAATTGATCATTAATTGACAAAACTTGTGGTAAAATTCCCTAATAGAATATTCTCTTTAATAAAATGGCAATCAACTTATATATGCTTGGTCTATTCATGAAACATGGGATTGAAGGCAATATGTAATGTAGCCTAATTGTCACAAATGAAAGTTAATTTGTCAAATTCTTCAAACTGCAATTCTTAAAGCAATTATTTGATTCATACTAGTTCACATGTAACTAGGGACACAGCATGATATTGCCTCTACACTAGATCTAGCCACCACTTCTTGTTTCTTGCTTTTCCAACGGCAAACACACAATAACCTATGGTAGATCGTCGATCTAAGGGGGATTTTGACCAATCAGCATATGCATACCCAATTAATCGAGCATATTGATGATTCTCGTGCAATAATCCTTTTCCAGGAGCACCTTGATATATCTTAAAATGAAAATCACTGCATCCTAATGACTTGTGTGTAGAGATCGTAAGAATTGACTTACAACACTCATTGCAAAAGAAATATCTGACCAAGTGATAATGAGATAGTTCAATTTTTCAACAATTCTCTCGTATCTACCAGGATCAAATAAAGGCTTCCCTGTTTACGTAGAAGTTTAGCATCACTTTCAACTGGATTCCAGCATACCTATCTTTCAGAAGATCTAAAAAATACTTTCTCTAAGATATTGCAATACCAGTACTAAACTGTACCACCAATATTTTAGCTTCCTTAAGTCTTTAGTCTGAAAAACCTAGAGTAGATGTTACTTGAGTTGGAAAACACCTACTTGATCATTTCCCGTTATGACAATATCATCAACATAGACAATTGGATCAATACAACATTCGGAGGAGCAATGTACATAGAAAACTGAGTGGTTGGCCCCAACACAAGTCATTCCGAATTGTTGAACTATACTACTAAAATGACTGACCCAAGGCTAGGGAGATTACTTTAAACCATAGTAGTCAAATCACAATTCAAATAATGAATGGAATGACTTATTTTTGAATCGTAAATTGTATCGGATCATATTATTCACGGACACATTGAAGAATAGTTTAAAATATATAATATAAAATATAAATAAGTAGATAACATAAACAAAATATTAAAAATAATATATTTATCTCAATAATCTAAAACATAAATAACTAAAAGTCTTGATAATAGTGAAGAGAATAGGTAATTAGCTAAATAAATTTAAAAAAAAAACAAAAGGAGGTCAAATTGTTGAACAATTAGAACAAAAGGAACGTTGAACCTATTCTTTTAGAAAAAAATAAATATTGAAAAGTGGAAAGGGGCTTACCAAAGTCATTAAGTTTTTGGCCTTTGTGAAGAAAGAAAAGGGAGGGGCAGAAGGATTACGAGGAGGAGCAAACCATTGCATGGCTGCGCGACAACGAAGGACAAGGCTAAAATTAGATAAGGGTTTCGAAAAGAAGAAACAAAATGTCGCCTAGCCATAACAGAAGCTTGCGCAGCTATGCAAAGACAATGGACGCTGGCCAAAATTATAGAATTGTACGATTCTACAATTTGTGTTTGAATCACACTTACGTGCAATTCCAACAATAATTTTGGCAATATCATGACCAATCAGTGGCCATCTGAATTGAAACGAACTATTTGATTCACAACATAAATTGTGTGTGTTCAACTACTATGCTTTAACTCATAGTTAGACCGTCGTAACCGACATACTAGTCCAAACTCTCCTTCAATAACAAAGTCAAGTGATTGCTCCATATACATCTCTTTCTCAAGATTTTCATGAAAAAAGACATTATTAATATCAAGTTGATAAAGAGGCCGCAATGGATAGGATAAGTCCAATGGAAGCCATTTTGACAATTGAAGAGAAGGTATCACCATAGTCCAACTCGAAAATCTATGGATAACCCTTGTTAACAAGACGAACCATAAGACAATCAATAGTACCATCACGCCTAACTTTAATTGTATGAACCCAGCGACAGCCAACACTAGACTTGCCCAGAGATAAACATGTTAATTCCCAAGTGCCACTTGATTGTAATACAATCATTTTATCAATCATTGCTTGCCACCACCTAAGATGAGATAGAGCCTCTTGAGTGGTCTAAGAATAGAACTAGAAGACAAAGAGGACATAAGGCATAATAGAGAGATGATAAATGATGATAACTCGAAAAAATTGTAGACAAAATGGAGATTACAAGAAAAACAAATATCTTTTTAGACGGCAATGGGAAAACCATCTGCAAGAGACAAGCTCGAAGCCGGTTCTGAAGTTGGAGATGGGTGTGAATCATCAAGATCATCCACAATGTATGCAGGAGTCATGGTGGGTATACAACCATTATAGACCTAAAGGAATGGCACTGACTGTAGAGATGAATCAATTGATGTGTCTAGCAATGGAACAATGGAAGAATTGAGACAGAGAATAAGAAGAGCATTGGTGATAATAGACTAATCAACATAAGCAAATGGTGAGTAATAAGAAGGCTATCCAAAAAAATTAACAACTGTGGACACAAAAAACTAAAGAATTAAGACAAAGTAACACCAGTACCCTTTCTGCAATCTAAAATAACCCAAGAAGATCCATTCAAAGGACCTAACTAAAACCTTAGCTCAACCTGGGCTATAGCTATGAACAAAACAGACACATCCAAAGATACAAGAAGGGAGATGATACATTGGTTGACTTGAGAATACAAGTGAGGAACATGATTTTTGAGCACGTAAGATGGCATGTGGTTGATAAAGTCTTATGCCAAAAAGAAAGAGAAACATAGTGATGAATCAACAAAGTACAAGCTGTCTCGATTACATAGAAATTCTTACGTTAAGCCACAACATTTTGTTGTGGTGTGTGCGCACAAGAAGATTGGTCGAGCACACCCTGTGAAGCCATAAAATTTTGAAGAGATAGAAAAATATTCACATATATTATCACTTCTCAAGACTTTAACAGACATATTAAATTTAGTACGAATCTCAGTGAAAAATATTTTGAAAATAAAGAACAATTCAAATTGATCCTTCGTTAAAAACAACCAAGTATAACGAGAGTAATTATTAATAAAAGTAACAAAATACGTAAAACTCAAAATAAAATAATTACAACTAGGCCCCCAAACATCAATATGAACTAAAAAAAAAGGAGACTCAACTCTACTTTGACTCTATTTAGGAAAAGATACATGGAAATGTACATAACTCATAATCTAAAGACTCTAAAGAAGAAAGACTAGGCACCATTCGTTGTAGTTTATTAAGGATAGGGTGTACCAAACGATGAAGCATAACTGGAGAGACAAATGTAGTGCAAACAGTTGGAGATGTAGGTATAGTGAGATGATATAACCCTTGTGATTCATGCCCGATTCTAATCATCTAACTAATGCTCCGATCTTGTATAAGCACAGAAGAATTAGCAAAAATCAAAGAGCAATTAAGAGTTCGAATGAATTTACTAACAGAGATGAGATTAAAAGTACAACTAGGAATGTAAAGAATAAACTCAAGAGGTAAAGAAGGAAGGGATCATGCTTAACCAATAGTTTTTGTAACAATTTTAGAACCATTAGCAAGATTAACATCGTGAAGAGAAGAAAATGAAATATCAAGTTTTGAGAAAATATGAGATTACTAAAGATATGATATAAAACACCAAAGTCTAAATCCAAAGAAAGTTAGACTATGTAAGGCAAGCAACAGAAGTAATGGAACCAGTAGCATTTTTAGTGGCCTGATATTGTAAGAATTTTTTATAATCAAGTGCTGACAAAGAAACTACTATGGATGTTGAAATAATCTCAAAATTGTCGGCTTGAATAATATAAGCAGCTGTTGGTGGACAACCATGCAGGGAATAACACTTGTTCTGAGTATGACTAGGTTTATTACAATACGTGCACTGGATTACATTCATCACCCCAGCCAACATTACTTGTTCTATTGTGATTGGTAATCTATGAAGCAAGAGTTGAGGAGCTAGTCGTAATACACACAGCAAGAGAGCAAATACAATGTCCAAAGATGGAATGTCAAGACTAGAGATTATTAGCTCACAAACTTCGCGGGAAGAGTGAGGACCATAAAGTATTTATCTCGTTGCTTCTCCTGTTCACTGACATCAGCAATAAACAATTCATTAAACTCTTTTTTTACAAACTAGAACATGTCTAAATAAATGTTCATATCTATGTCAAGCTGTCTCAAACTCATCATCTTCTCTACAACCCAATGATAACGTTGAATATAATTAGTTTAAAGAGACTTGAACTTGCTCCAAAAGACATAACATGTTTTATAAGCATAAAGAAGGGGCAATATCATAGAGTCAACAGAGTGCCATAACAAATCACATAGCTGAGATCTAATTTCTTCCAGGCAAGTTTATCAATTTCAGGAATATCAATTAATTCTTTTATTAAATAGTCTTTGTGACCTTGATTAAGGAACCAAAGTTCAACAAATGCAGCTCATGAAAAATAATTTGATCCATTTAATTTTTTTTGTAGTAATAACAGCAGACTCAAATATAACAAGGAAAAGAATACTCGATTTTGGGGCTATAAGGGCAGTTCATAAAAAATAATTTGATCCATTTAATTTTTTTTGTAGTAATAACAGCAGACCCAAACATAATAAGGAAAAGAATACTCGATTTTGGGGCTGTAAGGAGGCAGCCATCAAATCTAGATGAAAAATTCAGTTGAAAAATGGACCAGTAAGAGGAAACCACCACGAACAGAGAGCAAAAAGGTAGAATCATTAACTGGGTAGGTGCCTAGAGTGAGTTTTGGCACTTTCTAGGTAGCAAGAGGTGATTTTCAACCTATTTGGGTGAATTTAGAGGCAAACAAATGGCTAGACGAGGAAAAACACGACCTGTAGTGGTGATTGGCCGAACACACTTATCTGTGGGGATCTGGTACCTTGGTTTTGTCAATGTCTTCTTTGGCAGAGGCTTCTTAGCTCTTTGCAATGTGATGTTCGCGTGAAAACCTTTTTGGTTGAAAAAGAGAGCTCGATAGAGGCACAGTTGAAGGACTACTAATTTTGTGTTTTTCTCAAGACTCTGATACCGTGTGAAATCATAGAAAAATCAAACAAAAACATAATTGTAGAATGTAATCCTTGTGAGAGGCCTAAACTAATTCCTAATATTTATAAGAAGGATTGCAGACAAGACATTAATAGCAAATAGAGAAGACTCATAATTACAATCCCCTAAATCAAAAGGATATGATTGTTACATCTTAATCACACATTATTCTAACGGACTCATAATCTATTTACATTAATTCTAGCATTTCTGTACCTCCTAATCATTACACAATATGATTGGAATTGGTTATTGAGAAAATTAGAAGAGTGAAAAAGGATAAAAATCCTTGTCTGAGAATGTGTCAATGAGTCCAACTTACACAACTGTACTTATTTGGTATTACAGCTATGTACAATAAATGGTATGATACACAGCAGTAAAGCTATAGTGCGACTAAGGTACACCTAGTGTTCTCACTTGAAACCTTCCAATCCTACCTTAAATAATCCTTCAGTCTAACCAATGTTATGTCCCTTACCCAACATTAAACCCTAAATCCAAGAGGCTTAAATCTTTACCTTTTGATCCCACTCTGTCACTACAACCAAAGTACCAAAAAGCCCAAAAGGCTCAACCATTTTATAGGAGACAGAAGTTAAAGTTCATTTAATCAAAAGCTATAGCATTCGATCCAGATCTTACAATATCAACTATGCACTGGGACTTAGTTTCCTTTCCCTTTTTCCTCTTCTTTGCTCTAATCAAACTGCATGCTGCTAATACCACTATCATGCCCGACACAAGGAGTGGGATTTGAAACAGTCCACCTCATTCTAATTTTTTCTGAATATAGTGGAGTTTCATATGTGGTTTGGTCATGTGTGGCGAATACTTGCAAAAACTCTAGTGAGAAGAGTAGATCAGACAGAGAATAGCCCGATAGTCAGAAGTAGAAGGAGACCAAAGAAAACAATAGGTGAAACTATTAAAAATAATTTAATAGTTAATAACCTATCTTTTGATTTCATTCATGATAGACCACTGTGGCACCGTTTAATCCATGTAGCCGACCCCACCTAATGAGAAAAGACTTTGTTGTTGTTGTTGTTGTTGTTGTTGTTGTTGTAGTTGTTGTTGTACAGCAGAGTTTCATATGACAAATCCTTCGCAAAGTTCATTATCTAATATATCTCACCAACAATTAACAAAATACATGATAAGGGATATCTTCAACACACGCCAGTCCCGGTATTCACAGAAACTTCAAAAGGCCCAATTATATGGCCTCAAAATGCTTGAGACCAAATAATTCACAGTGAGCTACTCAAGTCTCATCTATTCCTCTCATATGAGGACTTCCAGTTATACCCCCCCCCTTTTTGAAATGGTTCACACTTCACATCCTTGTCAAACTCATTATATCCCCATAATTCTACCATTAATTATTCCAGAGGCAAGCCCATCACAAGTAAGGCCGAACACATTATTGCCACCTTCCTCAATCCAAGACCACTGGCTCTGCCTTCCTGGAACAAGGAAGCCATGAAGAATATACAGCTTGTCACAATGAGGCCCACACACCATGAAAGGGTTGTTCTTTCATAGAATTTGTATTTCATAACAACCCTGTCAACCCATATAGTTACTATGCAGAAACTTGAATAAACCCAATTACATGGCCCCAAAGTACTAAAGCCCTAGTTACTCATACTATGATACCAAGTCTAATATACCTTGGCACTCCCTTGTTCCTTTGATATGGGACCTGGGGTGTTACATGCAAGATTTCATGTTGCCAAGACCTCAATCGTCCACAGCCTCAACAAATAAATACACCCTGGGACCATCTACACCAGCCCCCATAAAACCTTTAATTAGCTGCATGCGATAACACGCCTTGACATTGCCAACAAACAATCACAAATTAAAAACGGGAAAGCAATAGCAACAATCAAAAAGATAAAAGCAGCAGAACAAAATCCTTGTCATATACCATGTTTGTAAAATCTATTTGTTTACCTCCTTTCCCTTCAACTCTTGTGCCTTTATTTTGATCAAATCAGCCTCCCCTAAAAATTCTTCCTACAAATGCATAGCATAAATAAAATTTTGTTAATGCAAGAAACTTACTAATTCCCCAAAAATTAAGCATTAGTGAAGTTCTTCAACAAATCCAGTTATTTGAAAAAGGGAAAAAAGAAAAGAAGCATACCTCACAACGTTCCTGAAGTAGCCTAACTTGGACCAATTCAGATTCCACAAGCCATCTTGCCTAAAATAATGAAATTTATAAGAATTAAAGTTACAGCAACAAAAATGAACTGAATAATGTTTCCATTCCATACCCAAGTAGTTTCTGGATGGGAAAAAAAGAGTGATTTGAAAATTAAGGGTATTAAGGGTCCACAAAACCCACAAGGGCACATATTTATATGAATTAAATAGACATTAATGTTAGAGCATTGAGATCAAATACTAACCAGTTTGACAAGGCGAGAGCGGTACTCTCCCGACATTGTATGCTGTAAACAAGTAGATATATGCACATAAGTATATTTAAGTGCGCTGACTAAGAACATAATAATAAAATTCTCAGTGATCAAGCTCAAGATAGATCCACAATTCAATATCTCACTCACAATCCCATAAGAATATTGAGCAGCAACAGATAGGGTCATCATTGGGGGGTAGATGACATCCAGATATTGATCATTTCAAGCACCCAGTATGTTTTCTTTTCAATCATTGTAAAGAGGAGAGAGCAAAAAATTACTTCACTATTGTTGTAATAATACATATTTTGCTATATTCAAAGCACTATTCAAAACCAAGGGAGCTCGCATGCAATTTATACAATTGAAATGAGTCTCACAAGGTCTAAAAGTTGTACCCACTTCACCAATTACAGAGCCCAATTCTTTTGTTTCTGTAGCATAACTCTTGCTAGTTTGCTACTCCGCAGCCAAAAATATATCTTTGATGGCATTTTCTGCTTCTAAGATAAAATTAGCATGAAAATGGCACAATCTCAAGCATTTCCTGAAGTGCCATCCATTATCAAATATACTTATTCAATAAAAAATACTTCTTTATATCCAAGTATCACCTTTTATGCCCCCAAAAGAAGTCAATTACCACCATTAAGTATAGTCTGAAGAATTTGTACATAGGTTTGACTACAACTATCAGTCATACACAGAGTAATTGATCAACCACAGCCTGCCAGACCTACTTTGTAGCAGCTAAATAAAAATTTTCATCAATTAACATTTTTTAAAATGCTGAAATAACAAAGAAAATTTGAAGAACATGGGCTAAAAGAGTTCACAGATTCCAAATTACAATAGCCCTAAAGTTATGTCTTCTTTGATGCTGAAATTTTATACCCCTAAATTTATTACTTTAATCACTAAAAACCATTCTCCCCAAAAACTGTGATGAAAACAAAGAGAAAGCATGTAAGGGACAAGCAATTTCAGTCACTTTATGTACTTATCTCTATACAACAACAACAACTAAACATTTTTCTATTAGATAGAGTCGGCTATGGATCAAACGACGCTACAGTGGCCTATTATGAATAAGATCAATAGATAGATTATTAACTATTAAATCATTCTTAATATTTTCACCTATTATTTTCTTTGACCTCCCTCTACCTCTAACTATTAGACTATTTTTCATCTAATATACTCTTCTCAATAGAGCTTCTGCAGATCTTCTCCACACATGTCTAAACCACCTTAAGCGATATTCCACAATCTTCTCCACAATAAGTGCTACCTCAACTTTCTTTCTAATGCACTCATTTCTAATCATATCTCTTCTATTGTATCCACACATCTAGCGCAACATTCTCATCTCTGCAATATTGAATTTATCTTTATGTTATCTTTTAACCGCCCAGCATTCAGTACCATATAATATAGCAAGTCTTATAATTGTACGGTAGAATTTTCCTTTAACTTTGAGCGGCACTTTCCTATCACAAATGACACTCGAAACATTCCTCCATTTCATCCATCCCGCTTGAATCCTATAGTTTACGTATTCTCTTACTTCGCCGTCATTTTGTATAATGAACTCAAGATATTTAAAACTTGTAACTTGTTTTAATATATGGTATCCAAGTTTTACTTCTAAATTAGTATTTATTCATCTTTTACTAAAAATACATTCCATATATTCTATTTTATTTCTATTTATACGAAAACCATGTGTTTTTAAAGTTTGTCTCCATGACTTTAATTTCATATTTATTTTCTCTTTCGATTCACCAATTAAAACTATATCATACACAAAAATCATACATTGAAGCCCCAAAATCTTGTATATGTTCGGTAATACTTATCCCTATACATATTTAAAAATTACTAATCATTCAAGGTGAAGCAAACCACCGTGAGAGATTATCTGATTTTTCACAAAAATTGAACTTCTATTTATTTTGTCATTTAGGTCGATTAGAGATGTAGGCATGCATGCTTTTGCATGTGCTTGTGCTCATGCTTTTGGTTGAGTCATTTTTGCTTAAAATAAAAATAAAGTATAAGTTATCTCAATGATAAGTTAAGGGTATATGTAAAACTGCACTATTATTAATTTTCTTTCATTTTTTCCCCAAAATACGGAAAACCAAATTATTCCCATTTTCCTTCATTTCTATTATACATATACAAACAAGGTGGAAAGTTTACCCTCCCAATTTCATTCCACCAGTTTTTATTGCCTTTATTTTCATTCCTCCCTCAATTTATTGCCACACAAAGCATAATAGTCATGAGTGTAAAAAAAACTTCTAAATGTTCTTGCTCTCCCCCTTCATCCCTCCCTTTGTTTCTCCCTATCAATCCCACTGTATAACAACAATATTCCCTTACATCGTTAACATTTCATTCTATAGAAAAAGAAATTTCATTAAAGAAAGAATAGAAGTAAAATATAAGGAGAAGAAGTTGTCATCCTCAAGAAAACTGACAATAGAGAAAAATACAAAGCATTGAAAGAAACTAACAACTCAAAGCTAAACATGCAAAAATAGCAATCCAATCTCTTTGCAAATCTGAAACGGTGACCCCCTTGAAAAGACCATGAGCAAAACATCATAGTGAAAGCCATAAATCTTATCCTTTCCCATAACATGTTCAAAGAAATCGAAGTACCTAGAAAATTTATTGCACTCCTTTCCAACCAAATACACCACAAAACAATTCCACAATGTCTTAACTTCTTTTCTCCTTCCAAACCTTTATTATTAACATTAGCAAGTTATATTAATAACTAAAGTAAAAAAAAATATTACATTTTAATTACTTATCAACTCCCTGCAATCCCAAACAGTATTCCTTAACTCGACCTTAATAAAACAGTACAACATTCAAAATACTGAACAAAATTGGATCCTTGAAATTTATGCAAATCAGTTTTAAACTACATACATCCTTGCTGCACAGAGGTCTCCACAAAATCTATTCTT
Organism: Gleditsia sinensis; assembly: GCA_037074535.1. NCBI lineage: Eukaryota > Viridiplantae > Streptophyta > Magnoliopsida > Fabales > Fabaceae > Gleditsia > Gleditsia sinensis. The sequence continues at coordinate 23,388,439 of CM073471.1, forward strand.
TGGATTCAACAAGAAATACTAAATCCTTTCAAATACAAGTTCATAATCTCATATGATGGAAACTACATGCTCTCCTCTTTCTTTAAACAAAAATACCCATAGGTTTGGCAACACAAAGGCCCTAGATCATGTTATCTGATATACAAGACTCCTTTTGGCCTTTCCATGATTTAAATATGTGGAGTCTACTTACAATAATATGTTCATTTATTACAATTGCTAGAGCTACACAACACTCTTTTAACAGGAAAAAAAATTTAGGAATTAGGATTTAGGATTTTAAGCATCTCATCAAGCTTGAATTATTTTTTGTTTAATCTACATCTGCATCTTCAAAATATTCCTTATTTCATTGGAGTTTCATGAATGTCAAAAAGGAAAGAATGATGTCATGGTTTATAATTCAATTCCATTACATTACTTGTTAAGATTACAATTCAACCACCAAAAAAATTCTTTTTCCATGAAAAGTTCCTTTTTCTCATCAATAAGCAATGAATTCTTATGGTTGTAACTTTAGCTTCTTTTCTCATCTATAAATTCTTCTTCTATCAAATATATATACATATATAATAGGAATCAAACATGAAGCTCCTACAATGTAATAGCATAGGCAATGAAGTAGAAGAATTCCCCTCCAGTTCCACGGTGATCATAGGAACATCCAATTTATCCACACGTATATTCTTTTCCTGTGTGCCAAAATAACAATGTAATCCATAGGATTTTCCTAATCCTCATTTCCAGTTTTTACTAGAATAATGTAAGTTATTTCTTTCCTTCCTCCACCAATTAGGTTATCATACCATAGCCTATGGAAAATGCTCCAGTTATGAACACTAGCTAACTGCACACTGACAGATCAATGCACTCATTTTCATTTCAAGTGAAAGATTCTGAATCTCTATTATATTCCCCCAGCAACAAAAGGTCAAAGCTACATGAAACACATCTCTTATCTTTTTAGAAATGACTGATCCAAACACAGATAAAAAATATGAAGACCCCAAAGTCCTAATATAAAAATTGCGCTCTATTCATTCAAGGAAGACAACAGACTGAACATAATTATTTTAAATCTTACAAATTATACTTTATAAGGACTCGATTCATAGGTTCCAGCCCCCAATGGACTCTGGCAACAATCAAAATTTTATGTTCCTAAGGACCAGAGTAATTCCGCCAGCAACCAAAGAAAAGCATAATAGGTTTGAGACAGGAAGAAGAAATAAAAAATGAAAAAGAATAGATTTTCAATCAAAAATACAAGGCAGTGGTAACTCACATCTTGTGCCATGTGGGTAACTATATCGGCGAAATTAGACGCTAATTTTTCGGCCGACGATTTATCCGAGAATATGACAGAATCCAATGCTACTTTACACTTCTGAAACGGCAATTCACCCCGAACCTGACAGTAACCCAGAACCAAAAATCAGTCCCTAATCCCAAAAAAGAAGAAATTATACTTCTTTATTTGCCACCTGAATTTCAAATTCTCAAGACAAAGATACACATGAACATATGCATTATTCGTGAGACAACTGAGAGAAATCACCCACCATAGTCCAGCAAAGCTCATAGAGGAAGCGAAGCAATGGGACGGGTTCGGAGACCTTGAGAGCAGGGTTACCACTCTTCCATTCACGAACACAGTCCTCTGTTACGTATATACATTCTAAGGGTGGGAGAGACATTTTCTTATGAGCAATTACGAACCCTAGAACGAACTGTGTGAGCTTAAGGTATGAAGATGAATCGGGAATTAGGCTAAAGAAGAGAGTAGCAGCGTCGTGACTACGCGGGGTTCCATGGGTAACACTGAAGAGTCAGAAATATGGAAATTAGGGTTTTCAGAGAACGGAGGGGTTTGAGCTTTGAGGACTCTGGGGAGATGGAACATTTTTTTAATAATACATTTAGCAATTATTTTAAGAGCTTCAATCGGTCTTATGAATTTTGAGAGCAGATTGAAAAAAAAAATAGATAAAGCTCTTTAGTTCATAAATTTCCCAATAAAAATCCATTGCAAGAAAAAAAAAATCTGAATTGTAAAAATATATTCATATTTCATATTTATATTGTAAAATCAAATAACAAATATTATAAAAACTATGCTTATAAATTAAATTTTGGCTAATAAGAAATAATATTTACTAACAATATATCATATTTAGACTTTTTTTGTATTTATTTTACATTTAGTGATATTTAAAAGTTATTGAAAATTCAATATAAATTATTATCTAAAAAAACACTGAAATTTTGTTGATGCAAAATTGTCATATTTTTTTGGAGACCATGTGTTACTAACAAAATGAACACATCCTATACATTTAGACATCTTAAATGTGCTTTAACAAACATTCCTCAATAGAGCTGGGGAGAGGAAGGAGATGGCTTTGTCATAGTGGACGAATTTCTCTTCTTCAGGTCTGAAGGATTGGCTTAATGGCAATATAAGCAAAAACTGGGGGAGAGATTATTTTCCTTGTTGGAACACAACTTTTGGTTTCACGTTTATGGAACATTTGGCTCCATATGAATGCTTGTGTTTTTTAAGGAAAGCAATAATACAGTGCATCCTATTTCGAGGATTTAGGTTGCTTCTAAGGAGATTTTGCATTGTGAAGACAATTGTTTAACCCTGTGTAGTATATTGAAATGTAGCAAAAGAATGTTTTGTATTATTGAAAGTCAAGATACAAAGCTCCTTTTTATATAAAGGAGCACCCAACCAAAATTCTAACTAAGCTCAACAGCTAATCTTAGCTGGACATAACTACAATGTTAGTTGTACAACTAACTATTAGTAAAAAACCATTTTATGCATGCATCTCCAATGCATTCCCTCAAAGTGGAGCATATATATTATGTATGCCCAACTTGGAGATAGAATTGTGAAACGAAGAAAATGCTTAAGGCTTGGTTAGGCAATTAGTGAGCTGGTGAGAAGACTGAATTGGACGAAGATGGATCAAGCCCGATTGAAGTTTCTCATGAATAATGTGACAATTAATTTCAATATGCTTGTTTCATTTTTGAAGCACTAAGTTTTTGGCAATGTGAATTGCAAATTGACTATCATAGTAAACTGAGATTGGGAAATTATGAGCAATCTGGAGATCTTGAAGAAGATAACAAATCCATTACACTTCACATGTAACTACTATCAATGCTCAGTATTCTGCTTCAAAGGAAGAATGGGAAACTATTTATTGCTTCTTAAACTTCACGAAATTAAGATTGTTCTAAGGAAAACACAAAAACCAATGACTGATTTCCTAGTGTTGGAACAAGAAGCCCAGTCTAAATCCGAGAATGCCTTGATGTGCAAAGGAGAATAGGCCAAGAAGCAAAGACCTAGATAACCCTTCAAATATCTCAGCACGTAAAGCTTGTAAGTGTATAATTGTAGGATAATCCAAATATTGATAAAGTCGTTAGATTGCAAAGCTTATATCAGGTATTTTGTATTATAGAAATACAATAGTTTGCCAACCAATCTCTTATAGGAAATATTGTTTGTAAGATCGGTTCTAGGCTTCGTATAATGTTTATAACTAATAGCCATAGGAGTTGAAATAGGCTATAGTTGACAAAACTAGTACCTTTTAATAAATCTAGTGTATATTTTCTTTAATTCATATTAATACTAGAATTGGATCTTGCAATCTCAAAACTAAAGAAAAAATTTAAGCCGCCAAAGTCATTAATTTTAAATGAATCATGAAGAAAATTATTGACCTTTATAATCAAACTTAGTTCATTGCCATTGCTTACTAAGATCACATCATCAACATAAATCAAGAGAGTAATAAAGGATTATGCATGTTTCTTTATAAAGAGAGAAGAAGCAGAGGAAGCTTGAGAAAAAACTTAAAAAATCGGTGTTATAGTTAGCTTAGCATTCTACTGTCGATTTGTTTGCTTCAAACCATATAAGGATTTAACCAATTTGCAAATATTGGTTGAATCATAATTTTGAAAACCTAGTGATAGCGTCATATAAACTTTTCCATGAATGTTTCCATGTAAAAAAGCATTATTTATATCTAATTAATGTAAAAATTAATTGTTTCCGCAAGGGCAAGAAGGGTTCAAATGGTGGTCAATTTAGCTACTGGAAAGAAAATATTCAAGTAATTAACTTCATTTTATTGTATATAACCCTTAGCAATTAACTATACCTTATACATCTCAATTATGCCATCTGTGTTATACTTCACCTTAAAAATTCCTTTACAGCCAGTAGATTCTTTTATCAAGAGGTAAATCAATAAGAAGTTAGGTGTGATTATGCTCCAAGGATATGATTTCTAGTTATATAATATCTTTCCAACACGGATGCCTAATAGCCTTATTATATGTCTTAGGTTCTTTTGTTTTGGGCAAGTTAAGTGGCAAAAACTTTATGAGTAAAAGATAACTTATGACATGAATCATGGTTAGAAATTGGATGGGGTATAGAAATAGAAAAAAAAAAAGAACTGAAATTGGAATGGAAAAATGGGCAATGATAGTTTTGTAAGTATAAAGGTGCATGATGCTGCCTAATGGACCTTCTGAGAGGTTGAGTAGGAATTGGACTAAAGGACTGGTTAAAATACTCGATGGTAGGTATGCTAATGTTTGTAATAGAAAATGAAGGTTGGAAAAAAAATTACAAGGAGAGGGTTCTGCCATTGGAACTAAAAATGAATTAAGAAAAACAAAATTTTAATGTGGAAGATAAGTAAAATTGAAATGGAAAGGAAAAGAATTCTCATAAAAATAAACATCCCTATAAACAAAAACTTCAAAAGTTTGAATATTATAAACTCAAAAGCATTTATTATTGGATGGAAAACAAAGAAAGACACAAGCAGCAACACTATTATCAAATCTAGTTTAGTTATGAGTAAGATTTAAGGTATAGTAGAGGCAACCAAACACTCGAAGGTTAGAGAATAATGGAGAAATACATATAACAACTTAAATAGAGTATGATTAGAAATTACTGGAGAAGGGATCCTATTGATGAAAAAAATAGCATGTGAAACACAATCATACCAAAAGGTAGTTGGAAGGTTTGCTTGGAACTTGAGGGACCTAGCTACATTGGGAATATGATAGTATTTCCTCTTAACAACATAAATTTGTTGTGGTGTATTGACAAAAATGGTATAGTGTATGATGCCTCTTGAAGCATAGAAATCTAAAATGCCAAATTTTTAGCCATTATCAATTATAACACACTTCATTTTTATAGAAAATTGGGTCTCAATCAAAAAATAAAAATTCTGAAGAATTTTCCTAGCTTCAGACTTGGTTTTCTTAAGAAATAACCAAGTAAATCTACTTTTATCATCTACTATAGTTAAGAAGTATCTATAACCATAGGAATGAACTATACTAGAAGCACCACATATGTTTAAATAAATAAGATTAAAACAAGATGCAGAAACAGAAAAACTAACAAGAAAAAAAAAATTTCTTGGTTTAACAAAATGATATACATGACAATGATCAAATTAATTTATAGTAATACTATCATCTATTTTCTTGAACAATGCCAACCTAGGAATAAACAAATGACCTAAACAAAAATGCGATATATCATAAATACTGGTCTTATTTACAACATAAGTGATAAAAGATGCAAATGTTAAAAATTGAGGAGAAGTTGGTAAAGACCATTGAACTTAACCAATCTAATCATCCTCTAATTTTGGGGATCCTATATGAAGCAAAAAGTGTGATAAAATATGATATATTAGGGATAAGTAGAAATAAGTTCGCTAGCTAAAATTAAATTAAAAGAGAATTGAGCAACATAAAGTATAAGAATAAAATTGGGTGAAAAGTGACAATACTAATATGAGACAGATACCTTTTGACTATTAGGGAGATTAACAAAAGTGTTATAAATGGGATAATATGCAGAAAAAAGTAGTGAGGGTCCAAGTATTATGGTATGTGTCAAGGATTCAAGACATCTGATGAGGCATAATTGTATCAATGCAAGAAAGGGTAATGCTACATTGTTTAGTAGTCTTTGGAACAAGATTGGAAGATGGGTGATTAATTTGTGTAATAGAAAATTCACCAACAATATTAACTTTCTGTAGCAAGTTCAATAAGTAGTTATATTGATTTTGAGAGATAGACAATCTGCAATCACCATGATCAATGTTAGCAGGCATAGTAGAATGGCATTTAATAGTAGGCATGCTCTGATCAAATGCTGAGACAAAAGTAATAGGTTCTATACATTCATTATCTTTATCTTGCTCATTGAAAATCGTTTGATTGATTTGCACATTGTTAAAACTTCCTCTGCCCCTATAACCAATGGGATAATCATGTTTCTTATAACAAGTGTCAATTATGTGTTCCAAATTATTACAAAAGCTATGTTTAGGCCTAGATTCGTTATTAATATAAAACCTTCTTTAACTAGAATTTTGATTGTTACTTGAAGGACCATAAACCAACTAATTAAAGTTATTTCTCTAAGAATACTATGAATTCTAAGAGTAATTAAAGTTTGGAGAAGCCAAATTATTAAACCTCTTATTATGAAAATTATGTGATGTTTCACCTTGTCCTTGACTAGAAAATATTGTCAATTCTTCAATTTTGCTAAGAAAAGCAATAGAGTACCTTTCATACTGAAGTACAAGAGAAAATAGCTTATTGATATTTGGTATGGACTCTATCAGTAAGATTTTTCATCTAACAATTGATAAATTATTATTTAAACCTTTTAAGAAACAAATTGAATAATCATTCTACTGAGATTGCTTTACATTTATAAAAGCATCACAATTGCGATGTGGATTATAGGTAAAAATTGAGTTTTGCCTAAGATTTGAATACTTATCCCATAAAATCTTCAATTGATTAAAATACTCAATAATTAATAAAGAATTATGTTTAAAATCATAAATATATTCTTACAATTATGAAATTATTATTGCATCTCCTTATGAATTTCTATCATATAGATCTTTCCAAACATTTACTGCATTGTCCAACCACAAATACTTTTTTCAATTGAGAATTTCTATCATATAGATCTTTCCAAACATTTACTATATTGTCCAACCACAGAATACTTTTTGCATTTGAAGGAAAGAAAGATCATACCAACCATAAATACACCATTATGTTGCACCTCTCCCATGCCAAATATAATGGATTATCCTTCTCTAGAATCGAAATACTAGCATCTATGAATTTCAATTTATTCTTTGAAAGTAGTGCGATTCCCATGGACCAATACCTAGAGTGGTCATCGAAATCTAAAAGCCCAATGAAATAAGAATTAGAGATGTATTTTCATTTGGATGTAGGCAGTGAGGATTGAAAAGATTATCTCCTAGTCTTGCAAAAATTGGAATTATTTGTCATTAATTGTTCACTATTTTCGAATAAGACATCATCAAAGAATTCAACAACTTGTTGTAGAATCAATGAGTGAAGGAAAACTTGATATTCTATCTGTTATGAGAAGGAAAGGAGAGGAAATACTCCATTAATTCCTGATTCAACCAAAAAAAGATGAAGATTTAGCTTGTTTGTTTTATTGAGAAAGTGAGAGAAAAGCAATATAAAATTATGCTTTGATATCATATTAAAATGTAGCAAAAGAATATTTTGTATTATTGAAAGTGAGAATACAAAACTCATTTTTATACAAAGAAGCCACTAGCCAAAATTCTAACTAAACTTAACTGCTAATCCTAGTTGGACATAACTCCTAATCCTAGTTGTACAACTAACTAGCAATAAAAAACTATTTTACATATGTAACTCCAATATAGTAGGGGTGGCTGCAAGTGGGAATGTCTTATTGGTTAATTTTTCCTTGATCAAGAATGGATGAAGTTAAATTTCGACAATTCCTTTTGGAGGTAGAATGAGTCAATGGGATATGGTAGTGTACTTTGAGACACTTGAGGAGCTAGGATACTTGATTTTAGTGTAAAATTGGGCAAGGAGGGAACTCCCTTGTTGCATAACTCAAGGGTCTCATTACTTGTTTGCCAATGGCCTAGGAGCATGGCACTAGGAAACTTATGGTGGACGCTGATTCTTTGATTGCTATGAATTTTATTAAGAAGGGTTGTGTTGCTTGTAATTTGTTGTCTAATTTAATCAAATAAGCCCAAGACTACTTGTCGAAAGACTAACAAGTCCAACTGATCCATTCTTACAGGGAAGGAAATAGGGTGGTTGATATTTTAGCTAACCATACTCATAGCCTCTCTTTAGATGTTTTTACTTTGATAGTTATTTTGTTGACTTTAATGGTGTTAGTTGGTCCTTTGTTGTTCTGATATAGTTTATTTTGATTTTTTTTTTATTTTTTTCACCAAAAAAAAATATCTTAAATGTATTAAAGTAATGTATTCTATAGAAACATCTTACGTGCTTTTTTGCTTTTTTGGATAATGCTATGGTAACTATCTTTAAATAATGAGATAAAACTAGGAGAGAATAATAATATTTTTAAAAATATAAAAGCTTCAACAATAATTGAATTGACTACTTTAATAGGAGTGAATATGAGTTTTACAATATTATTGAATTTTTTTTTTGAGTTTATAAGTTTTTAGTTGAATGCCAACTTTTACAATAAATGGTTAAGTATCCAAAAAAAAATATTCAGAAAATCTCTTACCTTGTGTGACTTCAAATAATTTGAAGGCTTATAGAAGTGTTAAGACACTTGCCAAATTGAATATGAAAAATATTATTTAGGAATCATATTTAGATCTTGCATTTACTTTAGAAATTCATTTCCAATTATTATTGGATATTAAAAATAATAAAATCATTTACTTTAGAAGTGTGGCATTTTTTCAATTTACATTTGCATTATGACGCATATACCATGGCTAAGCAACTTTTAGAATTAACTGTGTAAGTTTTTTCTTGTGATGGCATTGTTCTTGTAGGTGGTGATCTTAATGAGGTTCTACATGCCTCTAAAAAGATAGGTGGCGGCTCTTTAACTAATTCTCCAAATAGAGGTTTTCCTTCCTTTATATTGGAAGTTGGTTTGCTTGAACTTCATCCATATGGGAGTTCATTTATATGGAATAATGGATGGGATAGAAAGAATAAGTGCTTTCTCTAAAACAAGAGTTGACAAATTTTTGGTGAGAAAATGAGCTTTTTTAGAAGCAGAAATATAAAGTGTGGTGGTTAAAGGAGGCTAACAAGAATTCTACTTTTTTTCATGTCCAAACAATTGTAAGATGCTTTAGAAATTCTTTCACAAGAAATAAAGATGGTAATAATCTCTGAAAAGAAAGAAAACAAGAAGTGGGTTAGGTTGCAATTGATTACTTTCAACAATTAATTTCTTCTTCTCCTTTAGGGATAAACAAATGCCTTTTACACCTAGTCTCATTGGAAGAGGTTAGGAAGATAGATTTTTCTATTAACCCACCTAGTTCTCCTTGTGATGTTCTAGGATATTGTTGGCTTAGATATCTTTGAAGTTATCAAGAGTTATCTTTTATAACCAAAGAATGATGGAGAACATCAACCATACTATCCTTGTTCTAATTCCTAAATAATCTCCTCAGGATATGACACAAGTTCGACCTATTAATATTTACCATGTTATTTATAAAATTATTTTTAAATGTCTACCAACTAGTTACCTTATTATTTATAAAATTATTTTTAAAATTCTACCAACTAAATTACAGCGTTTGATGCATCATCTCATTAGCCAAAATTGGTATGCCTTTATAAAAGGCCGATTAATTTTCGATAATATCTTAATTGCTCGTGAGATTAAGCATTATTTTAAAGATTAGGAAGAGTGGCAATAATCTGATGGCTTTTGAATTGGACATGAGTAAAGCATATGATTGGGTAGAGTGGAACTTCTTGGAAATAATTCTTCTAAAAAATTTATTTTCATGCTGGCTAGGTTAGGCTCATTATGTTGTCTGTAAGTACAGTCTCTTATTTTGTATGTCCAATGAGAATCTTTTGGGTATTTTCAATCTTTTAGAATACCTCATCAAGGAGATCATTTATCTTCATAACTCTTCTTATTTCTTTATAAAAGATTTTATCATCTTGTTAAAAAAGACGAAGTTAAGAATTCTTTTAAAGGGATCAAAATTAGCACAAGGTGCCTTGTGGTGTCACATTTTTTTTTGCAGATGATTTTATTCTATTCATCAAGGCCAGTCAACAAGATTATGTTGAAATGAATGAAACAATAGAGGAAATTAGTGGTCAAAGAATTAGTTTGCTAAAATCTTTAGTATTTGTCTATCATAATACTCTTCACAAGTTGAGCAACCAAGTTGCTTCCTCTCTTCGGGTTAGTAATATTGGTACATAAGATAAAAATTTGGGGCTCTCTTCATTGGTGAATGAATCCAAAAAGGATAATTTTTCTTTCATTAAGCAATGTGTTGCTAATCATCTTACGGGATGGAAAACTGGTACATGATTTTTTGTAGAAGAATTCTAATTCTAATCAAGGCATGTGTTAAGTTAAGTGGCAAACTTTGTGCAAACCCAAGAAGTATGGAGGTTTAGGGATTGACGATCTTCAAGCTATGAGCCTGGCCTTGTTGGGCAAATAAGCTTGAAGATTGGCTACAAATCATTACTTCGATTAAGTAGGTTACTTAAAGTAAGGTGTTTTTTTTTATAAACATTTTTTTCATGCTGATGAAGGCTACAAGTATGGGTGAGCATAGTCCAACTAACATAATTAAATCTACTTATATTCGGTGAAAAAAATATTTTGAATAGATCAAATAGAGTTGATAGGTTCATACTATTAAATTTTTTAAATAATTCAAAACTTCAATTAAATTTAGGTGTTAATTTTTTAATTTAAATGTTATTTGACTTAACCCGTCTGCTGCTGATCCTAAATTGCAACCCTTCTTGGGTTTGGGGAAGTATTTTGGAAGATAGGAAAATCTTTTTACTGGGTTGTAGATGGAAGGTAGAAAATAACACTACTCTTAATGTTATAGGGTCCCTATGGCTTCCTATCAAACCTCCATTTTCTATTCAAGGACCAAATCTTTTATCACATCAAGCTTATTATGTTAATTAACTTATTGATCAGGTTACTAGACTATGGAAAGTGAATAAAGTCAGAGAAATCTCTCTACTTGATATTGCTGATGTTGTAATTGATTATCCTATTACATACAGAGGACATTGTTATTGGCATTACTTAGAAAAAGTCATTTATTAGTAGCCTTGAGGTATCCGTTTGCCTATGCTTTAATATCCAATCAGGAAGCTCTTCTCCATGTGAGTATTGAAATGAATATGTGGAATAAAATCTAGAAGTTAAGGGTCCCAAAAAACATTAAGCTTTTTCTTTGGATGTGTTTACATAATGCAGTAACATCAAAAGTGAATTTAATTAAATGTTTTGTTCTATTTTCAAATCTAGAATGTCCCAATTAAATGTTTTGTTCTAATTTTAAATCTAGTTAACCTTATATTTTATTAAGTGATTTTTTTATTCTTAACTAATATTTTTATTATAAGATTATTTATTTTATTATAAAAATATATATAAATTTTTTATAAAAATAATATTAAAATATTCTCATTCCTCCATTTAATGATTTTATTGTACTATTCTTCACTTTATTAAAAAAAATATACAATTTTTTTTAAAAGTAAGAGTAAAATACTTTATTTTCTTTTGATTAATGTTCTTATTAATTAATCATCTTCTTTATTATGAAAATTTACATGAATATTTCTTAAAAAATACTACAATTTAACTTATATATTTTAAGGCTCGTTTGGTGGTCAAGATAGAATAAGGACGGATAAAATAACAGATTGGATAAAAATAGGATAGGATATGGGTCTAATAAACTCTTATCATATCCAATATTTGATGTGCACTAAAATAGGCATTATACTATTATATCATGTGTTTAGAGCAAATCAAATAATAGTAGAATATGATATAAATTATATAAAATGACAAAATTATCCTTATAATAGAATTACATATATAATTATTTAAAATCAATTTTAATACAATTTTTTAATTACTACTAATTAAGAGACAGGATATGATAAGAGACCTGATGGCGTAAGGTAAGTTATCATATTCATAACCCAGCCTACCTCATAAGATAACAATTTCAACTAAGAGAAAGGATATGATAAGAAACTTGATAATGTTACCTTATCCTGTCAATGTACCAAACATAAAATAAAAACAGGATAGGATATATTATTATATCTTGTCTTCTCTATCATGTGCACCAAACGACTTTTAAATGTCTTTTATGAAAGAAAAACAGACAAAATAAAAGATTACTTTTTCAAATTTTCTTCTTCTTCTTCTCAATTTTTAACGACATTTCTACATTAGCGAAATGAATATTTTGATAGCATAAATCGCTTCACAATTATTTTGAGAATGAACAATTAATATTAGAGGACAATAAATTAAAAGGAAAATTTGTATAAAAGATATTTTATTTTATTTTTTATTTGTTTATCTTTCATAAAATATTCTTGAGATATTTAAATTAAATTGTAACATTTTTTTTTACTTTTAAAAGAGACTTGTGATATGTTTTTCATAATAGAAAAAAGAGTAGTGTAATAAACACATTATTAAGATAAAAAAGGTTTTTTATTATATATTTTTAATTTTAAAAAAATTATATATGTATTTAAAATATAAAAAAAGACTGTATGCATTTGTGTGTGTGTGTGTATATAAAATTTACTCTATTTATCTTAGTGTTCCCAGGAAGTCAATGTCCATTTACTTTCTCCTATCAATATTTTGGTTCACACTGGCTTTAATTTGTTGATTCACTTGTAACCTAGCAGCAAAAAATTTGTGTAGCTTATAAATCTAGAAGGTTGTTAGAAGAACAGGTAGAGTTAGTTGTTTTCATTGTTTGACTAGTATGGAAAGTCAATATGACAAAATTCTTAATGAACATGGGAGCAATTTTGGTCTCATACAGAGTTTCTTGTATCCTTTAGAAATTCTGAATTGCTTGTATTCCTTTTCAAATTTCACCGAACTTCTCTCCGAAATAGTGTTTAGATCTTTACATCTTTTGCGCAAGTCAAAGCTTACTCGATTAGAAATTTCGCTACTTTAAGACTGTTATAACCTTTCAACCTTATTAGTTACTATTTTATAGAGGTTGATTATGCACTTTGAGTTTAATATAATATTCTTTATACTTTGCACCGGAGATAATTAATATCCCTATTTCAGTATTAATGAATCATAAAACAAATCATAACTTCAAAATATCATTTTCCATGAATGAAAAGGTAATGCCCATTTCTATATGACTATGAACACAACTTTGAGTTTAAAGATTAAAAGGGAAAGTGAATTAAAACAATTAGAAAAAGAAGAAAAAAAGACTGCCAATCAAAATTTGAGCCAAGGCAGCAAGCTACCTCTTCGTGCACCATACTTTGGATAATCAAAATAAATGTTGATCACTTCTTTTTTTCCATTTTACATTATGGAAAAGAGGTTCAAAATTTAAACTCAAAATTATATGTATATCCCTTATTACTAGATCACACCTAATACCTTTGACATTTTTGGTGTATAAACTAATTAAGGTTTTGAGATATAGAAAAAAAAATGTATACACATACCATAACTTTTACTTGTTTGCGATTAATCACTATGAACTATAAAATCCATTTATTCAATAAAAAAACTCTCTCAAACTCTTTAATAACTTTTTCAATCCACACTTTGTTAAAACATTTACATTACTTTAACTTTTTGATCACTTATACATGTGTTAGAATATTATTTACAAAACCTACATTGGCTTATAAAAAAAAACATTTCAGCTTTTCATTTTCACCATACTTAAAACTTAATCTTAGGCAACCTAGAAAACACAATTTGGAGAAATTCGTGCATGGTATATCTACACTACAATAATAAGCCTCAATTTTGATAGATGGTTAAGATTAATTTGCGATTGCAATATTTCTTTTAATTAAAATAGCAACCATGAAAATGGTTGCTAAATCAGAATATATTTATTAAAAAAATTAATTAAAATGTTGCAACTGCTATGGTAATAATGTTTTATTTTGAAATTAATTTTATAGTTTTAAAATAAATTACTCTTTTTTCCTTAATTAATATTTTTATTACACGATATTTTTTTATCATGAAAATATACATGAATCCCCTGTAAATATAAAAAATATATGCTAGAACTTAATCCAAAGATCAAATTTCCAAAATTAGAAATATCTAATAAAAAATTTAATTATACCAAAATTCAACAACAAATAAGATTGAGACAAGTGAAATTTTTATTACTTCAATTTTCTTAAGATCATCAATGTATCGCCACCTTCACCGTCACCATCTCTATCTACAAATAAACTCATAAATCATATTTCATAGTCAAATAAGAATAGTATTAATTCACAGCAAATAAAACATCACAACTTTAAATGAGAATTTCAGATTAATTTGAGTCGGGTTAATTGAATCGAATCTAAGAAAATTTTAAAAAGAAATACTCGATCTTCCCGTTCAAATTTGATTTTTTTTGAAAATTTTAACCTGGCCTAAAGTGATAATTTTAATTGGGTTGGGTTGGGTGAATGAGTTGGTGCTCACCCTTAAATAAGTTTGAACATTATCTGCAAGAATACTATATCTATACTTGTCCCAGACTAGATAGTCAATGCTAAAAAATGATTCACTAGCAAATATAATGACTAGATTGCTAAGAATATCACAAGCCATTCTTGAAAACTCTTGATCCCAATGTTGATGACCCTTCTAGTAACTTAAAACAACCAAAATTTTAAAATATTGTGGTTTAAGTTTAGCCTCACCCAAATATTGATCCAATGTAGACTTTCTAGTAGTGGAAATATTTTGAGTCATATATTCAATATACTCTTACATGGATTGGAACATTTTGACGATAAAAGAACAATTAACAAAAGTACGAATTTAAAAAGACAAAAGATAAATTTAATTCTTAATGGGATAAAAACTTAAACTAAAAACATGCAGGCTACAAATTTCCTTATCTCCATCCTTCTTAAAAAGGTGGGTGTAAATGGGGTGCTTGAACTGCTTGTTTGTCCAAATTCACTACATGAAAATGAAGCGTCCTTTCTTTCATATTATTTAAAAAGCAAATATAACTTACATTTAACATTTTTTATTTTCTCCAAGTAATGGGGTCAAGCTTCATTTAGAAGTCAAGAAATGACCCAAGTGCTAGGATGATGCTATAATCACTCCAATACTTGCCAATTTTCTCTTTTCTCATCCTTTTCATGTTTTGAATTACTAAATCATCACTATCCACATTTTCCTTCAACAAAAATTCCATTTTCTATACTCGCATGAAACATAAGTTGGAAATAAGGCAAGATGAACCAAAAATAAAGTTGGTCATGACATAAAAAGGTTATAAGAATTCACACAATTTCTCTACTCCACTCCACTCCTCATTTGATGGACAAATCTTGAAATTTCTATCAATGAAGAAAAGACTAGAAAAAGCACTTTAATACACTTTCAAGCATATTAAACGTTGAATTCCTTCTAGTGGACACATCAAATAGCAAATGAACTTTTGTGTTAATACTACTAACTTGCCTAACTCCTTTCACCATCGCCATGTCCATAGCACATTATAGTTTATGAACACAAGCTAATCAAACTTTGTATCATTTATCAATCTTAAATAACAAGCCCTAAGTTTTGGATCTTCAATCTTAAATATATATCAAGCTACAAATGTTAATACCAAATAGTAGGCAAGCTTAAAGTTAAAATATCTGAAAAGAAAAAGAGAGTAAATGAAAAATAAAAAAAGAAACAAGAAAGGGGAAAGATTGCATATTGTCACTGTGTACAGGTAACAAGTTGCTAGGCGGAATGAAGGAGACGACGATGGCTGATAGCTTTGACAGTGGGTGATGGGACAATGGTCTTTGGCATCGTTGCAATTGTGGGTTGCTTTGCGTTTTTTTCCTTTTTCATTGTTTGTTTCATATCAATTTCAAAATGTAATATTTAGTAAATTAGTGTTTGTGAAGTGTGTTGTCTCTTCATTCTCTAGTTGTAAAATTTTATATTTTGTATTTTTAGAAGTCGCAGGATTAAGTTAGATAGACTCAATTCATTTGTTTTTATTTTGTAAATTATTTTTAATCTTTTTTCTGATGTATTGTCTCAATAGTGGTATTCTACTAGTAAAAAAAAGAGTTAAATTGAACCAAATTTAAACAGATTGTATTTTTTACAACCCAACCCACCTTTTATGCGAGTTACTTATCGAGTTGAGCTCACTTTTACAGATCAACTTCACATGATATAAAACCATTTTGGAAACCAAAAGGGCTAGAAAGAAGCAAGTTGAGAAGCCTAAGTCAACTACAAGGCTTCCAAAGAAACTAAGGTGGATTTATCACTTGTGCCAAATGCCTTAAAGAAAGGCACAATATGAGATCATGCAAGGGGTCCCTGCATCCAAGCTTAAAGATTATAAATAAGGACAAGCAAGTAATTGTACACATATATTTGTTATCCATTTAGACAAATACTTATAGGCTGTGGTTGATTATATTTTTTAGGCTAAAAGAAGGAGGCAGCAAGGTGTAAGTAAGAGGCAAGAATGAAAGTGCTTCAGGAAGGGCTTTAATGCAATCTACACTAAATGCACCACCTGCGAGCCAACCTAGTCAATCTAGTGCCTATTAGGGCTTCTAGTGCAGTACATAGATGATGGTTTTTTGTATATGTTCCACTACATATAGTCTCTTTTTATAATTAGCCATTGAACATAGAACACTTTGGGATTTAGGATTTTAAGTAGCATGAACAACTCTAATTTTTGTGGTAATTTTGTTAGTTATACTACCTTTATTGCATTCAACAGTGGATTTTGTTATCAATAGTGTTATTGATTAATGGAGATGATATACTCATAACAATACCTTTTAGGGTGTTATATTATTGAATTAATGTGTGTTGGACTACTGGAGTATTAGTTGTTTATTTATTCATTGGGTCGTTGCTTGAATTAATTTTTTTTCTAGGATTTGTTCTTATTCTGGTAGTTTGAAAATTGTTGCTTGTTGCTTATGTGCATGTACAGAAATACTCACATAATGTAGTTGTAGAATTTTGAAGTGGAATTCATTAAATATTATAATAAAATTATTGATAGACTTTCACTCATCAACTTGAATTTTTAAGTTGAAATGGTTCTTGATATAGTATCAGAATCTTTATGTCCAAAATTTGAATTTTACCAACTTCTATTTCATAAAAAAAAGGTAATTAAAAGAGAGAAGAAAAAAAAATCAAAAACTTTCAAACAAGTTTAAGAAACAAAAAAAAGTGAAAGGAAGAATGTTAAAAATTATAATAAAACTATTGATAGACCTTCACTCATTAACTTGAGTTTTTAACTTGAAATAGTTCTTGACAAACTAGTTAGTTTGAAACTTGTTACCTTATGTGCATGTCCTAGAATGCTTGAATAATGTGGTTGCAAAATTTTGAACAAAAGTTTGCATATGTGCAGTTGATCAGTTTAAAAATTGTTGCCTGTTGCTTATGTGGATATCCTGGGACGCTTCCATAATGCTAAATTTTGTACTAAACTTTACATAAGTATAGCTATTTGGTATAAAAATTGTTTCCTGCTGCTTATGTGCATGTCTAGGAATGCTGACATAATGTGGTTGCAGAATTTTGAACTCAATTTTGGATGTACGTAGCTTTTGAAGTGAAGTTTGTAAATTTCATTTGTACTATCCTCCATTATTTGGAAATATATTATGTTACAAATTTCGTATTTCAAAATATTCTAAAATCACTTTTCAACATCATTTTAACTTAATATAATGCAAGAGATTATGCATTAGTAGCCAAATAATAGAGATAGCCATTTTGGACAATATTTCATGTTAACATAATGCAATAGATACATTATTTAATATAGGGATTTTTATCCATCTTACATTGAAATCTCCATCAGTAATGACAATCCTTGTTTCATCTCTTTTTTTTTATCTAAACATTACACCACAATAATAGTGAGAACAAAAGTTTCTAATAGACTTAACATAAATAAAATCTAATGAGAAAATAGGAGTTATGTTCACCTGTATAAGCTATAGAAAATATTAAGATTTGAAGATAAAATTATCACTTTAGTTGATACACAATTAACACACTATATATGCTCTAAAAAACCACTTATGTACTATATGTATAGTCACCGATTGACTACCGTCACAATAAGTAATAAGAGAATATGAGTTTATCACGCATCTGCCTCCTCACATTATCTCTGTCACCCAGTTAGAGTGGCCATCCCTTGACTCACTCAAGTTAATAGGGTGTCCCCTACTCGGTACCGTATTAAGCTATACAACCTGTCGATATTCATCAATATATATATATATATAAATGCATATTCATCAAATGCAATATATAATTATCAAGCAACTCGCCATGAGTTTTACGCTTGCCATTCAATCACATTCATAATATGATGTATTATTTTTATACCTAATGATTAATAATCATTCATCACATACCAATATTCAATATGATTCATTTTAAATCAAATAAAGAAAAAGAGTAATTTGTGGATATATATATTTTAAAAGTATTTTTCTTGGATATATATTTCCTAAAAATATTTCAACAAATAAGATTATTTTTAGGTAGAAAACAATGAAAAATATGATAATCCGGCACCTAACACGGCCATGCTTGAAAAATACTTTAAACATGCTCAAAAACAGCTGCGAACACAACCTATCCATGCTAAAGCAACCTAGAACATGGCCTGACCGTGTTCTGTGACCTTTTCTCACTTATTCAACCATATCTCCCACATAGAAATTCCAATTGAGGTGATTTTAAATCTTATAAATAGATAAGACAATTATCTACAATGTTTAAGTTTATTATTTCTTCATATTTCTTACGGGTTATTCTAAAAAAAAATTAAAAACGAAAATGCTTATTTTACTATTCTGAATTCTAGACTAATTTCGCCTTCTATTCAATTAATCAGATTTATCTCCCACATATGGACTCCAATTGAAGTGATGTTAAAGCCTATAAAAATTTAAGACAATTATCTACAACTTTCATGTTTCTTCATATTCCTTTCGGATTATTTTCAAACAATTAAAAACAAAAACGCTTATTTTTACTATCCTGGATTCTGACCTCTACTCAACTAATCAGTTATATCTCCCTCATATGGACTCCAAATTAAGTGATTTCAAAGCCTATAAATCCATGAGACATATATATACAATTCATATGTTGACCATTTATTTAAAATCCTTGATGAATTTTTTCATAATTTCAAAAATAGAAGCTACCTAAATTACTCTGAAATTCAGCTTAGTCTAACTTGTCCTTTTGTTTTTCTTTTATGTAATCCCATGCACCCATATGCATGTTCAAACAACCAAAATAAAATTCCATGTAAATATTCAGACCACATGTTATCCAAAATCACATCTAAACAAATCTAAAAGTATATAAATAATTTTGTACAAAATTCATGAATAGATGTTAAGTCTACCTCAAACAAATCCTTAAACTTGGATGCTTGATTCCTACCACAAAAAAATTCTACATCCATACCGTGAATTAGGATATTCCTAAAGAAAAGATGATAAAATTAGATAGATGACCAAGAACTGGCCTTGATTTTCCTTTCCTCTTCCTCTTCTTCTTCTTTGTCTTTCTTTTCCTTCTCTTTCTTTTCTTTCTCTTCCTTACCGACACTCCCTCTCCCTCATAATTATCAAAAAAAATTTCTACTTACCACCCCATATTTACAACTTTGCCATCCTAGAGTATTTACAAAACTATCATCCTAGAGAATTTACAAAACTATCATCTCAAAGAATTTACATAAATGTCATTTCAATGAAATTATATAAATGTCATTTTAACCATCCTAAGATCTTGTTTGACTTAAGTATAATTGTAAAATAATTTAATCCTCCCTTGATATCCAAAACGCTTTCTCCTCTCTGAAAAAAAAAATTCAATAAGTAACATAAAGAAAAATCGATGATGTTACAGTTCTCCCCCCTAAAAAGAATTTTATCCTCAAATTTCAAGGTATACCTGTCTTCAAATAGTTGTGAATATTTCTGTCTCATGTTATCTTTCCTTTCCCATATGGCTTCTTCTGTTGTTAAACTCTCCCAACCTACCTTCACCAATAGAATAGTTTTATTTTTCAACTGTTTCGCGTCTTTATCCAGAATTACTATTAGCCTCGGTCGGTAGGTTAGATTCTCGACTATAGCTATTATTTTTTCTTGAATTATATGTGACAGATCTGGTAGATACTTTTGAAGTTGAGAAACATGGAACACATCATGCAGATTCGAAAAATGCGGAGGAAGTGTAATCTAATACGCCAATGACCTTATCCTTTTCAGAATTTGATAAGGTCCTAAATATCTTGAACTCAATTTCTTAATTTTCATTACTCGGCCAATTCTAGTAGTAGGAGAAATTTTTAAGAACACATGCTCCCTTTCTTGAAATTGTATCAGTCTCCTTCTCCTATCGAAATAGCTCTTTTGTCGACTTTGAGTTGTTCACATTTTATACTGAATTATCTGTATTTGTTCATAAATATGTTGCACTAACTCGGGCCCCAATAACCTTTTCTCCCCCACTTCATTCTAACATAAAGGCGATTTACATCTTCTACCATACAAAGCTTCATAGGGTGCCATTCCAATACTGGAATAGTAATTGTTATTATAAGCAAACTTAACTAGTGACAGATATCCATCCCATCTTTTTTCTTACTCTAACGCGCACGCTCTTAACATATCCTCTAAAGTCTATATAGTTTTCTCTATTTGACCGTCTGTTTGAGGATGATATGCAGTACTAAAACACAAACGAGTGCCAAAAGTTTCTTATAGCACTCTCCAAAATCTAGAAGTAAATCGATGATTTCGATCCAAAATGATACTATTAAGAATTCCATGTAACCGTATAATTTCTTTCATATACAACTAGGCCAACTTATTCAATAAGTAGTTTTTCTTAATGGGTAGAAAGTACGCATATTTCATTAGTCTATCTACTATTACCCATATCGCATCATGGCCTGTTTGAGTCTAAGGTAGTCTGACAATAAAATTCATAGATATACTATCCCACTTCCACTTAAGGATTTCTAAAGGTTGTAACATCCTAGAAAGTTTTTGATATTCTATCTTCACCTTTTGACAAACTAGACACTTAGACACGTATTCAATTATGTCTCTCTTCATTTATGTCCACTAATATAATCTTTTCAAATCTTGATACATTTTTATAGATCTTGGATGGATTGTATACTTACTTTGATGAGCTTCTTCCAGAATCTTGGCCTTCAAATTCTCTCCTTGTGGTATGCATGTTCTGCCCCGGTACATAATAATTCTATCCTCTAACATTACAAAGTCAGGCTGATCTCTTCTATCTTATAAAAATTGATTATAGGTCTGTGCTTCCTTAATTTGAGTCTTCAAGTCACTTTCAATTCTTAATTCACTAACAATCAGACTTTCAAGGACAGTCGTAACTGATAATTTCAATTTTCTAAATTTCTCAATTAGCTCTATTTCTTTCATCAGTATTTGACTTACATGCAATGACTTTCAGCTCAACGCATCAGCTACTACATTTACCTTCCCTAGGAGATACTTTAATTCAAATTTGTAATCATGAACGAATTTCATCCACCTTCTTTGCCTCATATTAAATTCTTTTTTATCAAAAAGATACTTTAAACTCTTGTAGTCATTATATATTTCAAATACAACTCCATACAAGTAATGTCTCCACATCTTCAAGGTAAAAACTATCGTAACCAACTCTAAATTATCAGTAGGATAGTTTTCCTCATG
The DNA here is from genome assembly GCA_037074535.1 of Gleditsia sinensis. NCBI lineage: Eukaryota > Viridiplantae > Streptophyta > Magnoliopsida > Fabales > Fabaceae > Gleditsia > Gleditsia sinensis. The sequence goes on from CM073471.1 coordinate 23,410,390, forward strand.
TGGTCTCAATTGTCGAGACGCATAAGCAATTACTCTACTTTCTTGCATCAAAACACAACTTAATTTTTTCTTGGAAGCATCTGTATAGACTACAAAGTATCGAGAAGTATTAGAAATAACTAGAACAGGTAGAGAAGTCAATTTGAATTTAAGCTCTTGGAAACTATTCTCGCAATCTTCAGTTCAATTAAAGGGACTTTCTTTTCTGGTCAATCGAGTCAAAGGCAAAGCTATTTGAGAAAATCCTTGTATAAACTTTCTATAATATCCTGCTAAATTCAGGAAACTTCTAATTTTAGTCACAATTTTCAGCCTCTCCCATTTCAGCATTACTTCAGTTTTACTAGGATCCACCAACACACCATCTTTAGAAATTACGTGACCCCAAGAACTTCATTTCTTCTAGTCAAAATTTACATTTTTTCAACTTAGCAAAAAGTTTCTTTTTCTTCAAGACCTGAAGTACTAATCGGATATGCTGGTTGTGTTCTTCCTTACTCTTAGAGTATATTAAAATATCATCTATGAACACTACTACGAATTGATCCAAATAAAGTCTAAAAATACGATTCATATAGTCTATAAAAACCGCAGGTGCATTCATGACCTCGAAAGGCATTATTAAAAATTTATAGTGTCCATACCGAGTTTTGAAAATTGTTTTCAGAATATCTTCTTTTTTAACTTTGATCTGATGATATTCTGACTTCAAGTCTATTTTAGAGAAAATAGTAACTCTTTTTAATTGATCTAATAGATCGCCTATTCTGGGCAACAGATACTTATTCTTAATGGTTGTCTTATTCAGTTGCATGTAATTAATGCATATCTCAAACTATCATCTTTCTTCTTTACAAACAATACAAGCGCTCCCCAAGTTGATATGCTAGGTCTAATAAAGTTTTTTTTCTAAAAATTCTTCGATCTGCTTCTTAAGCTCCTGTAGTTCCACAGAAGACATTTTATAAGGAATGATAGAAATAGGCCTCGCTTCTGGTGCTAAATTGATGAAAAATTCCACTTCTCTCTTTGGAGGAGGTTCGAAAATCTCAGAGAAAAAAATCTCTAGGAATTGACAGACTACCGAAATTTCAAGCAGTTTCTATTTCATACTTGGGTTAATAGTATACAAGAAAACACATCTCATATCCGCATTCCTTATCTCCTTATAGAGTCAGTGAGCATTAATAATGCTATACTTTTGATCATTTGGTGGGTCCGAGAGGAACTCAAAAGTCTTATTGCAACAATTCAGAATGACTCAGTTCTGACTTAACCAATCCATACCTAAGATGACGTATATACTGTCTAGAGGTAGACAAATAAGATCCACTACAAAAGATCTGTCACTCAATACAACGGGACAATTTAAACACAGTGATGAGGTAATTATTTTTCCTTCTAGAGGTGTCACCACCGCTAACTCGTATGGTAACTCCACAATAAGGTATTGTAACTTCCCCACACATTCTATTGCTATGAAAATATGGCTCGCACCAGAATCAAACATTACAATCAGAGGCAGATTATTCATACAGCACGTACCTTGCATCAAATCAGGAGATGATTTTGCTTCAGAACCGTTCAAAGTGAAAACTCTTCTTATCGTTTGTTGAATTCGTGCAGTACCTTTCTCATTTTTCAGTGGATAATTCTATGCCACGTGCCCTTTCTGACCACATGGGAAGCAAGTAATTGTACCAAAATAACATGGTTTATCCCTATAGAATTTTTCACATTTCCCACACTAACCTGTTATTGGCTTTTTTAGAAAAGGTCTGGGTTCCATAAGTGCTGGTTGTTTACCTTTCATGGTATTTTTCCCTCTGGTATTTCTATCCATAACTGGGAACTCTCTCTTTTGCTTCCACTGATTCCGCCACTCCCTTTCATCCTCTACTGCTTTTAGACTGGTCACCAGCATCCGATATTTATTTACCAACAGGGCGTATTTTCGAATCTCCAATGCCACCACAGTATTCCTAAGCTCCAGGTTCAGTCCTGATTCAAACTTTACTGCCTTCCAGATTTCAATCGAATTACTCTTCAAAGTACTTGAGGACTTAAGACAATTCTTCAAACTTGATAATATAGTGCTCAATGGTCCCATTTCCCTGTCTCAGCTGAAGAAACTCAATCTCTTTGTCAGCTCTCACATTGCTGGGAAAATACTTGTTCAGAAAAGTCTTTCAGAATAACTACCATGTAATTTCTTTGTCTTGATGTACGAGTAACTCTCTGGCTCTTTTCCACCAGTATTCAGCTTCTTCCTTTAGCATATATGTCCCAAAATTAACCTTCTGCACTTCAGAACAATTTAGAACTCCAAAAATCTTCTTGAATTCCGTCAACCATCTCTCAGCAACTATGGGGTTATATGCACTCACAAAGGACGGAGGGCGCGTTCCCATAAATTCAGACCATCCATTACCATTTTCAGTTCTGTTTCCATTTCGGTTTTCTTCATTTCCCCTAGCACCGTCATTATTATTAATATTCTGAAGGTGCTGCAGAATTTAATTTGTAGCAGCTGCTTCAGTTTAAATAGCTGCGGCTATATTATTTAAGGTAGCATCTACATTACCTGGCAGATTCCTTCTTGGTGGTGTCAAAACTCACTGTATTAGTAAAGCAAAATATTAGTCACTATTAAGGTGATCAAACTTAACAGCAGTTCAAAATTTTATAGTAGTTATCACACCACACAAGATTATAAATAGGAAATACTAATACTTTCTTATTGAATTTATCTGTTATCTTACACAACGTTTTCACATAACTATTCAAGACTCCTTTAAGTCAATCTAGGTGACCACCCACCCCATGGTTGCATAAGATCGACCTACTCTGATATCAACTTTGTAACATCTTATTTACTTTATTTTATTATTTATCTCATTGTTATTATTATTTATTTATTTATTTATTTTCACATTTTGTATGTTAAATACGCCATATGCTTAAACACAATATATGTGTGTGTATATATATATATATATATTACAAATCTCGCACATGTAATAGTTATACAATAAATATTTCAGTACACAAATAATAGTCCATATACAGCACTCCACCCTTGAAACCACAAAGAGTGAGAAGGTGGTGCTGACATCGAGATCTCCATCAATAACGATATTCCCTGTTGTATCTCATTTCTTTTTATCTAAACATAACACCACAATAATAGTGAGAACAAAGGTTCCCAGTAGACTTAACATAAATAAAATATAATGAGAAAATAAGAATTATGTTCAGCTGTATAAGCTACAGAAAGTATTAACATTTGAAGATAAAATCTTCACTTCAGTTTATGCATAATTACATACAATATATGTAGTGAAAATTTACTCATTTGTTATACGCATAGTGACCGATCGACTACAGTCACAATAATTGATCAGGGAATGTGAGTTCATCACCTATCTGTCTCCTCATATTACTTCTGTCACCCGATTGGAGTGGTCCTCCCTTGACTCACTCGAACTAATAGGGCGTCCCCTACTCGGTATCGTATCAAACCATACAACCCATCGATATTCTTCAATACATATAAATGTGTGTGTGTGTGTGTGTGTGTGTGTATATATATATATATATATATATATATATATATATATATATATATATATATATATAGACACACACACATACATATTCATCAAATGCAATATATAATTATCAAGTAACTTGCCATGAGCTTTACGCTTGCCATTCAATCACATTAATAATATGATGTATCATTTTTATACCCAATGATTAATAATCATTCATCACGTACCAATATCCAATATGATTCATTTTAAATCAAATAAAGAAAAAGAGTAATTTGTGATACCAAAATCATCATTTTAAAAGTATTTTTCTTAGATATATGTTTCCTAAAAATATTTCAACAACCAAGATTATTTTTAGATAGAAAACAGTGAAAAATATGATAATCCAACACTCAACATGATTTGGACAACTTCAAGACATGGCCATGCTTGAAAAATACTTCAGACATGCTAAAAAATAGTCCCAAACATGGCCTATCCATGCCGAAGCAACTCAGAACACGGCCTGACCGTGTTCTGTGACCTTTCCTCACTTATTCAACCATATTTCCCTCATACAAACTCTAATTGAGGTGATTGTGAATCTTATAAAAAGATAAAACAATTATCTACAACTTTCAAGTTTATCATTTCTTCATATTCTATATGGATTAGTCTCAGAAAATTAAAAACAAAAAGGCTTAATTTACCATTCTGGATTCTAGAGTGATTCTGACTTCTGCTCAATTAATCAGTCACACATCCCTCATATGGACTCCAATTAAGGTTATGTGAAAGACTATAAAAATATAAGACAATTATATAAAACTTTCATATTTATCATTTCTTCAGATTCCTTACGTATTATTCCCATCAAATTAAAAACAAAAATGCTTACTTTTACTATCCTGCATTTTGACCTCTGTTCAATTAATCAGCCATATCTCACTCATATACATTCCAAATTAAGTGATTTCAGAGCCTATAGATTCGTGAGACATATATCTACAATTCTTATGTTGACCATTTCTTTACAATCCTTGCCGAAGTTTCCTCAAATTTCAAAAATAGAAGTTTCCTAAATTACTCTCAAATTCAGCTTAGTCTAACTTGTCCTTTTGTTTTTCTTTTATGTAATCCCATGCACCCATATGCATTTTCAAACAATCAAAACAGAATTTCATATAAATATTCAGACCACATGTTATCTAAAATTATATAAATAATTTTATATAAAATTCATGAGTAGATGTTAAAGTGTACCTCAAACAAATCCTTAAACTTTGGTACTTGATTCCTACCACACAAAAATTCTACATCCATACCGTATATTAGGATATTCTTAAAGAAAAGATGATGAAATTAGAGAGATGACTAATAACTTACCTTAAGTTTCCTTTCGTCTTCCCTCTCCTTCTTCTTCCTCTTTCTCTTCTTCTTCTTCCTCTTTCTTTTCTTTCTCTTCCTTACCGTCACTCCCTCTCCCTCATAATTATCAAGATTTTTTTCTACCTACCACCCTATATTTACAACTTTGCCATCCTCCATTATTTACAAAAATGTCATCCTAGATTATTTACAAAACTGCCATCCTAGAGTATTTATAAAACTGTCATCTCAAAGAATTTACATAAATATCATTTCAATGAAATTACATAACTACCATTTTAACCATACTAAGATGTTGTTTGACTTGAGTCAAATTGTAAAATAATTTAATCCTCCCTTGAGATCCAAAACGTTTTCTCCTCTCTGAACAAAAATTTCAATTAGTTACATAAGAAAAAATTGGATATGTTACAGTTTACAATAGCTTCTAGTACTAACTACGAGGGCGTGTATCGGTCGAGTCACATTGTTCAGGTTATTTAATCTAAATGAATAATATTTAGATTAAAAATTTACACTAGTGACCAACTAAAATTTTAGATTACTTAAAAAATTTAAATTATATAGGATCAATTGGGTTGGTAAAAAATAGAATAATAGAAAATTTTCGTAAAAAAACAAAAGTAGAATAATCTGATCAAATTTAAGCATATTCTAAAAATTACACCCGACCTGCCTGAAATTATTTAAAAAATTCACCAACTCTTTAATCCAATTCAATATGTCAAAAGTGATTTTTTTTACCGAGTTTGGATGAGTTTAAGTAAATTCTTCATATTATGCTCACCCTACTGACTACAGCTCCTAATCCATATTAACATAACATAAATCCTAATTGTGCACTTGGCAATAAATTACTAATAGTTCTATATTTTCATAATCAAGACCAATCCTAGAAAACGAAACAATATCCAAGTTCCAACAAGAATCTTCATCATTCTTTCTAATTCCCTCCTCTGTGATTCTTCTTTAACTTTGAAATCTTCAACTCGTTTCTCACCAACTTTGCTTCAAGAAGGCATGAATGTTTGAACTCAGATAAATTGTCACGCCCCAATATAATGGAACGCAAAAAACACAACTAACAAATAACTTTACTTTTATTTATTTACATACGGCTTCACAATATCACATATCAAGAAAATATCATACGTTTATAATTTTTCAGTATAGTTAATTATACATGCCAAAACTACACTTAACCATATTACAGTAGAAGCAGGGATCCTATCTGTGGTGTCCAAAGCATACTCTAGATTACATTGACATAATATTTAAACATTTCGAGCCTTGGAAGCAACATAAGGTCACTCAGAGAATATGACACCTAATTGATCACAAAGTATAAGGACCAAACTCTGTATCTTTATCTGAAGAAAAATGTAAGCATTGTGTAGTAAGTTTGACAACTCAGTGAGCAGATAACACCTTCTATGACCTCTTAAATCAACATATGGATGTACTTATATATTAAAATTTATCATATCGAAAATTACAGTTCAGAAGTACATCCATATGAGAACCGTATTTTCAAATATCCTCAGTTCAAATCACATTCAGATATCTGTATCCATATATGATACATTATGATCATTATTCAAACATTGATATGCATTAAAAACATTTCTTATAAAAATATTATGAGGATCCCATATTCGAACCACCATATCAAAGTTCAATCCCTTCTGTACTTTGTTAGTGTAGGATTTGCCTATACTTAGCATCTCAGCCAAGGTTTGCCCTACCACCATTCAAAAGGACACGCGAAGGGACTCTAACATGACAATTTTTCAAGCACAAAGCAAGAGAAGTCAAATCACATCTCATATAATTGGCATCTCGCTCTCCATCATATATCATATCCCGTATGTTGGTCTTCACACGAGGCTAGCATCATTCTTACTAGCTAAGGTATAAAGGTACACCAAGGCTAACATCACCAGCTATTAGAAAACAGTGTTTCCAATAGAATTTCTCTACTAAATTATCAAATGCACATATTCCATATAATTCAAAACAGAGCTTTTAGTATAATACAGAATCTCAGTCTCAATACATTTCATATGTCATAAATTACCCAATCAAGGTTTATCAAATATACATGCCCTTTCTCGAGGTAATCATATAGCTTATAAATCAATTCCATGTGCATAAGTATTCATTTCACCATTCAATGAAAAATACATGTGAAATCAGATATACCATGAGTTCAGAAATTCATTTTTTAAAACTATACTCTTCTTGAACTATATTCCAAATTATAAGTAATTCAAATAATTTTAATGCATTTCAAAAACATATTAAAGTGTAAACATCTTATAAACATAATGAAATACACATTTAAAGATCAATAAGAATATATGGCAAGTCATAGAAAGAATTATCTACTCACAAAGTTAGGGTTCCGAGTTGGATAATCCCAAAATCCACGTTTTTAGTCTAAATTTGGCAAAATAAACCCAAAAAATGAGTTCAGAAGGTCCAAAAACTTTGAAAATGACTTTGGATTCGCTAAATTTGGCCTTTGAGAATTTGATCAATACAGGTCAAAGCAACAAGGGCTAGAACCATGCGATGCACACGCCACCAGCGGAGCTGCGCGTGGGCATCCCTCGCCAAGGGATGCAATGCGTGGGGGTGCATGCAAGGGAAGATGAGCCTGAAATTTGAGATCCTAGGGTTTCAGCACCTTCTAGATCTATCTACAGTGTTAGTTTTTATGTTTGAAACCATAGATAGGAGTTTCGTAGATTACTTTTTTAGGTGATTTTTCCCTCCATTTTTCGACCAATTTTTAGCCAAATTTCCATAAATCAATCAGATGGATTTGTAGAACTCTTTGTCCTAAGTCTGTTGGTGGCGGTGGTGTCGAAATCCAAGGTTTGGAAGCAGTAGAATCTTAAACAGAAGTTTTAAGGTTTCGGGAGAAAAAATTTGAAGGAGAGAGAGAGAAAATATGAAATTTCTACTTCTTATGGCTGAGGCCCTGAAAATATCTTGAGGGACCTTTCTGCAAAAATTCAATTTTAGAGGGAGGTCCTTGCAAGTTTTTCTTATTTACATTTTGACTCCTAAACTTTTAAGAAATTGTATTTTGGCTCCGAAACGTAATAAATAAACATATTTTCAACGGTTCTTATCTCCATTTTCAAGATCCTCTCTTTTATTCAAAATTTTCATTAATTCAGAATTCTCTTCAATTTTTAAGGCCATAACATTCTTCCACCCTTAAAGAAATTCGGTCTCTAAATTTCATCATCATTGTTGCAAATAAATACTAACCTCATTGTTCAAACAAATACGAATATCTGACGCGTATATCATCCTCTCTTTTCACAAGTAGCCTCCTCAGAAGAGTATTTTTCCATATCACTTTCACTGTATGTATTTCTTTTGATCGCAACTTCTTTACTTGTCTGTCCACTATCGCTATTGGTTATTCTTCAAAAGTTAAATCTTCTCGTAACTGAATCTGTGGACCCTGTATAACATGTGTAGGATCCGGTAACTACTTCCGTAGCATAGACACATGAAAAACTAGATGAACATTACCCAATTCATGGGGTAAAGCCAAACGATAAGCTACTGGGTCAATCCTATCAAGAATTTCAAATGGTTCTATATACCGTGGGCTTAACTTCCCTTTCTTCCCAAATCTTACTACTCCTTTCATAGGAGATATTTTCAAAAAGACATGTTCACCTATGGCAAATTCCAATTGTCAACGTCTATTATCAACATAGGCTTTCTGTCTACTTTGGGCTGCTAATAACTTTTCTCTAATTAATTTTACCTTGACTAGTGCATCATGTACCATATCAGGCCCTAAAATCTAAGTTTCGTCCATCTCAAACCATCTAATCGGAGAACGGCAATGTTTACCATATAATGCCTCAAAAGGGGCCATTTGTATACTGGCTTGATAACTATTGTTATAAGCAAATTCAGCTGAAGGCAAAAATCTTTCCCAACTACCTTGAAAATCTAGCACACATAACCGTAGCATGTCTTCTAATATTTGGATGGTTCGCTCAGACTGTCCATCTATTTGAGGATGGAATGCAGTATTAAGATTTAACTTTGTGCCCAAAGTTTTTTGGAAAACTCTTTAAAAACGAGCTATAAACTGTGGTCTTCAATCAGAAATAATTGATATTGGTACTCCATGAAGCCTCACTATTTCATTCAAATATAAACTTGCATATGGAGCTACAATGTATATAGTTTTCACTGGTAGGAAATGTGTTAATTTAGTCAACCTATCAATGATCACCCATATTGAATCAAACCCTTTTAGTGTCCGCGGTAGCCCCGTAACAAAATCCATAGTTATTCTTTCCCATTTTCATTCAGGTATCTTTATCTGCTGATGTAGTTTTGCAGGCCTTTGATGTTCTACTTTTACCTGCTGGCAAGTTAAGCATCGAGAAACATAATTAATTATGTCTTTCTTCATACCTTCCCACCAATAAATTTCTTTTAGATCCTTATACATTTTAGTTATTCCGGGATGAATGGTATACATGGATCTATGAGATTCCTCTAAAATTTCTTTCTTAAGTTCTTCTTTATCAGGTACACACAACTGCTTACCCAATCTCAGAATTCTTTTTGGGTCTACAGTAAATTCAACTTCACTGCCATTTTTTACCTCTTCAATTTTCTTGCATAAATAAGCATCCTCTTTCTGTGCCTTTTTCACCTGCTCAATCAAAGATGATTGAAACTGTATATGGGCTAATAATATTCCAGGCTCTTTTACTTTCATTACTACCCCATGACTTTCTAATTTATGCATTTCTTTAACTAACAGCTTCCTTACCACCGTGATATGAGCCAAACTACTCATAAACTTTCTACTTAATGTATCGACCACTACATTGGCTTTACCAGAATGGTATAGTATTGTGCAGTAATAATCTTTAAGTAATTTGATCCATTTTCTTTGTCTCAAATTAAGATCATTTTGTTGAAAAATATATTTGAGACTTTTATGATCTGTATAATCTTCGCATGTCTCACCATACAGATAATGCCTCTAAATTTTGAGAGCAAAAACTACTGCTGCCATTTTCAAGTTATGAGTCAGATAGTTTTGCTCATGTGGTTTACGCTGTCTAGATGCATATACAATAAATCGACCATTTTGCATCAACACACATTCTAATTCAATTCTCGATGCATCACAGTATACCGTATATCCTCCAGTACCTGAAGGAATAGACAGTACTGACGCCATAGTCAAACATTCTTTGAGTTTTTGAAAACTTTTTTCACATTCATTTGACTAGTCAAATTTTATTCCCTTTCTTGTCAACATCGTCAAAGGAGAAGCTATTTTTGAAAATTTTTTAATGAATCTGCAGTAATAGTTTGTTAAACCAAGAAAACTACGAATCTTTGTAATTGTCGTTGGACGTGGCCATTGCTGCACCGTTTCTACATTTTTAGGATCAACATGAATACCATCCTTGATAACCACATGCCCTAGGAAGGTAACACTACTAAGCCAAAATTCACATTTTAAAAACTTGGCATACAGCTGGTATTCCCTTAGGGTTTCTAATTTGAACTTTTTGAATATACCAGGATATCATCTATAAATACAATAACAAATTGATTCATGAAAAGTTTAAATACTCTATTCATCAAATCCATGAATGCAGCTAGAGCATTTGTTAAATCAAATGGCATTACTATACCGAGTCCTAAATGTAATTTTCAGAATATCCTCTTTCTTTATTCTCAATTAATAATACCCAGATCTCAAATCAATTTTTGAAAAATATTGAGCACCTTGTAACTGGTCAAATAGATCATCTATACGAGGTAATTGATACTTATTACGTATTGTCACCTTATTCAACTGTCTGTAATCAATACACAGTCGTAGCGATCCATCTTTCTTTTTTCATAAATAGGACCGGACCACCCCAAGGAGAAGTATTAAGACGTATAAATCCCTTGTCTAACAAGTCTTGTAACTAGTTTCTCAATTCCTTAAACTCAGTCGGTGCCATTCTATACGAGGGTATAGCCACTGGTTGAGTTCCTGGAAGTAAATCAATACTGAATTCAATTTCCCGTTTTGGGGGTAACTCTGACAACTCATTAGGAAACACATCAAGAAATTCCCTAACCACTAGAACCTGCTTTACCTTGGTGTACTTTATATCAACATATTTGACTACTGCTAAATACTCTTGGCATTCTTTTTGTAACAGCTTCTGAGCTGTTAGAGCTGAGATTAAGTTATTAGGCATCTCACTACGATCTCCTTGTATCAAGAAGGAAGATTCTCTAAGAATGTTAAACTTAATCACCTTAACGTGACAGTCTAGAATGGCATGGTATGATGACAACTAATCCATTCACAGTATCACATCAAAGTCTACTATATCTAGAACTATCAAATCTACAAGAGTTTCCTTATCTTCCATCAAAATTTCGCATGATTTATACACATCATTTACTAGTAAAAATTCTCTCATTAGAGTAGTAACCATGAAAGAATAATGTAAACTAGTAGGATCTTTATCCAATTTCTTAACAAAGCAAGGTGATATATAAGAATGAGTAGAACCGGAATCGAACAGGACGTATACTTTATGAGAGCATATTGATAATGTATCTACTATAACTACATATGAGGCCTGAGCATCCTGTCGTGTCAAAGCAAAAACTCGAGTTTGTTCTCGGTCTTGACTTTTTGATCCTCTACCAATACCACCACTACTTGCTTGAATTGAAGCTACTCTATTTGGTTGTGCTGGTACAGATGCAGGGGGTGAAGCTGGTTCTACTGATGCTTGACTAAAATTTTGTAATTATGGACAATTCCTCATCAAATAACCCATTTTTCCACACTTAAAACATGCAACCGCTTCTCTACGACACTGTCTAGTATGAGGTTTGCTACAAATGGGACATGTTAGAATTGATCTTGAATACTGTTGGCTAACAAGTCTTATATCTCTTTGATTCATTCTTTACTTGTTAATATTCTTTGATGTCTGGTTAGAGCTACTAGATCCTATTTGAGCAAAACACTGTGAATTTTGAAATCTTGATCCTCTGACATTAGGATTATAACTTATCCGAACATTACTATCTCGCTCTCTTTTTCTTCTCCTTAGACCTTTAATATTTGCTTGCTTTCGTGTTTTCATCATTCTAGCACAGTCCACAGTTGCTGAATAAGTTGAAAAATGATTCATCTGAGGAACCACCAATTTAAACAATGGATGTATCAATTCCGAAATAAATTTCTTAATTATATCTTTTTCAGTAGAAACCAGATATGGTGCATATCTGGACAACTGAGTAAAACGGATGTCATATTCAGAAACTGTCATGTTCGATGTTTGTCTTAATTCCTCAAATTCTCTGGCCCTCTTATCCCTTTCACTTATTGGCAGAAAATGATTCATAAATGTTTCTTTAAATTCATCCCACTCCATTGGTAGTAAAGTAACTGCTCTTCCCAATACCAGAGTCTCAAACCAAACTTGAGCCACATCTGATAGTTGAAAAGACACGAGTTCAATGGATTTTCTAAAAGAACACCCCAAAGCTCTGAGAACTAGTTCCACAACATCAATGAATATCTATGGGTCTTTCTGAACATCTGACCCAAAAAAGTTAGGGGTTTCAACTCAAGGAATTGCGGTAATGACACCTCAATCCCTGTAAACTTGTCATCTTGATCAGTAGTTCTTCCCAATTCTTACACTTTAAGAGTATTTTCTGGTAGCTGGCTATTCCTTATACCCTGTTCTACTATAAATCCAGTCAATGTCTCTAAACTCCTATGTATACCAGCAATCATATCAGCTATTCTATCATATGGCTCCTGAGGGAGTTCTATTCTCTCCTCAGGAACTCTATCAGATATATGAGCATGTTCATCTTATCTCGAGGTTCTCATACCCCGTGCATGCCATCGGCCTCTGCCTCTTCCTCTAGGTCGGCCTCTACCACGGCTTCTTTGTACTAGAATTATAGATTGTGTAGACTCTTTTATAGAGGGTGGACGATCTACAGCTTCTCTAGTAACCGCTCTAGTTCTTAGCGGCATCATTAACTATACGGAACAAAACACCTTTTTAAAATACCATAATGTTTAATCAAACCTTATACTAAGAACTTTAACAAACTTGGAATGGAAAGAAAGTTAATATCCTATAGAATCCTTCAGCAATACCTGAAGTATAAATATGTCTGACTCATATCCATACTAAAGGTCCTACTAAAACATTCTTTGCACTGATATCCACAAAAAAACCTAATGCTCTGACACCAACTTGTCATGCACTAATATAATGGAACGCGACTAACACAACTAATAGATAACTTTACTCTTATTTATTTACATACAGTTTCATAATATCACATATCAAGAAAATATCATACGTTTATAAGTTTTCAGTATAACTAATTATACATGCCAAAACTACACTTAACCATATTACAGCAGAAACAAGGATCATACCTGTGGCGTTCAGAACATATTCTATATTACAATGACATAATATTTAAACATTTCAAGCCTTGGAAGCAACATAGGCTCACCCAGAGAATATGACACCTAGCTGATCACGCAGTAACAAGACAAAACTCTGTATCTTTATCTGAAAAAAATGTAAGCATTGTGTAATGAGTTTGACAACTCAATGAACAGATAACACCTTCTATAACCTCTCAGATCAACATATGGATATACTCATATATTAAAATTTATCATATCAAAAATTACAGTTCAGAAGTATATCAATATGGGACCCACATTTTCAAATATTCTCAGTTCAAATCACATTCAAATATCTGTATCCATATATGACACATTATGATCATTATTCAAATATTGATATGCATTAAAAACATTTCTTATAAAAATATTATGAGGATCCCATATCAGAACCACCATATCAGAATTCAATCACTTCCGTACTTTGTTGGTGTAGGATTTGCCTATATTTAACATCTCAGCTAAAGTTTTTCCTACCACCATTCAAGAGGACACGCGAAAGGAATTTAACATGGCAATTTCTCAAGCTCAAAGTAAGGGAAGGCAAATCACATCTCATATAACTGGCATCTCGCCCAGATAGGAGGCATCCCGCTCTCCATCACATATCATATCCCGTGTGTTGGCCTTCACACGAAGCTAGCACCACCCCTACTAATTGAGGTATCAAGGTGCACCAAGACTAACATCACATGCTGTTAGCAAACAATGTTTTCAATAGGATTCCTTTACTAAATTATCATATACACATATTTTATATCATTTAAAACAGAGCTTTCAATATAATACAGAATCTTAGTTTCAATACAGTTCATTTATCATAAATTACTCAATCAGGGTTTATCATATATACATGCCCTTTCTTGATGCAATCATATAACTTATAAATCAATGCCATGTGCATAAGTATTCATTTCACCATTCAATGAAAAATACATGTGAAATTATATATATCATGAGTTCAGAAATTCAGTTTTCAAAACTATACTCTTCTTGAACTATATTCCAAATTGTAAACAATTCAAATAATTTTAATGCATTTCAAAAACATATAAAAGTGTAAACATCTTATAAACATAATCAAATACAAGTTTAAAGATTAAGAAGAGTATAGGGCAAGTCATAGAAAGAATCATTTACTCACAAAGTTAGGGTTCTAAGTTGGACAACCTTAAAGTCAATGTTTCTAGTCCGAATTTGACAAAATAAACCTCAAAAATGAGTCTGGAAGGTCAAAAACTTTAAAAATAACTCCGGATTTGCAAAATTGGCTTCTGAGAGCTTGGTCAATGCAAGTCAACGCAACAGGGGCTGGAACAACGCGCTGGACGCGCTACCAGAGGGGCTGTGTGTGGGCGTCACTCGCCGAGGGAGATGCAACGCATGGGGGTGCGTGCAAGGGAGGATGAACCTGAAATTTGAGATCCTAAGGTTTCAGTACTTTTGGGATCGATCTATGGTGTTAGTTTTTGCGTTTGAAAACCACTTATAGGAGTTTCGGAGATTACCTTTTTAGTTGATTTTTTCCTTCATTTTTCGACCAATCTCCAACCAATTTTTCAAAAACCAATTAGATGAATTTGTAGAACTGTTCATCCTGAGTTCGTTGGTGGTGGTGGTGTCAAAATATGAAGTTCAAAAGTGATAGAATCTTAGAGAAAAGTTTTAAGGTTTCAGAAGAGAAAATTTGAAAGAGAAAGAGAGAGAAAATTTGAATTTTCTGTTTCTTGGGTGGATGAGGCTCTTAAAATATCTCGGGGGACCTTTCTGTAAAAAATTAATTTTAGAGAGAGATCCTTGCAAATTTTTCTTATTTACATTTTAACCCTTAAACTTTTAAGAAATTGTATTTTGACCCGAAACGTAAATTATCATATTTTCTTTGTAATTCTTTAATCCACGTAATAAATAAATATATTTTTAATAGTTCTTATCTCTATTTTTAAAATTCTTTCTTTAATTTAGTTTTTTTTTAATTCATAATTCTCTTTAATTTTTAAGGTTATACCATAAATTCTTAACACTAATTAGACAAGATGGTAGGATCCTCCTTATGTGCATCTTTCTTATTTGTGATGCTACTATGCTAATTACATAAAGGTTCAGCCCAATCCAGGAACTTGCATCCTTGTAAGCCAATTACATAATTAATGTATGTTTGATTTGTTTATTTTTTATTTTTATTTTTATTAAAATTAAAAAATATAATTAAAAATGTGTTTAGAAGATTTTAGGAGAAAATATTTTTTGAAAATATTTCTTAAAATAAGGTAAAAACAAGAAATGTTTGAAAGACGTTTTCAATGTTTTCAAAACAAAAACATTGGTATTTTTGTAATTTTTAAAATATATATCATAATTTTTAGACAAAATTAAAATAATATCATAATTATAGAGGATTAAACTCAAAAATTAAGTAATATTTATAATTATTTATTTCAATTAAATTTGAAAATAAATGTGTTTTCAAAATAATAAAAATTTACAAATAAAAATAAATTTTAAAAAATAAAAATAGAGAATAAAAATTAAAAATATTTTCATAAACCAAAGCTAATCTTACATTGTTGATTTTTGTTCAAAAATTTCCTTTACTTGTTCATTTTTTAATTGTAGTTGTGATTTTAGCCTATGAACATCATCTTAAGTAGTGCTTTCAGACCTCCAAAACTCAATTGCATTCTGCCAAGCCTGTTTGATTATACTGAGCTACGATGGAGGACAAAGAGCCAAAATACGATGGGAGAAAGACTAGTTCTAGGGTTAAACGTGGGAGGCACAAAATTCAAAGCTTAATTCAATTAAAAGTAAATTATTTTTTTATTATCTAATTATATTTTTATTAATTTTTTTATTATAAAAATATAAACAAATTTTTTTAAAAAATAAAAATAAAATATTATCTTCTCCTATAATTAATATTTTTATTACAAAATTATTTTTTATTATAAAAATATAAAAAATAATTATGTAATAAATATATTAATCAATAAAAAAAAGTACATTAACCTTCAAATAATAGTCCTTATCATTTTTAATCCAATATGTTGAACTATAGTTGTTGTTAAACTAATAGTAAATACAGATAACCACAGCTAAATGATTTCGAATGGCCGCGGTTAAAAAATTGTCGAAAAATTCATCATTTAAGAATGATTTTAGTTAACCACTACTAAGTACGTGAGAACTGCTGGAAACCAATTTTACCAAAAAAAAGTTTCTCTATTGACTTGACATATTAAATAATAATTTAAAAATTCAAAAAAAATATAAGAAGGCATAAAATTTATGTAATTTTTTTTAAATCGACTACACATTTAGTCCATTTTATTTATTAAAAATCACAGTTCCTCTAATTCAATTAGAGCAACGTTGTCCTTGTAGCTTATTTATCAAAGTAATTTAGTATTAATAAAAAATATTATTTATTTAATTATTAAATTAAAATTATTGAAAATTAAAATTAAATAAGACAATAACTAAATTTGAAAAAGTTAGAATAAATTGTAATCAAAATTTTTCTTTAACGATTATTTTCAAATTATTAGATTTGTAAAAATTGATCTAACTAAAATTAAGAATTAAATTATTATAATAATAATTAAAATTATTTTATTCATTTTACTTATATTTATATTCTATCTACTTAACAAAAATAATTTATAAATTAATTAAACATTTATAAACTATATTTTATTTAAAATAATGAATAATTTATAAATTTTTAATTAATTTAAATTATTTAAATAAATTTATTTATTAAATATTTTTAATTTGATTAGATAAATTTATAAGTTAATAAAATAAATTATAAATTTATTTATTTATTTTACTAAATACGTTTTTAGTTATATTAAAATTAAAAATTTAAATTTAAATTTTATTTAAAATTAAATAAACTAAAATTATTTTCATTTTTTCCCTTTGCTTCTCCCAAACTATATTAATTAACGTCAAGAGATTCTGATTCACAAGCAAGATTGCAAAATGCCAAATTCCCAAGAGGATCTGATAGCCACGTGCTCTCTCTTTGAACTCACAGTAGGAACACAGTACGCAAAGAGCATTATTCTTGTTCAGTTATCACTGATATGATGGCATGGGACAAGATACTATTATGCCTCACAAAACAAGTTGAGGGAAAAAAAAAGGCATATTGACCGATAATTTGATTTTATTGTTTTTTTTTATTGAAAATAGAAAATAAAAATATGTTTGGTAGAGTTTAAAGGAAAATATTTTTTAGATAAGGTAAAAGTTAAAAACGTATAAAAGATGTTTTAGTATTTTTTAAAAATAACTAGTGACTTTTTTATAATTTGAAAAAAAATCTATCATAAATATTAGAGAAAATTAAAATTATCATAATTATTGAAGATTAAGCATAAAAAATCAAGTAACATATATAGTCATTTATGTCAATTTGATTTGAAAATAAAGATGAAAAGTTTCACTAAACAAACTTATTTTTTAAATAATGAAAACTTATAAATAAAAATAAATTTAAAAAAAAAACTAAAAATATTCTCAGAAATCCAAACCACCCTTAATTTTTTAAGGTCAAACATCACCATGACCAAAGCTAAAGAGAGAAATTAGCATCAATACTAATTATTATCAAGATCATGAAATTAAACATGCGATGTGGCATTAAATATATTTGTATTAAATTTAAAATTTATCAATTTCATAAAATTAAATTATCAATAATTTTTAATAAACATTTTAGTTTTGAGATAATTAATTTGATTTTAAATAAATTAAAATTAAATAATTAACGCACTTGTAAATTAATTTAGACATTGCCCATTATTATTCAAAAAAAGTAAAATAATTTGGTGATTTTTTTTCTTCAAATTAGTTGCTATCTATTTCGTGAAGAGTTTTTTTTTTTTAATTACGTGAGAATTTTTTTTTTTTTTTTACTTTTATCTTAGTGAAGTCTCCTTTCCAAACAATTTTTTTGGTGAAGAGTGTAATTCGCAATGAGTCTTTTTTTTGGGGGGGGGGGGTGAAATTGCATTGAATCTTTCATTCGATCCTTTAGACTGTATAAGCATTATTATGAGATAAACTACACTAAACCTAAACAAAAAAAATAGAAAATAATAATAAAATAATAATTTAGTCATTAAATTTGTAAACTCATTTTATTTTGATCTTTTAATTTTTTTTCAAATGTATAAATTAATTTTTTCAAATGATCAATTTTTTATACATTAATTATTTTATTAATTTTTAAAAAAATATTAAATTCATTGTATATCAAATACAATGAATTTGATATTAAATAAAATTAAATGAATTTATAAATTTAAAAAATAAATTATTAGTTTATTAAAAAAAATTCTTCTACCGACTCCCCAAAAGAAAATTCTATTACTCATGAGTGGAGTGACGTGGGAGATAAATCCCCTCAAGATTGGACAAGAAGCGAACACAAAGCGAAAAAGAAGGAACGAAGGCATAAATCATAATCGTATCCCACTTTATTCTACACTCCAACCAAAACTTCTTCTACTAAAAACAAAACCTGAAGCATATTCCACTCTCTCATTCTTTCCGGAACACCAGAATATAACAAAAATTCAAAATTTTTAAATTAATATATTTTTATTTAACTATTCTTACATTTTTATTTAAGAAAAAAACTTGAATATAACCAAATCAATTTTAAGAATTTCTCCGTTCTTCCTTCTCTCACACTTGAGAATAAAGTCTCAACGGCTCAGTCATCATCTATGCCTGGATATAATCCTTTTTATTTTATCAGAATTTTATATTAAAAAAATTGATTCAACTAGTAATGTTTTCAAAATATATTATAATTAAACATTTGATAAGATTTTTAGATAAATCTCTATTTATTTTTTGAAAGACTGTACTTATACACTAATATTTATGTTAAAATATTAGATATAAGTTAATTTAAAATTTATAAATTAATTAAAAATTTATAAACTATATGTTATTTTAAATAATTTATAACTTATAAATTTTTAATTAATTTAAATTATTTAAATAAATTCATTTATTAAATACTTTTAATTTTGTCAAATAATTTTATAAATTAATCAAATAAATTATAAATTAATTTATTAAATTTACTAAATATATTCAGTGGTAAGCGTAAATTTGATAGATGTGAGTGTAGAGTTAAAAGATAATCTTAGACATGCCATTAGGACTTTAATTGATTAAATTAAAATAATTTATTTTTATTAACATTTTTTAAACAAAAAAAGTATATTACAATGAAAATATTAAAATCAAAACAATATTTTATAAGATAGTTCTTGAATATGATATACTTCATGAGATACTAAAAATATCTTCATCTTTCATATTTTAAGAACAATTTCTTTTATTTTAATTTAAATGATTGAAGTAAAACAGGTGTTCTTAAATTTTAAAAATCAAGTTAACCAACAATCTTTGAAAGCAAATGATCATTTCAAATTCATTTGATATTTCCAGTATTCCTGTTACTTTTTGTCAATCCTGAATTTATTACTACATTTAAAATATATTATGAATTTATATGATAATAAGAATACAAAAAAATTATAATATTCATAATGTATAAGTATCTTACTTAATTGGCACTAATATTAATTATTAATTAAAAACATTCAAATTCATCTAATAATAATAATACATGCCAACCTTTTAAATTCCAGAGTTAGCCAAATAACAATATAATTAACACTAATAAAATAAAATAATGACGTCAATATTATTTATGTTACATAGTTTGATTTGCATTATCTATTATTTATCTTCTCATAACCTCTTAAAATTTCAACCAAACAAAACCATCCAGATTCTGAATAAATTAATCATTTATCTTTGTGCTAGGCAATTCTGATGAAATCTAAAGAAACACCTAGGTTAACTTAAGTTAATTCAATTAATAAAAACTGAAACACTTTGTTTTATAAAGTTTAAATTCGATTTTGACAGCCAATAATCCTTCTTATTAAACAATTTATTAATATCAATATAAATTTTTTCGTCAAAATTTATAACATATTCTGACTTTATAATAGAATAAGTAACATTTACAAAACTTTATTTTACCTATAAAAAAAAGGTAAACACCAATATTATCTAAATGCCTTGAAAGTTTAAAACCACCAAAACCTCTGAAATAGCTGAAAGTATTTTTTTTTCCAGAAGAAAAAAAAAAGAGCTATATAACTTGGGGAGAGTTTGGGGGGGGGGGGAAGGAGGGCGCAATACATGCCGAACTAGATGCTAAAACCAGAACTTAAAATGCGAGAGAAAAGAGCTCCAAAGGGTCAAAGCCTATGTAAATATCTATCTAACTTCATCGTCCATCTGAAGATGTAAAGGAATCAGCAAACCCAGGTGGCCGAGTGGCTATGCTTGACTGTGTATTATCTCCACTAGTAAGGAATGATGATGATGAGGTAGTTACATCCATGCCCGTGGTGCTCATTCCTTCAAGAGCTTGCCACCTTATTACTGCTTGTGGTAAGGTCATATCGAGGTCAATCCCAGCAAAGTCATCAGAACTTGCTTCTGCAGGCTTCCAGACCTCAACAAGAGGCGATAGCACATTCACGGCGTGGCCCATGTCCGGGCGTTGATAGGGCTCCCTTGAGCAGCAGTGGCCAGCCAACTCCGCAACAGTTCTGATACCGGATAAGGCTTCCTCATCGAGATCCATGGTAGGGTCAATGGCCTTTCGGAATGTATCCTTGTTCAGTAGCATTCTTCGGAACCATGTAACGAGGTGGATGTTTTCTTCAGGGAGGCTATCATCAAGTGCTCTCCTCCCTGTTATCATTTCCATAAGAATCACCCCGAAACTATATACATCAACCTTTGTTGTAACTCGTCCAGTTGCTGCCCACGATCATTCATGAAAGAAATTCACATTTTAGTCCCTCGGGGAATTGAACAAGAAAAATGATAAATTATGCAACAACCATTGCAAGGAAAAAAAAAACAATATGAATTCATGTCACTAATTTTCATGAACAATGGATGTACCCAAGATAGTTTTTTCAATGGACTAAAACTAAAATATCAAGCCTCAAAGCAGGAGCAAGATTACAATAAGGCTAAGAAACTACATAAAAATGTCTCTTTGGATTTAGGAGGTATATCGAAATCAACCCAATAAACTAGAAAACATTTGAGTCCCATGGTAGCTTTAATAGAGAATCTGTCATCTTTTTTTTTTTTTTTTGGGTGCACTGAATCTGTCATCTTTGCCTTGTCAATGAAGTTGTTTTCGAGACAAAATTTGGGAAACACAGTATATCTGATGCAGAGTTGCAATCACTTAGTTTGTATATAACTTTATTCACTATCCCCCTGAACAGGAGTTAAGATGAAACAAAAATTGGAACCCGAAACAAATAAAATAATTGATAGCAGTTGGCCGCATTCTTCCTTCTTTCCAGTGCCCAGTCTATGCCAACCTATAAAGAACAGAAAAAATGAGCCCTGTCTATGTTCAACAAGTTTTGACCACTCGTATTAAACATGATATGTCTCTTCAAATTACATATAGATACTTCAAATATTATCGTATCCCGTATCCATTTTAGTGTCATATCACATGCCTATGTCGGTGTCCATACTTTCATAGATGCCATCCATGAAACCCTCATATCATCAGCCGTTAGTGCTTGTAATTGCACAAGTGAAGGCATTAACATAAAATTGCATAAGAACACAAGTGAAGTGTATCTCCAAGCAGATGGCATTGTACTTTTATCTTTTCATTCTATATAATTAAAACTAGACAAAGGCAACACAATTTCAAAAATGATTTAAAGCTTACTTACCAGCATACTCTGGTGCCAGATATCCAAAAGTTCCAGCAAGTCTAGTTTCAAAAGAGGCTTTTCCTTCTGGAGCAAGCCGAACCAATCCAAAGTCTGCCACTTTAGCCCGCATATCATCTCCGAGCAGAATGTTTGATGGTTTGAGATCCCTATGAATAAAAATTTGCTGGGCCAAACCATGAAGATATTCAACACCTCTAGCTACATCCAAGGCAATGATAAGCCTTCTTGTCCATTCCAGTGGTTTTAGCCCTTCCTCTTTCCAGTTGAACAAATGCATACTAAGAGTCCCTTGAGGCATGTATTCATACACAAGAAGCCTCTCATTCCCATCCAAGCAATACCCCAAGAGTGCAACCAAATGTTTATGACGAACCTTTGTAAGTACAGCAATTTCAGCCTTGAACTCGCTCAGGCCCTTCTCACCCACCATTCCGGATTCCATTCTTTTCACTGCGATCTTTGTCCCATCATGCAATTCTCCTTTGTACACAGTGCCAAAACCACCCTTCCCCAATATGTTTTCTTCACTGAAATTGTTGGTAACTTCTCTCAAAATTTGAATTGAAATTACCATACTACCAGCTTCCACCACATGAACATCAGCAGCTGCATTACCTGTTGTGGAACTCTCTGCATTAGCTTCTCCACCACTAGCACTAGCACCAGCAACACTGATCTTCAAACCATTTCTGTATCCAGAATGCTGAGGATGTACCACCGTTGCATTTGGACTTTGAACTTTGCCTGAATGCTTATGTTTTCTACCAAAACGAACGAATAACAGAATCGCTAGACCTAGTATGACAATAACCCCCACCACAATGCTAGCAATGACTGCAGAAGAACTATGTTTCTTATCATTACCTCCAGAATCCGAGCCGGGAGCACCTGGTGGAGCAGTAGGTCGATCCTTTCCAATATCAGGATTCCCTCCTAATTTAAGATCCACATCTTTTCGGAAGGATGGTACGACACCATATAAATGATTATTCGAAACATCTAGCTCTTGCAAAGAAGGCATACTTGTAAGCTCACTTGGTATGGTACCTGTGAGATCATTGTTAGCAAGAAGCAATCTTCTTAGAGATGTGAGGCTGGCAAAACTTGGAGAAATAGTGCCAGACAGACCCATGTTCTGGAAATTAACAACCGAAATGTTCCCACCAGAGCAAACAATCCCTATCCAATTACCAGCACATGGATCGTTACCCTTCCAACTTTGGGCAAATTTTAACGGATAACCCAAAGGTTCAGCCACAGACAATAAAGCATTCACCAAAGAACTACATGGCTGACCAGGTTCGTTTGTGCAAAATTGGTTTGTTCCAGCCATATCGACCCTAACCCCTGATTTGAACTTAGGAGGCGGTCCTTCAAGATAATTGTTGGTTAAATTCACAACCTGCAAACTCGGAAGAGCCATAAGAGACGGTGGAACAACACCCGTTAACTGGTTATCCCTTAAACTCACATCAAAAAGTTGATCATGGTGCGAAAAATCTGGGATAGGACCTGTAAATGCATTACCATGAACCCAAATTTGTTTCAGAGAAGTCATGTTCTGTAACACAGCAAGTGTACCATTGAGTTTAGAGTTGCTCTTTTGCCCATTCACCCAAAGATACTCAATTGAACTACCCGAGAAGCTGGCAGGCAACCCACCAACAAGTTGATTAAAACAGAGGGACAAATTAACCAAACCTGGTAAGGGACCATCTTTGCCAAAAAAATTGGGGATTTCCCCGGATAAACTAGCATTTTGAGCTGAGAATGTCTGAAGGGCCATACATTCCTTGAGAGTGTCGGGAATTTGCCACTGAGTAAACGGGTTATAGTCGATTCTTACTTCTTGTAACATCGACTTCCCCTTGAAGAAATCGGGAGGTATCGAGGTGAAACCGTTGTTGAAGATCAACAGCCTCTCTAAGGAATTTGATAATTGCGGAAATGGCCCTGTGAGACTGTTGGATTGGCACTCGAAACGCTGTAGCTCTGTCAACTTCTCCAGGTCCTTGGGGAGAGAGCCTTGGAGATTCTGGTGCCCAATCTGAATTGCAGTCACTCGTTTCTCCGAATTGCATTGAACGTGGCTCCACTTGCAGACATCTGTGTCTGACCATTCGAGGGTGCTAGAGCCATTGATCATCTTCTTGAGAGTGCCCATCACCTCTGCGTCCTGAGACCGAGCCAAGAGGACCACGGAAAGCAAGAAAACAAGACAAGAAAAGAATGAAACCCCAAAACCCAGATGGGGTTTCCCCATTTTTTTTTTTTTTTTTTTTTACTTTTCTTCTCCTCCCGCCGGGAAAATTAGCCAAGAAAGTTCAAGAAAACAGAGTTCTACAGCTGGTGGGTCACGAATAAAACAGACGCATATTAATCACATTCCATTCCATAAGAAACCCTCAAAAACAAAAAAGGCAAATTTTTTAGAAAGGGAGAGTGAGAAAGAACCGGCTTTTCGCTCTGGAAGGGAAAGAAATGGAACATCGAGCGGCGGAGATACAGGGTGCTGACAGAGAAGGCTATGAACTGCATTGTTTGGACAGAGAGAAAATCGTGGGGTTCATGGCGTGTGGGCCCCGCATTCAAAGGAGGTTAAAAATCGATGGATTTTTTTCCACACTAAAGTCTAAATATGAACTGCACGTAACGTAAGTGTAATAAGACATTTGAGTTTTGTTGCGTATGAACTGTGGGATAAGAATTCTTTTGTCTGATTCGGCTCTTCTTTGGTTCGGATTTTATCGAATTTGTGCTCCCAAACAAAAAAGGCAACGACACTTTTATTCCCACTATACAAATTCTACCTTCTTGAACAATCTTTTTTTACTTAATTTTACTTTTGATTTATTTCAATAAATAATTCAATTTAATTTACTCATTTTAAAATATACTAATTTGATCTTCTATATATTTTAAAATCTTACAACCAGATTTTTCTGTTGAAGATCTATTTATATATAAATAATTTTTATTATATAATTATTAAAAAATTTACTTAAAATATTTTTAGTATTATTTTCTATTAGTATTAATTAAAATATGTGTCAATTAAATAAGTATTTAAACAGTCACATTATTAAAAATTATTTATACATAAACTTATTTTAAAAAAAAATTGATTCTAATGTTATAAAAAATGTGAGAGGTTAAATTATAATATTTAAAAATAAAAAATTTAAATTAAATTTTACTTTTTTGGTTGAACCGATTGCTTTCACTTTCCTTTTATGCAAAGAAAATTAATTATTTTTACTTGGAAATATTTTAGGAAATGATTCTGAAGATCTCTCTTTAAATGAAAAGGTCTTTACTTCAATTCTTCAATTATAAATCCTAACATAATTTTTTTTATTAAAAAGGAAATTTACTATTACATAGTATAAAGGCCGTATATAGCATTATAATAATCCCAAAAAAGATTTACAATTGTTAGAGATTTGAAATATTAAAAAAAATATCAAATTTGAAAAAAGATGGGTGATTGTTTATGAATTAAAGAATTTAAAACTAAAATGTTAAATTGTCATACCAATGTGAAATAATGAATTTGTTTTAAAAAAATTAATTTTGGATGAAATTCAGAAACACTTTTATGATATAAAAAATGACAAATTTGAAATTCAACTATGTATGAGGAAATTTAAAAATGCAAAAAGAAAATAAGCTATAATCAAATTATCTTGAACTATAATGGCCATGGCCATATCCATTTTTAATTTGATTTTTTTCCTTTATGAGGAACTTCTTTATAATGAATAAAACTGCACACTCACAGAAAAAGTGGAATAAAATAAGGAAAATTTGATGAAGTTGATTTTGGAGGATCCAAATCTCATTTTTGTATAATTTGTTTGTGCGTAAACTCAAACTCTTCCCAAGAAAAAGATTCAAAATTTATTACGCTCCTGCTTGCTTTGATCCAAATTTTGTCTGCATCTCTATAGTCAGCTCAAAAGCCAGCTTGAAATTAGCTTATAACAATTTATAATTTTTAACACATATATGTAAAAGCTTCCAATGAATATGCTTCACAGTGACTACAACTCAAAAATGTTGTATTTTTTAATAATTAATTATAAATTAGCATTAATAAATGATTAAGAATTGTTTATTATATTATTAAATAATATCAATTACAAAATATAGACACATTATGTTATTTAGATTAATTAATAAATTTATATAAATTTTATAAATAGGCTGAACCATTTATATGGAGCCTACACGGGACATCATATTTTTATTTAATATAGCTCCTCTTGTGACACATTAAAAAGAAAACATGTTTTGTATATCAAATAAAAAATAGTTATATTTTTTAAGTTTTTTCTCCGACCACCACTTTATAGAACATGAATCACTTAATAGTGAAAGGTATAAAAAATTTTCTCAATATTATTGTCTAAAAATATACTATACTACATATTTATATATGAATTTTGATGCAGATAAACTCTAATTTTTTTATCAATTAGTCTCAGAGCCTTACTAAATTACATATTATGGTTGTTCAATCTATTTATGCATACCTATGTTTCTTTTCACCTAATTAATTAAATGTATAAACTCTAATTTTGTGTTGACTTTAATTTTAATATATATTTAATGAATTAGTTTATAATTTTCGCTTATTTAATGTTAAATTAATAATTTGTATCTTTAATGGAAGAAGAAACCCATAAATTTTTTTTGAAATTGAACCAAATTTTTCATGAATTTAATGTCATTTTAGATCTTTGATTTTCTCTTGTAAAACTCTAAATTGATAAAAAAAACTTATGGATGATTATATATTAAATTCATGCTCTCCCATTGCGTAAGTGTGTGTTTGGATTGGCTTTTGGGGCAACGCAAACGTGATTTTGAAACAATTTGCATAAGCAATATTTTGTTACTTCTAGCAAAATCCCGATGAAAACGTGATTTTGTTGTTTTTGAACATTTACACAAACACACCCTAAAATTGAACAAAACAGGGCACAAAAATCATGTTTTTTCTTTGCTTTTCTTGTTGATAAATATGGATTTTGGCTCAAAATTAATTTGGAATTATGATTATACGTGATTAATCGATCAATATACATTAAAATCATGATTTTCAGTTGAATAAAACGCCAGAAAAGAAGCCAAGTCAATTGCGGATTACATAACTCGGTAATTTAGCCCAAAATCAATTTATCTCTTTTTCTGTTTAAATTTAAATACAAGGAACCAAATGAATGAAAAAAATAAAAGGGAATTAAATTACATATTATTTTTCTGTAATTTAGCCCAAAATCAATTTATCTCTTTTTCTGTTTAAATTTAAATGACTCATTTAATCTCTTTATGATTTGTTATATAATTAATTAATAATTTTATAATATTTTCTATTCGAACTTTAAAAATACAATTATGACCATCAAAAAACGGATCAATTAATAAAGTCTCATTTGGTAGATGAAAATTAGGGTACGAGGGCATTCCATTCTTTAGTTTAATAAATGGAAGTGGTGAAAATTGTGAGTCTCGCGAAATACTGATTACTTACTGTAAGGTAATCAACATTACCTCCAAAAATAAGCGGAAAGTGAACAGTGCGATAGAATGAAAAATAAAAAGATTAAAATATTTTTTATTATTTTATTTATTTATAAAATTTTATATAATTTAAAAAAATATATTTAAATTAAAATTTTCAATATTGTTTAACAAAATTTAATTCAAAATTTTATATTTATAATAATTTATTTTATTTTTTATTTATAATATTTAAAATAATTTTTTAAATTAAAATAATATTACTATAATAATTTTATTTTTAAAGATATTTTTTTTTGACAATTTTTATTCTATTTTATTTCATTGATTTGTCAACCGTAATTTTAATCACAATATTTTATTTTATTCTATTTAAATCTATTTTTTTTTATTTTATTTTTAATTCTCATTTTTATTTTCTCCGTTATTAATTTATCATCTATCAAACGCAACCCAAAGGAATGGATTTATAACTTAACACTTGCAAATTTGAATTTAAATCTTGTTATTTGTCTTCTAGCGGTTAACTATCTATAAGTGGTTGATGAGTCCAAGGGTCCACCTTGATCTTGGTACGGGGCGTTATCCCCTCAACTTAAATTTTCGTTTGAAAAAATAATGAATTGAGGCACTGTCCCCTTAACATAATTTTTTGTTCATAAAAAAAAAGCATAATTATGTAAATGTAAAAAGGATGAATTTTTAATCTTTTAAAGTTATTATTAAAAATAAGATGACATATAAAAAATTTTCTTAATGTGAAGTTTGGTAAATAGGTATATTTTAATTTTCTAAAAATTAATAATTTATATTGGCAAATTTTGATTATAAGATATATAAAAAAAATTAATATCTAATCAAATTATTTAAAATAAAATGATTTGGATATGTGCAGAAAAAATTTAAAAATTTTTTAATGAAAAGAGTAAATTAAATAAAAAATAATTCGATAATTAAAAATAGACAAAAATAAAAAAAAAATTATTAAAAATAATTTAATAATTTAATAATTTATTTATTAATTTTATTTATAATATATTATTGTAACGTCTTTATTTACATAATTAATTTTATTTAATAAAAAATTTAATTATTATTGTTTTATATATTATATGTAAATTTTAAAATTTTTATATTAATTAATTATTCTCAAATATTTGATAAACAAATTTTTAAAACTTAATCATTTGGCTGGCTTTGTTTGTCCGAAGTCCCAAGACTCTGCAATTAACGTATTGTAGTTGCGTTAGCATGTTGGTCAACAACTCCAACAGCTCCCTGACATTTGCATTTATAAGATCTTATTCCGGAATTTCAGCCACTTATTTATTATGATTTTTTATTTTTCAGCGGCGAAAGGCGCTTTAGTACAATTAATATTTAATTATTTTAAAATTATCATTGCATAAGCAAGCCCACTCTCAGCTTATTCCCAACACTGGAAGCGTATATAAAAAACATCTCACAAAGCTTAAAAATAGAAAAGGTTATCACAAAACTTTACAAAAAAAAAAAAGATTGCCACAAATTTGTTAGTACAAGTTTGAGTTTAAACTAATAAAACAATTTATAGAGAGAAAAATAGTCTTAATAATTTAAGAAAAATTAATTATACATTTAAAGAAAAATACAAAGATACTTGTGTTAGGATCAAACAACGTGTTTGGTTTGTAATATAAAATATTTATAGGAATGCATATAACATTTTTATATTTAATTCATCACAAATACTTTAAAAAATATTTTATAATAATTTTAAGAATTTAGTATTTCCATAATTATTTTTATTAATATTCTTAAAAATATTTGACAATTTTTTAAAATTAATTTTATTACATTTTAACATATAAAAAAATAAATACAAGTGTAACTTAATAAAATATTAAAAAAATACATTTTATAGTTTATGATTTATAATTTTAAATTTAATATTTATAGTATAGTGTTTTAAAATTTGAATTCAAAGTTCAACCGTCAATAAAGTTTAAAAATTTAAAATTTAAAATTTATAGTGAATTATTATTTAATGCATTATTGATAGAGTTAAAACTCTATTATTATTATTATACTAAATGTTAATATTTAAAAAAATTATTAAAAATATTGTTATAATTTATTAATTTTATCACGTATCAATATTTAATATGACTTTAATAAAAGTTTTAATTTAATTATTTATTTATCAAATAATAATAATTTAATATTTAAAATTTAATATAAAAATAACAGAGTACTTTATAAAAAATATCTTCGCTCTATGAAAATCTTATCATATCCACCTTCTCCCCAGCGACATATGGCAATATATATTTTTATATTTCTTATAAAACATTCATAAGAATTCTAAAAGTCTAGGGTTGAACTTGGTAACTAAATAAGTATATTCTCTATTTTAATTACTCAAATTCAAACTTTGGGGTTAACACCTAAAATAAATTATTTTTCTAAATGCTTAAGAGAGGCATGCCCTTGAGATCACTTATAAAAGGATCTACTTTCAATTCCATACAAGTTAACTTAAAATTATTCTTACTGTACACTGTACAAATAAATAAATAAAAAGCATGAGTAATATATTTATATTGAATATAATAATATTTAAAATATATAATATTATATAGAACATTATACAGAATAAAATAACACAATTTTATGCAATATCTCAATTTGAATTTGAACCTTATCACTTGTATTTTGAGGGTGAATTATTTATAAGTTTTTTGTAATTGTTTATTGAGTTTAGAAGTTTGCGCTGACCTTAAATTGAGACATCCTTCCATCAATCGGAATTTTTTCTTACCTAAAAAAATTATAAGAATATAAATTTATTTATGCACTTTTAATTTTGTCAACATTTATAAAATTTTAATTATTATACTGTATTAGAATCTTAAAATACGAAAATATTTTATTACACCTTAATAGATATATTTTATACCATTATATTCTTCTTTATATTATTGAATCTTCAATTTTTAAATGAAATTAACTTAAAATATTTAACAATTAGGTCAAAAGTAAATTTCATTCAGCTGTCTCAGAAGAGACTTATTTCTGAATTTAAACGGTGCCATACTGTATTTTCTTTTGACACTTAAAACATTATTAAATTCTAAGACATAAAAGGATAATATACCTCATAAAATATAATATTGTATTTTTTATTAAAAAATAATGATAAATATTATATGAATATTATGGAGACGTTAAAAGGAAACATATTGATAAAAGCTGTAGCCAATCTGGAAAGGTCTCTATTTTCTGTCATTATTTCCACCGGTTAAAATTGACATAAAAATGGGAAGATTCTGGGCTTTCACACCTTTTGATGATATAATTATGTCAGGGTTGCTCCCAGAGAAATCAAAGTTCTTTTTTACTGGCATCCTACAAAAATAAATAAATAATAAATAATAAACAAAAACATATTTTTAATGTTATATCAAAAATTTCTTTTATTTTTTTTTAAATATTAATTTAAATTTTTTTTATCCGTTATACATTTGACTTGAAAAAATTAATCTTTCATTTACTTAAGTGAGATGCTAATTTTAATAGTCATAAAAACCAAAAAAGTTTATTTTTTTATAAATATATATAATGAGTTTATTATAGGATGTCTCTTTTTTGAAGAATATAGTGTTGAATTAATTTTTTTTATAAATATCTTTTTCACAAAATGTAATATTAGTCAATTGTTTTGGATCTTATTAATATATCATAAAAATAACTTTAATATATTTTTAAAATATAAAATTTATCAATTATACTGTAATGATTATTGTTATCTGATTTTTCTTAAATTTGACATCTAAAATTAAAGCCTTGGTAATTATTTTTAATTTAATAATTTAATTAATAAAAATTATTTTCAATAATAAAATATTAAAAAGTGTAAGTATATGTTGTTAATTTTTTAAAAATAGAAATAGTAATTTATCATTAAAAATCTACTATAGTGACTTTAAATCTACTAACAAATAAATATCTATAAAATTTTTGTTAAATTAAAATAAGAATTATTACCTATAGTGAAATAATCACTATCATACTAAATCAAAATTCAATCACAACCACTATATAAAGTAGTTTTTTTAAAAAAAAAATATTTAGATTGAGAAAATCCTATAATTAGTCTTAATGAATAAGGGCTTTGTGGCCCAACAGTACGAAGTTATTCTGTTTGGGGTACGTAGATTTTGCATTTTGCAGCTTTGCTTGCTCCCCCAAGAAATAATGGCTAACCCACTATTTTTTTTTTATAATGTAACTTCATGACCAAATATATTCTATTAAAATAAATTTTAGTAATATTAATTTTTAAACATATTTTTGAGCAACGCATATATTTTATTTTATTAATTATTGAAGAAACTTAATTATTTAGTAAGTATCAAAATTTTCAAACTATTCTTGTTTAATTCAATAAGTTTAATATATTATTTAAACTCATCCATTTAATGAAAAAATTAAATCAAAATCAAAATTTTAATGAGTCAAACTAAAACACAATTCATTTACTCATATTACCTACCCAAATGAAGATACAATGCAAACCTACATCCTTAGGCTTCTTAAAAAGTCATCTATATATAGTACTCTCTAGAGTCTTAAGATCAAAACAGCTACTATAGCGATTAATATACATAGTTATTATAATATGTAGACAATAATTTCTTCATGTGAATGGAGATTTCCACTTTAATTTCCATATTTCAATAGAAGTTTTAATTTCAATCAAATTGGATAAAGGACAAAATTATTGGAAATTAAAGATACTGCAGCTGGGTCTTAAAAATGCATTGAAGAACAATTAAAAGTTTACCTATTCTTTTCCTCCCCAACCAAAATAATAATTAACCAAAGAACAACAACAAAAGGAAAACTAACATTAAAAAAATGACGCATGGATTCAAAGTGTTATAAATAAAACTGGAAATAAAGAAAGAAATATATAAAGAAAGATAAGAGAGAAATAAAATGATAACAAAGGGTATAATTCTTCATAAATTACTCCATGCTTCACAAGTTTTCTTCAAGATCTATCTCACACTCTATATATATTTTCTTTGTGATAACTTTGAGTACAAAAAGTGTGGTCTTTATATAAGGCTCAAAATGTATAAAAAAAAATATTACACATTTGGTGCGGATATTATAAAAGAAATAATAAATACCTTACGATTAAAAATATTATAATAGGAGAATGTTAAACAATTGATTAGAAAAGGAATCCAAAGTTGACAAACTTTAAGTTTTATGATGGAAGTGGCCATTCACTCTTGTACATTCGATTGGGGGGTTTTGCTATATCTTAGATATCCATATATAATTTGTTCATAACATTCCCCTTACATGTCCAATAAGAATATGTCTCATTAAACCTCACTAAGAAAAAACTTGGTAAGAAAAAAATTTTAATGAAAAAAGAGAGAGTACATTCTTCTTTTGAATGAAAATTACCTCATTAAAAACCTTGTCAAGAAAAATCTTGTAAGCTAAAACTTTGATAAAGGAAAAAAAAAGTATATTATACAAGAAAGAATGAGAAGCCATATCCTGTGTCTAATTTCATTTGCTTTGCTCAACATCCCATATTCAAAGGAAAAAAAAAAATCATATCCTCAACATCCTATGTTTAATTTCATCTACTATGAGAAGCTATCTCTTAGATTTTAGGCTTTTACCACAAATCTCAATGCCATTGAAATTTCTAATAGCATTCAAGAATCTCCATTTCTTAATAGAAGTTTTCAATCAAATTGGATAAAGCAAAAAATTATTGGAGATTAAAGATAATGCAGTTGTGTCTTAAATATGCATTGAAGACCAATTAAAAGCTTATCTACTCTTTTCCTCCCCAACCAAAATCTTAATTAACAAAAGTACTATGACAAAATGAAAGCTAACATTAAAAAATGATGCATGGATTTAAAACAAAGATAACAATATATAGAGAGAGAGATAAGAAAGGACAATTAAAATGATAATAAATAATTTAATTCTAATCACTTCGAGTACAAAAGGTGAGGTTCTTATATAAGACTATGAACATATTAAAAGGAGTGTCACATATTTGTCCTACAAAGGATACTATAAAAAAGAAAATAAATACCTTACAATTAAGTGTATTATCATGTGAGAAGGTTACATAATTGATTAGAAAAGAAA
Source organism: Gleditsia sinensis (assembly GCA_037074535.1). Classification (NCBI taxonomy): domain Eukaryota; kingdom Viridiplantae; phylum Streptophyta; class Magnoliopsida; order Fabales; family Fabaceae; genus Gleditsia; species Gleditsia sinensis. Next base: position 23,444,364 of record CM073471.1, read on the forward strand.
TCCAAAGGTGACTAACTTAATTCTTATGATGGATGTGGTAATCCACTCATGTGCATGCATATTAACAATAATGATGTCATTGAGAGTTTTGTCATCTCTTAGATATCTACATATAATTTGTTCATATGGATGTCCATTAAGAATATGCTTCGTTAAAATCTTGTTAAAAAAAAATTTAGTGAAAAAAAAAATTATTGAAGGAAAAGGAGTACATTCTTCTTTTTGGATGAAAACTACCTCAATGGAAAGTTTGTCAAGAAAAATCTTGTAGGATAAAACTTTAATCAAGGATAAAAGAGTACAATATATCTCCTTCTGTTGGTTATGTCATTTGAGATATCAAAAGTATTGCATTCCAATTTTCTCCATTAACTTCTTAAACATGACAGTAGATAATATCTTGTGAAACATATATGCTAACTTATCACAAGAACCTTATGAGATGTGCTTTTTTGTATCTTCCTTTAATATTCCATATTTTAGTTATGCATGTGGCACTGTCTCCATGCAATATAGTTGGAGCTTCTTTTTTAGAAGGTAAACTACAACATTATAATATGTCTTTGAACTATCTTCATATGAATCAAAAAGATTTTATGCATCACTCCTTTAGAATAGAATATGGCTATATCAGAAGTGCCATAAAGATGACAAGTAATAAAAATTCTATTTTTGTACTTGTTTATGGAAACAAATTTCATCCTATAGATGATTGATAAATAAAATTTCCTCTTCGTAAAATTTGAAATTCTTGACAAACTTATCTTTTCAAAATCTTATTTCAAAGTTCTCCCAAGATATTATAAAATCTATTAGATCTCTTTAGGAGTTTTCACTATGTTGAATATGCATTGAAAATTGCTTTAGTGTACATAAAAATTGTTGTGATAGAGTACTTGTTCTTTAATGTTTGAGCTATATGCTTCTCCTCTCTAGCCATGTTTGATGTTTCTTTGTTTTAAGTAAATTTTTGATACATGGCTAGGCGTGATGATCTCTTCAATAATCATATGATAGCTTATATGCTTGTTTTGTAGTACAATAGTTGGGGAATAGTAAAATTGTAGTTAGAAGTAGTAAGTTTTAGTTTATTATTATAGTTTTATTTTGTGCAAAAACTCTACTCATTTTTACTATATTGCAATTTAGCTATTTGAGTTAATAATATCTTTTTGGGTACTTAACAATTGTGTAAAATCTGTTGTGCTACTTTTTTCTTGGTATGTCAGTTTAAGCTCATTGGCTGCATATATCTACTTTGCCACTTTCTTTCAGTCCCCTATCAATGCCATTACAGGAAGGCATGCATACTTTTTCATTTGTTGACTAGCCAATAAGTGTCAATAAATTTCTAGTTCACAAACTTCACCATCTTTTGATGGTGATAAGAATTTTCCTATAGGAGCCGATGCAAATGTTAAATGATTGCTAGTTGAACTTGGATTAGTGGACTCTTTAAACTCAATTGATTCTGAGGCTTCAACACACGGTATTACCATTTAGAGTCCATCCATGAGCACAATTACAAATTTTGCCAAGGTTGATGTTCAGAATGGAAATGGTAGCAATAGTAGTAACCAAAATGTAAGTTTTACTTTCAAGGATGAAGAGGTCATGGGCTAACTTACAAAAATGGAATGCTGACTCGTTTCAAGTTCCAATTAGAACTATCATAAGAGCTAGGATTAAAAGATTCAAAGAAATACTTAATGATTTCATCTCCTTTCTTGAATATGGCATCTGTAATATATATTTTTAATACATTTTGCACATTTTGCTCTTATCTTTTTATAAATAACGAGTCAAGGTCCTTTTTGATTTTCTTGTTATAAATCTAAATTAGAACATGATCATTTAATTGGATCCCTTATTAATATTGAGTCTCACTATTTTTAGTGAGATTCATATCAAATGTTCACATAATTTGGTATTAAAGTCTAAGTTCTAAATTAGGTTTGAACTATCTTATTTGGTTGCTTTCTTGTTATTTCTTCTTCTTATCTTCTTTTATTTTCTTGTGTTCTTATAATTAGTAGAAAAAGAAAAAGAAAATGAATTTTGAATAAAAGGAAAGCAGAATTTCAAAAATATAGCTAAACAAATAAAAATAAAGAAGAGAAATTCAAGAGAGAGAGAGAGAGAGAGAGAGAGAGAGAGAGAGAGAGAGAGAACAATCTAAAATAGTCAGAATTTAGTATTATTGAAATTCAAGTTTTGATTAGATAAGATGTGTATTTTCCCTAGTTCTTGCGATTTGACCTTAATAAAAGAGACAGAAAACAACCAATTCTAATTGTATCAATTGATTTTCTTGCTTTGATCTTCGTATTTCTTTTACTTTCTTGCTTTAATTCTCTTATCTCAATTGTTTTCATGTTCTTGTCTTCGATTTTCATATACCAATTGCTTCTCTTGCTTTAATCTTTCTATTTCTTTTGCTTTCTTGCTTTGATTTTTGTGTCTTAATTGTTTTGTTTTCTTGTTTTCAAACTTTCTATTTTAATTGCTTTTCTTGTCTTCGATTTTTTCCTAATTGCTTTTCCTATCATGGTTTCCTTGTCTTCTATTTTGTTCTCTAAATTCAATTGCTTTGTTCCTTTTTTCTTCTTAAATTATTTCTTTTTCCTTTAATCTTTGCATTTTCACTATTGTGAACTATTCAATTAAGTTTGAATTGTTGCTAGGAAATTTTTTTGAGTTCAATAAAAAATTGAAAAATGGGAATAAGAGTGAAAAAAGGTAAGAGAATGTGAGTTTAAAAGAGAGTAAAAAATAAATTTCAGTAAACATGAGTGTGAGTGCTATTAAACTTGAGAGAAACACATGATTGAGTGTTTGTGAGGTTTTCCATCTTGTTTTGCAAGATCTAATCACAATTGAAGAAAAATCTAAAGGCTTATTTGGTGATGTTCCAGAAAGGATAGATTTTAAACTCTTCTTTAATGTCCTAGAGCAAAAATTTGACCGAATGAAGTTGAGATTTGATGATATAAATGAGAGAATTGATAAAGTTGTGTCCAATTCACAAAAGGGACAAATACCTATAGCTTTTAATATGTAGCAAAGAGGGAGGAATCCGTTTAGGAATGATTTCAAGGATTATTATGGGAATGACGTAGATGATTATGATCATGGCCTTAATGTTAACCTACCCAAGTTTGGGTATAAGAATAGAGTTAAAGATATGGTTATTAATAATTTAGGCAGCATTAAAATGGTGAAAGGCCCATTAAGACATGGGAGGAGATGAAAGCAGTTACAAGGAGGCAATTTATTCAAAGTCACTATGTAGGGACTTATTTAAGAAGTTGTAAAGTCTTACTCAATGGTCTCAGAGTGTAAACAACTACCACAAGGAGATGGAGATAGCCATGTTTCAAGACAATATGGAGTAAGACCCGAGAAGCTATCATGGTTGGATTTCTAGTTGGCTTAAACTATGATATAAAAAATGTAACAACTCTATTTAAGTATCAAATTTTTTTAAAAAAAATACCATGAAGTTATTACCTCGTTACAACTTAACTCAATATAATATTTATTTAATTTAAACAATACAGAGTTTACATGCATGTCATTAATCAAAACATACGTACAACATATCAAACACATAAAAATCTATATCTTATTTGTTCTGGTTGACCAATTCCGGAGATACAGGTGCGGGTGGTTGTACCTTCACCGAGATCTAAGCCAACTCGACCACAAACATTTTATTTGCTTCTGGGATCTGCCCAACATAAAGTACTCAATCCAACGTGCACTAAAAGTCAGAGCTATAAAAAAATCTGCATAACTAATTTTCTGAATATGATATGGAAATATAGTGAGAATTAAATCTCAGTAAATTCAACAATAAATCATCATCAATATAGCTCATCACGTCATGTTCAGCTGTATAAACTACAGAAATTATCTTTGGTCACATAATGCATTATATCTATGCACATAAGAATCATACAATAATGATATGTATGACAGGATTAACTATTTTCAGAATATCATATGATGGCCATCAACTTATTCTCATTTCAAGCTACCCCGGTCAGGGTGAGTATCCTCTACTCTCCGGTATGGGCTTTTCTCGCTCCGTCCGACATGGCACACTTTCTCTTTCTTTTCTCATAATCATAATCATAACCGTTGGTAGGGGGTCCCCTACTGGTGCACCACACGGATTGTTATGTGACCGTACTCATTTATTTTCCTTTCACAATGATAGCCAAAAATATGCTTTCAATAACAAGTATGTTCATCAAAAATATAACTATTACCATAAATCATTGGTAATCATGCCATGAACATAACCATTTCAAATAACACTTTATAAAATATTTCCATGTCAAAATTTTATACTTAAGATGGTAAGAAGTTCATACAATGGCAATGGCTATGGCATATACTAGTCATTTATAAGATTCGTCTTCTTTTTTAAATATTAATTTTATTTTTTTATTTTCTTGATGTAGGTCTTCATCATATCTAACCTTCTCTTACTAATCAGAGCATAACTCCCTCAATTGAACTCTGATGTAGGTGATCTTAGTGTCAATTTCAAGATAAAACAATTATCTAAAACTATTATGTTGAACATTGTAGGGAAATATTAAGAAATCAATGTGATATTGCTCCCTAAATGTACAGCTTATTTCTTCTCGGATAGGTTCTGACCTCTACCTACTAATCGGACCATATCTACCTCATATGGACTGCAACTTGAGTAATTCCAGTGGCTAAAAATCCGTGACACATATATCTATAATTCGTATGTTAACCATTTTGTTTAATTCCATACAGATAATTCTCAAAAATTAAAATATAGTAGCTGTCTTAACATATTCTTCCCTGATGAACCATTTTTTGACATTTGACTACTAATCAGCTCATATCTTCCTCATATGGACTCCAAATTGAATGATTCCAGTGGCTAAAAATCCCTGACATACATAGCTATAATTCTTATGTTAACTATTTATTTTAATTCCATACAAATAATTTCTAGAAATTAATATACAGAAGCTGTCCTAACATATTCTTCCCTGATGAATCATTTTCTGACCTTTGACTACTAATCAGCTCATATCTTCCTTATATGAACTCCAAATTGAATGATTCCAGTGGCTAAAAATCCATGACACACATAGTTATAATTCTTATGTTAACTATTTATTTTAATTCTATACAGATAATTTTCAGAAATTAAAACACAGAAGCTATCCTAACATATTCTTCCCTGATGAACCATTTTCTGACCTTTACTTACTAATCGGACCATATCTACCTCATATGGACTCCAAATTGATTGATTCCAGTGGCTAAAAATTCTTGACACATATATATTTAATTCTTATGTTAACCTTTTATTTTAATTCCCTTCAGATAATTCCCAGAAATTAAAACACAGAAGCTTAAAATTCTGCCACCCATAGCCATACCCATGCAGAACTATCTACACCAACCTAAGTATTCAAACATACATCACATGCAAGATCAATATGTAACATGATATGGCAACATACATGACCAATCATCAAAGTTCTAAGATCAAAATCTCATATAAATATTATAAGTTTCAAAAGTTTTCTTCAAAAAGAAATATTGTTAAACTTACCTGGAGCACTTAGTTCCTTAGACTTCTCTTTCCTCTTTCTTTCTTTCTTCCTCTCCTTTGCTCAATCTACCTTGCTTATATTTCTCTCTCTTCCTCACTTGGATGAAATTAAAATGTTGTAGGGGTGGGTTTTGCTTAAATAGACCACCAAATAATACACTTTTCATAATCATGGGTCTACCTTATCACAATTAGGATACACTTTGTTGAATTTTTGGAAAACAAACAACTTATGTTCTTGTCTTCCTCTTCCTTAGTCAAGATATGCATAGGAAAAGGAGATTTGTATTTTGAAAATTATGATGATATGTTCTTAAGATAAGGGACAAGGTCCCTTTGATTTAGGGATTCATTTCCATTTTCTTTTGTCTTAAACTAGTATGATAGGTTTGCCTTTTTAGGTGGCAAATTTTTAGCCCTTGAATCTCCATTATTTGGTTGATATTATTTGTGTGGGATAGGAATTTTTTGTCCTAATACCATGTATTATCATACCACTTGCTAAAATTATGAGTGTAGGATATAGATGTTTTTGTCCGAAAGCCTTGTATTATCATGCCACTTGCCAAAATGATGAATGTAGAATCACACCACTTGCTAAATTTTTGTCTTAATGCCATGTAACCTAATCTTTATTATTATTACATTATTATATCATCACCTAATTTATTTTATTTTATTTTTTCTCTTGGATTTGGGCTTATTCCTACCCATTATGGGCTTGTTCCTACCCATTTTCTTTGTTTTGGATAAAATTCTTCCTTTCTTAGAGGGCTTGGTCACATTTTCATAATTTTTGGGCTATTGGTCCAATTACTATATCCTAGTCCAAGTATATGTTTTATTTCTTGCTTAGGTTATCCAATGGCCTTGCTAGAAACTTATGTGAAGTGGAAAAACTCTATATGAAGTGTCCATAGGTAAAAGCCTAATGTATGGGAAAAGATTTTAAACTTAGTAACTCTAGTTCTTGAATTAGGAAAAATTACCCTAATCCAATGTTCTTGAAATTTTATGACTTTTACTTATTTTAAAAATTTTATCTTCCTTATCCAAGAATGTTGCATCTTTTTAGTATGTTATTTCTAATTGTTTTTCCTATTAGGTTTTCCCTCTTTATTTGTTCTCTTAATGTTAGAAACATTTTCTATGCATATACATAAGGTGAAGAATTTCTAAGGATTATATTTTCTTAGATATCTAAAATATTGTCTAATAAATTTTATTTCCTTAATTAAATATTTATGTACTTTTATCAATAAAAGAAACAAAATTAGGGATGTTACAAAAAATGTGGTGGAGTTACAATATTATGTGGAGTTGGGTGATATAGTGCACATGGTCATAAAGGTGAAACAACAACTAAAAAGGAAATGATCCTTATGAATGGGATATAATTCGAGTTCTTCTTCAACATGGAAGCTAAATCGGAGTAAGAGGGATGACAAAACCAATATTGAAGATTCCAAAATAAATATAAAAATAGACCAAAACAAGCTAAGGTAGAACTATTTCCCAACTTTCTAGAAATACAAATGTTAAATGCTTTAGTGTTAGGGGAGGGTCATATAGCTAGTTATTGTCCAAATAAATAAGTAATGATATTGAAAGATGATGGTGACATTAAGACTAAAAGTAAGTCTTATAATGAGTCTATATCCCCTTTGAATGATGCAATTGACGCTGAGTATCCGAAGGATGGAGAAATTTTGGTTACAAGGAGAGCTCTTAGTATACAAATCAAGTAAGATGAAAATGTAAAATGTGAAAATATCTTTTATATTAGATGTCATGCTAATAATAAAGTACATAACATTATTATTGATCGAAAAAGTTGCATTAATGTGGCTAGCACTAGTTTGGTTAAAAAATTGAATCTGGCTCCTTTAAAGCATCTAAAGCCATATAAGCTACAATGGTTAAATGATTAAGGGAAAATTAAGGTGAGTAGGTAAGTGTTGGTGTCAATTTCCATTGGAAAGTACAAAGATGAAATTTTGTGTAATTTAATACCAATATAGATAGGAAATATTCTTTTAGAAAGACTATGGTAGACATATAATTCATGATGGTTATGCCAATAGATACTCCTTTGTACTTAATAAAAGAAAAATCACTCTTGCACCCTTAACATCAAAACAAATTTTTGAAGATCAAGTCAAGTTAAAAAAAAGAGAACAGTATAAAAAAAGTAAGTGATGTTTCAAAAGAAAGAGAGGTTGAATCAAATGAAGAGAAATAAAGAGTGAAAAGGAAGAAGAAATTTGGGCTAAAAATGAAACAAATAAGAGAAAATAAGTAAATTTTCATGAAAGAGAAAGCAAAATCAAAAGAGATTTGTGTTCAAATCAACTTTTGATTGTACTTTTGTACAAAAGGATTGTTTAAGTATTAAAGTACTTAACTCTTATTTGTTTAATGTTATAGTTTCTCTTTTGTAGGACTTTGATGATGTATTCTCTGAAGAGATACCTAAGGGAATTAAACATCAAATAGATTTTTATACTCAAAGCATAAATTCTAAATAGATCAGCCTATAGAAGTAATCTTGAAAAAGTAAAATAACTTGAAAGATAGGTTGGAGAGTTCATAGAGAAGGATAGGTATAAAAAAGCATGGATCTCTGTGCAATTCTAGTGTTTCTTGTGCTTAAAAAGGATAGGACATGGAAGATGTATGTTGACTGCCATGCCATTAATAATATCACTATAAAGAATAAACATCACATTCCTAGATTAGATGATAGGCTTGATAAATTGCATGGTTCTTTTTTTAAAATTTTTTATCTTAAAAGTGGATATCATCAAATTAGGATAAAAGAAGGTAATGAATGGAAAACTTCATTTAAAATAAAATATGGTTTATTTGAGTGGTTAGTTATGCTATCTGGATTAACTAATGCACCAAGTACTTTCATAAGATAATGAATCATGTTTTTTATGCTTTTATTAGTATGCTTTGATCATATTTTAATTTATAAAAAAACTTGAATAAACATGTTGAGCATTTAAAACTTGTTTTAGATGTTTTAAGAAAAAGAATGTTGTTTGCTAACCTTAAAAGAATATCTTTTACACAAATAAACTTGTATTTTTTGGTTTTCTTATTAGTGCTAAAGGAATTGAGGTAGATGAAGAAAAGGAAAAGGCAATTTAAGATTGTCTAAGTCTTTCCAAGTGTGGGTAATGTTAGAAGTTTCCATAGGTTGGCTAGCTTTTATAGAAAGTTTGTAAAAGATTTTAGTAGTCTAACCACACATTTGACAGAAGTTATGAAAATGAATGTGGATTTTAAGTAGGGTGATGAACAAGAAAAGACATTTAATTTGATTAAAGAAAAATTGACTAATGCACCTTTATTTGCTTTACCAAACTTCACACAAACTTTTGAAAATGAGTGCAATGCTTCAAGAATAGGTATTAAAGCTATTCTAATCTAGGAAGGGCATCTCATTGCGTACTTTAGTGAAAAGCTAAGTATGGTAACCTTAAACTACCCTAACATATGACAATGAGATGCATGCATTGGTTAGGGAATTGAAAACTTGGCAGCACTATTTTTGGCCAAAAGAGTTTATGATTCACACTGATCACAAATCTTTGAAATAGTTAAAGGGTCCACACAAAGTAAACAAGTAGCATAACAAGTGGGCAGAGTTTAATGAATTGTTTACTTATATGATTAAGTACAAACAACTTAAGAAAAATATCATGGCTGATGCACTATCTCAAACGTATCTTTTACCTTCTACCTTAGATGCAAAATTGTTTGGTTTTGAATACATTAAAGACTTGTATATTGATGATTTTGATTTTGGTAATGTATTCAATACATGTTAGAAAGTGTCATTTGATAACTCTTTAGGCATAACATATTCTTATTTAAAGAAAATAAATTGTAGGTCCCTAAATATTCATTATATGACTTGCATGTTAGAAAAGCTTATGGAGGTACCTTGATGGGGAATTTTGGCATATCTAAAACTTTAGATATTTTTCATAATCATTTCTTTTAGCCTAATGTGAAATGTGATCTAGAACAAATATGTGAAAAATGTATCACTAGTAGACAAATTAAGTCCACAACCAAGCCTCGTGAGTTATATACTCCTTTGCATATACCTAATGAATCTTGAATTAACATATCTATAGATTTTATGTTAGGTTTACCTAGGTCAAAGAGGGGCAGGGATTCTATATATGTGATTTTCTAAAATGACACATTTCTAAAATGACACATTTCATACTATTTCATAAAACTGATGATGTATCACATATTACTTATTTGTTTTTTCAAAGATTTTTTTAGATTGTATGGCATGCCTAAGAGTATTATATATGATAGAGATGCAAAATTCTTAAACTATTTTTGGAAAGATTTGTAAGGTAAGTTAGAGACTAAATATTTATTTTCTACTTGTTGCCACCCATAAACTGGTAGTCAAACTAAAGTAGTTAATCGGTACCTTATTGTGTGCCATAATATAAAAGAACCTAAAAACATGGGAAGAATGTTGCCATATGTTGAGTTTGCATATAATAGGAGTGTACATTCTGTAACTAAGTTTTTACTTTTTAAAATTGTGTATGGATTTAATCCATTAACTCATTTACCTATGAATGAACATGTTAAATTAGATGGAAAGCAGTAAGCTAATGTTGTTAAGAAAACCCATGAGAAGGCTTAACAGAACATTGAAAGAAAAACTAAACAATATACTAGCCAACCTAATAAGGGGCACAATAAATTTGTATTTTAGCTTGGCGATTAGGTTTGATTGCATATGAGAAAACAAAGGTTTCCAATTCAAAGTCATTTTAAACTACTTCCAAGAGAGAATGGTATGTTTCAAGTGATTGAAAGGATAAATGACAATGCCTACAAGTTAGATCTTCTGAGCTAATAAAATGTTAGTGCAAGTTTTAATTTTTTTTATTTGTCTTCCTTTGATGTAAGTGATAATTTGTGGAAAAATATTTTTCAAGAAGAAGGGAATGATGAGGTCACGACTAAGGCTAATCAATGGAAATATAATACAATTCCCTTTTGAGTCACAGTTTGACTTGTTACAATAGCTCATGCTAAAAATTTAAAGAAACACTTAATGACTTAATTTTAGAGGTCCAACAAAGAAAAAAAGTGTAGTACTACTCAAGGTGAGCCAAGAAAGCCAATTTAAATATAGGATAAGACCATTCAATCTAAATATGTGCCTAAAGATAAGAAGGTTGAGTTTGAATATGGGCCATGTTTTATTTATTTATATTTTAGTTAGTCTGACTAAGAAATTTTTTTATTAGTTAGTTTCTTTGTCTGACTAAAAGAGTTTTCAATTTTAAGTTTATCTTATTAAGAAGGAGTTTCCTATTTATTTTTTCTTGTTTGTTTAGGAAATTGTCTTCTAAATAGACACGTATGCTCTTGAACAAATCAAACTGTGGTGAATGGATTATATTTGCAAGATAGTGTTTTCTCTTTAGTTTTTCAAAGAACTATTCTAAATTTATCGAGATTTTCTTATGTCATTCAAGTAAGATTTATAACTCATAATCTTCTTCCCCTTTCTTGAGTGAGGTGTTTACAATCTTTTCTTTTCCATTTGGTTCTAATATTTTTATATATAACATATCAAGGTCCTTTTTTATTTTCTTCTTATAAATTTGAATTAGAATACGATCCATCAATTAGATCCCTTATTGATATTGGTATCACTATTCTTGGTGAGGTTTATATCAAGGATTCATATCAAAAGGTTAACCCACACAACAAAATAATTTATCTACCCAACAGTATAGCCAATCTTTAGGGTATACTAATTATCAGAGAAGTTGTGTTTCTTATAAAAATAGTTTCGGTGGTGAATGGTCTCACTAAAGGAGGGTTCCAAGGAAGGAGCCAAACTTGGGTGTAGACAAGAATTTTACTTTATCAAAGGTGAAGCAAATTTATGTGGCTAAACATACTATGTATAGAGCATATGTGTATTGAGGGGGTAAGAAATATCTACTAGATTTGAAAATACTCTATATGCTTTAACATTTTTTGGTCTAGCAGAAATAAAAGTTTTGATTAGTTTCTATTGATAGATTTTATGTATAGCTTGTATTGAATCTAAAAACCTAAAATAGACAATCATAAAATTGTATACATACCTTAAGCATTTATGAAGATATATGACGTGTTCAAGTGTCTATGTCTATACCAAGTCTTCCTTTTTTTTATCCTATACAACATAACTACTCAAATGGAAAAATAAGTTACTCAATAGATTATAGAGAAAACTCACCTCTTTTATATTTATCTTTAGGTTGACAGTTTTTGTAACAACTCCATTTATGTAAATGTAAAAAAAAAAAATTGTTTTATATTTGTAAAATTCCATGAAGTTATTACTGCTTAATTCTAACCACTTAACTCATAATAATAATTAATTTAACCAAACATAATTGTTATTAACATTGATACAGTACTGAGTTTCCATACACACTATTATTTTACAAACATTTGTACAAAAGTATAAAATATACATATGAGCTATAATCATCTACGTAGACTACTTCCGGGGACACTGGTGCGGGTGGTGGCACCTCCACCAGAATCTCAGTCACATCTAATACAGATATATCCGACATAACTGGTAGTTGTCCAAGGTAGGGCACCTCGATTCAACGTACGGTAATAATAAGTGTCATGGAGAAAATCTGCATAATTATTCTTCTGAACATGATATGAAAATATAGTAAAAATTAAATTCCAGTAGGTTCAACAATGAATCATCTAGTATGGTCGGTTACCATGCATGTGTCCGCACTTAGCGCACTTGACTGGGGCGAGGTCTTGTTGAAAAGGTCTCGGACCCGCAGTCAATGGCCTCTTACCAGCTCCATATCCACTTCTTCTCACGTTCTTTTCAGGGTTGGAAAATTTTTTTTTCCTCTTCCATAGGTTTCGCCTTTGCTTCTCGTCCTCTACTGCCCTTAAACTCTTTTCCAGGAGTCTGCATTTATTTATCAGAAGTACAAACTCCCTAATCTCCATAGCTATAACAGTATTTTTTATCTTCGGGTTTAATCCCGCTTCGAACTTAACCGTCTTCCATACTTCATCTGGGTTATATCGCAGATAAGAGAACTTAGACAGCTCTTCGAACCTTGCGATATATTGTTCCACGGTCATGCTGCCTTGCCTGAGTTGGAGAAATTCGATCTCTTTCTCTGCCAGTACAGTACTTAGAAAGTACTTTTCCAAAAAAGTGTCCTTGAACACTTGCCAGCTGATCTGTCTTCCCTAATGAGCTAAAAGTTCTTTAGCTCCATGCCACCAGTATTTTGCTTCATCCTTTAACATATATGCAGCAAAAATAACTTGCTGCTCTTCAGTACAGTTCATCACTTCAAAGATTTTCTTTAATTCCCTTATCCACCTTTCGGCTACCGTTGGGTCATAGCCACCTTGGAAACAAGGTGGTTTAGTCCTCAAAAACTCGGATATGCCATTATCTTTTCCAGCCATCCGGTTGTTAGCACCATTCTCACCATTTGAGTTATTAGCATTCTAGAGATATTGTAGAATTTGGTTGGTGGTCATGACTTGGTCTCGAATTGCCGTGGCCAGGTTGTGCAAAGTTTCATCTGTATTAGTTGCTGGATTCCTCCTTGGTGGTGTCATTTCCTACTGTGGCAAAAAATAAAGTTATGCTGCTATTGAGGTGATCAAGCCCAATAGTTAGTTCAAAAATATTTAACAACAATCATAACACCACCTCGGCATATAGATAGGAAACACTAGTAATTTCTTACCTATATGAATCACTGATCCCCTACACAGCACAACCACAACATACTCAAGACACTATAAGATCGATTCAGATAATCATCCACCCACTGGCCATCTAGGATCGACCTGCTCTGATACCAGTTATGTAACAACTCCATTTATGTAAATGTAAGCATTTTTTGTTTGTTTTATATTTGTAAAATTCCATGAAGTTATTACTGCCTTAATTCTAACCACTTAACTCATAATAATAATTAATTTAACCAAGTATAATTGTTATTAACAGTAATACAGTATTGAGTTTCCATACACACCATTATTTTACAAACATTTGTACAAAGGTCTAAAATATACATATTAGCCCTAATCATCTACATAGACTACTTCTGGGGACACTGGTGCGGGTGGCGGTACCTCCACCGGAATCTCAGTCACATCTAGTACAGATATATCCGATATAACTGGTAGTTGCCCAAGGTAGGGCACCTCGATCCAATGTACGGCAATAATAAGTGTCATGGAGAAAATCTGCATAATTATTCTTCTGAACATGATATGGAAATATAGTGAAAATTAAATCCCAGTAGGTTCAACAATAAATCATAATTTACCGTCAATATAGTTCATCATGTCATGTCCATTTGTATAAACTACAGAAAATATCTTTAGGTCACATGAATGCACTTTATCCATGCACATTAAAATTGTACAATTATGACATGTATGGCATAAATACTATTTTTCAGGATATCATATGATGACTATCAATTTATTCTCATATCAAGCTACTCCGGTCAAGGTGAGTATTTTCTACTCTCCAGTACAGACCTTTCTCGCTCCGTCCGACATGGCTTACTTTTTCTTTCTTTTTTCATTAACATGATCATAACCGTTGGTAGGGCATCCCCTACTGGTGCACCACACGGATTGCCATGTGACCGTGCTCATTTCTTTTCTTTTCACAATGATAGCCAAAAATATGCTTTCAATAACAAGTATATAACTATTACCAAAAATCATGCCATGAACATAACCATTTCAAATATCACTTTATAAAATATTTCCATGTCAAAATTTTACACTTAATATGATAAGAAGTTCATACAGTGGCAATGGCTATGGCATATACTAGTCATTTATTATTTTCATTTATAAGATTCTTCTTCTTTTTTAAATATTAATTTTATTTCTTTATTTTCTTGATGCAGGTTTTCATCCTATCTAAACTTCTCTTACTAATCAGAGCATAACTCCCTCAATTGAACTCCGATGTAGGTGATCTTGGTGTGAATTTAAAGATAAAACAATTATTTAAAACTATTATGTTGAACAGTTTAGCGAAATATTAAAAAATCAAGTTGATATTAGTCCCTTAAATTATAGGTTATTTCTTCTCGGGTAGTTTCTGACCTCTACCTACTAATCTGTCCATATCTCTCTCATAAAAATTCTCAATTAAGTGATTCCAGTGGCTGCAATTCCGTGACACATATATCTATAATTCTTATGTTAACCATTTATTTTAATTCCCTACATAATGTTTCCAGAAATTAAAACACAGAAGCTATCCTAACATATTCTTCCCTGATTAACCATTTTCTGACCACTGCTTACTAATCAGACCATATCTACCTCTTATGAATTCCAAATTGTGTAATTCCAGTGGCTAAAATTCCGTGACACATATATATAAAATTCTTATGTTAACCATTTATTTGAATTCCCTACAGGATATTCCCAGAAATTAAAACACAAAAGCTATCTTAACATGTTCTTAACTGATTAACCATTTTCTAAACACTGCTTACTAATTAAACCATATCTACCTCATATGAACTCCAAATTGAGTGATTCCAGTGGCTAAAATTCCATGACACATATATCTATAATTGTTATGTTAACATGTTATTTTAAATCCTTACCGATTCTTCTTAGAATTTTAAAAATAGAAGCTTAATGTTTTACCACCCATAGCCATACCTATGCAGAACTATCTACACCAGCTTAAGTATTCAAACATACATCATATGCAAGAATAATATGTAACATGATAAAGCAACATCCATGACCAATCATCAAAGTTCTCAAGATCAAAATCCCATATAAATGTTACAAATTTCAAAACTTTTCTTCAAAAAGAAATATTGTTAAACCTACCCAAGAATCTCCCTAGTTCACTTAGTGAATTTGTTTTCTTGTTTCCCCTTGAAAGAAGTATCAAGATTCCTCTCTTCCCTTAAATTTTATAGCAGCTTAAATAAGAGAAGGAGGGTGAGTTTTTGAACCTCAAGGATGAAGACGAAAAATAGATTCAAGTGGAGATTAAGTTAACTTACCTTGAGTAATTAGCCTTCTAAACTTCTCCTTCTTCTTCCTTCCTTTCTTCTCCTCTCTTTCTCTCCTTTCCTCTCTCTACCTTGCTTCTATTTCTCTCTCTTCCTCACTTGGATGAAATTAAAATGTTATAGGGGTGGGTTTTGCTTAAACAGACCATCAAATAATTCATCTTTCATGATCATGGGTCTACCTTATCACAATTAGGATACACGTGGTTGAATTTTTGGAAAGCAAACAACTTATGTTCTTGTCTTCCTCTTCCTTAGTCAAGATATGCATAGTAAAAGGAGATTTGTATTTTGAAAATTATAATGATATGTTCTTAAGATAAGGGATAAGGTCCCTTTGATTTAGGGATTCATTTTTATTTTCTTTTGTCTTAATCAAATATGATAGGTTTGCCTTTTTGGGTGGCAAATTTCTAGCCTTTGAATCTCCATTATTTGGCTGATATTATTTGTGTGGGATTGAAATGTTTTGTCCTAATGCCATGTATTATCATACCACTTGTTAAAATTATGAGTGTAGGATATAGATGTTTTGTCTTAATGTTATGTATTATCATACCACTTGCTAAAATTATGATTGTAGGATATAGATGTTTTGTCCTAATGCCTTGTCACCTAATCTTGATTACACCATTATTTCATCACTTTATTTTTATTTTTTCTCTTGGGTTTGGGCTCATTGTTGCCTATTTTCTTTACTTTGGTTAAAATTCTACCTTTTATAATGGGCTTGGTCACATTTTCATGATTTTTGGGCTATCGGTCCAATTTTTATATCCTAGTCCAAGTCTATGTTTTATTTCTTCTTTGGGCTATCCTATTGGCTTGCTAAAAATTCATGTGAGGTAGAAAGATTTATGGGTGGAGATACTAAATTTAGTAACTTTAACTCTTAAATTAGGAAAAATTACCCTAATCCAATCTTCTTGAAATTTTAATACCTTCACAAAAATTTATCTTCCTTACCTAAGAATTTCACCTTTCTTTAGTATATTTATTTCTAATATTTCCTCTTAGGTTTTCTCTCTTTACCTATTCCATCAATGTTAGAATATTTCTATGTATACGTAAGGTGAAGAATTTTTAAGGATTATATTTTTTTAGATATTTAAAAATTGTCTAATAAATTTTATTTCCTTAATTAAATATTTATGTACCTTTATTAATAAAAGAAAAGAAATTAGAGATGTTATTTTGAATACTTTTATACTTTTATTAATACATGAAACGACATTAGGGATGTTACAGTTTTCAGACCTTTTGGCCTTATATTGACTTATTACATTTATATTGGGCTAAAGTCTAAAAAAGTGAAACCAACTAATGTTGGGCCTATATTGACTCGTTACATTTAACCTTTAGAGAAGAATAATTGTGTAATTAGAATTATTATAAAATCATGCTTAATGTTAGGCTTCACCTAAATTCCCCATCCTTAAATAGTAATCTAATTTAGGGGCTTCAATAATGTTTTGATGTTTGTTGTTATATATGTTGTTTTCTAAGCTTCCTTTTCTTCTTGTTGGACATAATGATGCTCTTGAATGCAAGGAACAAGTGTTAATCAAATTAACATTTTAGAAAGGAGCTTTAGTAAAATTCTATTTTGCATAGATATTAGGTTTCAAACCTTTCGCTAAGTAGTAATTTTTGTTTTCTAAATATATTATTGTCAAACATAGTTGATAATTCCAAAAGCATCAATTCACTTATGACCAATTTAATAATATGCTTTCAATAGAAATAGAATAAAAAGACAAATAACCCAGTCTATGTCAAGAACATAAAATTCTCGGATTAACTAATCCACTATTTTGTAGAAATATTAATAAAAAAGTTACTTTTATGGTAACAATTCAAAAAATAATATTAAATAAATCATATATAAAAATTGTAGGATTGAATTGATATTTAAGGTATGACAATCATAAAAGAAAAAAGACAAGTAAGGTATCTTAAGCATAGGTAGGTATAGTTTAGGTGCCTACTTAGAGGCTTAGGTTGAGTAAGGGTCATAGAGGTTTTAGGATTTATAATTTAGGATTTAAGATTAAGGGGAGGAAAGAGGGCATGACCCATAACCCCTTAGAGGTATGCAAGTGTGACACTTGGCCCCCTTGGGGTTTTAGGGTGTTTCCTTAAGCTCCCTGGTTATAAGGGTTTAGGGCCTAACCCCTAGCTCTTGAGGGCTTAGGGGCATGAACCTTAGCCCCCTAGGAGCTAAGTTAGAGGTGTGACCATCAAACCCTTACAAGGAGTTAACGGCGTAACCCCTAGATCCTTAATGGGTAGGAGGCATAACCCCTAACTCTCTTGGGGTTAAGGTTGGGGTCCACCTCCACCCCCTTACAAAGGCAATAGGGGAATGACCCCTAAACACTTGGGGTAGGGGTGGGGGTTTAACCCCACCTCTAAGGAGGGGTTAAGGCCAAGGTACTAAATTTCGTTTTGAGGTACCGTTTCGGTGACTCCATAAACGGAAACATTTCAAAAATTTCGAGGAAACGGAAGATTTTTTAAGAAATGTTTCAAATAATATTTTTTAAAATAAAATATTTTAACATAATATTAATGATATAGATATATAAAATTATATTAAAATTAATTCGAATTAATGTCTATAATTGAATAGTAAGTAAACATGTTACTACAGTAGGAACTCCGACTCAAATTCTAATAGTATTCAACAACAATCTCTCTCTTACATCCATCTCTCCATCTTTTTCTTGATTCTTTTGTGGCATCTATATTTAAATCTCTCTCTCTATCGACCATGATTTTGTCTCTATCTTTAGGTATCTTCCTCTCTCTTTATTTTTCAATCTCTATTTTCATCATTTTTGTAATTTCCTCTTTAAAATGAAGATAATGAAGGAAAACAATGTCACAAGAACAAAGAGAGAGAGAGTATGAAGTTAATAAAAATGTTGTGATTTGTGGGAGAAAATAACTTGGTGTTGGATGTGATATGATGCTACTTTCATCTACTTTTAGATTGTCAATTTTTTTATTTTTCAAATTAGTTTAATATTTTTTCATCGAAACAAGAGTATTTTCACCGAAATAAGAGTATTTCTACCGAAATTTTCACTGAAACAAGAGTATTTATATTGAAACATAGTAATTTTAATTGAAATAACATAATTTCTTAACAAAGTAATAAACATTTCGTTTTGTTTCGATAACTCCGTTTCGTGTCGGTAACTTAGGAAACATAAACATTTCGGTCGTTTCGATGGAAAAGAAAGAAAATTTAGTTCCTCAATTAAGGCATGACATCAGCCTCATGGTGAGGGGTTAAAGGCATAACCTTATCCTTTTGGGGTAGTATAGGGGATGACTTGTAACCTTCTAAAAAGACTGGGGGCATGACCCTTAACCCTTTTAAGGTGGCAGTGGCACCCTGACCTTTGCTCCTTCAGAAGGTTGTGGGTGTGACCACAGCCTACTGTAAGGGGTAGGAACGTTACCCTTGGATCCCTAGGGGTTAGGGGTGTAACCCCATACCCTAAGGGAGGGGTTTAAAAGGCATAACCCTAGGCCCTAGGGGGTTGGGGGAATAAACCCTAACCTTTTAGGGAGGGGTGAATAGAATAATCATTGGCCCCCTTAAGGGGTTTGAGGCGTGACCCCTAGCCCTTGGGGTGTTAAAGGCATGACCCCTATACCTTTAGGGAGGGGTTGGAGGTATGACCCTATCCCCTTAGAAGAGTTGGGGTATGACCCTTCGATCCTTAGGGGGGTTAAAGGCATGACCCCCATCGTCATTGAGGTAGGGGTGGGGACTTGATCTTAGCCTCTTAGGGGTTCAAGGCATAACCCTAATCCCCTGTAGAGGTAGTTAGAAAGCAACCCTTAGCCCTATATGAAGGATTAGGGGCATGACCTTGTGCCTTTAGGGGTGTGTAGGGGTGCCTTTGACCCCCTAGTGCTATTGGGATCATAACACCAAACCCTTTTGGGGTTTTATGGTTTAGGATTTTGATGACAATGGGAGCTTGATCCTAAGCCCTGTTGTAGGAAGTGGGAGCATAACCCCTAGCTCCCTAGAGGTCAAGGGTGTGACCTTGTTCCTTTATGGAGGGATTTAAGGGGTTTAACCTTGGGTCTTAGTGGGTTAGGGGCATAAACCTCAACACTCCGAGGAGGGCTAAGGTTGGGAAGGTTTGAGGAGCGACCATTGGCTTTCTAAAAGGTTTAGAGCTTAACCCTTGACCCCTTAGTGGTGGGGTGTAGGCTTAACCCCTTTTAGGGGTTGTGACCCTAGCAACTAGGGAAGGGGTTAGGGGCGTGACCCTGTCCCCTTAGGAAGGGTAGAGGGGTGACCTTCAAACCTCTCAGAAGTTTAAGGGGTCCCTTTATAGGGTGGTTAGGTGCGGGGCCTTGACCCTAGGGATAGCCTAACCCTTCATAGGGATGGCAAAGTTTGATTTATGTACAGAAGACTGCTTACGAAAAAGTAAATGGGGCATGACCTCGGCCCCTAAGGAGAGGTTTATAGGGATAACTCGGGGCTCCTCGGGGGTGGGGGCATGACCTTGGCCCCCTTGGGGAAAGGTTAGGGGTTTAAATCTATTTCTCTAGTGAATGGTGGATGGGTGACCGCCCAACCCTTAGGGAGTGTAAGGGGTCCCCCTATAGCGGGTTGGGTGTGAGGGCTTAACTGTGGGGATGGGGGCATGACTCAACCCCTTGTAAGTATGGCAAAATTTGATTTACATATAGAAGACTACTTAAGAAAAAGTAAATGTTTTAGGGATGGTAAAATAACTCTGTTTATTTCTTTTATGGCATGAAAAGTTATGTTATGTGGAAGAAGAAAAATTAACAAAAAGTGACCAATTATGAAACACAAGATAACTCATTTTTCTTTCTCTTTCCTCACATAACTTTCATATCACGTAAGAAGATCTTGATTTGGGTAGTCATTCTTTGCTTGGATCGCTCTAGGTTTCTTGGGAATACTGAGAAAGTTATTAGAGGGTGACTCTAGCAAAGAACTTGGGGACAATAGACCAGAGGTATTTGGATCAAAGGATGGTAGAGGGCGGTCAGCATCGTTTGGAGCTATGTCATTATGTTCATCTCCACGCACACCTTCCACTAGCTTGACAATGGACACCAACACGACCATAACCTTCCTCATAATATTTCCCTCCATAGACACTATCTTCTTAAAGAGCTTCTCTTCAACTTGGTAAACCTTAATTTTGTGACTTAATATGTATATAGTGTGGTATTGTCTATTGGCACTAGTAATGAGCTTTCAAGAGATTTTTTTGTTTACTTTGGGCCGCAAGTGACGAGTGAGTTTTATACTCATAAATTAAATATTTTCATCTTATCTTTTGCCATAATTAAGCATAAATCTCCCTTACTTGTCTTTAGTTTTGTGTCTTTCTTACAGATGGAGAGAAGAGTAGAAAATGGACTTAATTGGAGGAATCAGAGCTAAATTGTGGTTCTTTGGGAATAATGTCTATAAATCAAGTAGATAAAACAAATTCATTAAGGATGGCTGAGTAAGAAGCATTATCATATTGTCTCTTGAGACGCATCCTAATGGATATATGCACAAATTTATTCTTGATTTATGATCGCATTTTTAAAAGAACTAAAACATAAAGATTCAAGGCAAAGCACCCAATGTTGAGAATATGTTTGCTGGTTGCAGTCCAGCCCAACCTTGCTGTAGTACTTGGGCCATAGCTCTGAAAATACATATCCAATATGTATGACATTTGGTAGGTGTGTAGAGGACACAATTGGGTTCAACTTTCATGTTCAAGTGGTCAGACAATTCAGACACTAGAAGGGCCAAAAATGGGCTAGAAAAGAATCTTTCTACTGCTGCAGTCCAGCCCAACTTTGCTCTAGTACTTTGACCATAAGTCACAAATTATGTATCCAATTTGTCCACAATTTGTCTTGACGGAACGCTAACGAAATTTGCTACAACTTTCATGTTGAAGGAGTCAGCAAATTCGGCCGATTTCAAGACGATATTCAAGGGTCAATTTCGGTGCACATGATGGAATCCAAATTGTCAACTTTGTACAACTTTCTACCTAACAATTTTGACAATTACCACACCTACCACACTTAATTGTATCTAGAAATAGAGGGATTGAGGGGTGAGTAGAGCAGTTTTTTGAGAGCTTTGGAGAGAGCTTGGGAAAGCTTTGTTAGAATTCTACGAACTTGTAATGTTATTCTCTCTTTAGACATCTTGTATTTTTCATTTTCTTTCGTAATATTATCATATTTCTTCATCTTTCATTTCACTTTCTTCCCTTGATTATGGAGAACTAATCTCCTAATGCTAAGGTGAAAGGGTGAAACTCTTGGTATGAGAGTAATAATTTATCTAACTCTTAATCTTAATGCTTATCTTTGATATTGTATTTACCTTCCTATTTCTTTTCTCATAATTATTTCTTAATGGCTGATTTTATCATACCGTCGATTTCTTGTTATGTTATTGGCTGGTTTTATTAGACCGCCTATCTCTTATTATTTTCATGGTTGGCTTTGCCACCTACTTTATTTTATTTTACTATTGGTTGGCTTTGCCACCGATTCTATTTCATTTTATTTTGTTATGTTAATTAATTTTCTAACTTTCATTTTTTGCATAAGTTAATCTTGTAAAATGTGAATTTTGATATATTGTAGACAATCTTGGGCACAATAAATGCTTGAATCAATCTTGATTTATTGTAGACAATATAATGATTGGCACAATTCATGCTTAAATCCATTTACAAGTTATCTTTTGCATCTTTGTATTTTTAATCTTGTAAAGTGTGAACCTTGATACATTGTAGACAATTTTTGGCACAATAAATACTTGAATCACTCTTGATTTATTGTAGACAATATGGTGATTGGCACAATGTACGCTTGAATCTATTTTACAAGAATGTTTCAATTATTAGAAAGGAGGTAAATATAATTCATGTATAAACAAGGTTGAGCTTAAATTAACATATCATCCGATTAGAACTTTATTCGTGTAAAGATTCTAATTGAGTAATAAAAGAGTTAAATTTATTTTTATTCGATATACCAAGAGTGGATCCCTTAACCTTAGCATGCTTCTTTACCTTGAATACATCTTCATTTAATTTCAGTATATTAGTTTTTTGCATATTTTGTTCAATATTCCTCTCACAAAACAAGACATTGGGAACTAGGTTAGAAGTATTTAATTTGGATCTAAATTAGAATTTTCTCTCAATTGGCAATCCCTGTGGGATCGACCTTGCATACCACTAAATCTATACCCCAATAGATTCATGCACTTGCGAGTTTTAATTAAAACAACAACAAGTTTTTGGCGCCGTTGCCGGGGATTGCGACAGAAAAGCTATTTAGATCCAGGTAAGTACTTTTCCTCCACTAGTTATAGTTAGAACATTTGTTTATTCTGTGTATAAAAATTTTTCTTTAGAATTGTTCCTTAAAAATTGGTGTAGTAATTTGGTTGTATAAAATTGGTGGATTCTGTCAACAAGGCTAAAAGTACCTAAGGAATATGGGTTTTAAGTGAAACCATTGTGATTCCTCCATATTTTCCTGGGAAGTCTACCGATTAAATACTACCCATTATTACTAACACTTTAAAAAAAAAGTTTGTATAATTTTGTGATTTTTTTTGTGGTATTTGCATTTTGTTGCCGTTGTGTAGTTAGATTCTTTTTTTTCATAATTAGAAAGCATTTTTTTTAGTTTATGCTTGCTTGGAAACGTGATAAAGATAAGCGGTTGGTTAGGAAAAGTTTAGGGTCAACCATTGATTGTACAATAGAGACATTAGATTCTGCTGGATCGCCATTAAAAATGGAAGAACAAGTTGTGCATAATAAAACTCTTATGGATTACTTCTCACCTGTCATAGCCAATACTCCATCTTGCATAGTTTTACCACAAACTACTGCAACTCATTTTGAACTAAAACCGGCCATACTCCAACTTTTACCATCATTTTATGGTATGGAAAGAGAAGATCCACACATGCACATTAAAGAGTTTCTTGAAATCTGCTCGACTTTTCGCTTCCAGAATTTCAATGATGAATCAATCAGGCTTAGAATATTTCCATTTTCATTGAAAGATAAAGCTAAAGCCTGGTTGAACTCCATTCCTACAGGAACTATAACTAGTTGGAACCAATTAGTAAATAAGTTTCTGGCAAAAAATTTCCCTATGTCTAAAACTGATGCCCTTCGGAGAGAAATTTCTGATTTTTGTCAAAAAGAGGGTGAACAATTTTTTGAATGTTGGAAAGATTTAATGATGTTCTTCTGAAATGTCCTCATCATGGTTTTAAAACTTGGAGATTGGTGAAATATTTCTATGATGGCTTAACTTCATCAAACCGTCAAATGATCCAAAGCATGCATGGTGGGAGATTTTTACAATTGAATGAGGGGGAAGCTTGGGAATCCTTAGGATCTTTATCTGAAAATTCTCAGCATTGGAACTGCATAGATCCCAGGGATTAGAAGTCTCAAATACAAAAAATGGGAGGAATTTACGAAGTGAGTGATGACACAGATGTGAGAATTGCCTTAGCTAGCCTGACTAGAAAGGTAGAAGCTTTAACTTTAAGTCATACTCTGAACCCTTCTACCAATACTAGGATAGAGGCATGTGCCTTATGTTCTAGTACATCTCACATTACACAATTTTGTCCATCCATACCAGCTTACCAAGAAGCATTTTCTGAGCAAACTAATTCTCTTCAGTCTTATGGAAAATCATCAGATAGTCTATTTGCACCCACATATAATCCAAATTGGAGGAATCATCCAAATTTTTCATGGAGGCAAAATCAACTTGCAATGAATCAAAATGGACAACAATTTGCTCCTTCCAATTCATACCCTCACGTTTCTCAACATGCTCCTCCTTTTGGGGTATTTCAACAAAGAAAACCTTCTTTGGAGGATACCTTGCAACAATTCATGCAATCGACCCAACAAGTCCTGCAATCTCACACTCAAGCTATTTCAAAGCTTGAAACACAATTGAGTCAATTAGCCAATGCTGTAGGAGAGAAAGAAAAAGGAAAATTTTCCAGTCAACCTATTCCTAATCCTAAGGGTCAATTTGAAGTAGGATCATCAGCAAAACCTAAGGAAGAAGTAAAATCTGTGACAACCCTTAGATCTGGAAAGGTTATTGATAATCATGTTCATATGCCAGAAAATGAGGAACAGAGTCAACATGAGTCTCAAACCAATGACTCAAGTGAAAAGAAAAGTGAACAGATTTCTTATGCCCCCAAAATTCCTTTCCCTCAAAGACTTGCATGAAATAAGAAAGGTACTCAATATAGTGACATTTTAGAGGTGTTTAAGCAAGTAAGCATTAACATCCCTTTTCTTGATGCTATCAAACAAGTACCTGCTTACTCAAAATTCCTGAAAGATCTTTGCACGGTGAAAAGAAAAACTAATGTTCCAGAAAAGGTATTCTTGACTGAACAAGTAAGTTCTATAATTCAGCAAAAAGCTCCTGTCAAGTACAAAGATCCAGGTTGTCCTACAATTTCTTGTATTATAGGTGACCATGTGATTAACCGAGCCTTACTTGATCTAGGAGCAAGTGTGAATCTACTGCCTTACTTTGTGTATGAGAAACTTGGGTTAGAAAAACTGAAACCTACACCAGTGACCCTTCAGTTAGCTGATAGGTCTACAAAAATTTCTAGAGGTGTCATAGAGGATGTGCTCATTAAGGTTGATAAATTCTACTTTCCAGTAGATTTTATTGTTCTTGACACTAAACCTTTTGAGAATACAGAGACACAAATTCCAGTCATTTTGGGTAGACCATTTCTGGCAACATCTAATGCAATCATTAATTGTCGAAATGAAATTTTGAATTTATCTTTTGGAAATATGACTGTGGAATTAAATGTTTTTAATATCTCTCATCAACCTGTGGACATGGAAGATTTATGTGAGGTCAACTTAATTGAAAGTGCCATTTCTGATTCATTTTTAGACTCCTTTAGTAATGATCATCTAGAAAAATATTTGATTCATTTTGATAAGGATAAAAATGAGGATTATCTGGTTCGTGAAGTAGACTTTTTGTTAGAGACAACTCCATTAATGGATACTAATAAATGGAAAGCCAAAAAAGAAAAAGTCTCACCTTTTGAGTCAGTTCCACTGCCATCTGTTGTTCATACTGTTTACCCACATGGTGCAGTAAAGATTGAAAATCCCAAGAACGGTGATGTGTTTAAAGTAAATGGTCAAAGATTGGAAGCATTTTTGGAATTACCAAATCCGGAGATAGAGGAGACACCTTTGCGTGATCCTGTCTACAAGGATTGATCTGCTTCTGTTGTTAAACGTTACCGTGCATGTTATCTAGGTAAGATTTTTCTTTATTTAACTTACATTAATTTTTCCCTTCAGTGTTATCTTCTTTTGAATTTCTATTGTTTTCCCTCCCTTTGTTACTTTTGCTTTTTCAAAAAAGAAAAAAAATAAAAGAGAAAAGAACAATCGAGTTGATAATGGAGGACATTCTCGCACAATTGAAAAATCATTTTCCTTCTCTTCCACCTAATGCTTTGAAAAAAATTTACAAAGCTTGGGTTGCAAGATTAAGGGTGTTGATAAACATGAGGATGCCTACTGATATTCGGTGGCTAATTGAAGTTAAGGTACGGTTATCAGGTGAGTCTGCAAATGATTTTATCTCTTACATGCCTGGTTTAGGTAAAAACAGTTTTGCTAAAAAGCGCAGAGCTAAACGAATGAGGGTTTGTTACAAATGTGGACGTGAAACTTGTAACAAACGTTGTCGTTCTTAGGGTTGGGTGCCTGTAAATCAAGAAGACAAAATTAAGTTCATTAAGGATGGCTTGAGTAAGGAGTCATTGAATGATGACTTTCATCTAACGTCTCTTGAGACACATCCTAGTGGATCTGTGCATATCGGTATTGTCGGTTTATGGCCCCATTTAAAAAAAGAACATAAACGGTACAGTTTTGGGAATCTAACGTTAAAAGACCCTGTTTACCAATTTATAAGAAAATTGAATGGGAAGCATATCCTCGACCCATAGAGGGCGTTTAAGCCGTTACTGGACGTAAAACCAGAGGAAGATGTGAGCCACAATCACAACTACTGTACATATGCATGCGTGCCGTCATTTTTGAATTTTTCACCTTTAATTTAGCTGACATTTTTCGGCCTACTCTTATAGCTATGGAAATTATGCCCCCGGCCTATGCACATAGCTATTACAAGTATGCCCTTATTTGAGTCTTATAAATGCGCACCTCATTATCTTCATCTTCATAATCAAAGTCAAGGTGAGTGCAGATATGGAAGGAATCGCAGTTCGTCACTTTCGAAATATTTGTGTCTTTTGTGGTTCTAGTCCTGGAAAAAATGGAGAGTATGTAAAAGCAGCATAAACTTTGGGTATGGTACTAGCCAAGAGAAAGATTCATTTAGTGTATGGTGGAGGTTGTCGAGGGTTAATGGGGAGTGTGTCTGGATCTGCATATCTAGGAGGATGCCAAGTTTTTGATATTATTCCTACAGCTCTAGCTGCATCAAACATAGTAGGAAAAATAATTGGGGAAGAATGTAGGGTATCCTCCATGCATGAACGAATTGCTAAAATGATGTGCAACGCTGACGCCTTCATTGCCTTACCTGGAGGTTTTGGTACTCTAGAGGAAATTTTTCAAGTCGTCTCTTGGGCACAACTAAACATGCACCATAAACCCATAGGTTTGTTGAATGTTAACAATTTCGTTGATGGTTTGTTGTCTTTTCTTGATCATGCTGTAGAACAAAGGTTTATCTCGTACTCAGCACGTCGGATTCTCATCTCGGCCTCAAATGCTGAAGAGCTGATTGATGCGTTACAAGCATTTGTTCATGTACCTGATCCAATTATAGCTCAAATAGATTGGACAACAGAACACCGCAGAAAGCGCAAACTGGACTTAAATCTTCATTTGTAATACCTTTTATTTGCTTGAGTAAATTTGTATTTTCTGTTTAGTTTGTTGCAGGTTCATCTTTTCTTAGATCTCCTTCCAGGTAATATCTCTTTTAATCTTTATTGTTTATTTTGCGTTTCTTCATCTTTCAAAAAAAAATTTGAGTGATGTTTTAGGATTAGGCAAAGCTAGCACCAATGATGAAAATGGTTTAAAATGCTTGTAACCTTTGAAAAATTGATGAGTTCTGGGTGTTATGTGTGAACTTGAACTCTAATGTAACTTATGTTTTATTTGAGAATCCTAATATCTGGTGCACTTAATCTTTTTACATTTGACTGATTGTTTATTCAGAAAAGATTTATGTGATTTAGATATGTTAATTGATCTCATAAGACTCTAGAACTTATTCAATTGTCACTTGAGGCGAAATCCTAGACTACTCTCCATTTAAGAAATGAATTAGGCATTTTTGGAATCGTTTGAACCTTTCAAACCAACTTATACATGATGATATCCCTAGCAACCTATTTTGAGCTTATATTTATCCTTTCTTGAACACCTATATTTCTATCTAGCCTTTAAATAAAAATATGTCTAACTCTTACCTTTCACTCACAGGCATGATCATTTGAAAAGTTATGATTCAAGGGTGGATGGTAGAAGTTTAAAAAAAGAAAAAAAAAAGAGAAAAAAAGAAAGAAAGAAAGTTAATACTCCCTAAATAAATAAGTTTGGGGGTGTTTATATTCAAAAAAAAAATAGTATGAGCAAATAAATGTAAGGATGATGAAAATGTTGGAGATAGAATTCACAGTATAATATCAAAAGTATTTGGGAGGCTTTAAATGATCATGTACGTCGAAGAGTGAGTTGAGCTTTCATTCATATCATTTTATCCACCTTTAACCTGTGCCATACATTACAAGCCTAATGAAAGTCCTAATGATCTTAAATGTTATGATTAGTCTACATTAGTGGAGAGTGACATGAAAAATAAACTTATGGAGTCTCAAATGCATATATCTAGAGATCTGTTTTAAATATGTGATTACATAAATTTATTTGAATGCAAAAAGTCCAATGTCATAAGACTACTACACACACACACTTGGGATTCAAGAGTAAACTATATGTTGTATTTGAATAAAAGTTCTACATAACATTAGGATTCTGATATCTTTCTTGGTTGCACATTTTAGATCCTTGAGGAATGCTTAGTAAGTCAAAAACAATTCATCATTCACTCATCATTTGAATTTTGAAGTTTGTGTGTTTTGCTTGAGGACAAACAAAAGATTAAGTTTGGGGGTATTTGACGAGTGAGTTTTATACTCATAAATTAAATATTTTCATCTTATCTTTTGCCATAATTAAGCATAAATCTCCCTTACTTGTCTTTAGTTTTGTGTCTTTCTTACAGATGGAGAGAAGAGTAGAAAATGGACCTAATTGGAGGAATCATGGCTAAATTGTGGTTCTTTGAGAATAATGTCTATAAATCAAGCAGATAAAATAAATTCATTAAGGATGGCTGAGTAAGGAGCATTATCATATTGTCTCTTGAGACGCATCCTAATGGATATATGCACAAATTTATTCTTGATTTATGATCACATTTCCAAAAGAACTAAAACATAAAGATTCAAGGCAAAGCACCCAATGTTGAGAATATGTTTGCTGGTTGCAGTCCAGCCCAACCTTGCTGTAGTACTTGGGTCATAGCTCCGAAAATACATATCCAATATGTATGAAATTTGGTAGGTGTGTAGAGGACACAATTAGGTTCAACTTTCATGTTCAAGTGGTCAGACAATTCGGACACTAGAAGGGCAAAAAATGAGCTAGAAAAGAATCTTTCTACTGCTGCAGTCCAGCCCGACTTTGCTCTAGTACTTTGACCATAAGTCACAAATTACGTATCCAATTTGTCCACGATTTGTCTTGACGGAACGCTAACGAAATTTGCTACAACTTTCATGTTGAAGGAGTCAGCAAATTCGGCCGATTTCAAGACAATATTCAAGGATCAATTTCGGTGCACATGATGGAATCCAAATTGTCAACTTTGTACAACTTTCTTCCTAACAATTTTGACAATTACCACACCTACCACACTTAATTGTATCTATAAATAGAAGGATTGAGGGGTGAGTAGAGCAGTTTTTTGAGAGCTTTGGAGAGAGTTTGGGAAAGCTTTGTTGGAATTCTACGAACTTGTAATGTTATTCTCTCTTTAGACATCTTGTATTTTTCATTTTCTTTCGTAATATTATCATGTTTCTTCATCTTTCATTTCACTTTCTTCCCTTGATTATGGAGAACTAATCTCCTAATGCTAAGGTGAAAGGGTGAAACTCTTGGTATGAGAATAATAATTTATCTAACTCTTAATCTTAATGTTTATCTTTGATATTGTATTTACCTTCCTATTTCTTTTCTCATAATTATTTCTTAATGGCTGGTTTTATCATACCACCGATTTCTTGTTATGTTATTGGCTGGTTTTATTAGACCGCCTATCTCTTATTATTTTCATGGTTGGCTTTGCCACCTACTTTATTTTATTTTACTATTGGTTGGCTTTGCCACCGATTCTATTTCATTTTATTTTGTTATGTTAATTAATTTTCTAACTTTTATTTTTTGCATAAGTTAATCTTGTAAAATGTGAATTTTGATATATTGTAGACAATCTTTGGCACAATAAATGCTTGAATCAATTTTGATTTATTGTAGACAATATAATGATTGGCACAATTCATGCTTAAATCCATTTACAAGTTATCTTTTGCATCTTTGTATTTTTAATCTTGTAAAGTGTGAACCTTGATACATTGTAGACAATTTTTGGCACAATAAATACTTGAATCACTCTTGATTTATTGTAGACAATATGGTGATTGGCACAATGTACGCTTGAATCTATTTTACAAGAATGTTTCAATTATTAGAAAGGAGGTAAATATAATTCATGTATAAACAAGGTTGAGCTTAAATTAACATATCATCCGATTAGAACTTTATTCGTGTAAAGATTCTAATTGAGTAATAAAGGAGTTAAATTTATTTTTATTCGATATACCAAGAGTGGATCCCCTAACCTTAGCATGCTTCTTTATCTTGAATACATCTTCATTTAATTTCAGTATATTAGTTCTTTGCATATTTTGTTCAATATTCCTCTCACAAAACAAGACATTGGGAATTAGGTTAGAAGTATTTAATTTGGATTTAAATTAGAATTTTCTCTCAATTGGCAATCCCTGTGGGATCGACTTTGCATACCACTAAATTTATACCCCAATAAATTCGTGCACTTACGAGTTTTAATTAAAACAACAACAGCAAGCTTTTAGAGATTTAACAATATAATTATAGTAAAATTGGTCCAATCAAATGGCAATGCTAGCCATAGCCCTGTGCATAATCTACAAGACTTCGGCCACATCGAGTGGCAATGCTAATATGGATTCATTTATTAAATCCTGAATGTTTAATAATCAACAAAGCAATGCTAGTCATTAACTATGTAATATCTTGGGGTTTTTATTTCATCCACCCAGCACTGGATAAATGTTGTCGCTCACACCATTTTTCTTTCCCCCCTCCACCCTTAAAGGTGCAATATTTCTTTGGCCGAAGAAAATAGTTGCCAACGATGGGCCACATTCTTTAATTTGAAAGATAAATTTTGATAAAAATATTGTGACATAGCATTATTAATGTTGAGTCAATATGAAAGAAGAATGTGAAGCCAAGAGCCCATAGTTTGCACCTAGGAAATTGGTAAGCCGTTACTTTAAAGCAAAGCCAACCAAATAAACTAAATGGGATTTTGACAATAACGCCACGCAATACGATTCCTGAAGACAATTAGTACATCTTTACGAACTATATATAACTAAGATAGTAATAGAACTTACAACTCTGATGACAGACGGAAATATATGCTTCTTAAAACATATAATTGCGGCCACTATTTTGTCCTAAATGGAAGATCTAGAGAGCTAATATTTCTTGTAGTTGTCATAGCAAGTTTCCATGTAACCAGCATGCCAGTATCTGCCAACAAATCCATTTAATATATAAATTTAATTAGATATTATAACAGAATTAATATCAGAAACTTCAGAGTAAAATTATTAAATTTTCATATATAACAACGGAGACACGAGCTAAATGTATTAACTTATTTTCCTACATATATGGAAATAAATGTTCTGGCACATCTATATTTGAAATGCATGCAATATATATAGATGTGTAACAATATAAATGTTCCAAACTTAATTAATAATAAGTGTAACAATATAATATATGTTAGAACTCCTAAACATGATAACTTTTAAAAGGTTTCTATCACATAATAATATGTATTATTTATTAACATGGTTTAAGATAGATATTTAAAGATTGAGAGTGGGAAGCCTAATGAAAGAGTTTACGTATTTTGTAGAATATCTTAGATTGAACTCTTGGGGTAGGCATGCAATTAGGGTAGGAAAAGTTGTTCATACCTAAGCCATAAGTGGCAGTCAAACCCTCTACACAACCGAGAGTGCAATCTGGGACGACATTCAGAGAGGACATGCCTCTTGCGGGGAGGCATTGCACAAGACATGGATTGCAAACATTGCAACACCTCTTGATCCAAAATGAAACATGGCACACATACCTGGGCAAGCCGTCTTTGAAGGAATGGGAATCTTTTCTTCGAAAGTGACAAAACTTTTTCTAGGAGCTCTGTATCTATAAGGTGAGCATAACCGTTGCCATGCACATCTTCAATTACCATAACAAAGCATACTACCATCATTAAGGTCGCCACGAGCTTCCTCATAAGTTTTCCCTCTATGGATCTAATTCCTTGTCTTCTCACCAAGTTTATAAACTAATAAATTTATGAATTAAGAGGGTTGTACGTACGCAGCTCTGAATAACTTAGTGTCACCCTTGAATTGATGATAGCATATATCACATACAAGGATTACTCCAATGTGGAACCGGAGACTTAGTTATAAGATGGCTGCACAAAGAGTTGTCTTAAATAGTATAGGCCTCTTTGAATATTTTTTATTTTGAAAAAAAAAATTCTGTTTTATTTTACAATAAACTATCTTCTGAAATGTGCTTTTGAGGCTTGCACCCTTTTTTTTCCTCAAAATCCGAGCTCGGCCTAAAAGTTCAATTTAAAATCATGCCTCAAAATAGTTTGAACGAAGCAAGAATCATTCAATGATGTTACAGCCAATGAAAGAGTAATAGCCTTGCAAAATTTCCCATTATATTAATTATGCATTAGGTGGCTGTTAGCTTTCCACGACAAAATAGTTTCTGTCTTAGAAAACTAGGGGGAGCCCAACTAAAAGAGATGCATAAATTTATTTACCTTAGAAGTAAAAAATAGAGAAAGATGAAAGCTTTTTCACGATTCCGTATATATAGTTGATGGAGAATAGAAAAAATGACATTGTAAGTGTTTAGGTTCTTGATCATACACTATAAAATGCCAAATTAAACAAGTAACACATTGGCCTTCCGTGGGGACATGAAAACATGATTGTAAGATTGGAAACAAAATTCGAATGTAAAAAAATTGTCAAAAATACATATTTTGCAAGTGCAACTTTTAAGTCTTTCTTCTTCTTATTTTTCTTTAACTTCCAGAAAAGAATTTATTTTTGGAGTAAGGAAAAGAATAATTGCAAAAATTAAACCACAAACTCTAAATGATGAGTGTTAGGGTAATTAAATTTTAACTAATAGAAATTTAATTCAAAATTGAATAAAAGAATTTATATACTTCATTTAAAGAATTTATTAAAAATTGTAATAATTATTTCAAATCAATAAAAATTACATTTGTTTATTACTTTTTCATGTCCACATTTTGCCACAAAATTTATGTATATAAGATGGAAATTTAATAAAATTAACATTTCTAAATTAAAGATAAATGAGAGGGGTTTCATCATATTGATTAAATTTATTTTATTGAAAAAGAAATAAAGAATGAGAGCCTATGATGAACCAGATGCAGCCCATGATTGAGAAAAATAATATAAAGGACTTAAGGGAAAGAATGAAAGAAAGACAACCCCCGTTCTACCAAGTCTTGGTGCCCCGTTCATGTTTTTATTAGCATTAAATGTTTGACAAAACCTTTTGAAAAGCTTCTTTCTAATAATTGTTATTGAATTTTGAGGAATATTGCTTTTAAAAGCGTATTAGAGGAACATTATCACAAAGTTCTCTTTCTTAACAATAGCGATGTGGCAGAAACCATGAGAACTAACCAACAACTATTACACGAGCTTTGCAAAAATTGGTGTGTGTTTCTCTTCTTCTTTTTTTCTTTTTTTGTTTTGTTTTTAAAGAGAGTGGGCTACCTTTCTCAGTTCATCTTGTAGTCCAATTAGTAAGGTGAGCTCATATGGGATAAGATTAGGATTAGAGGTATTAAGTTTCATTCCGTGTAAAATTAACGTTTCGTTTGTTACACGGAATTCAGGCGATGGAATGAGAATTCAGTTTCTCATTCTATCAGATCACCGTGTTTGATAGGTAGATTGAGCTATTCTATGGAATGACGTGTAATCAAGCTAAGTAATACGCGTTCTCTCTAAAAAGCGAAGGAAAGCGGAAGAAAGGCGGAATAACATATAAAAAATCAAAAATACTATCATTTTTTTCTTTTTCCTATTTACTCTTGCTTGTTTTTCTTCGGTCCCTACAAACAACATTTCCAACTTTTTTGTGAAGCGTGAAGACTTTTTCCCTTTACAAATTATTTATGAAGACTTTCTTCATAAATAATAAATAATTAAAAATGTATTTAAAAATAAAAATAAAAATAAAATAAAATAAAGAATTTCGTATTTTTCTCTTTACAAATTATAAACTATTTATTATTAATAAATAAAATAAAAAATAATATTTAAATTATTTCTCAATTTTATTAATATTTTAAAAAAAATATTATTAATTATTTTTAAATAATTTTTTAAAATTAAATAATATTATTTTATTATTTTTATACTTTAAGGGTATTTTTGTCTTTTTGTCAGCTTTTCATTCTATTCCATTCTATTGCGTACCAAACGTAATTTTTTTTACACCATTCTATTCTATTTCCAATTTTCTTTTTTATTCCTTTCCATTTCTTTCTTTGCCACTAACCAAATGATACCTAAATGAATAATAGTGTGAAAAGCTTAGTTCAAAAAAATATATTGTGAAAAGCTCTCACTCAATTCAACCAATGAGATAACTTTGAATATAATTTAATTTATAGATCCCTCAAAATTAAGAGTCTTTAGAAATTAGGATAAACGAAAATAAAATAATGACTAGGAACATTCTGAGAAGAATAAAAAATTCATTCATTTTTTGATCTTGTTTATGAGCTTATGGGGCATATCTGAATATGACTAATGACTCTAGCTAATCTCTTTCAAGAAACCATGGCAGAAAATCTTTGTAAGATGGATTTAAACTGCTTAAGAGCGAATGGAAGATGGAAAAAAGGAATGGGAGAAGAATTGCATGTGACGAGTTAAAATAAGGCTCAACTTTCATACTTAATGCAAAAGAACAAGGACAAAGTGATAAAGATTTGGCATATTATGTGAAATTAAAACAAAGGGCTGAGTATTTTTGTATCGCTAGCGACTTGGTCATCATATTTTTAATTTTCAAACAAATCGAACTAGAATCCATCCTTTGAAGACGCATACCATTGGTTTATATATTTATGTTGAACATTAGTTGAGAATTCTGTATCAATCTATTCATTTCAATTCAACCATCTTTTTGTCCTTAAAAATTTCCTTCCATTCTTCAATTACTGCATAAGATTCCTCGTTACCCCAAAACACTATTTCTTGTGGGAAATCATTCTAAAAGTTACAGCTTACAACAAGCGTTTTGGTTTTTCCGCGGTTGGGGTCCCCCTTTTGTTTGCACTGGACCACATCAATCTCTTTTCTTCATTTTATAACAGCCATCCAAACTCTTCTGCGAGTCAGACATTATAAAAATTATATTTATAAATATCTCATCATCAACGATTCTCACAAATAAATTTAAATCCCTAGAAAGCATGTAACTCAACAGCCATCTTACCGAGATAGTCTGTCATTATTGGAATTTAGTATTCTTAGTTTAACATCTGTCTGAAAGGTTAAGGTTTTAGCCTATTAGGAGATCCAGTTCATCAACTTTATCGTCTTATATCTTTAAGCTCGTGCACTTATTTATGGCACTATTACAGTCTAAAAAAAATAAAGTTGGCTTTTACATAAAAGCCCATTTTTACGATAACATTTGCCCCATCTTGTGCAGCATTATTATTTTTTAAAACATGTGCATGCGCTCAAAGTAACATCAACGCCCATTTTCACGAAATTATTAATAATAAAAAAATTCATTGACAAAAAATGATCTAACTATAAGTTGACATAATAAGCACCAGGTTTACTGATTATCTTATTATCTACATTACTTTCCTGTAAAATAATATTAAAACAATAAAGCCTTTTAGGTCAACCTGTGAGCTCCTCCATTAAGCCATGTTGAATTAGGAAAATGTACAAAATTAGTTTGCAATTCACCCAAAAATTGCTACAAGATTTGTAGGCTAAGATAACTAACCCGTGAGATAAATTGCTCCGCGTCGGTTCGCTTCAGAAAGTGCATTGAATGGCGGGAAAAATTGGCAGTCTTATCATCGCTAAGCACAATTCCTTGATCAATATCATCGAGAACCCTCACTTGAATGTAAGGATCTTTGGGCAACACCATATCCTGTCAAATGTAGATTTTAGTAATAATAATTTAGTGGTTTACACTCAGATTATGTGTCCTACATTCAAAAAGTACAAAATGGTATTGCGTGGCTCCAATTGTGTTCCCTATCCTCAGCTTACTGATTTATTGGTTATCTAATTAGTAACACGCAATATGGATACTACACACACACAACGAACCAAAAGAACCAACTTTAGTAATTTTTTTACTAAGATGCATACTTTTTAATCCCAAGGTGCACTGCCATTCTTGAAGAAATTATTTTCACTCAACAATTTTATGTATTCAATCTGTCCATAGCAACAGAATTGAAGGCACATCAACACATGTATCTGCAAGATAGTGACCTTGTATTAAGAAGAAATAAGATTCAAATATGCTTTCCTGGCAGTTGCTTAACCAAAAAATTACTTAGTTCCCTTATCAGCACAATTCTAAAGGACAAGGACAAGGAATGCATCAATGCAATTTCTCAAGGTCAGTAGCGTATCAAGTTGCATTAATAAAAGGAACAATATAGCGCAATATAACTGGAACTGCAGTATAGTTTAGAAACTAAGTTTATTTTAAGTAAAGGTTCTTCTTGGACCATAATCACCACACCCAAATTAAGTTCATCAACAATCAATAACCCTTACTATTGTAATTATCAACAGTTTGATCATATTTTTTAAAAGGGCCTGATTAGATTTATATACTCTAAAGAACCTACAGAAGTGTAAGGGAAGTTTTTGCCGGTCTAGTATGTGGGTTTATGTGTCTGTGTGAGGGTGAGTGTGTATGCAATAAAAAGAGCAGACGAGAGGGAGGAAGGGGGAAGGGAGAAAAGAAATTACCACAGTCAAATCAAGTTGTACTGTCGACATATATGATTTCAAAGCTGTAAAATGCTTCTTAAAATACTCTACCTCTGAATGACAAAGCTTCTCCTCAATTTCTTGAGAAAGCACATGTCCTATCTTCCATACCAAACTCTGTATAATCTCAACTCGGTTATACCTACATCGAGATAAGTTATAGAATATAAAAGCAAATTAAAAGCACTATGCTTGAAGTGGGGGGAAAAACATTTAAAAGAAATACTTACACATAGGCCATGAGGCAACGTTTATTTCGAACTAAAGAAAAATGGTGGATAAGTGCACCGTGGTGGTCCGAATTTATGGTTGTTTAGACATCCAATCCTTCTTCCTAAATCTTTCTGTGGCAGCAGGGTAGCACCATATCATATAAGGCACACAAGAAAAAATGATGCAGTTATGCACAATGAAATGTCGAACAAGTGATTAAAAGTTGAAATTATCACAGTCATGCATATGCTCAGAAGGATAATCACTTGTTTGACCTTGAATTTCATGGAACTAGATTACCTACACCAAAAAGTGTAAACATAGTACACAAAACAGAAGTATATAAAGAGAAATTGAAAACAATGTATTTGCCCACATAAGATAGCACACTGTAGTGAAAAGTGACATTCTCTGGGGAAAAGAAGGAGCAGGAAACCCTATGAATGTTACCTAATCAACGATTGAAGCTCAAGATGATGTTGACTGCATTTTGCAACTACTTGTTCAAATAGATCACTCTGCAAATTTATTCAAAAAATTATCTTTGTTGAACCAATCTCGGAGTAGATTTAAAGTGGTAAGCAATCAAGCAAATTTATCATTTAAATAGTTTCACATGTAAAAGAAAACCAGATAATACCAGCTAACAAAACCAAAAATAGGTGTAGTTGAAGTGAAGGGGAACTTAAGGTCCAATTTAAGCGTTGTCTTTCAAGTATACAATATACAAGAGGTTCAGATGTTTGATTCTCGTAACATAGATTGTCATTACAAAAAAAAACAAAAGTCATGAAGCTTTGACATTGTTGATTACCACTAGTAATTAGTGACACTTGATATAGACAAGCCACATAAGCTAAGTTCACACTAGGTACCAATCTTTGCTACCCAATCAATAGACCAAGTAAAAGCTAAAATTCAACCAAACGGTTCATATCCAATTTATTTGCATAATCAAATGTAGTGTGCCAGTTAATCACTTAATGAGAATTACCTAGAATACTTGTTGTACTTGACAAAAAATAAATAAATTATTATCCGTCTTTTAAAATCCAAACACAGAAATTAATGATGATTTACAAGCCTAAGTGAGACTTTCAATTCACAATTTTCTTCCCTTTTTTTTCTCCTCTTTTTCTTTTGTCCCGTGGAGGACAGGGATACAATAGATTCAATTTCAGACATGAGTTAAACAAGGCAGCATCCTTAGAAATTTTTGATCCACCCAATTAATTATGAAAATATTGTTGAATTATAATACTGCTTACGCAATTGAAATCCAAAATTGAGAAACTGGCCAAGGAAAGTGCGAGACCCTATAGCTAATTGAAAACGAAGGCATGGACTTACATTGAATGCCGTGAGCTGATCCTTTTCCCTGCTTTCAAGTTCTTTGACATGCTGGCACGCTTTTCTCTTATACATCTTACAAATTCAAAGTAAACGCCCTTTCGCAAAAGCTTCAGTGATTGAGAGATTTCACCGAATAGCTTAAGTGCGTGATAATTAACAATCAAAGCTGTGAATAGACAGGATGAAGAGTTTAGAGTTATAGATACTTAAATGCCCAGCGGCACCATAATGTATTGAGTACAGAGAGAGATAGAAAGTGAGAAGCTAACCTGAATTAAATATTGGTACTGCTTGGTCTTGATGCACCTAGTGAGATTGAGAAATTGAAAGAGGAAAATTTGGAAAGAAGAAGGAGAAGAAACAAGAGAAAAGATGAGAAAGGGATGGCTAGCATGAGCAAAGTGAGATCTCCATATTTCAGCATTGGCGGGGGCTTTTGCTGATAAATTCAAAATCACCCGCGCAGACTATATGGTCGTCGCTCAATACTCTCAATACGAGTCGGGCCGAGACAGAGCAAAGGGATTATTGATCCTTGGAAAAAAAGAAAAAAATAAAACAGCTCATTAGCAATATGATCATGTTAATCAGGTATTGGGGCCCATATTTGAATCTCAATTCAATACATTAATTAATGGCCCAATGTGCCCATTGTAAGATAAAGGTAATGATACGGAGATGACGGTGATGATAATAATTTTTAACACAAAATGTGTTGAATTTCCAGTTTTGAATAATGGCATTTGGTTTGCCATATTCTTCGCCAATTTTCAAGAACTTCATTATGAAGCTTATTTTTGTGGACCGAACCGAATTTACGCAATTTAATATTATTTTATTTTATTTGTGTTCGTTGGTGTGACTAAACAGTGATTCATTTTTTATATTTGGGGCCACTCAATTTGACTTCATTCTGCCAGCAATTATAGGGTTGGAGTTACCAATTTTGAAAAATAACCACACTGTTAAATGCACTTAAGCAAAAGGTGTAACAGTTAATTAGTTAGTCAACGACTTTAATTTAATAGGATTTTTTTGACTAACAGTGTTTTTAATAAATTTGTTTTAGCCTTTTTTCTGTATTGCAATGAGATTGTGCCCAGATTAATTTGTATTTGATTAGAAAAATTGGATAATCTGACCCAAGTTACTAGTCACCTTTGTTACACAATAGCTGACGTGGCTGCATACTTAAGAGCCACAGGATAAGCCAAATACCACAAAAGATATATGCACTGTTTAGGTCTGAGGGATATCAATTTCACTGGTGGAGCGGTCCTTTTGTAAGAAGCAAAATTTTTCAGTTAAGAAAGTAGGCATAATTTTACCATGGAATAACCCGAGTTGAACATGCTTCTGTGTAGTTGGTTTTGACTGCAAGAAAGATGATTGGTTATATCAAAATACTCAGCCCAAAGAAGGTGTATGGTGTTCTTCAGCGATCAGCGCATATAATCAAAATGGACTTGTATTGCAAATCTTCTTGTTAGATTTGATTAGTGGAACCAATATTCATGGCTATGTTTCCTAATCATGTCTATCCTTTAACCTTTCTTCAGATTGTTGCTGGTTCTTTAACCATTTAGAATTATTTTCATCCTAAAAAGACTTGGTCGTCTTAAGTTTTTAGAATGTTTGTTTAAATAAAATAAGGATATTTCCACAATTTTTAGTCTTATATACGACACGTACTCTAGCATATAATACCCACACTCTCGAACTAAAAAGCCAATATTTACTAATTTTCAATGGAGATACAATTTTTTTTTACACTTTAAATCCCAAGTTTGAAATGTTGTGCCATGAAACGCGGGCTCCTCCGTATGTCTTGAAATGGCTTAGGAAGGGGTTCTAAGGTGACTTGCATGAGACTAAATTTTTTTTTTATAAAAAATATTTTATTTTTGAAGTTATTAAAATAAAATTATTAAAATAAAACAGAGTGTTTGTTAAATAATTACTCTATTTTGATTAAAATTATTATTTATAGAATATTTTGATAAAAATATTCTTTCGAATTATTTCGCTTGAAATGTATAAAACTAATTTTAAAAATAAAAAAATAATAATATAAAAATAGATAAAAGTAACATTACGTTAAATTTAATACTAAATTGCTCAGATTTGTCTTATTCATCACTTAATTTTTTTCAATAAATCACAATATCTTTGTCAACTTCTTATTTTTCTTTCTTATGCT
This sequence comes from Gleditsia sinensis, assembly GCA_037074535.1. NCBI lineage: Eukaryota > Viridiplantae > Streptophyta > Magnoliopsida > Fabales > Fabaceae > Gleditsia > Gleditsia sinensis. The sequence goes on from CM073471.1 coordinate 23,485,514, forward strand.
CGTGATATTGTTTTTTTTATTGTTTTTATTTTAAAAAAGAAACTATAAAAATAATGAAGAGAGAGATTGAGAAACGAAGAAAGAAGAAGGTGGTTAAGAAAGATATTGAAAATGGAAATAGAGTTATAGTCACATGAAAGCATAAAAAAATCTAAAGATGGAGGTCACAAGAAAATTAGAAAGATAGAATGATAGAGGCAAAGAGATTATTGTTAAATACTATTGAGATTTAAACTAAATTCTCTATTGTGGTAGTGTATTTTATTTACTATTTAATTTCATATATTAATTTGAATTAATTTTGACATAATTTTATATATTTATATAATTAATATTATATTAAAAAAATTTAAAATTAAAAAAAAGATTATATGAAATCATTTGAAACGTTTCTTTAAAAAAATTTATTTTCACAAAATTTTTAAAATGTTTTTATTTTTGTAGTCATATCAAAATGATACTTTAAAATAAACTTTGATACCTTATTCACAAGTTTTGACATGGACAATTAATAATTTTTTTGTAGAGTAGAATTTTTAAATAAGTGGATTGAGTGATTAGTAAATTATTATTTTAATTTTAATTATGATGTCTATTATTTGATTCAAATTAAATTCTTATTGTTTGGCAATATGATAGGTTTATTTATCTTTAATGTAAATTTTTAGTCGTTTTTTTCAGCCTTGGCTGTTACTGTACCCAAAAAAAATCTCTTATAGTAAAATTGTTCAAACCTCTTGAAGATGTGTTACGCAAATTGATAGCTTTAATATTGATTCTATCTTTCTATATTTTTATATTAATATTCAAATTTTTTTATTGAAATTTTTTCCTCATCAAATCATTTAATCAAAGGTTAAATTATGTATTCATAGCAATGCCTTTAATGGTCATATTGCCCCATTTTTTATTAAATAATAGAAATTCATATTCTAACACAATATAAATTATTTACTCGAAGTCAGATTCACAGGATATTAACTTCCCTTCTTTGGTTAAAATTTCATATTATGAAGAAATCTCATTTAAAACCCATTTGAGTTTGGTTATCAGAGAAAAAATACATTCAATTAATAAACGGAATCCTTCACAAATCACAATAAATATATTTCAAACAAATAAAAATATTGATCAAATTTTTAGCAAAGAAAAATTGATCAAATAAAATATCATTATTGAAAAATGGCTCTTTTTATCATGGGATTGGATCATCTCCTGTGACGTGTCCAAAATAGTGACGTTTTGGGCACAGCTTCTTCTCCCGCTCTTTTTAAGCGCTAGGTTTTTTTTTTTGTGTGTGCAAAAGATGAAAAAAAAATGTGCGCTTTTTTATTTAAATTTAAATAAGTTTTTTGGTATATTTTTTTTATTATCAAAATCAGATAAATTTATTATCAAAACTTGATATTTTAAACATATTTTATCTTTTATCAAATTTAAATTACAAAAAAAAATTTTATTTTTTGTAATAGTGTATCTATGCAATTATTTTAAATTGATAAAAAACTAAACATAAAATAATATTTAAATTTAATAAAACTACACACAAAATAATATTCAAATTTATTCAAGACATTTTGATACTAATTTTTGAAAATTTTAGTATAATCTTTTTATCTTCAGCCATTATCTAATAGCATTATCTTTATGTAAAACTATTTAAATTTTGATAAAAATAAAATTTTTCATTTTATAATAGTACATCTCAAAATGTAATAAAGCAATTTGAATTTGACAAAAAAATATTTCACACAAAATACTATTTAAAATTAACAAATTTGGATACATCTTTCTTTTAGAGCATATTTTTTTTATTAAATTTAAATATTATTTTGTGTCTAATTTTATTTTATTGAATTTAAATAATTTTATCGTATTATGAGAAATAATATTATAAAATAATTTTTTAATTTAATTTTGAAAAAAGATAAATTATATTTGAAATATCAAAATTTGATAAAAAAAATACCAAAAAATTTATTTAAATTTAAATAAAAAATGCACAATTTTTTTTTTTTTACATCTTTTGCAAAAATAAAAATAAAAAAATAAAAAGGAAAACCTGGCGCTTACAATAAGGAAGAGGGGGAGCTGTGCCCAAAACGTCACCGTTTTGGGCACAGCACGCTCTCCTGTGCTTTTCAGCACAGCAGAGGCTCCAATTCCCTTTGCCATTGTCAAGAGCTGTGTGGGTCAGGCTGCGGGCTTGGAGTGGTGAAGTTGACGCCATATTCGAATAGCTGATAAAGAGATAGGAGACGCACATATTGAAGAGCTGTATCAAAAACGAAGCAAATATGGGTTGGATCCCGTTCCATACCGTTGACTCCATTAAATCTCTCCAGATCCGCCAGGTCCTCACACAAGCTGTTATTCTCGGTTCGTTCCTCTAGTATCTTTCTGTGTGTGCGTGTGTGTGACCCATACTCAGCAAGTGGAAGACTTTGTATTTTCTATGCTCTCTCTGGTAGCTGCAATGTTGTGGGTAGCTGTGAAGTTAAGAGATTTACAGTATTGAATTAAAAACCTTCACTTTTTGGTTTATGTGCGTATTTTTAGTTTGGATTTTTTTCCAAATCAATAGAATCAGAAAGAATATTAGGCGTTACAAAGTATGCATCATATTCCTTTAATTTTGGGCTCATGGTATATGTCGTTCGAACTGTTGTGATTTCGTTTCCATTTTTTCCTTTTTGTATAATGTTTGCGTGTTCATCATTCTTATCTTTTCTATGAACAAGTGAAAGAGGTATACAACTCAAGTATGCATTCATACACAATATTAATTTTTAAAATTCCTCTTCTATTTATACATTCACTGTTTTCTACCGAAGAGACAATTGGATGGTAGCTGTTGATCATTTCAAATTTTACTGAATGCTAAATTTTTATTTTTATGGTCTTTACTAATATTCAAAATTGTCAAATCACTTGGTCCTATACCCATTTTTCTTGTCACTGCAAATAAATTGGCAATTGGCGGTTTGATGCTTTCTGAGCCTTTTCATACTTCAGAATGGGTTGACATTTCATATTCGTTTAGTTTTCGAGAATCCTGATTTGTAATTGTCGGTGTGACTGGTTCCTATGCTTATTAACTGATTATCTCAACAAATCTGTGTGCTATATTTATACAGAGTAAAAGTTGATTTTTTTTGGTAATGAGAGGAAAAGTTGATGTCGATTAACTTTGATGCAGGTTTAAACCTGAGACCATGATCCTTGTCTGTGTTTTTCCTTGATACCAATTCTTAAAGATGTTACCTCATATCATTCCAGATGTTTACGTTACTAACCCAAAAAATAATTGTTCTCATACTGATTCTTCTTGTACTAATTTATGAACAAATTAAAAATTGATAATTTTCAGCTTTAACAAGTGAAATGTAGTTAAAAGTATGTACCCCATTTTTATTTTGGCTTAAGAAATGATTCTGGTGGGGGAAGATTGTGAGGAAGCACAATAAGATTTCTGGTAAATAGTTTACTGTGAACAAAACAGAATCTGGGTCAGATTATCCAAATTTTCTACTCAAATACAAATTAATCTGGGCACAATCTCATTGCAATACAGACAAAATGCTAAAACAAATTTATTAAAAATACTGTTAGTCCAAGAAATCCTATAAATTAAAGTCGTTGCCTAACTAATTAGCTGCTATTCCTTTTTCAACCGTTCTTAAGTGCATTTCATAGTGTGGTTATTTTTCAAAATTGGCAACTCTAACCCTATAATTGCTGACAAATGAAGTCAAATTGAGTGGCCCCAAATATAAAAAATGAATCACTGTTTGGTCACACCAACGAACACAAATAAAACAAAATAATAGTAATTTGCGTAAATTCGGTTTGGTCCACAAAAATAAACTTCATAATGAAGTTCTTGAAAATTGGCGAAGAATATGGTGAACCAACTGCCATTATTCAAAACTGGAAATTCAACGCATTTTGTGTTAAAAATTATTATCGTCACCTTCATCTCCATTTCATCAACTTTATCACATTGTGCCATTAATTAATGTATTGAATTGAGATTCAAATGTGGGCCCCAATACCTGATTAACATGATCATATTGCTAATGAGCTGTTTTATTGTTTTCTTTTTTTCCAGGGATCAAACGGTGCGTTTAGGTGCTTCGATAATCCTTTTGCTCTGTCTTGGCCCGACCCCCATTGTGAGTATTGAGCGACGACTATATAGTCCGCGCGGGTGATTTTGAATTTATCAGCAAAAGACCCCGCCAATGCTGAAATAGGGAGATCTCACTTTGCTCATGCCCACCATCCCTTTCCCATCTTTTCTCTTGTTTCTTCTCCTTCTTCTTTCCAAATTTTCCTCTTTCAATTTCTCAATCTCACCAGGTGCATCAAGACCAAGCAGTACCAATATTTAATTCAGGTTAGCTTCTCACTTTTTATCTCTCTCTGTACTCAATACATTATGGTGCCGCTGGGCATTTAAATATTTATAATTCTGAACTCTTCATCCTATCTGTTCACAACTTTGATTGTTAATTATCACGCGCTTAAGCTATTCGGTGAAATCTCTCAATCACTGAAGCTTTTGCGAAAGGGCGTTTACTTTGAATTTGCAAGATGTATGGGAGAAAAGCATGCCAGCTAGTCAAAGAACTTGCAAGCGGGGAAAAGGGTCAGCTCACGGCATTCAATGTAAGTCTACGCCTTCGTTTTCAATTAGCTATGGGGTCTCGCACTTTCCTTGGCCAGTTTCTCAATTTTGGATTTCAATTGTGTAAGTAGTATTCTAATTTAACAATATTCACATAATTAATTGGGTGGATCAGAAATTTTTGAGGATGCTGCCTTGTTTAACTCATGTCTGAAATTGAATCTATTGTATACCTGTCTTCCACGGGACAAAAGAGAAAGAGGAGAAAAAAAGGGAAAGAAAATTGTGAATTGAAAGTCTCACTTAGGCGTGTAAATTATCATGAATTTCTGTGTTTGGATTTTAAAAGACGGATAATAATTTATTTATTTATTGTCAAGTACAACAAGTATTCTAGGCCATTCTCATTAAGTAATTGACTGGCACACTACATTTGATGATGCAAAGAATCTGGATATGAATTGTTTGGATGAATTTTAGCTTTTACTTGGTCTATTAATTGGGTGGCAAAGATTGGTACTTAGTGTGAACTTAGCTTATGTGACTTGCTCACATCAAGTGTCACTAATTACTAGTGGTAATCAATAATGCTAGAGATGCATGGCTTTTGTTTTTGTTTGTAATGGCAATCTATGTTACGAGAATCAAACATCTGAACCTCTTGTATACTGTATACTTGAAGGAAAAAGCTTAAATTGGACCTTAAGTTTCCCTTCACTTCAACTACACCTGTTTTTGGTTCTATTAGCTGGTATGATTTGGTTTTCTTCTACATGTGAAACTATCTAAATGATAAATCTGCTTGATTGCTTACCACTTTAAATCTACTCCAAAATTGGTTCAACAAAGATAATTTTTTTAATAAATTTGCAGAGTGATCTATTCGAACAAGTAGTTGCAGAATGCAGTCAACATCATCTTGAGCTTCAGTCGTTGATTAGGTAACATTCATAGGGTTTCTTACTCCTTCTTTTCCCTGGAGAATGTCACTTTTCACTACAGTGTGCTATCTTATGTGGACAAATACATTGTTTTCAATTTCTCCTTATATACTTTTGTTTTGGGTACTATGTTTATACTTTTTGGTGTAGGTAATCTAGTTCCATGAACTTTAAAGTCAAACAAGTGATTATCCTTCTGAGCATATGCATGACTGTGATAGTTTTAACTTTTAATCACTTGTTGGACATTGCATTGTGCATAACTGCATCATTTTTTGTTGTGTGTCTTATATGATATGGTCCACAGAAAGATTCAAGAAGAAGGATTGGATGTTCAAACAACTAGAAATTCGGACCACCATGGTGCACTTATCCACCATCTTTCTTTAGTTCGAAATAAACGTTGCCTCATGGCCTATGTGTAAGTATTTCTTTTAAATGTTTTCCCCCCCCCCCCTCTTCAAGCATAGTGCTTTTATATTCTGTAACTTATCTCGATGCAGGTATAATCGAGCTGAGATTATACAGAGTTTGGTATGGAAGATAGGACATGTGCTTCCTCAAGAAATTGAGGAGAAGCTTTGTCATTCGGAGGTAGAGTATTTTAAGAAGCATTCTGCGGCTTTGAAATCATATATGTCAAGAGTGCAACTTGATCTGACTGTGGTAATTTCTTCTCTCCCTTCCCCCTTCCTCCCTCTTGTCTTCTCTTTCTGTTGCATACACACTCATCCTCACACAGACACATAAACCCACATACTAGACCAGCCAAAACTTCTCTTACACTTGTGTAGGTTCTCTGGAGTATATAAATCTAATCAGGCCCTTTTCAGAAATATGATCAAATTGCTGATAATTACAATAGTAAGGATTACTGATTGTTGATAAACTTAATTTGGGTGTGATGACTGTGGTCCAAGAATAACCTTTGCTTAAAGTAGACTTAGTTTCTAAACTATACTGCAGTTCTAGTTATACTGCACTGTATTGTTCCTTTTATTAATGTAACTTGATACGCTTCTGACTTTGAGAAATTACATTGATGCATCCCTTGTCCTTGTCCTTTAGAATTGTGATGATAAGGGAACTAAGTAATTTTTTGGTTAAGCATCTGTCAGGAAAGCGTATTTGAATCTTATTTCTTCTTAATACAAGGTCACTATCATGCAGCTGTTTGTGTTGATGTGCCTTCAGTTCTGTTGCTATGGACAGATTAAATACATAAAATTGTTGAGTAGAAATAATTTTTTTAAGAATGGCAGTGCACCTTGGGATTAAAAAATATGCATCGTAGTAAAAAATTACTAAAGTTGATTCTTTTGGTTTGTTGTGTGTGTGTAGTATCCATATTGTGTGTTACTAATTAGATAACCAATAAATTAGTAAGCTGAGGATTAGAAAGACAATTGGAGCCACGCAATACTATTTTGTACTTTTTGAATGTTGGACACATAATCTGAGTGCAAACTACAATTATTATTACTAAAATCTGCATTTGACAGGATATGGTGCCGCCCAAAGATCCCTACATTCAAGTGAGGGTTCTCGATGATATTGGCGAAGGAATTGTGCTTAGTGATGATAAGACTGCCAATTTTGCCCGCCATTCAATGCACTTTCTGAAGAGAACCGACGCGGAGCAATTTATTTCACGGGTTAGTTGTCTCAGCCTACAAATCTTGTAGCAATTTTTGGGTGAATAGCAAACTAATATTTTACATTTTCCTAATTCAACAGGGCTTAATGGAGGAGCTCACAGGTTGACCTAAAAGGCTTTATTGTTTTAATATTATTTTACATGAAAGCAATGTAGATATTAAGATAATCAGTAAACTTGGTGCTTATTATGTCAACTTATAGTTAGATCATTTTTTGTCAATGAATTTTTTATTATTAATAATTTTGTGAAAATAGCTGTTGATGTTACTTTGAGCACATGCGCATGTTTTAAAAAATAATAATGCAGCACAAGATGGGGCAAATGTCATCGTAAAAATGGGCTTTTATATAAAATTTAACTTTATTTTTTTTCAGAGTGCAATAGTGCCATAAATAAGTGCACGAGCTTAAATATATAGGGCGATAAAGTTGATGGACTGGATCTCTTAGTAGGCTAAAACATGCACATAGGAGCTGATTCAACCAATGGTAAGCAGATAGTGAGTTATTTAGCACTTAAAAGCAGTATGTAAGGTTGGAATTAAAAAAGAATAAGGTAAGAGTAGTTTGAACTGGAAATTTTTATGTAATGCAATATGTGGAAATATTAATTTATAATTATTCTTTATGATATATATGTTTAAAAATTTGTGTTTGTCATTCAAAATTTCTTATCAGTAACTTGAGAATTTATATAAGTATTGAGATATCCTCTTACACAAGAATTCACACTATACATGAATGTTATTTTTATAGACATATATCCTTTTTAACTGATAATAAAGTAGTGCTAAATACATCGAGACTGTTTGACAGAATTCTCACTAAATCAGTCATCAACGGGAGTCGTTTTCATTTTCAATTGGTAGGTCCTTAATATGATCGATTAACATCTCATCGTACACATACAAATTGTTGTCATGTTATGAAACAAATTCTTATAAAATGTAAAAAGGTAACATCAAAACTGAAGTGATTTAATTTCTTAATTACATTTTTAATATATTGTTTACAAATTTGCACAACTAGCTTGCTAGTATCTTGGAAAAAGGGTGCAAGAAAAAACCCATAAATATCATGTGACTCAATTAAGAGATACAAGAAGAAGCAAGAGTTGGGTGAATTAAAATTCCTCTTATTGGGCAATTGTGCACTTTTTTCCTCTTAATGCAACCACACCCATCAACCCAAAGCCACTCTCATCCACCTTTATCTCCAACCTTTTTCCAAACTACCATTCCTGAACCAAGGTCCTTGTACAAACAAACAGCACCCTCATTAGCCACGTACTTGGTACTATCCCAATTCCTCTTCCCTCCTAACAATCTGCAACTTAATTCAGTTGGCACCTTATTTGTTTGACGCCAATGGTCCCCTTCATTCAGCTTACAAATGCAAGCATTCCCACCACTTTTGCCACCAGCTAATGCCAACACCTTATTCGGCTGAACAAGTGCGGCAAATTCTAGCCTGTCTGCCATGGGAACACTTAGCTCCCTCCATGTGTTTGTGTTAATGTCATAGTGAATCACACTGTAGGCTCGAGCCGAAGTGATCCAATACAACACCTCCTTAATGTACACACTCTCATTTGGGGTCCAAACTGTGAGCCTAACTGCAAATTCCACTAGCATGGACCCCAAAATTTGCCACTTGTCAAGCTGCGAGTCGTACATTTCTGTTGTGGGTTCATATGTGGCTCCACCATGCGCTGCCTCAAACATCCCTCCAGCCACATAGACTCTAAAGCAAGGAAATTGAACATCCTAGTTTGAATCCACTGTAACTCCCACAGCAGGGTTAGTCCTTGAAATGATCGACAGAGGAAGGTACCTAAACTGCCTTGTAAAGGGATTGCATATAGCAAGTTGGAGAGTTACAGAATGGTTGACCCTTAACAAGAGGAGGCTTCTAATCGGAGAAACTGGTCGAACTGGGACTTGTAAGAACTCGAGGGAGAGCTCGTGCCAATTGTCCATGACTGGATTGTGAGCATAGCAGCACGCCCTGTGGTTACGAATTGGTAGGACCACGAACCATGGCGGTTGAGAGTTGAGACTGTGGTGCAGACCTTGGTGGGTTCAAGGGGTAGTTCTTGACACATGCATGCCAATTCCTGAAAGTTGATCTAGCTTTAGCTAAAGAGTCTGGAGAGAGAAAGGAAAAGATGTTAGCTAAGAGATCGAGGGGAAGATTGCTCCACATTGACGCTGAAATGGTTTTTGTCTGATAGATGATGCTCAGTATATATACCAACATATACACAACTTGGTGGTCACTTTGCAATTATTGAAGGTGAATTATTGCACATAGGGATGTGTGATCTACATGTGATTGTGATGTGGTGCTTTGTCATCTGGCCCACATGTGAACAGTGAACTTGTGTCTTGTTTGATTCAATTCAATTCAGTTTCTTTCTTTTGTACTTTCCTACATCATGAAAACTTGATAGAATGCTTCTTGGAGGTGCCCAGAGGGAAAGAAAAAATTGCCACTTGAGCTCTTTAATTAGCAGCACCTTTTTTGCAAACCTGTTTTACTATATGATTACTCCTTTTGTGGATGCTTATTGCATTATCTTGGTACTATTACAACTCTTTCAGACTTGATAACGGTTTCTAAGATTCAAATTTAAAGAAAATGACAATGAATTATGACTCTAAGTGCCACACCTCAACGACCAGGTTGCTATCAAAGCCATAGATAAACTAAATTATCACGGTTTTGCTTAGAGATTAGAATCTTATCTCTAGTTATGTTATATAGTCAAAGATAAGGTGATATGGTTTATCTCAGCACACAAAAATGAAACCTTTAATTGTTTAAAATAGTTTTGCTTATTGTTTAGATTTACATTATGATAATGGTGATATTCTGTATATGATGAAGTCCCTAGGTAGGTGGCATTATCCTGCCCTACCACATCAATTTTGAGGATGAAAACCTTAACCTTTCAGATAGATGTTAAACTAAGAATACTAAATTTCGATAATGACAAAGACTATCTCAGTAAGATGGGTGTTGAGTCATGTTTTCTGGGGATTTAAAGTTATTTGGGAGAATTGTTGACGATGAGATATTTATAAATGTAATTTTTATAATGTCTGTGATTCGCAGAAGAGTTTGGCTGGCTGCTATAAAATTAAGAGAAGAGATTGATGTGGTCCAGTGCAAACAAAAGGGGGACCCCAATCGCAGAAAAACCAAAACGCTTGTTGTAAGAAGTAACTTTCAGAACGATTTCTCACAAGAAATAATGTTTTGGGGTAACGGGGAATCTTATGCAGTAATTGAAGAATGGGTGAAAATTTTTAAGGACGGAAAGATGGATGAATTGAAATGAATAGATTGATACAATATTCTCAACCAGTGTTCAACATAAATATATAAATCAAATGTATGCGTCTTCAAAGGATGGATTCTAGTTTGATTTGTTTGGAAATTAAAAATATGATGACCAAGTTGCTACTAGAAAGACAAAAATACTCGGTCCTTTGTTTCAATTTCAGATAATATGACAAATCTTTATCACTTTGTCCTTGTTCTTTTGCATTAAGTCTGAAAGTTGATCCTTATTTTAACTCGTCACATGCAATTCTTCTCCCATTCCTTTTTCCCATCTTCCATTCGTTCTTAAGCATGTTAAATCCATCTTACAAAGATTTTCTGCCATGGTTTCTTGGAAGAGATTAGCTAGAGTCATTAGTCATATTCAGATATGCCCCATAAGCTCATAAATGAGATCCAAAAATGAATGAATTTTTTATTCTTCTTAGAATGTTCCAAGTCATTATTTTATATTTGTTTATCCTAATTTTTGAAGACTCTTAATTTTGAGGGATCTATAAATTAAATTATATTCAAAGTTATCTCATCAGTTGAATTGAGTGAGAGCTTTTCACAATATATTTTTTTGAATTGAGCTTTTCACACTATTATTCATTTAATTTTACACGGAATGAAACCTAATACCTCTAATCCTAATCTTATCCCATATAGGCCCACCTTACCAATTAGACTACACGATGAACTGAGAAAGGTAGCCCACTCTCATTAAAAACAAAACAAAAAACAAAAAAAGACAAAAAGAAGAAGAGAAACACACACACCAATTTCTGCAAAAGCTCGTGTAATAGTTGTTGGTTAGTTCTCATGGTTTCTGCCATATCGGTATTGTTAAGAAAGAGAACTTTGTGATAATGTTCCTATAACACGCTTTTAAAAGCAATATTCCTCAAAATTTAATAGCAATTATTAGAAAGAAGCTTTTCAAAAAGTTTTGTCAAACATTTAATGCTAATAAAAACATGAACGGGCACCAAGACTTGGCAGAACGGGGCCTATCTTTCTATCATTCTTTCCCTTAAGTCCTTTATATTCTTTTTCTCAATCACGGGCTACATCTGGTTTATTATAAGCTCTCATTCTTTATTTCCTTTCAAAAAAATAAATTTAATCAATATGATGAAACCACTCTCATTTATCTTTAATTTGAAAATTTTAATTTTATTAAATTTCCATCTTATATACATAAATTTTGTGGCAAAATGTGGACATGAAAAATTAATAAACAAATGTAATTTTTATTGATTTGAAATAATTATTACAATTTTTAATAAATTCTTTAAATGAAGTATATAAATTCTTTTATTCAATTTTGAATTAAATTTCTATTAGTTAAAATTTAATTACACTAACACTCATTATCTAGAGTTTGTGGTTTAATTTTTGCAATTATTCTTTTCCTTACTCCAAAAATAAATTCTTTTCTGAAAGTTAAAGAAAAATAAGAAGAAGAAAGACTTAAAAGTTGCACTTGCAAATTATGTATTTTTGACAATTTTTTTTTTACATTCGAATTTTGTTTCCAATCTTACAATCATGTTTTCATGTCCCGTCGGAAGACCAATGTGTTACTTGTTTAATTTTGCATTTTATAGTGTATGATCAAGAACTTAAATACTTACAATGTGATTTTTTCTATTCTCCACCAACTATATATACAGAATCGTGAAAAAGCTTTCATCTTTCTCTATTTTTTACTTCTAAGGTAAATAAATTTGTGTCTCTTGTAGTTGGGCTCCCCCTGATTTTTTAAGACAAAAACTATTTTGTTGTGGAAAGCTAACAGCCAACTAATGCATAATTAATATAATGGAAAATTATGCAAGGCTATTACTCTTTTATTGGCTGTAACATCATTGAATGATTCTTGCTTCGTTCGAACTATTTTGAGGCCTGATTTTAAATTGAACTTTTAGGCCGAGCTTGGATTTTGAGGAAAAACAATGGGTGCAAGCCTCAAAAGCATATTTCAGAATATAGTTTATTGTAAAATAAAAAAAAATTTCAAAATAAAAAAAAAATATTGAAAGAGGCCTATACTATTTAAGACAACTCTGTGTAGCCATCTTATAACCAAGTCTCTGATTCTACATTAGATTTAGAGTGATCCTTGTATGTGATCTATGCTATCATCAATTCAAGGGTGATACTAAGTTATTCAGAGCTACGTACGTACAACCCTCTTAATTCATAAATTTATTGGTTTATAAACTTGGTGAGAAGACAAGGAATTAAATCCATGGAGAGAAAACTTATGAGAAAGCTTGTGGCGACCTTAATGATGATAGTATGCTTTGTTACGGTAATTGAAGATATGCATGGCAACGGTTCTGCTCAGCTTACAGATATAGAGCTCCTAGAAAAAGTTGTCACTTTCGAAGAAAAGATTCCCATTCCTCCCAAATTTCCCAAAACCCAAAATGCCAAAAAAAATATAAAAAAAGGTGGGTTCAAAGACGGCGGCATGCCCAGGTATGTGTGCCATGTTTCGTTTTGGATCAGGTGTTGCAATGTTTGCAATCTGTAATGCTCTTAATTTATATTACGTAAAATAATTTTTTTTTTAAATTATTATTTTTGTAATTAGATATTTTTTTTATAAAGATACATAATTTAATTTTTTATTATGAGAATAGATATATATAAGATTTTTTATGTATACACAATATACAGATCAAATATTTTTAAAAATATAATAAAAATTTATTAAATATTAATATAATTATTTTAAGTAAAACAATAATTTTTTTAATTAAAAATATACTTGCTTTTAGTAAAACATAATCCTTTTTAAACAAATAAAAATATATTTGTTTATAACAAAATATTATTAATGAAAAACAAAAATTACAGGATGTTATATTCTTCCCCACTTAAGAAATTCGATCTTCAAATTTCAGCCCATCCTACCACATCTAGGGAATGAAATCAAGGCATAATTCAAAGTTACCAGCCTTATTACTCAAATAATTGGGGATATTTTTTTCTATATAACATCTTTACTTTTTAAAATGTCTCTTCACTTGAGTGATTTTACCATATAACTTAACCATAAGGATTTCTTTCATCCATAAATTTTTCACTTGTCGATCAACAATAAACATCAATTGTACCCATAGTTAAGCCAAATTTTTATCCAATTGAATTTTTTGAAATTAAGTAACATAAGAAGAATCTAATATGTACTTCTTTCGAAACCTCATTACCTCTTTCATTGGTGATTTCTTTAAAAATATGTGGTCACCAACTGATAATTTCTAGTGCTTAACATATATGATTCCTTTAGACTTTTGACCTGTATTGAATTATTTGTATTCATTTTCTAATCAATTTCACTTTATATCCTCAAGCTTGCATGGATTATCTATGGATCGATATTAGAAAACAGATTCATAAAAGAACATATTCACATCCATATTAGGGTAACTATCTTTTCTTATTTCAGACTTCTATCAAGTCATCTTTGATTCTTACATGTCATCATCATCCCATTAATAGCATCATCTGAATCTATCATATATTTTTATCCTAAAATCTATTAATCAATATGTTAAACATACGTAGCAATAAATCCACTAATTCTTTTTAACGTTTATGTACCATTGGCATATGTATAATAATTCTACTTACCTCATCACAGTAACTTTATACCTTCTTATTAACACCAATAAATTCATTATCAAAAATTTCAAGTCTTTCTCTATCATATTCAAAAGTACCTCATTCTAACTTATGTCAATCCCATTTAATTCACCCAATCATTTCAAGAAGATTTTTCTCAACAATTACTCATACATGAATTCTCAATTTCAACATAATTCGCATGCTAAATACTAGATTAACCCTTAACACAAATATCTTGGTCACTTTGCATTATTTTCGGACATGATTCTCAAAATATTCTCCATATTTTCAAATTCGGAGTTCAAAGATTAATTTGAATCCTATTTCCCATATTTTATTCCTCAAGAACTTCAACATCACTAATTCACTTGATTACATTCCTCAAAGTAGCATAAGGCCATCATCCATCCACTCCTTTCAAAATATCTATTACTTTAACCTACTAACCAATTGAACACCATAATAATTGAGTTTCAAAGAAAAGAAATTAACCTTCCTTATAATATGAAAAAAAAATCTTATATTTAATACCAAATATTAATGTAGGACAATGCAGCAGAAAATGTGGAATACTTAATAGAGCATGGTGCCAAAATAGGAAGTTAGAAATTTGGACAAAGCATTGAAATAAAATTAAAATCGGTGGCTGTAATTCTTGAAAAATTGTAAAAAAAATATAGCTGTTATATCGGCAAAAATCAGTGGCTGCAAGGTTTGAATATACATGCCAAAATCTACTTTAAATCTGTTGGTATTCGGTGGAAAGATAGTACATGAAAAAAAAATATTTCTGAATTTATAAAAACTTGTGAAAATCAAAGAATATGTAGTTAACTGGTAGGATGCAGTTGATTGCTTCAAAATAAATATAATCAATCAACTGTAAAATAATCAGTCCAAATTAAATTTTCTCAAAATAGCTAATCGACTTAATAATACCGATAGTCGACTGGCAAGAACATTGGAAAAACAAAATAAATCATTTGATTGTCCCTCTTCAACAACTAACTTATTTGCATTTTAACTATTTTTTTTACAATTACGCCTATCACTTACAACATCCTTACAAGAATCAAGACATCAATGCTTCATCAAGGACAATAAGGAAAAGACAAATTTCTGGTGATATTCTAACTTTATTCTCTTTATATGCCTAATATGAGCGACTATTACAACTACTGTACATATACATGCTTGCCGTCATTTTTGAAAATTTCACCATCAATTTAGCTAATATCCACCAATCACTTACATACTGTTCTAATTATTCTCAGCTTATTCATATAGCTATCATAAGTATGCCATTCTCTGAGTTCTATAAATGCACACGTTAATTTCTTTATTTTCATACTCCAAGTTAAAGTGTGTGCAGCTATGGAGGGAATCACATTTCGTTAATTTCGAAATATTTATGTCTTTTGTGGTTCTAGTCCTGGAAAAGATGGAGAGTATGTGAAAACTGCACAAAACCTGGGTATGGTACTAGCCAGGAGAAAAATTCATTTAGTTTATGGTGGAGGTAACCGTGGATTAATGGGGTGTGTGTCTACAGCTGCTCATGTAGGAGGATGCTAAATTCTAGGTATTATTCCTACAGCTCTAACTGCATCTAACATCGTAGGAAAGACAATTGGGGAAGAATTTAGGGTAGCTTCCATGCATGAGCGCATGGCTAGAATGATGAGCAATGCTGATGCCTTCATTGCCTTACCAGGGGGTTTTAGTACTTTAAAAGAATTTTTTTAAATAGTTTCTTGGGCACAACTAAATATGCATCACAAACCGATAAGTTTGTTAAATGTTAACTACTTTTTTGATAGTCTGTTGTCTTTTCTTGATCATGCTATGGAACAAAAGTTCATCTCACACTCAGCACGATGAATTCTCATCTCGGCTTCAAATGCTGAGGAGTTGATTGATGCTTTACAAGCATATGTTCATGTACCTGATCTAACTAGGGCTCAAATAGAATGGATAGCAGACAACCGTAGGAAGTGCAAATTGGATTTGAATCTTCATCTTTAGATGTGGTAAAACGTAGTTATTATTGTACCACTTTTACTTTCTTAAAGTTTATTTGGATACCATTTTTACCAATCATACTCCCTTAGAGTTGGTAAAACTATCTTTGAATGTTGCTTATGATCCTCTGAACTTTTGAAATATTCGAGTATATCATTAATAAATATAATGATCCAGGAATGGCCTAATTCCTATTCATTAAATCTATGAATGCAACTAGGATATTTGTCAAACTAAATACCATAACCAAGGACTCATAATGCCCATAATGAGTCCTAAAAGAAAATTTTCGTACATCCTATTCTCTTATCCTCAATTAATGTTACTCATATCTCAAATCAAATTTTGAAAAACATTGAGCATCTTGTAACTGATCAAATAGATCATTTATACAAGGTAATGGGTATTTATTCCACACTGTCACCTTATTCAATTGTCTATAATTTATGCATAGTCATAGTGAATCCATCTTTCTTTTTCACAGATAGAACTAGAGCACTCCAAATAAAAGTACTAGGGTATTTAAATCCCTTATCTAACAAGTCTTGTAATTAATGATTAATTTTTTTTTAAATTCAATCGATATCATTCTATATAGGGATATAGATACTAGTTGGGTTCCAAGAAATAAATCAATATCAAATTCTAGTCAGGGGTAATCTAAGCAATTCTTCTGAAAACACATCAGGAAATTTCCTAATTACTGGAACCTGATCTACATTAGTATACTTTATATCAACATCTCTCACAACTGCTAAATATCCTTAGCACCCCTTTTTTGTAATAACTTATGGTCGCTAAAGGTGAAATTAAATTACTGGGTGCTTGCTTCCATGATTACTCATTACTTGCAACTCCTTTACTAACATTTTCTGCTATTGATGATATTTTTATACTGTATCAGCTAGATCCCACTTCAAAACACTTAAACAAATTCAACCTATTGTGACTTTATTCTTTAACATGCTTATGCAATATCTTAACAATCAATCATGGAAAACTTATGTCTATCCAAGAGCCCTTCACATGAATTACCCATTTTGTATACCTCAAATTTTAAATTTCTATGGGCAAACCTTCCTTTCTCATAATGCTTGTACATAATATTATTGAAAACTAAACTCTCTTCGAATTCCTTATATTAACAAAATATATCATTGAAAATATTATCTTCATAGATTCTCCGCTTTCAAATTCAATCCAACCCACAACTTACCAAATCCATTCATATATATAGATTCCAACTCATCCATTCAAAAAGAGATTTAAATCTATTTTTAAAACACTCACGTTATTTCAAATCAATATCTTGAAGTTAACAATCTCGATCACATCTTAACCCACTATTAATATTATATTAGCCATTTGTCATATTGTTTCACATAAGCAAATCAAACAATCAATTCAAACCTTCTCAACATCCAAACAAGCCATTCGCTTTGTGTTCAGATAGAATTTTTCTTATTTTCAGCTACTTTCCCAAGAGGTTTCTCTTTATCACTTTTCGTCAAAACAAGTTCAAAAGTTAAACTAGTAGTCCACACACAAAAGGTACCATCTAGGACATACGCATAGATGTTTAAATCTCGCATATCTAAGGAAAAGAGTTAGAAGAAAGAAAATGATAACACCTTATAGAATTCTACAACAGCACCGTGAGTATAAATATGTCTGTAGTTACATACCCATACTCAAAGTCCTACTACATAATTTTTTACTTTGTTAGCCACAAGGAAACCTAATACTCTGATACCAACTTGTAACGCTCCCAATTTACGTTACGTAAAATAAACTTTTTTTTAAAATTATTATTTCCGCAATTAGATATTTTTCATAAAGATATATAATTCAATTATTTATCATAGGAACAGATATATATAGGATCTCTCATGTATACACAATATACAAATCAAGTCTATAAACATCAAAGTACAGTAGAAAGTATTCTGCCTGTAGCGTTCAAAGCACTCTAGAATACAAACATAGTATAATTCAAAGACTGTGAGTCTTGGAAGCAATGTTGACTCACCCAGAGAATATATCACCTATCTGCCGAATCAGACTATGATATTCTTATCTGAAAAATATGAAAATATCGTGTAGTGAGTTTGACAACTCAGTGAACAAATAATTCCTCCTATGACCTCTTAGATCAGCATATGGATGTATTTATATTTTAAAATATATCACATAGAAAATACAGTTCAGAAGTACATTCATATGGGACCCGTATTTCAAATATTCTCAAATCAAAGGATATTCAGATATCCAAAACCATATGCTGCATGGTATGATCATTAAACAAATGTTGTTATGCTCAGTTGTATAAGTTATAGTAAAATATTAAGATTTAGAGATAAAACCATTATTTTTAATGCACCTGCCTCACTTGGCAATCTGATCAATGCAATGAAAATATAAGTCATTTGCTATACGCATAGTGACCTCGACCACAGTCACAATAAGTGATCAGGGAATGTAAGTACATCACCGTCCTGCCCCTCCACATTATTACTGTCACCCAGTTGGAGCGGCCCTCCCCCGGCTCACTCAGGCTAATAAGGCGTCCCCTATTCGGTACTGTCACAAGCTATACAACCAGTCGATATTTGATGAGTGAGTTTTATAACCATTAATTAAATACTTTCATCTTAATTCTTTGTCATGTTTAAGCACTTATTTTTCGTATTCATCTTTAGTTTTATGCATCTTCTACAGATGGAGAAAAAAAAATAGAAAATTGACTCAATTGGAGAAATCAAAGTTAAATTGTGGTTCTTTGATAATTATGTTTATAGATCAAGCGATAACAATGAATTCATTAAGGATGGTTGAGTAAGGAGCATTATCTTTTTTACTCTTGAGACGCATCCTAATGGATATATTTAATCTTGATTTATGACTATATAAGATTCAAGAAACCTCAAATGTGAAAAATCTGTGTGCTGTTTGTTTTTCTGTTCGATCTTACTCCAGTATTTTAATCATAAATAATAAATTACATATCCAATATATATTAAATTTGGCAAGTGACTTACAATTTTCTACAACTTTCATGTTTACGTGATCAGCTAATTTGGACGGTAAAAGGGCGAAAATTGGGCTAGAAGAAAATCTGCTTGCTGTCTAGCCCAACCTTGCTGTAGTATTTGAGCCGTATCTCATAAAATACGCAGTCAATGTACACGAAATTTGGTAGGTAGATAGCCGACACAATTACTTACAACTTTTATTTTCACATGGGCAACAAATTCGGTGGCTATCAAGGAGGAATATCATAATCACTTTCGGTGGACATAGTGGAATTCAACCTGCCAACTTTAGTGCAACTTGTTTTGTCACTTACCTCATTAGTTGTATCTATAAATAGAGGGGTCTTGTGAGCTAAAGGGGGGGTCAAAAATTAGCTGAAGAGAGTGTAGTTTTGAGACCATAAATTTCATTTTTTAGTATTATAATGTTCTTATTTTCTTTAGATACTTTGTTATCCCTTCATAATATCATCATGCTTGTTCATCTTCATTTTTGCTTTCTTAATTTGACTATGGAGAACTAATCTCCTTATGTTAAGGTAAAGGGTGAAACTCTTGGTGTGAGAATAATAATTAATCTAACTCTTAATCTTAATGTTTATTTTTGATATTATATTTACCTTCTTATTTCTTTTCTCATGTTACTTCTTAATGGCTGGTTTTATCAGACCGCCGATTTCTTATTATTTTTATTGACTGGTTTTACTAAACTGCCTATTTCTTGTTATATTATGTTATTGTGCTTATTTTCTTTCTTCTTATTTCTTGTTATTTTTAATTGGCTGATTTTACTAAACCGCATATTTCTTGTTATATTATGTTATTGTGCTTATTTTCTTTCTTCTTATCTCTTGTTATCTTATTGGCTGGTTCTATCAAACCTCCTATCTCTTAGTATGTTTATGGTTGGCCTTGCCACCTATCTTTTGTTATGTTTCTTCTTCATACCTCTTTTCATTCTAATATTGTAAAGTGTGAACCTTGATACATTGTAGACAATTTTTGGCACAATAAATTCTTGAATCAATCTTGATTTATTGTAGACAATATAATAATTGACACAATGTATACTTGAATCCATTTTACAAGCATGTATTAATGATGTAAAAGGAGGTAAATATAATTCATGTATAAACAAAAGTGAGCTCAAAGTAATACATTTTTCGATTGGAACCTTATTCATGTGAGGATTCCAATTGAGTGATAAAAGAGTTAAATTTATCATTACTCATACCAGGAGTGGATCTCCTAACCTTAGCATTCTTTTACCTTGAATACATTTCAATTTAATTTGAGTACATCAATTCATTGCACACTTGATTTAATATTCTCCTCACAAAACAAATATTTTGACAATTAGGTTAGAGTTATTTATTTGGATTCAAATTAGAGTTTCCTATCAATTGGCAATCCTCGTGGGATCGACCTTACATACCATTAAATCTGTATTCCAACATATTCGTGCGCTTGCGAGTTTAATTAAAACAATAACAATATTCATCCATACATATAAATACATGTAAAATTATCAAGCAACTCGCCACGAACTTTACGTTTGCCATTCGATCTCATTTATAATATGATAAGCATCATTTTTATAAGTATATAACTTTACAAATCAATGTATCGTGCACATAATATTCACTTTATCAAATAATGATAAATACATTTAGAACCACATATTCAATGAGTTCCAAAATCTATTTCTAAAACCATATTATTCTTGAACTATGTGCCAGTTTGTAAGTATAACAGATATTTTAACACATTTAATAAACTTATAATAGCATAAATAATTTATAAACAGAAACAATAATACATTTCAAATAATGATAAATACATTTAGAACCACATATTCAATGAGTTCCAAAATTCATTTCTAAAACCATACTCTTCTTGAACTATGTGCTAGTTTGTAAGTATAACAGATATTTTAACACATTTAATAAATTTATAATAGCATAAATAATTTATAAACAGAAACAATAATACATTTATAGTTCAAGAAGAGCATGGGGCAAGTCATAGAAACAAATTATTTACTCACAGAGTAGGGCTGCTAGTTGGACAGCCCTAAAATGTACTTTTTCAATCTCTATTTAATCAAATAGACTTCGAAAACATATCCGGAGGATCCAAAAGTCAAGAAAACAACTCCGAGAATTTGGTCACTATTTATCGCCGAAAATACTATTCACCAAGAACAAAAAGTTGATAGATAGTTGAAAAATTTCATATCCTAAGGTTTATCTAACTCTTTAATCCATCTACAGTGTCAGAATTTCAATTGGAGGTCTTTAAATAAGAGTTTTAGAATTTACCTTTTTCTGAAATTTTCTACTTCAGATTTTTGGCAATTTAACGGTTGATTTAAAAAATTGATCGGTCAAAACCGTAGTATTCTTCGTCCTAAATCTAGTAGCACCCTTAGTTTTCAGATCGAAAGCCAATAGACACTCCAAATTTAGAGAAAAAGTTAAAAATTACTATTCACTCACTATTCATCTTCTTTTTCTTTTTCAAAATTTGCAGAAGTGCCATCTCCCTTTTACGTTCCCTTCCCCTTATATTTTTTTTATAATAATAATTATTATTTAATAATTGAATAATATGATTTTTTTTATATAAATTCATATAAATTTCGTTTTTTATCCTAAAATATTTCAAAAATTTCTAAAAATTTACATTCTCATAAACCTTTAATTAAATTCTTAAATCATGATTTTTTTTAATTAAAATCGTAATAAACAAATCATTAAATAAATATATTTATACATAATAAAAGAAAAAATATTTCTAAAAATACAACAAAAATTTATTAAATTCTAATATAATTATTTTAAGCAAAAGAATAATTATTTTAATTAAAAATATATTTGTTTATAACAAAACATTATTAATGAAAAACAAAACTTATGGGATGTTACACAATCTATGTCCTGGGCAAATGAGTTTATAAAAGTTTTTGTTAGGTTGTTTATGAAAATACTGTAAACTAGTTGCTATCATGTGTTTTTTTTTTTTTTTTATAAATGAGACATTATATTTATAAAGTGTACAATATAGTTTCTAAATATGGTTCGACAGGGATATTAATATGAAGTTTTTTTTGTTAATGTTATACTATAGGTTTATAAATCTAAGTATATTTATGAAAAACTCATGTGTACAACTTATTATGATCTGTTGTAATTTATGTTATTTATTCATTAAGTCGTAAGACTCATCATCTATCTATTTTTTCTCTGTTTCAGATAAAGTGTAAAGATCAAAGTAACACAATGAAAGTGGTGGAAGGATAGGCTGATCGGGTGAGTCCAACTTGCTCTTGAGCTTCATTTTATATGTTTAACTATCTGATTATTGGTACTCTAGAGTTGTTCCATTATTATAGGTAGGATCCACTTTTATAATGCATAGCCATGTGTTGTTTTATTATAGAGGTTTTGCATAAATGAAAGTATAACAAATTTTTAATTGTATTTAAATTTAGAGTTTGTGAATTGTTACTAAACATTTCTACTTAAATATTTTCTATAAATTTGAAAGTTATATTTTGATATGTATTTGGAACGCAAAATATCTATAATGAGTTTGGTTTATGTAAAATTGGATATTTTTGTGAGTTATCTAAAGTTAGATCTTTATTTATATTTTAACTGTTTATAGTTTTTTGACATTTAAAGATTTTTATTTTGTAGTTTAACTAATAAAGGATTTAAACTCGATATTTGTTTTATGTGAAAGGAAAGATTTTCACTACTAATTTAATTTATGTTTATATTTTAAACGAGAAATAGTTTTGATAAAATTTTGTTTGTCCATGGTTTTAAATGTATGAAAACTTTGTTTTCTACTCTATGCTCCTGTTAAATTAGGCTAGGCTAACATGGTGAGTTAATCCTTATTCGTATACCGATTACGTGCTCTGAAATTAGGTTATGAAAGTGCTAATTTGGCCTTAAACTCTAATTATAAGGAAAATAAAAGGAAGAAGTATAAGGAAGCTACATATACAACATCTTAAAAGAAACACTAGAAGAAACACTAAAAGAAATTGAATGAATTAAAAGATATTGGTTATTTATTATGTAAAGTTTAAGGGGATAAGAAGAAGCAATGCAGTAGTTATCATGCATGGCATGCTAAGAAAGTATGCTTCTTAATTTGATTTATTTTAAAATTAATTTAACTTTAATATCTAGACATACATGATAAATAGATTCTGGAACAACTCACATTAATGTATTCATGCAGAGTTGTGTAAGTTGCCAAAAACCAAATGGTGCTGAAAGATATATCTATATGGGCGATAGCGAGATAGTGCAAGTTGAAGCAATAAAATAATTTAGATTATTGTTGAAAATTGAAATTTATTTGGATATTAATGAGGCATTTACTTGTTTTTAAATGACCAAGCAATAAATTTTTTTTCAATAGAAATAAAAGGAAAAACAAAATTTTTATCTAATATCACTTGTATTTTTTATGAAATAAAAAAAGTAGAAATATAATAATATAATATTATATAAGAATATTTTAGTTAAAAATATATAAGTAAACATTGAAATAATATGATAAGTATTTGAATATTTCAAATAGGTTTAATTGTAGTCCACATTTTAATTTTAAAGGAGATCTTAAAATACAAAAGAGGGAACAATATTTCTCTTTTATATTTAATTTGTCAATATCAAAATAATTATTATAAGAGGTATAAATCTATACTTATAAGACTCGTTTGGAGAGCATAATATGATAGGATAAGATATGATAGCGAATAGGATAATACTAGAATAAGATATAGGCCTAATAGCTCCTATCTTATCCTGTGTTTGATGTGCAACAAGATAGACATTATGCTATCCTATCATGTGTTTGTAGTAAATAAGATAATGGTAGGATAGGATAAGAATAGTATAAAATGACAAAATTACCCTTATAATAAAATTGCATATATACTTATTTAAAATTAATTTTAATCTATAAATTAATATATCATATAGACTACTTCACAATAATATAACTAAAAAAATTATTTAATTGTATGCTATTTAATTTAGTTGTAATATAACCATTTAGAAAGTTAAACAATATAAAATCATTATCATCTATAAATTTCATCAAATCATTGTCATTCGTATATTTATATAAAATTATTGTCAATACATAAGTTTCATCAAGTTATTGTTCATCTATTCATTGTCTCCATCATTTTTACATTTTGCCTTCTTTCTGTTTTTAAGAGGAGGTTCCTCCATGAAAAAATCATCTGCTTGTTCGCTTGAGGCTTGATCAGAATCACTACTATCATCATCAGATGCATACTTTGATTTACTTTTTTGAGCATTTTTTTTCTCGCGTGTTTTCCTCAAATGTGCTTCCTAAATTGTTTCTGATTTTTTATCTTTGTTTTCCAGAATACGTTTGCTTATGTCCTCCAAACCAGTATTAAAGGTGACCTCCATGTCTTGTCCATCCTCTTTAATGTCTCCATCTGCATCCTCACCAGTTTGGAGTAAAGCACGATACTTTTCTTGTTTCATAGTCTTTTATCAGGCTGACCCTCTATCTCATTGTTATCCTTATCATCATCACTTTCACTCACATCAAAAGCCAAGAATTCCTTCAACTCCAACTCAGGAAAAGGAGAAAAAAAGGGGAGGAGGAAGGGAGAAAAAGAAGCCAGTTTCAGCATGACGCATGTCATAGAAAAAAAATGCACTTATCTATACATGAAAACAATACATAAGAACATCTGTTCTTTCCCATCTCATTGTTTACGATGCAGTTGCATAACAACAAACAGAAAAATGTATCAAATACAAGGGTATTGCAAGTTGTTAGGGCTTGCATGCATGTTGATATATAAAGATGTAGTTCATGCATTTTATGTACAAAGACATGTATGATGCGGATCTGTAATACCATCACATAACAACCTAAAGTTTTAGATGTTGCACAAAAATAAAAGAATACATAGTTCTGATAAAAGCAGTGCTACTTTTTCAAATTTATTAATAAATATTACATTAAGGTAGTAATTGGAATTACTTACAACAATACACCTCTAAAAATGAGACTAGCAATATTATTCTTAGGTACATTTTCAACTGATAATACAAAAAACAAAAATCCACTAATTATACCATTTATAAAATTTTAATTAAGAACACTAGTAGAAATACATGAAATAATGGAAGATGAATACTCAAAAGTACTAAACTAACATCATACAAGGTAATACACCTCTAAAAATGAGACTAGCAATATTATTCTTAGGTACATTTTCAACTGATAATACAAAAAAAATCCACTAATTATACCATTTATAAAATTTTAATTAAGAACACTAGTAGAAATACATGAAATGATGGAAGATGAAGACTCAAAAGTAATAAACTAACATCATACAAGGTTCTCCTGTAAAAGGAAGAAAGATCATTCACAACATTTTAAGCAGGTTCAAAAAAGCACACTAACCTCCTCATCATTGAATTTCCTTTTCAACGTCTTTGCACGAAGAGGTTCATTTTCATCCCAAGAAATCTGAACTTTAGTATGCTGAAGTGCACGAGTATAGAAATATTTGTATTCATAGTTTGCTAGTGCCTGGACAAAGGAAGAACTCATTATCTGCCAATTACTGCATTAATTCATGATTACACTATCTCTCTAATTTCATTAGCTTAAATAATGAAGACTATGATTCTAAATAGCCCAATTCGTTCACTAATTGCTTCTCAGACTCTGTTGCATACTGATACTATATATGTAAAAATAAAGACCAATTAAGACCAGATGATATATACCTCAGTTGCAACATCACAAGGTGGGTGCTTAAATTCCATAGAGTCAGGAATAAACCGTAAATCAAGTGCATTAGATGATTGTGTAAACTCAAGCCCATCACACTCTTTATAAATGTAATTTGCTGTGGTACTTGAGTCACATTCCACAACAGCATGATAGTACCTGGAAAGCCAGAGAAAGAATCAAGTTAAACAGGGATTAAATAACCATGAAGTGAGGAGCATTTCAGACGATATACCTACACCAATCAAAAACTTAGCCGCAAAGAATTCTTTGAGGAGCTCAGACTACAACGTCACTTTCTAATTCATAAATTTCTTCCAAGTCGACGAGAAACCAAACCAAAAAGAATTTATGGCATTTTTTGTTTTTATTTTTCTAAGCAGTAAACTATTCAAATTGGAGTTAGGAAATTCCAAACCAGTACCTACATACCAGGCCCTTCCTGATCGTAAAACTCCCCATCTACACTTTCATCTAAATCTATAGACTACTCCAACTCACTCGCCTCTTTCAAGTCTTTCGATTCGGATGATTCTGAGTCCCATCCCGCATTATCCCCCAATTTCACCAATTCTAGTCTTTTTTCCTCCTTCTCATCCTCTTCATTGCTTCTCTCCTCTACTTCATCTTCATTTTCTCGTTCTTCTTTTTCTTCAATTTTGTAATAATGGTGCAGGGAACTCTGTTGTGAATTTTGCTTCTTCGGCTTCCCTCTCTTGTCAACCGGAGCCGCGGATGTTAAGAAATTCTTGTCAGTGAACATATAGTCAAAGCGTGAGTCGATCGCCACCTTCATTTTGTGCTTCAGAGCCTCCTAAAATTGGGGATCCGTGTGTAAAGAAGAAAAACGAGGATCGGTGATGACCTTGCAACCACCAGCACCAGCACCGGCGTTTTCTTCTCCATGACTAACAGGTTCTACAGCTGAAGGATCCGAATGCCTTGGAGAAGCTGGGGCGAGGCGAGGATGAGGAATGATGAGGTCGAGGGTGAGAGTGAGGGTGAATGAGGAAAAAAAATTTATATATTATCCCGTTGATTTGACTTTCCCTTGGATATAACTTTTGACTTAGGGGTTATTTAGTTAAGAGGAGAGGAGGTGAGTGGAGGGATTTTAATGGAAAGGATGGGAGGAGAGGAAAAATAATATTTTTTTTGTTTGATTTAGTTTAAGAGAAAGGGAGGGGAGGGATAATAATTTTTTTATTTGGTTTGTAAGAAAAAGAGAAGAAAAATAAAATAATATGATCATTATATTCTTATTATTTTTTTATTAAAATTTTTGGTTGAGAGACTTGATTTTATTGGCTTTTTATTTTAAAAAATGTTTTTACATTTTTTTTATCTTAAAAGAAACGATTAATTTTGAAATTAGAACCTTTCAGTGCCTCCAAATTCTCCCACTTTTGGAGGGGAGGGATTTTGGGAGCTCAAAAATCCGTCCTCTCCCCTCCAAAAGCTTTACCCAAAGGTAGCGTTTAGTTCAGGGAAAATTTTATTTTTAGGAAAGTTATATTTTCAAGAATTTCATTCTCAAAAAAGTAAAATAGATATGTTTGGTTATCACTTACTTTCCTAGAAATATTTATCAAAATTCCCATCAACTATAAAAATTATCTCAGAATAGTGATTTTTTTTTTGAAAGTGATGATCTTCTTTTAGATCCACAAAACAAAAGAAAAAAAAAGATTTTCTCTTCTATTGTGGTAATATATTACTTAAGTGTCATCATAATACAGTCCAACGAAAACAAGCATGCCAAAAACCATTTCCAATCCAATTTTGATGAAAGAAAGTCTCAAATGTGTCATGCATATCATGATATTTTTGTAGAAACTTCCCAAGATTTACACCAGTATCATACTAGTGCAGGCACGGGTATGACTTATCAAAGAGCTAATAAAAGATAAGAGAAGCAGTTCCAATAGAAATATCTCAACAGGCATAATCATAAGGAAAACAAAATGATCAACTTCTACAAAGGTTCATGCCAAGAAAAGCTGGTAAGAGTTTAATACCCATTAAACAAAACATATATATTAACGAGACCATCAAATTGCACTCTTCAGCATATGTGAAAAAAAGTGATATTTTTTTATTCAATTCTAATTATTCTAAGACAGCTGACATGGAATGTTAGCAATCACAACAATAATAGCTCAAATTTATTTATTTTGGCCACTACGTATATGTTCATTCTTTTGTTCCTCTTTTACCATATGTTGAGCAGTTTTCAATATTCTTAACAACTCACAGTGTCAACACAACAACAATGCATTGCGACAGAACAATTACAATACTTGGTTCATCAGTTGAAATGAACATGGTAACATAAATCCACTTAGACAACAACCAATGCATTTAACAGACAATAAGCAACAGCAAAACAACAATCCAAGCCTATCTTGTAACAAAAACAAAAAAGTGTAGAAGAGATGCCCAAGAAGATGGTCTCGTGAAAGAGTGCAGAAAACCATCACAATCCAAAACAACATCATGGAAGCCATTGTGAATATCAGCAAAATTCAAACCAGCAGAAATCACCGAAGGAAGGAGCAAAAATCAGAGAGTGCAGAAGAGTAGAAATCACTGAAATCTCAGCTTGTAGGCAGACAATGGCAGGAAGGAGCCTGAGAGTGTAGAGGAGCAAAAATCTGAGTGCAGAGGAGAAAAAATCAGAGAGTGCAGAGTAGCCAACAAGATAGTCTCGGGCATAGGAGGAGATGCCCAGGTCTCGCAGGAAGGAAGACGGTCGCAGTGCAAGAGAGATGGTCTTGTGGGTGGGTTGTGGGAAGTCTGGAGTTTCTTGGGAAAGTTTTATTCCCACCTTAACCGGTGGGAATAAAACTTTCCAATGCTCTGTGTAATTTATATTCCTGAGAAACTTTGTTTTCTAGGAACAAATATGTATACCTTATAACAAATATGGTAATCTTTTTTTTCTTAAACTTTTTTGGGAAAGTTAAAATTATAATTTCAACCAAACGCCTCCAAACAAGGAGGTCTTAAAAATTCCCCTCCCCTCCATTCCCCTCAAACCAAACAATTCTTTAAAAACAGAATATGATAACACGAAGGATATTTTTATCCTATCTTATTAATCTATCAAACATAAGATAAGAATAAGATAAGATAATTTTATTCTATCCTATTACTTATCAGATCTACCAAAGGAGCCTATAGTGTCATAAGTTATACAACTTTAATATTTAAAATTATTACAATAAAAAAGTAAGGAGTTTGATTAGAAAATAAAGACATATTTGGTAAGATTATTTTTTTATTGAAAATAAAAAATAATTATAAAAATGTGTTTGATTAATATATATATATTTTAAAATATTTTTTGAATTTTTAAATATTCTAAAAATATTAAAAATACATTCGTAAAATTTTTAGTACTTTAATGTATTATAACAAGATTATTTTTATAATTATTTTAATTTTATTAAAATATAGTTAAAAAAATAATTATATAACTAAAAAAATAATAAATAAAAAAATAAGACAAAAAAGATTTTCACAAAGCCGGTTCAGTCTAAAACTTTTACCCCAAGGACGTCGTTTTCTCCTCCTTCCTTCCCTTCTTCCCTTCTTCCATGCCAGGCATCCCCTTCTCTATGCTTTGCCTGCGCTACAATAAACCCTAAAATATTAGAGGGAGCCAGAGTGAGAGATTGAACATGAGTTCAACCACCTCCTCGTCCTTCCAAAGCCCTTCTTCATCAGAAACCCAAATCCTTCAAAAGATAACCACTGTTCTCACCTCGGAACAAACCCCACTTCACACCCTCAATCCCTACATTCCCCACCTCAATGTCAGCCTCGTCCTCTCTATCCTCTCCTCCAAAGCTCTTAGTTCTCGCCCTGCTACCCTTTTCTCTTTCTTCAAGTGGCTTCAGATGCATGCACCCACCATTGTTTCCCAGAGCCCAGAACCTCTCATCACTCTCCTCCCCCGTCTCTTCCGCTACAACAAGTTTTCCGATGCCAAGTCTCTTCTTTTGTCCTTCATTTCTGATGATCGACACCACGCTCTGCACAGCTTGATTCTTCGACCCAATCGAAGCCTGTCCAGAATTTCAAAAGCCATGCTCGATACTTCTATCGGGGCTTATGTTCAAGTCGGGCAACCCCACCTTGCCCTTCAGATTTTCAAGAAGATGAAGCGTCTCCGGTATCAACCCAAATTGCTCACTTGCAATACGCTTTTGAATGCGTTGGTAAGATACCCATCTTCACATTCTACTTTGTTGTCCAGAGATATATTTAAGGATGCCGTTGAACTGGGGGTGAACCCGAACACCAACACATTTAACATATTGATATACGGATATTGTGCGGATAATAAGTTCAAGGAAGCTGTTGAGCTTATGAATAAGATGGGTGAGTTTGGCTGTTCACCTGATAATGTGACTTATAACACAATATTGAATGCACTTTGTAAGAGAAGTCAATTAACTAAGGTGCGGGAGATGTTACTTGAAATGAAAGATATTGGCTTATTTCCAAATAGGAACACATATAATATTTTGGTCCATGGATATTGTAGATTAAAATGGTTAAAGGAAGCTGCTCAGGTTATTGAGTTGATGACACAGAATAATATGTTGCCAGATATTTGGACTTACAATACAATGATCAGGGGTTTGTGTGATGAAGGTAAGATTGATGAGGCTATTAAGCTTAGAGATGAGATGGAGAATTTAAAATTGATACCTGATGTTGTTACTTATAATACTTTGATTGATGGGTATTTTGAGTGGCGCGGCAGTGTAGAGGCATTTAAATTAATTGAGGAAATGAGGGTTAAAGGAATCCAACCAAATGCCGTGACTCATAATATAATGGTTAAGTGGTTCTTTAAGCAAGGTAACATTGATGAAGCAAACAAGGCTGTAAAGAAGATGATAGATAGTGGGTTTTCTCCAGACTGTTTTACTTATAATACAATGATTAATGGTTATTGTAAAGCAGGAAGGTTTGTAGAAGCATTTAGGATGATGGATGAAATGGGAAGGAAGGGATTGAAAACTGATACTATCACTCTTAATACCATATTACATGCTCTGTGTGCAGATAAGAAACTTGATGAGGCAGATGAGTTAGCTATGATGGCCAGGAAACGAGGTTATATTCTTAATGAAGTAACTTATGGAACTCTAATCATGGGATACTTTAAGGATGAACAAGCAGACAAAGCTCTGAAACTCTGGGATGAGATGAAGAAGAAGGGGGTCATTCCTAGTGTTGTCACCTATAACACATTAATTAGAGGGTTATGCCTGTCTGGAAAATCTGATCTAGCTGTAGAGAAATTAAATGAGCTTCTAGAGAAGGGTTTGGTCCCTGATGAAACTACATACAACATAATTATTCATGGTTACTGCTTGGAGGGAGTTGTGGAAAAAGCATTTCAATTCCACAACAAAATGGTTGAGAATTCGTTCAAGCCCGATATCTTTACATGTAACATTCTTCTTCGTGGACTTTGCAGGGAGGGCATGCTTGAGAAGGCCCTTAAACTTTTTAACTCATGGATCTCAAAAGGGAAGCTTGTTGACACTGTCACATACAACACATTGATATCTTCCTTTTGCAAAGAAGGGAGACTTAATGATGCGTTTGATCTAGTGAATGAAATGGAAGGAAAAAAGTTGGGACCTGATCAATATACTTATAATGCCATTGTAAGTGCACTTATTGATGCTGGTAGAACTGAGGAAGCAGACAATTTCATGTCAAAACTTAAAGAGGCAGGACAGGATGTGAAAATGCTTGACACTTCACCAGAGCCTGATTCAGGTACTATAATATACTCAGATCAGATAAGTAATTTGTGCACTCAAGGGAAGTACAAGGAGGCAATGAAATTGTTTGAAGAATCAGAAAAGAAGGGAGTTACTGTAAATAAATATACATGTATCAAGCTAATGGATGGGATCTTGAAGAGGCGGAAAAGCATATCAAAAGTTGCCTGATCAGTGTTATACAGACCATATATGCGAGGAAATGATTTTGATGTTTGGATTCATGATGCCTATAGTGCTGAATGATATTGCAGATGCCACATAGGTATGAGAGGATTCAAGGTAGTGTGCCAATTCTCTATAGTATTACTAGAAATCTTTTTTAGTCAAAACTAATTGCAATGATTAGTTTCTTATTGGATTTTGCACTATTGTTAACTTGAACTTTTGTCTGTACTTTATGGTGTCAGTGTTGTGCATTGGCAAAATTGAATAAGCAGTCATGACTTACCAGTCATAAAGAATATATGTCGAGTATGTTTTGTTTATGAACGTGTTGATACAATGTATGGGAGCCCTAGACTCAGTTAAACCAATCATTGAAATCTTATACAGTTGTCATATATTAGCCTTTTAGCGTCGTGATTTCATACCATCTTCTATGGCATTTGATAGTAATTCTTAGATATCGTTTAGCTTATATGTTTCTGGCATCATTTCTCACTCTAAGTAACATTTTTATGTCATTTTATGTTTCTCTGTTTCTTATTTATTTTCATCCTCATTTGAGGTTCTTCAAGGAGCCGAATAGAGATGGTGATGGCCAAGTAACTCTGGAAGATCTAGATATTTCCATATGCTTATGAATTTATGCGCGGTTCTAGAAGCCACTTATTCTCCAAGTCTTTTGGTTGGAAACAGTTTTTATCTTTGATGGAGTAGAAGGAGCCAGCAATTCTTGTGCTTATACTTCTCTGTAATACATAAGCAGCTTTGGAAACTGCAGAAGAGTGAAATATTGGGATCACTGAGGAACCCAGCAAATGGAGACAGTTCTGTTGCTATGATGTGATTTCTGAATGCAGACACGGAAGGATCTATCTCTTAGGGGCACTTTGGAAATTTTATGCTTCTTCTTCCCTCTGATCTTCTTCAAGAGAATCCCAGGTAAGATGATTATGATCAACTTCTTTTTTCTTTTTCTTGATATTTGTTAGATACAAAGTCTATCACCATCCTTTTTGTTTTTTTTTTGGGGGAGGGGGAGTGCAAACATTTGGTTTGGCTTACAGACATTAAGTAAGTATTCCATTTTGATTGAACCAGCACTTTTACTTTCTTGTCTAATGTGCTGATGAGATGTCTGGTGGAGGTCTTATTGTCCTTCCTCAACTGTTTTAATCTGCCTTTTGTCTGTCATGACAGTAGACAATGGCCATTGCAATTTTTCGCTGCTCTGTCTGATTCATCTAGAATGATTTTATATTTGTTGATTGTGTTTGATAGTTGTGCTATGTATAGTTTTCGTTCTTGTCTATCTATAAGAATATGTAAAGAAAACGTTCAGGACTAATGAAATTATGCAACAAGAATAGGGATAAATCAGAAGTGTTGAATTTAATACCTAAATTTCCTTCTTGTCTCAACTCTCACTAGCTGTTAAGTACTAAGATTCATTGCTTATGTGAGAAACATTCTTAGTTATGGTTAATGGTTATACATTCAGGGGTATTTGGTTTGAAGCTGGAACTGTAGTTGTTGTTCCACCACCTGTTGGAATTCCTGCTGGAAGTGTTCTAAGATCTGCATTGGCAGGAGCCCTTTCTGGTGCTCTATCTTGTGCATTAATGCATCAGGTTGACACAATCAAGTTAAATTTTTAGTAATAATTTCTTGAGGTTACTGGTAGTGTGGATGATCTTATCTGCTCATGTACTGCACATAATTACATATTCCTCTCGTTGTCTGATTTTTTCCCTCCTTCTTGTAACTAATGCCTCATCATTGTCTTTTTTGGCATGTTAGACTCAAATACAAGCATGAACTCTGTCGTTTACTAAATTTATTTCTCAGACAGTTTTCAAGGTTGTGTTTGTTTCACTACTCTCTACACCTTCCCCTCCCCCCCCCCCCCTCCTCTCTTCCTTTTCTCCTGAAGCAATATAAGCTGAAAATGAAGGGGAAATATTCATTGAAGCTTTCACTTAACAATGATAGTACTATCATTCTTTTAAGCTTATCATAGCTTTTGATAATGCAGCCATGGCTTGCTAATTGGGAGACTTGAAGTAACTAGTTTTAATAAATGTGGCATCAACATTACCAGATGTCCAGGTATATATTAAATATCCTCTTACTTGCTGTTGTTTATATTCTTCTCAATGCGTGATCAAGTTTTTCTTTATCTATCAGCTTCCTTTCATATTTGTTTGAATGTTGAGTTTCAGAGAACCTATTATCTAAAGTAAATTTCCTCTGTGCCTTGGATTTCAGATAATTATGAAGATGCCCTTGTCCCATCAAAGTCTTTCAATGGATTGTATAAGGATTGGTAGTTGTTGCATTAGACTTTTTTCCTTTTTTTTTTTTTCGAAAGACAGTTGAGAATATAGCAAATATACTCCAATGGATTTTGTTGTGCTTTTAAGACAAGAGTTTTAGTTGCAGGAAGGGAAGCTAAACAAGCTCAAAGGGATGCATCTGAAGATTTTTTGTGGCTTAGGAGTTACAGCAACATTGGGGAAGAGACGTGTGTGGAATTGAGCACTGCAGTAGTGGAGAGAATGAAGTGGGAGCAGGAAAGAGTTGGGTAGGTTGGAGGGAAAGAAAAGAGAATTAGAGTTCATAAAGTAGAGGAATTGAGGGAATAATGAGTGGAAGAAATATGGATTTTGTGTTAGTTGAGAGTTTTGTATTGAAGAGATTAGATGGAAGCTTAGTGCTCACCTATGCTTTCAAGCACCATCATCGGATTAGAATGGGAATTAAGGGTTAGCTGATTCTGTGTTTGGTTTTTTGTTTTTGAAAACTATGTTTAAAATTTGTTATGTAAAATAAAAGTAAAAAGAATCCGTTTGAAAGTATGTTTGATAAATTATTTTGAAAATATAAGAAAACAAAAACAGGAAGCACAAACAATTATCTCTTTTTTTTTTGTTTTTTTGGTTTTAAAAACTTATTTTTAAAACAAGGATAGAAAACAAATTTTAAACATTTTTTTTTCTCTAAAAAAAACTGAAAATATAAAATTAATTTTAAAAATAGTTAACAAACATGTCCTAAATTTTCTATTAGATATTGGTTAAAATTTAGGAAGCACTGATAAAAGTAGAATCATACAATATATTACGTTTCAATTTCACTTGAATAATATATATTTATGATGTTATAATATTTACATCGTGTTGTGTTTTGTATGTGTTAATATCAAAGATTGTTCGATGATCTTTCTTACAGGTTTTTGCTTTGTAAGACCATATAGGTGACGTACAAAAATAGATATAACTAAAAATTTTACTGGTTTGTATTGGATTTTACCTAACTTTTTCCTCTCTATAATTAGAAATATCAAATGACTTTGGTCCATGGAGTTGGCTTGGTTCAACCCTATTAATGGCAGATCGAATTGACGTGACAATTTTATAATTCATTTGAAAGAAGGGCTTTAAACCAAATGGGTTAAGTAGGGCTTCCCATCCCTTTCTTGGGCTGTCTCTCAATAAAATCCTCTTCTGTCTAAATGATATGATTGATTGTATGACTAGAAGTTGCAGGAAAAGCCTTTACTATTTTCTTGTTGGAGACGAGCTCTAAAGAAGAGCACATACAATGACAAAGGTAAGCCCAACAAAATAGCACCTAACTTGGCCCACGCATTATGATAGCAAAATTTTTTAGCAAGACATTACAAGTAATCCCTAAAAAATGAACTTGCATTCATGAAGAACACAAGAAAAAAGTGATATTAAGAAGCAACGAACTTAAATATAACTAACCAACATTATAGGAAAACTAACAAATAATTTATCAACTTATAACTAATTAGTAAAATACAAGAAGCAGCAAAGCTTTCAAAAAGAGACATCACTTCTTTTGATTAAGGTTTAATCTTTTAAGAAAAATTCTCCTTCAAAACTTGTTAAGAAATATTTTGTAGGTTTAAAAAGTAGGAGGTAAATCTTTAAAACAAATTATTAGTATTGGATCTCCTCAAAGTAGAACTTCTATAAAGAAAGGAAGAAGATTCTAAAAGAGAAGAAAAAGATCTCCACCAAAGAAGGAAAAGGGCTTCTTATTATTATTATTATTATCATTTATTTTGGACTGGCCCATGGCAGAAGGAAAAAGACTTCTAAAAGGGAAGAATTTAGAAGAAAAATGCAAGATAAGAAAAGGGGGATTCGGTTCCTTAATTGCCAACCGATAGCTTCCTAATTATTTATCATGGCCCAAGTGTCAACCCAACTTCTGAAAAAGAACGTTTAGGGTTTAGGATAAAATCTTCCTTAATTGCCAACCCATAACTTCCTTAATTTATTTATTTTTTTATAAAAAGAAAGATAATCGTGCGAATGTCCCAAAAAAGAAGAAGCATTAACTCCAGTTATAGTAGATTTGAAATTGTGCATTGTTTTTTATCAATATAAATTGGATTTCTTAAAACAAAAACTTTTTTTGAAATAAAATCTTAAATATATGGTGCCAATTTAGAGGAGATTTAGCCCATAAAAAAATTCAAGGATATCTCTTCATTCTTTGTTTGAATAAATAGAATACATTAAAGAAGAAGTTAATTGAGCCCAATCCAAGGTAAACTATAATGTATCCGGATAAACGCCTCAAGAATACTTTAATCGGTGCATTAACTAATTCATAATTTGAAATTATGAATAATTCATTAAATCAATTAATAAAACAACGGGTGCAATTTTATATCGAACTGTTAATTTATTTTTAAGCTTGTGCATATCCTTCTTTTAAGAAACTTCGATTTTAAACGTACAAAAAATTATGATAAAATTAACCTAACATGGAAAAATATTTTTTTTTAAATTCCCTGTTCATTCTAAAAAGTGCTAATTGATGTTTAACTTTCTCTGCTCTTGGATTGTGATTCTGGTTAGCTCTCAAACTCCAAATAGTGGAGGAGACAAAACTCTAAGGTCGGGTCCTGTTGGTAGATCAAATAGTGGCAGAGA
Organism: Gleditsia sinensis; assembly: GCA_037074535.1. Taxonomy (NCBI): domain Eukaryota; kingdom Viridiplantae; phylum Streptophyta; class Magnoliopsida; order Fabales; family Fabaceae; genus Gleditsia; species Gleditsia sinensis. The sequence continues at coordinate 23,522,531 of CM073471.1, forward strand.
CAGAGCTCTAAGGTCGGGGGAACACTCCCCAAATCTCAGGTTTCAACTTTCAAGAGCACCGTAAACTTCTTGCGAAAAATATGGTATGTACATTTTAAGTCCTAAGATTTGGCGAGAGTGATTGAATGTTCTTTGTGGCCAATGAAAGTTAGCAACACGAAAAATCTTAAGTTGCATGCGCTGGTCTCCAGGAAAAAAAGAAGAAGAAAAGAAATTTAAAAAAGTGCAAGAAAAAAAAGGGAGGGGATGGAAGATATATATTGCAGTTGTAATGAGAACTAATGAGCATCACAATTAAGGAACAACCAAAGAGGTGTGTGGTTGGATTCAAACTTTAGAGCAAGTATTTTAAATAAATTTATTTTTTCAAATATATTAAGCCGAAATGAATTTACAATAATTTTTTATAAAATTATTCTTGAAGCGTTTATCTAAGTACATTAACTTATTTTAGATTGGGCTAATGCCAGTATAATTCATTTGTTATTATCATCTTAAAATATATTTATTTAAACTACTTATTCAAGTGAAACATTTGAGATGAATGAAAAAGATAAATGTATCCTATCCTATTATAAATAAAATTTTATGCAAAGAAGAAGTAAAATGTAAAGATACTAAAGAGAAATAATATATAGAGAAAAAATAACTTTTTTATCCAATTGCTTCATAAAATTTTCTATTTATAGGCATACAATCATGAAGATAGATAACCTACAAGTTAAGAAAACTAAATGAAATTCAATGGCTTTAAGAGTTGAGAAAATAAATGGATATTCATAATAATATATGAATGTATAACATTCATTGTTTCATAAGTTGAGAAACTAAATGTACATCTACAATAATGGATGAATTCATAACATTCACTCTTGGATGTCTATTTTACAAGGAATATGTCTCATTAAAACCTTACTAGAAAAAAGTTTAGTGAAAAAAAATCCTAATGAAGGAAAAAGAGTATTTCATTCTTTGTATTTTACCTCTGTGCACAATCTCATAGAAAATCTCTGAGTTGACGCATTTCAATTTTATACACTAATCTTTCAAATGTTAAAGTAGATAAGGCCTTAGTGAACAAATATACCCAATTATCACTTGAACGAATTTGTTGTATGTTAATTTCACCATGCTTTTGAAGTTCATGAGTGAAAAAGAACTTTGGTGACATATTTTGTTTTATCTCCTTTAATATAACTTTCCTTCAATTGAGATATACATGCAGCATTATCTTCATATATTATAGTTGGAGTCTCCTTTCTAGAAGATACTCCACATGTGTCTTGGATTTGTTAAGTCATGTATCTCAACCAAATATATTCGCAACTCGCTTCATGAACTGCTATAATTTTCGCATGATTTGAAGAAGTAGCAACAAGTGTTTGTTTCATAGAACGCCATGATATAACTATATCACCACATGTAAATAAATAACTTATTTGAGATTGGACCTTGTGTGAATCAGATAAATATTTTGTGGTCTAAATCCATTTGCATATAGCAATCCCATATTACTAGTACTTCAGAGATATCGAAAGACATGTTTAATTCCATTTTAATGTCTTCGTTGGACAAGAGTTAAATCTAGTTAACAAACTGACATCAAAAGTTATATCAGGCCTTATATTATTAGCAAAATACATCAGTGCACAAATTACACTAAGATATAATACTTTAGGACCAAGAACTTTTTCATTATCATTTCAAACTTAAAAAATATCTTATTTTTTATCAAGTGAGCGAACAACCATTGTGGTACTTAATAGACGTTCTTTGTTTATATAAATTTTTTTAAGGACTTTTTCTGTATAAGTTGATTGCTGAATAAAAATTTCATTTCTTAAATATTCAAATTGTAAGTTAAGACAAAATGTTGTTTTTTTCAAACATTTTCATTTCAAATTCTTTTTTCAAACACTCTGCTGCTTTTATAATCTCTTCAAGAGTTTCAATAATATTTAAATCATCAGTATACACTATAATAATAGCAAATCATAAATTTGCTTTCTTTATTAAAACACATAGATATATATGGTTATTCTTATAACCATCCTTTAACAAATATTCACTGAGACAGGTATACCACAATCGTTCAAACTACTTTAATCTATATTAAGATCTTTATAATTTAATTGAATAAAGTTTTTGAGATTTCGAATTATATGTTTTAGGTATTTTAAATCTTTTTAGATTTTTCATACATATATGTCACTATCAAGTGAACTATATAAATAGGATGTAACAATATCTATAAGACGTATATCAAGTTTTTCATGTATTGCCAAACTAATGAGATAACGAAATGTAATTGCATTTATCATAGGAGAATATGTGAAATTATAATTAATTCTAGGTCTTTGTGAAAAATATTGTGCAACAAGCCGTTCTTTATATCTCACAATTTTATTTTATTTCATTTATTTTATGTACAAATACCCATTTGTACCTAACAGGTATTATACCTTCAGATGTTTAAACTACAGGTAAAAAAATCTCATGTTTTTTCAGTGAATTTAATTCTGTTTGAATTGTGTCTTTCCATTTTGGTTAATCACATTTACGTCAACACTCGTTGACAGATGTAAGTTCATGATCTTCATTATCATTCAAAATATTAAGTGCTACTATATACGCCAAAATGTTGTCGACAACTGTTTTTTTTTTCGATTTAATCATTCCCCCGTAGATATATAATTTATTGAGATCTCTTCATTTTCATTAATTTCAAATACCTAAACTTCTTTTAGAAGTATTTTGTTTGTTATGTCTTTAGACTCTGCAAGAGTATATATTTTTTAATGGGCTGATCTTGAATAACTGTTTTATTTTCCTTTTTAGGGATTTTTGTCTTTTGAATCGATTGGTCTTTCATACTTCTGATGTGCTTTAGACTCGTTAGTGATTTTACTAATGGATTATCTCTCGGGGACATCAATCCATATATGAGTATTTACAGTTAGTATATATGACTTAGTTACTCTCTTTAGGTTAGTAAATACATTTGACAAATGATTTGCTATACTTTGTAAGTGAATTATCTTTTGGACTTCAAGTTCACATTGTTTTGTATGATGATTAAGATATGAAAAAGTATTCCATGTAATTTTTTTGGACTAGTTATTTTTCATTTTCTCTCCTTAATATTGGGAAGACTAATTTATCAAAATAACAATCAGCAAAACCTATCGTAAATACATCTCCTGTCATTAGTTCAAGATATCTTATAATAGAAGGAAAATTATATCTAACATATATTATCAATCTCCTTTGAGGACCCATTTTAGTGCTTTGTGGTGGGGCTATTGGAACATATATCACACACCCAAAAATTTTGAAATAAAAAATATTTGGCTCATGACTATTAGCCAACTGTAAAAATTAATATTTATGATAACTTGTTGGCTTGATGCATACTAGTGTTGTTGCATATAAAATTGCATGTCCCCAAATAGAGACAATGAGCTTTGTTCGCGTAACCAAGAGTCGAACTATTAATTGAAATTGCTTAATAAATGATTCAGCTATGAGCTACATGATGTTCAATGTAATATCCCGTAATTTTTAAATAATAATGTTTTACAATAAAAAATATATTTTTAATTTAAATGATTATATTTTGCTAAAAGTAAGTATACTTTTAATTAAAATAATTATTATTTTGTTTAAAATAATTATATTGACCTCTAATAAATTTTTATTCTATTTTTAAAGATATTCTGTCACGCCCCTAATTTTAAGGCACGCGAAACACGTATATCATGAACATATATTTTTCATAAACATAAATATCTCAATCCTTTATCAAGGAAATAGATACATATAGATTTTTTCATACAGATACCATATACAAATCAAGTACATATACATCAGAGTACAGCAGAAACAAAGATCCTGCATGTGACGTTTCAGAGCAACTTTAGAATACAAATATATTACAATATAAAACATTGAGAACCTAGAAACAATGTAGGCTCACCACTGGAGTATGACCCCTAGTCAATCACGTGACTGTTAGACCAAACTCTATGTCTTTATCTAAAAAATAAATCCACATCGTGTAGTGAGTTTTACAACTCAGAAAGCAAATAATACCTCCTAAGACCTCTCAAGTCAACATATGGATGTACTCGTCTAATAAAAATTAAGTATTTATAAACTACATTTCAGAAGTACATCCACATGGGACCCGCATTTGCAAATATTCTCTATTCAAAAATCATAATCAGGTCTTTCAAACCATAAGCGGTACTGTATAAACAATGCTCATGTCAAGTTCATATTCGTTTTCAATACTGTAAAATCATTAATCAAAATATGTTATGCATCAAATCATGTCTCATAAAATATTCGGAGGATCTCATATCAGAACCACCATACCAGAATTTGACCCCTTCCGTACTTTGGTGGTATAGGATTTTCTTAAACTCAGCATCTCGCTGAAGTTTGCCCTACTACCATTCAAGAGGACACGCGAAGGGACTCTGTATGGGTCTTTCCCAAGCACACAGCAAGGGAAAGCAAATAACATATCATATAACTAGCATCTCGCCATCATATAACTGGCATCTCGCCCATATATAGGGGGCATTCCGCTCTCCTTCACATATAATCTCTCGTGTGTTGGCCCTCACACGAGGCTAGCACCACCTCCCCTGCTAACTGAGGTAATCAAGGTGTGCATCAGGGCTAACATCACCTGCTATTAGCAGACAGTGTTTCCAATAGGATTCCTCCACAGAAAAATACCATATGCACGTATGCCATATAATCCAGTATAAAATTCTCAATATAAAACAGACTTTCAGTCTCAGTATATTTCCTCTATCAAAACTTCCCAATCAGGGGAATCATATACACATGCCTATATTCGAGGCAAAAATATCACTGTATAAATCAACAACATATGCATAACATATTTCCATTGTCATATAATAAGAAATACATTTAAAAATAACGTATTCACAGCATTTCAAAATCAATTTCAAAAATCATACTCTTCTTGAACTATATATCATTTCTCAACCATTTCAGATATTCATAATCATTTCAAAAACATATGAAAATATAAATAACATGTAATCATACCAATTTATCTATGTAAAGTTCAAAAAGAGTAAAAACAAGTCAAATGAAGAATTATCTACTCACAAGTAAGGGCTCCAGATTGAACAGTCCTAAAATCCTCGTTTCTGGTCTGAATTTGGTAAAACAAACTCCAAAATCGAGTCCGGAAGGTCCAAAAACTTGAAAAATGACTTCGGGAGTTTAGTCACTATTTATCGTCGAAAAATACTATTCACCGTCACAATTTTTTTTACCGAATCAACAAAACGAATTCATATCCTAATGTTTATCTAGTTTCTGAATCTATTTACGGAGTCAGATTTCTAATTAGAAGTCTTTAAGTAAGGTTTTTCAGAACTTACCTTTTACCGAAATGTTCTACTTCAGATCTACGGTGATTCAATGGTTGATTTGAAAAACTGATCGATCAAAACTAAAATACTCTTTGTCTTGGATCCAATAACACCTTCAATTTTGAGATCAGAAGCCAATCGGTAATCCAAATCGAAAGAAAATGTTGGATATTACTATTTATACACTATTTATTACTATTCATATTTTCCGATTTTTGTTTCTCGACTACTCTCCTCGGCTTCCATTTCGTTTTATCATTTTTCAATTGCCTTTTTTTTATAATAATAATTATTAAATAATTAATAATAGGATTTTTTTTATAAAAAATTCATATAAATTCTGTTTTTTATCATAAAATATCTCAAAAATTTCTAAAAATTTCCATTCTCATAAATCTTTAGTTAAACTCTTAAATCATAATTTTTCTTGATAAAAATCGTTATAAAATAAATTTCGAAATGAATATCTTTATTCATATTAAAAGAAAGAATATTTCTAAAAATACAATAAAAATTCTTTAGAAGTCAGTAGAATTATTTTAAGCAACACAATACTTCTTTTACTTAAAAGTCCACTTACTTTTAACAAATCATAATCATTTTTACATAAATAAAAATATATTTGCTTATAACGCGCCAAAACATAAATTCTCATATTTCTTTTGTAATTCTTTAATCCATGTAATAAATATACATATTTTCACCGGTTCTTATCTCTATTGTCAAAATTCTCTTTTTTTTTCTAAATTTTCTTTAATTGAAATTTTCGTTAAATTTTAGGGTTATTACATATTCTTTCTTTTATTATACATAAAGATATTTATTTTGTGATTTGTTTTATTATGAAAAGTCATGATTTAGGAGTTCAACTAAATTTTTACAATAATATAAATTTTTATAAAATTTTAGAATGTTTTAGGATGAAAAACGGTATTTATATGAATATATATAAAATAAAATAAAAATAATCTTAAATATTTAATTATTAAATAATAATTAAAAAACGGGGAGGGAGAGACCACCCGAGAAGCGTGAGTTTTCTACAACATTTTCATAAATAGTGTGAATAGAATGAATAGTGTTATTTTTATTAAAACTCGCAAGCGTACGAATCTATTGGAGTATAGATTTAATGGTATGCAAGGTCGATCCCACGAGGATTACCAATTGAGAAAATTTAATTCAGATTCAAAATAAATATTTCTAACCTAGTTGCCAGAATGTTTGTTTTGTGAGAAGAGTACTGAACAGAGTTTGTAAAGAACTAAAATACCAAAATTAAATATGAATGTATGCAAAGTAAGAAACATGCTAAGGTTAGGGGATCCACTACTCAAATGGAATCCTCACGTAAATGAGGTTCTATTCAGAAGATATGTTACATTAAACACGCTTTGGTTTATAGATGAAGTGTATTTTCCTTCTTTTATTGTATTAATAATAGTAAATCACTTTTGTAAAATAGATTCAAGTATACATTGTGTCAATCATCATATTGTCTACAATAAATCAAAAATGATTCAAGTATTTATTGTGCCAAAAATTGTCTACAATGTATCAAGATTTGCACTTTACAAAATTTAAAATAAAAATATACAAACAAAGTCAATAATAATAATATAAAGTAGGCGGTAAAACTAGCCATTGAGAAAAGAAATAACAAGAAAATAAATATAAAAAGTGCAGAAAATAAATAACAGAGGGGCAATAAAGCCATCCTCTAAGAAAGTAAATAACAAGAAAGTAAATAATAAAAGTGCAGAAAATAAATAACAGAGAGGCGACAGAGTCGTCCTCTCAGAAGAAAAATAATAAGAAAATAATAACATAAAAAATTAAATAACAGAGGAGCAACAAAACCATCCTCTAAGAAAGTAAATAACACGAAAGTAAATAATAGAAAGGCAAAAAAATAAATAACAGAGGGGCAACAAAACCATCATCTAAGAAAGTAAATAACAAGAAAATAAATAAGAAGATAAATACAACATCAAGTATAAACATTAAAATTAAGAGTTAGATAAATTATTACTTTTATACCAAGAGTTTAACCCTTACACCTTAGCATTAGGAGATTAGTTCTTCATAATCAAGATAAGAAAACAAAATGAAAGATGAAGAAGCATGATAAAACTTATGAGAGAAAGTAAAGATACAAAATGTATAAAGAGAGAAAATAATTACAAACACTTAGAACTTCCACAAAGATTTCCCAAGCTCCCTCTTCAGCCTTTCTCCCTTCCCTTTAGCTCACAATATGTCTCTATTTATAAACAAAACAAGGGAAGCAGGTGACAAAAATGGTGGATAGCAAATTGTACTAAAGTTGATAAGTAGTGTTGCATTATGTGCCCCGAACGTCATCGTGATATATCACCTTGATAGCCACTGAATATGCTGATCCAATCAACATAAGAGTTGTAGATATTTTCATTATTTTTCCATCTATATAAGGTAGAGAAAAATTTTCCACGTATTTTGTGATTTATGGCCAAAACACTATAGCAAGGTCAGGTTGGACTGCAACAGTAAATATGTTTGGTTCTAGACCAATTTCGGCCATTTTAGTGTCCTAATTTTCTGACTACTTGAACATCAAAGTTGTAGAAAATTATAGCTTCTATTCACCTACAAAATTACGTGTCCATTAAATATGTATTTGCTAAAATATGGCCCAAATACTACAGTAAGGTTGGACTGGACTGCAACAGTAAACATGTTCTGTTCTAACCCAATTTCGGCCCTTTGGATATCTGAATTTGCTGATCACATAAACATGGAAGTTGTATGAAATTATGTCAGCTATTCATATACCAAATTTCATACATAATATATACGTATTTTCTGAGATACGGCCAGAATACTGTAGTAAGATCAAGTTAAAAAGCAAGCAGCAAACAAATTTTTAACATTGAGTGTTTTGCCTTGAATCTTTATGTTTCGATTCTTTTAGAAATATGGTTATAAATCAAGATTGAATTGATGTTTATATCCATTAGGATACGTCTCAAGAGACAAAAAGATAATGCTCTTTACTCAGCCATCCTTAATGAATTTATTTTGTCTCCTTGATTTATAGACATCATTTCTAAAAAATCACAATTTAGCTTTGATTCCTCCAATTGAGTCAATTTCCTATTCTTCTCTTCATCTATAAAAATACACAAAATTAAAGACAAATAAGGGAGATAAATGCTTAATTAAGGCAAAAATATAAGATAAAAATATTTAATTTATGAGTACAAAACTCATTCATCAAATAGTAACCTCTAAGTTTTCTCTCTAAATCTAGAGTGCATACAAGCCTCCGATCTCAAAACTAGGGGTACCACTAAATTCAGGACGGAGTATACTATGATTTTGACCGAACAATTTTTTAAATCAGTCGCAGATCGGAAGTAGAAAATCTTAGAAAAAGGAAAATTTTGAAACTTCTACTTAGAGACCTCAAATTAAAAATCTGATAATATAGATAGATTCAGGAGCTAGATAAACTTTAAGTTATGAAATTTTTTGGCCATATGACAACTTTTTGTTCTTTATAAATAGTAATTTCTACGGTGAATAGTGATTTCTGTCGACGTAAACAGTATTTTCCGGCCGTGAACAATGACCAAACTCCTAGAGTCATTTCTTAGATTTTTGGACCCTCCGAATTCGTTTTTGAGATCTATTTGATTAGATTTGATTTGAAAAATTACATTTTGAACTGTCTAACTTGGAACCTTGACCTGTGAGTGGATAATTTTTTCTATGGCGTGCCCTATACTCTTTTTGATATTTAAATGTGTATTTGATTATGTTTATAATATATTTACACTTTTATATGTTTCTGAAATGTGTTAAAATATCTATTTTACTTACGAATTGGCACATAGTTCAAGAAGAGTATAGTTTTGTAAATAGATTTTAAAACTCATTGAATATGTGGTTCTAAATGTATTTATCATTATTTGATAAAGTGAATATTATGTGCATGAGGCATTGATTTGTAAAACTATATAGTTGCTGATTACGATTGAATGGCAAGCATAAAACTTATAACGAGTTTCTTGATAATTATACATTGTATTTGATAAATATGCATATATATATATATATATATGTATGTATGTATAGATAAATATCGACGGGTTGTATGGCTTGTGACGGTACTAAATAAGAGATGCCCTATTAGCCTGAGTGAGCCAAGAGAGGGTCGCTCCAACCGGGTGACGGTGGTAATGTGAGAAGGCAGATGGGTGATGAACTCACATTTCCTAATCATTATTGTGACTGTAGTCGATCGGTCACTATGCGTATAGCAAATGAGTGAATTGAGTGTGTGGGTTAACCAAATCGCCGAATGAGGCAGGTCATTTTAAATTGGGTTGATCATATCGCCAAATAAGACATGTCATTTTAAAAATTATAACTTTATCTTAAAAGTTTATTATTTTACTATAATTTATACATCTAAGTATAACAACATTTGTTTAATGATCGTACCATGCTGAATATGGTTTTGGATATTTGAATATCCTTTTATTTGAGAATATTTGAAATACGGGTCCTATATGGATGTACTTCTGAACTGTATTTTCTATGTAACAAATTTCAAAGCATGAGTACATGCATATGCTGACCTAAGAGGTCATAGGAGATATTATCTACTCACTGAGTTATCAAACTCACTACACAATATTTTCACATTTTTCAGATAAAAATACAGAGTCTGATCCTACAGATAGGTGATCAGTTACATGACATATTCTCTGGGTGAGTCTACGTTGCTCAAATAATTCGATTAAGAGTACAATTTTCAAATTATACAATTAAATCCATTCGCCTTGATAATGCTGGTGAATTTTCTTCACAAATTTTTAATGACTATTTTATGTATATTGGCATAAATGTTGAATGTAACGCTCCCAATTTATTGGCACGTGAAACAAACATTTTTTTTCACCTCAATCAAATATTTACCATAACATGCATAATACTATTTTTTTTGTAAATGGCTCGCATAGAGGATGATTAGATTCACATATATCACCCTACATACATTCCAAAAATGTTGAAGATTTAGTTCCAACTTTAACTAGCGATGGCTTAATAATCAATTTTCCTTGAAAACAACCAACACATGAGAATTTGTTAAATGAAAAAATCTTCAGCTTTTTCAATGGGCGCTTATTTGAATTTTTAATAATTTTTAGCATAATTATTTATCCAGGATGTCCCAATCTGTCATACCAAATAGTGAAAGTTTTTGAATCATAAACTTATGGTTTATTATAGCATGTATCTCAATTGTACTAATTCTTACATAGTACAATCCAAAAGAGAAAACATGTAATCTTTCTAATACACTTTTCTTACCGAAAACAATGCTTGTAATATGAATGTATTCATTATTTTCCTCACAAAGTCTCTATGTGATATTCGTTACAACGGATATCTTTGAAACTCAACAAATTTCTTTAAGATTTAAAAGAGAATAAAGTATTGTTATGATAAGTTTTGTTCTTTTCAGTAGTGTGATTATGGCTCTTCTAAAACCTTCAATTAACTTTATACTACCAAAAATTGCAGTAAATTAAGTTTCACCTTTTTTTATTTAAGAAAAATATTTTCTGTCTTTAAGGATAGTGTGAGTTGCTGCACTATCTATACAATATATATCTTTATCCATATTTTCTTCAAATAAATAAATAAATAAATGTAAGAAATATTATAGAGTAATTAAAGAAACATTAGATATAAATAAAAATCACACATAAAAATTTCATATAAAATTAAAATCTTACATTAGCTAAATATGCAATCATATAGGTAATACGAAATAAGTAAACTTCAAATAATTTCAAAATAAAATAAGTAAATTTATTTTAGATATTCCTCGTCATCAACAATATAAATATTTCTTGCAGGTTAACAAAGAAATCTGACACATCCAAGTGTATAATATTTATAGGATCATTGGCAAAGTCATCATATAGATCAAAAAAATTTGCTTCAACGCTTTATCATTTTCTTTTATTGATGCTTGATAAAGATTAATAAGATATTTATCCGTACGATAGGTACGTGACTAATGTCTATTCTTACCGCAATGATAAAATGAACTTTCTACATACTTCCTTTTTTCACGTATGCCTTCTTATTTTTCTTCTTTCTTATTTCTCTTTTAGTGGTAAGGAACATATTTATTAGCGGAGGCATTATTTCTTCCTCAGTCATATCCACGGCTTCAGCAATGACAACGTCATCATCCATTATTAATTATAGTCGTATTCACTTCAAGAAATAGAGTAGAACTAGTTGGACGAGTTTCATGATTTTTTATTAATAGCTCATTATTTTGTTCATCCACAATAAGGCATGAAATCAGTTGTAAGTATTTTTCAAATCCCTTTTCTTGATATTGCTATTGCAAGAGCATATTTGAGGCACGAAAGGTAGAGAAAGTTTTCTTTAACATATCTTTATCATTAATTTTTTCTTCACATGATTTTAATTGAGAGTTAATATGAAACTCTGCGGAGTTATACTCACTAACTATTTTAAAATCTTGCAATCGTAAATGCATTCAGTCATAACAAGCCTTTAGAAAAATAATTTTTTTTTAGTGGTCATACCTTTTATTTAAATTTTTCTAAAAAGTAAGTGGATCTTTTACAGTAAGGTATTCAGATTTTAATCTTTCGTAAAGGTGGTGACAAAGAAAAATATCGCCTTAGCACAATTTTGCATTAATTCATCATTTTCTTCTTTAATGGTGTCTCTAAAACCTATTGCATCAAGATGAATTTTAGCATCTAGTATCTAAGATAAATAGTTCTTGCCTGAAATACCAAGAGCCACAAACTCAAGTTTTGTAAGATTTGAAATGATTCTAAAATTAAATAAAACAAAACTAGTGAAAAATTATCAAATAAAATAGAAAAATCTTACCAATACAATTTATTCCTTGTGATTTGAAAATGAATGGCCAAGAGAAAACTCGTGCTAATAACGTATTGTAAATGAAATTTTATGCAAAGAGGAAGTAGAATGTAAAGACACTAAAAAGGAACATATAGAGAAGAATGAACTTTCTAATCCACTTGCTTCATAGAAACCTCTATTTATAGACATACAATCATGAAGATAGATAACCTAACATTCAAGAAGAATAAATGAGATTCAATGGTCTTGAAGAAGATTCAATGGTTTTAGGAGTTAAAAAAATAAATAAATATTTATAATAATAAATAAATTTATAACATTTATTATTTCAAGAGTTAATAAATTAAATGGACACCTACAATAATGGATGAATTCATAATATAACCAAAATTTAATTCTACTATGGAAATTATTATATTCAACTGTGGGAGGCAGTTACAAATGAAAAAAAAAAAACTTTTGTTTTGAGGCAGTTACAAATGATTTGATGTGTGAAAACTGTTGTTAATGTGTATATCTGTCAAGAGGGTTGTGCAAGCAACAACTTTTCTCTCTCACCCTAGCTTTTCTCTTGCCCCAGGACTACTAGATTTAGGGAGGGATTGCGAATTACAGTAGTCTCCACCTCTACCTCTTCTTTTTTTGTTTTGCTTTTTTTTTTGTTTCTTTTGTAGCTCCATCCTTTAAGGAAGCTCTTTTTTATCTCCAGGAGAGTTTTTATTATTCTATTAGGGAAGTTTTCTTCTCTTTTTTTTAGAAGAATCATTGATCTTCAAGTTTATGCATTTTTATATTCAAATCTACAACTTTGTGTTTTTATCTGAATTAGAAAAATTTCATATTTACAATTTTGTCCTCACATCTGCATAAAAAATTTAAAAAAAAATAATTTTTAAAAAAAGTTAAAAAGTATGTTGTCTCGATATATATTTATACTTTTTATTTTAAAAAAATTGCTAGTTTTTGTTATATAACTAAAATATCATATTATATAATTCTTTTGTTAAATATCTATCAAATAAACATATCTAATTTTTCAAATTAATTTTTGTTCTTAAAAATGAATAAAAATAATATTACACTTTTTCTTTGTGAAAGTTTAAGAATTGTTCCTTAAAAAACAATTCCCTCCAAAGCGGGTTGTTAAACTGGACCAATTCAATTTTAGAAGAGTTTTTCAACTTTAAGTCACTAGGTGTGGTCTAGTGGTGAGGGAGGGTGAGTAGTTTAGCAACGAGTTTTAGGTTTGAATCCTTGCTCTTCCATTGTATAAAAAAAAAAAAAAAAAAAAAGAGTTTTTCAACTTTGGCCCACCTAACCCTTGGAGCCGGGCTTTTTTATTTTGTTGGGTACTAAAAATAGATTATTTATTATTATTAATTGTATTCAATTTTCTGCCTGAAAAGTATTGGACTTGTAAAATTAAAATTAAAGAGTTTTTCAATAAGTATTTTTAAATATTAAATTAATTTTTTACCGCTCATTGAACTCTTAAAAAATAAAAGTAATTTATTTATTTGAATAAATATATTTACTAAATATAAAATTTTAATATTCAACTAGTAATTGCGGCCACCATAAACTAATAAATTTCTGTAATTCTAAAACACTGAAAAAAAATAGAGATATATGTACAACCCGCCCCTAGCTGTATCAAACTAATGGGGGAGTCCAGCATCGAATAGTCAAGAAAGGCTTTTAGTTCTGCTAATGGGAAAGTGACACGTCTCAAGTCTTTAACCTATATTTTCAATCGTAATTTTTTCATTTAATCTAACAAATATTATAATATATTATTTTAATTTATATATTTTATTACAATGAATACTTTTCTATCCAAATCAAATACTAAGTTTGATATTTCTATATTGACGTGCGCTAGTACTATCTTTCCAATATGAGAGGGAGGATGGCAGAAGTGGGAGAGGGAGAAAAGAAGACAACGCATGAGAGGGAATTATGGGGATGAGTTTAATACTATAATTGGGAAAACAAATAGAAGGCATATAATTAAAACATAGGAGAAGGTGTATAAATATAATGGATTTTAATGGGTTGGCTGGATGCTACTATTGGAACGATAGACTTAACGTCTAAATGAAAAATTGTTTATAACAATGGAATATATAAATTAATAAGGGATATTGATATTTTTTTAGGTTAGAAAAAATTGTAATTGAAAATATAAATCAAATTGAATAAGTCCAATTTTTCTAGAATTCTAATCAATGCATGTTTCATTTTATAAAACTGTTAAACAATTTTCCATGATATTATTATTGCAAATATTTGGAAAATTTTCATTGTAGTTAGGTAATAAAGTAAAATTAACAAGGCTTATTCATTTAATATCTTCCATGATATTATTATTGGAAAATACTATAGACAATATTAAAGAGACAGTTTTTCTTGCTATATGGTTTTTTAGATGAGGAAGATATTTTGTAAATTAAATTAACAAGGCTTAAACCTTAATAATATTATTGTAAATCATTGAGGTTTGAGACTGACTTATATTATAGGTAAGATAAATAAAGTAATAATGTAGTCTTTGGATATACAAACCCATGCCATTTAACTTTAGTCATCGAATTCTTTTGAGTGTACTAGCTAGTTATTGAAATTATCAATTATTCATAGCACATTATTTATTATTTTAATATTAAAAATATTAAGTTTATTACATATTAATTCTTAAAAAACTATCATGCAACGAGCGTCGTACTTTTTAGAAATTAATTTATACACTCTAGAGATTTTAGAGACTAAAATAATGCGAGTTTATAAATTTAAATACTAAATTATTATCTTACACTAGGTAAGATTAAATTATATTGACATTGTAGAAAAATAATAATATTTAAGCCAATAAGCTAACATATTATAATTAGTTACAAACAAAAATTTACAAAATCGCTTTTATTAAGCACTTACATTGTTACATAAGTGCTTAAATTTGATAAACCAGCAACATATAAAGTTTGCAGATCTGGATTATCTATATTCTTAAAGAAATCGACAAGGTCAAATTTGAAAAGAAAAAAAACGCAACAATGTGGAATGAAGAGCTCATATTTTAGAAAGAGTAAATTAACAATTTAGTTCAAAAATTTATAGATTCACGTAGATTTAGTTCTTGAAATTTTTTGAGTACATGAGCTAACTTTTTAAAATATCAAGCCTATTGCTCTATAGTCCTTAGATAGGATAATATGCAATGAAATTTTTATATTTTTTAAAAACTAACAAAATAACTAACGAATCTACAAATTCAAATACCAAAAAATCTATAGTTGCTAAATAAATTTCCAAAAAAGATAATGAAATCCACTAAATAAATTTGCTAAAACCCCCCCATTTCTTGCTAACAAAGGTTGGCTGGTAAAATCAAATTGCATTGACCAAATGCTCTTCGGTTTGATTAATGCTATTAACCCTTTGTTAACGACCAATTTAACTTCTAAATTTTTTTGTTACCAAAAAAACACCACCTCACATGTATCTCTTTTTCTCTGATATTAACACCACTACTTTCTTTAAGAAATATAAAGGATCTAAATCCAGTTATTGAACACAGTTTCACTATTACACAACCAAATTCTAGCAACCTTCACACTCTTACAAAAAGCAAACATGCACAACATGACCAAACTTAAACTTTCATAAAGCCAGGTTTTATATTATACCTTGTTTATCTGATATATAATCAGTAACTAAAGTCATTGAAGTTGCTGAGGAAATCAGGCACATGCTGTTTTCCGATCCCAATCCGAATCCAAAAACTGGAAGGTTCCTCGAGATTCAGCATCAGAAAAGCAGTTTCCGGGACAGTTGCTAAGATAGCAGCATCAGAGACTTGTCCCCAGCCAAAGTCCAATGCATGGAATGGGAACTTCATCCAGTCAGTGACTATGGTGAGTTCTCGCATGGAGGGGAAAAACTTGTCGGAGGCGTCGAGGGCCTTTGTGTATAGCTTTACATATTCATCTGTTATAACATCTTTGGCAGCTTGAATCTTCTGCACTGTGTTTTGAAGAGGCTCTTCCATTAGGGTTTTCACCAAGCATGACACTGAAGCAAGAACAAAGGCATTTCCTGTGAAGTTTTTGCCAAGTTCGGGTTTGAATCTGCTTCTGGAGTTCACAGGGAATTGTAAACAGATGTTGGTGTCTGGATGCAGAAGAAGAGATTTGACTCTAGCCTGCATTTAAGATATGCATTATTTTTTTATACAAAAAATGGTAATGACCATAGATGTCTCCAATATTGCTGGTTAAGGTACGAGTGGTATGTCCAAGATCCCTTTTCGGACCCACACTCACCTTTGCCAAACCCAAAATATATATCTAGCACTTTGCCATAGGGATCAGTATAGGAGTGAGGTCTGCAAGGCCTATACTGAAGGGCAAATAGAGGCCCATTTAGAAAACTAGACGCTAAAGAAAGTTGCCTAGCAATATAAGCTTTTACTAGTTGAATTTACTAGTTGAATCAAAGTGCTTGCTTTAAAGATTAAACTTTGTTCTCATTTTGAGAGTGTAGCTTTTGTACGCCCCACACTCCTTGGTATATTTATTGTTATATTTGATATGTTATTAAACTCAGTAGAATATCCATATAATTAAAGTATACCTAATATAAAATTGGTGAGATATATACATATGATTTAATACTACAAGATATTGATGGAATTTAAATTCAAAAATTAATTGATAATTGTATGGATTTAATGATTTTTAAGATATAACATGGACTTGTTTCCTTAAAAACTTAAGAATCTCTTATATTTGAGATAAAACATGAAGAACTGGATTGTGAGCTTATTTTTGTCAATTTTTAAAAAGTCTGAGTTCAAAATCCAAAATTTATATATATATATATATATACTTAAACCCAGTCTATGATCATGTTTAGCGTGAGATAATAAAATAAACAACCAAGTTATGCAACTTACATAGAACAACTAATAATTAAAGATAGATCTATGGTTATAGACTTTCAACATGGAAAATAAAAATGTGCTTACCCATATGATAGTGTTATTTTATAAGTAAATTGATAATTTGGTCTTTGAATTTATAAACACACATTTAGTTTTAGTCTTTAAATTATTAGGTTACTCTTATTTTTTGTACTTTTTCTTTTTCTAAACTATATGCACGAAATCTTTTGTATTTACTTAATCAAATAAAAATTAATTTCCACATTCATTTGTACACGGACGTACCTTCCAAACATGTGCGCATAGAACATCAAAAGTGGAGCACTTAGAAAGCTTGCCTCTTTCAGTGGCCAATCTCTTCATTGCCTCTGTGGTTTCTTTCTTCACACTAAGTGTAAGAAGCTCTACCCCACCATGAGTTAGTTTTCCCAGCGAAGTTCCCCAGCACTTGTCATCTGACGCCACTACTTGCATTGGGATGCCATAGAGATCCTGAATAGCCACGATGTGATTTTGTTCATAAATTGAGGCACAACAACTAGAGGAAGTGGGAAAACTTGTGGCACTCAAAAGTGCTTCTCTTGAATGATTGGGTGCAACAAGTTCAGATTCATCTTTCCCACTTGATATTTGAGCCCATGATGATAGGAAGTTGAATGCTCCAAACCCATCAAACAATGCATGGTTGAATCCAAAACCAACTGAGTATCCTCCGCAGCTGAACCTTGTTAACTAATAGCATAAATTAATGAAAGGAAAAAAAATTAAGGAATGATGCATAAATTAATCTTCCGATAATTTATTATCTGGTACATATATATTTTCAAAGGGAAGAATTAATAGTTCAAAAAGGATCAGGTTAAATTATTTAAGTGTTTGATATTATGTTCTCTAATAAAAAGATGGAACAAATGCACTTATCCACACTAATTTTTACCTTTAATTGTAGTTTCTCCCTTAATCTAAAAAAATTGTGATGCCCCTCCTTTAGTTTATATGTTCAATTGCAATGAGCAACTCCATCTAAATCAACATTAAGTCTGATATTTCAAGAGTCATATATACGTGACTAGTCTTCAGTCCATTATATCCCTATCTCACCTGCTTATACCCCTTTCTTAGATTATTTTCACTAATTAATGTTGAGGTTTTGGAGTTATAAGCAAATAAGGAAAGGGGTATAGCAGATTTTTTAGGTTGGCTGGATGATGCAAGAGCTGTACATGACTCTGAGACTGCACATAACTTTGGAAATGTTAAATTTAACATTTGACATGGGGTGCTCAATGAGACATAAATTAGAGAGACAGTACATGCAATATTTGTTAAATTAGGAGAGAAATTATAATAAAAGTATAAATCAAAGTATATGAGTGCAATTTTTCCAAAGAATATAACACACAAATATTATTTTACAACATAGCACTATATTATTAACTCATTCAGAAAAGTTATTCTACATGTCACATATAATTCTATTGAAGACTTAGTAGCAAACCCTTAAAAAGTACACCTAATTTTTTAAAAAAATATTCTTTTTTCCTCTCATCATATAAATATACAGATATGATAGATATTTGATTTTTTTTTTTTTTGCTTGAAAAAACTCTTTCGAATTTTTGTGGTTGAGAGATACCAGCCTTTCAAATTGCAATTATTAACCTTATAGAGTCCAAACCCAAATTTAATTTTATATATATGTATATATATATATATATGTATACACACACACACACACACACACACACACACACACACACACACATATATATATATATATATATATATATATATATATATATATATATATATATATGTATACACACACACACACACACACACACACACACACACACACACACACACACACACACACACACACACACACACACACATATATATATATATATATATATATATATATATATATATATATATATATGTACATGTATGTATATATATATAAGAGAGAGAGAGAGAGAGAGAGAGAGAGAGGCATCCATCTTTCTCTCTTGGAGTAAATTTTCTAGGCCTGAAGAAAAAGAGAAGAGAGTAATTTGCATATAATTATCCCAAGGATAATAGATTTTTGAAATTAAATCCATGTTAGCAGGTGGTGAAAATAGATCCTAATAATTTGAAACTAATTGAAATCTTCAACTAGTAAGAAATATTCATTTTTAATATGCATCGAATCAACAGATAGAAGAAAGACCAAATAAAAGAAATGAATCTTAGGGTTAGGGTTTCACTATTAGTATCTACAGAAAGATTCACATGTATGAACTCCAAACGGAAAAAACCTTCGGGGGTTTCGTTTAGATGAGAAACTAGCAAGGATGAAATGGATATATATATATATATATATATATATATATATATATATATATATATATAACTGAAATAGCCACCATCTTCATCAGTTTCGAAGAAACTTTAGATTTCTTAGAGACAGAAAAACTTAATACAAATATAAAAGATGGGTTTTTTAATTAACTGTAGAAAAAAAAATGAACTTCAAATTTTGAACCTGTAAATAGCTTTATAATCTTAAAAAACTAACTATTTCAGCGACACTCTAAACTCTAAAGTTTAAGACAATAGAAAAAATACTTTATAAAAATTACAGTAAAACACAACATAATTTCTTTAAAAAAAAAGAAGGTCTTTGAGAAGTAACTTGGTGGAAGTGTCATATGCCTAAACCTGCACAAGAAGAAGTGGAATTTTGTTTATGTCATCATCAGCTTCAGAAAGCTGAGGAACTAGCTTAGGGTTTATATATATTCATGGATCCTTCTGTGTTTATGAGGTTTTCTAAGGTCAAACCAGAGGTCCAAAAGTATGGAAATGATTACATAAAGGAATTGATTAGGAAGAACAAAGCACTAAATAAAGTCTAGTAAGACAAATCTGAATCTGAGCTACCAGTTTACCTCAATCTCAACTTTAAGAGATTATAAACTAGAGGTAAACAGCCAATTCTTTAATTACTTCTCATCTAAAGAGCCTTTAAAACCCAAGGCTTCAGGATAGCCATGAACTTCGTAGCAACTTATCTGAGTAGTGAATGAACTAGAAGATTTAAATGGAGTTTTTATGGCGGATTCTAAGCTCTTGATGAATTTTTGAAGAGTTTCAGTACTAGGTAGGAGATGATATTGAAGAAAAACATGGTAATAAAAATATAAAACCTAGGATTCTTTGATTAACTAGAGGGAAAAAAATGAACTTCAGATCTTTAACCTGTAATTAGTTTAATAATCTTAAAAAACTCTTGAATATATATTCGGCAACACTCTAAACGCTAAAGTCTAAAGTTAAAGACAATACAAAAATTACGGCAAAACACAAGGTAATTAGAAAAACTCTTTTAGAATTAATTTGGTGGAAAGTGCAAGTGCCATATACTTAAACCTGTACAAGAAGAAGTGGATTTTTGGATATGTCGTCATGATCAGCTTCTGAAAGCTGAGGAACCAGCTTTTCATAGAAGGGTTTATATTCATGGAGCCTTCCAATGTCTTCGAGCTTGGAATCACAAACAGCAGAGACCATAGTGACACCTTCATCATTGCAGTGAATTTCAAGTTTCCCTGTGCTTTGATTTATTCTCAACCTCCCGGCAGCTGGGTACCATGGCACAAGCACCTTTTGCATCGCCTGTTTCACTCTCTCGATTGCATCGTCTTCTTGCACACTCTGTGATTCTGATAATTCCCTTGTCCTTCGAGGCTTATAAAAGAACTCTGTGTAGAAAATTGCAGGGGATATCCTGTCCAAACCTGAGAGCTCAATTATGGTTTGTGTTTTGGAATGTTCACTAGGTCTCAGACATATTGTTTCCTCCAAGAAAACATTTAGCTCCATCGGATACGAAGATAATGGTTGATAAAGTTCAAATGAAAGTTGCAGAAGTTATGGTAGCTGTCTCAGCTTAGCTCCATACTAACGAGCAAAATCCTAATTTATAGGACTTAAAAAAATAAAGAATGGTCCCAATGAGTTGATCCAGTGATGAACGTAATAATGTGGTGTATAATTAGCAATATTTTAAAATTCGGTTCAGTGGAATGAGTGATTCATGATTTATTGGTCTAGCTATGGTAGAATTACAGTTGAATTGACAGTAAACTATATATAAATTTTTTTTTTATATCATGAAATATGATATATTAAAAGAAATATATAAAATTGATTAAACAAGTCATTTAAAATAAAATAATTAAATAACACATTCTAATATATTTGAAATTTTATTAAAATATATATTAAAGAAATTCATACTTTTACATGATATATAATAATCAATAACCAATAATAGCTATTACAATACTATTTTTAATTAAAATAAAATAAAATACATGTATAATTATAATTAATAAAAAAATTAGCTAAAATATCATTGTTTTGAGTTAATTATTTTTAAAAAAGTTAAAAAAATTCAAACAGCTTTGATTCAAGTTAGTCAGTTTTTTTGGATTTTTGTTGTTGAATGGTTTTAAAAGTTAAATCGAATTGAATCCTCCACCAATTCACCGATTTTCAATCCGACTTTACAACATTAGTGATTCAATGCATTGTTGCAAATCTAATATTTAATTATGTTAATTTCTTGGAGTTAAGCGGCAAGGAATTTTTTTTTTTGTAACTCCTTAGTCTTGACATGGACAACGTAACTTGCCTTTCCTTGAATCAAAGAAATATATTAATTGAGATGCTCGCAGAGTGACTTAGACAAAACATCATAACACCAAAAGAAACCAAGGTTTTCAATAATTAAGCTGTCAAGGGGAGCAAAAATATGCTTTCTATAACTATTGATAAGGCCAAACTAATATTAATTCCATCTCAGGGCAGCTGAGTTGTCCCTTGTCACATAGTCTGAAAAAGATAAAAGAAATTAAGAAAAAGGTTGTGACTTCAGAAGGAAAATAACAAGCTGACCAATGTATATTGAAGCTTTATGGTTCAAGATGGATGTCGATTAGGCATGCATGGACTTAGATTTTGTTTTTTTCTGAAGTGATTGCCATTAGTTCTTAAAAAATTAGGGGTTCTGCAGCTTTCTTTTGTTTTTTTGCAGTGGATGTCGGTAATATTGTCTCTGATTATTGGAAAAGTCAGATTTATAGTGGTGACACAGCGAATCTATTGATTTTATAATATTAAAATTTTAGTTAATAATATATCCACCATGTATAATTTGCACTCAAGGTCACATAATCACTACATTGGTCCTCAAAAATTGGTATGATTAACTCATTATCACTATTTCTTTTACACAAGTATTCTACTATCTTTTGAATATATGACTTCTCTCGTTTAGAATACTGAGACGGTTCCTCTCCCCCCAACAAATATTTTTATGTGAAATCAAACCCTTGACTTTGCATATGCTCCTTAACTATTAAGTTCAATTTTTTTTACTACTTTGAGCTACAAATTTATGGGTAACTGATTATCAATTTGATACACTAATAATTTTTTTGTATATCTTTAGTATTTGAAAAGTATAATTTCGTGTCAACTTTAGTCTTCTAAAGATACTAATATGACACTACATGAGCTTTGGATAAAGTTGCAATCACAAACCTAATGTGATTGTAAAGTTTGTTGTAAGCACAAAATGACAGTCGCAATAAAAGGTATGGATCACAATTTAAAACCCTAAACGAATGATAAAAAAATACAAGGAATAAGCAATTAAAAAAAGTAAATAAATAATTTGGTGTCCAAATTTATAGAGCCACATAACTTTAATCTTTAAATTTTATCAAGTGCATGAATTAGTTCCTTAAAATATATATTAAACTCATGGTACATTAGTTCTTTTAATATTTATAGAATATTTGACCAAAGAATTAATATGTAACGAGTTTGACATTTTTAATTAAAATTAACTTGTACAATTTAAAATATTAATAACTAAATTTAAATACACCTATAAATTCATTGTTGATATAGAGTGAATACATAGATAGATATGTACGGCCATTAGAGTTGCCATTAGGTTGAGTACCTTTATAATAATGGACTTGGATATTATTAACTCTATATCTTCATTGTAATAAAAAAAAAAGGATCATTTTGTAATAAAATTAGAGCCAATTTTCTATAAATTGAGATTAACTTCATTCTCAATTTTATTCAAAAATAGAGCATTTTATTTCAATCTAGGTTTTAGCAATCTACATCGATAGCTGATAGATAAAATTAGTTTACATGAGTAACTTTGTTAATTTTTTTAACTCGTTTCATGTTAAAGAATATGATAATGTATTTTTTAAGAAATTGAAAATAAAATAATAATAAATATCTTTAAAAGAATAAATTAATTGCACTAATTTTCTTTAGAAATTAAATAATAATTTACTAAAAAGAAGCCTAATGAACAACTTGCATTTAACATGCATGTCAACGAGCATCTATCCATAATTGAATTGTTCGTACAAGCCAATCTGACAGGATTGCAGAAAACATGCATCTGGTCTCCATACTTTTGCGCCCATAATTTGCTTCTTGCTTTCGAAAAGCCATATTCTTACTATTAAAAAACAAAACCTTTGCAATTCTTTTTCCTTTATCATAAAAGCATACGTAGAGTAGCCGGCTCCTTCTCTTGCATTATTTTAATTTAAGGGGGCGTTTGATATATAGTAAAAAATTTTATTTTTAAAAATTATGTTTTTTTTATAAACATGTTTTTTGATCATGATAATTACTGAACACATATAAAATATGTTTAGCTGACTTTAAATATTTATTTAAAAGAAAATTATTATTATATTTAGTTATAATAAAAAATTTATGAGAATTGTAGTATTTTTTTCAAAAATATATGTACTTATGTTAAGGTAAGAGAAAAAAAATAAGTGTAGAGATTATAGAAAAAATGATAGAGAAGAGAGAAATATTATGAAAAAGAAAATAAGAGAGAGAGAGAGATGAGAGAGAAAGTATGAGAGAGATATATAAGAGCGATGAATAAAAGAGATATAAAAGAGAAAGTGAAAAAATAGAAGATATTATTATCTTTTTATATTTAAAAAAAATTCATGACATGAAAAACTTAGATTCTGACCTCTCTACATGAAAAACTTTTGATGAAATCCTGTTAAAAATTATTTTCAGAAATTCATATTTCTTGATAATCCTATTTTAAAATTTATAAACTAAATATAAAAATTTAACTTTTCCAAATTCAATTTTTCAAGAATTTTTAAAAAAACTCCTCCTATCAAACACCCCCTAAGTTTCAAATACCTTTAATGACAAAATTTGTAGGAAAGTTTCATGTAGTATGAAAATATTAGTGTTTGAAATAAGAACATCATTTTAAACTAAGAGGGCATTGAATAAAACTCTCTCGAATGCAATATATCCAAGAATTAGATTTTTTTTATTTTTAAAATTCAAACAGTTATTATTATCAGGTTAAAGAAGACTTTACTGTCGTTCTCTTGACTCGAAAGAAATTAGTTTTTCATCTAATTAGGTGAACAAATACTTTTGGTAGTCACAAAAAAAACAATATATTAATTACTAGCGTTGGATACTAAGATCAATGTACAAAAGCCAAATCAATTCTATATAAATAAGAAAATTTAATGTACACATCTTGAACTCGACATGAGTACAATGAATTAATAGAATTCAATATCATTTTTTGAGTTGGTTAGATGATATAAATTACGTGATTTTAAAAATAATAAATTTAACGTTTAATTTAAATAAAAAAGTGTACACTATAATGTGATATAAATCAAAAGAACATCATAATATTTTTTTAATTAAAAAAACTGCAATTGAAATAAAAATAAAAATAGATAAATGTAATTTTCTTCAATATTTATGCTGAATCAACACCGCATGTTGACTTTAGAAAATCAGACCTAGTAAAATGATCAAATTAAGCGAAAGGTTAGGCAGTTAGGCACCCGGCCAAACTAAAACCAGTGACGTCTAGTCAGAGTTTAGTCCTATAATTAGTGGCAACTTTCGTCAAGGAATAGTAAATACCATTAATGTTTGCATACAATAGTAAAGTTATTAGGTAAACGTTATTTTTCTGACCTCGTTAGGTATTCTTCTTATACCTATGACTTACGAACTTGTCCGATGTGCAGTAACAGACACCACTGTGCAGATCCCACTACTTCCAGAAGACTGCAACCCTAACAAAATTGATTATAGTATAATTATATGATTTATGTGTATATATATATATATATATATATATAACAAAAATAATAAAAATTCAAACTTTTTTCATTAAATAAAATCAGCTATACCGATCATATAACGTTAAAGTGTCTTGTTGTAAATATAAATAAAAATATTATTAATTATTAAATTATTTTTAATAATTTTATTTTTTTATCTATCTTTATTTTTAATTATTGAACTACTCTCTATCTTATCTATTTTTTTTATTGGAGTCTCTACAAGTCTCTTCTATATATAGTCAAATTACTTTAAACAGAATTCTACTATTTTTTTTTACAATAGATACTATTTCAACTTTTTCTCTAATATATTCGTTCTTAATAATATATCGTTTAGTATGTCCACATATCTAATACAATATTCTCATTTTAACGACATTGTCTGTCTAACATTTAGTACAATATAATTGTAATAACCGTAAAATTTAACAAAAAAATTCAAATTAAAGGAAATTTAGAATAAAAGAGAGAATTTTGAAAATAGAGATAAGAACCGGTGAAAATAAGTTTATTTATTACATGGATTAAAGAATTACAAAAGAAATATGAGAATTTATGTTTTGGCGCGCTATAAGCAAATATATTTTTATTTATGTAGAAATGATTATGATTTGTTAAAATTAAGTGGACTTTTAAGTAAAAGAAGTATTGTGTTGCTTAAAATAATTATATCGGCCTCTATTGAATTTTTATGGTATTTTTAGAAATATTCTTTCTTTTAATATGAATAAAGATATTTGTTTTGAAATTTGTTTTAATATGATTTTTATCAAGAAAAAATTATGATTTAAGAGTTTAACTAAAGATTTATGAGGAAGGAAATTTTTAGAAATTTTTGGGATATTTTATGATGAAAAATGGAATTTCTATGAATTTTTATAAAAGAAAATCCTATTATTAATTATTTAATAAATATTATTATTATAAAAAAAAAAAAAAAAAAAAAAAAAAAAAACAGAATGTTAAAATGGATGCCGGGAGAGGAATCGAGAAAGAAGAAAAAAAAAACGAAGAAATGCACAGTAGTGAATAGTGAGTGAATAGTAATCTCAAATTTTATCTGTCGATTTGGGGTGTTTAAGGGTTTCCAATCTCAAAACCGAAATTGTTATTGGATTCAGGACGAAGAGTACTTCAATTTTGACCGATCAGTTTTTCAAATCAACCGTTGAATCGCCGTAGATCTGAAGTAGAAAATCTCGGTAAAAGGTAAGTTCTGAAAAACCTTACTTAGAGACCTCAAATTAGAAATCTGACACCGTAGATGGGTTCAGAAGCTTGATAAACATTAGGATATGAATTCATTTTATTGATTTGGTAAAAAATTTTATGACGGTAAATAGTGTTTTTCGGCGGTGAATAGTGGCGGTGAATAGTGTTTTCCGGCGTGAATAGTATTTTCCGGCGGTGAACAGTAACCGAGCTCATTTAAGGTTTTTGGACCCTCCGGACACGTTTTTGAAGCTTATTTGGTCAAATTCAGACCAGAAACGAGGATTTTAGGGCTGTCCAATCTGGAGCCCTTACCTGTGAGTAGATAATTCTTCCTATAACTTGTTTTTACTCTTCTTGAACTTTCCATTGATAAATGAGTATGATTACATGTTATTTATATGTTCATATGTTTCTGAAATGGTTTGAAATATTTGAAATGATTGAGAAATGATATCTAGTTCAAGAAGAGTATGATTTTTGAAATAGATTTTGAAATGCTTTGGATATGTTATTTCTAAATGCATTTCGCATTACATGGCAAAGAAAATATGATATGCTTATGACATTGATTTATAGAGATATATGATTGCCTAGAGAAAGGGCATATATATGTGATAAACCCTGAATGGGTAATTTATAACAGATGAATTTTGAAATACATTGAACATGTGATTTTTACATGTATTTCGCATTACATGTCAAAGAAAGTATGTTATACATGTGACATTGATTTTACAGTGATATGATTGCCTTGGATATGGGCATGATTATATGATTTCTCTGATTGAAAAATTTATAATAAAAGATTTTGTACTGAGACTGAAAGCTCTGTTTGAAATGATATGTAAAGTGATAAGTTGTTGAATATGATTGTATGGCGAATTATTTGATAATGATGCATTGCATATGATGGATATGCACTTTTATACATGTTTATATATTCATAAAAAAATATATATGTATTGATGAGAAATGACGAGATTATATGGCTTGAGACGGTATTGTGAAGGTGGTATTAGTGGTAATGTGAGGAGGCAGTAGGGTGATGAACTCACATTCGCTAATTACCTATTGTGATGATGACAGTGGTAATGTGAGGAGGCAGAAGGGTGATGAACTCACATTCCCTGTTGATCTATTGAAGTTGTAGTCAGTGGTAATGTGAGGAGGCAGTAGGGTGATGAACTCACATTCCCTGATTACCTATTGTGATTGTGACTATGGTAATGTGAGGAGGCAGAAGGGTGATGAACTCACATTCCATGTTTATCTATTGAGTATATTGAAAGTTATGACATACTTGAGCATTATATAAAAGAATTGATTTTTATTGCATATCAAATTCGATTTAAGATAAATTTGTATCATATGTGGTTACAGATATTTGTATGTGATTTGAATTGAGATGTTTTGAAATGCGGGTCCCATATGAATGTACTCCTGAATGTAACTTTTCAATATGAGAAACTTTGAAATGAAAAGTACATCCATATGTTGACCTAAGAGGTTATAGGGGATGTTATCTGCTCACTGAGTTGTAAAACTCACTACACGATGTGGATCTATTTTTCAGATAAAGACATAGAGTTTGGTCCAGCAACCAAGTGATCGACTAGAGGTTGTACTCCAGTGGTGAGCCTACATTGTTTTTAGGCTCTCAATGTTTTATAAATGCAAAATATTTGTACTCTAGAGTTGCTCTGAACGTCACAGGCAGGATCCTTGCTTCTACTGTTACTCTGGTGTTTATAGACGTAAACTGTAGATTGTATATGTGTATGGGCACTTATATGTATTGGTTTATATGATAAAGAATGACATTATGTACATTTATGAAAAATATATGTGTATGGTATATGGATTTCACGTGCCCTAAAATTAGGGTCGTGACAAGTTGGTATCAGAGCATTAGGTTTCCCTGTGACAATCAGAGCAAAGGATTCTTTAGTAGGACCTTTAGTATCGATATGAGCCGGACATATTTATACTTCAGGTGCTGCTGAGGGATTCTATAGGATTTCAAATTCCTTTCTATTCGAAGTTGTTAAAGTTTATAGTATAAGATAGATTGAATATTGTGACATCTTAAAAGGTATCAATGGATCAATTACAGCTTGAAAGTAAAAGAGATATGCGTCTTAAAGAATTTAAAGAATTGAGACAGATATTAAATATGATGGTTTTTGAATGTGACATCCGTTGTACCGGTTGTCTAGATATGGTAGACTGTGATGTGATATTGAGAATAAATTTGTTGGCATTATGTCATGTCATTTTGAAATGTCATTATATGGTGATTAAATTCAATTATTGAGGAATTTTCTTTATTGATACAAGGGGATCGTAATAAGATACCCAGTAATCTAATTTCTGCTTTAGCAGTCCATAAGTGACTACAAAATGGTGCCAAGGATAGTTGGCAGTAGTGAGAGATGTTGATATAAAGTATACCACTGTAAATTAAGTTTTTGTGGTTAGAAAATTTCCTGATGTAATTCTTGAAGAATTGTCAGGATTACCTCGAAACGTAAAATATAATTTGGTGTTGATTTACTTCCTGGAACCCAACCAGTGTCTATACCTCTATATATAAGAGCACCGACTGAACTCAAGGAATTGATGGATCAGTTGAGACACTTGTTAGACTAGGGATTTATATACCCTAGTACTATTACTTGAAATGCTTCAGTTCTATCTATGAAAAAGAAAGATGGATCACTATGACTATGCATAGATTAAAGTGACAATGTGAAATAAATACTCATTACCTCATATAGATGATATGTTTGACCAGTTACAAGGTGCTCAACATTTAAAAAAAAAAAAGTTGAATTGATTTGATATCTGGATCTCATCAATTAAGAATAAGGGAAGAGGAAAGTCAAAAAAAAAAAAAAATTCTTTTAGGACTCGTTTTGACATTATGAGTTCTTGGTGATGTTATTTAGTCTAACAAATGCCCAGTTGCAAAAAGGGTATTGAATCCATCCCTGGAGTAATTTGTTATTATAATTATTGATAATATATTAGAATATTTTAAGAGTACAGAGGATCATAAGCAACATTTAAAGATAGTATTACAAACTCCAAGGGAGTATCAGCTATATGCTAAGTTCTCAAAATATATGAATTTTGACTTAGTAATAGTACTTTCTTAAGGTATGTGGCTAGCAAGATGGTATATAAGATAACCCTAAGAAAGTAAAAGTGGTACAGCAATGTCCACATCTTGCTACAGTTACAGATGAAGATCCAAGTCCAATTTGCGCTTTCTGCTATGGTCTGTTGTCCATTCTATTTGAGCTGTGATTGGATCAGGTACATGAACATATGCTTGTAAAGCATCAATTAACTCCTCAGCATCTGAAGCTAAGATGAGAATTCGTCGTGCTGAGTGTGGGATAAACCTTTGTTCCACAGCATGATCAAGGAAAGATAACAAACCATCAAAGAAGTGATTAACATTTAATAAACCTATTGGTTTGTGATGCATATTTAGTTGTGCCCAAGAGAGTATTTGGAAAATCTCCTCTAAAGTACCAAAACCACCTGGTAAGGCAATGAAGGCGTCAGCATTGCTCATCATTCTAGCCATGCGTTCATGCATGGAAGCTACTCTATATTCTTCCCCAATTGTTTTCCCTATGTTGCTAGATGCAGCTAGAGATGTAGGAATAATACCTAGAACTTGGCATCCTCCTACATGTGCAGCTGTAGCCACACACCCCATTAACCCACAGTTACCTCCACCATAGACTAGATGAATTTTTCTTTTGGCCAGCACCATACCCAGGTTTTGTGCTGCTTTCACATATTCCCCATCTTTTCCAGGACTGGAACCACAAAAGACACAGATATTTCGAAACTGACGGAATGCGGTTCCTTCCATAATTTTTATCACCTTAACTCTGAGTATGAAAATAAAGATACTAATGTAGAACTCATAGAAGGGCATATTTATAATAGCTATGCGAATAGGCCGGATATTATTAGAACAGCTATGTGAGTGATTGGTGGATATCAGCTAAATTAAAGGTAAAAAAAAACGGCAAGCATGTATATGTACAGTAGTTATGACTGTGACCCATATTAAGCACATAAAGAGCATAAGATAAGATATCACCAGAAATCTGTCTTTTTCTTGTTGTCTTTGATGAAGCATTGATGTCTTGAAAGGTTGTAGGTGATAGCCATCATTGTAAAAAAAAAAAAGTGAAAATGCAAACCAATTAATTGTTGAAGAGGAACAATCAAATGGTTTATTTTGTTTTCTCAATATTTTTACCAGTCGACTATTGGTTTATAAGTTGACTAGCTATTATGAGAAATTTTAATTTGGACTGGTTATTTACAGTTGATTGATTATATATATTTTGAAACAACCAACTGCATCCTACCAGTTAACTATGTGCTCTTGTTATTCACAGACTTTATAGGCTCAGAGATATTTTTTTTCATATGATATGCTTCCGCCGAATAACAATATCTTTGTATTAAATATTGGCACATATATTCAAAATTTGCGGCCACCGATTTTTGCCGAAATCATAGATAGATTTTGTTTATAGATTTTCAAGAATTACGGCCACCGATTTTAATGCTTTTCAATGTTTGTTTAAATTTTTGACTTTCTATTTTGGCACCATTCTCTATTGTGCTTTTCGTCTGTTTCACTGCATTCTCCCTCATTAACGGTTGGTATTAAATGCAAGGTTGTTTTTCCTCATTTCAAGGAAAGATAATTTCTAATATTTGGAACTCAGTTATTATGGTGTTCAACTGATTATTGGATTAAAGTAATAAAAATTTTGAAAAGACTAGATGGATGATGATGTAATGGTGTTTTGACGAATGTAATCAAAGGAATTAACGGTGTTGATGTTTTTGAGGAGTAAAGTATGGAAAGTAAGATTTAAGTTAATCTCGAAATTTTTTTTTAATTTGAAAACATGGAGAATATTTTGATTATCATCTTCGAGAATTATATAAGTGATTAAGATATTTGTGTTAAGGATTTATACCCTACTAAATTGAGACTCATGTTGAGATTGGAAATTCACGTATGAATAATTGTTGAGAAAAGAGATTTCTGAAGAAGCCATAGATTGTAAATATGGATAACCCGAGGTAATAAAGATATACTGAGATATAAAAAAAATGGTACTAGTATAATGGTAAAAAAAAAAAGATACAAGTGAAATTTTTCATTGGCAGGTATGTTGGCAAGTACGAAGTGAATATATTATCTCAAGGGAGATATTCAGGAAGTCTAAGGATCTTTATTAAATTATAGTATGACTGATACTAAAATTAAATGATGTGTTTATACATTAGAAGTTATGACTTATGTATCTTTATCTTATTATGGTGGAAGTTGGGAGAAATTAATTGTCCTTAGTTGAACTTGCTCATAGTAGTAATTATCATACCAATATACAATGGCATCATTTGAAGTTTTACATGAACATCATAGGTTTCTTAATATGTGAGTGAATTGAGAAAAGTTAAACTTTGGAAATCTAATTTGGAATAACATGCAATAGATAAAATATACCTTATCGAAATTGATGATGCTAGCTTGGAGAGCATGCTTCAAGCATATGTTTTTGAGATTGGTAGGAGATTTCTTAGCAGAATTTGTCTATAATAAAATGATATTAGAAGATTTAAACCTTATGTAAGAGGTGTTACAAATATTCTGTTAAATGACTCAGTGGAGTTATATTTATTATAAGATGTCATTGATAAAGTGAAATTGATTAGAAAAAGAATACTGGAAACTCAATACAAGTCAAAAGTTTACAAGGACTCTGAATGTTGAGCACTAGGAATTTTCAGTTGGTGATCATATATTCTTTAATGACTCACCATGAAAGAGGTAATGAGATTTGGAAAGAAAGGGAAGTTACCCTCTCGGTATATAGAGTTATTTGAATTCTTGATAAGATCGGTTCAGTGGCTTATTGTTTGGTTTTATCACTTGCATTAGATAATGTTTATTCAGTTTTTTTTCATGTGTCTATACTACGAAAATATTTACTGGATTCTACACATGTTATACAATGTCCATAGATTCAGTTACAAAAAGATTAACCTATGAGGAACAACCAGTAGCAATAGCGGGCAGATAAATAAAGAAGTTACGGTAAAAAAAAGAAGAAATACCTACAGTAAAGGTGATATGGAAAAATCACTCTTCTGATGAAGCTACTTGAAAAAGGAAAAAATGATATATGTGTCAGATATCTGTATTTGTTTGAATAATGAGGTTAGTGTTTATCTGCAACTGTGGTGATGAAATTCGGGGACCGAATTTCTTTAAGGGGGGAAGAATGTAATAACCGTAAAATTTAACAAAAAAATTCAAATTAAAGGAAATTTAGAATAAAAGAGAGAATTTTGAAAATAGAGATAAGAACCGGTGAAAATAAGTTTATTTATTACATGGATTAAAGAATTACAAAAGAAATATGAGAATTTATGTTTTGGCGCGCTATAAGCAAATATATTTTTATTTATGTAGAAATGATTATGATTTGTTAAAATTAAGTGGACTTTTAAGTAAAAGAAGTATTGTGTTGCTTAAAATAATTATATCGGCCTCTATTGAATTTTTATGGTATTTTTAGAAATATTCTTTCTTTTAATATGAATAAAGATATTTGTTTTGAAATTTGTTTTAATATGATTTTTATCAAGAAAAAATTATGATTTAAGAGTTTAACTAAAGATTTATGAGGAAGGAAATTTTTAGAAATTTTTGGGATATTTTATGATGAAAAATGGAATTTCTATGAATTTTTATAAAAGAAAATCCTATTATTAATTATTTAATAAA
This sequence comes from Gleditsia sinensis, assembly GCA_037074535.1. Lineage (NCBI taxonomy): Eukaryota > Viridiplantae > Streptophyta > Magnoliopsida > Fabales > Fabaceae > Gleditsia > Gleditsia sinensis. The sequence goes on from CM073471.1 coordinate 23,556,101, forward strand.
TATTATTATTATAAAAAAAAAAAAAAAAAAAAAAAAAAAAAAAACAGAATGTTAAAATGGATGCCGGGAGAGGAATCGAGAAAGAAGAAAAAAAAAACGAAGAAATGCACAGTAGTGAATAGTGAGTGAATAGTAATCTCAAATTTTATCTGTCGATTTGGGGTGTTTAAGGGTTTCCAATCTCAAAACCGAAATTGTTATTGGATTCAGGACGAAGAGTACTTCAATTTTGACCGATCAGTTTTTCAAATCAACCGTTGAATCGCCGTAGATCTGAAGTAGAAAATCTCGGTAAAAGGTAAGTTCTGAAAAACCTTACTTAGAGACCTCAAATTAGAAATCTGACACCGTAGATGGGTTCAGAAGCTTGATAAACATTAGGATATGAATTCATTTTATTGATTTGGTAAAAAATTTTATGACGGTAAATAGTGTTTTTCGGCGGTGAATAGTGGCGGTGAATAGTGTTTTCCGGCGTGAATAGTATTTTCCGGCGGTGAACAGTAACCGAGCTCATTTAAGGTTTTTGGACCCTCCGGACACGTTTTTGAAGCTTATTTGGTCAAATTCAGACCAGAAACGAGGATTTTAGGGCTGTCCAATCTGGAGCCCTTACCTGTGAGTAGATAATTCTTCCTATAACTTGTTTTTACTCTTCTTGAACTTTCCATTGATAAATGAGTATGATTACATGTTATTTATATGTTCATATGTTTCTGAAATGGTTTGAAATATTTGAAATGATTGAGAAATGATATCTAGTTCAAGAAGAGTATGATTTTTGAAATAGATTTTGAAATGCTTTGGATATGTTATTTCTAAATGCATTTCGCATTACATGGCAAAGAAAATATGATATGCTTATGACATTGATTTATAGAGATATATGATTGCCTAGAGAAAGGGCATATATATGTGATAAACCCTGAATGGGTAATTTATAACAGATGAATTTTGAAATACATTGAACATGTGATTTTTACATGTATTTCGCATTACATGTCAAAGAAAGTATGTTATACATGTGACATTGATTTTACAGTGATATGATTGCCTTGGATATGGGCATGATTATATGATTTCTCTGATTGAAAAATTTATAATAAAAGATTTTGTACTGAGACTGAAAGCTCTGTTTGAAATGATATGTAAAGTGATAAGTTGTTGAATATGATTGTATGGCGAATTATTTGATAATGATGCATTGCATATGATGGATATGCACTTTTATACATGTTTATATATTCATAAAAAAATATATATGTATTGATGAGAAATGACGAGATTATATGGCTTGAGACGGTATTGTGAAGGTGGTATTAGTGGTAATGTGAGGAGGCAGTAGGGTGATGAACTCACATTCGCTAATTACCTATTGTGATGATGACAGTGGTAATGTGAGGAGGCAGAAGGGTGATGAACTCACATTCCCTGTTGATCTATTGAAGTTGTAGTCAGTGGTAATGTGAGGAGGCAGTAGGGTGATGAACTCACATTCCCTGATTACCTATTGTGATTGTGACTATGGTAATGTGAGGAGGCAGAAGGGTGATGAACTCACATTCCATGTTTATCTATTGAGTATATTGAAAGTTATGACATACTTGAGCATTATATAAAAGAATTGATTTTTATTGCATATCAAATTCGATTTAAGATAAATTTGTATCATATGTGGTTACAGATATTTGTATGTGATTTGAATTGAGATGTTTTGAAATGCGGGTCCCATATGAATGTACTCCTGAATGTAACTTTTCAATATGAGAAACTTTGAAATGAAAAGTACATCCATATGTTGACCTAAGAGGTTATAGGGGATGTTATCTGCTCACTGAGTTGTAAAACTCACTACACGATGTGGATCTATTTTTCAGATAAAGACATAGAGTTTGGTCCAGCAACCAAGTGATCGACTAGAGGTTGTACTCCAGTGGTGAGCCTACATTGTTTTTAGGCTCTCAATGTTTTATAAATGCAAAATATTTGTACTCTAGAGTTGCTCTGAACGTCACAGGCAGGATCCTTGCTTCTACTGTTACTCTGGTGTTTATAGACGTAAACTGTAGATTGTATATGTGTATGGGCACTTATATGTATTGGTTTATATGATAAAGAATGACATTATGTACATTTATGAAAAATATATGTGTATGGTATATGGATTTCACGTGCCCTAAAATTAGGGTCGTGACAATAATATTACAAGTCTTATAGTTATATGATAAAAAAATTTCTTAACTTTCAAGCACTTTCTATCTCAATGACACATGAAGTCTTCATTCATTTCATCCATCCAATTTGAACTCTATGATTTATATCTCCTTTATTTCTTCGTCATTTTGTATAATGAATTCAAAATATTTAAAATATATGACTTATTTTATAAGATGATCTTTAAGTTTCACCTTTAAATTTGAATTTGTGCATGTGTGTGTGTGTGTGTGTGTGTGTCTCTCTCTCTCTCTCTCTCTCTCTCTCTCTCTCTCTCTCTCTCTCTCTCTCTCTCTCTCTCTCTCTCTATATATATATATATATATATATATATATATATATATATATATAGACTTGAGATTTCTTAACAACCTTGTGATTTCAAAATGAAAGACACATCATCATAGACTTTATGATTGAATAGTTACTTATAATTTATTTCTATGGTTCTTTTATTTATTTTAATTTAATTTTATCACTATATATGTTCTGTTATAGAAATACTACGGATTTGTTTAGAAGTGTTTTTAAGTATTTTTATTTTAATATTTTTTTTAAACAATTATAAAAATTATTTTTTAGAACAAAAGAACAAAAAATTTGTTTGAATGTAAATTTTGATAACATTGTTTAAAAACAGAATAGTGTTATCCACGTGATAGTTAAGGATTAGTTTTGAAAAATTATTTACAACTTTTTCATTAATAAAAATAATTTTTCTTGTTTTTTAAAAAATTTAAAACAGTTTTGCACAAAAAAAACAACAAATAGTGTTTTTAAAAAATTATTTTTTGAGCCATACTTTTACAAATCAATTTTTTAAAAATAATTTATAAAATTAACATGGGAAATAAATTTTTTTGTTTTTGCAGAAAAAAAATTGTTTTGGAAACTGTTTTCTAACAAATCCAAAGCTCAGAAAAATTTTAATTTTGATTCAAATTTCGATACTTAAGTCAGTGAGAGCGTTTGCGAGAAATATGGGAATACCAATATTGAGAACTTGGAAAGTTAATTACCTGCCAGGAGGTCCATTCCATCTATAGGTGTCTGGTGAAGGGTAGAACGGTCCTACGCAATTGATACAAGCGAAGAAGGGCGTGCCACCAGGTTGGGCAGGGAACGACGTAACTCTTTTTAGATAATATTTTGGTGAAGAAACCGTAATGCCTTTATGAGATACACAAATCATTTTAATCCTCTTCCTCCAAAGTTCCATTTTAAGGTTCCGTTTCAAAATGAAAGACATAGCATCATAGACTTTATGATTAAAAATTAGAATTTGATTTGTATAGTTCTTTTTATAATTTTTATAATTTAATTTTAATTTTATCGCAATATATATTTTGTGATGCATGTATGCTTCAAATTCAAAGTATTTGGATGTATTTTCTACCAAAACAAAAGTATTTTTGTTTGGAGGATGTGTTATATATATCAACTTAATTTATATTCCTAATTGTAGTTTTTCCTAAATTTGAAAAAATTTAGTGTTTCTTTCAATTTATATGTCATATTGCAATGACTGAATCTATGTCCAAATCAAATGTTAAATTGATATTTATCATTTAACTGACTCAAAAATTTATTATAACCTTTCTCTTATTTATTTATATGATTTTCTTAAATTAATTTTTTCAATTAGCTAGTATTGAAGTGGTTGAATGTATAAAGAGGGCTACACTAAATTTTTTGAATTGGTAGGATGATACTAGAGTCACATGTAACTTCAGAAACATTAGACTTTTAACATTTAATTTGAATAGAAGTACTCATTGTAATGAAATATAAATTGAGATAGATATTATAATGTTTTTTGTTTAGGGGAGAAATTGAAATTAAGGATATAGATCAAGGGTAGATAAATATAATTTTTTCTATAATATATAAATTCATTCATGAAATTTTGCTCTAATAAAATAAGGGTGCAAAAATTGTGGATAATTTTAAATATACCTATACGACTTGGATTTAGGCTAGCACACTTATAATTTTAATCTATTATAACCATTATGGTTGATTTTATAAGTTTTAATGCAACGTGAGCTGAAGTCTAAGGTGCACTGTTTTGGTATGCTTTGCTAGGGTTTTCCTAAGCAAAATCAAAAACCACGGATTGAACTTCTTTTTGACCATCGAGTGTTGAAGGCTATCTTTTGAACTTGGGTGGTGGTTTCTTTTCATTGTAGTGCTCTGGTTTGGTTTGGTTTGTTTATCGTGATGCACTATTTTTTTGTTTATTAATAGATAAAAGTTTTCTTCCTTTGCTTCTTTTCTACTGTGGTAGGTGAGGGGCTAGGTCAAAGAGAATAAGAGGTTATTTTTCTTTTAGACGATGGGCTATTAATCAAGAGTTTTAAGATTGTGACAAGAGTTTGGTGAAAAAGATGGGGCATGTTTCTTTTCTTGTTTTAAAAATAATTTTTTGTTTTTAATTATTTTCAGAATAAAAAAAAATAGTTAAAAATTATTTTTTGTTATTGTTTTAAAAATAAATTCTGAAAATAAGTTATTTTTAAAATAAAAAATAAAAACAAGACAAATTTAATTTTGTTTCAAAAATATAAAAAAAAAAGTAAAAAATAATATGTTCTCAAAATAGTTTATTAAACGATTTTTTTTGGTTCTGCAGAATAATATATAAACATAATTTTTAAAAATATTTAAAAAAAAAATAGAATCAAACAATTCCATAATTTTGTTAAATTTTATTTAAAAAAAAAGGCAGCGGAACTTGCTATAAGGAATGTGTGGAGTATTTTCGAAGATAAGTTAAGGTACTCTTAGAAGATGTTTAAAATAGTGCTTAATCAGAATTATATTCAAGTCTCTAATCATTAGAGTGTATAGTTATTTTGCAACTTATGAAAAAAAAAATTTAGAGGAATTAAACAAAATGGATGGATGAAAAAAAAGTAGTATATTGCCAACAATCTGATACAAAATAAATTGGTGACATTTACCAAGCTTTGGCTACAGCAGTATAAAATCCTGTTAATTAATTCTTTTTTTAGTTGTTTGTTGTTGTACTAATTAATTGTCTTTTAACGTGGTTTACTTTATTCTTTCAACTACTTTATGTTCTATAAAAACCTTTTATGATGTTTTTACGGGGTTATATCCTCCTTTTATTCTTTGAAATAAAATTATCTATTTTCGATGAAAAGAAAATGAAATGCGAGGTTTGAAAATTTTAAATAGTGTTAAAAGAGAGGCTGAAAGATACATAAATCATTCCGCTACTCTTCTTCGAAAGTCCCATTTTAAGGGGCAAAGTGATTAAAGATTTGCCAGAATTTATGCAAATTGAAAATGTAACTTTTGCATAGAAATCTCGAGTATGCAATTTTGCACATAGAAAGTCCATATGCACACATGGATTTTCAATCTCTTGTAAAAGTTGATAAACTAAAATTATAACAGAATTTTTTTTATAGACATAAAAACTTTTAATTTAATTTTTCATAAATAAAAATATTTATAATATTATTTTTTAGTTAAATCATTGTCTAAAATTTAATTTAAATTTAACTTATTGTTAATATTGTAATTTTTTATTATATTTATCTAATTAAATATATTAATTGACACTCATTTAATATTAACTTAATATTTATATAATATTCGATCAAGGTCATAATTATTTAATAGAATTAATTTGATTGAAAAATTAAAAATTTTGCTATAATTGTCAATTTACAATTTGCATGTCAAATATGATAAATGTAATAAAAAATTACAATTTCAACAAAATTTAAACTATAATTTAATTGAGAAGTGACATTGTAAACATTTTTATTTATAGGGATTAAATTGAAAAAACTTAATATGTTAAAAAATTTATCCAAAGTTTACTTATTTATCAAAGATAAAAATAAAGTATTTTCAAAATAATAAAGCAGTTTCTCAAATTAAAATACTTAAACAATTACAAAATTTAATATAATAAAGCGTGTATCATTTCACCAAAATAATAATAATAAATAAATAAAAGCGTCTATCATTTTTAAAGAGGAGGAAACTCTTGCACGTTTCAATAAATTAAAGACATCAAGCTATTAAAGGAAACTTGAATTATTATTGATGTATAATATTCATAATTATTAATTTTTCAACAAAATATAATTCTTTGATTTGCATTTCCTTTTGGGAGAATATAATACGTGATTATACCCACAAATTGATATGCTATCTTCACCAATTTTTTGAGATAATCCACAAGAAATTAATTTTTTTTTTGTGAATACTTTAATTTTGATGCACCTTTTTTTTACAAAAGTAATTTTATTTCATTCATAAAAATAAAATAAAAAATATATGATTCCCTCAAAGTACATAAAGTTAACTTAATTACTTTAAAAACACATTCAGCTGAAAAAAATTAAAATTTAAAAATAACAGAATAATATTAAAAGAGAGGATTGCACTAATTTTGATTATGCATCACTGACTAAATTAATTAATTAAAGTGAAGCCAAACTATCTACAAACCGCCTAACTGTATTTGGTGGCTTGACATGCTCATTAATGTCAATCCATTTTCTTAATTAAAAAATAAATTAATTTAAATTATTCCAGAACACAAATATATAATATTGTTTTTAAAATTTATATAATAATGAAAGTAACACTCCATTACTTCCTTTTATAAACCAACTATTTTTTTTATTCATGCTTTCAACATTTCATTTCAAAATTATCAATTAAAATTCAAAAAATCACTTGTTATTTATATTTTTACAATTTTTTATTATTTTTTAAGCTTGTATTGTACGTCAAGACATGAAACTTTTTCTAAAAATTTTTCAAAAAGAGGATTTAATTTGTAACTTGCGACATTGAAGAAACTGTCATTTTACAACCAAACAGTGGCAGATTTTTCTGTCGCAACAATATTACTTGTCCCTTGACGGGCGATCTGTGCCCCCGGAATTTAGGGCATTGGTCCACAACGGTTACCCATCGCCACAACAACTTTGTACAAGATTAGGCTCATCCCCTTCATTCTAGATTCTGCCGGGCGGGCCCGGGCTTTATGGAAGCCCATTTGGTTGGGTGAAGGATGAGAATTGAATTTTTCATAATTATTTTATCTTACAAGTCATAATTAATGTTTGAAATGTATTTATATTTAACTAATTTTATTTCAGAGAAATTAGAGGTCCCGGGACTTAGATAAACCTTTCCTATCATATTTGTGAGAATCGTGAGAGCTCTCGATTCTATATGTGTCATTTTTCAATGTAAAAAAGTTATATTATTTAACGTATAGTTTTTTAAGTGAATTTTTATTTATTTTTTGATAGATTCTGTCCTTACTTAAAATATGTTAGATATAAATGTTATAGATTTAACAAAAATAAATATAGAACTAAAAAAAATTGAGCATGTTTAGTGTCAAGTAATCTATTTTTATTATTATCTTACATTTACAAAAACATTTGTTTGAATAAGATTTTTTACATAAAAAAATTAAAAGGATTTTTTTAAAAATAATTAATTTTCAAAATTAAAAATTCTTATCTTTATTTTTATTTTTTAAAAAAAGTTAAAAATTATAATTTTCATGAAGAATGCTCAGTAAGGAATTTTTCTCTCTCTCTTAAAGCTCTTATTAATTGTTTTTTAAATAAGCTCTGATTATTCTGATAAAGGTGGAACTTGAATTTAAATTCTTGACTTAGCGTGACATAATTCAACTCTCTCATTCCAAGGAGACTCGAGTGACACATGTAGTTTCTGTAGAGATTTGTTAATTGTGAAATTTTGACTTAAAGATTTTTTCACCTGAATTCAATTATGGAGTTAGTTTTGTAATTTAAACACTATAAATAAGAGTATTAAAACTCATCTTTTTAGATTTTTTTTATTATTAGAAATGTTGTAAATAGATATTTAAAAATTGTTTTTTTTTTTGGTTGAAAATTTGGATATTCACTGTCGAGCACAGTGATTAATCTCCTGGCTGCTTGTAGGCACCTCGAAGGGTGAAACAGTTGGCCTGAGATTTTAAAATTTCTCCATATCTAAAGGCAAAGATCGAACCCCTGACATTTGGTTAAGGGTAAATGAGCTTCCACCGCTCAACTACAGCCCAAGATATGTTCAAAATTCTTTAAATCAAGATTTCCTTAAATGAATAGAGAGAGAATAGAGGATTTGAAAGATTTTAGGGTTTTCTATTAAATTTTTTAGAAAAGAAGACCTCAAAGGTAAGAAGAGATCATCTAATAAATTTAAATTGTTGGAAGATGTCTTTAAAAATTTAATTATTTACACAATGATCCAAATTTGTTAAAAGTTTTTAATTACGCTATTGAAACCTTTCAATTAAACTCTTATTCCTTTAATACTTATAATAGATCGTATAATAAAATAAAACTATTTAAATTTAATTTTATTACATATATTAGGAGATTTTCCAATCATGAAAGCTTGGATGAACTTTTGGGAGGAAAGTTAATAGTATTTAGCGGTGACTTCAAACAAATATTTCCTGTTATTACAAAAGGGACAAGAAAGGACATAGTTTTTTTTTTCAAATTTAATTTTTCATATCTGTGGAAGTTCTGTGAAATCCTTAATTACTTTAACAAGAAATATGACACTTCATACAAGATATTTAACCTCAATTAATCAGGATGTGAAGGAATTTTTTGAATGGATATTGAAAATTGGAGAAGGATTTACTGATGAAAAAGTTTATTTGAAGACTTTTTTTGTCTTAAGAAAAATCACACGAAGAATGAAGACTTTAGAATATAAATTTTTTTGAATGGATATTGAATAAAAATAATGTAGAATTCTTGTATTGAAACCAAATCTGACTACCTGCTAACCAGAGCTAAATCGCTCGCATTTCTACTGCTCATATTGTGAGTGTTTCAACGTTTGTTTATACTTTCTGTTTGTATTAAAAACTTTAGAATAAACAGTTATTTTGCTCCTCAAAAAATACACAAATTCTCAATTTGATTTTCTAAAATTTCACTTTGACAATCTTGTACTCCGATGATTATATTGTTTTAAAAAATATTCTCACATTCATTCAAGTAGTATATTTTTTAAAATTTTTGTTTAACTTAACCAAATGTTTACATAATTTAAGCGCAAATTTGATTTAAATAAATTCTTGATTTGATTAGTAAAATAAATTTATTAAATTTTTATTAACGGAGTTAATATAAAAATATTTTTGAAAAGAGATATTTTTTAAAAGATTAAATTCAAAAAGTAAAATTTAAAAAAATATTTTTTAAAAAAACTAAAATAGCAATTTACTGAAAACTTCCTATCGTATTATATAATATGTATTTTGAATTTATTGTTGACATTTTAACTCATTTAATCTTTTTAAATTTATTTATTGAGTTTAAATAAGCAATAAAAATATATGTATAATTTTAAACAAGTTGAATACTAATATTCAATTAAATAAATGAGTCGAATTCAGACTTATTTTTCTGTTTATTTAATTTAATAAATCAAATTTAAATAATTCATTTATTTCAAAAATTAAATTTTAAAATATTAGAATTCAACTCGAATAGTCATTGTTCAATATTAGTCTCTATGAGAATTGGACTTTATTGTATTTTAATCAACTTTGTCTATTTTAAATGTATTGGGATAAAAGATAACTAAATGAATCAATTTCAATACTTGCCTTCTGTCAAGACGGCTACAACATATGATCAAGTGAGGGATATCACCCATTTGAAAAGAATCTATTAGAGTTGTCCATCTACGATGTCACGCTTGATATCTTGAGCTTTTTGTAAAGGTACAATTTTCTGTTTGATTTGTTTTTTTTTTTCATTGAAAAAAAAATGAAAAATATATTTGATAGAATTTAAAAAAGAATATTTTCTAAAATAAAATAGTAACAGAAAACGTCTATAAAATATTTTTAGTATTTGTGAAAGAATAAGATAACATTTTTGTAGTTTAAAAAAAATATAATTATTAAATAAAATAAAATTTATATTATAATTATAAAAAATTAAACTAAATAATTAAATAATATTTTTATAGTTATCCATGTCAATTAAATTTAAAAATAAATATAAATTTTTTTAACTTCATAAAACAAATGTATTTTCAAAATAATAAAAAACTTTAAATAAAAATGTATTTTAAAAATAAAATTTATAATTTATAATAAAAATATTTTCACAATCTATAGGCAATTTTTTTTATAATTCTCAGAGCTGTATTAAATATAAAAGAATGCACTCATTAATATTATATATATCAATTTAGAAGTTTAAGTTGCCAAGTAAATATATATCAATGCTCTCTTTCACAAAAATTCATTTGAGCTCATTTTTTTGTTTCTTCTTAAAAATTAATATTATTTTTTTGCTTCTCTTGTCTCTTTTTTCTATATTTAAAAGAATAAAAATTTGTAGAAATCCAACTATTAACTGTTTAGACATAGAAACTTTAATATCATGTAAAGATTTATTTTAATTCAAAATTTTAAAATATTAAATAAAAATTTATCAATAGTTTTTATTATAATTTATAGGAAGAAGCCAAAGAAATGGGTATTGGGCTGGACCTGGAACATGGCCCAAAGGTAACCAATGTCCAAAGAAAAGACCGTTAACATTAAAAAAAAAAAACATAAAAAGCTATTAGCAAGATTTGGATGAGTTTAGTAATACAGAAAAAAAAAAATTGAGTTTAGTAGTACAGAAAAAACAAGTATTTGATATAAATATAAACTAAAAGTTTATTAAATAACTCGTTTTTTCTCAAAAATTAAGTTTTAAAGTATTAGAATTCAACTCTAATAGTCTTGTTCAATAGTCTCTATGAAAATTGTATTATATTGTATTTTATTTAGCTTTGTCTATTTTAAACGTTTGGGAATAAAAGATGACTGAATGAATCAATTTCAATACTTACCTTCTCTACTTAATCAGGATGGCTGTTGATCAAGTGAGGAATATCACTTATTTGAAAAGAATCTATTAGAGTTGTCCATCTACAATGTTACGCTTGAATTTACACTGATATCTTGAGCTTTTTGTAAAGATGCAATTTTTTGTTTGATTTTTTTTATTAAAAAAATATAATTGAAAATCTATTTGATAGAGTTTTAAAAAATATTTTTTAAAATAAATTAGTGACAGAAAATGTCGATAAAATATTTTTATTTTTTAAAAAGAATAATCAGTAACATTCTTGTAATTTTAAAAAAATATCATAATTATTAAATAAAATAAAAATTATATTATAATTATAAAAAATTAAACTCAAAAATTAAATAATATTTTTATAATTATCTATGTCAATTAAATTTAAAAATAAATAGAAGCACATTTTTAACTTCATAAAAAATGTATTTTCAAAATAATAAAAATTAAAAATATTTTAACAAACTATAAATTTAAATTAAATATAAAAGATTGCATTCATTAATATTATATATTTCAATTTAAAAGTTTAAGTTGTAAAGTAAATATATATCAACACTCTCTTTCACAAAAATTCATTTGAGTTCATTTTTTGTTTCTTCTTAAAACTATTTTTTTTTTTTTTTTGCTTCTCTTGTCTCTTTTTTCTATATTTAAAAGAATAAAAATTTGTAGAAATCCAACTCTTAACTGTTTAGACATAGAAACTTTAATATCATGCAAAGAATTATTTTAATTTAAAAATTTTAACTATTAAATAAAAATTTATCAATAATTTTTATTATAATTTTTATCATATTTCAACTCAATTAAGAGAGTTCAACAGTTCAGCTAGGTGAGTAAGCTAAGCTAACATGAGAAAGGAGTTTTTTTTTTTTGGCCAGGTGAAAAAATCACAATTATACAAGATCAGGCACTGATGTCAATAAACAGAAGACAAAAATAGAATAAACAAATCTTATAATTTTTAAAATTACAAAGTAAAAAACTAGTATTATGACTAAAAAATAAAAAACAATACATCTCTCAAATCCTAATATACCAAATTATATATCAAAAGTTAAAAATACAGCTGATACAACAATAATACAAGGAAAAAAAAGAGACACATCTTAGAGAAACAACACACCACTCAAATGTTCTTCAAATATCTTCTGTATATTCGTAAGTTTGATGTTATAGATCTAATTTTTTTAACTCAAATTCAAATTCAATCTGTAAATCTGAACAAATGATATGCATTTATTGAAACCTTGAAACCTCTTCTACAATAAGAAAAAAAAAATTCTTTAAAGGAAGAAAATACTCTTCTCAAGAGAGAAATAAACATTTTTAAAGAAAAAACCACAACAAATACAAAAATAGACTCGCTTAACAGACTGAAAGTGAAACCTACACGACCCACAGTCAGTGGTTGCACCTATGCCCTTTGCTACAAGAAGATCAACAAAGACTAGATGTTCAGGGCATACAACTGAACCATGTTAGAATATTTTATGGGCTTACATATGTTAATTAATTGTACATGGACTGCTATTTAATTAAGAGCCTAAATAAAGTGATCAATTAAATTAATGGGCTTCCAAAATATCAAAAGTCTTGGGTATGGGCCACCTTATGTGTAGAAGCCCAATATGACTTAAAGTCTTTTGTGATAGGCTGAAGACTGATGTCACATATACAGGTATAAATAGGGTGATAGTCCCTAAGGTACAGATACAGTAAAATTATTTTCACGTACAGTTTCTCTTCTGCTCCCATTCCAAAGAAGAAAGGTGGTTCGTATCTGCAACCTTAGAAGGCCAATACCCATACTATGGATAGCGATGGATTCAAGTACGCTTTCTGTTTTATATATCTTCATAATTTGACATGATAGTTTTTGATGGTGATATATGGATTATTCATCATCATCTAGTTGTTTTATTATCTAACAAGTGGTATCAGAGCCACGTCATGTTAAGTTATTAAGATATTTTATCTGTTTGCTCTTCGTTTATTGATGTACGAAGAATTTATTATTTGGTATATGAACATGAATTCTATTGATGAAATATGGCTATATATAGTTTTGGATGATTTATTGTCAATTTATTGTAAATTGGGATATATATTATATATATGCATGTTTCAGAAATTGGAATTCAAGGGCTGCTGGAATTTAATTCTCGTTAATACTTATTTATGAAAATCAACTGTGTTTTTTGTTCTGTTCTGGAAATTACAGTTGTTTCATGGCTTAAGGAATTTTGTTATAAATAATAAATAAATAAAAACAAATAAGTTTTTGGCAGCCTTTCTTCCGTGAATATGAGAGGCTTATTTTCTTTAAATTTAATAAAGGATTCAAAAGAGATTCCATGCTTTGTTCTTCTCTGCTTCGTGTTTCCTTCAGAGGAACACCCTTTAGGCCATGGCTTCGGTTTCCACTTCATGGTGACCAAGACCCATGGCACAAGTCTTTGCTCCATCTAGTATCGGAGTGAAGATAGATGGTTGCTTCCGGTGCGCTGTCATTGCAGCGCACTGCTGCTTGGTTGTCGGTGGTTTTGGAAAGTGGAAACTAGTGCCGTTGAGGGACAAGGTTGGCCGACATCCATGGCTGGTTGGTTGCCGTTATTTCTGGCTGCTGATAGCAACCAAAGAGGATAAATTTCTGGAACGGTTGGTAAATATCACAACTTGCAGTTATTTGCTTGATTATGGCCGAGTATTCTGCTGTTAAAAATTTGTAGGATGTTTTCTCTTTGACTTATTCAAATTGTGGATAATTTAAAATATATATATATATACAGCAGTTGCCTAGTTCTGCGTTTTTTACGCAGAAGAGGAAGAAGGTGGGGGATGAACCTCCCATGGCCCACATGACGTAGGACTATTTCTACATAATTAAAAAAAAAATTATTGCATTTAATGCGGAAGAAGTGAGGACGTGGGATTAGAACCTGAAGCCAAGTACTCAGCTTCATGTAACTCTTCCACTGCGCCAATAAGGCTTCTTTGATGGATAATGTTGCAATTTTATTTAACTTGCTATTTTTGTGGCTTTAATTTCATTCTGGGCTAAGCCCATTGTTTGGGTCTATGTGAGTTTAGTGGCTTAGTTAATTTACGACCCAGGCCCGTACGTGTTGTATTGAGCCCATTCAATTTTGGGCTTTAAATTTTGGGCAATAAAGAAAATCTTCAATAAAAATAAACTTGTGCAGGTACCAAGGATTGATCCCACATCCTTGAGGATATATTAAGGACCTTGGTGCCAACTCTGCCAGATGCACTTGTTGGTTTATTTTGTGCATCGTTAATTTACTTATTCTATGTTTTAATATAATTTAAATTAATATAACATGCTACCAAAGTGACCTCTGTTATGTAAATTTATTTATATTAAAATATGTGAATAATAATAAAGAATTATATTATTTGTGATTAATTCTATGCGAAAAATAATCCGCCCAAAGGAAGATTATTTTTTGGCCAGATTGTAGTCACAATTTTTATAGTAAATATGTAATATAATTTTTTGTTTTATCCATGCATATAGTATGTCGGTCCAAAGAAAGGCATATTGTTGACCAGATTTAGTATCAATATTTACTAACTATTTTTTTTAAGAGTACCATTTACAAGTTGTTATTTTTGTCCAAAGACTAAATAGCAATGTTGTACTAGGTATCTTATTATGGGCCCACTTACATGTGTATATAACTTATGTTTTTATTTGATTTATATATGCATGAATTATTATTAATTGTGAGTTTATTCTTTGTTTTTATAGCATCTTCAATTTCTGCTAATATCAACAACATTCCCGTGCTCAACGGCACAAACTTCAAGAAATGGAAAGAGAATATTATGATTTTGCTTGGGTGCATGGATTTGGACTACGCGCTACGGATTGAACGCCCCACACCTTTAACCAACACAAGCTCTACTGAACAAAGGGCTACTTTTGAAAAGTGGGAGCGGTCAAATCGCATGAGTCTAATGATTATGAAACACTCAATTCCGGATACCATAAGGGGTGCCATTCCTGATGAGAATGATGCTAAGAAGTTCCTTGACCAAATTGCAGACCGTTTTGCTGCGAATGAAAAGGTCGAGACGAACACCATTCTGACTCAGCTTGTCTCAATGCGGTACAATGGAAAAATGAACATAAGGGAGTACATTATGGAAATGTCTAATCTTGTAACTCGACTAAAAAAATTCAAGTTAGAGTTGTCAGAAGACATACTTGTGCATTTAGTCTTGATCTCTCTACCTGTACAGTTCAGTCCATTCAAAATAAGTTACAACACTCAAAAGGAGAAATGGACTCTGAATGAGCTTATTGCTCAGTGTGTTCAAGAGGAAGAGAGATTGAAACAAGAAAAAATTGAAAGTGCTCACTTGGCATTCATCCCTCAAGGTAATGGTAACAGGAAAAGGAAAAGAAATGATAAAGGAAAGCAAGCTGCAGGCGCAAGGACTTCACAGCATAAGGAGCAACAGAAGCAAGATAAGGTAATAATTTGCTTCTTTTGCAAAAAGGCTGGGCATGTGAAAAAGAATTGTCCCAAGTACGCCAAATGGCATGTAAAGAAATGTACACTTCTCAATTTTGTTTGTTCAGAAGTTAATTTAGCTTTAATGCCTAATGACACTTGGTGGATAGATACAGGTGCAACTACTCACATAAGTGTCACTATATAGGGTTGTCTCAAGAGTCGATTGCCAACTGATGGTGAAAGATACATCTATATGGGAAATGGCAATAAGACTACTGTGGAAGCTATTGGTGTTTTTAGGATTAAATTAGGAACTGGTTTTTATTTGGATTTGGAAGACACTTTTATTGTACCGTCATTTAGACGAAATTTAATTTCAGTTTCATGTTTGGACAAATCAGGATATTCTTGTTCATTTGGTAATAAAACTTTCAGGCTTTTCCAAAATTCAAATGTTATTGGTACCGGTTCTCTAATTGATAAGCTTTATAAGTTAAACGCTAATGCCTCATATGACAATGAAAATATACATGCAAGTAATTTTGGCATTAAACGCAAATTAACAAATGAGGATTCATTAATGTTATGGCATAAGTGTTTGGGTCATATTTCAAAACAACGAATTCAGAGGCCTGTGTCAGAAGGAATTCTCGATTCCCTTAACTTGTCAGACTTTGAAGTCTGTGTTGAGTGCATTAAGAAAAAACAAACAAATGTTAGAAAAACAGGTGCTAATAGAAGTAGTGATGTCTTGGAATTGATACATACGGACATTTGTGGTCCATTTCCAACAGCTTCATGCAATGAACAACAATATTTTATCACTTTCATATATGACTACTCTCGCTATGGGTACTTGTATTTGATCAGTGAGAAGTCACTGTCTTTGGAAATGTTTAAAATTTTCAAAGCTGAAGTTGAAAATCAACTAGGCAAGAAAATTAAAGCTGTCAAATCTGATCATGGGGGTGAATACTACGGTAGATATGATGGATCAGGAGAACAACGTCCAGGACCCTTTGCTAAGTATTTGATGGAATGTGGAATTGTTCCTCAATACACCATGCCAGGGACTCCAAGTCAAAATGGTGTAGCTGAGAGACGAAACAGAACCCTAATAGATATGGTGAGGAGTATGATTAGTTATTCTTCTTTACCAGAATCACTTTAGGGTGAAGCCATCAAAACTACAGTTTACATCCTAAATCGAGTTTCAAGCAAAGCAGTGGCGAAAACCCTTTATGAATTATGGACAGGCAAGAAGCCTAGCATTAGGCATTTACATGTTTGGGGATATCCAGCAGAGGCTAGGCCTTATAGGCCTAATGAGAAAAAGCTAGACTCAAGAACTATAAGTTGCTACTTTGTTGGATACTCTGAAAGATCGAGGGGCTTCAAGTTCTATAATCCCTTGAACATATCCTTTTTCGAAACGGGTAATGCCAAATTTATTGAAAATGTTGAGTTTAGTGGGAGTAATCAACTCAGGAAAGTCAATTTTGAAGAGGAATGTGTTAACGTTCCTGTTGTTGCAACTGAAAATGTTCAAGAATTGATTCCTAACATTATTCAGGATACAAATCCGGAGAACCAACGAATTATTGACACACCTGAGTTATCGCCTGCTCATGAAGAAATACATCAACAACCTCAAGAGGAAGTGCCATTAAGGAGATCCACCAGAGAGAGGAGAAACGCGATTCTAGATGATTATGTCGTATACCTCCAAGAACATGAAGTAGATATTGGAGTGATGGAAGATGATCCAATCATCTTTCGTCAAGCCATAAATAGTTCTAACTCTCAAAAGTGGATAGATGCCATGAAGGATGAGATGAAATCAATGGATGACAATGACGTATGGGACTTAGTAGAGTTGCCTGAAGGTATAAAATCGATTGGTTGCAAATGGATATTTAAGACCAAAAGGGATTCAAGAGGCAACGTCGAAAGGTATAAAGCACGTCTAGTTGCTAAAGGTTTCACTCAAAAGGAAGGCATTGATTATAAAGAGACTTTCTCACCAGTTTCGACGAAAGGCTCATTTAGAATCATCATGGCACTTGTAGCTCATTATGATTTAGAGCTACATCAAATGGACGTTAAGACAGTGTTTCTCAATGGTGACATTGATGAAACGATATACATGGTGCAACCGGAGAACTTGGAATCTAAAGATTCAAAGCACCTTGTATGTAAGCTTAAAAAGTCCATTTATGGGTTAAAACAGGCATCCCGTCAATGGTATCGGAAATTTGACCAAGTGATAACCTCATTTGGTTTTAAAGAGAATATCGTTGATCAGTGCATATATCTCAAGATCAGTGGGAGCAAGTTTATTATCCTAGTGCTATATGTCGATGATATTCTACTAGCAAGCAGTGATATTGGCCTATTGCATGAAACCAAGAGATTTCTATCTAGTAACTTTGAAATGAAGGATCTTGGTGATGCATCTTTTGTTTTAGGTATACAGATCCATAGGGATCGTTCAATCGGTATACTTGGACTGTCACAGAAGGCCTATATTGATAAGGTGCTAAGTAGATTTGGCATGAGTGGTTGTGCACTAGGTGACACACCTGTGGCAAAAGGTGATAAATTTAACTTGCACTAATGTCCGAAAAATGAACTTGAGAAGAAAGAAATGGAAAAGTTCCCTTATGCTTCAGCAGTGAGAAGTCTCATATATGCACAGGTTTGTACGCGTCCAAATATTGCGTACATTGTGGGAATGTTAGGCAGATATTTGAGTAACCCGGGCTTGGATCACTGGAAAGCAGCAAAACGGGTTATGCGGTATCTACAGAGAACAAAGAATTTCATGCTCACATATAGGAGATCTGACCATTTAGAGATTGTTGGATATTCAGACTCCGATTTTGCTGGGTGCCTTGATAGCAGAAGATCCACTTCAGGTTATGTCTTTATGTTAGCTGGAGGAGCTATATCATGGAAAAGTGTCAAACAGTCACTCATAGCTTCTTCCACCATGGAGGCAGAATTTATAACCTGCTATAAGGCATCCAATCAAGGGATATGGCTGCGGAACTTCATCACAGGGCTGCGTATAGTTGATGGTATTGAGAGACCATTAAGGATAAATTGTGATAATAAAGCCGCCGAGTTGTATTCCAAGAACAACCGGAGTTCGTCAAAATCAAAGTATATTGACATCAAATTTCTGGTTGTGAAAGAAAGAGTTCAGAGTGGTCAAGTGTTAATTGAACATATCAGTACAAACTCTATGATTGCGGATCCGCTAACTAAGGGTTTGCCGCCCAAGGTGTTTCATGAGCATGTAGCTCACATGGGTGTTATTCTTTTAGATGATATACCCGTATAGTGGGAGTTTGTATTTGATTTTTGTATTTGTTTAATTGACATATTTAATGTTTCTGTACAGACTAAAGATTATGTGTTTTTTTTATTACTCTAAAATAAAGTGATGACTTTCATTGCAGTTTAGCATTTATTATTTGAAAGTCTATTATTGGACTCTTTGAGTCATAAGGAGGACCAGTTGGAAATAGACATGTTTAGATCGCATTTCATGTAATTTCCATGCTACACATCCATACCTGATCTATGTTATTGATTATGTCTATATTGTTATCATTGATGGGTCTAGTTACATTTAAGAGTAGCAAAGGCCGCTTTGATCCTGTATTGGTATAATTGATAGACCAGATTGTTAGAAGATATTTTGGTTTAGATAGCAAAGTTGAGCTCAATTCAATTTTTATCTTGTACAATATCCGGATAACATATGTGGCCCAAGTGGGAGATTGTTAGAATATTTTATGGGCTTACATATGTTAATTAATTATACATGGACTGCTATTTAATAAAGAGTCTAAATAAAGTGATCAATTAAATTAATGGGCTTCCAAAATATCAAAAGTCTTAGGTATGGATCACCTTATGTGTAGAAGCCCAATGTGACTTAAAGTCTTTTGTGATGGGCTGAAGACTGATGTCACATATACAGGTATAAATAGGGTGATAGTCCCTAAGGTACAGATACGGTAAAATTATTTTCACGTACGGTTTCTCTTCTGCTCCCATTCCAGAGAAGAAAAGTGGTTTGCATTTGCAACCTTAGAAGGCCAATACCCATACTGCGGATAGCGATGGATTCAGGTACGCTTTTTGTTTTATATATCTTGATAATTTGACATGATAGTTTTTTATGGTGATATACGGATTATTCATCATCATCTAGTTGTTTTATTATCTAACAAACCAATCTCAACAGATGAGGGTAGTCATGATGTAGAGAGGATGAAAAGAAAGAAAGAGAGAGAGAAATGATACTCTTTTGTGAAAGAAATACCTTTGATCTTTGACGCTATCCGTGAGGACATATACAAACAGAGAATTAAAGGAAGGGTGAAGAGAAAGAGAGAGAGAGAGAGAGTGGAGGTGGCTGCTATGGTGCTTAGAGAGAGAACAGAGTGTTTTGCATGAGACAGTGAATTTAGCTGGACAGAGCTTCTTCTTTTTTTTTTTTTATCTTTTGGGGACAGGCAAAGCTAGACAATATATAAGGGAAGCAGCTTAAGAGATGGGTAGTTGGGCTGAAACCTGGCCCAAAGGTAACCAATGTCCAAAGAAAAGACCGTTGACATTTATAAAAAAAAAAACATAAAAAGCTAGTAGCAAGATTTGCATGGGTTTAGTAGTACAGAAAAAAAATTATTTAATACAAATATAAACTAAAAATTTATTGGCATGAATTATTGATTTTAATATAAAGTGCATGTGAAATAACTTGCTTTAGTGCCAAAAGTATATTATTATTATTATTATTAAATTTTTAGTGGGCTAAAATTCAAATTAAAAAAAAAAAGATAAAGATGGGCAACAAGTATTATTATTAGCATTTTGATTTGCCAGTTTGTTGTGTTACGTGCAACTTAGTTTTTAATTTTGGGAGAGAAATTTGGTTTTGAATTAACTTATTGTCAATGTTTTGAGTGCGAGCAATCATAAGATTAAGGTGGTGGAATGGTGGGACCCTTTGTTAGGGTGTTCATTGATTTCGATCAATTCAGTCTGAGCATCTCAATTAACTAAATTAGCCTAATCAGTTAGACAGAAATTTCATTTAATCAATTTAATTAAAATCGAATCAATCTAATATAGTCTTAATTAATTTGATTTGAGTTAGATAGTGGATTTTATTAAAAAAAAATTGTAACAAAAGACAAACAAGCAGACAACAACAACTTTTTTTTTTCTAAAATTAAGGACTTTCTTGAACTCTACTTTTACACATAAGCAGATAATAATAATTTTTTTATTCGAAAATTAACACTAATCACACTTTTAGAGATCACGTATGTCAATAAAAAAAAGTGCAATAGGATTAAATAAAGGAGATGCCAGAAATAAAGAAGTTTTTGTCTTTTTTTTTTTTTTTCAAAATATCATAAAACAAAAAATAATATATTTTCAGAACAATTTATTAAACATATATATTTTTTATTTTACAGAATAATTTTTAAAAATAAAAAAATAAAAAAGAATCAAAGAAGTCTTTTATTCTTAAAATAATAATATAAAAATAAAATAAAACTGTTTTTGTTTTTAAAATACTCAAAAAACAGACAAAGAACAATATATTTATAAAATAATTTATCAAATAGGGTTACGAGATGTTGTTAATGAGACCCATCTTTAGCCTCTTGTGAAACTTGCACATGTCTGATGCAAATTGAAATTGCCATACTACATGATTTGTATGATTTTTATATTTTTGCCTCCATATATTTTTTTGGGTACAATTTACTAAAAAAAATTTCATTTTATTCTTTTAAACTTTTGAATGTATAAATTATATTTCTCTTTAAAATGGTATATCTAAAATTTAAACTTGCACTATATTCTAATACTTAAATAGTCGTTTAACACTATAGCCAAAGTGACTGCATCCAACCAATTTTGAATTGGCTTCAGATATATAAACTACAGTTGGCTAGCATTCTAAATATTCGACATTTATTTTTCCCATTTTTTTCATTTTTTTTTGAATCGTTAAGATGTTGCCACTTGGTTGTCCCAATTGGCACCAATAGAATGATCCATTGCCATTGTGGGATATGGCATTTGGAAGGATCCTATCGTGGGCTACAACAAAGTGGCAATATCTTAACCATTGAAATAACCTAATGCTTAACAAATGTTGATGTCAAATGAATAGAATTGGGACGTGTGTTATTTTGTGAGGTTCCCTATTTTGTTTTAATTTTAATGACCAATTATGTTTTATCGAAGTTAGCTTATACAATTGAGATATTTATATTATTAACCCCTTCTTATATTATGGTCGAACCCATGCTTGAAAAAACAAGCTTAGTTACTATTTTTCTTCTAAGGTTAAAATATACTTTTTATCCCTTAACTTTAAAGTTAATTTCAATTTTGTTCCAAATATCTTATTTGAATTAATTTTGTTTCAAATATTTTATTTGATTCAATTTCATATTACATTTGTCCTAAAAATTGTAATTGTCACGCCTCAATTTAAAGGTATGTGAAACACATATTTGCCATAACATGCATAATATACTTCTTTTTCATTGAAAACAATTACATATAGATTCTTCTATATATACACAAAATACAGACCAAACTTACAGATATCAAAATAACAGCAGAAGTAAGAATCATGTCTATAACGTTCAAAACATGCTATAGTGTACAAGTATATAATAATTTAAACACTATGAGTTTTGAAATTAATGTAGGCTCACCTAGAGAGTATGTCGCCTAATAGATCACGTATCTGCAAGACCAAAATTTGTATTATTATCTGAAGAAAAAAATGTAAATATCGTGTAGTGAATTTGAAAATTCAGTGAATAGATAATATCTTCTATGACCTGCTAAGTCAGCATATGGATGAACTCATATTTTAAAATTTGTCACAAAAAATAGAGTCGAAAGTACATCCATATAGGACTCACATTTCAAATATTCTCATTTCAAAAGACATTTAGCTATATAAATTGCAAAAAAATATCAAACTTTTGATATAAAATCATAACTTTTGTTGATGCCTAATTAATATATTATATATGCACTGAAAATCTACTATTTTTACATAATGTTCAAGCATATCACAGCTCTCAATATACTCAATTCATTTGTTTGTTATACGCATAATGACCAATCAACTACAGTCACAATAGGTAATAAGGAAATGTGAGTTCATCACCCTTCTGCCTCTTTACATTACCACTGACTATAGTCTCAATAAGTAATCAGTGAATGTAAATTCATCACCTTTTTGCCTCCTCACGTTACCATTAACTACAGTCTCAATAGGTAATCAGGGAATGTGAGTTCATCACCCTTTTGCCTCATCACATTACTACTGAATACAATTTTAATAGATAATAAGGAAATGTTAATTCATCACTCTTCTGCCTCCTCACATTACCATTGTCACCTGGTTGGAGTGGCCCTCCCCTTAGCTCACTTAGGCTAATAGGGTATTCTCTACTCGGTACCGTCTCAAGCCATATAACCTGTCGATATTTATCAATACACATACACACACACACACACACACACACATATATATCCATAAAATGTAATGCATAATTATCAAGCAACTCGCCATGAGTTTTAAGCTTGTCATTCAATCACATTCATAATATGACATGCATTATTTTCATGTCCAATGAGCAATAATCATTTTTAAAAACAATAATTAAACATATACTATTCTTGAACTTATACCAACTAGTAATCAATTATGACCATATAATCTATTCTCGCTATTAAATAGATAAAAATAATTTCATATGCTAGATGAGGTTCACATTTATAGTTCAAGAATAGTATAAAGAAGTCATAGTAAGAATTATCTACTCACGAGATAAAGGCTCTAAGTTAGACAACCCTAAAATGTAATTTTTCAATTTAAATTTGACTAAACAAACCTTAAAAATGTGTTCAAAGGATCCAAAACTCTAAAACATAACTTTATGGAAGAAAAAAAAGAGAAAGAAAAAGAAGAGAAAGGGGGAGAAGAAGGAGAAAGAAGAGGAAAGAAAAATCAAGGTAAGTTTCTTGATCATCTCTCTAATTTCATCATCTTTTATTAAGGAATATCTTAATTCATGGTATGGATGTAAAATTTTTGTGTCGTAGAAACCAAGCAT
Source organism: Gleditsia sinensis (assembly GCA_037074535.1). Taxonomy (NCBI): domain Eukaryota; kingdom Viridiplantae; phylum Streptophyta; class Magnoliopsida; order Fabales; family Fabaceae; genus Gleditsia; species Gleditsia sinensis. The sequence goes on from CM073471.1 coordinate 23,579,903, forward strand.
GCAAGTTTAAGAATTTTTTTGAGGTAGGTTTAACATCCGCTCATGAAATTTGTACAAAATTATATATATATATATATATATATAAATTAGATGTGTTTAGATGTGATTTTGAATAACATGTGGTCTATATATTTATATAGAATTCTGTTTTGGTTGTTTGGACATGCATATGGATGCATGGAGACTAAGCTGAATTTCGGAGTAATTTGGAAAGTTTCTGTTTTTTAAATTCTGAAAAAATTCGGCAAAGATTTTTAAGAAATTGTCAACATATGAATTGTAAATATTTGTCTCACAGATCTATAGGCTCTAAAATTACTTAATGTGGAGTCCATATAAGGGAGATATGGCTGATTAATGACAAAAGTCAGAATTAGTCTAGAATCTATGATGGTAAAAATAAGTATTTTTGTTATTAATGTTCTGGGAATAATTTGTAAGTAATTTGAAGAAATGATAAATATAAAAGTTGTAAATAATTGTCTTAACTTTTTAAAGACTTTGAAATCACCTCAATTAGAGTTCTTATGAGGGCGATATGGTTGAATAAATGAGAAAATGTCATAGAACATGGTTAGGTTGTGTTCTGGGTTGCTTCAGCATAGGTAGACTGTGTTCGGGGATATTTTTTAGCACGTTTGAAGTATTTTTCAAGTATGACCGTGTCTTGAAACATGTCAGGCCGTGTTGGGTTCTGAATCATCATATTTATCTCTATTTTTTTATCTAAAAATAGTTTTGTTTGTTGAAATATTTTTACGAAACAAATACACAAGAAAAATACTTTTAAAATGACGATTTTATATTCAAATCTTAATATTTTCTATAATTTATATAGCCGAACATAACTCCTATTTTTCTCATTATATTTTATTTATGTTAAGTCTACTGAGAACCTTCGTTCTCACTATAATTATGGTATTCTGTTCAAATAAAAATGAGATATAATAGGGAATGGCGTTACTGATAGAGATCTCGATGTCAGCACCACCTCGCCACCCTTTCTATTTCAAAGTTGGAGTACTGTAAAAGCACTCTTATTTGTGTACTAAAATGTTGTATTGTATAATTATTACATGTGTGAGATTTGTAATATATATATATATATATATATACACACACACACACACACACACACATATGCATATATATATATATATATATATATATATATATATATACACATACATATATATTGTATTTATACATATGGCGTATTTAATATGCGAAAAAAATAAATAAATAAATAATAGAAGTAAATCGGATCTTACAAAGTTGGTATTAGAGCATATCGATCTTAGGTGACCATGGGGTGGGTGGTAACGTAGATTGACTTAGAAGAGTCTTGAATAGTTATGTGAAAATATTGTGTAAAGTAGCAGATAAATTCAATAAGAAAGCACTAATATTTCCTATCTGTAGTCTTGTGTGGTGTGATAACTAATGTAAAATTTTGAACTGCTATTAAGTTTGATCACTTCAATAGTAATTAATATTTTGCTTTACCAATACAGTGAGTTAAGGCAACACCCAGAAGGAATCTTCCAAGCAGCGCAGATGCTACCTTAAATAATATAGCTGTAGCTATTCAAGCTCAGGCAGTTGCTACAAATCAGATTCTGTAGCATATTCAGAATATTAATAATAACAACAGGGTTAAGGGAAATGAAAGAAATCAATATGAAAACAGAACTGAAAATAGTAATGGATGGTCTGAATTTATGGAAACGCGCCTTCCATCTTTTGTGTGTGCATATGAACTCATCGTTGTTGAGAGATGGCTGACGGAACTCGAGAAGATTTTTGGAGTTCTAAATTGTTCTGATGAGCAGAATGTCAATTTTGGGACATATATGCTGAAGGAAGAAGTTGAATACTGGTGGAGAGGAGTCAAAGAGTTATTAGTACATCAAGAAAGGAAAATTACATGGAAATTGTTCTGGGAGACTTTTCTGAACACGTATTTTTCTAGCAATGTGAGAGCTGAGAAAGAGATTGAGTTTCTTCAACTTAAACAGGAAAATAGGACCATTGAGCACTATATTACCAAGTTTGAAGAACTGTCTAAGTTCTCAAGTACTCTGAGGAATAATTCGGATGAAGCTTGGAAGGCAGTGAAGTTTGAATCAGGACTGAAATTGGAGCTTATGAGTGCTGTGGTGGCATTAGAGATTCAAAAATATGTCCCATTGGTAAATAAATGTCGGATGTTGGAGACAAGTTTAAAAGCAGTAGAGGAAGAAAAGGAGAGGCAGACTCAGTGGAAATGGAAGAGAGAGTTCCTAATTATGGATAGAAATACTAGAGGGAAGAATATCATGAGAGGTAAACAACCATCAACTGTGGAACCTTGACCTTTTCTGAAAAAGTCGGCAACGGATCAATGTGGAAAATGCAAAAAATTTCATGTGGATATACCATGTTATTTTGACCCAGTTACTTGCTTTCGATGTGGGCAAAAGGGACACATGGCACAATATGTCCACTGGGAAATGAGAAAGGTACTGCACGAACTCAACAAATGACAGGAAGAGTTTTCACTTTGAGTGGTGCTGAAGAAAAATCAGCTCCTAATTTTGATGCAAGGTATGTGTTATATCAATAATCTACCTCTCATTGTATTGTTTGATTCTGGTGCGAACCATTATTTCATATCAATAGAATATGTGGGGAAGTTACAATACCCTATTGCGGAGTTACCATACGAGTTAGTGGTGGTGACACACACAGTAGGAAAAATAATTACCTCCTCAGTGTGTTTAACTTGTCCTATTGCATTGAGTGACAAATCCTTTGTAGTGGATCTGATCTGTTTACCTTTGGCAGTATAGACGTCATCTTAGGTATGGATTGATTAAGTCAAAATCGAGTCCTTCTGGATTGTTGCAATAAGACTTTTGAGTTTCTCTCAGACCCTTCGGAGAACCAAAAGTATAGCATTATCAATGCTCACAAACTCTATAAAGAGATAAAGAATAGGGATTTGAGATGTGTTTCCCTATATATTATCAACCTGAGTATGAAATAGGAACTGCTTAAGATTCTGGCAGTCTGTTGTTGTTTTAATTAAACCTCGCAAGCGCACAAATCTATTGGAGTATAGATTTAGTGGTATGTAAGGTCAATCTCACGAGAATTGCCAATTGAGAGAAAATCTACTTCAGATCTAAAATAAATATTTATAACATAATTGGCAGAATGTTTGTTTTGTGAAAAGAGTACTGAACAGAGTATGCAAGAATTAAAATACTAAAATTAAATAGAAATGTATTCAAAGTAAAGAAACATGTTAAGGTTAGGGGATGCACTCTTGGTACATCAAATAGTAATAAATTTTAACTCTTTTATTACTCAAATAGAATCCTCACATAAATGAGGTTCCATTCAAAAGATATGTTACATTAAACGTACTTTGGTTTACAGATGAAGTATATTTACCTTCTTTTTATTGTATTACTAATAATAAATAACTTTTGTAAAATGGATTCAAATATACATCGTGCCAATCATTATATTGTCTACAATAAATCAAGAATGATTCAAGCATTTATTGTGTTAAACATTGTTTACAATGTATTAAGATTCGCACTTTACAAAATTTATGTAAAAGGAAGAAAAACATAACAACAGAGTTCATAATAATAATATAAAGTAGGTGGTAAAATCAGTCATTAAAAAAGAAAATAATAAGAAAATAAATAACAGAGGTACAACAAAGTCATCTTCTAAGAAAGTAAATAACAAGAAAATAAATAACAAAAGGGCAAAAAATAAATACCATAGGGGCAACAAAGCCATCCTCTAAAAAAATAATAAGAAAATAAATAACAGAGGGACAACAAAATCATTCTCTAAGAAAGTAAATAACGAGAAAATAAATAACAGAGAAGCGGCGTAGCCGTCCTCTCAGAAAGAAAATAACAAGAAAATAATAACAAAGAAAATAAATAATAGAGGGACAACAAAACTATCCTCTAAGAAAGTAAATAACAAGAAAATAAATAAATAAAAGTGTAGAAACTAAATAACAGGGGGGCAACAAAACCATCCTCTAAGAAAGTAAATAACAAGAAAAAAATAGAAGGGTAGAAAATAAATAATAGAGGGGTAATAAAGCCATTCTCTAAAAAAGTAAATAATAAGAAAATAAATACAACATCAAGTATAAACATTAAGATTAAGAGTTAGATAAATTATTATTTTCATACCAAGAGTTTCACCCTTTCAACTTAACATTAGGAGATTAGTTCTCCATAATTAAGATAAGAAATTAAAATGAAAGATGAAGAAACATGGTAAAATTTATGAAAGAAAGTAAAGATACAAAATGTATAAAGAGAGAAAAATATTACAAACACTTAGAATTCTAACAAAACTTTTCCAAACTCACTCTTCAGCATTTCTCCCCTTCCTTTAACTCACAAAATGTCTCTATTTATAGACAAAACAAGAGGAGTAGGTGACAAAAATGGTGGGTAGCAAATTGCACTAAAGTTGACAAGTTGTGTTACATTATATACCACGAAAGTCATCGTGATATATCTCCTTTATAGTTATCGAATCTACTGAACCTATCAACATAAAAGTTGTAGATATTTTCATTATCTTTCCATCTATATAAGGTGAAGAAAAATTGACCTCGTATTTTGTGATTTATGTCCAAAACACAGTAGCAAGGTTAGGCTGGACTGCAACAATAAATGTGATCTATTTTAGCCCAAGTTTTGCACTTTTAGCATCTGAATTTGCTAATCACTTGAACCTTAAACTTGTAAAAAAATTTATTTTCTATTAACCTACCAAATTTAGTATATATTAAATATGTATGTTCTAAAATATGGCCCAAATACTACAGTAAGGTTAGGCTAGATTGCAACAGTAAACATGTTCTGTTCTAACCCACATTTGGCCCTTTGGATATTTGAATTTGTTGATTACATAGACATGAAAGTTGTATGAAATTATGTCAGCTATTCATCTACCAAAATTTGTACATAATATATACGTATTTTTTGAGATGCGGCCAAAATATTATAGTAACATCAAATTGCAAAGCAAACATCAAACAAATTTTTAACATTGAGTGTTCTGCCTTGAATCTTTATGTTTCAATTATTTTAGAAATGTGGTCATAAATCAAGATTAAATTGATGCATATATCCATTAGGATGCGTCTCAGAAGACAAAAAGATAATACTCCTTACTCAGCCATCCTTAATGAATTTATTTTATTTGCTTGATTTATAGACATCATTTTCAAATAATCACAATTTAGTTTTAATTCCTCCAATTAAGTCCATTTTCTATTCTTCTTTCCATCTATAAAAATACACAAAATTAAAGATAAATAAGGGAGATAAATGCTTAATTAAGGCAAACAAATAAGATAAAAATATTTAATTTATGAGTACAAAATTCACTCATCATCTCTGAATCACTAGAAGTTTTTTCCTATGAGATTTTTGAACCTCCACCGAAGAGAGAAGTGGAATTTTTTATCGATTTAGCACCTAAAGCGAGGCTTATTTCTTTCACTCCTTATAAAATGTCTCCTGTGGAACTGCAAGAGTTTAAGAAGCAAATCGAAGAATTGTTAAAAAAGAACTTTATCAAATCTAGTGTATCACTTTGGGGAGCACATGTATTATTTGTAAAGAAGAAATATGGCAGTTTGAAACTGTGCATTAATTATAGGCAACTGAATAAGGCGACCATTAAGAATAAGTATCCACTACCCAGAATAGATAATCTATTAGATCAATTAAAGAGAGTTACTATTTTCTCTAAGATAGACTAGAGGTCAAGATATTATCAGATCGGAGTTAAAGAAGAAGATATTCTGAAAACAGCTTTCAGAACTCAGTATGGGCACTACGAATTTTTAGTAATGCCTTTTGGGGTCACGAATGCACTTGCAGTCATTATAGACTATATGAATCTCATTTTTAGACCCTACTTGGATCAATTCGTAGTAGTATTCATAGATGATATTTTAATCTACTCTAAGAGTGAAGAAAAATACAACCAGTATCTCCGATTAATACTTCAGGTCTTGAAGAAAAAGAAAAATTTTGCTAAGTTAGAAAAATGTGAATTTTGGCTAGAAAAGGAAAAGTTCTTGGATCACGTAATTTCTAAAGAAGGTGTATCGATGGATCCAAGTAAAATTGAAGCAGTGCTGAAATAGGAGGGGCCAAAAACTGTGACTGAAATTAAAATTTTCCTGGGTTTAGCAGGATATTACAGAAGGTTTATAGAGGGATTTTTTCAAATAGCTTTGCCTTTGAATCGATTAACCATAAGGTAAGTCTCTTTAATTGGACTGAAGAATGCGAGAATAGTTTCCAAGAGCTTAAATTCAAATTGACTTCTCTACCTGTTCTAGTTGTTCCTAATCCTTCTGGATACTTTGTAGTCTATACGGATGTTTCTAAGAAAATTTTAAGTTGTGTTTTGATATAAGAAAGCATAGTAGTTGCTTATGCATCTCGACAATTGAGTTTAAAGTATCTAAAATCAATTTAATTTGGAGTCTATATAAGGGAGATATGGCTGATTAATGAGTAGAAGTCAGAATCAGTATAGAATCTAGGATGGTAAAAATAAGTATTTTTAATTTTAATTTTCTGAGAATAATTCGTAAGAAATCTGAAGCAATGATAAACATGAAAGTTGTAGATAATTGTCTTAATTTTTTATAAGTTTTAAAATAACCTCAATTAGAATTCTTATGAGGGAGATATGGTTGAATAAGTGAGGAAAAATCACAGAAGACGACCAAGTCGTGTTCTGAATTGCTTCAGTATGGGTAGGCCGTATTCGAGACTGTTTTTGAGCACATTTGAAGTATTTTTCAAGCATGGCTATGTCTTGGAACATGGCCAGGCCGTGTTGGGTGCTAAATTATCATATTTATCTCTATTTTTTATCTAAAAATAGTCTTATTTGTTGAAAAAATTTTAGGAAACATATATTCAAAAAAAAATACTTTTAAAATAATAATTTTGGTATCAAAAATTACTCTTTTCTTTATTTGATCCAAAATAAATCATATTGGATATTGGTATGTAATGAATGATTATTACTCATTGGGTATAAAAATAATGCATGTCATATTATGAATGTGATTGAATGGCAAGCGTAAAGTTCATGGTAAGTTGCTTGATAATTATACATTGCATTTGATGAATATGTATTTATATATATACATTTATATATATGGATGAATATCGATGGGTTGTATAGCTTGAAACGATACCAAGTAGGGAACGCTCTATTAGCCTGAGTGAATTAAGGAAGGGTCACTCCAGTCGGGTGACAGAGGTAATGTGAGGAGACAGATGGGTGATGAACTCACATTTTCTGATCACTTATTGGTCACTATGCATATAGCAAATGAGTAGATTGAGTATCTTGAAAGCTGTGATATGTCTGAGCATTAAAAAAGAGTTGTGTATATATAATATGTTAATTATGCATCAACTGAAGTGATGATTTTATCTCCAAATTTTAATATTGTAGTTTATACAATTGAACATAATTAATGTTTTTCTCATTATATTTTATTTATATTAAGTCTATTGAGAACCTTTGTTCTCACTATTATTGTGGTGTTATGTTCAAATAAAAAAATGAAATGCAACAGGAAATAGCATTACTGATGAAAATCTCAATGTCAGCACCACCTCCTCACCCTTTATGTTTCAAGGTTAGAGTGCTATATAATGAGTCTTATTTGTGTACTGAAATGTTGTATTGTATAATTATTACATGTGTGAGGTTTGTGTATATATATATATTATGTTTATACATATGGCATATTTAACATGCGAATTGTGAAAATAAATAAATAATATAAGTAAACTGGATCTTACAGTTAAATAACTGTAAAATTTCATATCATATAGTTTATCTATCAACTGAATCCATCTACGATATCAAATTTTCAATTTGAAAACTCTAAATAAGAGTTTCAGAATTTACCTTTTTTCTAAGATTTTCTACTTCCAATCTACAGCGATTCTTTGGCCGATTTGAAAAAAAATTTGACCAATACTGTAGTACTCTTCCTCCTGAATTCAATGGTTCCCTTAATTTTGAGATCGAATGCTTGAAAGTACTCCAGATCTAGAGAGAAAAAATAGATGAGATAGAGTGAATAGTAATCTCCCGATAAACTTACGAAAGATTTTTAAAAAATAATGAAGGGACCAAATAAGAATTTGTTAATTGTTGGAGTAAATCTTTTAAATTTTATTATTTACATTTTGACCCCTAAATTTTTAGAAAATTACACTTTGACTCCAAAAATATTAATAAGTTTTTATTTTTATCCTTAAAACCTTGCAATTACATCCCTACTCCTTTATTTCTTTTAATAATCCATACATAAATAAAAATTATTAAATCTTAAGAATGTTACATATTACATTTGCACTATCAATTTAACAATAATTCTCATATATAGTTGTTTGAGGTAACTTAATCAATGGAAAGCTAAATTAAATTTTAATTTTCTAATTTTCAAACTCCATGAAATTTTAAATTTTAGAATATATGCATGAACTCTTTTAGATGTGGGTGGCTGCTGATAAGGGAGGTTTTGATTGTGGGTGGTAGTTTAGAAAGATTTCAATGTGGTGGCCACTGAATTTTCTCTTTCAACCTCTGTTTTCTTTCTCTCGTGATGGTAAAGGAGTAGGTTTAGAAAAGAAGTGGCAGGTGAATAATTGTTTTATGAAAGTCTTAATTTAAAATATATGTTAGGACCCTTATTTATTACTCTCACATAAGGTAGTATTTTCATATGATATATATATATACACACACACATAAAATCTATAGTGTCACTTGTCAACAAATGAAAATGTCACTCTAATTGGATTTTTACTTATCAATTTCATTAAATGCATCATAAATTTAGAGTGCCACTTGTCAACAAATGATAATGTAATTTTAGTAACTCTTACTTTATTATATATAATAGATAGATAGATACCTTGCATTCGTATCTGTTAGTGTAAAGTAAAATTTAAAAAAAAAATATTCTATGTTTGTGATAAAAATAAACACTGAAATAAATTTTTCATTAAATAATATTATCTTAACATATTGGTAAAATTAAAATAGAAAGGTTAATAATAATGTCTATACAATTAATATTTATAAATAAAAAAAACATAATGATACAATGCCATTTAAATTTTAAAACCTAATGCAATAACCAAAAAAAAAATAGTAACGCAAATAGTAGTGAAGAATCACAATTACAATAGAAACCACATTCCTTTAAAATTTAAACCCATAAAAAATAGTAAAAATTGAAAAGCTAAAGATTTTTTGTTTATAATTTTTTAAGAAAAACCCATTATGACCAGCGCACCCCCATTTAGGTCCCACCCAACTTCATTTACAAAGTTGGAGCCATCTCTGATAAAATAATTAAGGGTATGTTTGGTTTGTCTGTTTTTAATTTTTATTTTTATTAAAAATTGAAAAAAGATATAAAAACATATTTTTTTTATTGTTTTTTATTTTTATTTTTAAAAAATATTTTTTGAATTTTTAGTTTTGTAGTACATTGCAATGATGAGATTTTTACAATTATTTTAAATTATATACGCAATATTTTACTATTTATATAATTATAAAATAATAAAATTGAAAATACAACAATATAATTTAAAAATAATAAAAATACAAATACAAATCAAATGTATTTTTAAAAATATAAAAAATAAAAAATAAAAATTATTTTAAAAAAATAAAAACAAAAAATATTTTTGTAAATCAAACGCACCTTAAAAGTTTTATATTTTTAATCTGCAATTATTCATTGACACCAAGAGTTAGAATAATCACCAAACGTTTATTTGCCCATGGATAGCAGAGAAGGTGCTTCCATTGCGAACTCCACAAGCATGAGTAAGGGATTTTAGTTCTGAGGTTCTTTAAGTGAAATTTTTACAAACACAATATGCATAGTCCAGAATATGTAAGAAACGGATGTCTGCACGATTCTACAACACAGTCAATTCTATTTCACTTAATTCCTATTTCATGGCCGGATATATTTCCAGCTAAGAGATGAGAAACTTTTCTTTTGTTACATGAATTTAATTTTCATTTCATCCGATCCGGCAAAAGCAACAAACCATAAGGTTCAACAACTTATCCTGAATTCAGATTTACAATCCATTTAGCTACAATAATTCAATCTTCCCACCATAGACATAAGCTCCTCCTGCAAATAGAAGGTGGCAGTGGGTGAAGTGTTTTGGAGTAGTTTAAAAAGGATAGATAAAGGAAATGTTGACCATGGCTGCTGGTTGGCCAGGATGAAATAAGTAGAAGAAATTGCAAATGGATGGATACTCTATCTTGGAGGGGAGGAGAAGGCATTATTGTTTGGTGAAGATGTTTCTATTGTGGGTTCTCATACAAAATCTGAAATTTGAGGGTCTGAAATACAAAAGTTAGAAAATCTCAAATTAGGTTTTGTAGAACCTCATAAAGATCCACTTGCGGATCATCTATTGGTCCACTTAACCATTACAATGGGGCATAGGAGCCACCAATCTGCCTTGACTGCAAATTTTTAGGTTTGTTTGATTCTATTTTTTATATTTAAAAATTATTTTGTAAAATAAAAATATAAAAAATATATTTGATAAATTATTTTTAAAACATATTATTTGCATTTTAAATGTTTTGGGAATAAAAATAGTTCTTTTTTATTTTTGTTTTATTATTTTAAAAACAAGTATTTTTAAAACTTATTTTCAAAATAAAAGTAAAAAATAAGTTCTCAAACAATTTTTTTTAAATTGCTTTTAAAAATAATTACTAAACAAATTTTTTTTTCTTAACTTCAGTATTAATAATTATTAATGAAATTATAATCAATAAGTTCTATCAATTAATATACTCAAATTTAAATATTAAAAAGATATAATTAAGTCAAATCACTAATTTAATCGTTAAATTATTAATTAAATTAGTTAAATTAATTATTTATAATTAAAAATTAATATATATTTTAATTCAAATTAAATATAATATATTTAAAAAAGTGATATTAATAAATATAATATATTTTATTTTAATTAATAATATGTAAATATGAATTTATAAAAAAAAATTATCAAATTTATAAGGAAAAAATGATCTAAAATGATTAGATTGAATTTAATTTATTTTAAAAAAAAATTAAATCTAATTAAATCTAATTCAATCACCTTGAGTTGTTAGTTCACCAGTTCAACGGTGAAGATAATCCAAACCAATTTAATTCAATTGCAAAAATAATCTCATTATTAGAATTAAATTCAGTTTGTGTTCCACCCAAGAAGCCTGTTCAAAAAAGAGAGCAACTTATTCTAGCAATGTTTCCAAGTCCCAGAATTAAAAGAATCATAAGTATGGACAATTATATGGTCGGTGTTCTTAAATCTCACTGCTCTGCACAGAAAAGATCTTCACATAAGCACCAACCTATCTTCTGAACATAGTGATTAAATCTTGTAGCGCAGACAATTTTACACATCCAGCTATTGAAAAGCCCCTTCTGAAAGGGGAAGTATTGTGATGCAAAATAAAAATACAGAATTTACATCATGCCCCCCATCCTGTTCTGAAAAACTGTACACAAATGGGGATGGAGGGTTACGAGGTATACATTTACTCCAACTCTAATCATGTCAAACTTAAGCAGGTTAGAAATGATCACTGATTACGTAGCATAGCAAGAATCCTCGATCACCAATCTCATATGCCAACGGTTGCTCTCTGCATGGAAGTACAACTTACTGGCAAGATATGGAAAAATGCCAGTCGCGAACTCATTAAAATGACTCCAATTCAGTAATTTGCCCAGTTCAACATAGAAATGGCAGACTGTCATGAGTCTGAGATGGGCTTGGATTCAAAAAACTTCGCAACTGCCTGATAGAGATTCTCTTCCTCAAAGGGCTTCGAGACATATCCATCCATCCCACATTTCAGGCACTCATCGTATGTGGCATGAATTACATCGGCTGTCATGGCCAGTACTGGCATATGCCACTCACTTTTATTGGCAGTTCCTTCAATGGATCCACCATTCATCTGCTCATTTGCCTTGCTTTCCATAATTCGGATTCGGCGTGTTGCTTCAAACCTGCATAACTTAAAATATTTAGATAGTTCAATAAAACCCATGCAGTTCTAAGAGAAGCTTTGTGATTTCCCGGATATTAGTATGGCGTCTTCTGCTTTACGGGCATATCAAATAAATAGTTTGTGCCGACAAAAAAAACAGAATACATTTAGATTATATCTACAAAACCCAAACACTTCAAAAAATGAGAATGTCTATGCATGTGTCCAACATGTGCCAGAAAAATACTTGTATTAGACACAAAGCAAAATTTCAAATTACTCAGATACTTCAACTTTTTGTTGTGTCATAGTATCCAGGTTGTATAAGAGGGTGAACCTTGGCACAACAATAAAGTTGCTGCCTTGTGACCTAGAGATCACGGGTACAAAGCTTGGAAACAGCCTCTCATCTTGCGGGAGTAAGACTGCGTACATCTATCTTTTGCAAATTCTATCAAATGAGAGGCTTGTGCACTGGACCGCCCTTTTTTTATAGTATCCATGTTGTATCCCATATCTATATTAATGTCCATGTTTGATGCTCCCTAGGATTACTTTACCCATATCTATATTAATGTCCATGTTTGATGCTCCCTAGGATTACTTTAATGCGGGATGCCATAAAACTATTGTATATCAAGAATCATAAGGCATTAATACATGGCTCTCCAAGTCATTGCCTGCCCTACTGCAGCAGAAAATGGATTTGATTAAAGGACATATTAACATGATCTATGAATATAAGCATCGAGAAGCAGGCAATCCATATGCATCTAGCCAGCTTGCCTTTTTTTTTGTTTATGGTAGACTCTAATATTCTCTTTAGTCTCTTTTTTTCTTCATTTTTCTCATGTCTAAGTTCAGCTGAGTTACCTAATTTAAATCTTATAAATAAAGGATAGCTATAAAGCATATTCTGACACACAAAAATCTAGAGCTACATTCTCAATTGCTATTGAAGGACAGATTCTGTACGGTATGATGCTTCCACACAAAGGATTATACGAGCTATTTGATGATTTATAATTTCAAACAGTAATTTACATAGTAATAATATGAACAGGCAATACTAGTGGTGTTATAAAAAGGACAAAAAATCTATAAGTCAATGCAAACATCCATACCCGTCCATTTCTGGCATTTGAATGTCCATGAAGCAAGCATCAAAATTGTGAGGCAACTGAAGCATTTCAAGCGCAGCTTTGCCACTTTCAGCACACGTTACATCAGCTCCAAACTTTTTTAATGCACCTGCAGCAACCCTCCGGTTTACCCTATTGTCATCAACCACCAAAATTTTCTTTCCACAAAGGACGCTTCGTAGAAAAGTGGAACCATTAGGCGTTCCTTGCTGCCTCTTCTTCCCCAACCCCAGAACCTGCTGAAGACAAGCAGCCACCCTACTGGCTCTCAGAGGTTTCATGATCACAGTATCAGCAAAACCTGCAGCCTTAGCTTTATCAAATTCTGCATTACTAATATTGGTTGCAAGAAGGATAATCTTAGGCAACTTGCAGGTATGCCCATTCTGTTTCCAGTCCAGTTGCCATACATTGAAGCTCCCATCCTCACCAAAAATCCACGAGTCCTTCTCAACCAAAATTATATCAGGCTGGAATACTCTGCCATATTCAAGTAGTTTTACTCAGTGACAAACTGAATTACATGACTCAAAAAAATTAATATAGTTGCTTATCTTCTTCAAATGGTATGCTTCAAAAGATTGAGAATTTCAATCTATGCAGGCTGATAGTAAATGTATGATCTAGAAAAAGCATAAAAGCAATAAAAAGAAGAAAAAAGACAAATCCAAAAATGAAAATATCCGGATTTGTTTTGAAATTGGAGATAACTGTCCCCAAACATCACCTAAAACCATTAATGAAAATTAAACCAATGCTCATCAAATTAGACTTTTATTCATTAAGCAATCACCACTGCAAACCCATCCGAAGCAAAAGAAGAACCCATAGGCCTGCCTAGTATTTTAGGAGCCCGTGATTAAGCCAACTATGCTTTGTCTGTACATTGATAAATAATGCAATGTGGCGGGACATTAGTGGAGTATGCTCCCAGATGAAACTGCAAAATATGCATTTAGGATTCTCAATTTCAAGAGGTTACAAATCCACCCTAAAACCATAAGCTTGTCTACAACAATTACCAAATTGTTGATACTGCTGATGTTTAACCATGCTTTTTAGTTTCTTCAGAATTAGCACCAAGCTCCCAAAAAAATTAAAATTAAAATGGTTGGTAAGAACTTACCCAGATGTCAAAGGACCATTTTTCCCACATAAAGCAACAGCCTTATTGATGCTATTTGCAACTTTAACTATTATCCCTAGTCTCTTCAGATGGTATGTAGTCACAGCAGCTCTAACAGGTTTTCCATCAACTACTATGGCTTTTTGTCCTTTGAAACTAGAAGGCAGATCTTCAAAATTAAGCTTCTTCACATCACTGATTGAATTTGTCTTACATGCTCCAAAAACTGCAGTAAAGGAAAATGTGCTCCCAATCTGGGGTCGGCTTATGAAGTTTATTTGACCACCCATTAGTTCAACCAGACATTTACTGATGCTCAAGCCAATACCAGTTCCACCATAATTTCGAGAGGTTGAGCTGTCTGCCTGCACAAAAGGCATGAAAATCCTATCCTGGGCAGAAAAAGGAATCCCAATTCCAGTGTCCTCCACACAGACCATCAAAGTGACTTGCTCAGAAGCTTGACGAGTAGTCACCTTTTTACTTGAAGCATCAAAGCAAAATTCGTCATCAGGAATTAGTTGCTTAAAATTATCCCAGGTGTTCCGTTCATCAGCTGCTTCATATCCACTAATAGTTTTGAACTGATAACCAGCCACTTCATCCGATCCTCCATTTAGATAAGTCTCAGATTTTCCATTCATTGTGGGATTTCTATTTTCAGCTAGATGGACCTTAACAAATATGTGTCCTTGTTCAGTGAACTGCAAAATGCTTAGATTAATTAATTATGTTATCAAGAAGTACACTGCAAACAAATTAGGTAGCTGCATTCTACAAGAAGAGCTTCTTTTTTCTTTTTTCTTCTTTTGAGGGGGCGCCCTCACCAAAAGTTGAAGCTGAGGTCTTATACATTTTCAGTGACATTTCCTCCACACAGCAAATAACTAATAATTATAAATGCAAATGCAAGCACCATCAGAAAAATAAAGTTAGAAAACTCCACTTACTTTAACAGAGTTGCCAACAAGATTCGTTATTATTTGTCTGAATCTCCCAGGATCCCCCATAACAATATTGGGAACCTTATCAGAAACAAAGACTGCCAACTTTATTTCCCCAATCAACAATATAAGTTTAGATTGGATAATTGAAAATTGACCACGCACGAGGAACATCAGCATCATGTGACACCAAACCCAGAAAAATGAAACAAAGAGGAAAGAACAATGTAAGTTCATTGGGTTTTGAAAAGAAAAAAAAAAGAAATATAGTCATAAAACTACGCAACTAGGATGATAAAATACATACTTCAAGCCACCACACTAGGTTAAGCAACAATAGGACATACCTCTAAACCCTTGTGTCTAGACTTCTCGGAAAATAAAGAAAGGACATCATCAAGTATGGAACGAAGGTCAAATGGAACTGCTTCTAACTCCAACTTGCCAGCTTCAATTTTAGCTCGGTCAAGCACCTCATTTATTAATGTTATCAGTGCCTTTCCACATGCTTGAGCAGTCTGAGCATAATCACTTTGAGTTGAACTCAATTCTGTATCTAGAAGCAGACCAAGCATTCCTACAACAATATGAAGCTTTATGCTTGCATCACTAATGAGAAAGTGCAAGTTATAGAAGCATAGGCTACTTTGTAGTAAAAAGAAAGAGAGATAAGGGGAATCTTGAGGTTACCAAGGATGCCATTCATTGGTGTTCTAATTTCATGAGAGACAGTTGCTAGAAACTGAAATAACAAAACAATACGTCAGATATTGAAATCATGATGAATCATGGGAACCAAATGCCAGGAACAATACCTGGGATTTGGCAACATCAGCTGCTTCTGCTCGAACTTTCAGTTCCTGCATTTCATGGAAATCATCCTCAACTTTGACAATATGAATTGCAGCACCATATAAAATGTATCCCACTAATAAACCAATCACGAAGAATAGGAATGCCGTGGTAAGTGCTGTCCATGATGTTGGTGCCTTCTGATGATACCTGTTCAAAAATTCAATGATAAGCATTTTCTGAGAAAAAATTAAAGATCCTCATTTAGTTTTGCACAAAATTAAAAAATGATCTACAGCGAGATACACCTACCTACATATCATCTGATGTTTCCTGTATGGATCTCCAAAATCAAGCTTGCTTTTATGTACTAGAGATATATCACCGTCTTCATATTGGTTACCATACATGATTAGCGGGTTACTAAAGTTTGTGACATCATATACATGCACCAAAATTGCTTGGTTACCAGCAAGTTGCCCAAGTAAATTCTCCACAAGGGACTCAACATCAAAGGATCCTCCAACGTATCTGCTTTCAATTTACACATTATGCCAACATGAAGCTTACAGTAAACATAAAGCTAACAGAATAAACCAAGGCTAGCACAATATTTATCGAGTTCTCATAAACAATAAAGGAATTTAGCCAGCACATTACAGAAGACAAGACTGTGCAACCAAAAAGTGCCCTTCATTACCACCACAAAAACCAATTTGACCATATACAAGCCTGGCAGTGGCAACAGTTTGTATCAAACTCACTGATAGTGATTGTGCCAAAGGTGACATAGGTTTAAACAAAACTGGTTGTACAAAGGAAATTATAAAATGGCACAGTTTGCATAAGCATTGAAATAGACAACTGCAAACAGAATGGCAGCACATTTTGGTGGAATAAAAAGCTACGGTGGTTGTCAAATGTCACAGCTTTAGCTCAAGAGAGGAAGTCAAAGTGGTAATAAGTGACAAGATGCCGCAATGGTCACAGTTGTCGTGGTGTATTATACCATGTATTAACACTTGACAATTGACATTAGTGTAATTATCAGATTTGTTATTTGAGAATAGTACTAACAACTCATTCCTGTTTTTTCCCTTAAATCTAGACAAATAGACGAGTACTTATCCACTGACAGCAGTAAAATACATTCTTGACACATTAACGTAGGATTTTAACCACCCATCTCCTCTTAACTTGCTAGCACAGACTTCAATGGGCCCATAATAAGCTTTAGAGGAACAAATTACATGAACAAGTAAAGCAACTTTCTGTCACAGGACCTTAATAGCCTCAAAGAAATACATTGGGCATAATTTTATTCTTACAAATAAATACCAAGAGACTATGAATATAAGAGAGAGATAGCCAATAAAATGACTTTCTACAATGCCATATGACCTGACAAGGCATAAGACATAAACCAACCACAAAATAGATTACAAAAACAAACCCAAGAAGCCATGTAGAAAAACGAGGACTTACCCTGAAGTTGCCTCAATGCGTTCTTCCTCACTTGGCTCCAAAGAGAGCTTAGATTTGTAAACAGGGAATGTCAACACCACACCAAGATGATGAGAATCCAACAGCCTGAATGGGCTAGTCAGAACAGCTTTCCCAGTGGCCCTAGCCCTCAAAATGTTTTCTCGGTCCTCCTGCATCATGCAAAAGACAATTTTCAAATGAAATATTACACAAGATAAGAAGAGGAATATTCACACTTCACAGAACATGTAGTTTACCTCCCCTGACATCATATCAAGAGATTGGAGATAAGAGAGAGTTTCTTGCGCGAATATCACTGGTGCATACTCATCTCGAAGAGGGGAAGGTTCTCTTTCCATTGTCTTTATTACCCATCCATGTTGCCTCTCAAAGTTTGCTCTTTCTGAGTTAACTACCCTTTGTGCATATGCCACCCCATTCAGTAATGGCCGCTCAAATGCTGTCCTGGCTGTATACTCCGCAAAGGTTTCCTAATTTGATTTTGGGCAATGAGCAATAATCAACAAATGCACGATCGGAGGGGGAATATCATATAATTAGAACCACAAGCAGATACGTGAAAGACACAAATAGCCTTTCATTGATGCTTAACTAGTTACAAATCAAAATACAAGTTCAAGATCATGCACAAACCTTGTCAATTGCAGATGGGTTTCTGTAGTAATGGAAGGTTGAAACAAGAATTGCTAAGGCATGGACATGATTAACACTAACACTGAATTGATCTTGCAACATTCTGGCTCTTTGCTCACAGAGGCTAACCAGTACCTCTTTCCTCCTAACTTTATTATCTGCATCCATACCATTGTAGATGTACCTACTAAAGAGCGCCATCAGCATGATCCACAGCAGCAGAAACTTTGGAAGCCAAGCTCTTTGGGCCTGAATGGAAGTGTATTTTCTTTTAGTCCCCATTTGCTCATGGAACCTCAAAGCCACAGCGTGGTGGTGGCTCTGCATCTTCATACCCACCAGCCAGAAACCTTCGCTGCCTAGTTCTCCTGGGTTGCTGCGTTCCCTTGATCCCCTCTTGCTCTTCTCATCTCTATGACTAAAGAAGGACCAAAAAAACTAGTGAGTGCTTTTATACGAGCTAACTTTTTATACTACTGGCAAAATCTCAGACACTTTTCTCTGATGGTTGAAGGGAAAAGGTTACGGAACAAAACTGAAAGTAAAGCATCATTACAGCATTGATTTGCGTGATTCAAACCTAAGAAAGGAGAAGCACAAGCAAACCAAGCATGATGAAGGATTGCACAAATTCTTCTGAATCTCTGTCTCTCTTCCTTTTAAGATGCAAAGCGCATTTCAATATTGGAAAAAGAAAGAAAAGAAAGACATCTCAGACAAGAGACCCACAATTTAAAAGAGAGAAATCCTCAAAGCTCAGAGACAAGCATGGGTCTCAAAAGATGGAAAACAGCTCAAATTTCAAGAGCCACCTCTCTCTCCCAATACCCAATATTGGTTTGTTTTGATTCAGAATTTTGAGTGTTAGGAGTCAGAATAAAAAATTAAGGCTAACTCTAATCATGCTCTGTAAGCGTGAAATTGGTCTTGGCGAACAGCCACGTTCACCCTCTTTCTTCAATATAATAATTAAAACCAGAGATTGACCCCAAAAACAAACACACAACAGCGAAGCACTCAACCCATAGAGAGAGAGAGAGACTGGGTCGTTTAGAGAAACAATGTTTTACCTGCACAGAAAGGAGGAGGTGAGGGTACAATGAACAATAGGAACCAGTTTGGTTCGTCCTGATCTGAGTCTCTCTCTGTACTAGCAGTATTTTTTTTTATGCGCTTTTATGCTCTGCTTTTCTGTTTTCCACTTTATTTTAAGTAGATAAGGAAACGAAATCGAATTTCTAGGATTTTCCCAGATACGCTGTTGTCTCCCTCCTACATCACAAAACTAGTATAGTAGCCCAGTCTTCCCCCCTCCCTCTCTCTCTCTCTCTCTGCGCGTCAAACTCTCTCTCCTTTGAAGTCTCTCCCTCTTTCTTTCTCTCTCTGCGGCTCCTTCGTTGTTCAATATACTAATGCATTTCACACCAACAGTGTCTCCTACTTATTCACTTTCGGAAATCAGCCATTTTCAGAGCTCAAATTCAAGTTGATAACTTGAGAAGCCCAAATATTCAAAGAAAAGGAAAAACAAAAAAGAAAAGAAAATAGGTCTTTCTCTTTCCACTGAGTGCTAGTCAAAACTGAAAAAAGATCCTTTCTTTTTTCATTTCCCGCTTGCAAAATGAATCTGAAAAATTTTCTCCTCTTCCCCAGAGATTGTTAAACTACACTACCATACAATCTGAATCATTTTCTCACCTGGGTCCTTCTCAATTCTTCGTTTGCTTGTGCTTTTCTCTGCTCAAATTCCATAATAGGAAGAGAGTAGAGAGGAAGAGAGAGAGAGAGAGAAAAATGAAAATCGCAATCACAAATCTCTTCGATAATGACATGGCGACAAGGCGCGGATCTTATTCCCACGCGAATTACCAAAAAACCCATCTTTCATTTACAGAACTACATTAACACCCTTGTCGGATAATTATTTAAAATCGGACTTAAACTACATTTTTAAAGCCATTGTGATTAGTTTTCAAATTAAAAACATTAATTTTTTAAAAAAAATTTGTTTTAAAATTTAGAACTTTATTTAAATTTTTTCTAATTATTTATTGCCAACCTTTATTAGTTAAAATAATTTATTAGTTGGCATGGTTTTGCTTTTGTTGTGATTCTTAATTAAATTAAGATGTCCTTAATTAATGCCATATGGAGGCAGAACATGTCCCAGAAAAATTACTGTTCAAACAGTTAATTTAGTTTTTTTTTTTTTTTAGTTTGGTTTTCTTGCCAAATAGTTGTTAGATTAATTAAGTTAACTACTTCCATTAGACCGAATTAACCTATGATTTGTAATTAAAATTTGAATTGGTTTCTCTGAACTTTTAAAAAATAAAGTGGAATTGAGCCAAAATAGGAAAAGTGGGAAGCATAATATTTAAATTCAAAATATTAAATTTATCTTAATTTTAAATAGGTTAAGTCAATTTGAAGTCAGTCATAAACAAATCAAGTTATTTATTAAACGAGTTTAAAATTTAAAGTCACAAGTTTTATTTTTTAAAATTTTAAAATAAAATAAATATATTTTTTATTTAAACAAATGTAAATTGTTTATTTATAAAATTATAAACACGACAATACATACGTATATTAACAAAATAATATTATAAAATGTTAAATTAAAAATATTTTTAGTTAAACTCGTTTGACCTGTAATTTTTTATTTTTATTTTATTTTTTCACATATGGGGCCGTTAGGCTTTTTATAAATAAGTATAATTTTAAATGTTTACACCCATTTAATATTAGGTTAGCCAGTGGGTCACAGTCCATTTTAACAATACTATAATTTAGAGGGTCATATTTCAGATAAAAAATTAAAATTTCCATGAAAAATTATTAACCTGATAAAAAAAATTATGGGTATTGTTGATTGTCCATGATGATATTATTTATTTCAATAATATAAAACTATGAAATATTTTGATGCTTAATATTAATTTAGAATATTAAGATTAAACCAACGAAAATATCTTAAATTTTAAAATGACTAAAATGAAAAGGATATCAGGTTGAATTTTTTTTTAGATAAATTTTTATTTTAATTATTTAAGCTTTTATTAAAATTTAATTTAATTCTTAAAATTATTATTTTTATTTGAATATATTCTTATTATTTTA
Source organism: Gleditsia sinensis (assembly GCA_037074535.1). Classification (NCBI taxonomy): domain Eukaryota; kingdom Viridiplantae; phylum Streptophyta; class Magnoliopsida; order Fabales; family Fabaceae; genus Gleditsia; species Gleditsia sinensis. The sequence continues at coordinate 23,601,307 of CM073471.1, forward strand.
TAAACATCTTTTTCTGATTAATTTTATTAAAAAAAATTAATAAAATAATAATAACTAAAATACACACACACAAAATTAATATATAAAACAGTCTTTTCAAATAATAAATTTAGTCAAAAAATTTGGTCACTCGAAATGACAGTTTTAGTCATCGGCAGAAAATTTGACAATGCTCTTCTCTTTTAATAGAGATTTTCTTTTTAAAGTGAGTTATTTAGATAAATAATTTAAAATTAATATTTCTTTTTAATTTTTTTACAAAATTTCATATATAGAATAAAAGAGATATTTATAAAATATTAAAAATATATTTAAATTAAATTAAATTTTAATAAAAATCTAAAAAAATTAAAATAACATTTTGTTTTTTTATTGTATAATAAAAATATTTTTGAATCAAACAGTCATTATTAATAGTTAACCCAACCCTAGGAAATTGGGATTCAACTGGTCGGTACGACGGTACTTCTCCTGCGTCCATCAGATTCAAAGTCAACTTTCTTCTGTTTATTAATGCAGGACTAAAAAATATAATTTTATTCTGTTTCTCTGAATACCCGTGATGTGATACAAATGTCTTTAGGAGAAATTTTTGGAGAGACCTAATTTTGTTTAATAATTTAAATAAATAAAAAAGTGTTAAAACAATTTTTCAATTGGATATATTTTTTAATTAGAATAAATATATTTTGGAGTTTTATCTAATATTAAATCTCTTTTGGGGCAATAATACCAATTTATTCAATTAAAGTGAAATGTAATGGTAATGATAGAAACTTTTGCCTTTACAAAATCAAAATAGAACTTATAATACTTTGAAGAGTTAGCATATAGGTACATAAATTAAAATATTTCTAAATCCGCAAAGTCATTTAATTAAATAATTTAAATACACATAATTATAATTTAAAATATAAATATTTAAATTATTAATTAAATAATTTGATTTGAGAGTTGATCATTTTTTCTAAAAGAAAATAGTAATTTGATTCAACCATAATTAGATTTCAAAATTAATATCCAACAAAACGATCAAATTAAAATATAAATTTTGATCAATTTTTGTTAAATTAGTTTGGATTAATTCGGTTAAAATTAGTTAGAATTGGTTTAAGACAAAAAGAGAATAAAATGCCGTAGCCTTTAACCTCACGTTTAGGGAATCAATTATTAACCTGACAGATTATTGACTAATTAATCACTCTAATTATTGACTAAATGAACTAAAAGAGGTTATATATTTTATAAAAAAAAAAAAAATGATAACACCGTATTCACGATGAGTTGTAAACAACTGTAACAAGCTTTGCTTTTGTGGCCAGCCACATGGTCGATGAACAAAGTATGACACAGCCACAAAACTCAATTCAAAACAAAAAAGACCAAGAAGTGTTAGTCCAAGCCAAAGAGATTGAGCCTTTTAAATACTTTGTCTCAAATTTGATATTTAGGGCGGTTTAGTATGCGACAAACTTTTTTATTTTTGAGAATTATATTTTAAAAAATATATAATTAATAAAAATAAAATTTTAAAATATGTATAAAATGTGTTTGGTTTATTTTTAATATTATTAAAAACATTTAAATAATATTTTTTTAATCTTCATTTCTGTATTTAGTTATATTTAAATTTTAAAAAAATCTCTGTATATTTTCTAAAAATATTTTTATCTATTTTTTTATTTTTTAACAAAGAATAAAATAAATTATTGTTAATAATTTATTAAATTTACATTAATTTTAAAATTATTAATAAATATTTATTTTTATAAAAAAAATTTACATAAAATATTATAAAATAAAATTATTATTTCACTCTTAATAAAACATTTTATTTTCACGAGAATCATCAATTTTTAACTCTCTCTTACGTATTCTTTTTATTATAATCTATATATATAAATTATTTTCAAAAATTAAAATTTTCTAAAAATCATAATTTTTATTTTAATACTAAACAAAACAATTTTTAATTCTTAGATTAAGATTCTCATCAAGTTAAAATTTTGTCTCCTACCAAGCGATCTTTTAAAGTGATGTATATAAATAAAATATTTGTTAGGAGAGTTTTTGGCATATAGCATCTAAAGTATTTTAAAAATATTAATATTTTACTGATCGAACGAGAAATACTCTTGATATTATATCAAAAAAAAAGTTGCATACTGAAACAAAATGTAACATGTTTAATAAAATTTAATTTATTTTTGTATATATCAGTTTTTTAACACAAATTGGTTTAAAATGATAAAAAAAAAAGTCTATATATAAAATTTAAATATTTAATAATGATGAATTAACAATTTTTTTTCTAAATAAAATTTGAGTTAAATAACAAATTGGTTCATAAATTTGTAGAATAATTTAACTTTAATTTTTAAATTTTTTTGAATACACAAATTAATTTCTAAAATTTTAAACTGACTTTATAAATCCAGATACTAAATTAATACTTTCCACATAAAACCTCCGTTGTGAAGCTTTCATAGAAGATTGTAATTATTTGTGTCCATGTGCGTATAATAGTATTCCAATGTTTTATTATATTTCCACCAGCTAAACCCATGCGAACCATCTTAAACTGGGAAATAACGAATAGATTCATGGAAGCTGAGAGATAGGCACAAGCTAACCAAATATAAACGCCGTAATGTATGTATGTATTAAAAAAATAATACTAGCAAAAGAAAAAATCAACCAGGGCGTTAACTGTTATTCTATTAATTTTAATGCACTTGAAGGTGGTTTTCCTTGTTAACTGGGTTTCTTTCTGTTTTCCGTTGAAATTTTTATGATTTATTATTGAGTGACTAATTGTTTTAATCTCTGAAAAATGCATCATTTTTTAATTTGATCTTTCAATGTTTAATTATCTAAATTTAGTTTTACACAAATAATCCTATTTTCATAATTCTATTATGAAAATAATCTTTAGATTAAAGGTGGATAAGATAAAAAATTAAAAAATAATAGGATAAGATATAAGTCTAATAAACTCTTATCCTATCTAATATTTGATGTACATCACATAATATACTATATAATATTATACTATCTTATCATATATTTAAAGTGGAACAAATAATATTATAATATGATATAAATTTTTTAACTATTTTATGCATTAGTATAAATTATATAAAATTTATAATTAAAAAATAATATCTATAAATTAAAAAATAAACAATATTAATAATAAGTGCTTAAAAGCTTCTTATTAATATATAAATTTTGAAAATTTTATATTTTTATAATATTAAGATATGATATAAATTTTTTATTATATTATACATTAATATAAATATTAAATTATAAAAAATATATAATTAAAAAAATAATATCAATAAATTTAAAAATAAACAGTATTAATAATAAACACTCTCAATTAGCGCATAAGTCTTACAAATTTTATTTTTTTATAATATTAAGATATGATATAAATTTTTTAACTATTTTATATATTAATATAAATTTTAAATTATTTAAAATATATAATTAAAAAATAATATCTATATATTAAAAATATATAATTTTAAATTATATAAATTATATTTTCTTATCTTATCATAATCTTTTTTAACTTAGTCTTTTCAATGAGCTAAAAATTTTAATCTTCTTTAACTTAGTCTTTTCAATGAGTTAAAAATTTTAATTAACATTCGAAGATAGAATAAAATAAAATAAAAATCTTATTTTATCATGTTAATTCATTAAATACAGAATAATAATAAGATATGATAAACTATTCTATTCTATCTCCTTATTAGATTAGATTAGATGCTCTAAACATGCTTTAAGTGTATGATATGATGTGAAATGTTGACTTAACTAAGTTAAGGCAAACAAACAGCAACAATTAATAGAGTGATTGTAAAGATTATTTTAATAGCAAAATGATATTTATAGCACTAAATTAATTAATCATTAAAAGATTAAATTGAGAAATAGAATATTTTTCACAAACTAAAACAATAATTCACACATTATTTGTGTTTCATTATTTATTATTTTCACCACAATTAGAGATAAAAGTTCAAACGTTATTTTGTTGAGTTGATCATCTTTTGCTTTAAATTAGTTTTTTTTTTGTATGAAAATGGTATCTTTAAAATAATTTGTAGAAATTAAATGTTTTTTAAACGATCTTTGTCAATTTAGTGCATTTTAAAAGATAAATTATCTTAAATATTAGTTATCATATTTAGAGTAAAGGATACAAATCTTCTTAACCACCAAGTCAATCCATTAGAGTTCTTTAAATTAGGTATGATTTGACTTATTTGTTCCATCGTAAATTTTGTCTCATGCCAACTGAAAACGGTGGAACCTATCAAAGTCACGAGGATTACCACTTATCCCATTTGTATGACTTTGTAAATAACTTCATTGATTACAAATTCTCCTTTATCTTAAAGAGATGGTTATTTTATTTAATCAGCTTTGGTTTTTTTTTTTTTTGGTGTGGATTAAAGGTTTAAATTTAAGACATTTTATTAAATACTCACTTCTCATCTTTCAAAACTAAAACTAGTGATCGTTTCATTAATAAAAATAGGCGAAAAGATCAACGATCACATAAGAGATAAAAGTTAATACCGGTCAAATTTAATAGAATTATTTAATTTAATTAGATAATATTTTGATTAAAAAATTTAACACTTATCATCAATTAAAATTTTATACTATTAAAAAAATTTAAATTATATTAAATCGATAAGGTTATATTATAGTAAAATGATAAACTTTTTTTATAAAAAAATAAACGATCGGTTCATTTAAATCAAGTTTAAGAAATTTTTTTAAAAAATATACTTGATTCATCATAATTAATTCAAAATTATTTTAAAATTTACTTACTGCAATTCACTCGAAATGATTTTTTGAATTAGGATAGAGTAAATTTAGACGAATTGTGTTTATCTCTACAAGGCGGTGGATCACCTATCTAAATACAGCCACCGACAAAAATTTTAAATCATTGAACAAACTTAAGAGCCCTGTTATTTGCACAATGGTATACTCAATTCAAGCCGAAAGCATCAAGCTCAGCCCCCAAGATTCATCACGAGAACTATCATAATGATCAAGTTAGTTCTAAATGTTTAAGTAATCTATTTTAAATTTCAAGTGCACCAATTACTAGAACTCGTGCTAAAAAGATTAAAGAGGCTTTCAATGGACTTGTTCAAAACACTTTATCCAAGCAAATGACTCAAGAACCGGAGTTAAAAACTTGTAAGGACATACTGAATATTATCTAGACTGAATATGGGATTATATAGAGTTTTTGGAGCCAAAGTATAATAAATGAAGAGTTAAGTCCTTAGAGCACACAATAGTTGACTTATTGGAGCTTAATTATGCTGATTGGAGACAAATATGTTGATTTAGTGTCTCATAATGTACATGAGCGAAATTTTAAACTTTATAGGCTCCTTAGTCAAATCTGCCCATGTGCATTAATTGCATTTATTTCAAACTTTGAATTTTTAGGTTTAGGAGGCTCCTTAATCAATCCACTACATGTGCATTAGGTGTTGTCATAATTGCTGGTTTCCCTGACTAGAAATCAGCCTTTTCTATTTATATTGTAACCTTTCATTGTTGTAAAAACTTTTGATTGAATGCAAGTCATATTTTTCTGGAAACACCAGATTGGAGAGAGTTCTTCTCTAGGGTTCTTCATAGAACTAACAAACTTATCAAGGTTTGATCAACCTTGTGGTGTCTTTGATACTAGGGGTCCTTGTTCTCTCTTGTCTAAGGGTTCTTAATAGATCAACCAGATCTGTTTGGACTTTCTTAGGGTGTATATATCACTGCATTGGTTGTGAGTTTGAAGGTATAGATTCTCTTGGGTTTGTATTGCCGTGTTTGGCTACGGGTTCTATGATCTTCCCTTGTGGGTTCGCACCATCTTGATTTAATGGACCTGCCTAACTCTCGCCTCAAAAGCTAGCTCGTAAGGGGGAGGGTTGCGAACCCTTATATTCAACACCAGGACCCCTTCGCCAACCGATGTGGGACTGCATCATTCCCGACCCCTTTAGACTGCATGTCCTTGTGCAGGGAACCTTCGTGCATGCCGTCCACACCGACCGGTCGAGGTTAAGCTCTGATACCAATTTAATAGACCCGCCTAACTCCCGTCTCAAAAGTTAGCTCATAAGGGGGAGGGTTGCGAACCCTTATATTCAACACCAGGACCCCCCTCGCCAACCGATGTGAGACTACATCAATTTAATAGACCCGCCTAACTCTCGCCTCAAAAGCTAGTTCGTAAAGGGGAGGGTTACGAACCCTTATATTCAACACCAGGACCCCCTCGTCAACAGATGTGGGATTGCATCATTCTCGACCCCTTTAGACTGCACGTCCTCGTTCAGGAAACCTTCGTGCATGTCGTCCACACCGACCGATTGAGGTTAGGTTCTGATACCAATTTAATGGACCCGCTTAACTCCCGCCTCAAAAGTTAGCTCGTAAAGGGGAGGACTGCGAATCCTTATATTCAACACCAGGACTCCCTCACCAATCAATGTGGAACTGCATCAGTTCACATCTCATAGAGTAATATAAAAAAATATGAAAAACCAAAATATTCATCAATAGAAGATTTAAAAATCATATGCACATCTCCTTCCAGAATTAATTGTGCTTGAGAAAGCCCCAATGAATAGTCCTCTAGAATCTCGAATTACGTCACCAATGCCTATTAAACCGTTCAAAAAACAGGCACATTTAGCAACATAAGTTATCACCGTAAAATAGTAATAAGAGATTTTAATCATTCTTTTAAAATTAGATAAAAACAAATATACCTTCCTTCCTTAAAATTTAATTCAATTTTAAATTTCGTCCTTAAAATATTATCTTGTTTAATTTTTTTTCTCTATTTTATTAAAAAAACGGATCAATATTGTTCTTTGACTTAATCCAATAAATCCATTTGATAATATTTTTGTAGGTAACTATTAACGTAGATATTATTTATTGACAATGACACTGAGACAATATTTTTGTGTGTTATGGTAGTATGATTTCACCTCAATATCATCGTTAGCAAACAACAACAATATTGACAATCACTTAAAAAAATTCTATCAAAGTGAGTTAGTGATGATAGATTTAAAAGTTAATATTGAATTTCTTTTTTTAAAAAAAGGGACAAATTGAACAACATTCTAGAGATGAAATTGAGTGTCATGTTAAAATTTAAAATAAAAATTATATTTTTGTCAAAAATTTAAGTCAAAATATACCAAAAATGAAAACCAACATTAGTTATATAACATTAGAATTGTAGCTTAGTGGTGAGTAATTTATTTATTCAGTTTACGCGAAGACAAACCATATATATCAAAATTGAAAAACTCTTAATGAAATTTTTAACAAATTAGGATTTGTAAATACGATAGTATGCCAACTAACCTATCATATGATCATCTCCATCTTATATTGCAAATTTGATTTTTTTAAATTTTTAAATAATTTAAATTTAAAATATGATAAATTTTTTTAAAAAAATTATATTTTGATCTCTCACTAACAAGTGAATTTTTATTTTTATTTTTCGTAGATTAATTTTTTTAATTTAATTATTCAAAAATAAAAAAAGCTGCAATATTACTTTTTAATTAAACTCTTGATTAAAATTTAATGTCAAACTTAATTTATTATTGAAATCGTAATTTTTTTATTACATTTATTTTATTTTATATTTAAATTGATATACCTAATATTAAATTGACACTCTTTTAGTACTCATAAACAAAATTTTTAAATAGAGTTAATTTAATTAAAAAATTAAGAATTTTGTCCATAAATATCACAAGAGTATTGATTTAATATTAAATAAATATTAATTTATATATATAATTAAATAAATATAATAAAAAATTAAAATTTGAAGAGTGAATTAAATTTATCGAATTTTAAAGACCATTTCACTGAAAAATACTATTGAAAATATTTTTATTTTTGAAAAATTAAATTAAAAAATTAATATATGAAAGATTAAATTAAAAATTTATTTATGGATGAAACTATGGTTTTTTAAAATTTTATATAAAATAAATCCTGAAATTTATCTAGGGATTAACTCTACTTAAAATCAATTAGATTTTCTGTCAAAATGGTGAAAAGATATTGATCATAATAAACAGTTGCCCTTATCCCGACAAAGGAAAAAGAAAATTCCAGCATTCAATGGATGGAATCAAATCAGATGGAAAATGTTAGTAGAAAAGTTTGAGATTTAGATACGGATGTTAATTTCAAAAATTGTGATTGAACGAGGGTCAGATCGAAGTGGCAGCATTGTAGCCTCCAACATTTTTCTTTTTCTTTTTATTTTTTTGGTTCCGAAAGAAAAATAAGGAATCCATGTCTGATTGATTGAAAAGAAGAAGACGAGACTTCTTCGTTTCCTGGGGATCGTCTTTTTCTAATTTCTTCGTTGAGAGGTCTAAATGTGTTAATGTGTGCATTTTTACGTAATAATAAAAAGGGTAAATTATATTTACATTTTTTTTATTTTGATTTAAACAAATTTCTTATGTCATAAATTATCAAAAAATTAAATTTATAAAAATTTAAATAAAAGAGGTTAATATAAATTTTTTAAAAACTTATAGAAAGTGTAACTGTAGATTTTATAAATTTATTTCAATTAAAAATTGAAAAATGTATGAATGTAATTTTTTTCATTATAATACAAAAAAAGGAGTCAAAGTAAAAGTAAATTCACAAATTTGTTTAAAATTATACGAAATTATAAATTAAATATTATCTTGCATTTTAGTTCAAGTAGCTTTATTTAAAGAAAAAAAACTTATTAAATTTAGGAGAAATTATATTTTTTTACCTTAATTTTTATCTACAATTGTAATTTCTTTCTTGATTTATTAATTTTTTCAATTGACCCCTTATGTTATCTATCCAATTGCACTTTTCTCTTACGGTCTAATTAGATATTAACTTTAACTATAACCATATAAAACTATTAAAATACTTTTTTATTTGTTTGATATCCTATTTTGTACTCCTCCATATGATAATGATATTTTGATAATTTTACATAAATATTATTTTTAAACAGGAAAAGACAAAGTGCAATGAAATAAATATATTAAGAGCTTAGTTGTAAAAATTAATAAATTAAGGTAAAATTTGCAATTAAAAAAAATCCTTAAACCTATACATTGGGATCTGTACATGTTTGATAAATATTTATGTAAAATAAAATTAGAAATCAAATGGGTGATAAAAATCTATTATAAAACGTAGCTAAATAATTGAATTACTACTTTGGACACAATTCTACAAATAGTTCAATCTTAGACAGAAGACTTCATTTAATTTTTTTCATAAATTCGGATGAATTTGTTTTATAAAATTATTTATTGTTAGGACTTAATGTAAATTATACTATATATCATAAATAAAGTTACCTTCTTTTAAGTCCTTTCGTCCCTTTTTTTTGTAAAAAAAATTAAAATTATTAAATAAAGATAAACTCAAGATAATTATAATTCTAGTTGTAAATTGGATTTTAATTCATTTTTAAAAGGTTTAAACTCGAAGTCTAAGTCACGATCAACTTCAGTAAAAAAATAAAAAATAAAAAACATTCTTAGCCAACCTAATGCATTGAATAAACAATAAAAATAGAGTTCAATTGACAAAATTAACCTGAGTTGATGAAATTTTCTTGGGTTTGATTCTTATTATTAATTTATTATTCGTAGATATTTATTAATTACTAAACATCTTGTTTGAGCTTGAACAATTTATGCATTTCTTAATTTTTTTTTTAAAGAAAAAATGGTTTTTTAAAGACAAAAATACAATTTGATAAAATTAATATTTAATAAATCAATAAAATATAAATTAGAGAAAAAATATATATAATCTGTGATACTAATAATTAAATTAGTATATCTTATTTATTAATTAAATATTAAGTTTATTATATAATATCTTTTTTCTCATAAATGTAGTTGTAAAATTCTTTAAAAATTTTAAAGAATCCAAATTCTTGAAATATAACTCGCATAAATTATTATTATTTATTTAAATTTATTTTGTAAAATTTTTTAGATTATCCAACAAACAAAACACTCTTGGGGTTAGTAGGTGAGATTTAATGGCCATGTATCTTTCGCAATAAGATTTGAAAAGGTTGCTGAAGATGGTACCCTTTAAAAAAGGAATATCTTGTGATGGAATAAGGAGAAGATTGCATGGGGACCATTTTTTTTTTTCTTCCATCCCTTTAAACTGATTTATTTTTCACATCACCAAAGGCAAAAGGACTAGGGAGTGAATTGAGGCCTCAGGTTTGTCCTCTAGCAAAATTGGCCTCTTTAGGCCAATCCATCTGCATTTTTTTTTCTCCCGCCACTCAAAGTGTGCATTCTGTGGGGCGTGTCGGCCATGTGGGTGTGTTGGTAAAAAAGGCCTTTCTCCCCCGTCGCTTTCCAAAACGGAAGTCTTTGTTTCTCTGTTCAATAAATGATCATCATCGTGTCCTTCTACCTATTCCGGCGAATCCTCACCTACATACTCCTTCTATTTTAAGATAAATAATTAAGAAAATATTACGTATTATAATAAAATTGTAGGATTGAGTACTTATAATCAGACTAAATTATTTTTACTCACTATTATTCTCTTAAATAAAAATTAAATTTCAACAAAAATATAATAAATATTTAATTTATCCATACTTCAAACTAAATGACGCAAAGGACTTTCATGTGAGAAAATATATTAAATATTATAATAAAATTATTTATAATTTTTACTCAATAGTTTAAATTTTTTAATTGGAATATTTCTCAATAGAAAATTACATTAAGCTCTTTTAAGCTTTATAAAAATTACGTTTACATTTCCTTTAATTTCAATAAACCTTGTCTAAAAGTTATATAATCTATAATCACATTTGGCCAACTTCTTTTATTTTAAATTTTTATAAACAAAAAATTTATATTTTGATAATTTATATTACATTGAATTAAACTATTTACGAATTTTAAAAAAATATATCAAATATGAACATATTAAAAAAAAATTTGAAAAAATGCTAGGTTTTCATATAAATTAAAATTAATGAGAATGAGTGTAATTTTTTATTTTTTTTAAAGAGGTAACTGTAATTTTATTTTTGTACATTGCTGAAAGTCGAACCCGACTATATTCCCCAAGCCCCAACGCTGTCTTGCCACCTGAGCTAGCCTCAGGTGGTTAACTGTAATTTATTTTAAATTTTAGAAATTTTAACGTTTTAGGTGATAATTTAAAATTTTATGCCTACTATCTATTAAATCGAATTGAATGATTAAAGTTATTATTTTATTTTTAAAATATTTGCCTATAAATATCAATATTTTCTCTTAAATATCTTTTACCTTTTAGTTAATTTTTTTAATTTTTTATTAATTTAATTTGTTATCAAAATTTATGAATAAATGGAGCTACATTGTAATACTTATAAGGGCGACCATAATTTGATAATCCGATTGAATCAGACCAAAATCGATTAAAATAAATTATTTTAAATAGATTGTGTGAGATTAATCAAGTTTATATAAATTAATTTTTTTTCAAAAAAATTGAGATTAAACAGGTTGATTGGAAATTTTTTTAAAATTTTTTTAGACCCAATTTAACATAATTTAAATTTTTTGAATAATTCAAAATTTTGATAATGTTATTTTTTTAACCAAACTTTTATCAAATTAAATTAATGACTTGACCTGCCCACTACATTGGTCACCCTTAAATTACTTACCTTTCCTTATTTTACATGTGTAAGAGATTGTGAGTTTTTACTTTTATTAAATAAAACATGGACTGGCCACTCTGACTACTAACCGACTAAGGACTAGCCCCCCAATAAAGGGGGACTCGAACTCGCATTATTCCCATTTGCATGCCCTCCCAACAGGTAACCCTCTGCTGTGGTCCCCCAAGCTTGGTGTCATAGAGCCATGTGAGCCCCTCTGAAGTCTCTCTGGATTCAGTGGCTCTATGTGCTCATGGGCTTATTAAATGAAAAAAATAAATTTTTTAAAAATAAATAATAGTATAATATTGGAGTGTAAAAAATATTTAATAAATTTATTTATCTAAATTAACCATCAAGAATTTTTGTGGTTTAAATAAGTTTTTAATTTGATTCACAAAAAAGATATATTAAATAGTTATAATAAAAAAATACTTTTAAAATAAGATAATTTTTGAAAGACTGAATTGAAAAAATAAAATTTTAATATAACATATTTCAAATACTAAAATAACAATTCAGTTAAAGATTAATTAAGTGCATTACCTTTAACTATCCTTCCTCTTTTTTGAGATATTTTAGATGGTATATTTTAAATTAAAACTCACTAAGTGTGTTTTAGAACTAATAAATTTGAGTAATTTATAAAAATTACGATGTTCATATATTTTAATTATCATATTAGAAGGAAAAAACACTCTTTATTATAATGTAGTTTGGACTATTTTCACTTTATTACTCTCTAGTTCAAAAGTTGACATTATATTATCTTGAAATTTGTTTTGTTAGTATAATACTATCGTGAGTTTTAATTTTTCAAAATATTAAAAAAAATTCTCAAATCTTTACTAATTTTTTTAATTTCATCTTAAAAAGCAATTTGAATTAAGAATTTGGTGATGATGCAAGAATTTGAGGATGTTAAATTGAATGATTATGCAAGAACATGGGAGTGGAGTAAGAGTTTGAGTATTGTGGAGCTTGGATGGATAGAAAAATAATTAGAAAATTTGAGATAAAATTATGATAAATTTTAAGAAATTTAGATATTAGATTAAGCACATTAAGCGAGAATTTAGAGATGGGGCAATAACTTTAAAAGCGTGGAGTTTGGTTGAGATTTGAGAAGAGAGGTTAAGGATTTTGAGATGAAACTATAAGTCAAATTTGAAATAAAATAAATTAAGAATGTTAGATTGAATGATCAGGCAATAATATTTTGGACACTAGATGCCTATGTTTTGAACATAGCTGTTGAAGATTTTGAGATGAAATCGGAACAAATTTAGAAAATTTGATGAATCAAGTAGAATTTGGGAGAGGGGTGAAGAAACGGTGAGTAATTTTGAGATAAAAATAATATTTTTTTGGGAAATCACGTTAAATTTGTGTATTTTCGTTAATTGTTAACCAAAATTAAAGCATATGGTAGTTTTATGTTAATGAAATAAATTTCAGTGTAGCATAATGTCAATTTTTGAACCATAAATTGTGCTATTAAAAATATTATAACCTTTATATTAAGTTGTCATTATTAATTAAACATAACATATTTATTCAAATCTTATTTGATTAAAATCTCCTATCATTGACTTACAAGAGACTTTATATGATTAATTACAACATTATTTTTATTAGATCGAGCATTTATTGATAGGGTTTAGGCATTGATCCTGGATTCGATTCTATGCACTATTCTATGCACTATTGTGCATGGAAAAGGCATGATTGGGAGGGTAGTCTGCCTATAGGTGTTCGACAAGTCTCGAGAGATTAATTCTCTGTCTACACTGCAGGTATTGCACCGAAAAAAAAATTTAGCCACTATTTAAATATTTGTCAGGAGACAATTGATCTCACACCAACAATCTCTTTCTCAACAATTATTCATGTTAAAAATTAAATACGTGACTTCGACTCTAATAATAATTATTAAAATTAAGTATTTATTATTAAATTAAAAATTATAACTAATAATCAGAATATAATTTTTTTTATTCTACTATAACAATTCAAGAGTTGCGTGATGAATATGACTTAACCACCATTTAAATCTCTATCACATAATAATTAATGTCACAACTAAACTCACGATGGCAAAAGAGATAAATGTCATAGGAGCTAGAATATTCTATCAATCATGACCTAGATAGTATTATTATTCAAGCGGGTATGCCTATGCACTGAGAGCTTCTATTTTCTAATATATATATTTTTTTCATTAGATGGCAAAATTTTCAGCAAAACAAATAAAATAAAAGGACTATGATTTAAAGTTGGGAATCAGTATTATTAAACGTCCTACACTAATGGCGCTTGGTGAATTTTTTTAGTCCACATCTTTTTGTAATGAAAATTTTCTATTTTAATTATTGAAAAATGATGTGATTATTAATTTAATACTCCATAAATTTTTTGTATTACTTTAATATTTAAGATTTCTTTTCAACTACATAGAATACATGATCATTTGAAAGATTGTATACATAGTATAATTTTACTACTTTTAAAATGGTGAATTTGAAATGAAATCATAGTTCCCATTACTAAAGCAATACAAAAGATATTTGCAGTATTAACATGACAATAAGCATTTTTTTTAATGATCAAAATAAGGTTTGTGCATTTTTTTTATTAGGTATGTGAACCTCTTTTGTACAAATTTTTTTTTCAAATAGTATCTCAAAAAATTATTTAGTGATGGAAGTAAGCACAAAATATATAGTTAAACACATTGTCACATGTTCAAATTTTAATAAAAAATTATTTTTGAGATTAGACTGTAAAATATTTTTTTACAAATTGCTAGTACAATTAAAGGTAAGCCATCTACACTAATAATAAATAAAAGTAGAGACGTTTAAAATCGATCCAAACTGATTAAATTAAATTAAATTATTAAAAAATTAATTTAAATTGATTTAATTTAGTTTTTTTTCAAAGAAAATCGAGTAGTTTCATTCTGTTTTTATTTAGAGAATAAATTAGAACTAAACTAAATCAACTAACCATTAAACACTAATTTTAAAATTAAATATTTAAAATTTTACAAATTGTGATATGTGAACACTAGAAAACACACACACACACACATATATATATTGAAAAATTATCTTTAATTAATTATAATTTAAATTAATGATGACTACATTGAGAAAAAAATTTAAAAAGACAAAAATCAATTAGACTAAGCTAAACTAAAATAATTGTTAATTGTTTGGTTTGATTCAATTGAGTCACTTGAAAAAATCTAAATAGATCCGCCTTTTTCATAAAAATATTGTTTTAGTTTAAGTACAATTCTAAACCAAATCAAACCAATGAACATCTTTCCCTAATGTCGGCCTAGATGGCTTACCTTTAATTAGACTAGAAAGATAGATTAATTGAGTTGCATATAAACTCACCCAATCACTATCTAATGGTAGTATCAAAAAAACAAAAAAAGAAGCAACCATGAAAATATGAGTAATTGTGTTGGGCGTGGTTCACAAGTTTAATAATGTAAATTTTTACTTCTTTTTTTTTTTTTGTCAAAGGTAACTTGATTCTATTCATGAAAATGAAAAAAAATAGGAATTTCACAAAATTCAGAGTAGATGATTTATTTTAATAAATATAAGTACATATTCAGAATAAACAAAAAATACAAAATTCCCAAATAGCTTGACAATGAAAAGTCTATTATGAAAACTACATCGTGTCAAATCGGTGTCAAAAAAGATGCACATTAAGTTTCAATCAATCTTCATTATTATTTATATTCCTCAAAACACTTAAAGAAATCATAACAAAAAATAATCGTTTCAAATTCTTTTTTTTTATATATATATTTTTTGTGAATATAGTCTCTTTAAAATAGTCTTCTTATTAGACTATCATATTTATAATTGCAGATGTGGAAAAGATAAATGTAAAATCTTTGAACACTTCACCCATCATCCAAACTCTTACAAAGAAGAGGAGACATCTTTCATGGAAGAAAGGGGAAAACATCGGGCAAAATTTTCATAAAAGAAGAAAAAAGAAAATGGTAGAGAAAGAAGAAGAGGGGGGCTACTGTCGCTGGGATGCAACCCCAGATATTTTGCGACACTGATAAGAAGAGTTTCTGCGATGCTTTAGTATTAAGTCAAAGGGGGAGGGGGGATGTGATTCTTCATGATAATTTCAGTAATGTAATTAACAAGGAAAAAATGCATAAATCCCAGGATGTTTGTTGAAGAATACATAATAGCTAGCAATGTATCTTGGTTCTTCCTCTGGAAGTTTCAATTGATTCATTCCTAATCAAATCTTCGATGTAATCGATCAATCTTTAGTCTTTTAATAATATTCTTATTTTAATTAATTGTGGGTATATCCTTCATTATAAGCAAAGGCATATTTATTATTCAAATACTCCACTTTATTTATATGATATCAAATATTGAATCTGGTTCTGCCCTATTAACTCATCTATTCCGTTTGTCCCCAACTACTAGATTTCATTAATAGATTTTCTTGATGTATCTTATTATTATTTTTTGAACACCTTAATTTAACTTACTTAATTTGTAGTAGTTAGTGCATTTGATTATGGACCCAACTTTTTTGAAGTCTAGTTCAAATTCGATGAAATATTATTATTTTTACAATTAATTCAAAAAAATTTAAAAGTAGAGGAAAAATTAATATATACTTTTAAACACTTAAATTTCTTAAAAATTATTCAATTGTATACTTTTTTTTAAATAAAAAATGAATTAAATTGATTTATTTATTTCAAACTTAAGTTTATTTTGAAATAAAAGCTCAAGTCTAGCCTGAATTTTATTTAGGTTTAGGCAAACAATCTGAATTTTATTCGGTCTTCAAATTTGAAATTCATTTTCATTTTCATCAAGTCAAACTCGATTAGTTGGCCAAGAACTATCCGAATTAGTTCGGTGAAAACTATCCCAATTATGATCATGTCTACTAGTTAGTTACATTTAATCTACCGAATATAGAAAGTAGTTGACAAATTCATCTCTTTGGCTTCTTCAAAGATAGATAGTAGATGCCAAAACTACCGCCTCACCTTAATAGATTAGTTTAATTAAATTTGAACATATAATAATGCGTCTAATTATATATCACATGCTCACATCTACTACTAATTAAATTCATTTTAATATATTCTTATTCATCTCTTGCATTTAATATGAGTACAAATAATATAATTATAAAATTTCTTCATCCCTACATGTTTTATCACAACCCCAATCAATTATTTAAATAATTTTATCTTAAAAAAAATAATGCCATATTTACATAAATTCTATATTTATAATTTTGTGTCAATCAAATACATATAATAAAAAATAAAAATGTACTCTAAAAACTATTATTTTTCCTTTCATGTCATGCCCGTAGTCTAATTAATGTCCATACCGTCGTATAAAAAAAGATCTACTTAAATCTAAATGGAATTATTAAAATAATTATAAAACTTAAAAAATACTCCATTTAAGATGTTGGGATAATAGGGTGTGAACAATTACCTTAAAACATATTATTTGTGGCATTATTGATTAAAAAAAAAACTCATGATGTTAGAAAAATTACAGGTGTGTCCTAATGATTATTTTTACTCATGACATAACTATTTTTATTTGTTTGAATATAAAATTATTATTTTGACAAGTATTTCTTTTATATTCGGATGATTAATATTGTAAAAATTATTTAATTATTAAATTTAAATTTATTTATTACTTAATCTCTAAGTTCGTGGATTGTCTCCTAATGATTATAGTAATGAGAAAACCTGACCTTCCAAGTTCCAATATAGTCATATTCTTCTGCGTACAGGAAAAATCAAGATTCAAATAATTGAATCCATCTAGAGCTCCCTTTGGCTTGCTTTTTTTTCTAGTCAAGCCCTTGAAACATATCTTCTCGCACCAAGCAAAAAGCAAAGATGACCCCAAATATTCTTCAATATATTATAAGTATAGCTAGAAAGAGGGTACCTTGGATTCCTCCCTTTTCCTCATTATTTTAATTTTTTTTTACTTTATTTAAAAAAAAATCAACGGAGCTTTTATTTACCATTTAAACAAAAAAATTATAACTATTTATATATTATTAAATTAAAAATTTTTATAAGTGTTATTAAATTTAAATTATTATTATATATATTAATAGTAAAATTAAAATTTCTATTAACATTACATTAAATATTAATATATAATAAAATAATATTAAAAATATTGATACAACTAATCAATTTTATAACGTATCAATATTTATTTAGTGTGATGTTGATAAATTTTTTAATTTAATCACCTGTATTTAATAATAATTTATTAAATTTTACATTTATTTTAAATTTTTATTTATCAATAAAAACAAAAATCTCTCGTTGAGTAGTAAAATAAGTCTTCGGCTTGGTTTATTGTTATTATTTTATATTTTTTGAATATAAAATTTATTTTATTAAAAATAATAAAATTATTATTTACACAAATATTTTTTAATCACTAAATTTAAAATTATTTATTATTTAAGTTATAAATTTGTGATAATTGAGTGCTCTCCGTACGATAATTAGTGGGTGTTAAACAAATTTATAATGGAACGGATCAGTCAGAAAAGGGTAATTTTATAAATTTAAAAGTTGTTTGGTAATATTTTAATATGAAAAGTGAGAGTCTTTGGGGTTGATGTTACATATAGAGAATTGTTTAATTTCAGGATATTTTTAAAGATTTGCATCCACCATAGTCAAAGTTTTAGTGATATTGAGAGAAAAAGGGATAACTTTTGACAAGAATAGTTAGTGTGTGTGTATTAATTTAATCAGAAAAAATTTCAGAAATTGACCTGATGTATTTAGGTTTAATTGTGATATAATTAGGATATCCTCTGTGAATTTGATTGACGGCATCAAAAATCTTATAGGGAGAAACTGGAATATTAAACTTTTACATACTTTGAACATTATCAATAGTGATATCTATTTAAGTTGTCTAAGTAAGTCTCATAACTCTCACATCATCATTTTTTTTAAACAATTTTATGTTTCAATGATATAATTTTTAAAAATTCACTAAATAAATCTTATAGATTACTCATATTTTTATATTTTATTTATATTTATTTATATTTTAATTTAAAATATAATTAATTTATATTTTAATTTTAAAATGATAAATACATAAAAAAATTTTAAATATTATTTTTAATAATAATATTTTAATATAAAATTTTTAATATAAATTTTAAAATAGTAAATATATAAATAAATTTTTTAAAATAATATACATTTATTTTTAATAATATTAATTAAAAATAATAAAAATATATAATATAACATTATTATTTTAATTTAAACACTATTGTTTATAAAAGCTATGCTTAAAATTTGATTTCTTTTTTGTGCCACTGTAGACAAAATCTTCAGTGTCAGATTTAAAAAATTTTAATGGACCTCTATTGGAAATGGTCTTATAAAAAAGACAATCAAAATAACCGATAGTTTAATATAATTATAAAAAAAATAAGACTTTGTTTAATTTTTTTATTTTTAAAAATTATTTTAAACTTTTTTGTTAAATTATTTTAAAAATATGTTATTTTTTATTTTTGAATATTCTGAGAACAAAAATAGAAAATAAAAATATTTTTTTTTATTTTAAAAATATTTTGTTTTCAAAATAAAAATAAAAAGTAATTTTCAAACAAATTTTTTAAAAATAGTTTTTAAAAATAAAAAAATATTTTTAAAATTAATTAGCAAACATGCCTTAACTTTTTACTGATCCTACTGTGTTTTGCGTTGATGTGTAGTCAGGGGACATGAGAGGAGTTTGCTTTGATATGATAGTTTGCTAGTTTGCCGTGTTTCATTATTTCCCAAAAAAAAATAATTACGATTTAATGGATCTTTTAATTTTAAAAAATATCAATTTGATCTATTATATTATTTAGATATTACAATTAAAATTTTTTGTTAAAAATATTTATGTATAAATAATTGTTGTTTGTTAAAAATGTTACATAGACTATTTTTAATGTCATTTTTTTGCTGATAATTGTAATATTTTTAAAAACACTAGAGATTAAATTAATATATTTTAAAATAAAAAATTAAATTGAATTATTTGAGTGAAAAAAATATAATTAAGTCATATATTTATATGATATATTCACTATTGTAAGAACAATTGTCCTTTAAAATTTGAAAGACCCACCTTGATTTTTTTTTATTATCCTTTATTTATTGAGAAAAAAAAAATAACGCATGCATGATGGAATAATTTATTAAGTTCCAGAAAAAAGGACAGATTAATGCTAGTCACATAATTAATTAACTATAAATTATGCATGATGTATAACTCATCATAATAATGCTATTTATTAGAGTGTTATTTACAACTTTCATTATTAAATTTAAAATTTAATTACGTGAATTGCAAAATTGTTGCCAAAATAAATAATTTTTTTAATTATATATTTTTGAGTGGAGTTTAATATTGCACACAACTATTTTGTTTAGCAAAAATAAAAAATAAAAAATAGTTGGTCAAGTGATTTTGAAGTTGTTTTCAATAATGAGAATTTTATTTTGAATTTTAGTCGGAGTCGATAGAAGTAAAAGAAAAAAATATTATTATAATTTTTTTGATAAATAATTATAAAGATTATCTTCATAACAATGTAGCTTCTATATGGTTCAATTTAAATAAAAAAAAATGATAAAAAGGAAATAAACTTAAAAACTATCGTGACAATGATTTCATTTTATTTTATTTTATATGAAAATATATTTAAACTGAAAATCAGTTTAAAATTTTTTTCTACTTTAAAAATATTGGTCATATAATTTAATTTATTAAAAATCTGAAAATTTAATTTCTTATTTATTTATTTGTTTCATATTTTAAGTTGGATATTTCAGTTAATTAAATACGGTGTTTAGTAAGTCAATATCTTACTTTTTTAATGTACTTTTAAAATATGAAATAAATGAAAAAAAACTATATTTTTTATATTATTTAAGACATATATACTACATAAATTTTGAAATTATTTTATATCTCATATTTAAATATCTTATAAACATATTTATAAATATATAAAAAAGTAAAATATTCAAAAACGAAATGTCACATAAAAAATAGAATAAATAATTGTTTTGATTTTCCAAAAATACATACATTCTTAATTTCATCATTTAAAATTTTACTTAATCAATTTAGTTTTCTAATTTTTTTTAAATAACGTCTTGATATTCACTCTAATGAATAGATATTTAACAAATTTTTTTGTTTAGCTTAACAAAAAATTTACATAATTTAGGTGCACATTTTTAATTCGATTAGTTAAGCAAATATATTAGATTTTCATTTATAGAGTTAATATAATGACATTTTTAAAGATAAGATAGTATTTGAAAAATTAAATTAAAAAAATATTAAAAGTATATCTTTTAAAACTAAAATTACAATTCACTGAATTTTGTTTGAACATAATTTTTCATTCTTTTTTAAAAAATATCATATAAAAAGTAAAGTAAATAGTTATTTTGATATTTAAAGAATACATATATTCTTAATTTATTTTTTCAAAAATTATTTTATTTTTAAAAAAATCTTAATATTCACTTTATTAATAGATATTGAACAAATTTTTTTATCTGATGTAAAAAGTAATTTATATAATTTAAATGTCGACATAGTATAGATAAATTTTTTATTTGATCAATGAAGTAAATCTATTAAATTTTTTTATAGAGTTAGCATAATGAAATTTCTAAAAATAAGATAGTATTTGAAAAATTAAATAAAAAATAAAATTTTAAACAAGTATATATCTTTTAAAAATAAATTTTATTTGAACATAATTTTTCATTCTTCAACACAATCATTGACCTTAGAACTGTTTATACAAAAAACTAAACAATTTTTTTTTTAAAAAATTATATATCTTTTAAAACTAAATTTTATTTGAACATAATTTCTCATTTTTCAACACAATAAATGACCACGGAACTGTTTGTACAGAAAACTAAATAAAAAAAATAAAATTTTAGAAAATTATATATCTTTTAAAAATAAATTTTATTTGAACATAATTTCTCATTCTTCAACACAATCAATGACCATGGAACTGTTTGTACAATAGTACACATAGGAAAAGTGAAAAGGGGGACCCTTTTCACTTTTCCTCAACTTTATTATTGCTATGGATATCATGCTATCTAGCACTTGAAATATTTTATAGTTTCAATTTGTCAATTTTTGGGGTCAAGTCCTTCCAATAAAAAAATTGAAATAAAAAAGATAAAGAAAAAAGAACCACTAGCAAATTGGTAAGGCTGGTCAAGATGGTATGAAACTATCAATGACTTTGAGTACCTAAAAGGAGCATGGGTCCTAGCTAGGGATTGCCTATCTTTGAGACAAATGTGAGAACCAACACACACTGCTTGAGTGCTTGTTGTGGTCTGTGGATGACAAGGGTGACCACCATGGCCTTACAATTGCCCCACTTTTCACAATGGGAAACAAAGAATGTCTGTTACTTTTTCTACTCTTTCATTTATGTTAGGATAATTTTTTTTTTTTTTTTTTTATCTATAGAAATGATAAATTTTCTTGTAAAGTCTATCCACACTCGCAATAGTCATGAAAATTTCAGTTATTCTAATAAAATAAATATTTATAATTTTTTTTTGTTGAAATAAAAATACTACTAATATCTTAAATTTTGAAATGAATAATCATTACTATCATTATCAATATTATAACAAGATAATTAATTTTATTTATTTGTTAAATTAAATTAAATAATTTTAAAAATATTATAAAATACATTGACTAAATCAAATAAAAAAATTATTAATAACTCCATTAAACGTAAACAAAAACACTAATTATAACTAGAGTGGGATATGTACAAGGATAATTTGAATGATTAAAAACTCTCATTATCTAAAAGGAAGTCAGATTAAAAGATAGATCCAAGAGATTTATGTGCTCTAAAAAAGAAAAAGAGAGAGAGAGAGACAGAAAGAGAGATGGAGGAATTGCTGACTGTAACTAATGGTGGCAACCTCAAATGCTTCTTTTCCTTGTCTTGTCAGAGACGAAGAATTCTTGCATTGCATTGGGGTTCTTAACTATGAGATCTGCCTCTAAAGCCCCCATTTATGTTGAGATAGTTAGAAGTGTGTATAGGTTGATTTGGATTGATTAAAGAGTGATTAAACTAAAAATTTAATTTTTGAATTTATAAATACATTTAATCTTATTTCTTGTATTTTTTTATATATTTATAATTTAGTTTTTAAAAATATCAAATTTATTACACATTAATCATTTTATCAAGTGTTTAAACACTAATATTTAACAAGTTTGACATTTTAAAAATTTTAAAATATTAACATACAATAAATTTGTTAATTTGAAAGATTAATCGATAGATTTAAGAGAATACAAAAATTAAAATTAGAAAATTTTACTAATTAAAAAATAAATTATTAGTTTATTTATTTAAGAATACTTTTAGTTTGTATTGAATACACTTACACAGTTTATTTGGGTTGAATTAGTTCAGAATGATCGAATTTTGTTTTATTTTATTTTTAACAAAAATAATATATTTTGCATCCTAGCGATGCAATTTTGTTACTACAAAAAAAAAAAGAAATCTTTTACTTTTATTTTTTTATGAATGATATAAGATAAGTATCTATAAAAGTAAAATTGTTTACCATTAAAATAAAATTAAAAAAATAAAGATACAATTAAATTTTATTTTTTGTTAAACTAAATATTTATTAATAAACATATATATATATATATATATATATATATATATATATATATATATATATATATATATATATATATATATATATAAATTTATATTTATATATTTGTTGGTTTGGTGGGATTTACTATCTTCAAGATTTTTGCGACCTAACTTCATCCGTGAACATGATCAACTCCCTCCTATACTATATTATTATTGCGGCGTATTATAATTGAATGATTTATAAGAATATTTGTTATGACTTAAATCTTGAAAAATTAACAAAGTTAAAGTTTATTTTTATTAATGTGAGTAAAATAAGAATTTAATTGTTAGATTTACAGTTTTATTTAACTTTGCTTTTCAATCTTTCAATGTATAAATTGACTTTTGAAATTATTAGTTTGTTATAAATTAGTTATTTTATTAATTTTTAAAAAATATGAAATTTATTGTATATTATTTATTAATGAGATTAGTATACAATGAATATAATAATTTTTAAAGATTAATTTATATATTTAAAAAAATAAAAACACTAAAATTAAATAATTTTATATAAAAAATTTAAGTATTAATTTATTTTAACAATACATTTAGATAAGTGAACATAACTCAGCTAATACAATTAAATTCACCTGAACCTGATAAAAAAATAATAATTTTAGATGGATCATATTGAATTGATGAATTACAGAGATACATTTTTAAAATATTTTAAAATTAATTTAGATTGATCAGATATAATTTTTTAAATTTGATCTTATAAATGTAATATGATATAATTCAAAATTTTGATCAATTTTAAATTTTAATTTAAATATTACTTTATCAACTATTAAGTTATTCGATTGAAACCGATGGACACTTCCTCCCAGGCACAATCATGTTTCATGTTCTATCTCAATGAGAAAAAAGGAACTTTTACACTCTGAGGGACAATAACAGATTTGGTACAGAAAAAGCCCAAGGTCCATTGCGTTATGGCATAGTACTTTATAGTCTCTAAAACTTACTTGAAAAGTGTGGAAATAACTTTTTTGTCCACAAAAGACAAAGTGTAGAAATAACTAAAATTAGAATCACTTTGTCTAATCATGGATAGTGAAAAAAGGATAAGGAGAAGATAGTAAAAAAAAGAAAAGAAAAGAAAAAGAAGTGAAAAGAGGTATCCAAGAAAACTAGGTGTAGTTATTTAGCAAAAAAAATATTTTATTTATTTTAATAACACCCTTATATCTTTTATTAATTTGCTTAATAAAAATTGAAATGAATTAAGGGCTTTTGTTTTTAAATAAAAATGATAGGAAAATGTATCTAGAGGAGCTCTCTTTTGCAATAACCAGTTATTTTTGTGGAAATTGTAAAGGTTAAGAAAAAAAATTATTTATAAAATTTTATTTGTAATAAAAAATATTTAAAATATCATACATCCTTTTATTTTATTTTATTTTCCAAAATATAAAAAGTTTATCATATTTTAAGAGTTGGCCTAAGGCTTAAGGCGTTGAGATTAGCATCTGTAATAATTTATTTTCTTAAATGAATCAAACTAAAGTAAAAAAGTCACCTTTAATGTTGCTCTCAATTGGCCCATAATCTAACTCAAGAATTCTCTTATCCTACAATATATGAAAAAGAATTAACTCAAAACTAATGTAGATTAAGAAAAAAATTAATTATAATGGCAGACCAAATTCAGAGTTTGCTTTGAAATTTATAGATGTAAATTTGGTAGAATTAAAGAACAAACAAAATAATGGTAAACCACATGACTACAAATTTAACCCATCATTAGTTAAAGAGAAAATTACACTTTACTCATTGTAACAAGGAAGATATTGAAATTGACTGTTGACTTTTTTTTAGGAAAAAAAAAAAAGTGCAGCGAAAGCTCTTCAGATTCAAGAGTCAGCAGGCTAATGTTTGGCCCAAACAAAATTCAAAACAGGCTAAAGATATTGGGTTGGCCCAACCCATCCCATCTCAATTCCATTGGTGATTGGATTGTTTATTATGTTAATTTGTTTGCATTGTTTTTGGTTAAAATATTAATTTATTTAAATATATTTTTACCTTTTTTTAAACATAAATCTCCATTTCAATTATTAAACATTTAAATAAGTTAAATATGGTTATTAATGATCGTTTAAATCCTTGATGGCCAACTTTGTAATAGAAAACAAGTGCTTATTTTTAAGACTTTTACATATAGATTAGGGGAATTAAATGATAGGGGAATCCTTTTTTATTTATTTATTTTTAAAAAAAGAGTTTATTAATAAGTCATTATTATTATTATTATTATTATTATTATTATTATTATTATTTTGTGAGTACTAGAGATCTTTACAGGTAATCTTGCAAGACAACTTTTTTTTTTCAGTATTATTAGACGATTATAATTTTTAACTCTTTTTATAATAACATATCTTAAGATTTGAATATTTGATTTCTTTTTAAAGTTTGGAAGTGGTTACTTAT
This sequence comes from Gleditsia sinensis, assembly GCA_037074535.1. Classification (NCBI taxonomy): domain Eukaryota; kingdom Viridiplantae; phylum Streptophyta; class Magnoliopsida; order Fabales; family Fabaceae; genus Gleditsia; species Gleditsia sinensis. Next base: position 23,627,366 of record CM073471.1, read on the forward strand.
TCCAACTAACTAGTTTTAGATATAGTAATTGTATACTACAATATTTGTTTTGTGTCTTTAATAAACATTTTTCTAGTTTAAAATATGTATCATTTGATATAAGCTCGCTTTTTTTCAAAATCTCAGCTTTTGTCCAATATATATATATATATATATATATATATATATATATATATATATATATATATATATATATATATATATATATATATTTTTTTTTACTTTGTTTGGTGTCGTTGCACACAAATTAATGGAGCGGACATCCAGAAGCTCATAGATAGAGTTGAAGACAATTTGGAGGGAGGAAGAATACCAAAGAATTTAACATTTCATTGATTTTACTGTATGATGGCACAGATTATTTGTGCTTTAGTTGTTATTATTATTATTATTATTATTTGTATAACTTGCTCAGAACTTGTTTCAGTCCCATTTTATAACTTTCAGTGATTAATGTAAATATGAAGTTCGTTTAATTGCTTTGCATGATTTACCATCTTGATTTGTATTATTTGGTTGAGTTGTTTACATAAATTTGATACTTAGATTCTTAATAAATCCATTTTGTTTTAAATCATGCTAGAACTAACAAAGAAATAATTAGGGATTAGTTACATATTTATTATTCATTATTTACAAATTACCTAAGGAGGGATTTTACTACGCTTTTGTTGCCAATCATTAAATGAATATAAAAATTAAGAGAAATAACACTTACTCACTCTAATTTATATTACTAATTGTAATATCTTTCTAATTTAACAGTTATTGTAATGTCCCCCTTGAACTATAAATTAATTATGAATAACATTCAAAATGACATAAATACCCTTCTCTTATCTTACTTCTAACGACCTTGGTCAAATTGTTCTTTGGTTCTCCAATTTATTTTTTATTTTTTAACTAAAAATAGTTTCTTAAAAATTTTGTAACTTTGAAAAAATAATCACTTATGTCTTAAACCATAATTCAGAAGGAAACTAAAAAAAAGAGAATTACTCTTAAAACCATAAACTAAAAATCCTAAAAATCTAAAATGCTAAACTCAAAACAGTAAATCTTGAAAACTTAAATACTAAACCAAAAGTATAAAATTATAAAACACTATATCAGAAACTTCAAAATCCTAAACAATCAACTGATGCATACGAATTTAATCTCGTTAAGTGCAAGTATATACTATCATTATCAAACAAATAAAATTGTTCTATAGGTGAGTATAAAATATTATTCCCACAAGATCGATGTTATTAACCATTGCATTTAAATCAATCCTAATCCAACTTGAATTGTTTAAAAAGAGATTGATTAAGAATGTAAAAAATAAAAGAAAATAGAGAAGAATTGAAATATAAAGAAAGCAAAAGTGATTTAGAATAAGTCAATCAATTGGGATTTTAGGAATTTCGATTTCAACATAATTAATCTATTTTGAAATATCTATCTCTTCAAATTAGAAATTATAATTTTCCTTGTCAGCTAAAATACTCTAAATTATTCACTAACTTTTTTTAAGGTCTAACAAAAATATCTTTAAATACTAACCAACTATATTCTTTTGTGAATTAAAATTTTCAAAGGCTTATTAAGTTTTATAGCTCTCAATTAAAAATTGTATAGACTACCCAAATATAGTCCTATCTCACATGTGGTTTATGGTTAACTACAAAATGAATTAGACACATAAATCTCCTCTCAATTTTATTATGATTAACAAATCATCTAATTAATAATCAAGCAATTAGAACCATTAAAAGCAGTATAGAAAACTCAATTAAAAAAAAATTATTGAATAAATTGAATAGACAATTTAAAGATTTATAATTAAGTTACATGATAGTCCTAGAAAACAATTAGTTCATAAAAGAAAAAAAATATAGCAAAAAGAAGAAAAAAATTCGGATTAGAGATGGAATTGAAGCTTTGATTCCCCAAATTGGGTTTATAGGCTCTTTCTCCATATCAAGGACTTTTCTTCCTTATTTTACCACCAAGAGATGACAATTTTGTAGCCCAATGATCCTTTTCAAATTTTAAAAGGTTATTCAATCCTAATTAAACTTGTATTTTTAAAAACTGACTTATTGTCTTAGTGTCGTGACCCTAAGATCCACCATCACACATTAGGTATTTTGTCCAACAATTTTAAGCCTATTTTTAACATTTATGTAGTTAGTATATCTCAAAATTCAAAAGTGAAAGTTATAGGACTTTTCTTTGACTTTCCATAGTATCGCGAATCATCTTAATCGAAGTTCAAATGAAAAAGTTATTCCAAATTAGTGAAATAATGTCAAAACTGTCCAAAATTTACAATTTTTGCTCCTTTGTTTTAGTCTTATTGAATTTTCACTCAATTCTTTATATATATATATATATATATATATATATTTATTTATATATATATATATTTATTTATTTATAAAATAAACACATAGTCACATGTAAAGTTGAAAAGAAAATACTAAAGACCAGCGAAAATTTAAACTAGAGATATCTAAATTATTAGTATAACATGCACTCATTAAGGCCAAAAATCCCAAATTCTAAATTCTAAACTCTAAAATCCCAAACCTCAAACTTCAAACCAAAAATTAGAAAACTCCATAGCCCAAACATTAAACCCTAAATCTTGAACCCCAAAAATCTAAACTCCAAACATCAAATAAAAAAAATCCTAAACCTCAAAATCCCATACCTCAAACACTAAAATTTCAAAACTCTAACACTAAACTCCAAAACCTAAAACTATAAAATTTGAACCCTAATCCCTAAATCTCAAATCTGTAAATTATAAACACCAAAATCTCAAACACCAAACTCTAAACTATAAAACCTAACCCCAAAACTCCAAAACTCTAAACCCTAAGTTTCAAACTCCAAATTTCAAACCTTTAAACATTGAAATCCAAACTTTAGACCCCTAAACTCTAAACTCTAAAATCCAAAATCCAAACAAAAAAAATCCAAAAACACCAAACCCCAAACTCCTAAAATCTAAATCCCAAACCTCAAACACCGAATCTCAAAGTTTAAAACCACAAATACTAAAATCTCAAAACACCAAATCCAAACTCTAAAAATCTAAAACCATAACATTAAATGTCAAACCTCAAACAATAAAACCCTAAACCCTGGTATCACAAAGACCGAAACTCAAAAACTCAAAATATTAAAACTCCAAACCCTAGAACTCAAATGCCAAAACCCCAAAATACCAAACCCTTAGCGGTAGTTCAAAATAGTCGCTAAATGAAAAAAGATATTTAAAATAAAAATATATTAAATTGCAATCAGCGAGAGTTATAGAACACATTAGTGATTTCATGCATTGAGACACCATTTGTCAATGGTTCACTCTTTAACCAAGTTCTAACCATTAACTTAACCTTTAATATTCCATCTTAAACTTAGAGTTGAATAATTGTACACTCTAAGTTCACTGTGCATACTAAGAATACGAGCTTTGGGTGTGGCCTTAATGAAGACATCCGTAATTTATCTTGTATCAGAAATATGATTCATAATTATCTATCCTTGAACAATCTTTTCTTTGACAAAATAAACATTTAATTCCATATGCTTTGTACAAGAATGTAGGATGGGGTAGTAGCTAGATGGACAACACTGAGATTGTCATTGTATATCCTTAATACATTATGAATTTGAATTTTAATTAATGTAACAAATATTGAATCCACACTACTTCAAAAACTACAGTAGCTAGAGCCTGATATTCAACCTCAGTTAAGGACCGAGACACAATATGCTGTTTCTTGGAAAACTAGGAGATGGGATTAGCAACTAAGTAATAAATACACACTCCTAATGTTGACTTCCTATCATTCAAATCTGACCCCCAGTCTACATCATTGAATGCTTTGAGCTCCAAGTTTAGAGCTTTTTATATTTTGATTTCATTTGTTTTGTATTTTCTCGTGGTTGCTTTAGGAGGATCTCTCCTTTTTCTATGCACCTTTTTGTTTCTTTTCATAATTTCTTGCTTTTATAAAAACTTGAAAATAAGTGCTATGTGAAAATCCTTGTGCCTATTCATATATGTTGGAAATTTCCTTCCATGCTTTACAGGTATATATGCAGATATAGCACCATCCAAGCATGCATGAGCATTGGTCTTCTCTAGCTTTTCTTTCTTTTGAAGTTGTTATTTTTGTTGGACAAAAAGTTAAGGAGGAATCTTGGAACAATAGTCACTTGACCCTCAAATTTCTAGTTAGACAACTTTTCCTTCTAAATTAGCTACAATCAAGTTTAATTTAATGGCATGAACCAGGTGCTGATGATCTAGGTAGGACAAGCTTATTTGTGATCTGAGTGATCTCACTAAGGAAGAGAACATTAAGAGTATGCTTTCAGTTGAAATAGGTTTGAGAGAACTTGCTTCTTTAAAGGTTCTCCTTTAATGTTAATAAATTTAATGCTTACTATGTTTAGTTCTACTTCTACGATATCTAACTTTCTTCTTGGACAATTCGGAAACGTAAATTTTAAGATTTGGAAGTTATATATGTCATATTGCATTTAGTTGAAATTTGAATTTCTTTATATCTTTTAGATTTATGGGTATTTTATTTATCATTTTCCTTTTTCTTTTTAATTCAATTGTGTCAAAAATTGATATCCTAGCTAGGTTGAGGATGCCACTGTGCTTTCAATAACCTAGCATAGACTTTCGAACTTGGTTATGTTGCCCATTTTAAGTGTGTTACTTCATCATCCTCTGTTGTTCATAGATCTCAACTTTTCTACCTCTATTTTTGTTTCTAAAATTAATTTGGTTGTACTTTATTCGTCTTGAATGTAAAACACAAAAGGGGGTGAATTAGGTTTTAAATATAATTTTTTTTTTAAAAGACAAAGGAAAAATTAGAAATAGAAAAACTTGATCTTACACAAAAACAACACTAAAAATGCAAAAAATAAAGATATTAAGTATAATGACGTCATTTTTTTCTATGTATATATACAAATACATGACTTAACTCATCTTGAAGTCATTTCCTTGCTGTTATATTTCTGTATTGTCTTGTTCATCAATTTAAGTATATGTAGCTAAGGAATAGAAAGTATACATTCCACATCAAGTATACAAGCAAATATCTCAAAGCATTTCATTATTTTTTGACTATCTCTTTCCATCAGTTCAACATGGGTATAGTGCAGCTACATGTATTCCCATTCATCTGCACACACCCCCTCTACTATTAAAGGTGGAGGTAGAGATATGTATGTTGGGAATCATGATAGAGCAATAGCCACCTTTTTTGACATTATGAAAACATCCCCTAAGTAAGGCAGTTCCATTTAGTTGACTGCTAGTAGTAAGATCAGAGCATACACTTACATTTTATTTCTCTTCATTTGAACACAACATGAAATAATAATGAGAATTGAAGTTTCACATAGGTTTAACAATAATTATGAACAATATATGTATAGCACATCATGTTATGTTCAGCTATATCAATTGCAAAAATCAAATAGTCATGTAAATCATATACATATATAATACACATATCACAATAAAATCATGACACACACACATATATATACGATTTCATCAATAAAATAGTTGGCTGTATCATTATATCACATAAACATCATATCTCAAATAATTCATGGATGTTTACTTTTTTTTCATTCTCTTCTATAACTAGATGAGTATGAGCATGCTTGCTTCACTTTACTCAACCTTGAATGTGCTTGCCTTGCTCTGTCCAAGCATGGCCAATATCTCTTATCTTATCTTATCCATGAATAGGATGTCCTCTATCTAGTACCGACTAAGGGTGTTCATAACTCGAGAAACCTGAGTAAAATTGATTAGACTTGCCCAAAAAATACTACATTGGGTGGAGTATATTGGGTTTTCAATTTATAACGAGTTAAGAAGTTAAAAAATGTCAAGTAATGTTGGTCGGGTTAAGTTTGGACAAAACAAATTCATAAAACCTGAATTGACCGAAATATGAAAGTATTTAAATTTTTTTTCACCTTCATCGATAATGGATTTGGACATTTTTGTTTTCAGATTTGACAACATGACAAGGCTCTAGGTTTGAAAAAAGTAGATTTTTAGAAAATGTTTTTTCCCTTTATTTACACGATAGTTTTTCCTTTCAATCTCTAAATCTCTAGATCATGGTAGTTAAATTTGAGTTTTGTTTTTTTTCTCTATATCTGTCTTCTCTATTCATAGTGGAAGAAGGCTCGCACACCCGACCGTCCCATCCTCAACCAAAATAATCTAATTTTTACACCCAATTGACCTATCCTCAATCGAACGAATCTAATTTCTTTAAATGATCTGAAAACTTGGTTGGGTGCAGGTAGCTATTTCCTTGCTCGAACAAGGTTCGGTCAAGTTAATTTTTAGACCAAACCCAATCTAACCCAATCTGTTTACACCCTTAGTAGTAATACGGAAGCCATGTGACATTTGGGGTCACCTTTCCTACTTCAAGGGTCATTCTCCATTGTATCTTTTCTTTACTTTTTCATAAACAACCAAGACATGATGTCACTTTTCACAGCTAACACATAGCCACACAAATATTTCAGACAAAATTTATCATTGGTATCATGCATATTATATATTCAACTCATTTTATGCATATATCAGTACAAGTTACAATTGCCATAAGGATGCATATGAGTCACTTTCAAATAAATAAATGTATCCATGCCATTCATGCTATCTCATTATGCAATTCACATTAAATGGAAAAAATTAATATTATGAAACGATGGCCATGATTAAATATCAATTCTTTATGGTTAAGGTTCTTTATTACACTTACTAAATTAAAAATTCTCCTAAATTCATTTTTGGCCAAGCCCCCTAATTTCCACAACTTTCTTTCCTTTATACTTCGTTTATTAAAATTCTAGTTATACTTACTAATTTTAATTCATTAACTTCATTTATTTTATTAATAACTAGTACTACACTTAACTAAATTCAAACTTCTCCTAAGATTAATTTTGGCCAAGTCCTCTTAAATATCACCATCTTCTCTTTTCTTTTATACTTAATTTATTTTAATTTTTGTTGGAATTATCAATTTAAGTCATCTACTTTATTTATCATCTATTAATCATCCTAATCTTTGTATTTGCTTTATAACAAATTCCAATTTCCATTAGTCTCCAAACCACATCTCTATGTCAAATCTCCCATTTTCTTTTCAATTTTTTTTAATCTTCCTAAGTCATGAGTTAATCTTTTATCTATCTCATCCATTTTAACCAATTTTTTATCTATTACTTCTGTGTTCAAGATAAAGAATAATTAACAACAATTAGCAACCCATTACATTTCTGCCAAAATTTTAACTCCACACTCCAATCACTATTTCACCCATTTAATCATCCTATTACTCACCTTTTTTAGTGTCAACATCCCTAGATCATCAATATCTTCCAAAGCATCAAAATAGCTTATTGAAAATTCAACTAAGCTACCAAAATATTTAAAAACATAATTTTTTTTCCAACTTCAGGAATCGAAATCTACATCTTAACCATAACCACTTTAATTTTCACCAATTATATCATCAAATTAATTAAATACGTCAATTTCTTAGCCAAAACAACCCTAAAAACCATTCCATGCAAAAATTCTCAACTATTCAATTCAAATTTCAAGCACAAGCATATGCATCTAGACATTGATTTTTCATGGCCATTAGTAAGAAAACATTATTTAGCATCATCTTTTATGAAACCCCAAGATTAAGACTCACATCAAAATATGAGAATCTCAAAGTTTTTCAAAGAGAAATTTTTGTCAAACCTACCTATTACTAATTCATTCTATCTTCCTAGGTTGGTTTCCTTTAGGTTGTTTTTGGTTCATTCACTTTTGTGCCAACCCTTCTTTCTTCCTCCTCATTGTTTTTGCACTTTCTCCATGGGAAAATATGAATCAAAGGAACTAAGAATAGGGAGAAAAATAAAGGTACAGAGGTAAGAGGAAGGTGACTTACCTTGGTGCCTTCGTTCCTTCACTTTTCTTTTCCTTCCTTCTACTCCTTTTTCTATGCAGCACACTTTTTCTCCTCTTTGTTTTTTGCATGTTCCAGTAGAATTTTCAGCCCCTAAAGTATTCATTCCACTGCCATAATAATTAGAGATGAAGATATTTTAGGGGTGTTATCATTAAATCATGAAATTTTACTTTTGCCCTTGCACCTTTTTAACAATACCAACCTAGTCCTTTTCCTTCCTTCTCCCTCACTCATGTTTGCATTTTTTAATACATTTTAGCCCCTTATTGCTTCATTAAATAGCCTTAATCATGAGCTTTGGAGATATTTTAGGCAAAATATCCTTAGACTAATTACTTGCTCATTAAATTCTTACTCACCACCTTATCAAGTCAATTCTAATCATTACTTAAGACTTTGTTTAGTTGGCCTAAATCCATTAATTTTATTTAATTATTTATTAATATTATTTTAACAAGTTTTAAATCTTTAATTAGGGCAATTTGTATGACTTAACCCTTTTTCTCAAAATTCCACACTTGATTAGTTAAAATTCTCCTTTTACCCTTTTATTCTCCAAAAATATAGAAATTTTGTATTCTTTCTTTATGGATAATTTTCTAAGAATATTAGCGCCAACACACCTCATTTTATCTAAAAAAATTGCCCTTTCTAATTCTTCCCTTTTTTCCTAACGACTTTTGTCATTTGGACACTGGTATACTTTACTGATAAACTTTTGGTGCATTTTTCTTTTTCATTTTTAAAAATTTTTTCCATCACTTTATATACTTATTTCTCTCATTATTAATTTTTAAAGAACATAATTATATAATTTTCAGTAAATAAAATTGAGGATGTTACATTAGGAAGAAGAGCAAAATATAAATATTTATCTTGGTTCAGCAAAAAAGAGCTTACATCTAGTCCCCTTGGCTCGTAAAGAATTTTCTTTATTATCACAATTTGTTCTTGCTTGATTATAAGAAACAAATAATTTTCTATGTTCACCTCAGATGTTGTGTTTTTCCAACACTCACCAAAACACGCTATACAAAATAGTCACACAAAGGTGATACAAAATAATAAGGGTTTGAACAAAATTACACTTACAAATAAGACTTGTAAAAACTCTCTTAACAAAGCTAATATGGCAAATAAGGTTCAGTAGGAGTAGTAATATTCTCACAAAACAACATGACTTTCTCTTGCAAGTTATGTATATTGAAGTCTTCAAATTTTCCCTTTTATATAGTCTTTTAAGTTCTTGATCATTGCATAATCTTCTCGTTAAAGTGTGGAGTAAGGTGAATTTGAATCCACTTCTGAAAAATATTAAAAAATGTCTAGTTGTAGTCGATTTACTTCAAATTTGGTTGATTTACCTTCTTCATAACTCTAATATTTACTCATTTGAGCTCTCCAGCTTCCAAATAGTTAATTAACTTTAATTTGCTCCCAGTGGATGGTTTTTAGCTGTTGGAGAAGGATTTGGGGGCAGGTTTTACCTTTGAGTTTGTTGAATTTCTCCATCATATCTCTTTTTATTTTCTCCTTTTAATCTAGCACATTCAAAAAAATATTTGCAATGAATGAAATATCTCAAATACAACCCATCAGAATATCTTCCTATTTGATTGATTTAAGATAATTCGTTTATTTAATTCCTTTAATCTAGCAATTATTCAAAAATAACATACCATAAAGCACAAAGAATATTGCTATAATATTTGTCATCAAAATTTGATTCAATATATAATATTATATTTAAAATTCAAATCACTTAGAAAATATTACTAAACTCAGCTTTAAATAAATTTTTTATCATCAGAATATAATAAAATATTCTTTTAAAACCTTGGGACTAACACTTTTGTTTGATGTTTCTATATTTGATCTGCATAAAGCACAATCCAGCTCCTTTTAACGAAGAAAGTTATGTTAAAATTTGGCGTTTGATTCATTTGCACATATAAAAAAATATATGCAATATTTTTTTGGAACTCCTTTGTGTAGGCTCTTATAGGAAAAAATAAAACGACAGTTTCTTTACTTCCTCTAGAATTAAGTGAAGAGGAAGCAGAAGATGTTATTTTCAAAGAGGTTAGTTGCTTGTTCTTTGAAGATTTTGACATTTGGCACCCTATGTTCTTGGCCTTAGTTCTTTGAAACTAAAATAACTGTCCTCAAATCATGCTATAGCACGTTCAGTTCTTCTATCACTTTGTCTGATATTTAGATGATTAGAAAGAAAAAAGGGATGGGGTTCCTTAGCGAAAGTTATCTAAAATTGATACATATATCTATATAGATATGCTTGATAGACATGACAAGATCAGTAATAAGTTATCTTGATATAGCTTATTTTGTTTATTAAAAAATTTAAATTAATATAAGATATGGACAAATCTTCTAGAATATGAGTTCCACCAACCATTATTGATTTAAATCACCTAACTATCGTTTTTGACAAACTTTCATTTTTACAACTTGTGTTTCCACTGTATTCCAGTTTTTCTAACTCATTAGCAGCTGTTAGCAACTACACATTCGCCTCTAGGATTAGTATAAATAGGGCCAATCTCTTCATGTATTAGCACCATTGAATGAATTGAGTTTTAGAGTATTTTGAGAGTTTCTCTCTAGGATTCTGAGCTATTTTGGTATCAGAGCTTGTTTCTTAATTCGGTGTTAAATTAGGTAAGGGAAGGGACTAAAATTTTGAGCTTTCCATTGGTGTTCTTGTGGAGGAGCCACGATCACCCCCTAAAAACCACATTTAGAGTCATTTTTTTTACAAAACTAACGCTGTCATTGAACTTAAGAGGTCGAAAAACTTTGGATTGGCATTTTTCACTGTCGCCAGAAAGTTCGTCGAAAAGTTCATTGGACCACCATCTGCCGTCACTAGAGATTGCCAGAAGTTTGCCAAAACAAAGTTTGTCACCGTCGGAAATCTAGAGGTTGAAGATGATTACATCATCTCCACGTTAGCGACATGTGTCATCCTTCAGCCTCTCTTGTCGTGCCACGTGTAAAAGGAGCCACGTTATCAATCAAACAATCAGCTACCATTTCACGCCACGTGATCCAATCATGTACTGCCACGTGTCATAATGCCACGTCAGCAACCCAACCACCAGAAGTTTTTTGAAATTGCATTTGTTCCTTGAACTTTTGAAAATTAAAATTTTACCTCAATACTCATAAAAATTACAAAATTTTCCAAAAGTTTTTGAAAGAGCCGATTTCATTAGAAAATTCTTAGTATGCTTTATGGTTGCAGTATCATCTGATCTTTCACATCAGAAAAGAATTATTTTTGTTACTGAAAAAAAATTGTGATATTGTAAAAAGTGCATGTTTAAGGAAAGCTCTGACTAAGAAAGACTTGGTATTTGAGTGTGTCAATTAGTTACCTATCTCTCTTTCGTGGGAACTTACCTGGTGCACTATTTACAAACTATAGTTACTATCTAGTTACCGGGTACTTTAACATTTTTCTTATTACAAAATGCCTCTAAGAAGACAACATTTGTAAGAAATTGAAATGGAAGAATTAAGGAGACAAATCCAACAGTTATAAGAAGCTATAAATTCACAGCAAGCCTTGTTAGGAGCACAACGTGTACCATTAGATAATGATAAATCCAATAGTGATTCATCATCATTTAGGAGCTGTTGTCCACAAAGACAATAATTTAGAAACAACCACATCAAGGTTAAAATTTCAGATTTTGAAGTGAAACTCCAACCAGATGAGTTCGTTGATTGGCTTCAAACTGTTGAGCGAGTATTCGAGTATCAAGAGATATCAGAAGAAAAGAATGTAAAAATCATTACTGTGAAATTAAATAAGCATGCTTCCATATGGTGAAAGAACTTTAAAAAGAAGTGTGAATGTGAAAGGAAAAACAAGATTAAAACATGAGAGAAAATGCGTTGAGAACTAATGCGTAAGTTCTTGCCTTCTGACTATTATCAAGAAAATTTTATTCAATTGTAGAATCTTTGTTAGAAGAACTTGTCTGTAGAAGAATACACTCAAGAATTTGAGAAGTTGATGATGAAGTGCAACATCCATGAAAGGGAACAATAGATAATAACTTGTTACCTTGGAGGATTAAACACTGATATTGCCCATCCAGTTCAAATCCAACAATACTAGTCCTTAGATGGTGTTATTTGTTTAGCCATCCGAGTGGAGAAATAATTACCCTAAAAGTCTTTTTACAAAACTTTTTCCTCCACCGAAAATTCTCCATATACTTGCAAAACACCAGCAGATCAACCTGGTACTTCAAGCAAACCTCCTTCTAAGACTACCAAAGAGAACCAACCTAGGGCACCTAAATGCTTTAAGTGTCAAGCTTTTGGCCATATAGCCTTAAATTGTCCAACTTGAAGAACCATAATAATCATCAAAGGCGAAGCTTATGAAGTGTTTGAAGATGAAGTAGTCCAAGAAGAACCAGATGGAGAAGAAGAGATCAAGCCTGTGTATGATGAAGAACATGTTCCTGCAGACCATGGAGAATTGCTAGTAGTCAAGCGAAGCCTACATAAAATAATAGCCAAAGAAGAACTATGGCTGAAGCCCAATATTTTTTATACCCGATGCACTGCACAAGGAAAAGTTTGTGATGTTATCATTGACAATGAAAGCAGTGAAAATGTGGTATCACATTACATGGTGGAGAAATTGGAGATGCCAACACTAAATCATCCACATCCATACAAATTGTAGTGGCTTAACAAAGGAAGCGAAGTGAGAGTTATTAAACGCTGCCTTGTGACCTTTTCTATTGGTTAAAAGTACTAAGATAAGGTATGGTGTGATGTTATTCCTATGGATGCATGTCACCTTCTCCTTGGAAGACCCTGGCAATATGATCATCGTCCCTTCTATGATGGTTATGCCAACACCCATACCTTTGTCAAAGAGGGAGTAAAAGTCAAATTAACACCCTTACCACCAAGAGAACTTAAAGAAGACAAAAAGGAATCGAGGCCCTTGGTTTCTTTAGTTACAAAAGAACAATTCAAGGTGATAACAAAGGAGGACCAGGCCATGAGCTTTGTCCTATTGTTCATATCAAATGAAGAAACTGTTCTTCCAGTAGAAATTGAACAGCTGCTCACTGAATTTTCAAATATTGTACCAAAAGAAATTCCACAAAGACTACCACTAATGCGAAACATCCAACACGCTATTGACTTTATTCTTGGAGCTGTCATTCCCAATAGAACAAATTATAGAATAAGTCCACAAGAGCATGCTGAAATCCAAAGACAAGTTGAAGAATTATTGAAGAAAGGGTTTATATAGGAAAGTATTATCCCTTTTGCTGTTCCTGCAATTTTAGTACCCAAGGATGGAAGTTAGAGAATGCGTGTTGATAGTTTAGCTGTCAACAAGATTACTATTAAGTATCAGTTTCCAATACCAAGACTTGATGATATGCTAGATCAGCTACATAGTGCCACCATCTTTTCCAAGATTGATCTCCGTAACAAATACCATCAGATCAAGCTTAGGCCAGGAGATGAATGGAAGACTGCTTTTAAAACTAGAGATGGCCTATATGAGTGGACTGTGATGCCCTTTGGGTTATCTAATGCACCTATCACATTTATGTGCCCGATGAATTAGATACTTCTACCTTTCATTGGTAAATTTGTAGTCATATACTTTGACGATATTTTGATCTATAGCAAAAGCTAAGAAGAACACTTAAATCACCTTCGACAAGTACTACAAACTCTTCGTGAACAAAAAATCTATGCCAATCTGAAGAAATGTTCTTTTTTAACTAGTGAAGTTACTTTTTTGGGTTATATCATCACTGTTGAAGGTATTCGAGTTAACCCAAGTAAGGTCGAAGCCATCAACAACTGGTCTATCCTAAAGTCTATCCATGACATGCGGAATTTCCATGGATTAGCTTCATTTTATGGAAGGTTCATAATTTTTTTTAGCTTTGTTGTTACTCTACTCACAAATTGCATAAAAGGAGACAAGTTCCAATGGACAGAGCAAGCACAGAAAAGCTTTGAGGAGCTGAAGAAACATTTGTCTAAAGCACCTGTGCTAACCCTTCCAAATTTTTACCAAGTGTTTAAAGTCAGTTGTGATGCTTCTAACACTGGGATTGGTGCTATTCTAAGTTAAGAAGGTCATCTTATAGCCTTCTTCGGTGAAAAGCTCAACAATGGTATACTTAAGTACTTTACTTATGACAAGGAGTTCTATGCCATTGTTCGTGCCCTACAACATTGGAGTCATTACTTGTTGAATAAGGAATTTATTCTTTATTCTGATCATGAAGCCCTTAAGTACTTAAATTCTCAACAAAAGATCAACTGTAGACATGTTGCTTGGAGTAAGTTTCTATAGCCTTATCCATTCTTACTCAAGCATAAGGTAGGAGTTCAAAATGTTGTTGCTGATGCCTTCAATAGACGTCATACTCTACTTTCTACTCTACATATGAAAGTAGTTGGCTTTGAGGCAATCAAGGAGCTATATTAAGATGATCCTGATTTTCAAAAGTTTTGAAATGCCACTGAATCACAATTCTCCCAAGACTACTATAGGCATGAAGGATTTTGTTCAAAGGAAAGGCTTTATGCATTCCTCAATGCTCACTTCAAGAAGCCATTATCTGGGAAGCCCACGATAGAGGATTAACATGTCATTTTGAATGAGATAAAACTATGGCTTTAGTAAAAGAGAATTTTTATTGGCCAAGGCTTGAAAGAGATGTTAACAGACATATTCAAATATGCAGAATCTACCACTTGGCAAAGACCAAAAGCCAAAACACAAGGTTATATATGCCACTTCCTATTCCAGAAGCACCTTGGGAAGATGTTAGCATGAACTTCGTCCTTGGACTACCTCGAACTCAGTATGAAAATGATTCCATAATGGTAGTGGTAGACAGGTTTTCAAAGATGGCCCACTTTATTCCATGCCAGAAGAATAATGATGTTGTCCAAGTTGCAGACTTGTATTTCAAGGAAATTGTTTGTCTTCATGGGATTCCGAAAACCATCACTTCTGATCGATATGTCAAGTTCTTAAGTCACTTTTGGAGAGTCCTATGTAAGAAGATGGGTACTAAGCTTTAATTCAGTAGTGCCAGTCATCCTCAAACAGATGGACAAACTGAAACAATTAACAAGCTTTTGGGAAACCTACTTCGGAGCTTTATTGGTAAAAATCTAAAACAGTGGGATCTTGTCCTTGCATAGGTTGAATTTACTTACAGCAATTCAACTAATCAAGCTACTAGAAAATGCCCATTTGAGATGGTATATGGCATTCGTTTGCATAGTCCATTAGACTTAACCCCTTCATCTAATAAACAACAGTATAGTGCAGATGCAAAACACAGAGTAAAAGAAATTAAGAGGTTGCATGAACTGGTCCAAGAAAGGATTAAGAAATAGAATTCAAGATATAAAGCTCAGCGTGACAGACACAAGAAACAAAAAAATTTTAAAGTGGGAGATTTGGTTTGGATACATTTACGAAAAAAAATTTCCAAATCAACCGAATGCCAAGTTGTCCCTTAGAATTGATGGTCCTTTCAAAGTTATACAGAAAATCAACGACAATACTTATAAGATAGAATTGCCAAGACCCTATGACATCTCTACAACCTTTAACGTCGATGATCTTTCACCATACTTGAACGATGAAATAGAACTTAACTCAAGGACAAGTTCTGTCCAACCCAGGGAGTATGATATGAAAAAAATGTTCTAGCATATGAGTTCCACCAACCATTCTTGACTTAAATCACCTAACCACCATTTTTGACAAACTTCCATTTTTACAATTTGTGTTCCCATTGTATTTTAGTTTTTCTAGCTTATTAACAGCTGTTAGCAACTACACATTGCCCTATAGGATTAGTAAAAATAGGGCCAATCTCTTCATGTATTAGTACCATTGAATAAATTAAGTTTGAGAGTATTTTGAGAGTTTCTCTCTAGGCTTTTGAGCCAATATATGTATAGACTTATAAATAAAGGTGAAAATAGAACTCTAGGTGAATTTTTGAGAGAAAAATTGTTATTTTTTTTTTTCAATTTTTATCTTCTAGCGACGGTCAAAGCTGCCTTTGTAGTTTTGTGAATGTTTTATTAATTTAGTGGTGGTTTGTTGACTATAAAAACCACTGAAAAATATTGTCCCAACATGCATGATACAGAGGGGTTTGGAACTGCTGGAAATTGAATTTAGAGTGAGATTTAATTGCCACTAAATGTAAAAGAGATTGTCACTAAATCATATTTTTTTTTGTAATTATGCTAGTTAAGAGTGTGTTTAATTTATGAAAACGTTTTGTACTTTCATTTCTTAAAATAATTTTTTATTTCCTATTTTTCACATTCTTGAAAAGGCTTTTAATTTGTGTTTTCACAATTTTCTAATAATTTGATAGTAAAATATTTTCTAATTATATGAATAGTAAATATTGGAAATTTTAAAATGTCTTTTTTTGAAGTTTTTCAAAATTTAAAAGATATTTCCTGAAAATTAAAACAAAAAGTGGTAAGTGGGGCACGTTATATTTGAAAAGGAAAATAAAAACCGGTAAGTAGGGCATGTTATATTTTTAAAAATTCAAGTCTGTTTTTTGTTTTCATTGAAAATGAAAATAAAAGGCAGGAATACAAAATGGTCCCTAAGTTTTTCATGAATAGGTAGGGCATTTTATAGTTTTCATTAAGGTTTGTTTTGTTTTTGGTAATGAGCCCATGTAATTTGCTTTCTTTCTGAGAGAGAAAGTAACAAGAATAAACTTTAGATTTGATATGATACGATTTTTCTTTGTTTTCCTAAACATGTATGCATAACCAGGATTTGTTTCCAGCAATCTGTATGATTGTTTCACAAACATGGTTTCCTGAAAGACATAAATATTTATATTTTTGGTGCACAGGAGGATGTGTGTTACCTATTAGAACATCCATGACTCATCGAAAGAGGAGCAAAGATTGAGATTCAGGTGCTCCAAAAAGACTGCAGAATATCCCACAAACACAATACAAATACAGAGAAAGCTTTATAGTCCTTATATTAATTTATATACTTTATATTGTATAATATATTATTTAAAAAAAGATCAACTCATGATTAGTCTGCAAATTAAACTAATCGATCGGAGCAAAAAAAAAAAAAAAAAATCTGCATTTTAACCACCTTAGGATGTTGAAGTGCAAACCTAACATTACATGCGCGTTAAATGGGTCAGTCCACGAGCTCTGTCCTATTTTATCACTACTAAATACATCCTTTGAGTTTTTTTTTTAAGTTCATTCTTATTCTATACGTTACATTTTTGTTCTAAAGTCTTTCTCTGTTAACTCCATTAATACATTTGTTTTAGTTGAATCACCCATAAGAGAGTGAAAATAGTTTGTGATCTTATACGTACAATCTTCTATGTTTCTACGGATTGTTATTGAGCTTGATCAAACACAGACGGATTAATACATTTTTTTAAAAAAATCAACTAGCCAATTCTTTAAGGCTAAGCTTAGTAGAAAACTTAGCTATAGGATCACTGGGAGAAAATGTAAGAAAATGGTGGATTAAGTTTTGTTGTTGTTGGTTT
Source organism: Gleditsia sinensis (assembly GCA_037074535.1). NCBI lineage: Eukaryota > Viridiplantae > Streptophyta > Magnoliopsida > Fabales > Fabaceae > Gleditsia > Gleditsia sinensis. The sequence goes on from CM073471.1 coordinate 23,645,007, forward strand.
TGTGATCTTTGGTGATGATAATATGCCATGCTCCTGGTTTTTTATGAACTTGGTGGAAGACTTCCATAGACTAAAATGTCTTTCAAAACGCAGAACAGGGATGAGTTGTATCACTTTAAACTTGGTGGATTATATTACTCGATCGACTTGGAGCCAGGCATATTTTTATGTTTGCACTTATAATAATTTGGTTTTAATTTTGTATTGTTAAAAAATAATATTATTTGATGAGTTATGAATTAACAATTTAACCTTTTAAATATATAGTATCAGAGTTTTATATCCAAACAATCAAATGTTCGATCTTTTAATCTTCATAGATTGTAGTATTTTCATATATTTTTTTTTTGCATTTTTCTTTTTTTTTTTGGCCAAAAAAAAGAAAAGAGAAAAAAAAAGAAAAAAAGTTTATGAAATTAGTAACATAGTCGGAAGAATATTAAAAGCTAACATCATTTAATAGTTTAAATTTTTAAAATTATGATAGCTCACAATATCAAATTACATATTTTGCATTGATCGACTCTTCCAATATCAGGTATCATCTTGGGCAATTCTAGCTCAAAGATCATCTTCACCTTCATTTTCCAATAACCATTGAAGTCTCATTTCGCGAGTAGAGAAGTTTATTTCTCCACAACTTAATGAAGTCTAGAGATCTCACCTCAGAGTGGGTCTTGGAAAAAAAGAAAGAAAGGAAGGTCTGTGAAAAAATTGGCTAACCATTTTTTCCTTAACTGAGAGGCTCTTTTCAGGAGAATGGGATTTTCTTTTCTTGTTATACCAAATTTCGACGGTTAGAAGGCCAGGTACCAGGCCGATCTCGCCACAATTTTTTGTGGTTGGTAAATTGTGGCCGGTGGATCTATATATTTTAGAGATTATTGTTGAATGCTATTAAAATTTGAGTTAAAATTTTTATTATAATAATATATTTATTTATTATTTAATTATAAATATTAATTTAAATTAATTTTATATATTTATATCATTAATATTATGTTAAAATTTTTTAAAATTAAAAAAAATATTATTTAAAATTATTTAAAACGTTGTTTATAAATTTTTTTATTTTTTTAAAATTTTTAAAATATTTTTATTTTTAAAATTATCAAAAAAATATTTTAAAATAAATTTAAATATCTTAAGTACCAAATCGACCTGCCACAGCTTTCACAGCTTTGTATGGTTGGTGGATCCGTACCTTTTCATAATAAAAATGCTGCACCCTCCAAAAGATTTTATCAACACTTTTTTTATTTTGGAATATTTCCTTTTTATAGCTGCCAGAAACTGCTTTGTTTCGCACCTATCCTACAATTTCGTCCATTTGCCTTGTCTTGGCTTTAACTTTTTCAGAACCTAGTACGAGTCTTCTCAGGTTTTGTGTCTGAATATTAATTAACAAAATACAAAATTTTGCTCATCCTCTTATACTCACACTGATTCTCCTCTTGCCCCATCCTCCAATAACCTTTGATGTCTTTATTTTTTGGAATAAATCAAATATTATATCATATAATAAATATATATAAAAATTTAAAATTTACAAAAATTTTATTAAAATATAATAAAAAAAATTACAATATAACTTCATACTTTTAAAAATAAATAAAAAATTCAAATTAAAAGATAACATGTCTCATAACTATTATTAATTAAATATTACAAAAAAACATAGAACTACTTTTATTAAATTACAATTTGCTATATATTTAATTAAAAAAAATCTTAAAAAATAATAATACACCTCTTAATTTTTTTTAAATTAAGATTTTCATATTTTTTTTAGTCTTGAAATAGTATAAATCTAGAAGGTAAATTGTAGTTTTTTCAAAATTTTTAGTATTGGATTTCTTTTTGAAGAAGAAAAAAAATCTCTTTTAAAAAGGAAAAAAACTTTTACTAAAAAAGAAAAATGATTTTCTTAATAAAAAGAGAAATTTTTTTTAATAGAAGGAAATAGCTCCCATAAAAAAATTTATTTAAAAAAAAACATAAAAAAAAATGAAAGAGAAGGGAGGTGACCGCCATGACAGCCACTCTTAACTCTTGTTGTGCGGCGGGAGCTCGCACCTGAGTTGATGTTTTTTAATGAATCTACTTTTGATCCACATAATCTTTGATATCTAGAATTGTAAAGAATGATCTCTATGTAACTTATGTGTGATCATTGGATTTAGTTTTGGAGCTCATTGGCCTTTGCTTTTTGCAATAATATCTCATATTTTTGGGCTAAAGTACTATTCAACTAGGTACAATTTTGGTAGAGTAGCCAGACCTATTAGGCTACATATTTTTAAGAGGAGGATATTTTTATTTTTGGGAGTCATCAAATATCATTTCATTAATCAAACAGTTATAAAATTTGAAATTTATAAAAACTTTAGTTAAAAAAAAAAAACAATTACAAATCAAGTATGCACTCTGAAAAATTGGACATAAATCGTAGATCAAGAGATAATATACCTCTTAACTATTACTAATCAATAATATAAAAAAATTACAACAAATTTCACCAAAATATAATTAATTAAAGATTTAAATAAAAAAAAGAAAAGAAATCTTTCAACAAGAGTCAATATACTTTCTAACTTTTTTTGAATATTAAGACTCCTGAATACTATTTTTCTTTTAAACTTGAAATGTCATAGATTTTTTTTAAAATTAATTAGCAATAAATTTTCATAGAGGAAGAGGAAAGAACTTAGAAATAGGAGGAAATTTTTTTGGGGGGGGGGGGGGGGCATTGGTAACACCCCTCCAAGGAGAAGAGGTCGTATTTCTCTTAACGTGAGGATCAGTGTGCATTATCCAATCTTACTTGAGTCAATATCTAAAAGAATAAAGTGTTTTGCTTTGAGAATCTGTTGCTTATTCCAAGAAGTTAAGGTTAATTTAGATACTCAATTCAATGATTGTATGATATGATCTATTACTTCTTTGCTAATACTCATGCTTGATTAAATAGCTGAAATAATTAGAGCCTTTGTGTGTTATGTTGTTCATGATTTTATTGTCAATTTTCTTTTAGGTAGTGAAACCTTGTTTCTAGACTTTGAGCAAGGGATATAAATACTTCAATGTGCAATGCTGCTGTCGCATTTTTCTCCAGCAAACTAGGATATTCCTTCAGACTCAGGCATAGTCAGAGGTTTCAGCAAGCTGCTGGACTTGTTTCTTCTTTCCCTAGTAAGGTTTTGTCAATGCAGCTTTATTTCTTCTTTTCAAGATATTGAAACTCCTGGCTCTGACTTGCCTCCTATGCTAATGGTCTAGCTTACATAGTCTCATCAGAAAATTGTAATTGTTAAAGGCTGCATTTTTATAATTTTTGTTAAGCCGGAATAGAAATGTTTAGATTTAACCTTATGCTAAAATCTAACAAAAATAAAGACTTGTTTCAAGGATTGGATTTGTTCGGGGAATGATAATATATTATAGTTTTATTATTTTACTTGTATCTTTTTATTGCTAAGAAAAATGAAGTGTAACATTGGACCAATTCCGTTGTCTTTGACATAGGCATGACTCATGATGATGGGCCAAAATTAATATGGGTTTAAACTTAGACTTAGATTCATACATATAAAGTTCATTGGGGTTAGGCTGAAATCTGACTAGGCATAATCTATAAATAAATTTACATAAAACTTGTTAAAAACGATTTCAACCAAAAACTTAAGTTTTGGAGTAAATGCTCAATGATAATTTTATTATAATTTTTAACATATTTTTTCATACGAAATTTTTTAAAGTTTGATATGTGGACAAATAACTTTTCAAGAGTGGAGCTGTGAAGACCTCCTTCTCTTCCTCTCGCGGCGCACCAGAGACGTGTTGCTTGGGGGGGGGGGGGGTTGCTGCCAATGGCAGCTTCCCTCCCCCCCTTTTTGCCTCTCTTTTTCTTTCTCCTTCCATTAAGAAAGTTCTCCTCTTTTATTTGAAAAATTTATTTCTTCTATTAGAGAAGTCTTTTTTCTTCTTTTAAGGAGGTTTGTTTTTTTTGTTGAAAGAAATTTTCTCTCCTTCATAGAGATTATTCAGTGCTCACCAGCTCTTAAAGATCTACATGTTTTACTTCAGATCTACAACATTCCAAGGTTAGAAGAATTTTCAATGCCATGAGTCATTATCTTCAGAGAAGATTGAAGGGTGTGTTACTTTTTCTTAAAAGACTCAAATTTTCTTCGCTATGTTTCTAAAATGAGTTGTAGTTAGGTAAAATTTGTATTTTTCTATGATGTTGGTAGTAAAAGTTAGAGGTGTGTTGTCTTGTAATCTGAATTTTTTCTTTTCTTCAGAAGTGCAGGCGGATTTATAATTTTTTTCTTATTGTTCCTTGCTAAAGGTTTCTGTAAATTCAGGTTTATATCTGTTTTATAAATATTATGATCTTTGATTTGTCCAAAAAAAAAAAGATATGTGGACAAATCATAAGCTCATTAAAACTTATGTTAAAACTTAATTTTTATTTAAAAAAGTGGAGTCAGAAAAGATCCAACCTCTCATCACTTGATCATATAGATTTTGATACTATTAAAAAAAAATTAAGTAGGATCATTGACTTCTTAATTAGAGCCCTTATATATTTATTTATAATTAGAAATGAAGTCACATATATGTATAGTACAACTAGTACAAATTGAGTACAATTTTATGGGTATTGAGTTTCATCTTGCAACTTTTCATATCTCAACCAAAACATCTTGTTGATTAAATTTTATGGTAATGGGTCAATTAATGCGAATTCCTTAGGTTTCCTCAGCAAAAAATTATTTTATGAAAGAAAATTATTAAGAATTGGAAGTACAAGAAAGGAGAATAAGACCTCCTCCTCCAAAAAAAAAAGTATAAAAAAAAGAAAAAAAAAACAAATATTTAAACTAAACATGTACAACATAAACCCAATCCCTTTGTAAATTTGAAATGATGATTCCCTAAAATAAATAAGCCATGAGCCGAACACCAAAGTGAAGCCAAAAATATCATCCTGTCGTGTAACATACTCAAGGACATCAAACAAAAACAACCTTAAAAATTCTAGCATTCCACTCCAACTAAATACATCACAAAACAACAAAAACAACACAATTCCACAAAGTTTTATTATCTTTTCTTCTCCCAAACCCTTTAAACCACGTAGGTAGAAATGCTTTCAAAGTGTTACGGAAAACCCAATTTTCTCCATATACACCAAACAACTTTCCCTACAAAAAATTATCAACTTGACATGTAAGAAAAGGTGTCCTATTGATTCAAAAATCTTCGTATATATAACACAAATATTGGGAGAAAGAGCTATATTATGCGTTCAAATTTGCAACGAGTCATTAGTATTAATGCATTCTAAACAAAAAATTTCATCTTAATATATATATATATATATATATATATATATATATATATATATATATATATTATGAAATTTTGTGTGGATATCCATCATCCTAATGTTTCGGTTATCCTATCTGATAAAATATTATTTTTAATAATTATCTAAGAGGATAATTATTACTAGAGAATTATCCTACAGCTGTATATCACTATTAGGACTCTCTCACCTACTTATATAAATATCCCTCATACATGAATGAAAAGAATAATTCACTCTCTTGTTTCTCTCTTACATCTCTCTCTCTCTACTTTTAAGTTATTTCATAACACATTATCAGCATGACGCTTTACCTCCTGCTTCAAGGTTAGTAATCTTTATGTACAATTAGATTGCTGTTATTATTTTTATTAAAACTCGCAAGCGCACGAATCTATTGGAGTATAGATTTAGTGGTATGCAAGGTCGATCCCACGAGGATTGCCAATTGAGAAAATTTAATTCAGATCCAAAATAAATATTTCTAACCTAGTTGCCAGAATGTTTGTTTTGTAAGAAGAGTACTGAACAGAGTTTGTAAAGAACTAAAATACCAAAATTAAATATGAATGTATTCAAAGTAAGAAACATGCTAAGGTTAGGGGATCCACTCTTGGTACATCAAATAATAATAAATTTTAACTCTTTTATTATTCAAATGGAATCCTCACGTAAATGAGGTTCCATTCGGAAGATATTACATTAAACACGCTTTGGTTTATAGACGAAGTGTATTTTCCTTCTTTTATTGTATTACTAATAGTAAATAACTTTTGTAAAATGAATTCAAGTATACATCGTGCCAATCATATTGTCTACAATAAATCAAGATTGATACAAGTATTTATTGTGCCAACGATTGTCTATAATGTATCAAGATTTGCACTTTACAAAATTTAAAATAAAAATATACAAACAAAGTCAATAATAATAATATAAAGTAGGCGGTAAAACTATCCATTGAGAAAAGAAATAACAAGAAAATAAATACAAAAAGTGCAGAAAATAAATAACAGATGGGCAATAAAACCATCATCTAAGAAAGTAAATAACAAGAAAATAAATAATAAAAGTGCAGAAAATAAATAACAGAGGGGCAACAAAGCCATCCTCTAAAAAAGTAAATAACAAGAAAGTAAATAATAAAAGTGTAGAAAATAAATAACAGAAAGGCGACAGAGCCGTCCTCTCAGAAGAAAAATAATAAGAAAATAATAACATAAAAAATAAATACAGAGGGGCAACAAAACCATCCTCTAAAAAAGTAAATAACAAGAAAGTAAATAATAAAAGTGCAGAAAATAAATAACAGAGGGGCAACAAAGCCATCCTCTAAAAAAAGTAAATAACAAGAAAGTAAATAATAAAAGTGCAGAAAATAAATAACAGAGAGGCGACAGAGCCGTCCTCTCAGAAAAAAAATAATAAGAAAATAATAATATAAAAAATAAATACAGAGGGGCAACAAAGCCATCCTCTAAGAAAGTAAATAACACAAAAGTAAATAATAGAAAGGCAAAAAATAAATACAGAGGGGCAACAAAGCCATCCTCTAAGAAAGTAAATAACAAGAAAATAAATAAGAAGATAAATACAACATCAAGTATAAACATTAAAATTAAGAGTTAGATAAATTATTATTTTTATACCAAGAGTTTCACCCTTTCACCTTAGCATTAAGAGATTAGTTCTCCATAATCGAGGTAAGAAAACAAAATGAAAGATGAAGAAGCATGATAAAACTTATGAAAGAAAGTAAAGATACAAAATGTATAAAGAGAGAAAAGGATTACAAACACTTAGAACTTCCACAAATATTTCCCAAGCTCCCTCTTCAGCCTTTTCCCCCTTTCTTTAGCTCACAATATGTCTCTATTTATAGACAAAACAAGGGAAGTAGGTGACAATGGTGGGTAGCAAATTGCACTAAAGTTGACAATAGTGTTGCATTATGTGTACCGAAAGTCATCGTGATATATCGCCTTGATAGCCACCGAATCTGCTCATCCAATAAACATAATCATTGTAGATATTTTCATTATCTTTTCATCCATATAAGGTAGACAAAAATTGGCCACGTATTTGGTGATTTATGGCCAAAACACTATAGCAAGGTTAGGCTGGACTACAACAGTAAACATGTTCGGTTCTAGCCCCATTTCGGCCCTTTTAGTTTCCGAATTTGCTGACCACTTGAACATCAAAGTTGTAGCAAATTATATCTGCTATTCACCTACAAAATGTTATGTCCATTAAATATGTATTTACTGAAAGATGACCCAAATACTACAGTAAGGTTGGACTAGACTGCAACAGTAAACATGTTCTACTCTAGCCCAATTTTGGCCCTTTGGATATCTGAATTTGCTGATCATATAAACATGAAAGTTGTATAAAATTATGTCAGCTATTCATCTACCAAATTTTGTACATAATATATATATATTTTCTGAGATACGGTCAAAATACTGTAGTAAGATCAAGTTGAAAAGAAAGCAGCAAAATTTTTTTTAACATTGAGTGTTTTGCCTTGAATCTTTATGTTTCGATTCTTTTAGAAATGTGGTCATAAATCAAGATTGAATTGACGCATATATCCATTAGGATGTGTCTCAAGAGACAAAAAGATAATGCTCCTTAGTCTGCCATCCTTAATGAATTTATTTTGTCTGCTTGATTTATAGACATCATTTCTAAAGAATCACAATTTAGTTTTGATTCCTCCAATTGAGTCAATTTCCTATTCTTCTCTTTATCTATAAAAATACACAAAACTAAAGACAAATAAGGGAGATAAATACTTAATTAAGGTAAAAAGATAAGATAAAAATATTTAATTTATGAATACAAAACTCATTCATCAATTGCTATTGATTTATTTTATCCTTGAAGGACCACACCAATTTATATACAATTTTTCTTTTCTTATTTAAATCTTTCTTCTTGTTGCTTCAAAAATATATGTCCTTAAATGACTGCACTTATAAGTCCCTGAAGGACTGTATTAAATTATGTCTCTGATGGACTGCACCAATTTATGTGCAATTATATGTCCTTGAAGGACTACACCTATAAGTCTTTGAAAAAATGCACCAAAATATATGTCCCTAAAAGATTGCACCAATCTATGTGCAATTTATTTGTCCTTGAAGGACTACACTTATATGTCTCTGAAGGACTGCACCAATCTATGTGCAATTATTTGTCCCTGAAGGACTGCACCAAATTATATGTCCCTGAAGAACGGCACCTATATGTCCCTTAAGAATTACACCAAATTATATGTCCCTGAAAGACTACACCAACTTATGTGTAAATTCTATTATTTTAGTTTGTCTCTGAAGGATCGCAACAATTTCAGTTGCCTCAAGTTTGTCCTTGAAGGACAATAGTTTGGGTGTAGCAAGTCTATTTTATCTCTTCTATTAAACTTTATTTTTTTTAATCATTCAGTATATTCATGTAGTTCTTTAATCAATTAATATGTATAGTTACATGCATTTATTTAAATTTGTAAATAATAAAAATTATATCGATAGAAATGTAAAGACCTTTTTATGGTTATACTTGCCTAGGAGATTATGATAAAAGTTGGATATGCCTATTCAATTACAACTTCTTTTAATGAATATGGATAAAGATCATGTATATATACTCTATGATTTATATGTGTAGAAATCCTTGTTATTAGTACATGGTAAGTTAAGTAATGATTAACATTTATCTCTTAATTAATTAAAGAGAAAGCACATGTTTATGTTGATTGACATTAAATAATTATGCTTACAACACTTTGACATAAAAGAATTATTTTATTTCTCCTCTTAATAATAGATAGAAGACTACCATGAATTTACATATTTTTATTATGATCGATTTTATTTGAAATGGTTCACTTTATTTATGAATATTTATTGACTAGCATTATATTTTATGGTAGTTTTAATATATTGAACCCACTTGTTCTTTGAAAGGTATGACCACTAGAAAAATAAGTCTCATCCAACTAATATTGCTCTATTCCCTGAAGCGAATGTAGTAACATATGACCACTATGGTCAGATTCAAATTCAAAGCCGTGATTGTGGTGATTATTTCAAGAACATACCTTCCCACCAAAAGTGAAAAAATTATATGGTTAAAAATCTCAACGATGGCTATGATTGACATAACTCATTTAGATGTTACAAATTCCTTTGCTGATTATGATGGAAAAATTAATTATTTAATTGGTGATGATAGTGTTCAAAAATAAGTTCTTTGTATAATTTCTATGACATTAAACTTTAGGGTTCCTTTTTTCAGTACAATTCATTCTTTAAAGTTGTTATTTTATTTTATGTACTATTTCCTCATAGTGACTATTCTTATTTTATTATTTCCAATCAAGAATGAATGTTTCCTCTATTGATACCAGCATCACTAATGAAGAAATATGTTTTGTCGATAGTGGCACAACTCACACAATTCTCAAAGATAAAAAATATTTTTCCCAATTAGTAATGCAAGGAGCCAATGTTAGTACTATATCTGGTTGTACAAAGTTAATTGAAGGCTTTGGAAGAGCTAGTATAATGTTATTTGGAGGAACAAAACTGCATATTGACAGAACTTTATACTCCTTCAAGTTCCTTAGAAACTTACTAAGTTTCAAGGATATCTGCCGAAATGGATACCACATTGAAACAACAAATGAAGGAAATATTGGATATCTTCATATTACAAGTATAATCTTAGGTAACAAATGCATATTGGAAAAGTTACCTACATTCTCCTCTGGATTGTACTATACATATATAAATACAATTGAAATATATGCTATTGCAAACCAGAAGTTTGCAAATCATAATAACTTTGTTATTTGGCATGACCGGTTGGGCCATCCCAGATCAATTATGATGCAAAAAATAATTAAACATTCAAGTGGACATTCATTGAAGAGCCAGCAGATTTTTCAATCGAATAATTTCTCATGTTTCGCTTGCTCCCAAGGGAAATTGATTATTCAACCAACACCAGTCAAAGTTATGGGTGAATCCCTCATATTTTTAGAAAGAATACAAGGTGATATTTATAGGCCAATATACCCACCCTATGGACCATTTAGGTATTTTATGGTTTTAATTGATGCATCAACTAAATGGTCACATGTGTGCTTGTTATCATCTCATAACTTGGCGTTTGCGAGATTACTTGCGCAATTCATTAGACTACGAGCACATTTTTCTGATTTTCCAATTAAGAAAATACGCCTTGATAATGTTGATGAATTCACTTCCCAAACATTCAATGAGTATTGTATGTCTATTGGGATTGATGTTGAACATCCTGTAGCACATGTTCATACACAAAATGATCTTGTAGAATCATTTATTAAACGTCTAAAGTTAATTGTAAAACCATTACTTATGAAGTCAAAACTTCCAATATCTACTTGGGGACATGCAATCTTGCAAGCTGCATCATTAATTCACATAAGGACAACAAGTTATTATGAACACTCCCCATTACAAATGGTTTTTGGTCAGGAACCAAATATTTTCCATATAAGAATTTTTGGATGCGCGGTATATGTCCCTATTGCCTCACCACAACGCACTAAGATGGGTCCTCAAAGAAGGTTGAAAATATATGTTGGATATGAATCTCCTTCTATAATAAAGTATCTTGAACCATTAACAGGAGATCTATTCACAGCTCGGCTTGCTGATTGTCATTTTGATGAATCAGTTTTCCCAACATTAGGGGGAGAAAATAAGTAGCTGAAAAAGGAAATTAGTTGACATGAATTATCACTAACTCATCTTAATCCTCGTATAAAACAATGTGAACTCGAAGTTCAAAAGATAATTCATTTGTAAAATTTAGCCAACCAATTGTCAGACGCATTTACTGACTCAAAAAGAATTACTAAATCACATATACTAACTACTAATGCTCCAGTTAAAATTGATGTCCTTGTCGGACAATCCACCATTGCAAATAAGCCTGAGACCCACATGAAGCGTGGTAGGCCCGTTGGTTCCAAAGATAGAAATCTTTGAAAAAGAAAAGGAGCTAAGAATCAAGATGGTCAAATCGAGGATTTAACAACTTTAGAAGAGTTTCAAGACATAATTAATGTTTTAGTTCCAGAAAAAACTCAGGTACCTGAAATTTGTGAAAATGAAAAAATCTCAGTTAATTATATTATGAATAGAATACGATGGAATCGACAAAAGGTCAATATTGATAATAATTTTACATATAATATAGCGCGCGATGTTTTAAATGATAATGAAGATCATGAACCAAAGTCTGTTCAGGAATGCAGGCAAAAAAAATGATTGGCCAAAATAGAAAGACGTAATTGAAACAAAGTTAAAATCGCTTGAAAAAAAAAATTTGGACCTGTAGTCCGTACACCTGAAGATATAAAATTAGTTGGATACAAATAGGTCTTTGTATGAAAACGAAATGAAAATAATGAAATTGTGAGATATAAGGTAAGACTTGTTGCCCAAGGTTTTTCGCAAAGACCTGGAATTGATTTTGAAGAAACATACTCAGCTGTGGTGGATGCAACTAATTTTCGATATTTAATTAGTCTGGCAGTACGTGAAAAATTCGATTTGCGTCTAATGGATGTTGTTACAGCCTATTTGTATAGCTCACTTGATAGTGATATATATATATATATATATATATATATATATATATATATATATATAACTCCCTGAAGGATTTAAGTTGCTTAAATCATACAATTCCAGTTCTCGAGTAGACTATTCAATCAAATTAAATAAATCACTTTATGGTTTAAAACAATCTGGGCGTATATGGTATAATCGCCTTAGTGAATACCTATTGCAAGAAGGGTATAGAAATGACCCAATTTGTCCATGTATCTTTATAAAAAGATCTGAAAATGAGTTTTCCATAATTGCAGTTTATGTTGATGATTTAAATATTATTGGAACTCCTGAAGAGCTCCAAAAAGCTGTTAATTGCTTAAAGAAAGAATTTGAAATGAAGGATCTTGGAAGAACTAAGTTTTGCCTTGGATTACAAATTGAATATTTAAATAATAACATCTTTGTGTATCAAGAAAATTATGTGACAAAGGTGTTAAAACGATTCTATATTGATAAATCACATCCATTATGTATTCCAATAGTTGTGAGGTCATTAGATGTAAACAAAGATCCTTTCAGACCTCGTGAAAATGATGAGGAACTACTTGGTCTTGAAGTACCATATCTTAGTGCAATCGGGGCATTGATGTATCTTGCTAGTCATACTTGACCTGATATATCATTTGTTATTAATCTATTAGTAAGATATAGTTCTTCACCTACACGAAGGCATTGGAATGGAGTTAAGCATATACTCTGTTATCTTAAAGGAACAATGGATATGGACCTATTTTATTCAAATGTACACAAGTCTAAGCTGATTGGTTATGCGGATGCAGGATATTTATCCGACCCTCATAATGGATGATCGCAAACAGGCTATTTGTTTACATATGGGGGTACCGCAATTTCTTGGCGATCTATGAAACAAACTATCTCTGCCACATCAGCTAACCATACAGAAATTTTAGCATTACATGAGGTAAGTCGAGAATGTGTTTGGCTACGATATATGATTTAACACATACAAGAATCTTGTGGCTTGTCTAGAAAGATGATCCCGACGATCTTATACAAAAATAATGTTGCATGTGTTGTCCAATTGAAAGAAGGGTATATTAAAGGGGATAGAACAAAGCATATATCATCTAAATTCTTTTTCACTCATGATCTTCAAAAGAATGGTGATGTGGATATTCAGCAAATTTGTTCAAGTGATAATTTGGCATATTTGTTTATTAAGGTACTTCCTACTACAACATTCGAGAAGCTGGTATATAATATTGGAGTTCGAAAACTTAAGAATATTAAATGATGTTGTCATATATATATATATATATATTCGATAGTGTCTTAAAAGAATGATGTATTCTTTTTCCTTCACTAGGTTTTTATCCCACATGATTTTTCCTAGTAAGGTTTTAACGATGCACATTCTTAAAGGATGGACATCCAAGGGAGAGTGTTATGAAATCTTGTGTGGATGTCTATCATCCCGATCTTTCGATTATCTTATCTGATAAGATATTATTTCTAGTAATTATCTAAGAGGATAATAATCACTAGAGAGTTATCTTACAGCTGTATATCACTATTAGAACTCTCTCATCTACTTGTATAAATACTCCCTCATACATGAATGAAAATAATAATTTACTCTCTTGTTTCTCTCTCTCTACTTTTAAGTTATTTCATAACATATATATATATATATATATATAATTTACATGACTAAACATCAGAAGAATCAAGAGATCAAATTCTCTTATCTGAAATCAATATTGCATGAACATTAAATTGTCTGGACATTAAATCACGGGTTAAATAGGTTGAGTTAGGTTAGCTTGGTTTTTTGTTTTTTTAAATGACTTCTTTAATTAAGAGTTTTAATTTGTCTGGACATTAAATTGAGATATTACTAACTCAAGTGTCCCTAATAAAGTGATATATTAATTTATTATTACTTTTATATAATTTAAAATAATGATGGAAACATAAATTTAATTTCTCATTAATTTCATAATAAGGTCAACTGTTTTCATTCTATTTTTTATAAAATATTTCTATTATTAATTTTGAGGCTATATAAGTATAATCATAATGAGTTATATATGTTTTTAAATTTAAATCATAAAATTGTATAATAATATTAAATATTAAAATTAATAGTAAGAAATAAAATCTTTTATAGTAAAAAAATTATTTTATTAATGATTAGTTGAAACATTATATTTTTATATTTTTTAAATTTTCTAAATATATATTTTTTATTTTTAATATTTTATATTTTTTTTAGTGAGTTAAGTAAGTCAACATGTTTAATCTACCAGTTAACTTTAAGTGATTCAAGTTCCTAAAATCTCAACCCACAAAAAAGTGACCCAATCTAGCCCAACTCACTTAACTCTTGACCCTTGGTGAGTTAACTCAGGCAAGTCGGGTTGGCTCACTTTGATAACTCTACATTCAACTAAGGCCCCTAGTATCGATGGCATTTTTGCCCTTCTTTAACAAATTTTTTGACATATTGGTAATGATGTGTCGGATGCAATGCTAGGTTTTCTTAATGGTAGCGGATCCTTGGATGATATTAACCAAACTAGGATTGTTCTTATACTTAGGGTAAAAAATGTTGATTTTATAGCTCAACATTGCCCCATTAGCTTGTGTAATATCTTTTATAAGGTTATTGAAAAAATCTTAGCTAATAGACTAGAGACTATTCTCCCTTTAGTGATTCTTGAAAATCAAAGCATTTTGTGTTGAATAATCACTAACAATGTTTTCATAGTGTACAAGCTTGTCCATGCTCTAAAAAATAAGTGTGAGGAAAAGTTTGGTTCTGTGACAGTGAAAATTGATATGAGCAAGGCATACGACATAATGGAATGAAATTCATGAAAAGTGGATTAATTATATTTGAATATGTTTTGTGTTAGATTAGTTTCTTTTACTATTTGATTTAATGGTGAAAATTTTGGTAACTTTAGATTGAAAAAAAGGTCTAAGGTAAGGCTATCTGTTATCTCCATACCTAGTCCTATTTTATGTAGAAGGGTTAAGTTCAATTTTGGCACACAAGGACCGGTAGAATTTGATCCATGGTGTTAAGGTGTGTACTAATGCTCCCTATGTTAGTCACTTATTTATTTTTGCTGATAATAGTTTGGTTTTTCAAAAAGCTAATTTAAGTGATTGTTTTGAGTTTTGACACATTTTATCTTTTTATGAGAGATACTTGGGGCAAAATGTTTTTACAGAAAAATCAGCCATCTTTTTTTTAGTAAAATTTGATTAGAAGACACAACAAGTGAAATAATGGAGTTGTTGCATATTGATAAAATTGCATTTAATGAACAATAGATAGGCTTACCCATGATGGTAGGGAGGAGGAAACATGATTCTTTTCAATCTCTTAAGGAAAGTGTTTGGAAGAAGTGCCTTCAAAGGTGGATGGTGTTAGACATAGAGTTCTATGTCATATTTTGATGATGACAAATGTAATGACAAATGTATTACAAGTATATGTGCTTATTTGATTAGTATGTGTTATGCATGACTATAATATTTAATATATAATATCTTATATCATGCTTTATGCACTAAATATGAAATATATTTTCCTGTAACATATACATCTAATAGGTCTTACATATTGGATATATGTTTCTAGGCATGTCATATGCATTTATTCAATCATGTATACTGTACTTTAGACTAACTATTTTGTTGCAAGCTAAATATCCTTTTGTAGGATGGTGTAAAGAAAGAAGAGTTAGCATTGCAATGAAGAAGATGGAATATCAACATCTTGCTTAACTCAAAGAAAAATGCTTCAAAAATTAAAGAAAAAGGATTGAAGACATAGAAGTTTAGTTGCATAAACAAAACACATGAACATAATTTTTTAAGTCAAGGAACCTCAAGATTTCAAGGTAAATTAATTCTTAAGTATCCTAGACTTAGAATCCTGTGTAAAAGGATTTAGAAACTCTTGATCCCAAAAATCTATCTTAGAATATATTTTAAAGTTCATATGAAAGAAAAGATAGTGAGATATTTTACTAATTTTTTTTTGACATTTGGTCACTTTTTTTTATCTATATCTGCTATACTACAAAGAGTTTTGGATCGAAACTTTCTATATTGACAATTAGAATACAACAAATTTGTAATGATATGTCATTCATTCAAAATAAAGTTAAAGAGAAGATGTAGTAAATAGACAAAAAAAGATAGTAAAATATGAATTTTAACTAAACTCTATTTTTGATATTTGATCACTATTTTATTCATATCTTACAAACTAAAAATTCTTTTACAATGAAACTTACTACATTAAAAACTAGACTCCTAGATATTTTCAATGATAGGTATTCACCTAAAATGGAGTTAAATAGAAGATGCAGTATGTAGGCATTGCAAGATACTAAGATATGACTTTTTATTAAGCTCTATTTTTATTTTTTGTCACTGTTCTATCCATATCGTACAAAGCACAAATGATTTCATATTGTAACTTGTTGCATTGAAAACTAGACTTGAAGCTTTGTATTGATATGAGAAATATATGACTGCTTAAAATTGAGTATAATTAGTTGTTGGTGGAATAGTATCACCAGTTTATTGGTTGCTCAAATTGTAGCTATTGAGATTAAGCCAATCAATTGCCCTAGTTATTAGTTGATTGTCCAGTGTTGAAAATTTAATAAAGAGCCATTAGATAGATGCTATGTCAACTGCCATGGTGTACCAGTCGATTGTTGCTTTTCCTTACAACAAAAATACGGTAGTCCAACAGCTAGTTTCGTGTTCAATCACTTCCTAATAACCCCCAACAATTGTATTGGTTAAAACTCTATAAATAAAAGGGTTCGTTGAGGTGTCAAACAAGATGTTACAGCTTCCAAACATCTAAGAATGATTATTGAACTTATTTGATTTTATATCCTTCTTAGGTTGTGCTTCAATAGTATATTCACTCTTGTGAGTGAATTTATTTTGTTTCTCAACTTTCTACCTCATTATTTTGTTGATTGAGAAGTTCAATGGAAGGATCCCTTGAAGTTTTAGTGTGGGAGCACTGATTGTAAGGAAAGAGAACCCGATTATCAACTCTTGGAGTTGTGAATGTTGTAGTGACTCACAAGTACCCATTGAGAGTATATTAGTTTTCAACACTCTGGAAAATCTCCAAAGATATCAACTTCTAACACTAGTCAAACTAAGATGTGTGTTGTTGGGAGTATATTACGACAAACTCTCCAAACAAGCACTTTGAATTTGTTGGGTAGAGGATTTTTCCAAATCCGTTTCTAAGTATCTCCTAAAGGCCTTAGTGACTCACTAATAATGTCTCATTAGGATTGCTTACCAAGTTTATAAGCAGATTTCACTGTGAACGTTCCATCCTCAACTTCATACCATACCCAACTATCCTCAACATCCCATTGTCTTAAGTTAATACTTGTAATATTCTTCGCAATATCTAATGGGAAGGAATTACTCAATTAAAACTTTGTGCCATTCTTTCAAGTTTGGCCAAAAAAAAAAAAGATCGCTGACCCATTTAATTGTGTTTAGGTTCTGAAAACTATAACTATAAGCAACTAGTTCTTGGCAAGACATTCAAGGTTCCAACCAAACTTAAGTTGATAAACCATCATTCTCTATTCTCCACATTAATCCTTTTACAAGTAAATCTTGGCTAGCTAAATGACCCCTCCAAGTGAAAGAAACCATCCGTATGAGCCTCCAAAAGAGATGTATTATAGACTTGGCTTTTAAAACTTGGTGGACATTGGATTAATCTCCAACCTTGTTTTGCAAAAAGCGCAATATTAAAAATTTCAAAATCCCAAAATCCTATACCCCCCAAGCCTTTAGGAGTTGACAATTTTTCTCAACTTAAGAAATGGATTTTAGATTTTTCTTGTGTTGAACCCCACCAAAGACTAGGCCATAAGTTGACTAATTTCACCACAAATATTCTTTCCCAAAAGGAAGAAACTCATAGAATATGTTGGTATAGCCTAGGACACTGCTTCAATGAGAATCTTCTTCCCTACCTTAGAGAGTAATCTTTTCTTCCACCCTTGGAGCTTCTTCCAAACTCTTTCCTTAAGAGATTGAAAAGAATCATGCTTACTCTTCCCTACCATCATGGGAAAGCCTAACTATTGTTCATTAAATGCCTATTTTTTTACATTATTTTTTTGCTCGAAGCATGTCTCATAAACAAATAAGTATGTGTTGAAACTCCAGAAAAGCACCTAAATTAGCATTAATAAAAACCAAATTATTATCAACAAAAAATAAATGATAGTACACAACTTAAAACCATGAATCAAATTTTGCCTCTCCTTGTGTGCCAAAAGTGAACTTAATCCTTTTGCATAAAATAGAAACAAGTATGGAGATAATAGGTCATGTTGATTAGACCCCTTTCCAATATGAAATTATTAGAGTTTTCACCATTAAATCAAATTTAGAAAGAAACTGATCTAACACAAAATATTATCAAATATTATTAATTCACTTTTCATGAAAACCCAAATGCTGTGTCATTGCTTTTTTAAAAAATTCTATTCCACGCTGTCATATGCTTTGCTTTTGTCATCCTTCACATCCATAGAACTAAACTTTCCCACATGCTTATTTTTTGTAGCACGAATGAGTTTATACACTATGAAAACATTTCAATTCAACACAAAAGTGCTCTAATTTTTAAAAATCACTAAGGGGAGAATATTTTTCTGTCTATTAGCTAAGACTTTTACAATAATCTTATATAAGACATTACACAAGCTAATATGGCGATATTGAGCCATGAAGTTAGGATTTTATTACCTTAAGTATAAGAATAATCCTACTTTAGTTAATATCATTCGAGAATGCATTCCCAGTAAGAAAACCCAACAACACTACATTCGTACATCATCACCAAAAACATGCCAAAATTTTAGCTAAAAGAGGGCAAGAAACCCATAAATACCAAGGATCTTAGTTAGATGTAGAGCTGTCAAATTGAACCAACTCGGCTTACCTGAGTTGACTCACCGTGGGTTGGGAGTTAAGTGAGTTGGGTCAGGTTAACTAACTTTTTCTTTGGGTTAAGATTTTAGTAACTCAACTCATTTAATGTGAGCTGGAGAATTAAACTTAACTCACTAAAAAATTTAAAAATTTAAAAAATAAAATATTTCAAATAATAATTAATAAAATAATTTTTTTACTAAAATGGATTTTATTTCTTACAATTAATTTTAACATTTAATATTATGATACAATTTTATGATTTAAATTTGAAAACATATATAATTTCATCTTTATGATTATACTTATACAACCTCAAAATTAATAATATATTTATTTTCAATAAAAGAAATAATGTAAACAATTGAACTTTTATAATGAAATTAATGAGAAATTAAATTCATGTTTCAATCATTACTTTAAATTATATTTATATATCACTTTATTAGGGCCACCTGAGTTTTGTATGTTAAATTGGGACATCTCAATTTATTGTTTAGACAAATTAGGATTATTAAAGATGTAATAGTCTTAAAATAAAGAAAAAACCATAAATAAATGAAAACCCTGAATTAAAGAAAAAAAATTATGAATGTAAGTGAGGATTATGATAAATAGAGATAAGTACCATTAAAAATATGTTATTTATTATATTGTTTGAGGAATTATGAAGGTAATATGAGGACTTAAGTTGAGGGATTAAAATATAATTTCTTAAAAGTTTAGGGGTTAAAATATAATTTCTTAAAAATTTAGGGGTCAAAATGTAAATAACAAAATTTGCAAGGACATCCTCTAACAATTATAAAATTGCTAATTGGTCCCTCCATTATTATTTAAAAAAAATGAAAAGAAGAGACAGAAAGAGTTTTGGGCAAATGAATATTGAGAGTAAATAATATTTTTTTTCTCATTTTCTTTTTCTCTAGATCTGGTGTACCTTTGAATTTCTGATTTTAAAATTAAGGGTACCACTGAATTCAAGACGAAGAGTACTACGATATTAGCCGCATAATTTTTCAAATCAGCCGCAGATCAAAAGTAGAAAATTTTAAAAAAATATAAGTTCTAAAACTTCTATTTAAAGACCTCAAATTAAAAATTTGACACTTTAGATAGATTCAAGAGATAGATAAACCTTAAGATATGAAATTTTTTGGCCATTTGACAACTTTTTGTGCATCGTGAACAGTAAAATCAGCTGGTATAAATAGTGATTCTGACGGTGAATCGTATTTTTCGACGGTGAATAGTATCCATTAGTTGACCAATGTTGACCGAGCACCCGAAGGTCAAATTTTGTGATTCTGGAGTCATTTTTTAGATTTTTAGACCTTCCATACTTGTTTTTAAAGTCTATTTGATCAAATTTAAATTTGAACTGTATATTTTGGGGCTGTAGAACCTGGAGCCTCATCTTATGAGTAGATAATTCTTTCTATAACTTATTATATACTCTTCTTGAACTTTAAATAGATAATTTTTAATGTTTATGAGTTATTTATACTTTTATATGTCTTTGAAATAGATTAAATTATCTGAATTGTTACAATTTGGTATATAGTTAAAGAAGAGTATGGTTTTAAAAATAGATTTTTGAACTCATTGAATATTTGATTTTAAATTGTACTCTCATTATATGGTAAAGGAAATATATTGTGCATGTGGCATTGATATGTAAAGCTATAAGATTGTCTTAGAAACGAGCATCTATATGTGATTACCTTGATTGAAAAGTTTTTGACAGATGAATTATACTGAGATTGAAAATTGTGTATTATACGAAAACCTCTATTTTGAACGATATGACATATATGCAAATATGATTTTTGTGAAAGAATCCTTTTAGAAACACTATTTACTAACAGCAGGTGATGTTAGCTCTAGTGCAACTTGATTCTTCAGCTAGTAGGGGTGGTGCTAACCTTGTGTAACGGTCAACACACATGATATGATATGTGAAGGAGAGCGGGATGCCTCTTATTTGGGCGAGGTGCCGACTATATGATATGTGGTTTGCCCTCCTTTGCTGTGTGCTTGGGAAATTGCCCATATTAAAGTCCCTTCGTGTGTCCTCTTAAATGGTGGTAGGATAAACTTTAGTTGGGATGCTAAGTATAGGAAAATCTTACACCGCCAAAGTACGGAAGGGCTTGAACTTTGATATGGTAGTTCTAATATAGGATCCTCCTAATATTTTTATGAAAAATATTTTGATGCATATCAATATTTGATTAACGATCAGACTGTATCACATATAGTTTCGGATATCTGAATGTGATTTGAACTGAAATTTTTTAAAATGCGGTCCCATATGGATGTAGTTCTGAACTATAATTTTCAATGTGATAAATTTTAATATATGAGTATATCCATATGTTGACCTAAGAGGTCATAAGAGGTATTATCTGCTCACTAAATTGTCAAACTCACTACACGATACTTACATTTTTTTTTTCAGAAAAGGATACAGAGTTTAGTCCTATAGCTATGTGATCAAATGGGTGTCATACTCTCTAGGTGAGCCTACTTTGCTTCCAAAGCTCACAGTGTTTAAATTATTTTGTAATTGTATTTTAGAGTATGCTCAAAACGCCACGCCACAGGTAAGATCTTTATTTCTGTTGTAATATGTGTATAAATACTTGGCCTGTATATTTGGTTATATTGAAGAACTTGTAAATGTATGTTATTAATCCTGATATGTGATATACTTGAAGCAAGTATGCAATAGAAGAACGTTAAAGTTATTTGCTACTCATGACTATCGCGTTCCCTTAAATTGGGGGTGTGACAAGTTGGTATCAGAGCATTAGGTTTCCATGTAGCTATTAGAGCAAATGATTCTTTAGTATGACCTTTAATATGGATATGAGCCGGACATATTTATACTTCAGGTGCTCTTAAGGGATTCTATAGGGTTTCAATTTCCTTGCCATTCCAAGTTTGTTAAGGTTTCTAGTATAAGGCCTACTGAATATTATGGTATGTTTAAAAAGGTACTTTGTTTTCTATAGCCTATGATACTGCTAAGAACAAGAGCAGTTGCTAGAAAAATTGTAGATCGTGCAACCTCTGTAGAAGTGTCTACACAATATGCAATTTCAGTATAAAAAGGCCATGATAGAGGTCACCCTAGAGGAAAAGGTAGAGTCATAGGGCATGCACGAGGTATAAGAACCCCAAGACATGATGAACATGTTCATATATTTGATAGAGTCCCTGAGGAGAGAGTAGAACTCCCTCAGGAGCCACATAATAAAACAACTGATATGATTGCTTGCATACACAGGAGCTCAGAGACATTGGCTGAATTTATAGTAGAATAGGGCAGAAGGGATGGCCAGCAATTAGAAAATGTTCCTAAAGCACAAAAATTGGAAAGACCAGTTGAACAAGAGAACAAGTTTACAGATATTGAGATGACATTACTGTAATTCTTAAAGCTGAAGCCTTTGACTTTTTTTGGGTTAAATATTCAGGAGGACCCACATATATTCATTGATGATGTAGAACGAATTCTCAAAGCTTTGGGGTGTTTCACTAGAAGATCTGTTGAGTTAGTGTCTTTTCAACTATCAGATGTGGCCTAAGTTTGGTTTGAGACTGGTACAAGGAAGAGCAATTACTTTACCCCCAATGTAGTGGAATGAATTTAAGGAATTATTTATGAATAGTTTCTTGCCAATGAGTGAAAGGGACAAGAGGGTCAGAGAATTTAAAGAATTAAGACAAATATCGAACATGATAGTTTTTAAATATGACATCTGTTTTACCCGGTTGTCTAGATATGCACTATATTTGGTTCCTAATGAAAAAAATAGAATTAAGAGATTTATTTCGAGATTGATACGTCTATTATTTAAATCGGTGGATCCCCAGATGAACCATTTCCTAACTTATTCAGCGGCTGTGGATTGTGTTAGAATGGTAGAAACACAAAAATTAGCAGACATAGAAAGTCAAAAGAAAAGAAAAAAAGATTGAGATAGTAATATCCAGACTAGTTATACTCCTAATGTAAGAGGACCAAGATTTTAAAATCCACAGCATTTGATACAAGTAGGGTTTAGTAGCTCCAACCAGGCATAAGTCAATATGAATAAGTAAAGAATAATTCAAAGAGATATGAGACCTATTAGTTAACATGATTCAAGATCGGTTCCATTATGTCCCATTTATGGTAGGTCTCTTATTGGACAGTGTCGCGGAGAAACTGGTGCATGTTTTAAGTGTGGACAAGTGGGTTATTTAATGAAAAATTGTCCATAATTACGAAATTTGAGTCAAGTATCAGTACAGCTAGTTTTACCCCCTGCATCTGTACCATCACAATTAAATAGAGCATTTTTAGTTCAAACAAGTAGTAGTGGTACTGGTAGAGGATAAAAAAGTCAAGGTCGAGAACAAGCCCGATTCTTTCCCTTGACACGACAAGATACTCAGGCCTCAAATACAGTGATGACAGATACATTATCAGTATGTTCCCATAGAGTACATGTACTGTTTAATCCTGGTTCTACTCATTCTTATATATCACCCTGTTTTGTTGAGAAATTGGGTAGAGATCCTACTAGTTTACATTGTTCTTTTATAGTTGCTACTCTAGTGGGAGAATTTTTTCTGGTAAATGATGTATACAAATCATATAAGATTTCGATAGAAGATAAGAAGACTCTTGTAGATTTGATAATTCAAGATATGATAAACTCTGATGTGATAATGAGAATAGATTGGTTGTCATCATGCCATGCCATTTTAGACTGTCACCTTAAGGTGATTAAATTTAATATTCTTGGAGAATCTTCTTTCTTGATACAAGGAGATCGTAGTGAGGTACCTAGTAATTTGATCTCTGCTCTAACAGCTCATAAGCTATTAATAAAAGGATGCCGAGGGTATTTAGCAATGGTCAAAGATGTTGATATGAAGTACACTAATGTAAAGTAGGTTCTAGTGGTTAGGAAATTTTTTGATTTGTTTCCTGAGGAATTGCCAGGGTTATCCCCAGAATGAGAAATTAAGTTCAGTATTGATTTACTTCCGGGAATCCAACTAGTGTCTATACCTCTATATAGAATGGAACCGACCAAATTTAAAGAATTGAAAAATCAATTATAAGACTTGTTAAACAAGGGATTTATTCGCTATAGTACTTCTCCTTAGGGTGCTCCAGTCCTATTTGTGAAAAAAAAGATAGATCGCTACGACTGTGTATTGATTACAGACAGTTGAATAAGGTGACAGTACGTAATAAGTATCCATTACCTTGTATAGATGATTTTTTTAATCAGCTACAAGGTGCCCAATGTTTTTCAAAAATTGATTTGAGATTTGGGTATCATCAATTGAGGATAAGGAAGGATGACATTCTGAAAACTGCTTTCAGGACTCGGAATGAGCACTATGAGTTCTTAGTAATGCCATTTGGTTTAACGAATGCCCCAGCTATATTTATGGATTTGATAAATAGAGTATTTAAACCTTTCTTGGATCAGTTTGTTATTGTATTTATAGATGATATCCTGGTATATTTAAGGAGTTTGGAGGAGTATGAGCGACATTTAAGGATAGCTTTGCAAACCCTAAAAGAACACCAGCTGTATGCTAAGTTTTTAAAATGTGAACTTTGACTTAGTAGTGTTACTTTTTTAGGGCATATGGTTACCCAAGGATGGTATTCAAGTTGATCCTAATAAAGTAGAAGTGATGCAGCAAGAGCCATGCCTTACCATAATTACAGAGTTTCGTAGTTCTTTTGGTTTAGCAAGCTATTACTGCAGATTCGTTAAAGATTTTTCAAGAATAACTGCTCCTTTGACGAGGTTGACAAGGAAAAGAATAAAATTTGATTGGTTAGATGAATGTGAAAGAAATTTTTAGAAACTCAAGGAATGTTTGACTACGGTGCCAATACTGTATATTCCTTCAGGTACCGGAGGATACACAGTATACTGTGATGCATCAAGAATTGAATTAGGATATGTGTTGATGCAACATGGTCGAGTCATTGCATATGCATTCAAACAGCTTAAGCCACATGAACAAAATTTTCTGACTTATGACTTGAAAATGACAGTAGTAGTTTTTGCTCTGAAAATTTAGAGGTATTATCTGTATGGTGAAACATGCGAAATCTATATAGATTATAAAAGCCTCAAATACATTTTTTAACAAAAAGATCTTAATTTGAGACAAAAACAATGGTTGGAATTACTTAAAATTATGACTGTATAATACTATATCATCGAGGTAAGGCTAATGTAGTGGCTGATGCATTAAGTAGGAAGTTTATGAGTAGTTTGGCTCATATCACAGTGGTAAGGAGGCTATTGGTTAAAGAAATGTATAAGTTGAAAAGTCATGGGGTAGTATTAGAAGTAAAGAAGCCTGAGATACTATTGGCCCATATACAATTTTAATCATCTTTGATTGACCAGGTGAAAAAAACACAAGAAGAGAATGCCTATTTATGCAAGAAAATTCAAGAGGTGAAAAATGACAGTGATGTTGAATTTATTGTAGACTCTGAAGAAATTTTGAGATTGGGCAAGTGATTCTGTGTACCTAATAAAGAAGAACTTAAGAAAGAGATTTTAGAGGAAGCTCATAGATTCATATATATCATTCATCCTGGGATAACTAAAATGTATAAATATCTAAAAGAAATTTATTGGTTAGATGGTATGAAGAAAGATATAGTTGAATATGTCTCTTGATGCTTAACTTGTCAGAAGGTAAAAGCAGAACATCAAAGGTCTGCAGAATTACATCAGCAGATAGAGATATTTGAATGAAAATGAGAAAGAATAACTATGAATTTTATTACAAGGTTATCACTGACACCAAAAGGGTTTGATTCAATATGGGTGATCATTGATAGGTTGACTAAATAAGCACATTTTCTACCAGTGAAAACCACATACAACGTAGCTCAGTATGCAAATTTGTATTTGAACAAGTTAGCGAGGTTTCATGGAGTGCTAATATCGATTATTTATGATCGAGGACTACTGTTCACAGTTCGTTTTTGGAGATTCTTCCAAGAAGCTTTGGATACAAAGTTAAAGCTCAGTACTGCTTTCCATCCTCAAACAGATGGACAGTCTGAGTGAACCATCCAAATATTGGAAGACATGCTTCGGGCATGTATGCTAGATTTTCAAGGTAGCTGAGAAAAATTCTTGCCCTTAACTGAATTTGCTTATAACAATAGCTACCAAGTCAGTATACAAATGGCCCCTTTTGAGGCATTATATGGTAGACATTATCGTTTTTCGATCGGATGGTTTGAGATGAGGGAAGTTAAGATTTTAGGGCCTAATTTGAAACAAGATGCACTTGTCAAGGTAAAGTTAATTAAGGAAAGGTTATTAGCAGCTCAATGTAGATAGAAAGCTTTTGTTGATAATAGACGTCGACCATTGGAATTTGCCATAGGTGAACATATTTTCTTGAAAATATCTCCTATAAAAGGAGTAGTAAGATTTGGGAAGAAAGGGAAGTTAAATCCACGATTTATAGGACGATTTGAAATTCTTGATATGATCGGTCCAGTAGCTTATCGTTTGGCTTTACCATTTGAATTGGGTAATGTCCATCGAGTCTTTCATGTGTTTATGCTACGAAAGTACTTACCAGATCTTACACATGTTATACAGTGTCCACAGATTGAGTTGCGAGAAGACTTAACTTATGAGGAACAACCAGTAGCGATAGTGGACAGACAAGTAAAGAAATTATATTGGAAGACATGCTTCGGGCATGTATGCTAGATTTTCAAGGTAGCTGAGAAAGATTCTTGCCCTTAGCTGAATTTGCTTATAAAAATAGCTACCAAGTCAGTATACAAATGGCCCCTTTTGAGGCATTATATGGTAGACGTTATCGTTTTCTGATCGGATGGTTTGAGATGAGGGAAGTTAAGATTTTAGGGCCTAATTTGAAACAAGATGCACTTGTCAAGGTAAAGTTAATTAAGGAAAGATTATTAGCAGCTCAGAGTAGACAGAAAGTTTTTGTTGATAATAGACGTCGACCATTGGAATTTGTCATAGGTGAACATATTTTCTTGAAAATATCTCCTATGAAAGGAGTAGTAAGATTTGGGAAGAAAGGGAAGTTAAATCCACAGTTTATAGGACCATTTGAAATTTTTAATATGATCGGTCCAGTAGCTTATCGTTTAGCTTTACCACCTGAATTGGGTAATGTCCATCGAGTCTTTCATGTGTTTATGCTACGAAAGTACTTACCAGATCTTACACATGTTATACAGTGTCCACAGATTGAGTTACGGGAAGACTTAACTTATAAGGAATAACCAGTAGCGATAGTGGACAGACAAGTAAAGAAATTATATTCAAAAGAAATACCTACAGTGAAAGTGATATGTCAAAATCACTTTTTTGAGGAAGCTATTTGAGAAAGAGAGGATGGCATGTGCGCCAGATAGCCACATCTTTTTGAATCGCGAGGTTAGTTTTTATTATAAATATGGAGATGAAATTCGGGGATTGAATTTCTTTAAGGGGGGAATAATGTAATAGCCTTAAAATAAAGAAAAACCCTAAATAAATGAAAGTCCTGATTTAAATAAAAATTATGAATGTAAGCGAGAATTATGATAAATGGAGATAAGTACCATTGGAAATATGTTTATTTATTATATTGTTTGAGAAATTATGAAGGTAATATGAGGACTTAAGTTTGGGGGTCAAAATATGAATAACAAAATTTGCAAAGACATCCTCCAACAATTAGTAAATTGATAATTGGCCATTCCATTATTTAAAAAAAAAAAAGGAAAGAAGAGACAGAAAGAGTTTCAGGCGAATGAATTGTGAGAGTGAATAGTATTTTTTCTCATTTTATTTTTCTTTAGATCTGGTGTACCTTTGAGTCTTCGATCTTAAAATTAAAGGTACCACTTGATTGAGGACGAAGAGTACTACGATATTAGCTGAATAATTTTTCAAATCAACCGCTGAATTGTCGCAGATCGAAAGTTGAAAATCTTAGAAAAGGTAAGTTTTGAAACTTCTATTTAGAGACCTCAAATTGAAAATCTGACATTGTAGATGGATTCAGAAGATAGATAAATCTTAAGATATAAAATTTTTCAGTCATCTAACAACTTTTTGTGTGTTGTGAGCAGTAAATTCGGCCGATATGAATAGTGATTTTGATTGTGAATAGTTTTTTCCGACCATGAATAGTACCCATCAGTTGACCAGTGTTGACCAAACTTCCAAAGGCTAAATTTCGTGATTATGGAATCATTTCCTAGTTTTTTGAACCCTTCGAACTCATTTTTAAAGTCTCTTTGATCAAATTTGAATTAAAAAAATATATTTTGGGGCTGTCCAACCTGGAGCCTTACCTGGTGAGTAGATAATTCTTTCTATGATTTACCCTATACTTTTCTTGAATTTTAAATATATAATTGATTATATTTACGAATTATTTATACTTTTATATGTCTCTGAAATGGATTAAATTATTTGAATTGTTACAATTTGGTATATAATTCAACAAGAGTATGGTTTTGAAAATGGATTTTTGAACTAATTGAATATGTAATTTTAAATTGTACTTCTCATTATATGGTAAAGAAAATATATTGTGCATGTGACATTGATATGTAAAGCTATAAGATTGCCTTAGAAACATATATGTATATGTGATTACCCTGATTGAAAAGTTTCTGACAGAGGAATTATACTGAGATTGAAAATTCTGTTTTATACTAAAACTTCTGTTTTGAACGATATGACACATATGCAAATATGATTTTTGTGGAGGAATCCTTTTAGAAACATTGTTTGCTAATAGCAGGTGATATTAGCTTTGGTGCACCTTGATACTTCAGCTAGCAAATGTGGTGTTAATCTCGTGTGACGACTAACACACGGCATATAATATATTAAGTAGAGCGGGATGCCTTCTATCCAGGCGAGATGTCGACTATATGATATGTGATTTGCCTTCCCTTACTGTGTGCTTGAAAAATTATCCATATTAGAGTCCATTTGCATGTCCTCTTGAATGGTGGTAGGGCAAACTTTAGCTGGGATATTAAGTATAGGCAAATTCTACACTACCAAAGTACGAAAGGGTTTGAATTCTGATATGGTGTTTTTGATATCGGATCCATCTAATATTTTCATGAGAAATGTTTTGATGCATATCAATATTTGATTAACCATCATACTGTATCATATATGGTTTCGGATATCTGAATGTGATTTGAACTAAGAATATTTGAAATGCAGTTCCCATATGGATGTACTTCTAAACTATAATTTTTAATGTGATAAATTTTAATATATGAGTGTATCCATATATTGACCTAAGAGGTCATAGGAGGTATTATCTGCTCACTGAGTTGTCAAACTCCCTACATGATACTTATATTTTTTTTCAGATAAGGATACATAATTTAGTTTTGCAGCTATGTGATCAACTAGGTGTCATACTTTCTGGGTGAGCCTACATTGCGTCCAAAGTTCACAGTGTTTAAATTATTTTGTATTTATATTTTAAAGTATGCTCTGAATGCCCCAAGCAGGATCCTTGCTTTTGCTGTAATATGTGTATAAAGACTTGGCCTGTATTTTTTGTTATATTGGAGAATTTATAAACGTATGTTATTAATCTTGATATGTGATATACTTGAAGCAAGTATGCAATTGAATAACGTTAAAATTATCTGCTTCTCGTGACTATCGTGTTTCTTTAAATTGAGGACATGACAAAAGAAGCCATTCTTAAAAAGGAAAAAAAGAGGCACAAAGTAGAAAACTGAGCCAACCTAACTCAACCCACTTAAGAAAAGGAATAGAACTAACCTACATCTCAACATCTATTGAACATCTAGATAAACTAACAACTCAATACTAAATTCTAGAAACATCCCAAATATATAAAGGGGAGAAATCATCAAATAAAAACAAGAAGAAAGGAGAGAAACAAATGAAATCTATTAGGTCCTCATATCCCTAATCCAATTTTGTAATTGCTTCTCTTGTGCCACAATTCTCCTGTGATCTGGTGTCGATCTGTCAATGGTTGCTCTCTAAAACAAGTGCTTGAACCCCTATCTCAAAGTCTAAATCTCCTATTTATACCTTGGAGTGAAAGGAAGCAATTGAAAACGCATAAAGAGAGGTGTGTGCCTATGACCGCGGTCTTGGACCATGGTATTGCAAAATCTACACCCTTCTTATGACGTAAGTCGGCTTTCCTGGCCCTATGACCCAGAGCTGCTGTCCGCTTTCTTAAATTGCTCAAATTTCACTTTAACTCCCCTTCTTAGCCGCTTGTTTAGCATTTTCCCACACCATAAAATGTCATAAGGTCAAACATCTATCAAATACCAAAAATTAAAATCCATTAATTTTAATTCAATTCAATCAAGAATAGACAAAATTAACATCTCAAATCAAACGTAAAATAATTCTCTAACGAAAGAGTTATCATACTTGCTTAGTTTTTCCTTGCAATTCCAAGTGCTCTGAGCATATGATTCAAAAATTAAAAGAAATTAGAGTAGAACACTCTTTGTTTCTCGCCTTAATATTATTATTACGTATTTCTTTTTTTTATTATTAAAATATATACGAACCTCTTTTAAAAATAAAAAAATATGTTACTACTTAACTTAAATATTTAAAATTTCCTTTATGAAAGAGAAACAAATAAATAAATAAAAAGAGAGTACTCTCTCAATTTTTTTTTTCATTTTCTTTGTCTTCTAATACCAATTATTTCCTCCTCTTTCTTTCATGGTAAATATTGTTTTAACATATAAAAGAAAACTATATAATGATAATAGAGGATTGTATATCCATTTACTTAATTTATATTGGTGTAATCAAATTAATCAAGTAAGGCAAAACCTTTTCCTGTGCACTTTTAAAATAAAGGGAGATGAGGGCAATGAAACCTCCGGCGACTTTGCTCATGTTAGGGTACAAGAGAAAATGGTATAGGAGGGGTTTTGAAGAAGGCCCTAGGAAGCTTTTTAATTACATATAAAAAAAAGGCAGCTGAGAAAAAATAAAATATCTATATAGCAGCGTTTATGCTATGACCCTTTACTTGGGTGCGATTTCAAAGTAACGTCACGTTAAAATTTTTTTTGCTACTATTTGTAAACCACCATAATATACTCCGTTTGGAAAACTGCCACTAAATGCTGTGATTTTTGTAGTGAATCTAGTTCTTGTACTTTTTCAAAAATAAAGGGAGATGTATCCAACATGACATGAGATGGTCATAAAAATATATTAACAGAAGATATAAAAGAAGAGACATCCATATTTAAAAAACAAGACCTAAAGTAAGTAAGATAAAAATAAGAGACAAATATTATGAAGTTTATATATTTATTATTTTGAAGGGTTTTGGACTTCAACATACCAATTAGAAAATTGTTTGAAATTTTTTTAATAATCACATTTTACTAATATAAGAACATATATATATTTTCAAATAAGGAATTGAGAAATTAATACCCAGGAAACGTGCAGGGAGCGGATAACGATTAGTTGTTTATTTAACTGGTCACAAAGCCCATGATGTTGCTCTATTGTCATTGCATGAGGTACTTTCTAACATATTCACTATATGATTATGTTAACGGATCCAATCCTTCAGAACATATTAATTTGTGAAAGTTTGTAGTTTCAGGAATTCTATCTAGGCATTTCCTCACTTATTTTTTATAATATGGATATTAGAAACTGCACATGTCACTTACTGAATTTTTTCATGCCTCTATATGATGCATTATACATAATTTGACCCCTTTATGTATTGCTACAACAATTATGCTTGAACAATTTTTGTTAGATATTTGACAAATTTATTCATTGATCTAATAGTAGGATATAATGACTTTCTTTACTTGAATGAACTGTAGTTTTGATTCACTTTTGTATGAAATTGGAAAGCATAATAAGGTAATATTCAAAACATCTCATATGCTTTCTTTGTATCTGCTTGCTTCGTGCAAAAGGACAGTAGATTGAAAACTGAAACTTTGTGGAGTTGTAGCAAAGGAATTGATAACCTTGGGGTCATATAATCTTTTTATTTCCCAATTTATATGGTGATTGTGCCGGTCATATTTCATCAAGTTGTTGCATTTATTTCCTATGTTGATTGACAATATTGTACTATGATTAATGGATATAATGAACATGCATTATATTACTATCATTTTCACAATTTCTTGAAGGTTATATCTTCTTCACTGTATGAAAATAAGCCTATAGGTGGTGAGATACATCGGGGTATGAGGTACACAAATAATGTGACAAATGTTAGCATTCAATAATTTACTTTTACGTTTCTTTTTATCTTACAATCCTGAATAATTAAAGTATTGACATACAAATAACTCTAGTGTACGCACTTTTGGTTAGGTTGTAACTGCAATAAGAATAGGCAAGTTGCAGCTAGATGCATGAGCAATTGTTGGAGCTGCCTGGGCTTTGAAATTTTCTAGGCAGAATCTTGCAAGACTGTAAGTTGTACGTCCTTTCCCTTAAACTAAAATTTCATGATCATAAACAAAATCTCAAGGCACTTCCCCCATTGATCTTAACCATTATACCTAGGACCATATCACAACCCACCAAATCAATGATAAAAGCATTGGTTGGAGGTGAACCCCTTACATAAACCATGCAAATTGCTTACAATCTCCTTCACACTTAGTCACTGATACACTATTAGTTGGCACCTTCTCCACTCTTAACCATTACAATTTTTTTTTTTTTTGCTTAATATTGTCATTTGCTAACATGGAATTGAAATATACCAAGCTTCTTTAGAGTGAGGTAATTTGAATGATATTCAATGTATCTTAAACACCAGCTAGAGAACCAAACACTTAATTTAAAGAATTTATAGAATGAAGCATGCTGCATTACAGTTAACACTTTATAGACTTTATAGGAAACAAGCTGGACCTAGGGCAGAGGCTGTATTACAATGAACACTTTACATACTTTAATTGCTTCTGTATCTTTTTTTATAGAAAAAGAAATTTTATTTTGTTAGTTTATAATTTTTATTTTGTTAATGCTGTAGAGATGGAGAGTCAAGGGAAAGTGTTTATATGTGTGCATTGTAAGGAAACAAAGTTTGATAATAAAAATTAATTGCAGTGTCATAATGACAGGGAATGGACCACTAAGTGCAAGGATTACAGAAATGTTTTTGACTGCATTCAGACACGCGATCAACACACTTTAGACTGCCATCTACAAAAGCCGTTAGTTCCCTTCTACCTTCTTTCCTTACTTTTCATAATATGACACCTATAATGTTCTACAGAAGCAAAAGGCCACAGAGAATATTACCAAAGATGTGAGGATAATGATCATAAGAAGTGGATCGTTTTGGACACCTAGTTTTATGTTTTTCTATTTATTTTTTTATTAAAACAAAATAGAACACTAAAACACAACATTTTTGTGCAATGGTAGTGGCTTGAAATTTTTTATAGATGGTAACAATAGAGGAAAGAAATTTTATAATAAAGATTTTGCAGAAATTTCTTCTAAGAATTCAAAGAATAGGAAAAAATGTAAACATTGATAAGTAACTAGATAACACAAAGCCAGAACTAAAAAATGAAAAATCCATCCAAATTATTTATATGGGTGCATTGTCCAAAGAAGCAGTTGGAAAATGAAGGGTTCTATGGTAACACTTGTGGCATCAATGCTATAAACAAGTGGTATCATCTTAGCCATTAAAAAAATTCAATAACCAATTAAAAAATATTGTCCGGAGATGCAATTGTAAAATGGATGGTTCTATGGTACCACTTTGCTATAAACAAGTGGTATCATCTTAACCATTAAAAATTATTAATATTTAAATCCACATAACGTGGCAATTTAAAAAATACATAAATATCATGCCTTTTTTTTAGTGGCTTGAATTTTTTTTTTATATAGATTTTACTTGTAACTCTGAAATAGAGGAATTTTATAATTCATATGGCTCAATAGTAAAGATTTTGACGGCTAAAAATGCATAATGGAAAACAAACTCAAAATTAATAATAGGTATATTTTCGAAAAGAATGAAAACAATTGACCTTTATAATAAAATTAATGAGAAATTAAATTCAATTGTTTATCATTATTTTAAATTATATCAATTAAATATAATATATTATTATATCACTTTGTTAGAGATACTTGAATTAATAAGTTAAGTTAGGGCATTTCAATTTATTGTCTAAACAAATTAGGATTTTAAAAAAAGCCATTTTTAGAAACAAAACAAAAATAAAAAAATAAAAAACTAATTCAAGTCAGGTCACTTAACTCGTGAGTTAAAGGAGTTGGGTTTATTGATTAGAATTTGAACTCTTGAATCTTTTTGTGTTTTTTTTTGTAAATCTTTTTTTTTCCAGTTTTTTAACTCATTCTTCTTATAAAAAGTAGAATGGAGCGGGTTAAGGCCTCGCCCACTTTGAGAGCTTTTTTTCAAGTATAGTTACTTGCTTCTAAATAATTTTCCCGTTCGTTCACAAAATAAATAAAAAATAAAAAATTTCCATTTTAATGATAATAAAATTTTAATAACAAATAATTGTTCCCAAATTCTCCGTCGTTCAAATCAGAAGAAAAACCCCTTTCCGTCTTCTCGCCGCTGCCATCTCCAGCGCCAATGCACAACCCACTATACAACACCCATGTCAAGCTCCTTGCTTTTGATCTTCTCTCCCTCACCCAAACCCCTTATTCTTCTTCTTCCTCCTCTTCCTCTGCCCCCCTTGTCTCTTTCTCTCGCAGAGGCGTCCCCCTTTCTCGCGCAGAGACTGTAGGCACTGTCACCTCTCGCGACCACAAACCCGGCAAGTTCCTCAAGTTCTCCATCGACGACGGCACCGGATGCGTCACCTGCATCCTCTGGCTCAACCAGCTCTCCTCCCCTTACTTTACACGCCGCCGCCCACAAGATGTTCAGTTAATTGCTGGCTTCGCGGCTCGTTTCGCCGAGCTCGTTGAGCTTGGGAAGGTGGCTAGGGTTCGAGGCAAGATAACCAGCTATAGGGGTTTAGTGCAGATTACAGTTTCTGATGTTGTGATTGAGAGGGATCCCAATGCAGAGATCTTACATTGGTTGGACTGCCTCAATTTGGCTCGCAAGTGCTACAATGTTTTGCCTGCGCAGCCTTCTAAACGCAAGTAGAATTATGATCATTTACACTTTCTGGTGTTTTTTGATCTACAAGGTAAATTATTGTGACCTTTTTTGATGTCCGGTAGGTATGTCAATCCTTTAGGATAGCGCGAGGAATTTGATGCTTGTTTTTGGGTTAGCAACCTATGTCCGAAGATTGATTCACTATTTTTTAAATAGATGCCTATAGTTTAGGCTAAATTGCTATGCAGATCTTTTTTTTTATTTAGAATAAAATTTAAAAATAAAATTCCTTTCTAACTTTTAAAAAATTATCACTTATTTTTTTTAATAAATATATAATTTAATTTTTAAATTTATCTAATAACAGTTCAGTATTTAAATTTATTAAACGTAAGACAATTTAATATTTATGTTATTTTTATACTAATAATTTGTTAATGTGATCTATTAAATACTTACATAATACATTAAATATTAATTAATCATGTCATAAAAGAGTAAATATATAATTTAATTATTAAATTTATTAAATTCTTACAATTTAATCATTAAATTTACTATGTTGCTATAATTTGATCTCTAAATTTAAATCATTATATAATTTAATTTTTAAATTTATCAAACATAAAATAATTTAGTCTTTTTATTATTTTTATTTTAATTATTTACTGATGTGATATATTAAGTGCTTACATAGTAAGTTAAATATTAACTAATCATGCAACATTACTATTGACTCATTTGTAAAATTTTGAAATAAAATTTTTCTTTCAATCTTATATAATATTATTTGCTTCAAGTTGTTGAACTATATATTACATTCGTTTAGCATGACAATAAAAACTGTAGAAGCAGTCAAATAAAATGGAGGCCATCGTAAATGTTTTTATAATTCAATGCAAAATTTTTTCATTCTATCAATTATTTAGTAGTAGAGTGATAATATATTTCACAAATTAAAGCACATTGTTTCCTATTCCTAAAAAAAAAAATGATATATTTCAAACAAAAAAATTTGCAAAAAAAAAAGTATCTTAATAAAATACACAAAAATATTCAAACACAATCATAAAGGTTAATTAATAAATATTAACTAGAAATATTTTAATATTAAAATACTTGAATTAAAACAAAAATTATAAAAATTGTACAACACTGAATAAAAAAAATTAAAAAAATTAAAATCATGACTTCTTCGTATAGTTAAAAATATGTAAAGGATTAAACTAATCGTCTATGATTGTTAATATAAAAAATTTTAAAATAATTTTTTTTATTTTTAATCATTAAAAACTTATTAAAATAATTTTATAGTAAGGGAGTGTTTTATGACGTTGTCAGTTGAAAATAAAAAATATGATTTTTCAGATGTGAATAAGGAAAATAGAGTAGAAAGCGAAACATTTTGAATTTTGTTTATTAGATTAAATCAGCATTAATGTAATGAGCTACATTATAAGCAATTAGTGTGAAAAAATATAATGACTAAGTTGTTTGACTTTTAGTAAATTCGGAGATTAAATTGTACAATGATTTAATTCAAAGATTAAATTATAAGAATTTAATAAATTCAGTTATTAAATAGTATATTTATTCTTTTTTTAAAATTAAGTTAATGTTGATGTGGTATTTAACGTACCATGTAAATATTTAACGAGCCACGTCAGCAAACAGTTAGTGTGGAAATAACGAAAAGACTAAATTATCTGACGTTTAATAAATTTAAGAATTAAACTGTTCAACGACTTAAATTCAAAAATTAAAGTATAATGATATAGTAAATTCAAAAATTAAATTGTGAATTTAGTCTTTTTTTTAACAACTCTATTAAAGCTGTGATAGCATGTCCAAGTGGCAAATCAAATTTTACGTGGCATGTTTAACTATGAGTCAACCTCCACATGTCAAAAGTAAAAAATGGAAGTTACCACACTTTGTCAACTTCAACTTGAGCGGAAAAGCAAAGACCACTTCTCTATGTTCTTTGTCCGTAATCTCTTAGAATATACTTATATTGAAGGGAATCTTTGGATACTGTTTGGGTTTGGTGTGAGGGTTTAATGGAAGAAGGGCAAAGGAATTGTTTTTTTTTTTTTGAAACAGAGTATGTGTTGTGATATTTGTGTTTACCATTTTAACCCATTGAATGTTATTGTTCATACATGTGTTTTGTGTTATGACAGTCCCCATGAATAAATAGTTCAGATTTATTATGTCCATGCGTTTTAAATGGTGGCAAACCAGAAAAAGAAAAAGAAAATGAAAAAAACATACATTTGCTCTCTGCTGCAATGATGCAAATCTGCCTCTTGTGAATTGGAGGTATTCTGAACCTTAGGGCCTCCCTTGCTAACTTTTCTCATCTTACATTGTTGAAGACAAGGAGTTATTCTTTCTTTTCTAGCATGGTGAATGTTCTTGCAAAATTTGAGTCACGGAGAAAAGTTATTGAAATTTTGGAGGAACATTCACAATGCATTAAAGGAAATAATAGTTTACAACTCTTTTGTATTCTACAATTTAAGATGAGAAAAGTCAGTGAGAGAGGCCAAGGTTGAGAATACCCTTAATTCACAAGAGGCAGATTTGCATCATAGCAGCGGAGAGAGTAAAGGTATGTTTTTCATTTCTTTCTTTCTTTTTCTTTTTTCCTGGTTTGTCACCGTTTAAAACGTATGGACATAACAGAATCTGAATTATCTATGTGTAATTTGAAGCAAAGGCCAAAAGATATAAATGAAAAAGAAATAAACAAGGCAGCCAATCACAACAGAAGGAGGATAGACAAGTGAACCAAGCACCATTCAAAACATGTTCTTTCTTTTCTTTTCGTAGGTGACAAGGGATACTCCACTAAAGGCTGCTGCATTTGCAAGGAGAACTAAGACTAGTTCATCACCAAGGTCCACCACAATTGATGGTAGACATGCTGCTACTTTTCTTTTGTTGTCATTTATTGGCAGTATACATTGGACAATTATTAGTGATGTTAGTTGACGTGGTGATAGCATCCATTGGTGCCACTTAATGGCAGTACATATTATGTATTAGTGCCATTTAATGGCAGTATATATCTTGACAGTATGTGATGACAGTTTATCTAAGTTTATGGACAAATTGGGAACATTTTTGTTTCTTTGTCTCTAAAGTTGTGTGGTTGTTTTTTTTTTTATTTGGTTTTTTCTATACAGCCTTAA
The DNA here is from genome assembly GCA_037074535.1 of Gleditsia sinensis. Classification (NCBI taxonomy): domain Eukaryota; kingdom Viridiplantae; phylum Streptophyta; class Magnoliopsida; order Fabales; family Fabaceae; genus Gleditsia; species Gleditsia sinensis. Next base: position 23,683,403 of record CM073471.1, read on the forward strand.
CAGTTGTTTTATTTGATTTTGTTTTGGTTTTGGTTTGGATATCTTTGGACTGTGATTGGTGATAATTTTTGCGTAGTTTCATGTATTTGCAGGATTGTGTGCTTGTTTTGGTAGATGTTTTCTAAGTCAAGACATTCTGTCCACCTTCTTAATTTGTTTCATGTTAGTCCCTTAAGTAATTTAAGTAGTTTCAATATGGTCTATCAAGTAATCTAAGTAGTTTCAATTTGGTCCCTTGAGTAATTTCAGTAGTTTCAATTTGGTTATTTGAGTTACTTTTGTTGTACCTGCCGAGAGGTTGCTTCCTATGTCAATCAGTTGGGTCTCGGTGTGGACCATTTTGTCACATTTATTACATGGATGGGGCATTTTGACACCCTTTTGTGTCATTCTTACTTCTAGCACCTTTTGAGCAGCGACAAATACACAGATGAAGCATTTTAATTAAAACACATAATCATACACAGCAGATACACACCACCAGCATCCTAATATAGACAACTACAAAACCAGAACACTGCCCTAACATAACACCATCCTAACAAAGCACTTACATCAACATCCTAAAATAAAATTCTATACAAAGTATATGTTAATATAGAAATCAATATCACACTGAAGCTCTTAAGCAGATAAACCCATCTCCTAAAGGATTTCAAACTTCCTTGAAGGGCACTGACTCTTCTCCTTTGGCGATTACAATGTCTTTTTCATTACATACCCTTTGTATCGTATATCTAATCCCAAAGTGCCTGCACCTCTAGAATTGCCTACTAGGACTTTTGTCAGTGTAGAATGTCAGTCCAATGGTGGCCTCTTTGCTGTAGTACTTTCGTCCCCTTCTATCAATGCTCGTCATAGAAGATTTAGAGTTCATACCCGCGGTGACGATTTAGCCGAATAACAAAAGTCCTAAGATAATTTTGCAAATGGGTTACTTAACAATAAGATTTGGGAACGATTTTGGGGTTTGGCAGCCACTATGGACCCTAATTTAGAGAGGCTGAGCAACAATCCATTTTGGGAGTTCTGTTTTTCTTGGCAAGGTGCTAGACCAAACGTGCCACGTAAGCCTTAGTTTGCCACTTGGACATGATTGATGGAGTTGATAAAAAAGACTCAAGTGACGCGATTTTTCAGAAGTAATTTTTGAGAAATATTTTTTAATTAAGATACCAAAATAAAATTTAAAAAGATAAGATAAAATATTAATAGAGCAATTTGACTTGTAGTTTAAAAGTTTGAAATTAAGTTTCTAAAGTTTTAATATTTTTAATTAGATCTTTATTGTTAGATCACTATAAAAAGTCTATTAATTAATGTTGAAATAGTTAAGTAAATATAAGCAATTTGTAGACAGACTAACAATAAAGAATTGATTAAAAAAATTGAAACTATAAAGATTCAATTTTATATTTTTAATCTATAGATATTTATTTAAAAGTTAGTCAAAATTACAAGAATTAATTGAGTAATAAATTTTTTTTTTATAATGCATCTACATTTTACTTCTATATTTTGAAACATTTAAATATTAGTTAAAGTATATAAACATTTTAGGATGAGGGTAAAATATCTTATTTTTAAAGTCAAAATATTTCATAAATTTAAACGAAGACTTATAGTATTAAATACATTATTGATGAATCAAATATAAAAAAAAATATTTTACTAGTTGAACTAATATTTGAAAGCTGTATTTTTATGTTTATTTAAAGATAATTAAAAAAAAAAGGTTTGACTTTAATCTTAAAGATCGAACCTAATAAAATATGAATTATTAGTTTATAGTTACATTTGAGTTTATATATGAACCGTACGAAAGCTAATTACATAACTTCTACATTGAAATTATGAATAACAATCCGAGTGGCTGTGTCTGAATTCAAGTGCACATATACTTATTATATAGGTGAGACTGTTAATTATCCAAAGTTTTTATTATTAGATTACACCTTGATTAAAATTTTTTGTTAAAAAGTTTAAGGTTAAAAGCAATTATCTTATTTCAAGTTTATTGAAAAATTACAATAGTATTTATAAATTGCCTATAAAAAAAGAGTAAATTATTATCTTTTATCTTAATTGATACACTTATTATATTATTCTTTTTTTATTATGAAAAATGTATGTACAAATCTCTCTTAAAAATAAAAAAAAATATGTTACAATTTAATCTAAATGTCTCAAAAAAAAATTTATAAAAGTGAAAGAAATAATAAAATAAAATAGCTCTCACAAATTTTATGTCTAATTTAATATTTTTTAGTACAAATTATTCTTTTTCAAAATAATTGTAAAGTAGTTTAGATTATTAAAATATTAATTTTGTTGACTTAGAAATTTAGTTGAAAATTAAAAGAAAAAAAATATTTGAGAGACTGATATTTTATTTGTTTATTATATTTTTTTTTATAAAAAATATTTAAAATATTTAAATTAAATTGTAATATATATATATATATATATATATATATATATATTTATTTATTTATTTATTTTTAAAAGAGATTTATGTATATGATAAACAGGATAACTATATAATAAGAATATTAATCAATGATAAAATATTTTACTTTTATTTTTTTTTAAAAAAATGTATATATTTTTAAAATAAAAAAGAAAGTAGTGTAATAAATATATTAATAAAAAGAATAAAAAATAATTTACTCTAAAAAAATTATTGATGGTAAAAATTAAACATAATTCTTACAAATTACAAATAAAACACTCTAACTTTTGCCGGTTACCCTTTGTTGACTACTCGAATAAAATTTTGAATACAAGAGTTGTGTGAATGGCATCATTTTGCAATGAGTCATTGGTTCCTAATTATAAATAGGATTTTTTTTTTTTGGTACATAATTATAAATAGGATTTTGAGTACGAGAGCTGTGTGAACGATGACTCGTTGATTCGTAATTGTAAGGCATAAGATGAGACGACAAAGTTGAGGCTCCTCCTTGCTAAACCCCAACAACCATCTTCAACGATATAAGATTATTACTTAACAAAATAAATAAAATTAGTAATAGAACATCAAAATGAAAAATTTTTATAACATTTTTTTAAGAAAAAAAAAAGGCAAAAAATTTTAAATCTTTCTACAAAAGCCAACAAATCTGATCAACTGCCAAATTCCAGAGGAAATAGAAATCAATCCCATATTTGCGGAAAAGTTGAAGAAGGTTAAAACACAAAATATCATGTAAACCCCACTTTATTAGCTCGGACAAAATTTATGTAGCTTTTTTTGGATATTTGTCACAAATAATTTTTGACTCATTTAAAAATATTCTTCTAATTGTTATGCTTTTATTAGAGAATCTACTAATGAACACATACAAAACTTTAAAATAAATTACATTAAGTTTTTGAAACTCATGTTCACACTCTAATTTTAATTTAATATAACTTATACTTTACGTATTTTTTTATAAAAAAAACTCATAAATAGCCTATTTAAATATATTACAAATTACTAATAACTTAAATTAATATTCATGAAAGCTTGAAAAAAAAAATTCAAAAGAACATGAGTGTAAATTTTATGAACTTTAAGATAAATTTTTGTTTTAAGTTGAATCAGAAGTGTGAATATAATTTTTACAAATTTTAAGAAAAATAAATTTAATTTACTCAAAATTATATCTAAACTTTGTCATATTCGCTTTTACAAGACAAACAAGGGGAGAAAGGGGCAAAAGGGAAGATAGAATTCAATTCATCATCAAAATTTCTGTACATAAAAAATATATAAAAAAATTATATTTGAAAAAAAAAGACAGTAATTTGTTTGTCACATTCATACACGTTTATAATTTTAATGAATGAAATCTAACTCCTTTAATACGGTTGGAAATTTTGCCTACATGATTACCATTCCCCATTTCTTACCCTGTTCTTCTTAACAATGATTTTCTCTATGATCGCTGTGACATCAAGCATGGCTATATAAGCTTAATGGACATTCAGGCTCAGAGTAAGATGCGCCTTGGCATTTTATACACTTCCACTTGGTGCGGTAGGGAAGGTGCATTCTAAAACATCAAATCTATTTTGTCTTGCTCACTATTTAGATCTAACCTGGAGAAATAGATGGACTTCCTTCTTAAAAATGGACCTTAGCTCTTCATTTGCTTCAATTCCTATTCTCCTGTATCAAAGAAACACAAGAATCCAGATATTTGCAATTTCCAACATAATGATTCAAAGATAACTCTCTGCTTGTTAGAAGCACGAATGAGAAATTAATCCAAAGCACAGATGGAGGGGCGAAGGCAAGGAACTATAAAACATGGATGAACCTATTTCGAAGTATATTGATGTGTTAGATACATGTCCAACAACACAATACACTAACAATATGTGTATGGACATATCCAAATGAAAAAAAAAATATTCTTGGACACACACTGGACTTGGCTCTGACATGCATCCAACACATTTTGGACACAGCTCAAGCCCCAAAAAAGGAAAAACAGCTAAAACAAATGTACAATGAAAAACTGCGTCTTGATGAAATAAGAAGCTTTTTTTCTTTTGTACAAGAATAATATGTTTAACATCTTTTTATTTAGTAACTTTTTTTTTTGAAAAATATTAGTTTCAAGTACTTAGAATATAGGATAATGTTGGTTGAGTTATTCTTTATAGATCACTAAATATAAAATTCAAAAAACTTGTATATATATATGTGTGTGTGTGTGTGTGTGTTGAGTTATTCTTTATAGATCATTAAATATAAAATTCAAAAAACTTGCATATATGTGTGTGTGTATAAGTATCATGTCATGTCATAATTTTCTTTTTTTAAAGTTTGACATGTCAATATGTCTGTGTCCCTGTCACGATGGTGTTCATGCTTCAAATAAAGAAGGTTGACTCAAAGAAGAAAGAGAAGTAAGGACATTGTAAGATGAAAAAAGTCAAACCTACAAAAAAAAAAATGGAATGTTTCACAAAGGGAATGGGCATCGAACTATCTGACTCTTATTAGTTTGAGCAGGTTAAAAAATGTGCTCAACTTTGCATGTCTAGCTCAATACAAGACAATATTGTTAGAACAAATTGATCATAACCTCGTCATAACCATCAGACAATTATGGTATCAGTTTGGAACTGTTATCCTTTCAGCAAGTCTAGGTTCAAATGTTTCTATGGTAACTGGGATTCGATGTAAAGGTCGAGGGAGTAACTGGCAAGTGAGAATTGACCATGACAGATTGTGAACTCGTTGGACTATTATACTCTGATACCGAAATGGTTCAAGGAAAGATAAACTAGAAAGTTTGTATAATTGATTATGGACTAAAACCCTATTTCAGTCCTCTAAAGACAAACCCTGTATCAAATGGCTCCCTCGGACTTTTTATCTCATTTGACATCTCCAAAGATTATTGTTCCACTTTTATCCTTCTGTCCACATACTATTAATAGAAATGCTGACAAGGGTATTAACTTCGAGTCATCTATGTATTAGTTTACATAGTGCACTCTCTATTTCATATATACTCCAAATTGCCTCAATACGATTCAAACACTCGAATTCTACAGACTGGAGTTTGCAAGTTAAGTTTCTTGAATTCAACTATTTGGCTTACATTGGAGAAATTTGGGCAATACATGGAAAGGAGTGTGTCATGTAGACTAAAACGTGGAGAATTCGAAAGTTCATGTCCGATATCAACATTTTTGTTTACTATATTAATAGCGTGTGGAAACAAGGGTGAATATGAAACAAACTTAATCTTTAGTGTAGTTAATTGAAACAAAAAATCGAGCTAACTAATACTGAGGTGAGCTTTGGATAATCAAGAAAAGGTTTTACTCTTGATCATGAGTATCTATATTTAAACAGACCGGCAAATACAGTTATTGAAATAACATGAAGGAATCAAACATTTGAATCTAAACTAAATCCTACGGCTACCATCTGAGTTGGTTATGATAAGGTGAAGCTCAATCTGTTCTAACAAATTTAACAAAAAAGAATGGAGATAGGCTTCAATTTTGCCAAATGATTATGTCAAACTTGTTACCTTCCAAGCTTGTGAGGGCAAAAATAATGTACCAGTCACAATCCGTAAAGCTAGGTAAAACCATAAAAAATAAAATAAAGACTGAAACTAGTAGTTACCCAATTTTGGAGCCATTCTTCCCCACAAGAATCTTGCGTTGGCTGGATTTTTTAGTGACAAAATGTTGCTCGATCCTAAGAGAACCATCTCGTAATTCCTTCCAGTCAATCAATCTATGTTCAACTTCATATGGAATTTCCTGAATTGAGAAATTAGTTAGCCATCATCTAAAATAATATAATATTGATAATCTGATCCCACTATATACTTCTGGCAAATTCTAGCTATAAATTAGAAGTTGAATGAATTTATCTTCCACCTGATGTATATGGTCCAATAACCTTTCGCGCACAACTTCCATTGATATCATCTTCAGAACTTCTTCACTCATGGTGAATGGATCTTCTTCCCAGGGTCGTTGAACTGCCTAAGCATTAGAAGCAATTAAAAATCCAGAGTTAGGTCTTGGACTGTCTAACACAAGAGTTCAGGAAGAATATAAGAAAAATATTATAGTTTACTAGCAAAGGAGCTTTATAATAACAAATAAAAAAAAAGAATATTTTCAACCCACAAATATATTTCCTTGGCAAAGTTCTTGATGCCCCAAAAAAGATTGGAAAAAGACATACAGCCATGCACCAAAATAACTCTATAATGGTAAAAGAAGGAAATCACTATGTGCAGGTCAATGGGCCATGATAGTCCCACCCACCATCAGGGTGTTTATAGAGCAAGACGTAGACTACATGAGCATCAATTAATGAACAACTCAGATAGGTTACACAAGTATATGGCAATGGACAATAAAATATCAGTGAAACATATTGAATATAATTACACTGAGATAATCAGCTTTAAAGATAAAATTCAGAAATATTGGCTAAAGAAAAGCAATATATTTGCTTGTGCAATTATAAAGAAAAGCAACCATGCTCATGCAATTTTCAAAGTGGAAAAGCGAGAAAGAGAATTCTCATTCTGTTTTCATGCCAAGAACAAATAGACATATACCCTTCCTTATAGACTAATATACAAGAAAATGAGGGCCAGAATTCATTTACTTTATAATCATTGCTTGTAAAAGAGCACAAACTCTAGTCCTCAACTAGGACAAGACATAGCCAAGAGTCATGTTCATCATTCAGGACCACAGTTTTATGGAATCATATAAGACATTCCAAGTGCCTTATCAAAGGAACAAAAAAATTATTTCGATAAGCCTAATAGACAGCATAATTAGAAAAGATACGTGCCTGCTCCATCAAGTACTGAGTCAGATCTTTTACCCCAGACCCCTTCATTCCTGATATCATGAAACACCTACACAATAAGAAATAGGCAATTAGTATCTAGCTTAAGCACTAGAATTGATCCATAGAAAGGTTGCTATCCATGCAGCAAATTGGCCCCTTGACCCAGTCCTTTTAGAAGAAAACTTTACCTTTCATATCCAGGAAGATTTTTGAATTCTTCAGAAACCTTCAACAAGTCCTTCTTTTTCTCTACTAAATCAATCTTGTTCATACATAATACACGCTTCTGATTTGGTTGGGTCCGAGCTCCCATTCGTTTAATTAATTGTATGACTCTTACATCAGGCCTATATTGATTAAAATGAAAGGATACAAGTGACTGACGGAAAATGAATAAAACAAATATGCAATTAAAATGATTTATTGTGAAGTGTGTAGCTATGAAGTGTGCAACATGAATATGATGACACCAGATTCTATTTGCATCATATTTAATTTACTAAAGAAATAATATACATAAGTCTCTCAGGGTCCAAATGATACATAAGTTTGCTTAGGAATTGGCATAGAAGCAGAGTAACCATGACCCAACAGCACGCCAATATATCACAGTATGGACTATAAGTCTATAATTAAAATACACGAGATTCCTGGTTGAACATCTATACAAACTACCAAGTCATCAACATGAAACTTCCTGGCTAAAAGTTCATATTTCCTACCCATTTATGAGTGAGTCTGAGTTGCTTTATTAACTTCTTTTCAACTTTTTATTTAAGGTCGATCTGTACATTTTCTTTATTTATTTTTTTAGTGCATATTATTTTCTAAATTCTAGCATGTCCTATTTTAAACTCCCTTAGTTTTCATAAGCACATGCTACATATAATTTTCTTTTTTAATTCAAAGATTTACATGAAACCCCAAATTATTGTCAAACCAAAATTTGACAAATAAGAAGACAAACAAATATTCTAGGAGCCACTTGGAGATGAGATGAATATTTATAAAAAGGAAAGAAAAGATATGATTTATAGTAAACTTTTTGCAGCTTCAAAGGTGTAATTTACTCTAGCCATGAATTAATTATGACAACACAGCCATATTTACTTAGATAAATAAAAGAACAATAGAGTTTGAAGTTTTAACATAGAAAAAAAAAACTAAATGAAAGAGTAAGATTATACAAAACTTGGAGACTATATTTTAAAACAAGTTATAACTTTTAAATATCTTAGATCTATTATACAAAATGACGGCAAAGTAAAGGAAGACATAAACTATAGAATTCAAGCGGGATGGATGAAAAGGAGGAAGGTTTCGAGTGTATTTTGTAATAGAAAAGTGCCACTCAAAGTTAAAAAAAAATTCTATCATATAGCTATAAGACCTGTTATATTGTATGGTACAGAATGTTAGACAGTTAAAAAACAATATAAAGATAAACTCAATGTTGTAGAGATGAGAATGTTGCATTGGATATGTAGACACACCAGAAGAGATATGATTAGAAAGAAGTGTATTAGAGAGAAAATTGAGGTAGCATTTATTGTGGAGAATATGATAAAATCTCACTTAAGGTGGTTTGGATATGTGTGAAGAAAACCTGTAAAAACTTTATTGAGAAGAGTAAATCAGATGGAGAATAGTCCAATAATTAAAAGTAGAGGGAGGTCAAAGAAAATAATAGGTAAAATTATTAATAAGAATTTAATAATTAATAATCTATCTATTGATCTCATTTATAATAGGTTACTGTAACGTCATTTAATACATGTAACCGACCCCACCTAGTAAAAAAAAGTTTAATTGTTGTTGTTGTTGAAAGAATAAGATTACTACCCAATGCCCACTTCAAATAATAATACACTAACCTGGTAAGATGTCTATGGACATCAAAAATTACTATGAGTACTTCATAGAGATTGACTGAACTCCAAGCACTTTCAACACGACTCTTGACATCCCTATAAGGATATCCTTTGCAATTTATCATGAGCCCTGGTGTATCAAAAAAACACTGCATAGAGATAGTGATACAGTTGTAAGTATGGATAGTTCAATTTCAATATAAAATATAAGCAAATGCTACATATCAAATTAAAAATCTACAGAACTACAAATAGCAGGATCATCAGTAAATATTTTAAGCTCTTAGGTGTTGGATAAAAATCACACACAAAAAAAAAGTAGAAAAATGAGAACATGCAAAATCTAAAGTAGTATGTTGAGCCCAACACAAAAGGGGAAATTGTGAGGTGGGAAAACAAGTACCAGCTTTTAACTAAATGCTAGCATTCAAGTTTTAATAGCTTTTTTATTCATAATGCAGATTTTTTTTTTTTTACAATATTGCAGCAGTAGATACATCTATAATAAGTCTATAATAAGGTATAACCTCTAAATCATCATTTCCTAGGATTTGATTATCACCAAACCCAACATTGAATTAAAAGCTCTCATCCTCAGCATGCAATTCATATGGCGAACTCCTTTAAGTCAAAAATTAAACACACCCATGCAATGCATTTAACTAAAGATTTTGAACTAATTTCAAAAATTAAAAAAAAATGAGATTTTCTGATTGATTTATTTCTGGCATCCAGCAAAAATTATAATCATATTTGACAATTCACAATATGACGTGAGAAGGGTCAATAACTGATGGTAGATTTGCAGAAAACTGATCCAAACTCTTCCCAGCCCCACATACATAAGCAAATAATCTCATTTTTGAAACACGGTCTTTTCTTCACCTTTTAGAATGAAATCCACATAAAATATACGTAGAGGATTAATGTAATTGACTAAACATACATACATCAACAGTTACTTGTTGACGACTCATTCACTCCTATTATTATTTAAAAAACTTTACCAGCTTTATTATAATTATTATAGGTCAAGTAATCCTATATGGAATGATTTCCATGCCCTGAAGGATTAAGAAATTATTTCCCAAAGAGAAGTATAATTTAGGAATTACTCACCATCAGAATGATAAAAATTCATTATTACAACAACAACAACAACAACTAAGCCTTTTCCCACTAGGTGGGGTCGGCTACATGGATCAAACGGCGCCATAGTAGCCTATCATAGATGAGATCAATAGATAAGTTATTAACTATTAAATCATTTTTAATAGTTTCACTTATTGTTTTCTTTGACCTCCCTCTACCTCTAATTATTGGACTATCCTTCATTCGATCTACTCTTCTCACTAGGACTTCTGCAGGTCTTCTCCACATATGGTCAAATCACCTTAAGTGAGATTCCACCATCTTCTCCACAATAGGTGCTATCCCAACCTTCTCTCTAATGCACTCATTTTTAATCATATCTCTTCTGATGTGTCCACACATCCAACGCAACATTCTCATCTCTGTAACGTTGAGTTTATCTTCATGTTGTCTTTTAACCATCCAACATTCAGTACCATACAATATAGCAGGTCTTATAGCCGTACGGTATAATTTTCCTTTAACTTTGAGCGGCACTTTTTTATCACAAATGAAACTCAAAACTTTCCTCCATTTCATCCATCCAGCTTGAATTCTATAGTTTACGTCCTCCTTTACTTCGCCGTCATTTTGTATGATGGACCCAAGATATTTAAAACTTGTAACTTATTTTAATATATAGTCTCCAAGTTTCATGTCTACATTCGTATCTGTTCGTCTCTTACTAAAAATACATTTCATATATTCTTTTTTATTTCTACTTATTCAAAAACTATTTGTTTTTAAAACTTGTCTTTATGACTCTAACTTCATATTTATTTCCTCTTTCGATTCACCAACTAAAACTATATCATCTGCAAAAATCATGCATTGAGACCCCAACTCTTGTATATGTTCAGTAACTGCGTCCAAAATCAAATTAAAAAGGTACGGATTCAGAGAAGACCCTTGAATGCCATAAAGCATAATAGTACATACCTTTAATGCCATAAAGTCTAATTGTAACTTCACCGAGCATTACCTTTTACAAAGATATAAGTGAAATAATGAGACAAGTTACTCACAATTTGGGTGTCTCCTTTTGTCATCACTCCTAACACTTCATGAGTTGTGGTGTTTGTCTTCCGTGAAACAGCTGCTACCTTGGTCCCAGCCTAAGACAAAAGAATAAACATTGTAAAAAATAATTTGATAAGGTTGACATTGATTGAAGAAGCTAAAAGCAATTCCGAATCAATCCTGACCTATATCAATTATTTTTATGTAAGCTGATAGTTCAAATTCAGTAGAGTATATATCACAACCAAATGGAAAGGTAAAGTAATCACAATAAGAAAATGAATGAATAAATATTGGCTTTGTAACAAACTTAGAGATGCTGCATCTTTCAAAAGGACTTTCTGAGAATATAATTAAATCACATCCCCCAAATTAATAATAATTCACTCAAGCTTTCCCATAGTAAACAATTTCATGCATAGCATAATAGGGCAAAGCAGCAAATATTTAAGTTATAGATAGTGTTATCTAGGTGTTTCGACAATAGTGAACAACTGAACTAACAAATATATAAATAAATTGATTAATGTTGTACAAAAAGACTTAATCCTCTTTTCAACTCCTCTGCACCACAAAAACTGAACTTTAAGAGATGACACACTATATCACTAGCCAAATATAGAAACTCATCTCCTATAAATGTTTCAGGACATTAGAAGCAGAAACTTGTCATATAAATCGAAACGGAAAGCAGAAACATTGTCCAGGGAAGAAAATGTTGCTTGTAACCAGCATTTAGATCTTCCACAGTCTGGAATTGATATCAATAGTTATACTCGGAAGTGAAATTTTGTCGAATAAAAATCATTGAAACTAAAACAGAGCTGAAGAAATAAAGGAAGAAAATGAATCCATTCTCTTGCACACTCAACCAAGTACCAAAGAGAACGAACCATATAATTAGTCAGTGCAGACTTCCCAGCATTTGGAGCACCGATTATTCCAACCGCCAATGATTTCTGGTCCTCCTCCTTCACCACACCTTCACCCTCTTCCTCCTCATCCTCGTTATCCTCTCTCTCCAGTGCTGCCTCAAGCAAAGCCTTGGCCAGCACTCTTCGCCTCTTCTCTTCTTCCTCCTCCTCTATAAATCTCAATTTCCCTCTTGGGATTTCCTTTCCAAAGATCAATTCATCAGCTTTTGCCCTGTATTTCTGGTCCCAGGTGGGTTGTTGCATCTGGGTCTGAGCGCTAGCGTCTGAAATATTGGGTATTGCGTAATGGGTACTATCGAAAACTGAATCTGAATCATTTTCAGTTTCTGTGTAGGCTGTGGGCCGCGTCACGTCCTCTTTCTCTGGTTCAGCAGAGTAGAACCTGCGCAGAATGACCGGCTTAAGGGGGGTCTTCTGTGGATTGGAATAGAGGGTCCTGAGGATTCTCAGTGTTCTCAAAGCTTTCATTTTGGCCCCTATGATGTAAACATGGAGAGAGAGGCGACTTCCAGTTTTCTATGTCCTGCGACTTGCCACCAAGTACGCGCTGCTTTTGGGAGGCAATGTGACGCCGAACGGGGCTTTGGGGTTTTGGGGGTTAAGGGTTGACGACGGCAGCACAGTAAGGAAGGAAAAATCTATTCATCCCGAATAAAATAGGTGGAAATTAGTACCGGGTGACCTGGCAACTGCTGTTGTAAGTGTAGATTTAGTTTGTGCGTCAACAAAATGCGTATAAGACCAAAAGGTAGATGGCACTTGGAAATTAATTTAGCTTTAGTGTATGAAAAATTTTGAATAAACAAATTAGCTTTGAAAAATATTAGACCGTCATATTCCCGATCATAGATGGGAAGTGTGATCAAATTTGTTTTGAAAAAAAAAAATCTGAACTTTAAAATTGAAATCTTTCTAGTTTTTTGTCCAAATTATATTTGAGCCAAACTTGTTCTTGTTTTCAAAATGGACTGTCCAAAAATATATTTCCTTTTACAAAAAAATTTATTGTGAATTTATACATGCACACATGTGTGTCTATATATATATAATTAGTTTATTAAATAATGTAAAAAATATATAAGTTTATATTTTTTAAGATGTTTTCATATTTAAAAATATGTAATATTTTATAAAAGTGTTGTTCTTTAAAAAAAAAAATTCAATTATCATTTGTTTAATCTTCAAAATTTATTTAAATAAAAAAATAGTATTTTGAGTTTCAACTTGAGCTTAAGTTTGATTGGAGAGCAAACTTATTAGGATAGTTTATTATTATTTTCATATATTTTAACAAATCAATTTAAAAGCTTGTGTGGGTTAACTTTTTTTTTTAGAGAAAAAAAAAATTTTATCTAAAATTTTTACGTTTTCATCTTGTTTGCCCAACACTCAAAATTGTTTTACCCTCACCTAAATATATAAAATTTTACTAACTAAGCCCCTTAATTTTTTAAATTAAAATATATTTTTATAAAAATTTATTATTTGGATTAATATTTAATTAAATTTAAATAATATATTTTAATATAATTCTATAAATTTATTTGTGTAAAAAAATTTATATATAGTGATTGTATTTTATTCTTTAATTTAATAAAAATATATAAAATAATTAAATAAATTATAATTGCAAAATAATTTATAAATATGCCCATTGTAGTAATTTGACAAAAGTCTACTATTTCTTTTCTCTGTTCTTTCTGTAAAAAGTTAAGGGAATTTAATAGATTATAAATCTATCTCTCAAGTAATAATTTTTTGAAGTATGCTTACTAAATTATTTTTAAATTATTTTGATTGATCATTGAAATGTTTCAACTGCAAAAACAAAAAATTAATTTTACAATAAACAAAAATAACTTCTCTTCAAATAAAATATTACAAATATATTCAACTCTATTTTTTTAAAACTCTTTGAATTTCTCTTCCTTCTCTCTCTTCATGACCATTATTATCATTTATGTCATTGTGGAATATAATTTTCTTATTTTATTTTTGAAACTCATTTTTTTCCTTTTTAATAAAAGAAATTGAAACACTATTTGTACAAGAAAAAAATAAAAATTTATTTTTTATTTTTAAAATTATAATAATCATTTTCTTTGTCCAAAGAAATGTTTTGGGTAAACAAATAATAATAATATATTATAAAAACAAAATGGAAAAATTGATATTATTTACAAAATCATTTCTAAGTATGTCCCTTTTAGTAATTTGGTAGTAACAAATATATTTTAAGGGATTGATCAAACACTAATGATATTGATAAAAGCACTTATAAAATGATTTGGTCAAATATTATTTGCTTATTTGTTACAATGCTTTTTTTAAAATTCTATTAAAAAAAAGTAGTTTGAAAAGAAGCAAAATTAGAAGCACCGCTAAAAGGGCTCTAAATGTGCTCTAAGGTTATAGATTTGGATTCCATATGTATTTAAAAGTTTCTAATGAATGGAGGGATGTATTAGACATAATATTATTTAAGCAAAAATGCATATTTATCTCTTTAACTTTACACTGAGTTTTATTTTCATTCCTTAACTTCAATTTTGTTCTACTTTGGTTCCTTCATTAAAAAAAACCAGTCAAATCCTTCCTTCTCCCTAATTCTATTAATAACACTAATAGATCTTGCTTATACGACACCTAAGTAAATTAATAACTAACACCTGACAGTCCACTCAGCAATAACTTAATGCTACATTCACTCAATGCAAATAACTCAAATATATAATTAGACAATGCTTAAAGAATCATTATATCATGATTAGTACTTCTCTTATATATTAGGCCTATTAAAAATTCAAATAAACTTGGTCAAATCGAAAAACACAGCTCAAGGTGATGGGTTGATTTAGTGTTTCTTTTTAAATGTCTATTTAGGCTGGTTTAGTTTAAAATTATTTAGAATGCACTCCCACGTGTCCCTTAGTAGTAGAAGGCTTATGTCATAACCTTACTCTTTTCTCTTAAACATGAATTGTGCAGTATTTAATTAGAATACTCTCCTTGATTGCTAACTAAGTTAATCTTTTTCAATACACCTCTCAAAAATATTTTAGAGATCAAAGCTAACAAATAAGCAAGAAAAAAAAAAACAAAAAAAACTTAGAGAATGCTTGAGCTCTTATCACTCAAATGCTTTGTAATTCATAGATAGTGTATAAATGGGGGGAGGGTTTATATAGACTACCTCTCTTTAAATGAATGGCTAAAATCTATTTGATCCAACGGTTCATAATGTTCCTCCAAAAAGTTCTAACCTATTAATATTTACAAGAATTTTCTATACCATTCTAGAGAATTCTAGGATCTAGAATATACAAGATGTTTCTATCACATTCTAGAGTGTTCTATTATATACAAGAGACTATCATAATGTATAAGAACTGCCTAGAAAGTTTTAGAGCATCCTAGAATCTTATTAGTGTCTACATGGCAAGGTTGCTTACTTGGCCCCACATCGTGTCCATGCCATACTTGTGTGGCATTGATGTGTCAAGATGTAACATTTTCCCTCACCTATACTAGAGACGTCCTTATCTCATTGTAATGGAAGTTTTGGATTTAGTCCTTGAACTACCATAATGTTTCTTCTTGCCCCCATGTTGTTTTTTATTCAGGACTTCACTTCCAATACACCAAGTACTCACGATTTGGAGGTACTCTATTTTTACGTATGACTTTATCATCTAATATTGATTCAACCTCCTTATCATGAGATTGTACTATAGCAATTAGGGCTCAATGAAATTATCCTCTATTTGAATCATCATTGTCAGCATGATATGATTTTAACGTGCTCGTGTGGAAAATTAGATGTACCTTCAACTTAGGTGGCAACTAAAAATGATAGGACACATTCCTAACCTTTTTTAGGATAAGGAAAGGTCCCTCATACTTCTACAACAACCTTTTATGCAAGGGACAGAAGACATTGAATTGTTGATGCAAGAGGCTAACCATCACTAAATCTCCCTTTTTGAACTCTACATGGCAACGCCCCTTATCTTCCCACTTCATCTTCTTGGCCTACTTGTTCAAATAAGTTTTGGCTATATCAATTTGCTCTTTCAATTCTTTTACGACCACTTTAAATGGGCTTTTCATTATAGACTCACTCTTTTAGAGATTATATGAGAACTGGGCAACATCCATCAACTTGGCCCAATCTTTTTTATTAGCATTCATAAATTTCCATAGATACATTCTAATAGTGTATTCATCCGCTCTATTTGGCCATTCATTTGCCAGTGGAAGCTGGTAGAGTAGCGTAGTTTGGACCACAGCATTCAAAACAACTCTGCCCAAAATTTGGCTGTGAAGCGTGGGTCTCAATTAGAGATTACACTTCTCAGCACACTCAAATATTTCACTATGTTTTTAAGAAACAACATGGCGACTTGTTCAGTGGTGCAGTCCTTAGGAGTTGGGACAAAAATTTCATACTTTGAAAACTGATCAACAACCACTATTATAAAGTTAAACTCTTCAAACAAAAGTAAGGCCATGATGAAATCTATAGAGACACTTTTCCATGGTCTCTCAGAAATAGGATGTGGCTCGACCCATCCTATAGAGGACTGTTGTTTCAACTTATCTTATTGGCATACCAATTAGGTGCGCACATTAAAGTCTGTGTCATCCTATAGTTGTGGACAATAGTATGTAGTCTCTGATATGCCTTTTGACCTGGGTGGCCTGCTTATTTCGTATTTTGACACTCTTTCATGAGCTCATTCCGCAAGTTATCCCATTTTAGCAAATCATGAGGGCTAACTAATAAATATCAATTAAAAATATTTCAGCATTAAAATACTTGAATTAGAGAAAAAATTATAAGAATTAGCATAACACTGAACAAGAAATGATTAAGAACGTTGAAATCATAGCCTCTTCTTATAGTCAAAAATGTATAAAGTGTCAAACTAACTATCTGTGGTTGTTAATATCATAAATTTTAGAATAAAATTCTTATTTTTAGTCATCAAAAACTTATTAGAATAATTTTATAATAAGGAGGTGTTTTACGGTATTGTCAGTTGAAGACAGAAAATATAATTTTTCATAGGAGAAGGGGGAAAATAGAGTGAAAAACAAAGCATTTTGAATTTTTTTTAATTGAGTCAGCATTGATGTAATGAGTTGCAATACAAGCAGTTGGTGTGAAAATAATAGAATTATTAAGTTATTTGATCCTTGGTAAATTTAGAGATTAAATTTTACAATAACTTAATTTAAAAACTAAATTATAAGGATATAATAAATTCATGGACTAAATTGTAAATTTACTATTGTTTAAAAAAGTTGAGTCAGCACTGATATGAAATGATTAGTTGGTATTTAATGTGTTACGTAAACACTTAACTGTCCACGTCAGCAAATAGTTGGTGTAAGGATGACAAAATAACTAATTATTTGATGTTTGGTAAATTCAAGGACTAAACTGTGCAATGACTTAATTTCAGGGATTAAAGTATAATGACCTAGTAAATTCAAGGATTAAATTATGTATTTACACTAATTTTTATTCCTTATCTCAATCAAAGCAAGTTCATTATGTTAGAAATCTGAATAGATTAAATAATCTTTACTCCACCATATATAATCAAGAATGGTGAGACTACCCAAATTTTTCATCAAAAAACACCCAAAACATGATACAACCATCCAAGGATCCTCAGCCTCATTATCAACCTCAATGATCTATGGGTTCTTTAGAAGATGCATTGACTCAGCTTATAAGAAGTATTGTTCAATTGCATGAAAGTTCTAGGCATAAAATTCCCAGATGAAACCATGGCATATATGGCAAAATCAGAAACTAATTTTCAAAACTAAGGAGTCTCTATTAAAAATCTAGAGATTTAGGTAAGTCATATATCAAAATCTATTAATCAAAGACTTCCAAGCTCATTGTCCAATAATAAAGATAGAAATCCAGGGGAGCAAGTAAAAGCTATTAGTAAGCTGATGGAAAGAAATCACAAGAAAAAGCTAATGACAGTATGTCTAAACTAGAAGAAGTGATGTAGAAGCCTAAATCAAGGATATTTTTCTATAATTGTCCACCATATGTTCCTCCTTTACCATATCTTCAAATATTCTAGAAGCAAAAAATAAATAAGCAATTTACAAAATTTTTAGAGATGTCTAAGAAAATTCACATTAATATTTCTTTTGTAGATGTTTTGGAACAAATGCCTTTGTATGTCAAATTCTTGAAGGAAATCATTTCACATAAAAGAAACTTAGAGGATTATAAAACAGTTGCATTATCTAAAGGGAATAATGCAATATTGCAAGAGAAATTGCCTCCTAAATAAAAAGATCCAGAGAGTTTTTCTACACCTTGTAAAAATGGAAATATCTATTTTAATAAAGAATTTGTGATAAGTATTAATTTAATGCCACTCTCTATTTTTAAGAAACTAGGAATTGGAAAAGTCAAGCTAACTACAGTGTAATTACAAATGGCTGACAGATCCATAAAATATCCCCATGGTACTGTTGAGGATATCTTGGTAAAGATTGATAAACTTATATTTCTTACAGATTTTATAGTGTTAGATATTGAGGAAGACTAAACAATTTCTATTATTCTTGGTTGACCATTCTTAACTACAAGACAGACTCTAATTGATGTTCAAAAATGAAAGTTCAGTTTGAAAGTGCAGGGAAAGAAGGTAACATTTAAAGTTTTTAAAGCTATAGATAATCCCACTAATGTGAAAAATTGTCTGCTGACAGATAGTATAGAAAAGAAAGAAAGTCAGCCATAATACAAATCGCTTGTGATTACAAAAGTGCCATATGAAAAGTTGGAAGGAAAAAAGTCTAAGCATGTTCTACTAAAAGACAAATCCTTATTAGCACTAAAGAAAAATGAAGTAGTCCCAAAAATGTCAAATTCAAATAAACACACAAAGGAGAGCTATAAATCATATGTGAAAAATAAAAGTGGACAGAAATCCAAAATGAAGGAGAAAGAGGTAGGAATATTAAAGTCTTTTGAAGAAGGTATAAATCCTGACCCCAATTAAATCTCTCTTTATAATGATGAAAAGATTTAAAGCAAAAACATGCATGTTAAGGTCAGCTGACAGTGGTTAAAACAATATTTAAAGAATATAAGAGAAGATTTTCAAAAATCCTCCATTGTTTTCATTGATGAAAGCTGATGTGAATAATTGTTCAACTAAAAGATGTTAAAGACAATGCTAACTGAAAGCCAACCAAGCATACAAGAAAAAAAAAGAATAAAAGAGAGAGTAGGAAATCAACCACCCATGAGCTAAATATTCAAAGAAGTCCTCACTACACAATTTTTAATTTTTATTTTTATTTTTACATTGAGGATAGTGTAAAATTTAAAGTTAGGGTTGATTTTAACCTAATGTAATATCCTTTATCCTACCTTAAACTCAAGCCACATTACAAGTTTAAAGAAGTCTTATTGATCTTAAATGTAGTATTTAGCTTATATTAGTGGAGAATAACAAGAAAAATAAGCATATGAATTTCTAAAACTTTATCTATCTAGAGATCTACAATAAAAATTTTGAATTGTATAAACTCATCTAAGTGCAAAAAGTTAAGTGTCACAAAGTTATCACACACACTCAGGATTCGAAAAAAAAAGGTTAAAAATAAATTACATTTGAGTTGAGTTTATACATTATTATAACTTTTAAAAAATTTCTTAAGCTACATATTTTCTAAAATATCTAAGGCAAAAATTTAATAAGTTAAAAAAAATTAACTTTAAGAGTATTTGATAAGTGAGTTTTATACTCACAAATTAATTATCTTCAGTTTAAAATTTTGTGAGTTTTTAAGTCATTTATATTAAATTTATGTGTGATTATATGTTTATTTTATAAATAGAAAGAAAATGAAAAATTAGAGAGAGAAAAAAGAATAGGAATCGCATATTTTAAACAATTTTGATGTTGTTTCACTAATTTGGACATATTCTCTTATCTATCAACTGAGATGATTAAAGAGGTTACAGAAAGTTAAGGAAAAGATTTACAACTTTTATGTTTTGAATTTTAAGAGATTTGGCATTGAGAATCTACATAATGGCATTGTAATTCAAAGACGATAATACAATTTTTAAAAAATAAAATAATAATAAAAATAATAAAGAAGATAGAATTTAAGTTGGATTGAAATATCTTTTATTTTAAAAGAGTTTGAGTTAAATTGAAAGACCTTTTAAAAAATAAGAGTTTGAATGAGATTGAAATATCCTTTTACAACTTCAATAAGGGACTTGAGGCATAGGACAATGAAGAAGATTCCTAGATTGGAAAAGGAAGAACAGAGCTTCAAATTCATTAACAAATATCTCTTTCATCTCTTTTTGTTAATATTATATGTTTTATTTTTATTTTGAGATAATTTTGCATTTGGCATGAACTAATTTTATTTTTTAATGTTACGATGTAATCTAATTATGAACTCTTATATTTTTCATCTATTTCGTACGTATCAGCTTACTAAGAATATCTTACTTATCATGGCACACCATCTCATTTCTAACCATATTTGAAAAATATGGAGAAGAGAAGAGTGAGTCTTGTGACTCAATGAGTAAATCTCATATACTATGAGAGAATGAGACTAATGACATGCACAATTTCTACACAGACAATCATAATTCAAATCAAATCAAACATTCAAAATGCAGAAACCTTCAAAAATTAATCCAACAGAGTCTAAAGGCTTACATCCTCACCAAAACTCATGTCGATATTTCTTTACTAAAAATGAAATCAATGACTCACAAAAATCCATAATCTTGGAGCATGAAAACTAGTTAAGAACCATGGATGTTTCATGTAAAACTAAGTCTTACGATCTAAATAACTTTCCCAGATGAAAACATTCGTATTTGATTCTTCGTAATGTACCATGGATGTTTCATGTAAAAGAAAAATATTTTTAAATTCGGCTTCATAAAGCAAGCAATTGAAGAATATGCTACCATCACCTTGGAAGGCATACCATTACCAATTAATTTAGTTAAGAACCATAATATTAAACCCTTTAATTTTCAATTATTCCAGCTATTATACATTTAAAACGTCTTGATTTTCATGACTTAATAAGGGAATTTCTTTTCGGAAACACTTCATTATTTTTATTTAGGAATCTTTCTCAATTTTAATGTTTCAATCCATTGATTGATTTTTACATTTAATAAATCATGAATGTAATACTTGGAAATACTTCTACTTAAAATAAAAGCACGTTTACTAGAAAATAATGCATTTTATACCATATTAAAATCTACCTTAAAATGAAAACCATAGTTAAAGATTATATATATTAATAATTAAAAAGTTAAGTGTTTAATGAACCTAGGTATTACGTATTGAAACAAAGGAGGTGAAACTTGTAGAAAATGGTTTTACCAGTATAAAAAGTTTTATTGTTATTATTAGAAAAAAAAAGATATTACAAATAACATAAATATAATATTTTAGAAGCAATTTAGTAAGACCAGTAAGTTCTCTAGAACCTTGAACCAAGTAAGTAGAGTTATACAAAAGAAAGCAAACATTTAAATCTGAACATAAAATATTTAAATTTGGAAGTAAAACATTCCACCTTGATGATTAAAACAATTAAATTGTAAATGTTAAAACAATTAAATCAATTGATACAACATTTAAAAATTTTCAATAGTTGATTTAGTTTAAACTTACGTTCAAAAATTCGTATAATTGTAACTACTTTTTTTGTGACAATTAATTTGACTGGTTTTCAACAACAAAATTTGCTTAACTCACATTTTATCTATATTAAAATATTTAATTGTATATGGCCCCAGATGATGGCACATTCATTACAAAAAAAATCATAAGGTGGAAATTATAAACACTTTCAACACAATATAACAAAATTAACCAGTCTAATTGCCAAAGTCTTCACAAAAAAGAATAAACCCATAAGCGTACAGAAAATGTACTAGACCACTTCACCGCTATGAAGATGGTTTAAAATATAACAATATAAAATAATTGAAATAAAGTAAATAAACAAAAAAGATGGCATGCCATAAATAAATTAAATTAAACAAATAAATAAATTTTTAAAATCATATTATTTTGGAAGGATTCTAATTTAGAGCCATAAATTAATTAGACACATAATCCATAGGATAAAAAATTGAATCAATTGGACACATAACCTGTAAAACTAAGTCACTAAATAAATCAATCGAACATATAGTCTATAAGAATAAATCACTTTATCAATCAAACCTTTTTCTCGTAAATCAATTAGACATTTCGCTGGTGAATAGGAGGCATCACTCATCTCCTAAGCCAATGTATCTACGTATGTTGGCAATCACATTGAACTAGTATCACTTCTATTAATTGGAGTTTCGAGATACATTAAGGTTAACATTTAATACTATCCACTAATAATATTTTTAAAAAGATTTTCTTAAAAAATAAATTCTTTATGAAAAGTAATCCATATTTAAATGAAAACTTTGGAAATAAAGGCTTTGTTTGAAAGTATTTTCTGTCTTTGTTAAAAAAAAAACTTATTTTGAGATCTATTTGAAGAACTATGTTTTAAAAACAAAATATAAGGAAAACGTGTTTGAATAATATTTACAGCATTGCCATTAATGAAACCTTATATTTATGATATTGCCACCAGGCATTTAGAAAAAACAAAAACATGTAAAAGTTAGTTTTGCTTTGTTGTTTTAAAAAACAAGTAATTTCAAAACTCATTTTTAAAACAAAAATAGAAAAAAAAAAATTCTCAATTAAGTTTTTTTTTATTTTAAAAAAATTTAAAAACAAAAAATTATTTTTAAAAACAAAAATCAAATCAACTCAAAATTCTGTAAAAACTATTCTTTCCATCAGACACATTTATTTCGACTCTGAAGTCTGAACTATAACTTACTAAACATTTTCTTCAGGCCATCTCATAGTTTGCCATAAAGGTTCGATACTTTCTTTCTTAGATGAAATACATATCATATACTTAGCTTAACCAAATAATTCAAAACCATGCCAAAAATGTATACATTCCATATAAAAAACCAATATCTTAAATGTATCATATTTTCGAGAAAAAGTTCAATAATCAACATTCACAACATAATCCAAATCAATTAAATTACTACTCTACAAACTTCAAAGAACATCTGGTGACACATGTTTTGTCCTATATCCTAGAAGCTCTATTATGGAAGCATAAAAAATAAACACCGATTAAAAAGATAATATAGATATCAAACCATATGCATTCCTTACCAATCATAAATAGTTATAAAACATAATAAACATAATTTAACAATTAAAAATGATATTTAAAAACAAGATATACTATATCTTATCTATTCACAGCATTATAAACTTAGAATTGGTTGACTTGCTTATCAACTCTTGGAGCTAAATCTGCCTAAACAAACTTTAGAATCATATTCAAAAGCTTTGCAAACTTGGAAAACACCTTTTGCTAGTTACTATTCTAGCAACGGTGGTATTCTTTAGGGTTTACACTTCATATTTTTTGATAAAATCAATCGATGTAAAATGTGGTCCTCATCGTCATGAGTCTAATAGTACCTCCAGCATATCAAATGGAGGTTTAGATAAGTGAAAATCTTAAAGAGAAGTAAAAAAAACTTTCTAAAGAAAGATAGTTGACGAAGAGAAAGAAGAAAGACAAAAGAAAATAAAGAAGCTGCAAGGAAGAGTTAAATAAATTGTGGGGCATTTTTGTTTTTTCGTCTGTCATCACAATGCTGAGCATTCTGAACCAAATCTTGTGTGCCCTCTTGTTGTCGTGATGGTGTCCCAATGGCATCACGACTGTAACACTTCTGAACTTCTAAAATAATAACACAAATCTTTACTGTCATGACGGTGATGCTGCTGGTGTGTTTTTAAGCTGAAATTTTTTAAAATCTTGAAATATTTTGTATACACTTTTAAAGTAATCCACCTAAAAAAATAAGACATATATTAAAAATAAAATATAGTCATTTAATAGCATAACATAGTTATACAAAAAAAATTATTTTAAATAAAAATATAAACTAATTTAGATAAAAACATAGTCAATTAAGATCAAACATGAACATTTAAGGTAAAAACTATCTGTTTAAAAGCTAAAGTATATTACAAAACTTTGGGCATAGTAAGTTGATACAAGACACCACGTTCAACACCCTTGAGAAGTAGTTCCCTAGACCGTAGGTCCTTTGCAAAACAAGCATCAGGATAAAACACAAATGAAACTCCATTATCCTTGGTAAACTGAGAAACTAGCAACAGATTTTTCATAATTCTAGTAACATATAGCACTTGGTTCAATAAGAGTGGTTTGGACCTCGTAAGAAGAGAGGAATGTCTAGTTTTGGAAATACTTAGGCTATGTCCATTACCAACATAAGCCTTACCTGCTCCTTGATAATAGGTAGAAGTAGCATGTTTTGATGCACCATGTGTAAGATGATTGGTAGCGCCTGAATCAAGATACCAGGATTTGTCTTCCATCACATCAGGATTGGCTAAGAGAGCCTGGGCTGGTGTAGCAGCAGAGGCAGTGTGATTACGTAGTTCCTGTGTATTTGAATTAGGGACAAAATTGTGAGATCCTGCTGTAGTGAACCTGAGGAGCATTGACATTATACATAGTATTAGGATTTATTGATAGAGTATTTGGATTAACAGAATGATTGTATAGAAATTAAGTATTGTTAGTATGTGTAGGACCATAAGCAGCAAGGAAATAGGTAGAGGTTTTGTCAGTATATGCAAGACCATAGAAACAGGCATTCACAGTCGTATCAGTTGAACCGAAATTAGCACTATTGTATGAATCATCATATTGGTAAAATCATCTTTCTGCCCAGCGACCAAGCTTTCCCCAGATCTGACACTAAGGTTGTTAAATTTTCCAAATCGTCCATGTGTACGGTCTCTCATAATATTGATGTTAGGTGCTCAGGGTGGTCTAAAAGCTAGATTGAAACTAGTCTGAAATGCTTGACTGCCTAAAGCAGAGGAATCAAATGTAGGTGGCCATTGTTGCATAGTCGAATGGTGACTGACAATATTGGCATGAGAAATTTGTTGAGCAAGGAAGTGCTGCTATTTAGATTCTGTATCCATGTAGAGTCACAACCGAGCGCAGATTAAACGGCTGCGAACTTCCAGTAATTATGGCTAACCATTTAGAATGTGTGATACTGGCTTGGATTCAAAAACTTTCTGTCCACATGTTGCAATATTATCACAGATTGTCTTGACTGAGGTTAGTTAGTCTCTCATTGATAGATCTTTCTTATGCTAATTAATCAACAAATTTCTATAGTCCATATTTTTTTTTATTGAGACCAAACTGAGAAGAGATGACACAAAGTGGTCCAGATATCAAATGCAATATCATGATCAAGAATTTTATGAAGCACAGACGGACTTACTGAAGCTAATAACCACGGTGCTAGAGCGGAATCTTTCTGTTCGTATGTGACATACTGTGGATTTTCAACCATATTACCATGTGAATCGATGAATTTCTCTAGAGGAACAAATTAAAATAGTGCCATTAACGTAATGAGTGAGCCTGTGTTGCTTAACCGTCAGATAGGCTAGTTGCTTCTATAGTAACCAATTGTTATCATCTAATCAAACGGTGATTTTCTTATTTGTAAAAAAATTTGGATATTGACACATGAAAAAATTAGCAAAACAATGAATTGAAGAGTGGAACAAGATGAAATGTAGGAATCCCTTATGTTTGTGAGAATGATTCGGCTTGTCCAATCTAACTTTTTCTTATTTGAGAATGGCTCTAATACCGTCCTGGAAACTAGATTAAAGAACAGTAGCAAAGGAAAAAGTCTAGAGAAAAGAAAAGTAAAAAATTCTTCATTCCATAATCTATAGTACAAAGGAGTCTCTTAGCCTTATATAGACAGCTGAAAACATAGTAAAACGACATTGTTTGATGATATATGTCTAATAAGAAGCTTCTTGATTCGACAATTGAGTTGATTTTCCCCACTGTGCAGTTTGTCTTTGTTTCCAATGGCTTGGACAACAGCCATGGAGTCACATTCCACAAGGAGCTGACGAAAGCCCCAAGACCAGGCTAATTTCAACCAAGAAGAAGGCCCTACAGTTCAACCTTGAAAGCTGAACAAGCACCTAACTTGTAAGCAAACCCCACAATCCACTCTCTCCGGGTTCCACGGATGAAACCACCACATCTAGCCATGCCATGCAAGCGCTTTGGAGCACCATTGGAATTTAGCTTCATCCAACCTTTGTCAAGAGGATTCCCCTTGATATAAATTTCCTGCATGGGCTTCATGAAGAAATTATTGCAGAGCTAAGAGACACCAGCAATCTCCTTACCATATCTCACAATGAGGTCCACGAGGCTATGGGGCATGGTAAAATTGGTCTTGAACATGGCAAGATTATGGCATCTCCAACAAAACCATGCTGTAACAGAAGAAATCAAAGGCCAAGCAATCCCTCTAACCTGCACCTTCTTACAGTTAGGAGCAACTCCAAGTCGAGCCCAGCAAAGCTCATTGGTGTTCAGTTTATCATGAGTGAACAACTACATGAAAACACGAATACGCTCAGGACCTGACCAGCTCCAGATCTTGTCTTCCCCATTTAAGATCAAAACCACAGTAGGCCACATAAGAGCTTGCAAGTAAGAAAAGGCTATCCTTACTTGGCCCCGAGCAAGGAAAATCATCATCTTTGAGTTCAGGGGGGAGGAATATTATAAAGTTCGGCTTCTGGAACGTCTTCAAGACTGATAGGATAAGCAAGTCCGAGAATCAGTCCATTTATCTAACCAAAAGCGAACAGTGTAACCTCGCCCAAAAGACCAATCAATGTTCTAACGAAAGTTTTAACAACCTTGTTATAATTAGTCTACATCGATGGAGAGTGACATAAAAAATAAATTTATAGAGTCTCAAATACAAAAATCTAGAGATCTATTTTAAATATTTGATTACATAAATTTATTTGAATTCAAAAAGTCCAATGTCATAAAATTATCACACACACACTTGGGATTTAATAGTAAACTATACGTTGTATTTGAATTGAAATTCTACATAATTTTGAAATTATGATATTTTCTTTAATTGCACATTTTAAATTCTTGAAAAATACTTAGTAATCCAAAAACAACTCATCACTCACTCATCTTTTAAATTTTGAAATTTGTGTGTTTTATTTGAAGACGACCAAAAGATTAAGTTTTGAGGTATTTGATAATGAGTTTTATACTTATAAATTAATTATTTTTATCTTATCTTTTTGTTTTAATTAAACATTTATCTCTCTTATTTGTCTTTAATTTTGTGTATTTTTTTATAGATAGAGAGAAGAATAGAAAATGGACTCAATTGAAGGAATCAAAGATAAATTTGTGGTTCTTTGAAAATGATGTCTATAAATCAAACAGACAAAATAAATTCATTGAAGATGACTGAGTAAAGAGAATTATCTTTTTGACACTTAAGATGAATCATAATAGATATATACATCAATTCAATTTTGATTTATGACCATATTTCTAAAAGAATTGAAACATACAGATTCAAGGCAGAATATCCAATATTAAAAATATGTTTGTTACTTGCTTTTCAATTTAATTTTACTACAGTAGTTTGGCTGTATCTCAGAAAATACGTATATATTATGTACAAAATTTAGTAGATGAATAGCTGACACAATTTCATACAACTTTAATGTTTATGTTATCAGCAAATTCAGACATCCAAAGGGTCAAAATTAGGTTAGAAGAGAACATGTTTACTGTTATAGTCCAGCCCAACTTTACTGTAGTATTTGAGCTATATTTCAGAAAATACATATTCAGTTTATACAAAATTTGGTAAGTGAATAACATATACAATTTCTTACAACTTTCATATTTAAGTTGTTAGTAAATTCGAACACTAAAAGGGCTAAAAGTGGGTTAAAAGAGATCAAGTTTGCTGTTGTAGTCCAACCTGACCTTACTCCAGTGTTTTAGGCATAAATCACAAAATACGTGGCTAATTTTTTTTCTGTTATTTATTTTTTTACTATTTACTTTCTTATATGATGGTTTTGTCGTTCATCTGTCATTTATTTTTTGACTTTCTGTTATTTTTTTTTCTTGTTATTTTCTTTCTTAAAAAATGGTTTTGTTGCCCCTCTATTATTTATTTTCTATTATTCTGTTATTTATTTTCTTGTTAATTTCTTTTTTAAAGGATGGCTCTGTCGTCCCTCTATTATTTATTTTTTGCTCCTTAGTAATTTATTTTCTTATTATTTTATTTTTTAATTATTGGTTTTACCGCCTACTTTATATTATTATTATTGAATCTGTTATTATGTTTTTCTTCTTTTTACATCTTTTCATTTTTAATTTTGTAAAGTGCAAATTTTTATACATTATAGACAATTTTTGACACAATAAATGCTTGAATCATTATTGATTTATTATAGACAATATAATGATTGGCACGGTGTATATTTGAATTTATTTTACAAAAGTTATTTATTATTAGTAATACAATAAAAAGAATGTAAATACACTTCATCTGTAAATCAAAGTGAGTTTAATATAACATATTTTCTGAATAAAACCTCATTTATATGAAGATTTCATTTGAACAATAAAAGAATTAAAATTTATTTTTATTTAATATATTAATAGTAGATTCTTTAACCTTAACATGTTTTTTTACTTTACATTTATATTTAATTTTAATATTTTAATTCTTTACATATTCTGTTCAATACTCTTCTCACAAAATAAATATTCTGACAATTAGATTAAAAATATTTATTTTGTTTAAATTAAATTTTGTTCAATTGACAATTCTCGTAGAATCGACCTTCAATGTTATTAAATCTATATTTCAATAAATTCATATACTTGTAAATTTTAATTAAAACAACAACACTAAATATCATATATTGTTTTCGAGCTAAGTGAGTAAGAAAAGAGAGTGGTCAAAAAATACTGTTTTATTAAGTCAATATGGTACATTTTAATTATAGCACCACATGTTGTGCTAAGGGTCACCGCAAAAGATCCTAATCCAACCTTGACACTTGGATTCAAATCTCATTGCAAATAGTTTTAGATCAACATCACTTGGTCCGGTTCAACCACCCAATTGACGCCCAATTCATTGAAACATTGAAAAAAGAGCCCAGTTCACATATGTTTTGACCAAAATTTTGCCATGAGCCATTTTATGCCAACCTCGACTAATTGAATAGCTCATCAGTTTGTGCTGCAACCATTGATCAGGCCAATTAACTAAATTTTCAAATGAATTGGCCGGTTCAACTGTTGTAACAAAAGAATCAGTTAGATATTATTCTTTTATTCTCTCTTACGATTTTTTTTTAGTTGCAAATTTTTTAGAAACAAATTAAAAGGTGTTCCCTGTGAAGGACTAGCTTGCCTTCTTGTTTTTGGGTTTTTTTCGTACACGCTTCCCTTCTTGATGTATGCTCTATGTAACCAGTCTATTTTGATGTTGCTGCCCAATGGAACCACAGGTGAAATTCATTTTTAAACCAAATAAATTTTTCATAACAATGGCAGGCATATTATTGATATTGAAGGATCAGATATAACGTGATCCCCACTACATATTTTGCACCTATAAAGCATAGACACTACCATAAATACTGCAACACAACAAAATATGAAATGTAAAATAAAACAGCATACACAAGCAAAAGAGTTGTATAGTGTTCGAAACGTCTTAGACACAGAAACCGAGTTTCCTGCTTTATACAAAGGGCCACCATTACTTCAGTCAAGCGAGATAAAAATGTCAAATAAAACAGCATACACAAACAAATGAAGCATATGATTTAGGTAGAGATGTTATTTTCAAAAAAACGCCTTAACTACAACAAATATCTTGCCAATAGTACTAAAATGTACCAGTCCTAATGGGTTGACTATGTCAAGGGAGAAAAGGTGATAAAAAGACAGCAATAATCGAAGTTCTGCAACTTCCTATGAGACCCCATGTTAACTATACTCTTACCTCCTACCCCCTCCCCTTTTTTCCCCGGTCAAAAGGACCCTCAAACTCACTTTTTGCTTAAAAAAAATATAGCAATAAAAGAAGGTTGGTTGATAGACAACTGAAAGCAAAGAATGCTGAACACATTGCCTGAGAAGCTCGGAAAAAATCTTCAGCGTTCTAACCCCATGAATCAGTGGAGAAATTTGACAACAAACACATCATGGCTGATATTGATCTAAAATGCCATACGACCAGCTAGCCTGCTTTCAAGTATCCTCTTGTCTATGGCTGCATCAATGGAGCTCATCTGAAAGATAACCATAATAAAAATGATCAGCTCATAATTACAGACCACAATTTATAACAGCAAAACAATATTTTACAGCCTGGGCCTATGCAAGAGATTCCAAACTCTACGAAAGAAGCTGACCTGGGCCAAGTCTGAATTCACTTGTTCCATAAAATAAATTGTAATGATGCTACGAATGGGCAAAAATCAGTTGCGTAAGATCTTATTCCACCCAAAACCCCATACTTGAAAATCAAGCAAAGGTAGAGGGATTAACAATGATTCAACCAAACCTAACAAGAATCATACATATATACTCCTTGTAATGTTCTACAAATGCAGGTTTGAAGGATCATGGCGTTGGTTGTTTGCAGTGAGCGTAAAAAAATATGTTGCGAGCTTAAAAAAATATCACAATTTTTAACTACTTAAAAGGAACTAACAACAAATACATACTTGAATCTTTTGATGCCCACAAATTTGGGAGGCACAGCTTGCAGCCAAATTGGCATTTAAAAATAAAACAGAATACAATACTCATTCAGGTTGGGAGTCAAAAAAAGGAGCGGAAAATTAAGTATGCCAATCAACATTTTAGAAAGAGGATTAGAAATTTATATACAGAATGTACCTCTATGAATAGCAAACAATGCGTAAACAACCGAATCTGAAAACAGGAAGCATAAAGCATACCCATCTGGGTTAGATGTGAATCAACTCCTTCTATTAAAGAGGTAGTATGACTTACCTGGCTAGTTTCATCATGCACCTGGTATTTGGGCAAGGACATTCTTCTTTCCTCCTGCAGATAACAAAGCAACATAATATTACCAACCAGCCAACAAATTAATTGCAATCAAATAGAACAAAATAGATTTTGCAAGATAACTCACCATGGACATAGCCTCATCATCCCAAACTAAATAAACCTCATTAGTGGCAGGTTGAGACACAGGAGCTTTGTTTGCAATTACCGGGGGTGGTCCAATTGAAGGACCACCAGTATTTGGACCAGAAGCATAAGAATGCGAGTTACTTGATGTAACTCCTACAGTATAAAAAGTAAGAAGCATATTAACATCACTAACTATATAAAATTGGCTCAATGACAGACACTAACAACTTTTGGCGCCTGCCAACTTTAATGTCTAATCCTTCACGATAAACAGGAATGCTTAAGATGTAATCATGTTGGATAGAATTAAAATGAACCAATAGGAGCAGCACAACACATAAAGACTATTAGCAGTAGTTACTGTGTCATAGAAACATACAAGGTGGTCACTTCAATGTGCACAAATTAGGAGGAAATTCAGTGCTTTGAATGTCTCTTCCTCACATAGACAAGGAAATTCTGGGAACTAGGAAGATTGGCTTATTCAACATTAGCGACACTGAACAACATTATCTATGAACCATAACAAATTAATACCAATAGGAAGGAAGGCTAATAGTCTCAATTGACCCATGCACTGGAAAACGAGAGATTTTGCTTGTAAGGGAATACAAAACCCTGATGCCATTTTATTAATAACTCTATCCCAAGGTTGCCCATGTGTCATTACTGTGGCTTAATTAATCTTATTTTAATCTTCTAGACGCGGCACACATATCATATGCACCTTGACCTATCTACTTAAGTAGGGAATGGAAACTTCAGAAGCTGAATAGAAACTCGCATCGCTGCCAAATAGAATAAAAGTAAACTAATTATTATGACTGTGGTAATGTAAGCATGTCATAATACAATACAACTGGAATTATTCCTAGTTTCTACATATAAAGGTGTATGAACTGCATAGGGTATATGTAGTGAAGATGATATTTAACAAAAGGGTCAAGTAACTGTTGGAGTGACAAGCTTTAGCATAAAATATACAACATGACATCTAGTCTTAATATTGCCCAACTGATGATATCAGGTGCATCTGCATACACAATAAAATGCTCATTGGAAGTTTGGAATATTGTGTCACTTTAAATACTTTCAAAAATTACAGTGTTAGCTATAGACTATAATCATAAAACCAGTCATAGATTATTTAATAAAAAAGAAAAATATTTGATTACCTGGAACTCCTAGCGTTTGATAATTATTTATCAATGATGTGTTGGCACCTGAATGTGCATCAACAGGTACACTTGCAGACAAGGCAGGTGTTATTGATGGAACACTGGTAGATAGAGATGAGGCAGAAAATGTTGAAGTTTGTGTAGGCGTGTGGTTATTGCTAACAACAGGAAACAAAGGTTGTGAAACTGGAACAGTAGATGAAGATGGCGGCAACCCAGGAGGAGTAATCTGAGAAGTTGCAAGTGCAGGAGAAGCATTTGATGGTAGAGGTGGCCTCACATTCTGAACAGGAAACAATGGCTGCTGTGCATATGGAGCAGGAGGCGGAATAGAGACAGATGGAGGTTGTGGATACCAAGGCTGAGGTCGAGGTGGAACTGCCCAAGCTGTTGGAGGCACAGGTACAGCTGGATTATAACTGGTTAAAAAGAGGTGAGAAAAATGTCAATGATCTTTGTGCCAATCATAGATAAATAAATGTACCACTTTTATCATATGACAAATACAACATGAAAACAACCAAGAAATTAAGATGTCCAATAGTTTAAAGAAACGTACATAGGTGGCCTTGCACCCAAGGTTGATTGAGGAGGATATCCCACCCCTAATGGTGCTGGAATCACTCCACCAACAAGCTGAGTTGGTGGGATATCCACTTTGGCTGCCTTTGATGGAACTTCATCATCTGTATTCAATACCAGATCGTCAGAAAGAGAAATTCAAATGTTGTCTTGTGCAACAATTTCAATCTTGCTTCTAATATTGTATATAGCATTTACCATAACTGCATCTACGACAATTCAAGCATGCAATAAAACCAGATAACAGAAGGATAGTAAAAACAACAGCCTTGTTGCATTTTGGGCATGAATCATATAACAAAAATAAAAAGAGTAAGGCCCATCATAGTTAATATGTCATATCAAGCGTCGAAATGAAAGAAACAAAATTAAACTAACACTTATGACAAAACCAACAATTAAATTCTTTAGTCCATCCTTTTTATCTTTCTGTTACTTAATATTTTACTTCAAATCATTTACCGGCTGCTATTCAAGGAGTAATCATGTATTATACATGTATTGAAATTGGAGGAGGAAGGAGAGGGAGAGGACAAAATGGTCTCCCACTTGAACTTCCCATTTAGGATTACCATGCATAAGAAAACATAATATAAATCCAAAAATACAAATATTAAATGTTTGACTGTAGAGAGCTAGCTATCCCTCACAAAATAAATGAGTTTTGAAAGACTAGGTTTGGCTCCTTAAATATTAAGAAAAAACTACAAAAAAATAAAGTAAATAAATATAACACTGTTCCAATAAACCAACAAATATAGACAATCCTAACTTTCATTTTTGTGAGAACAATTATGAACGAGACAATTAGACGTGGTCACTTGTTCGAGGCCATAACCAAAACGACATAACATCACTTTGATAGGTCCGGAGACCTGCTATGTGTTTTTCTTTTTTTTTTTGCCAACCTTCAACGGAATATACACCATCTCTTTTTTCTATTGATGCTCTCACTCTGCTAATTGGGTTCCACCCAAAGTAAAACATTAGACCAAAAAAAGGCCAAGATAATCTACAATTCAACCGACCCTAACACAACCTTCAAATTGCAATTCTCATCCGCATCACAATATGTTACAAAATAGCTTTTATACCAATCTTTTCAATCCAAATGTTCGTATCATAATACTCAATTTGAAAAAAATGCCTAACCCTCCGTTAATAGGTTCAGCATAAGACAGCATAACATAAATCCAAAAACACAGTATCGTGTTTGGATATAAAACACTAATGTTTCCTACGAAAAAAAAAACATAAAAGTTTTTAAAAGCCAAGCTCGGTGGCTCATAATAATAATAATATAAAAGGATGTATCGAAAAACTTCAGCATTTTAATATAACTACAAATACAGACAATTCTGACCTCTTGTTTTATGAGAACAGTTTTGAACAAGAAAATTAGATGTAGCGACTTGTTCGAGGCCATAAACAAAATGACAAAATCAATTTGAGAGGCACGGAGAACCGCCATGTGTTTTTTTCGCCAACCTTCAATGCAATATACGCCATTTTTTTTCTTTATTGATGCTCTTGCTCTGCTAATTGGCTTCTACCCAAAATAAAACAAAAGACAAAAACACAGACCAACATAATCTACAATTTAACACAACCTTCGCAATGCAATTATCTGCTCATACATATTACAATCACACACAATGACTAAATTAAATATCTATATGTTTATTAACTCTTTTGCACT
Organism: Gleditsia sinensis; assembly: GCA_037074535.1. Taxonomy (NCBI): domain Eukaryota; kingdom Viridiplantae; phylum Streptophyta; class Magnoliopsida; order Fabales; family Fabaceae; genus Gleditsia; species Gleditsia sinensis. The sequence goes on from CM073471.1 coordinate 23,718,406, forward strand.
ATAAAGAACCACGTATATCCAACAGATAAATCAGTATTTTCAAAAGCTAAGTTTCGCCTGTATAATAAATAAAAAAATTCATGTAACTACATGACTCAGAATTTTACTATAACTACAAATATAAGCAATCCTAAGCTTTTCTTTTCAGAACCGTTTTAAACAAGAAAATTAGATGTAGCGACTTGTTCGAGGCCATAATCAAAACGACATAAAATCAATTTGAGGCACGGAGAACCACCATGTGTTTTTTTTGCCAACCTTCAATGCAATATAAGCCATCTTTTTTTATTTATTGACGCTCTTGCTCTGCTAATTGGCTTCCACCCAAAATAAAACAAAAGACAAAAACACAGGCCAAAATATTCTACAATTTAACACAACCTTCACAACACAATTATCTGCTCATACATATTACAATCACACACAATGACCAAATTAAACATATATGTTATATAAACTCATTTTCACAGGTCCTCTGCCATCTGTATCACAATATGTTACAAAATAGCTTTTATATCAATCTTTTCAATCCAAATGTCCGTATCATAATACTCAACAACAACAACAACTACTACTACTTAGCCTTTTCCCACTACCATATCATAATACTCAAATCTGAAAAATTGCCCAACCTTCAATTAATAGATTCAACATAAGAAAGCATAACATAAATCCAAAAATACAAAAAGTATTCTGTTTGGATATAAAAAAAGAAATATTTCCTACAAAAAAATCAAAGTTTTGAAAAGTTAAGCTCGGTGAGCTACATAATAAAAAAAAAGAGGATGTATCAAAAACCTTCAGCATTTCAATATAACTACAAATACAGATGATCCTGACCCTTTTTTTTTTGTGAGAAAAGTTATACAGATGATCCTGACCCTTTTTTTTTTGTGAGAGAAGTTTTGAAAAAGAAAATTAGATGTTGCAACTTGTTCGAGGCCATTATCAAAACGACATAATATCAATTTGATAGGCACGGAGAATCGCCAGGTGTTTTTTTTTCAACCTACAATGCAATATACGCCATCTTTTTTCTTATTGACGCTCTTGCTCTGCTAATTGGCGTTCAGCCAAAATAAGATCACACCCAAACCAGGCCAAGATAATCTATAATTTAACACAAGCTTCATGATGCAATTCTTAGCTAGGATATATTACAATCACAATCTTTTCAATCCAAATGTACGTATCATAATACTCAAATCTGAAAAATTGCCCAACCTTCAATTAATAGATTCAACATAAGAAAGCATAACATAAATTCAAAAATACGAAAAGTATTCTGTTTGGATATAAAACACAAATATTTCCTACAAAAAAATCAATGTTTAGAAAAGTTAAGCTTGGTGGGCTACTTAATAAAACAAGTATGTATCAAAGACCTTCAGCATTTCAATATAACTACAAATACAGATTATCCTAACCCTTTTTTTTTTAGAACAGTTTTGAACAAGAAAATTAGATGTTGCAACTTGTTCAAGGCCATAATCAAAACAACATAAAATCAATTTGAGAGGCACGGAGAACCGCCATGTGTTTTTTTTGCCAACCTTCAATGCAATATACGCCATCTTTTTTTCTTTATTGACGCTTTTGCTCTGCTGATTGGCTTTCAGCCAAAATAAAAAAACACCCAAACCAGGCCAAGATAATATATAATTTAACACAAGCTTCATGATGCAATTCATAGCTAGGATATATTACAATCACACACAATGAACAAATTAAAAATATGCATTTATTAACTCATTCAAGCTGGTAGACTTCAGTCTGCACCACAATCTGTTACAATAATAGCATGTAGTCGGATATCAACCTTTTCAGACCAAATCCCAGCATCATAATACTCAAGCTGAGAGTTGCCCAACATACAACAGCATAACAGAATTGCAAAAATACAAAAATCATTATGTTTTGACTATAAAGAACCACGTATATCCAACAGATAAATCAGTATTTTCAAAAGCTAGGTTTCGCCTGTATAATAAAAAAAAATTCATGTAACTACATGACTCAGAATTTTACTATAACTACAAATATAAACAATCCTAAGCTTTTCTTTTCAGAACCGTTTTAAACAAGAAAATTAGATGTAGCGACTTGTTCGAGGCCATAATCAAAACGACATAAAATCAATTTGAGAGGCACGGAGAACCGCCATGTGATTTTTTTTTTGCCAACTTTCAATGCAATATACGCCATCTATTTTTTCTTTATTGACACTCTTGCTCTGCTAATTGGCTTCCACCCAAAATAAAACAAAAGACAGAAACACAGACCAAAATATTCTACAATTTAACACAACCTTCACGACGCAATTATCTGCTCATACATATTACAATCACACACAATGACCAAATTAAACATATATGTTACATAAACTCATTTTCACTGGTCCTCTGCCATCTGTATAACAATATGTTACAAAATAGCTTTTATATCAATCTTTTCAACCCAAATGTCTGTATCATAATACTCAAATCTGAAAAATTGCCCAACCTTCAATTAATAGATTCAACATAAGAAAGCATAACATAAATTCAAAAATAAGAAAAGTATTCTGTTTGGATATAAAACACAAATATTTCCTACAAAAAAATCAATGTTTAGAAAAGTTAAGCTTGGTGGGCTACTTAATAAAACAAGTATGTATCAAAGACCTTCAGCATTTCAATATAACTACAAATACAGATTATCCTAACCGTTTTTTTTTTAGAACAGTTTTGAACAAGAAAATTAGATGTTGTAACTTGTTCGAGGCCATAATCAAAACAACATAAAATCAATTTGAGAGGCACGGAGAACCACCATGTGTTTTTTTTGCCAACCTTCAATGCAATATACGCCATCTTTTTTTCTTTATTGATGCTTTTGCTCTGCTGATTGGCTTTCAGCCAAAATAAAACAACACCCAAACCAAGCCAAGATAATCTATAATTTAACACAAGCTTCGTGATGCAATTCTTAGCTAGGATATATTACAATCACACACAATGAACAAATTAAAAATATATGCTTATTAACTCATTTAAAATGGTACACTTCAGTCTGCATCACAATCTGTTACAATAATAGCTTGTAGTTGAATATCAACTTTTTCAGACCAAATCTCAGCATCATAATACTCAAGCTGAGAGTTGCCCAACATACAACAGCATAACAGAATTGCAAAAATACAATAATTATGTTCGAGTATAAAGAACCACATATATCCTACAGATAAATCAGGATTTTCAAAAGCTAGGTTTGGCCTATATAATTTTAAGAAAAATTATGTAGCTACATAATTCAGCATTTTAGTATACATATAAATAGAGACAATCCTAACTTTTTCTTTACAGAACCGACAATTAGATGTGGCGACTTGTTCGAGGCCATGGTAATCTACAATTTAACCAACCCTACCACTGCATGACACAATTCTGAGGCCAAACATGTTACAATTACGCACAATTACCACATTTATTTAATAACTTATTTGCACTAGTCCTCTGCTGTCTGCTTCCATTCTTACCTTTAAGACATGTATTCCAATTAAGAAGCCCAACATTGACTAACTTTGGCCATTAGGTCTATATTATTCCATGCCCAATCCCCAAGAGAAAAAAAAAAAACTCAGTCAACCAGAAACTATATAAAAGAAAAAGAATAAATAGATTTTCCTCTGAAAATTTAATTCAGATACAGCAGGATTACATATATAAAAAAAACAGATTAAACTTAAGAGATTGGGAGAATAAAAGCTTGAGAAGAACGATTACCTTCCTCTCCATAATGAGCAGCCAAGACATCTGGCGGAATCCCTTGCATTCCATATATTTCAATATCTGTTGACTCTCTGCCAGGTTTTGCATTGGGCACCCTGACAGGAAATGAAAGAAAAATATAAACAATTGGCAGAATAGAAACATCTCTTGAAGACATTACAGAAGCTAAGAATGAAATAATGCTTTTACAATTTAGCAATATCAAAAAGCATGCGGTATTTATGCCTCATACAGAAATTGTTTTATCACATATGAGGTTAAGGAAAATAAAGTTTAAAGAAATTTACCCAAGAAAGGCAGAGAAAAGAAAGTTTAAATAAGAAGATGCATAAGCAACGGCTATAGGATTAGTTTGATAAAGGAGAATAATTCCTTGTAAAAGGGATACAAACCCAAAAAATTTACGTGTTTTCAATTTAAGCAGGCCCTACATACACAAATGTATCGTTCCCTTGTCTACACACCAGTTTGGGCAAGTTGAAAATTTTAATTAACAAATCAGAATTAGAATCGATATTTTAAGCTTCGATTATTCCTTTCCTGGTACTCGCATCAAATTAATAGGGCCCAAGCATAGTTTTCCTTTTTCATACAAAATCTATGAGAACTCATCTCGTGAAGTAGAGCCTACACTTAAGTCGATCATATTTAGCTTCAACGTCCTAAGTTTCAATCCAACATTTATCTTTTCTTGAAAACAACTCACAATATGAGATATTGAGCTATAATAAACACCTTTCTTTCAAACCCATGAACCCAAAATCAAAAAGGAAGAAATACCAGATCGCAAACAAGCTAATCGAGATAGCAAAATCAGAAAAAAGCTATGAAGAATAAGGGGGGAGCAAGACATAGAACTTACTTTGTGACGCTTTCTTTGTGGACCTGGAGCACGTGAATGGCCATGCCGCCAGCAGTGGAGAGCTTCTTATGGCAGACATGGCATTTGAAGTGCTTAGCTTTCTGATGCTGAACCAAAATCTTTTCGTCATCGAATTCCCGATCGCAGTAGTAACACCAGACCTTCGAAGAAACCCTCTTCTTCTTCTTTCCCATTTTAACAAAAATAAAATAACTTCGATTTAAACCCTAACCTCCGTCCCCCCTCTCTTTCTTCTGAATCTTGTTCTGCACTGATTATGCCAAATTCTTCTGCTCGACGTCTCGGAGACGGCCTTCGAATGGCGATTAGGATCTGAAGTCGGAACTGGAGGAGAGAGGAGGTGCTAGGGCGACAATTGCTTGGCTCGCTGAAACCCTAGTACGACCTTCAGAAACGCTCGTATAAATTAAATTGGCTGTGCCTCGTCAGCTCGTTGATTCTAGAAAGTTTTCTCACGAAGTAACGAAGGCTATGGTGATGAATGGCTTATAGTTACGTTTATTAAAAAGAAATAGTTCTTTCTTTTCCATTTCAAAAGAAAAAAACGGTTATCTTCTCTTGCATTATTGGTATACAAATTTTATAAGGAAATTTTGTTCTTAAGGATATACAAATTTAATATTAAAAAATACCTCATATTAAAAGTTTGCAAATAAAAAATAGATTTAAAAAGTGATAATTGAAATATAAATATATGAAACTAACGTATAATTAGATAAAATATATAAAATAATGAAAATATATAATTAATAAATACAACAATTTATATTATTTTTATATAATTTACACTTTAAAAAATAAATAAATAATTATATGAGACAAGCAGATAATTTTTTGTTTATCTTATTGGTAATAATTAAACACAGTAATTGATAATTAAAAAAATTAATCTCTTTATGTCTCTTTTTATTAAAATTTAGATATTTTATATTTTATTTATCTTCTTGTTAAAAGATTTACTCTCTTTATATCTCATTTTAATATATCTTTTTAGATCATTTATATTTTATTTATCTTCTTATCAACAAGAAGATATTTTATATTATCTCAAAATGCTCCGAAAATTAGCATAAAAATTAAATATGGTATTTTCATTATTTTTAGAGAAAATAACATTTATTTACTTTGAGTTACACTCCCATTTACAATGTCTTTCTAATTTAAAAATCATTACGATGTTCTTTTGAATTTGTAAATCTATTACATACAATACAACACTTAAAATGACACAAATATCTCTTTTCCTTCTTACTGACCAAATTTATATACATTATATAAAAATAAACTACTCTTTTTTGCCTAATTAATACTCATATTACATAGTATTTCCTTCTATTATAAAAATATATACAAATATTTTTTTTAAATAAGAGTAAAATATTATCCTATCTTTTGATTAATGTTTTTATTACAATGTTTTGATCTCTATTATAAAAAAAATACACAAATCTTCTTTAAAAGTAAAAGTAAAATATTTTATCATCTATTGACTAATGTTTTTATCTATTGTAAAAATGTACATGAATATCTTTTAAAAATTAAAAAAAATATTATAATTTAATCTAAATATTTTAAATGCCTTTGGTGAAAGAGAAACAGAAAGAAACTATATTTGCAAAAAATAGAGAAGGAAGAATTAGAGAGGAAAGGGAAGAAGAAGATAATTGAAAATAATGCTTCTATAATGTATTATTGTCTATATATATATATATATGGGATTCAACTAATAAACTATTACACATGGCACTATATTATAGGGAAAAGTCCATCAGTATAGTTTACACATCTTATCATCTCCCCTTAAACTCACTAGTCTAGTGAGAATAGTGAGTTTGAAACACAAGGGCAAGAATTTTGTTGAAGGCTGTTGCTTGTAAGACAGTCGGCTAGTTGATCATTAGTATGAACATAACAAACTAGGAGAGATTAACGGGCAACACGTTCACGAACAAAATGATAATTAATTTTCACATATTTTGTGTGAGTATACATGACTGAATTAACTGTAAGATAAGTAGTGCTAATGTTATCACAAAGAAGAATTGGGGGAGAATTGGAAAACATCTGAAACTCTCTCAAAACAAAGTCAATCCAAGTAACTTCAGCAACATTGGGTGAAGTGCAATATTCAAATTCTATGCTTGATCAAGAGATAACTTTTTACTCAGAAGAGGTCCAAGAGACCAAGCTAAAGCCCAAGAACATACAATAACCATTGTTACTCCTCCTATTATCAAGACAAGATGTCCAATCTGCATCAGTGAAGCAAAGAATATTAAAATTTGAGGAAGGTTGAATGGAGATACCAAAACGAGATGTCCCTTTTAAGTAGCGAAGTATATGTTTCACAATTCGTCAATAGACATCAATTGTAATATGCATAAACTGACACAACTTGTTAACTACAAAAGATATATATGGATAATTAAGAGTGCAATATTGAAGAGCTCCAACAATGCTCATAAATTCTGATCCAAAAGCAAAGACAGAGGACACAGAAGTATGAAACAGTTTTGAACCAGCCATAGTAGTCTTAAGAAGAAGATCATTAATGTGCTTTTGTTTAACTGAGATGAATTCCAGCACTGGATGATAAAACTTCAATGCCTAAAAGGTAGTGAAGAGACCTAAGATACTTGATAGCAAATTTGGAGCTCAATGAATCAATTAAAGTAGAAATCATTGTAGGATTATTGTCATTAACAAAGATGTCATCAATATGAACTAAGACCACAATAAGGGTAGAAGCCTTTAAGAAAATAAACATAGAAGTATCAACAAGAGAACCTAAAAAACCTTATTGTAAGAAAGCTTGATTGAGCTTGGTATACCAAGCTTGTGAAGACTGTTTGAGTTCCTAAAGAGTTTTGTCTAACTTACAGACGAAGTGTGGAAAATAAGTATCTTCAAAATCCGAGGGTTAGTGTATGTAGACATCTTCATTGGGCTCTCAATGTAAAAAGGCATTTTGAACATCTAATTGCTTGATAGTCTATTTATAGGATACAACAAGTGTAAGCACAATCCGAATGGTAGTATGTTTAACAACCAGACTAAATGTTTCAAAATATCCAATGCCAGCTATTTGATGGAATTCTTAAGCCACAAGCCGTGCCTTGTAACGGTCAATAGAACCATCCTATTTCACTTTTAGCATATAAACTTATTTACACCCAATTATCTTGTAGTTAGGTGGTGAAGAGATAAAATGACATGTTTTCTATTTTTGAAAAGCATTGAACTTAGTGGCCATAGCTTGTGGCCAATGAGAACTCTTAGTTTTCTGTGCATAGGACGCAAGTTCTATTGTGTCACATGCAAGTACACTATAGCAAAACTTGTGCTTGAAAATACTATCCTTAGATCGAGTGGAATGAGCATTGTTAGTTGGCAAGATATTGTTCTCATGTGGACATGTTAACTTGACTGTTATAGTAAGAGATGGAGAAGAAAGAGATGAAGGGGAATAAAGAGGTAGAAAGGCTGAAGAGAGAGGACTGGAAATAGCAGGGGAAGAAACAGAAGATGAAGACGAGCTAAGAGTAGATATGGGAGTTAGAGTTGTAAACAAGGGTGCAAAAAAAAAGAGGTGAAGGGGAGAAAGGAGGAACAAAATAAATAGGAATGATTGTGGGAGTAGAATAAGGTTTAGAAGAAGAAGAAAAGGAATAAGTGGAGAACTTTTGGAAAGAAAAGCATGTTCATTAAAATTAATGTGCTAAGAGAAATAAAGACAACCTGTAGTAGGATCAAGGCAAATTTAACTAGTATGGTGAGAACTATAACTAAGGAAAACACACTTTTTGGATCGAAATTGAAGCTTGTGATCATTATATGGTTAAAGATGAGGAAAGCAAGCATAATCAAAAAATTTAGATGAGAGTAGGATGGGAGTTTATTGTATAAGACATAAAATTGAGATTTTTTATGTAACACTAAAGTAGGAAGACGGTTGATTAAATAGGTTGCTATTTGAAAAGCATATGGCCAATAGGTAAAAGATATATGAGCAAAAGCAAGTAAGGAAAGTCCTGCTCCAACAACAAAATGACTCTTGCATTCAACACAACCATTTTGAGCTAGTGTATATGGACATGAAACACGATAAAGAATGCTAAGAGATTCAAAAAAATTTGAAAGAAGACGATATTATTTATCCCAATCAAATTGAACAATTTTTATTTTAGCATCAAATTGAGTATGAACCATGGCTTAAAATTTTAAAAATGCACAATGTGATTTATCTTTTGTTTGTAGCAAATAAAGCCAACTAAAACGAGAAAATCATCAATGAATAAAATAAAATAGTGTACATTAGTGATGGGAGAAACTAGAGAAGGTCACCAAAGATCAATATGTATTAAATTAAAAGTTTTAATAGCATGATAACTTGACAATTGAAAAGGAAGTTTATGACAGTTAGCAAATTGACAAGAGTAACATAACTAAAAATTAGTAGCTCTAGGTCTCCTAAAATTACAAAGGTAAAAAAAATTTGATTCATTATTCCTAAAGTAGGATGCCCCAAGCATCTATGTCAGAGATTAGAGTCTTGAGACTGAACAAGAAAAATTTAGGAAGATGTTGAAGTGGATTGGACTATTGATGATGGTGAGGAGTGCACTTTACAAAGACTGTGATCAAGATGACCCTAGAGGAGAATTTGTTTGGTTGCTTAATCCTTCACAAAGAAATAGTTATGATAGAACTCAACAAAAGCTTGATTATTGTGACGAAGTTTAGAAAAACTAACAAGATTTTTGGATAAGGCGGGAGTATGAAAGACATGATTTAAAGCAAGAGAAGTAGAAAAACTAGGAAAAGAAGTATGTCCTACTTGAGAAATTTTAACTTTCTTACACTCACTATCACTTGGTCATTCTTGGTGAAGGTAGAGGCATTGTCTAATAACTCCAAATTTGGAGTAAAATTATGTAAGGCACTTAAGTCCATATACCAATTGCTATCACCAACAGTATGAGCAGTAGCAAGAAACCCATTCAAATTGTTGGATGATTGTGGAATAGTAGTATTGATGAAGGTGTTAAAATTCTTTGGTGGTATTGGTAGTAATTTAAATTAGCACAACGATAACAAACATATACTAGTGTCCTGGCTTTAGAACAATTTGGTACCTTGATTTAGGATTGAAATTAAATTAGTAAGGCGTGGTTTGAGGAGAGCCTCCGAGTTTCCATTGCCATGAAAGAGAAGAACCTGATGGTTTACCTAAAAGGTAGGGTTAAGAAAGAGTGAAAAAACGAGAGACAGAGGAATCAGTATAGGTTTTTGTAAGGAAAGAAGATAATCAAAAATGGTGGTGTGTTATGGGTTGCCATTTTTGAAAACTTATACGAGATACGTTGGCTTGAAAAGAGCTCAAGTGGTCATCATCATTCTACCAATCTAACATAGAATCATAGCTAAACAATAAGCTGTAAACCTCCTCTACACTAGGACGGTTAGGTCTGGTTTTTATAGAAGTCACCAGTGAGTTGTATTCCTTGCTCAAACCACCAAATAAATAAATTAGATGATCACGGGAGAAACTAATTCACCAATAGTAGCTAGAGAGTTGCAAATACCTTTAAATTTCTAAATATAAGCCATTGCAGTTAACCCCTCCTTCTTGATATTTTGAAGAAAGGTGCGAAGCTCTGTAATCTGTGCAAAAGACACAATAAAATACATCTAGCCTAGATCATCCCAAATTTCCTTTGCTACTATATCCAACAATTTGGCCAATCATTCATTCGGTAAAAGATGCATAGATCTAGCTTATAATAAGTCGATTTACACGTTGCAAGGCTATATAATCAGGATTGAGTGTTCGAGGCTGTTGATCTATGTACTTCAATGGATAGGGATGATTTTCTTTTATATATTCTTCTAATTCATTGGCTATAATGATATTTAAGAGATGATGCTTCCAAATGAGATAGCTATTATCATCAAGCTTGACTGTGAGAGATTGATTAACAAATGGTATGCTAGGTAAACTAGCAAATGGATCATGTGCATTTTAGGTAGTGTCAGTTTGGGTGGACGATTGATTTGGACAGATGGTGCTTGAGGCAAAAGAGTTGGGATAAGTAGCCATTCAAGGAATATTGAGGCTATCATACTAAGAAAGAATACTATATTTACAAAGAATAGATAATGAAGAATGACAGAGAAGAGGGAAGAAGAAGATAGTTGGAAATAATGCTTTTGTAACGTACTGTATATTGTACAACAAAGCAATAGGTTATGTATATAGCATTTAACTAACAAACTATTACACGTGGCACTATATTACAGGGAAAATTCCACTAGCATGGTTTACACCTCTTATTAGAAAAAAAAAATTTTATTCTGAAAATTTATTTTTTTCTCAATTTTTAACTAAGTTTCTAAGTCAATAATATTGCTATTTTGATAGTTTAAACCATTTCACAATTATTTTGAGAAGAAATAATTAGCATTAAAAGACATTTAATTAGAAAACAAAATTGCAAGAGTGCTATTTTATTTTATTTTATTATTTATTTCTCTTTTATAAAAAGTGTTTGAGACATTTGTATTAAGTTGTAGCATATTTTTTATTTTTAAAGAAGGTTTGCGTATATATTTTTAATAATAAAATGGAGAATAATGTAATAAGTGTATTAATTAAAAGAAAAAAATAATTTTATATTTTTAATTTTAAAATTATATTTTAAAAATAAAATAAATCATATAATAAATATATTAATAGAAAATAATTACTATATATAAGTGGGTTTAAAATTTAGGTGCAAAGCAAGATAACTAAAGCAATGACCTTTATCATAAAAAGGCCTGTACTTTTACTTGGAAGGTTCTCATTTACATGGTTTTCTATCTTTTGTCTTTTGCATTTAGAAAAATAAAAAATTTCATATATGTATTAAATATGATGCGTTTGGTTCAAAAATTGAATTAATAATATTTTTTAAACAAATATTTTAAAGCTTTTAAACTGAAAAGAAAGCTACAAAAATAGGTCTATAATTAAAAATCTTCATTATTAAATATTTAAATTATTTAAATTGTCAATACTAACTTATTTTAACCATTATAGGTTTTGTCCTTTCCGAGACATTCGATAAAATTGGAATGATAGAGAGGAGATATGAAAATAAAATATGAAAATGATATATTTTTATATTTAATTTAAGTTTTTAAAAATGATATAGTTTTAAACTATGCTCAAACTCTCAAACATAAAATTTTAAACTTTATACTCCAAATTCAAAATTTTAAAACTTTGAATCTAAAAAAAAAATCAAAAAATTAAAATTTCAAACGACAAATCACATGTTACCTCAATGGCATAACCAAATTTATAAATATTGGTAACATTAAAATTGAAAATTTTTAGATACTCTATGGGCATTAAATTTCTTGATGTTTAAAAAGAAAAGAATTAATGAAGATTGAGAGTAGTAATTATTTTAAAATATTTAGATATTTTGTGATTATCTTAATTTCTTTTGAGTGAATGTAAATAATAAGGTAAATCAATAAACCAATAAATTATTTATATTTTTGAGTAAATATAAAATAAATAAATAAATAAAGTAAAATCATAACAAGAAAAACGTGGAAGAGCACAAAAGGAAGGATACCATTTCAGCAACTTCCTCATCGTCTTTCACTCATCCTTCATGAAAGGTCTTGGCCAAGCATCGTGAGAACTCGACCTTTGGCCATCGCCACCATTGTTGACCATCTCCCTCATCAAGAACCACCGTTGTCCTACCAGAAGTGCCCAAAGACTCGCCAAAAAAATAAGCCCCACTCAACCCCTACATGCACTACTACAAACGTGGAAAATAGCGATGAAACTTTAACGACGGTAAAAATAAAAGTCGTTAAAGCTTGGTATAACGACGTTTTATAACCGTCGTTAAAACATGAAATATAACGACAGTTATAAAGAAACCGTCGTTATACAACGACGATTTATTAAAACCATTATTAAACCAGCCACTACTACCCATGAACGATCCATTTTCCGTTGAATATTACGACGGTTGTTATAAATCGTCGTAAAATTACACGGTAAATGAATTGTTCATATGGAGTAGGGCCAGTTTATGTGATTGAAAATTTGTGGTTCCTCCTTCATTTTTATTATGTGATTGAAAATTCTCTCTTGCCTTTGCGAAAAACACTTGTTAATTTATTTGTATCGATAATTCAGAATTATTTGCTTTTTTTAAGTGATTATTAATTTTTTTTTTCACAATTTATTTGTTAATGTGATTTGCATTAGATTATTTTTTTAGTATTTAAATTGTGAATATATATCGATATATGTCATAAAAAATTTAACATTATAAAATAACAATTCTCAAACAAAAGTATATATTTTAAAAGATTAAACGTGAGAATAATAATATAAAATTAAATTATAATATAAATTAAATAGAATAAAAAATTTAAAATAAAAATTTATAAGAAATAACGATGGTTACCAAGAACTGTCATTACTTTACATAGACATAACGATGGTTACAAAATAAAACCGTCGTTTTGTACACAGATATAACGACGATTCTCAAAACCATCGTTAGTCCTTGCCATAGCGACGGTTTTTAAATAGTCGCTAAGACATTTCTTAACGATAGTTTAACAAACCATCGTCAAAATAGAAAATAGCGACGATTCTGAAAACCGTCGCTATACCTAGTCCTAACAACGCCACTCCCATAGTTGGCCGAAACTATCGCAAAGCCACTAGTTCCACGACGGTTTTACCAACCGTCGTCGTAGCGTTTAGCGACGGTTAGAACCGTCCCTAAAGCTACTAAAAAATCACCGTAAAATCTCCTTTTCCTTTTAGTGATGAGCCAATTTCGTGGGATTTGAGTTTCAGCCATCTTAGGTGATTTCCTTCAACTCAATCCATAAATGGAATTTTGTTAGAGTTGTTTAAGTTCTCTAGGATTTCATTAATATCTACAAGAGTGTGTACTATTCATATTGTATTTATGTAAATTTTTGTACACTATTCATGATGCTGTTGAATATTGAACAATAAGGGTTTTGCTCACAGGGTAGATAAGTGTTTCTTAAAATTTGGAGCTTGGTGTTGAGTAAATGTTAGGTTTTCATTATTTGAAGTCATATAATTAAGTTTGAAATTTAGTCTGTTGGCAAGATAGTTGATAACATGTCTAAAAGATATTCCTAATTGAATGAGTTCTTCAACTCTTGATTTCATAATGCCAGAATTCTTTTTAGGTTTATAGATGAATAGCCCAAGATAGTAAGACCTTGAATGATCATGGATTTTATCTCTTCAACTCAAGATCACGACATCCAACTTATAATAATAGTTAGTGTTGTGGGCATGGATTCATCAAATCTGTGAGTGAAAAATATTACATAATGGCTACTAGTTGTAATTTATGATGAATTATGTATGTTGCTTGTTGATAAATGATTACGATTAAGTAAAGTTATATGCTTGGTAAACAAAAGAATCTAATATTGCTTGGTGAATTGTGAGTTCATAGCTTTAGTATGTGAAATATATGTAGTGATTATGGTCTTTGTTTATGTTTTTAGCTCCAAGTATAGCTTATAATCTTCCACCAACTTTTGAACTTGCCAACTTTTGTTGCAGCAAGGTACTTTTAGAGAAGCGAGCTTGAAGTCATAGTGGAGTCTATGTAATGGGTCCATGATATAGTCTTCGAAAGTTTAGTGTTTGTATAAGTGTCATGAACCTTCTATACATGTTTTGATTTTTGTTAAAGGGAACCCCTTTATGTTTTGAATGTAGTTTCTTTGTTTGTACATATTTGGTAATGTCCTATTTTGTCAAGAGACTCTACCAAATGTTTTTAAAAATATATGCATATACTCACAATTATGTTTAAGGTTCAGTCATTAAGTTATGAAATAGGTTTATGTCTATATTGTGTTAGTCAAGTGTATGTGATTGCAAAGTTTGGGTTATCCATTCCTCTGGTCAATCGCACTCCTAGATTAGGGTTGTGACTATGTCTGCTTTGCTTATATACAATGCCCAGAGTATATGTTAATTTAGTAACATGTCCTTGTACATTCTGAAACTTCAAGCCTGTGATCATGTCTCGTATTCGTTCCTTCTCATATATGAGATATTTGTTAAATCTATTCGATTTTGTGCCTTACACATTCTTGGAAAGGTTAAATTGGCTAAGTGTGACCTTGAGGTGTAATTCCATCCATGTCGTGAAGCTTGGTAGTTATTAGTTGCGTGATGTAGCATGTGAGTGATATTAGCATTGAAGTGATGCCTCCTTGCTTACTTATCTTGAATTTAGTAATACTTTTAACATTTGTTATTTACCTAAGAGTATTAGGGAACAAGAGGTATCTAACTAGAGAAAGTAGTGAATGAACTTCAGAAAATAGGAGATCTATGGAAACTTTAGTGGAAGTAAATACTCAAAAATATTAGTAGTTTCCTTTTACTCAATCTTAATAGGAAAACGTTGTCCAACGTTTAGCTCAACGAGTTGTAAAAGGGCTAAGAGATGACTCATATAGGTTGGTATTTATACAAGAAAATATTAGTAGATTATTAGAAATATCAGTAGGTTCCCTTTGCACTCCTCTGATACACAGGAAAGTATATTCCATTTTGTGACACTTCACATGTTAGACTTGGTTGCATATTGATGTAAGATTATAAGGTGATTGTGTGTTCCTCAAGGAAGTTGAACAAGCATGAGCATAATCATCCGACTCATGATCTTGAAATGGAGGTGATAATTTCTTTTTAGCATTAAAGGTGTGGAAGCACAATCTGTATAAAAGGCTTTGTCAAATCTTCATAAACCATCAAAGTCTCAAATACACATTTGATTAAAGGATTTTGAATATGAGATAATGTAGACGGGTAGTGTAACATCCCTAATTTCGTTTCATGTATTCAAAGTAACATCCCTAAGTTCATTTCTTTATTGATAAAAGTACATAAATATTTAATTAAGGAAATGAAATTTATTAGACAATTTTTAGGTATCTAAGGAAATATAATCCTTAAAAAGTCTTCACCTTACGTGTATTCATAGAAATGTTCTAACATTAATGGAATAGGTAAAGAGAGAAAAATTAAAAGGAAAAATTAGAAATAAATATACTAAAGAAATGTAAAATTCTTGGGTAAGAAAGATAAATTTTTTTGTGAAGTAAGTAAATGTATTAAAATTTCAAGAAGATTAGATTAGGGTAATTTTTCCTAATTTAAGAGATAAAGTTACTAAGTTTAGTGTCTCTACCCATAAATTGGGCTTTCACCTATGGATACTTCATATAGAGTTTTTCTACTTCACATGAATTTTTAGCAAGCCAATAGGATAACTCAAGGAAGAAATAAAACATAGACTTAGACTAGGATATAGAAATTGGACCAGTAGCCCAAAAATCATGAAAATGTGATTAAGTCCATTATGAAAGGTAGAATTCTAACCAAAGTAAAAAAAATGGGCAAGAATGAGTCCAAACCCAAGAGAAAAAATAAAAATAAAAATAAAATAAAGTAATGAAATAATGGTGTAATCAAGATTATGTGACATGGTATTAAGACAAAAATTTAGCAAGTAGTGTGATATCATATACTCATAATTTTAGCAAGTGGTATGATAATACATGGCATTAAGACAAAATATTCATATCCCACACAAATAATTTCAACCAAATAATGGAGATTCAAGGGTTAAAAATTTTCCACCTAAAAAGGCAAACCTATCATTCTTGATTAAGACAAAAGAAAAAAAAATGAATCCCAAAATCAAAGGGACCTTGTCCCTTATCTTAAAAACATATTATCATAATTTTCAAAATACAAATCTCCTTTTGCTATGCATATCTTGACTAAGGAAGAGGAAAACAAGAACATAAGTTGTTTGTTTTCTAAAAATTCAACCAAGCGTATCTTAATTGTGATAAGGTAGACCCATGATCATGAAAGATGAATTATTTGGTTGTCTATTTAAGCAAAACCCACCCTTATAACATTAAAATTTTCGTCCAAGTGAGGGAGAGGAAAAATAGAAGCAAGATAGAGTGAGGAAAGGAGAGGAAGAAAAGAAAAAAGAGGAAGGAGAAGTCTAGAGCACTAAGTGCTCAAGGTAAGTTTAACAATATTTCTTTTTGAAGAAAAGATTTGAAACTTGTAATATTTATATGAGATTTTGATCTTAGAACTTTGATGTTTGGTTATGGATGTTGTTATATCATGTTACATATTATGTATGTTTGAATACTTAGGCTGGTGTAAATAGTTCTGCATAGGTATGGCTATGGGTGAAAAAATTTTAAGCTTCTATTTTTAAAATTCTGAGAAGAATCGGTAAGGAATTAAAACAAATGGTTAACATAAAAAATGTATATCTATGTCTCACGGATTTTTAACCACTGAAATCACTCAATTTGAAGTCCATATAAGGTAGATATAGTCCGATTAGTAGGTAGTGGTTAGAAAATGGTTAATCAGGAAAGAATATGTTAAGTTAGCTTCTGTGTTTTAATTTCTGGGAACATTTTGTTGGGAATTAAAATAAATTGTTAACATAAGAATTATAGATATATGTGTCACGGATTTTTAGCCACTAGAATCACTCAATTTGGAGTCCGTATGAGGTAGATATGGTATGATTAGTATGCAGTGGTCAGAAATTGGTTAATCAGAGAAGAATATTTTAGGATAGCTTCTGTGTTTTAATTTCTGGAAATATTCTGTAGGGAATTAAAATAATTTATTAACATAAAAATTATTTCTATATGTGTCATGGATTTTTAGCCACTGGAATCACTTAATTTAGAATTCTTATGAGAGAACTACGGACTAATTAGTAGGTAGAGGTCAGAACCTACCCGAGAAGAAATAACCTACACTTTGAGGGACTAATATCACCTTGATTTCCTAATATTTCTCTAAACTGTTCAACATAATAGTTTTAGATAATTGTTTATTCTTTAAATTGACTCCAAGATCACCTGTATCGGAGTTAAATTGAGGGAGTTATGCTCTGATTAGTAAGAGAATATCAGTTAGGATGAAACCTGCATTAAGAAAATAAAGAAATAAAATTAATATTTAAAAAAGAAGAAGAATCTTATCAATGAAATTAATAAATGATTAGTATATGCCATAGCCATTGCCATTGTATGAAATTCTTACCATCTTAAGTGTAAAATTTTGACATGGAAA
The DNA here is from genome assembly GCA_037074535.1 of Gleditsia sinensis. Taxonomy (NCBI): domain Eukaryota; kingdom Viridiplantae; phylum Streptophyta; class Magnoliopsida; order Fabales; family Fabaceae; genus Gleditsia; species Gleditsia sinensis. The sequence goes on from CM073471.1 coordinate 23,736,272, forward strand.
TATTTTATAAAGTGATATTTGAAATTGTTTGTTCATGGCATGATTACCAATGATTTTTGGTAATAGTTATATTTTGATGAACATACTTGTTATAGAAAGCATATTTTTGGCTATCATTATGAAAAGAAAAGAAATGAGCACTGTCACGACCCTAATTTTAGGACACGTGAAATCCATATACCATACACATATATTTTTCATAAATGTACATAATGCCATTCTTTATCATATAAACCAATACATATAAGTTCCCATACACATATACAATATACAGTTTACGTCTATAAACACCAGAGTAACAGTAGAAGCAAGGATCCTGCCTGTGACGTTCAGAGCAACTCTAGAGTACAAATATTTTGCAATTATAAAACATTGAGAGCCTAGAAACAATGTAGGCTCACCACTGGAGTACAACCTCTAGTCGATCACTTGGTTGCTGGACCAAACTCTGTGTCTTTATCTGAAAAATAGATCAACATCGTGTAGTGAGTTTTACAACTCAGTGAGCAGATAACACCCCCTATAACCTCTTAGGTCAACATATGGATGTACTTTTCATTTCAAAGTTTCTCATATTGAAAAGTTACATTCAGGAGTACATTCATATGGGACCCGCATTTCAAAACATCTCAGTTCAAATCACATACAAATATCTGTAACCACATATGATACAAATTGATCTTAAATCGAATTTGTTATGCAATAAAAATCAATTCTTTTATATAATACTCAAGTATGTCACAGCTTTCAATAAACTCAATAGATAAATATGGAATGTGAGTTCATCACCCTTCTGCCTCCTCACATTACCATAGTCACAATAACAATAGGTAATCAGGGAATGTGAGTTCATCACCCTACTGCCTCCTCACATTACCACTTAGTACAACTTCAATAGATCAACAGGGAATGTGAGTTCATCACCCTTCTGCCTCCTCACATTACCACTGTCATCATCACAATAGGTAATTAGGGAATGTGAGTTCATCACCCTACTGCCTCCTCACATTACCACTAATACCACCTTCACAATATAGTCTCAAGCCATATAATCTCGTCATTTCTCATCAATACATATATATATTTATATGAATATATAAACATGTAAAAAAAGTGCATATCCATCATATGCAATGAATTATTATCAAACAATTCGCCATACAATCATATTCGGCAATTTACCACTTTACATATCATTCAAAACAAAGCTTTCAGTCTCAGTACAAAATCTTTTATTATAAATTTTCCAATCAAAGAAATCATATAATCATGCCTATATTCGAGGCAAATATATCACTGTAAAATTAATGCCACATGCATATCATATTTTCTTTGCCATGTAATGCGAAATGCATTTAGAATTATCGTATTCAAAGCATTTCAAAATCTATTTCAAAACTCATACTCTTCTTGAACTAGATATCATTTCTCAATCATTTCAAATATTTCAAACCATTTCAGAAACATATGAACATATAAATAACATGTAATCATACTCATTTATCAATGAAAAGTTCAAGAAGAGTAAAAGTAAGCTATAGGAAGAATTATCTACTCACAAGTAAGGGCTCCAGATTGGACAGCCCTAAAATCCTCGTTTCTAGTCTGAATTTGACCAAATAAGCTTCAAAAACGTGTCCGGAGGGTCCAAAAATCTTAAATGAGCTCGGGGGTACTGTTCACCGCCGGAAATACTATTCACCGTCACTATTCATCGCCGGAATTACTATTCATCCGCCACTATTCATGCCAAAAATTACTATTCACTGCTACATAAAAAGTTACCAAATGACCGAAAAAATTATATATTCTAATGTTTATCAAGCTTCTAAACCCATCTACGGTATCAGATTTTTAATTTGAGGTCTCTAAGTAAGGTTTTTCAGAACTTACCTTTTACCGAGATTTTCTACTTCAGATCTACGGCGATTCAACGGTTGATTTGAAAAACTGATCGGTCAAAACTGAAGTACTCTTCGTCGTGAATCCAATAACACTTTTAGTTTTGGTATTGGAAGTCCCTAAACACTCCAAATCAAAAGATAAATTTTGATATCACTATTCACTCACTATTCATTACTATGCATCTTTCCGTTTTTTTTTCTCTTTTTGAAACTTCGTTTCCCCGGTTTCAATTTAACATACGGCATCTCTTTTTTTTTTAAAATATTATAATAATTATTAAATAATTAAGAATAAGATTTTCTTTTATAAAAATTCATATAAATTCCATTTTTCATCATAAAATATCCCAAAAATTTCTAAAAATTTCCTTTCTTCTAAACCTTTAGTTAAACTCTTAAATCATGATTTTTCTTGATAAAAATCATATTAAAACAAATTTCAAAACAAATATCTTTATTCATATTAAAAGAAAGAATATTTCTAAAAATACCATAAAAATTCAATAGAGGCCGATATAATTATTTTAAGCAACACAATACTTCTTTTACTTAAAAGTCCACTTACTTTTAACAAATCATAATTATTTCTACATAAATAATAATATTTTTGCTAATAGCGCGCCAAAATATAAATTCTCATATTTCTTTTGTAATTCTTTAATCTATGTAATAAATATACATATTTTCACTGGTTCTTATCTCTATTGTCAAAATTCTTTTTTTTTATTCTACATTCCCTTTAATTGGAATTTTTCGTTAAATTTTACGGTTATTACATTCTTCCCCCCTTAAAGAAAGTCGGTCCCCGAATTTCACCACCACAGTTGCAGATAAACACTAACCTCATTGTTCAAATAAATGCGGATATTTGGCCTATATATCCTCCTCTCTTTCCCAAGTAGCTTTCTGAAAAGAGTAATTTTTCCATATCACCTTTACTATAAGTATTTCTTTTAACTGTAACTTCTTTACTTGTGTGTCCACTATTGCTACTGGTTCTTCCTCTTAGGTTAAATCTTTCTATAACTGAATCTATGGACACTGTATAACATGTGTAGAATCCGGTAAATATTTCCATAGTACAGACACATAAAAAAAAACTGGATAAACATTATCCAATGCAAGTGGTAAAACCAAACAATAAGCCACTGAACCGATCCTATCAAGAATTCAAATAATTCTATATACTGAGAAGGTAACTTCCCTTTCTTTTCAAATCTCATTACCTCTTTCATTGGTGAGTCATTAAAGAATATATGATCACCAACTGAAAATTCCTAGTGCTCAACATTCATAGTCCTTATAAACTTTTGACTTGTATTGAGTTTTCAGTATTCTTTTTCTAATCAATTTCACTTTATCAACGACATCTTATAATAAATCTAACTCCACTGAGTCATTTAACAGAATATTTGTAACACCTCTTACATAAGGCTTAAATATTCTAATATCATTTTATTATAGACAAATTCTGTTAAGAAATTTCCTACCTATCTCAAAAACATATGTTTGAAGCATGCTTTTCAAACTAGCATCATCAATTTAGATAATTCATATTCTATTTATTGCATGTTATTCCAAATTATATTTCCGAAGTTTAACTGTTCTCAATGCACTCACATATTAAGAAACCTATGATATTCATGTAAAACTTCAAATGATGCCATTGTATATTGGCATGATAATTACTGCTATGAGCAAGTTCAACTAAGGATAATTAATTTCTCCCAACTTCCACCACAATAATATAAAGATACTTAAAGCATAACTTCTAATGTATAAACACATCATTTAATTTTAGTATTAGTCATACTATAATCTAATAAAGATCCTTAGACTTCATGAATAACTCTCTTGAGATAATATATTCACTTCGTACTTGCCAACATACCTGCCAATGAAAAATTTCACTTGTATCTTCTTTTTACCATTATACTAGTACCATTTTTTTTTATATCTCAGTATATCTTTATTACTTCGGGTTATCCATATTTACAATCTATGGCTTCTTCTGAAATATCTTTTCTCAACAATTATTCATACGTGAATTTTCAATCTCAACATGAGTCTCAATTTAGTAAGGTATAAATCCTTAACACAAATATCTTAATCACTTATATTATTCTCGAAGATGATTCTCAAAATATTCTCCATGTTTCCAAATTAAAAAAATTTCGAGATTAACTTAAATCTTACTTTCCATACTTTACTCCTCAAAAACTTTAACACCGTTAATTTCTTTGATTATATTCGTCAAAGCACCATTAGATTATCATCCATCTATTCTTTTCAAAATCTCTATTACTTTAATCTACTAATCAGTTGAACACCATAATAACTAAGTTCCAAAGATTAGAGATTAACCCTCCTTATAATAAGGAAAAAGAATCTTGCATTTAATGCCAAATATAATGTAAGACAAAGCAGCAGAAAATGCGAAACACGTAATAGAGCATGGTGCCAAAATAGGAAGTCGAAGTTTGGACAAAACATTGACAGGAAATTAAAATCGGTGGCCGTAATTCTTGAAAATCTGTAAACAAAATCTAGCTGCTATTTCGACGAAAATCGGTGGCCGCAATCGGTGGCCGCAAATTTTGAATATATGTGCCAAAATTTAATTCAAAGATATTGTTATTCGGCGAAAGCATATCATATGGAAAAGAAATATTTCTGAGCCTATAAAGTCTGTGAATAATAAGAGCACATAGTTAACTGGTAGGATGCAGTTGGTTGTTTCAAATATATATAATCAATCAACTGTAAATAACCAGTCCAAATTAAAATTTCTCAAAATAGTTAATCGACTTATAAACCAATAGTCGACTGGCAAAAACATTGAGAAAACAAAATAAACCATTTGATTGTTCTCTTCAACAATTAATTGGTTTGCATTTTCATTTTTTTTTTTTACAATGACGGCTATCACCTACAACTTTTCTACAAAAATCAAGACATCAATGCTTCATCAAAGACAACAGGAAAAAGACAAATTTCTGGTGATATCTTATCTTATGCTCTTTATGTGCTTAATATGAGTCAGAGTCATAACTACTGTACATATACATGCTTGCCGTCATTTTTTTGAAATTTTTTTTTCTTTTAATTTAGCTGATATTCACCAATCACTCACATAGTTATTCTAATAATATCTGGCCTATTCGCATAGCTATTATAAATATGCCCTTCTATGAGTTCTACATTAGTATCTTTATTTTCATACTCAGAGTTAAGGTGATAGAAATTATGGAAGGAACCGCATTCCGTCAGTTTCGAAATATCTGTGTCTTTTGTGGTTCCAGTCCTGGAAAAGATGGGGAATATGTGAAAGCAGCACAAAACCTGGGTATAGTGCTGGCCAGAAGAAAAATTCATCTAGTCTATGGTGGAGGTAACTGTGGGTTAATGGGTTGTGTGGCTACAGCTGCACATGTAGGAGGATGCCAAGTTCTAGGTATTATTCCTACAGCTCTAACTGCATCCAGCAACATAGGGAAAACAATTGGGGAAGAATATAGAGTAGCTTCCATGCATGAACGCATGGCTAGAATGATGAGCAATGCTGACGCCTTTATTGTCTTACCAGGTGGTTTTGGTACTTTAGAGGAGATTTTCCAAATAGTCTCTTGGACACAACTAAATATGCATCACAAACCAATAGGTTTATTAAATGTTAATCACTTCTTTGATGGTTTGTTATCTTTCCTTGATCATGCTGTGGAACAAAGGTTTATCCCACACTCAGCACGACGAATTCTCATCTTAGCTTCAGATGCTGAGGAGTTGATTGATGCTTTACAAGCATATGTTCATGTACTTGATCCAATCACAGCTCAAATAGAATGGATAACAGACCATAGCAGAAAGCGCAAATTGGACTTGGATCTCAATCTGTAACTGTAGCAAGATGTGGACATTGCTGTACCACTTTTACTTTCTTAGGGTTATCTTATATACCATCTTGCTAGCTACATAACTTAAGAAAGTATTATTACTAAGTCAAAATTCATATTTTGAGAACTTAGCATATAGCTGATATTCCCTTGGAGTTTGTAATATTATCTTTAAATATTGCTTATGATCTTCTGTACTCTTGAAATATTCTAGTATATTATCAATAATTATAATAACAAATTAATCCTGAGATGGCTTCAATACTCTTTTTTTTTTTATCAAGTCCTTGAATGCAACTGGGCATTTGTCAAACTAAATGACATCACCAAGAACTCATAATACCATAACGAGTCCTAAAATTTTTTTTTTAAATGTTGAGCACCTTGTAGCTGGTCAAACATATCATCTATATGAGATAATGAGTATTTATTTCACATTGTCACTTTAATCTATGTATAGTCATAGTGATCCATCTTTTTTTTTCATAGATAGAACTGAAGCACTCCAAGTAATAGTACTAGGGTATATAAATCCCTAATCTAACAAGTGTTTCAACTGATCCTTCAATTCCTTGAGTTCAGTCGGTGCCATTCTATATAGAGGTATAGACACTGGTTGGTTTCAGGAAGTAAATCAATACCAAATTATATTTTACGTTTCGAGGTAATCCTGACAATTCCTCAGGAATTATATCAGAAAATTCTTTAACCACTGGAACGTATACTTTATATCAACATCTCTTACCACTGTCAAATACCATTAGCATCATTTTGTAATATACATCATTTTGTAATAACTTATAGGTTGCTAAAGCAAAGATTAGATTACTGGATACTTCACTATAATCTCTTTGTATCAAGAAAGAAAATTCCCCAAGAATATTGAATTTAATCACCCTATAGTGACATTTCAAAATGACATGACATAATGCCAACAAATTCATTCTCAATATCACATCACAGTCTGCCGTATCTAGACAACCGGGTACAATGGATGTCACATTCAGAAACCATCATATTTGGTATCTGTCTCAATTCCTTAAATTCTTTAAGACATAAATTTCTTTCACTTTCAAGCTATAATTGATCCATAGATACTTATTAAAATGTCACAATATTCAATCTATCTTATACTATAAACTTTAACAACTTCGAATAGAAAGGAATTTGAAATCCTATAAAATCCCTCAACAGCACCTGAAGTATAAATATGTCCGGCTCACATCGATACTAAAGGTCCTACTAAAGAATCCTTTGCTCTGATTGTCACAGGGAAACCTAATCCTCTGATACCAACTTGTCACGACCCTAATTTTAGGGCACGTGAAATCCATATACCATACACATATATTTTTCATAAATGTACATAATGTCATTCTTTATCATATAAACCAATACATATAAGTTCCCATACACATATACAATATACAGTTTACGTCTATAAACACCAGAGTAACAGTAGAAGCAAGGATCCTGCCTGTGACGTTCAGAGCAACTCTAGAGTACAAATATTTTGCAATTATAAAACATTGAGAGCCTAGAAACAATGTAGGCTCACCACTGGAGTACAACCTCTAGTCGATCACTTGGTTGCTGGACCAAACTCTGTGTCTTTATCTGAAAAATAGATCAACATCGTGTAGTGAGTTTTACAACTCAGTGAGCAGATAACACCCCCTATAACCTCTTAGGTCAACATATGGATGTACTTTTCATTTCAAAGTTTCTCATATTGAAAAGTTACATTCAGGAGTACATTCATATGGGACCCGCATTTCAAAACATCTCAGTTCAAATCACATACAAATATCTGTAACCACATATGATACAAATTGATCTTAAATCGAATTTGTTATGCAATAAAAATCAATTCTTTTATATAATACTCAAGTATGTCACAGCTTTCAATAAACTCAATAGATAAATATGGAATGTGAGTTCATCACCCTTCTGCCTCCTCACATTACCATAGTCACAATAACAATAGGTAATCAGGGAATGTGAGTTCATCACCCTACTGCCTCCTCACATTACCACTGAGTACAACTTCAATAGATCAACAGGGAATGTGAGTTCATCACCCTTCTGCCTCCTCACATTACCACTGTCATCATCACAATAGGTAATTAGGGAATGTGAGTTCATCACCCTACTGCCTCCTCACATTACCACTAATACCACCTTCACAATATAGTCTCAAGCCATATAATCCCGTCATTTCTCATCAATACATATATATATTTATATGAATATATAAACATGTAAAAAAAGTGCATATCCATCATATGCAATGAATTATTATCAAACAATTCGCCATACAATCATATTCGGCAATTTACCACTTTACATATCATTCAAAACAAAGCTTTCAGTCTCAGTACAAAATCTTTTATTATAAATTTTCCAATCAAAGAAATCATATAATCATGCCTATATTCGAGGCAAATATATCACTGTAAAATTAATGCCACATGCATATCATATTTTCTTTGCCATGTAATGCGAAATGCATTTAGAATTATCGTATTCAAAGCATTTCAAAATCTATTTCAAAACTCATACTCTTCTTGAACTAGATATCATTTCTCAATCATTTCAAATATTTCAAACCATTTCAGAAACATATGAACATATAAATAACATGTAATCATACTCATTTATCAATGAAAAGTTCAAGAAGAGTAAAAGTAAGCTATAGGAAGAATTATCTACTCACAAGTAAGGGCTCCAGATTGGACAGCCCTAAAATCCTCGTTTCTAGTCTGAATTTGATCAAATAAGCTTCAAAAACGTGTCCGGAGGGTCCAAAAATCTTAAATGAGCTCGGGTACTGTTCACCGCCGGAAATACTATTCACCGTCACTATTCATCGCCGGAATTACTATTCATCCGCCACTATTCATGCCAAAAATTACTATTCACTGCTACATAAAAAGTTACCAAATGACCGAAAAAATTATATATTCTAATGTTTATCAAGCTTCTAAACCCATCTACGGTATCAGATTTTTAATTTGAGGTCTCTAAGTAATGTTTTTCAGAACTTACCTTTTACCGAGATTTTCTACTTCAGATCTACGGCGATTCAACGGTTGATTTGAAAAACTGATCGGTCAAAACTGAAGTACTCTTCGTCGTGAATCCAATAACACTTTTAGTTTTGGTATTGGAAGTCCCTAAACACTCCAAATCAAAAGATAAATTTTGATATCACTATTCACTCACTATTCATTACTATGCATCTTTCCGTTTTTTTTTTCTCTTTTTGAAACTTCGTTTCCCCGGTTTCAATTTAACATACGGCATCTTTTTTTTTTTTAAATATTATAATAATTATTAAATAATTAAGAATAAGATTTTCTTTTATAAAAATTCATATAAATTCCATTTTTCATCATAAAATATCCCAAAAATTTCTAAAAATTTCCTTTCTTCTAAACCTTTAGTTAAACTCTTAAATCATGATTTTTCTTGATAAAAATCATATTAAAACAAATTTCAAAACAAATATCTTTATTCATATTAAAAGAAAGAATATTTCTAAAAATACCATAAAAATTCAATAGAGGCCGATATAATTATTTTAAGCAACACAATACTTCTTTTACTTAAAAGTCCACTTACTTTTAACAAATCATAATTATTTCTACATAAATAATAATATTTTTGCTAATAGCGCGCCAAAATATAAATTCTCATATTTCTTTTGTAATTCTTTAATCTATGTAATAAATATACATATTTTCACTGGTTCTTATCTCTATTGTCAAAATTCTTTTTTTTTTATTCTACATTCCCTTTAATTGGAATTTTTCGTTAAATTTTACGGTTATTACAAGCACGATCACATGGCAATCCGTGTGGTGCACCAGTAGAGGACGCCCTACCAACGGTTATGATCATATTATGAAAAAAGAAAGAGAAAGTGGGCCATATCGAACGGAGCGAGAAAAGCCCGTACCGGAGAGTAGAAAATACTCACCCTAATCGGGGTAGCTTGATATGAGAATAAATTGATAATCATCATATGATATTATGAAAATAGTTAATCTTGTCATACATGTCATTATTGTACGATTCTCATGTGCATAGATATAGTGCATTCATGTGACTAAAGATATTTGCTGTAGTTTATACAGCTAAATATGACGTGAAGAGCTATGTTGATGATGATTTATTGTTGAACTTACTGGGATTTAATTCTCACTATATTTCCATGTCATATTCAGAAGAATAATTATGCAGATTTTCTCTATGGCACTGGCTTTTAGCGTATGTTGGATCGAGTTACTCTATGTTGAGTTGATTCCAGTAATATATATGGTGTCTATGGTTAAGTTGACTAAGATCCCGATGAAGGTACAACCACCCGCACCTGTATCTCCGAAATTGGTCAACAGGGATGAATAAGATGTAATTATATATGTGTTAGACTTTTGTACGAATGTTATTGATTAATGATATGTATGTAAACTCTATATTGTATAAATTAAATAAATGTTATTTTGAGTTAAGTTGTAACGATGTAATAACTTCATGGTTTTTTTTAAAAAAAATTGTTACTTAAATGGAGTTGTTACAAGTAGAGTTGCTAAGGATTATGATTGCTCAATCTTGTACCATATGGGAAATGCCAATATAGTTGTAGGTGCTTCGAGTAAAAACAAAGTATATGGGTAGTTTATCACACCTGATGGTTGTGCATAATTAAGTAGCTAAAGAATCGTAAAAGTGTACAGCTGATGGAATCAGGTTCGAGGTATCAACTGCTAAGGTATTATTAACCCACATTTAGGGGAAGTTAACTTTGATTAAGAATGTCAAGGAAGTACAAGTATTTGACTTGAAAGTGTGTGCTAAGAAGAGTAAGTGTGGTTAATATGAAACTATTGAGTTTAAGGTAGATGGAGAAATTGTAGAGTCCCAATCAGTTGGTTTAATGTGGGTGAACACTAACTCTTGAGACCACAATTAGTACAAGAATCTATGGAGAAAATGCATGTTATTCGAGATAGATTAGGAATGGCTCAGAGTAGATAAAAAGTCTTATACTTATGATTGTAGAAGGAAATTAAAGCTCGAAGTCAAAGACCATGTGTTTTTAAAAGTGTCACTGTTTAAGGGTGCTATAAGAATCGACAAGAAAGAAAAATTGAGTTCAAGGTTCATAAAATCCTTTTAAATCTTAAATAAGGTAGGACCAATAGCATACAAGTAAGCGTTATTGACAAACATAGATAGGTGCATCCACTATGACGAGAGAAAATACTAAGGTGGCAATTTTTGTCATCATTGAAAGTCAAAAAGTTGTTACTTTAGATTTTCAATGACAACTTTTTGTTGTCACTGAGTCATCTTTGTTACCTTAATTATTATAGCTTAATGTGAAAGCATTTTGATATTGTCACAAAAAAGAATTTACGATGACAACATTTTGTCATCACCAAAAATAAAAAAGTCATCATTTAAAATTTAAAATTTTGATAATAATAAGCGTCATTGAAAGTATAAAAGTCAACACTAAAGATCTCCTTTTCAGTGATGACATTTGTTGTCATTGAAAGTGTTATAAGTGACGATAAAAAAATTGCCACTGAATGCTAAAACAATTTTTTAAATTTAAATTTCTTCACAAATGAAAATTTTTTCTACGCAATGAAACCAAAATACAAAATTTTCATTCATAAAATTATGCAAATTCTTCCATAATGTCTAATTCTTATATAAAAGTCAAATTACAAACACAACCAAAATGCAAAATCTCTGTGTTTGGTTAACACGAGCAAAACCAAACTTAATCTTGCTTCATCATAGCAACATTGAATAATATTTAATGAATGAAGCATTAATTTTACTTCATAGTGAAATGTTGGTGCTCATCCAAGTATCACTCAGCAATAGCAATGTGTAGTGTAACCCTTATTTGAAGAATATCCTCATCAACAAAGAATAAATGATAGTGAATTGATCTTACTTTCTCATTTTTTATTCCAATGTTAAACATCACCCTAGGAATCACTTCTTGATATAATGCAAGTCTTCTCCTACCATCACTTTCTTGGCCTCCTTCATATTTTAAGGACTAAGCACAAGTTGGCCAATCCTCTTCACATGAAGGTGTAAGTTATTGTCATTCATAATAATAGGATATGGAGTGCAATATTCTTCTCTCACGTCAATATATGCAATACATATGTGCACACCTGTTTGTCCTTCAATAACCTGCAAGTACACCTCATTAGCCAATTTACATAAAGCTAAATTAAATTTATGAAACAAAATCATTTGGATCACTGTTTCCCTTTATACAACAAAAAATACAGTGAAAACACACACAAAAAGTTAGGTATATGCATTCAACTTAGTTAATCTTCACAAGTTGAGAAAAAAAGTTGGGGATAGTGGACAATGGAAAATGTAATCTCTTAGCACAAAGGCCAATGACTTCACCCTAGTTCCAAAACATTGGAACATTTAAACAAGCTTTATGCAAAATGATTGACTCCACCTTAGGAGTGACTTTAGATTATTTTTTAGGTTTTTAAAAATCTTCTCGTTAAAGCTAATGCTGTCTAAAAAGGTTATTGTGCATACCTCCTTTATTTGTTGTATGAAATGGTACATGCCTTCGATCGTTTGACTCCTTAGAGTGCCCCCAAATCAGACATAGGATGGAATTACATTTATATGGAAATTTTACAAGCTAGTTTTCTTTATGAACTTCATTTTCACATAGCTCAAAAGAATAGCTGAAAGCTTTTAAAAATGAAAAAGCATAACCAAGAGCTCATAGAGGTACCAATTTTTATAATGAGAAATAAATGAAAGAAATTTTGTAGGACTTCTAATATGAAACAATTGGGTGCCAAAGCAAAGAGCTTGAGAAGTAAAGTGGAACATTCAAATAAACTCACCAAATTGGACTTAAACAGAGTTTCAACAAGTTTTTTGTTCATTTACATTGCAACTCACTACTTTGGATAAACCGTTTATAAAAAATACAGCATGATGGAAGCTAGAATATCACAAGAACAAATTAAGAGTGGATTATACTTGACTCTAAGGGGGATCAATTTTTCTTGAGACAAGTTGTTACAGTGCTGATATCACAAATGATGCAGCCAACATTAGATCCACATAATTGTGGGGTAACATAGCATGCTCGCCTATTCCTTTTATTTTTGTTACAAAAATGCACCCAACAGCTGAGAAATGCCCAGAAATAGTCCATATGGCTCCTATTGGTGTTTTATAATAAATATGTAAGGCAAAAATTGTAGTAGTTAAATTGCGATTCAAATCGTAAATCAGATGGCTTATTTTTGAATCGTGAGTCACGAATCGTATCAAATCGTAAAATTCATGAACACATTCAAAAATAGCTTACAAAATATAATATAAAATATAAATAAGTAGAAAATAAATACTTAAAATAAGATATTTATCTTAATAATTTTAAACATAATTAATTATAACGCCTAGTTTGTTAGACAGAAATGAGCTGATGGAATGGGTATGGTTCTCATGTTTGGTTGATAGAAGGCCAAAACCCACAGAATCCAGATTGCTTTATGCAAGGGAATGTGTGTTGACTCTTAAAAATGATGGAAACAGACAGAAGGGAGTGGAATGTGATTTACAAATATTGAAATGCCCTTCTTTTCCTGCCCAACACCTCTATCTTTGTTTCATCTCTCCCTCTCTCAGCCTCTTGTCCAGTGCTACTATCTTCGTTTTGTCTCTCTCTCTCTCTCTCTCGTTAGCAGCAAGGTCCTTCCTCTGCATTTTCCTCTACACACACACAGGTTGGTCTTGGTTAGAGAGAGAGTATACTCGGGTTTGTCTTTAGGTTCAGAAGCTAGGCTTCCCTCAGAATCTGACAAGAGAAACAAAAACTTCAGAACTAGAAGGATCGTGAACCCAAATTGGTGCCCAGTTGACAAAAACCAATTTGGCACTGTACAAACATACAATCACAGAGTAAGAGAGATAAAGATAATATGTAACCCTCAACTTTTTTCTTCTCCTCTTCTTATTCATGCTACTGTCCTAGTTCTTCCCCTTCACCTATTTCCTCCTGCTCGATCTGCTCATCTTCCTCCTCTCATTGTTCCTCTCCTCCTACTCTTGGTCGCACTGAGATTGCTTGGCATGGCGCTGGTGGTAGAGTTGTGAAGCCTTTCCATCGGCCAGAGACTCTGGCAAGGACTGTAACATCCCTAATTTCGTTTCTTTTATTGATAAAGGTACATAAAAAATTTAATTAAGAAAATAAAATTTATTAGACAATATTTTAGATATCTAAGAAAATATAGTCCTTAGAAATTCTTCACCTTATGTATATGCATAGAAAATGTTTCTAACATTAAGAGAACAAATAAAGAAGGAAAACCTAATAGGAAAGAAATTAGAAATAACATACTAAAGAGATGCAAAATTCTTGGATAAGGAAGATAAATTTTTAGAAACAAGTAAAGGTTTTAAAATTTCAAGAACATTGAATTAGGGTAATTTTTCCTAATTCAAGAGCTTGAGTTACTAAGTTTAAAATCTTTACTCATACATTAGGCTTTTACCTATGGACACTTCATATAGAGTTTTTCCACTTCACATAAGTTTCTAGCAAGCCATTGGATAACCTAAGTAAGAAATAAAACATAGACTTGGACTAGGATATAGTAATTGGACCAATAGCACAAAAATTATGAAAATGTGACCAAGCCCTCCAAGAAAGGTAGAATTTTATCCAAAGCAAAGAAAATGGGTAGGAATAAGCCCATAATGGGTAAAAATAAGCCCAAATCCAAGAGGAAAAATAAAATAAAATAAAATAAAATAAATGATGATATAATAATAATAATAATAAAGATTAGGTTACATGGCATTAAGACAAAAATTTAGCAAGTGGTGTGATTCTACATTCATCATTTAGGTAAGATGCATGATAATACAAGACTTTAGGACAAAAACATCTATATTCTACACTCATAATTTTAGCAAGTGGTATGATAATACATGGCATTAGGACAAAACTTTCCTATCCCACACAAATAATATCAACCAAATAATGGAGATTCAAGGGCTAGAAATTTGCCACCTAAAAAGGCAAACCTATCATACTTGTTTAAGACAAAAGAAAATGGAAATGAATCCCTAAATCAAAGGGACCTTGTCCCTTATCTTAAGAACATATCATCATAATTTTTAAAATACAAATCTCCTTTTCCTATGCATATCTTGACTAAGGAAGAGGAAGACAAGAACATAAGTTGTTTGTTTTCCAAAAATTCAACAAAGTGTATCTTAATTGTGATAAGGTAGACCCATGATCATGAAAGGTGAATTATTTGGTGGTCTATATAAGAAAACCCACCCTTACAACATTATAATTTCGTAAGTGAGGGAGAGGAAAAAATAGAAGCAAGGTAAAGTGAGGAAAGGAGAGGAAGAAAGGAAGAAAGAGGAAGGAGAAGTCTAGGGGACTAAGTGCTCCAGGTAAGTTTAACAATATTTCTTTTTGAAGAAAACTTTTGAAACTTATAATATTTATATGAGATTTTGATCTTAGAACTTTTATGATTGTTCATGATGTTGCTATATCATGTTACATATTGATCTTGCATGTGATGTATGTTTGAATACTTAGGTTGGTGTAGATAGTTCTGCATGGGTATGGCTATGGGTGGCAGAATTTTAAGTTTCGGTGTTTTAATTTCTGGAAACAATATATAAGGGATTAAAATAAATAGTTAACATAAGAATTATAGCTATGTGTGTCATGGATTTTTAGCCACTGGAATCATTCAATTTGGAGTCCATAAGTGGTAGATATGGTCCGATTAGTAAGTAAAGATCAGAAAATGGTTCATCAGGGAAGAATATGTTAGGATAGCTTCTTTGTTTTAATTTTTGGGAATTATCTGTAGGGAATTAAAATAAAAGGTTAACATAAGAATTAAAGATATATGTGTCGCGGATTTGTAGCCACTAGAATCATTCAATTTGGAGTCCATATGAGGTAGATATGGTCCGATTAGTAGTCAAAGGTCAGAAAATGGTTCATCAGGGAAGAATATGTTAGGATAGCTTCTGCATTTTAATTTCTGAAAATTATCTGTATGGAATTAAAATACATGATTAACATAAGAATTATAGCTATGTGTGTCATGGATTTTAAGCCACTAGAATCATTCAATTTGGAGTCCATATGAGGAATATATGAGCTGATTAGTAGTCAAAGGTCAGAAAATGGTTCATCAGGAAAGAATATGTTAGGACAACTTCTGTATTTTAATTTCTGAGAATTATCTATATGGAATTAAAATAAATGGTTAACATAAGAATTATAGCTATGTGTGTCATGGATTTTAAGCCACTGCAATCATTCAATTTGGAGTCCATATAAGGAATATATGAGCTGATTAGTAGTCAAAGGTCAGAAAATGGTTCATCAGGGAAGAATATGTTAGGACAGTTTCTGTATTTTAATTTCTGGGAATTATCTGTATGGAATTAAAATAAATGGTTAACATAAGAATTATAGCTATGTGTATCATGGATTTTAAGCCACTGGAATCATTCAATTTGGAGTCCATATGAGGAAGATATGAGCTGATTGGTAGTCAAAGGTCACAAAATGGTTCATCAGGGAAGATTATGTTAGAACAGCTTATGTATTTTAATTTCTGAGAATTATCTATATAGAATTAAATTAAATGGTTAACATAAGAATTATAGCTATATATGTCATGGATTTTTAGCCACTATAATCATTCAATTTGGAGTCCATATGAGGAAGATATGAGCTGATTAGTAGTCAAAGGTCACAAAATGGTTCATTAGGGAAGATTATGTTAGGACAGCTTATGTATTTTAATTTCTGGGAATTATCTGTATGGAATTAAAATAAATGGTTAACATAAGAATTATAGCTATGTGTGTCATGGATTTTAAACGATTGGAATCATTCAATTTGGAGTCCATATGAGGAAGATATGAGCTGATTAGTAGTCAAAGGTCACAAAATGGTTCATCAGGGAAGATTATGTTAGGACAACTTATGTATTTTAATTTCTAAGAATTATCTATATGGAATTAAATTAAATGGTTAACATAAGAATTATATCTATGTGTGTCGTGGATTTTTAGCCACTGTAATCATTCAATTTGGAGTCCATATGAGGAAGATATGAGCTGATTAGTAGTCAAAGGTCACAAAATGGTTCATCAGGGAAGATTATGTTAGGACAGCTTATGTATTTTAATTTTTGAGAATTATATGTACCGAATTAAATTAAATGGTTAACATAAGAATTATAGCTATGTGTATCATGAATTTTTAACCACTGGAATCATTCAATTTGGAGTCCATATGAGGAAGATATGAGCTGATCAGTAGTCAAAGGTCACAAAATGGTTCATGAGAGAAGATTATGTTAGGACAGCTTATGTATTTTAATTTTTGGGAACTATCTGTATGGAATTAAATTAAATGGTTAACATAATAATTATATCTATGTGTGTCATGGATTTTTAGCCACTTGAATCATTCAATTTGGAGTCCATATGAGGAAGATATGAGCTTATTAGTAGTCAAAGGTCAGAAAATGGTTCATCAGGGAAGAATATGTTAGGACAGCTTCTGTATTTTAATTTTTAGAAATTATCTGTATAGTATTAAAATAAATAGTTAACATAAGAATTATAGATATTTGTTTCTCGGATTTTTGGCCACTAGAATCACTCAAGTTGGAGTCCATATGAGGTAGATATGGTCCGATTAGTAGGTAGAAGTCAGAATCTATCCGAGAAGAAATAACCTATACATTTAGGGAGTAATATCACCTTGATTTCTTAATATTTCACTATAATGTTCAACATAATAGTTTTAGATAATTGTTTTATCTTGGAATGGACATCAAGATCATCTACATCAGAGTTAAATTGAGGGATGTATGCTCTGATTAGTACGAGAAGGTTAGATAGGATGAAAATCTGCATCAAGAAAATAAAGAAATAAAATTAGTATTTAAAAAAGAAGAAGATGAATCTTAATAAATGACTAGTATAGCCATAGCCATTGCCATTGTATGAACTTCTTTCCATCTTAAGTGTGAAATTCTGACATGAAAATATTTTATAAAGTGATATTTGAAATGGTTATGTTCATGGCATGATTACCAATGATTTATGGTAATAATTATATTTTGATGAACATACTTGTTATTGAAAGCATATTTTTTGCTATCGTTGTGAAAAAAAAAGAAATGATCACGGTCACATGGCAATCCGTGTGGTGCACCAATAGGAGACGCCCTACCAACGGTTATGATTATGATTATGAGAAAAGAAAGAGAAAGTGTACCTTGTCGGACGGAGCGAGAAAAGCCCGTATCGGAGAGTAGAGGATACTCACCCTAACCAGGGTAGCTTGAAATGAGAATAAGTTGATGGCCATCATATGATATTTTGAAAATAGTTAATCCTGTCATACATATCATTACAGTATGATTATTATGTGCATAGATATAATGCATTATGTGACCAAAGATATTTTCTGTAGTTTATACAGCTGAACATGATGTGATGAGCTATATTGATGATGATTTATTGTTGAACTTACTGGGATTTAATTCTCACTATATTTTCATATCATGTTTAGAAAATTAGTTATGCAGATTTTTCTATAGCTCTGGCTTTTAGTGCACGTTGGATCGAGTACTTTATGTTGGGCAGATCCCAGAAGCAAATAAAATGTTTGTGGTCAAGTTGGCTTAGATCCCGGTGAAGGTGCAACCACCCGCACCTGTATCTCCGGAATTGGTCAACCAGAATAAATAAGATGTAGATTTTATGTGTTTGATATGTTGTACGTATGTTTTGATTAATGACATATATGTGAACTCCGTATTGTATAAATTAAATAAATGTTATATTGAGTTAAGTTGTAACGAGGTAATAACTTCATAGTATTTAAAAAAAAAATTGATACTTAAATGGAGTTGTTACAAGGACCGCTTCTAGGTAGGCATTGGTGGTTGAGAAAGAGGGATTAGTGAATGCTCAATCACTATTCTATCTGCTTGTGCAGCTGAGGGAACATAGAGTGAGAAAGTGAGAGCACCACGATGATGATGAAAAAGAAGAAAGAAGGAAAAATCAGATGGGAGATTTTGGTTGGTTATTTTTTCTCTTATGTGATTATTTTACTCTGTATTATATTTAACATGTAGAAGTGATTTAACACCAGACCAAGCCTTGTATAAGAATTTTATTTAAATTTATTTATTTATTAAAAAAATTAAGAGACAATAATAAAATAATTAGAAATTCATTTTTTTTAAAAAAATAATATTTAAATTTATGTATATATTAGAATAATAATATTAAAATTTTGTTGATACCATATTTTTATTTTGTTTATTATTGATAAATAAAATAAAATAAATAATGTTTAAACTATTTTTTAATATTATTAATATTTTAATAAAAAAATTATATTACTAATTATTATTTTTATTTATATCATTTTTAAATAAATGTTTAAGTTAAAATAATATTATTTTAATAGTTTTATACTTTAAGGATATTTTTATTTTTTTATCAGTTTTCTATTTCATTCCTACATTATTTAAGACATACCAAACGTGAGAAAGTAATGAAAATTCTATTTTTTTCCATGTCGTACCAAACGTAATTTTAATATCAACATTCTATTCTATTCTGTTCCATTCCTAATTTGCATTCCCATTCCTTTCTTTGCCAATAACCAAATGAGGCCTAAGTTTTAAAAAGACATAATTAACTCAAAAATCATAGACTCCTAGACCTAAAAAGTCAAAATAAACTAGTGAGCGCTAATAATCTTCCTCATTCTTCAAGATTGATGTCACTATCACTATCGCTATCATCATTTTCATTTAACATAACTAACTCTTCATTCTCTTCCTCTTTATTATCATTAACACCATTATCTCCATTTTCTTCAACTTTATCTTGTGTCTCAATCGCTTTTCCTTTTCCTTTCTTGTTTGTATTAGTAATAGTATTAAGATTTCTTTGACCTAAACATAGATATGTAAGTGAGAAAGTATAATTAAGAATATAGAGGTGTAAGAAATAAGAATGGATTAATTAAGAAAATTTGGACTTTGAAATACCTCTTTTTCTCTTTTTATTTGGAGCTTCTTTATCAATGTCAAAACATTTTTGAACATCCATACAAGAGTTATATCCCCCAGGAGAGGATCTTCATTTTAGTAATACATTCATCATTAGATTCCACATCCGATAAGCAAATAGGGTCATATGTATCTCCTTTCTCCACTCTATGATTTTGTCTTATTTCAAGTTGAAGATTATATTTGACAAATACAAGAGCATTCAACCTTTGTTGCTCCAACCAATTTCTTCTCTTAGAATGCACATGATCAAAGACACTTCATTTTCTTTCACATCCCGTAACATTGCAATTGAAGTTTAAAATTTGAATGGCAAATAAATGTAGTTCTTTGCACTCATCTCCATAACTATCCCATCATAAAGTTATAAACAAGATATATATAATATTAAAGTTAATATTAAAAGGTTACTTAAAGTTAAAACTATAAGTGAATTAATTTACCAGGTTGTTTTCTATCTCTAGTTACAATTGCCAAGGTATATCCAAATAGTCCCTCAACTTTCTTGAACTTCTCAAACTGTGCATCAATTTTGATTCTTATTTTTATATTTGGACACATCTTGTCTAATGTCTTGACCACCCATTTTTACTTCATAATCATGGTTGAAATTTGGATCATAATGGAACCTGTAAAATTAATAAAGTAAAATTTAAATATAAATACAATAATTATAATTATTTAGCAATACAACTATTATAAAAATTATATGAAAAAAAACTTACTTAGGATTAATATAATATCATGCTGTATGAAGAGGTTTATGGAATTGATAATCCCAATACTTGTCGATAAGCTTCCATATCTTCTTGTATATTGTAATAACCGTAAAATTTAACGAAAAAGAATTCCAATTAAAGAAAATTTAAAATAAAAGAGAGAATTTTGAAAATAGAGATAAGAACCGTAGAAATATGTATATTTATTATAAGGATTAAAGAATTACTAAAGGAATATGAGAATTTATATTTTGGCGCGTAATCTCAATTTTTAAATGATAGTATTTGGCTATAAGTAAATATATTTTTATTTGCTTATAAATGATTATGTTTTACTAAAAGTAGAAGACTTTTAAGCAAAATAATTATCGTTTTGCTTAAAATAATTATACCGGCAACTAATGAATTTTTGTCATATTTTTAGGAATATTCTTCCTTTTATTATATATAAAGATATTTATTTTGTAATTTGTTTTATTGAGATTTTTATCAAGAAAAATCATGATTTAAGAGTTCAACTAAAGGTAATTGAGAATGTAAATTTTTAGAAATTTTTGGGATATTTTTAGATGCAAAACGGAATTTATAAAAAGAAAATATTATTATTAAATAATAAATAATTATTATTATTAAAAAGAAGAAAAAAAAGAAAAAAAAAAGAAGAATATAAGAAAGGAAGAAGGAGAACCCGGTTGCAAATCGAAAAAAAGGGGGAGAAGGTGAATAGTGCATAGTGTGGAATAGTAACATTCGACTTTATCTCTCGATCTGGAGTGTTTATAGGCTTCCGATCTAAAAACTGAGGGTATTTTTAGATTCAGGACGAAGAATACTTCAGTTCTGACCAATCAGTTTTTCAAATCCACCGTTGAATCACCGTAGATCTGAAGTAGAAAATCTCGGTAAAAGGTAACTTCTGAAACTCTTACTTAGAGATCTCAAATTAGAAATCTGACACCGTAGATGGGTTCAGAACCTTGATAAACATTAGGATATGAATTCGTTTCAGCGATTTGGTAACTTTTTATGTGATGGAAGAATAGTGATTTCTGGCATGAATAGTGGTGGATGAATAGTATTTTTGCGGTGAACAGTAACCAAGCTTCCGGAGTCATTTTCAAGGTCTTTGGACCCTCCGGACACTTTTTTTAAGCTTATTTGGTCAAATTCAGCCTAGAAAAGAGCATTTTAAGGCTGTCCATTTCGGAGCCCTTACCTTGTGAGTAGATAATTCTTCCTATGACTTGCCTATACTCTTCTTGATACTTGAATATGTATATGATTATATTTATGAGATATACACACTGTGATATGTTTCTGAAATGAATTAAAACGATATGATATGCTTACATTTTGAAATACAGTTCAAGAAGAGTATAGTTTTGAAAATGGATTTATGAACTCATGGTGTATATGATTTCACATGTATTTCTCATTAAATGATAAAGTGAATATTTATACACGTGACATTGATTTATAAAGATATATGATTGCATAGAGAAATGGCATATATATGTGATAAACCCTGAATGGATACTTTATAACAGATGAATTTTGAAATACATTGAACATGTGATTTTTACATGTATTTCGCATTATATGGCAAATGAAATATGTTATGCACATGACATTGATTTATACAGTAAAATGTTTGCCTCAGATATGGGCATGTATACATAATTTCCCTGATTGGGAATATTTGATAGATGAATATATTGAGACTCAAAGTTTGTATTATATTGAGAATTTTATACTGAATTATATGACATATGTGCATATGGTATTTTCTGTGGAAGAATCCTATTGGAAACACTGTCTGCTAACAGCAGGTGATGTTAGCCTTGGTGCGCACCTTGATTGCCTCAGCTAGCAGGGGAGGTGATGCTAGCCTCGTGTGAGGGCCAACACACGGGAGATTATATGTGAAGGAGAGCGGAATGCCTCCTATATATGGGCGAGATGCCAGTTATATGATGGCGAGATGCCAGTTATATAAGATGTTATTTGCCTTCCCTTGCTGTGTGCTTGGGAAAGACCCATGCAGAGTCCTTTCGCGTGTCCTCTTAAATGGTAGTAGGGCAAACCTCAGCGGGATGCTGAGTTTAGGCAAATCCTATACCACCAAAGTACGGAAGGGGTCAAACTCTGGTATGGTGGTTCTGATATGGGATCCTCCAAATATTTTATGAGAAATGTTTTGATGCATAGCATAATTTGATTAATGATTTTACAGTATTGAATATGATTTTGAACTTGATATGAGCATTGTTTATATAGTACCGCATACGGTTTGAAAGACCTGATTATGATTTTTGGAACAGAGAATATTTGAAAATGCGGGTCCCATGTGGATGTACTTCTGAAATGTAATTTTTGATAACATAAATTTTATTATATAAGTACATCCATATGTTGACCTAAGAGGTCATAGGAGGTATTATCTGCTCATTGAGTTGTAAAACTCACTACACGATGTAGATCTATTTTTCAGATAAAGACATAGAGTTTGGTCCAACAGCCACATGATCGACTAGGGGTCGTACTCTAGTGGTGAACCTACATTGTTTCTAGGCTCTCAATGTTTTATATTTGTAAAATATTTGTACTCTAGAGTTGCTCTGAACGCTACAGGCAGGATCCTTGCTTTTGTTGTTATTCTGATGATTATGGACTTAATTTGTATATGGAATATGTATGGAAGAATCTATATGTATCTGTTTCCATGATAAATGATTGGAATATTCATGTTTATGGAAAATATATGTTCATGATATACGTGTTTCACGTGCCCTAAAATTAGGGACGTGACATATATACTTTCTACATTATCAAATTTTTTTACTATTTGTTCTTTTGCTCTATCTATAGCCTTATATATTTAACCCATGGCTAGCTTTGAATCTCCATCCATAAGTCTCAACACTTTCACAAGAGGACTCACACAATTCAAGCAATATTTTATAGATTTCTAAAATCTTTGATCACTTAAAACAATATTTTCTACGACTTTATCTTCACTTTTAGGGGCATAAGAACTTGTAACCCATTCTTCTAATGCAAACATAGATCTAAGAGTCATCTTTTAGTCTAAAATAGATTTTAATGTTAGGTAGAAGTTTGCAAATATTGTAATTGTTGGTCTTGCTAACTCTTTATCTTTAGAGTAACTCCTATACAAATTAGGCAACTATGTATGCCTATAAATAAAAGTTGTAATTTTTTTTACCTTTCCAATTGTGTTATAGAAAATTAGAATAGAACCAATGTCTTCAAGAAGCAAATCAAAACAATGGGTTGAACAAAAAGACCCAAATAGTTGCTTTCTTTTTTCCATCAACTTACTTCCAAGAGATACAAGAGTTAAAGCACTATCAGTCGCTACTTGAACCAAATTCTCTTCTCCAATTTCATCCACCATATCATCAAGTAATTTAAACATTTTTTCAGCATTTTTAATAAAACTACTAGTATAAACAGATTTAATAAACACAGTCCCTTTTGGACTATTGACAAGAAAATTAGTAAGTGATCTACTTTTTTCATCAGCCCACTCATTTGACATCAATGTGCAACTAATCGTTTTCCATTCACTCTTATATTTTTCTAAATTTTGATGCACAAGATCAATCATTTTTTTCAAATATGAAACTCTAACTTCATGATAAGTTGGTGGCTTTAAGCCTTTACTTTATTTGCTTACAGATTTCAACATATTGATAAACAAGAAATTCTTCACCAGAGTAAATGGTAATGCATTACCATATATACATCTACATATATCTTTGACAATTAATTTTCTATCTTTATCATCTTATTTAAAGTTTGTTGTCTCACCATGGTAGATATGCCTCCCTTCTTTTTCTTTTATAACAAAAGCATTCATGATTTGTTTTCTTTGAATATTTTCCTCTTGATTTTTTCTCTCTTCAAATTACTCAATTACCTCTTCATCTTTTTTTTAATATCATTTATATTTTTTGTAAATAAATTTTTTACATTTTTAAGAACTTGTTTGCATGGAGAAACTTCTCTGTGTGTTACTGCCAAATAATGCTTCAACCTATATGCACCCCTACATTGTTTTTGGGCAATAATTATACTTGATATGTAATCTATTTTTTAAGGATGTACAATAATTTCAAGCAATATATTTTTTAACTTTATTTTTAGGAGGCATGATAACAACACTGTTAAAATAAATTTAAATGTAAAATTTGAAGTTTTTTTAGCAATTTTTAAAACTAAAAGGTATGAGAGTTGAAACTTGAGAGTTGAAAAAAACTCATATTTGCTAATCAAAAGAAGGAGAAAATTGACAGTAAAGAAACTCCTTAATGCCTTGTTAAACTCACCTTTGAAATAGGAATAAATTTAAAATTGTGGAGAGAAAATAGTACTTTTCGAGTTAAATAAATTTAAAATTGTGAAGAAAAAATGATTATTCAAATAATATTTATTTGTATTTGAATGGAATTAAAATTACTTGTAGAAAAAGTTGTTTTGTAATTTTAAAAAAATATTATTTAAATAAATCAAAACCTAATGGTGCACTAACAAGAAATTGTTTATTGCTTTTGTAATTAAAAAAACTATTTAAATAAAAAAAGACTTCCCCTCACAGTGCACTATCAGGAAATTGTTTATTGACTTTCTTGTTTTTGTAATTTTTTTTAAAAAATACTATATAAGTAAAGGCTTCCACTTACTCATGGTTGGCTAATAGGGAAGGAATTGTTTCTTTCTTGAATAAAACACTGTGTTTTGGAGGAAAGGGAGCTAATAATCCAAAATGCAATGTTTTGGCCTTGAGGTTTATAAAAAAATTTGTAGTGACAATGAAGGACGTTATGCAGCAGCTATGGTTGCACGACGTCGAAGCTTTTCCTTACAATTATGCAATTCTAGCTGAAATTACATTGATCTATGCGATACGATTCCGACAATGATTTAGGCGCTTGAACGATTTAACCACCAATTTGTATTAGTGGCCGTATGAATTAAATCAACGTGCACGAGTGTGTCGACTATTCTAGCAAAAATTACTTCCACATCTTAACTGTCAAGCCCCTAATTTTAGAGTACATAGAACATATACTTTACGAACATATATTTTTCATAACATGTATAATACACTCTTTTACATATAGGTATTTCCATGTATACACAATATATAAATCAAATCTATAAACATCAAAGTATAGCAGAAGTAAGGATCATGTCTGTGGCGTTCAGAGCATACTCTAAAGTACATATACAATATAAATCAAAATCTAGGAGTCTTGAAAACAAAGTAGGTTCACTCAGAGATCATGTCGTCTAGTTGGTCAACTATTTGAAGGGGAAGAACCAAACTCTATATCTTTATCTGAAAAACATATAAATATCGTGTAGTGAGTTTGACAACTCAGTAAGCAGATAACATCTCCTATGACCTCTCAAATCAATATATGGATGTACTCATTTATTAAAATTTATCATATCAAAAATTACAGTTCAGAAAGTACATCTATATGGGACTCGCATTTTTAAATATTCTTAATTCAAATCACATTCAAATATCTGTAACCATATATGATACAATATGATCATTAATCAAACATTGATATGCATTAAAAAAATATTTTTTTATAAAAATATTAGGAGGATCCCATATCAGAACCACCATATCAGAGTTCAACCCCTTCCGTACTTTGTTGGTATAGGATTTGTCTATACTTAATATCTCAGCCAAAGTTTGCCCTACCACCACTCAAGAG
This sequence comes from Gleditsia sinensis, assembly GCA_037074535.1. Taxonomy (NCBI): domain Eukaryota; kingdom Viridiplantae; phylum Streptophyta; class Magnoliopsida; order Fabales; family Fabaceae; genus Gleditsia; species Gleditsia sinensis. The sequence goes on from CM073471.1 coordinate 23,762,724, forward strand.
GACACGCAAAGGGACTCTAATATGGGCAATTTTTCAAACACAAAGTAAAGAAAGGCAAATCACATCTCATATAACTAACATCTCGCCCAGATATGGAGCATCATACTCTCCATTACATAACATATCATGTGTGTTGGCCCTCACACGAGGCTAACACCACCCTTACTAGCTGAGGTATCAAGGTACACTAAGGCTAACATCACCTGCTGTTAGCAGACAATATTTCTAATAGGATTCCTCCACAAAATTATCATATGCACATATTTCATATAATTCAAAACAGAGCTTTCAGTATAATATATAATCTTAGTCTCAATACTTTTTATTTGTCATAAATTACCCAATCAGGGTTTATCATATATACATGCCCTTTCTCGAGGCAATTGTATAGATTTATAAATCAATATCACGTGCATAAATATTCATTTCATCATTTAATGAGAAATATATGTGAAATCAGATATACCACGAGTTCAGAAACCCATTTTTCAAAACTATCTTGAACTATAATCAAAGTTGTAAGCAATTCAGATAATTTTAATGTATTTCAGAAATAGATAAAAGTGTAAATATCATATAATCATAGTCAAATACACATTTAAAGATTAAAAGTAGTATAAGGCAAGTCATAGAAAGAATCATCTATTCACAGAGTAAGGGCTCCAGATTGAACAGCCCCAAAATGCACTTTTTCAATTCACATTTGACTAAATAGACCTAAAAAACATGTCCGAAGGGTCCAAAAACTTAAAAAATGACTTTGAGAGCTTGGTAACTGTTCACGGTCAAAAAATATTGTTCATGCAGACGGAATCACTATTCACAGCCAGCAAATACTATTCACTACCGAAAATTACTATTCATGATGAACAAAAAGTTGTCAAATGACCGAAAAATTTCATATTCTAAGATTTATCTAGTTCTTGAATCCATCTATAGTGTCAGATTTTCAATTTGAGGTCTTTAAGTAGAAGTTTCAGAACTTACATTTTTCTAAAATTTTCTACTTCTGATCTGCGGTGATTCTACGGTTTATTTGAAAAATTGTTCAGTCAAAATTGTAGTATTCTCCGTCCTAAATCTAATGGTACCCTTAGTTTGAAGATTGAAAGCCAATAGGCACTTCAAATCTAGAGATAAAATATAGATATTACTATTCATACTATTTATCGAAATTCGACAGACTCTCTCGGTTCCGTCTCCCCCTCCCCATTTTCTCTTTATTTATTTATTTATTTATTATTATTATTTAATAATTAAATATTTAGGATTATTATTTATTTTATTTTATATATATTCATATAAATATCGTTTTTCATCTTAAAACATTTCAAAATTTTTTAATAATTTATATTATTGTAAAACTTTAATTGCACCCTTACATCATGACTTTTCTTAATAAAATTTTAATAAAAAAATTATAAAATAAATATCTTTATATATAATAAAAAATATTTTTAAAAATAAAAAAAATTATTATAGACTAATATAATTATTTTAATTAAAAGTATATTTATTTTTAGTAAAATATGCATAATTATTTTTTTAAAAAAATAATACTTATTTATAATAAAATATTATTTAAAAATAAAAATTATGATATATTTAATTGACATGCTCCTTCCTTAATCATTTGAGAGAAGAAGTCTAATAGTTCCCTTCAATGCCAAAAGAGAAAGGAGAAATTCTTCAGTTAATAGAATGTATGTTTGAGAACCTCCAAGATACAAACAGAAGTGAGCATCTATTTAGTGTGTGTTTGGATTGACTTTTTCCTCAATGTGAACGTGATTTTTGCAGAAGCAACATTTTGTTGCTTCTACAAAAATCACGTTGAAAACGGACTGCTTCTACAAAAATCACGTTAAAAACAAGTTTTGTGGGGGATTCACCGCAAAACCAAACACACCATTAGTTCTTTATAAACCTATCATAAAAGAATAGTTTATCTTATGGACTGACATAAGTTATGTCAAACGCTCGTACAATACCAGAGTCAAACATCATAAACGTATGTCTTGGAATAAAAAATGAGTTATTATATGGTCTAAATTTTTCGTAAAAATAAGAATAAGACATTTTTATGTTCAATAATTTAATTATACTATATTTTTTTCTATTAAAAAAATTATATATAATTATTTTAAAAAAATAAAAGTAAAATATTTTCTTCTCTTTTAATTAATATTTTTATTACACAATTATTTTTTATTATAAAAATATATATGAATTTCTCTTAAAAATTTAAAAAATACTACAACTTAACTTAGACATTTTAAATTTTTTTTATGCAAATGAAAACGACAATAAAAAAAAAATCATTCTTACAAAAAAAAAATTCCTCAATTTTCAACTAAATTTTTAAATCAATAAATTAGTTGTTTAACAATTCAAACTATTTTATAATTATTTTAAGAAAGAATAATTAATATGAGAGGACAGTAAATTAAAAAGAAAATTTGAAAAAGAGCTATTTTATTTTATTTTATTATCTGTTTATCTTTCATAAAATATTTTTGAGATATTTAAATTAAATTGTAGTATATTTTTATTTTTAAAAGAGAGAGAGATATATATATATATATATATATATATATATATATATATATATATAATAAAAATAAGAATAATATGATAAACACATTGATTAAGAAAGAAAAAAAATATTTTATATTTTTAGTTTGAAGAAAAATTTATGTATAATTTTAAAATATAATAAGTGTATCAGTAATCATAAAATATCCAACCAACTCAACAGTGGTTCAGCAATTTAGCGGCACCAAGTCGCAATTTTGCCACTTGACCTTTAATTTTTCTGTTTTCTTTTAGTTCAAGTGCTTGGTAATTCTGAACTTCGAATCCACTCCACCCAACTCCATTCTATCTCCCTTCTTAACTAAATCCGTAAAATAAAAAAAAAAAATAAAAAAACAGACTATCCCACACGGAACCTGTAATAACTGTAAATTTAACGAGAAAGTTCAATTAAAGAAATTTAGAATAAAAGAGATAATTTTGGAAAAAATGGAGATTTTAATTAAGGAAAATGCGGAATTAAAGAGAGGATTTCGAAAATGGAGTTAGGACCCGGTGAAAATAAGTTATTATTTACATGGATTAAAGAATTATAAAAGAAATGTTAAGAATTTACGTTTCGGGGCAAAAATATAATTTCTTAAAAGTTTCGGGGTTAAAATATAAATAAGAAAAATTTGCAAGGACATCCCGCTAAAAGTGAAATTTTGCAGAAAGGTCCCCCGAGATATTTTAAGGGCCTCAATCACTCCGGAAGCAATCATTCGCAGATTTTTCCATCTTTCTTCAGAAAAACTCTCCCCGAAAACCCTCTAACTTCTCTCTAAGATTTCTTTGCCTACGGACCTCGGATTTCGACACCACCACCACCAACGGACTCAGGACGAAGAGTTCTTCGAATCCATCCGATTGGTTTCTGGAGAATTGGCCGGAAATTGGTCGGAAAATTGAGGGGAAAAACGGCCAAAAAGGTAACCCCCGAAACTCCTACTTTTAGTTCTCAAACGCAAAAACTAACACCGTAGATCGATTCAGAAGGCACCGAAACCTTTGGATCTCAAATTTTAGGCCGATCCACCACCGCACGCTCCCCCACGCGCCGAATCTCCCTCGGCGAGTGAAGCCCACGCGCAGCTCCTCGGGCGGCGCGTGTAGCGTGTGGCATCCGAACCTCCTCGCGTTGACCTGCGTTGACCGAGCTCCCGAAGGCCAAATTTCGCAAATCCGAAGTCGTTTTCAAGGTTTTCGGACGTTCCGGACTCGATTTTGGGGTTTATTTCACTGAATTCGGATCAGAAAATAGGATTTTAAGGGTGTCCAACTTTGTGCTTCAAAGAGGTGAGTAGATGATTCTTTCTATGGCTTGTTTTTACTCTTCTTGAACTTTACATTGAGAAATGAGTATGATTACATGTTATTTATACTTCCATATGTTCTTGAAATGGTTTGAAAATGTCTGAAATATTTGATATATGATATGTAGTTCAAGAAGAGTTTGATTTTTGCAATAAGTTTTGAAACACATTAAGCATGTGATTTTTACACGTATTTTGCATGACATGGCAAAGAAAATATGTTATACATGTGACATTGATTTTATACAGTAATATGTTTGCCTCGGATGTGGGCATTTATACATGATTCCCCTGAATGGGAAGTTTTGACAGATGAATGTACTGAGACTGATAGTCTGTATTACATTGAGAATTTTATACTATAATATATGGCATATACGCATATGATAATTTTTGTGGAGGAATCCTATTGGAAACACTGTCAGCTAACAGCAGGTGATGTTAGCCCTGGTGCGCACCTTGATTGCCTCAGCTAGCAGGGGAGGTGGTGCTAGCCTCGTGTGAGGGCCAACACACGGGAGATTATATGTGAAGGAGAGCGGAATGCCTCCTATATATGGGCGAGATGCCAGATTTATGAGATGTTATTTTGCCTTCCCTTGCTGTGTGCTTGGGAAAGACCCATACAGAGTCCCTTCGCGTGTCCTCTTGAATGGTAGTAGGGCAAACCTCAGCAGGATGCTGAGTTTAGGCAAATCCTATACCACCAAAGTACGGAAGGGGTCAAACTCTTATGGTGGTTCTGATATGGGATCATTCGAATATTTTAACAGAAATGTTTTGATGCATAGCATAATTTGATTAATAATTTTACAGTATTGAATATGATTTTGAACTTGATATGAGCATTGTTTATACAGTATCGCATACAGTTTGAAAGACCTGATTATGATTTTTGAACAGAGAATATTTGAAAATGCGGGTCCCATAAGAATGTACTTCTGAATGGTATATTTTGATATGATAAATTTTACAATATGAGTACATCCTTATGTTGACCTGAGAAGTCATAGGAGGTGTTATCTGCTCACTGAGTTGTAAAACTCACTACACGTGGTTGACATATTTTTCAGATAAAAACCCAGAATTTGGTCCCACAGCTACTTGACCGACTAGGTGTCGTGCCTCAGTGGTGAGCCTAACTTGTTTCTAGGCTCTCAGTGTATTATATTGTAATATATTTATACTCTAGTGTTGCTCTGAAAGTCACAGGCAGGATCCTTGTTTCCGCTGTAAACTTGATGTATATAGATTTGGCATGTATAATTATTGGTTTTGTAAACTTGAGAACGTTGAATAATACTTGAATATGTGTTATCGTGAGATTATTTGCACATGTGGAATGAAAAGTTTTTCGGATAGTAATGGTATTCACGTTCGTAAAGTACGGACGTGACAGAACCAATGGATTACAAACTTGAAAAATTGTAAACAATAAGATACTTGTGTAGCTAAACATATTTTCAAAAAAGGTCAAGAAGCCACGCTGTGAATGTAAACCACAAATGCAAAGCAAAACAAAAATTAAGAAATTCTCAAGCATGAACTATACTTGTAGAGTCTTGAATTTGTATGGTCAAATGAGCTAAACTTTGAAATATGCCACCAAGAAAATCAAGAAAAGAAAAGGGAGCATAGGTGGCACGGAACTAAAGAGTAGGAGAAAATACGCATACAATTTTAAAATTTATAAAAGTTACACTTAATCCTCTTTTAATTTTAAATTGACGCAATTTTTTTTAAATTTAAAAAATTACACTATTTTCTCTTATTTTAAATTTTTGTAAGTATTAATTTAAATTTTTAATGATTTGTAATATATTAAATTAGATTATTTATAAGTTTTTAGAAGAGAAAATATATATAGTATAAAATTTATTAATAATTTTATGAATAAATTTTTTTCATATAAATTAAAATTTGTGCAAAATTTAAAAACTTTAGAAAAATGTGAACATAATTACTCTTAATTTCTTTATAAAGTATGAAGCAAATTTTTTTTCCTTTTTCATTTTTACACACAGAGCCTGGTTGTAGCAGTGATGCTTTTGGTATTCCTATGGTCCGAAAAGAAAAAGATACTTTGTATTTCAATTGAAGTCCCACCAACTTCAGAATACCTCACTAGACCCTGCATTTTCAATATAATGATCCACACTTGACTGCCTGCTCACCAAGTCACAAATAAGCCCATTACTTGAAAGAGTATACTCTAAGCCACAAATAATTGAGTTGCAAGGCTGTAAATACTGTTTTTTGTTCAAATTTTTTTTAGCCCAAGTAATATTCTCATTTCCTAAAAATAAAAAAAATCAGAAAGTAAAACTCCAAAATATTTTTTTAAATTTATTAAATCCAATTGAGTCATAGTCCATAAATCTTAATTTTTCGATTTTAGGTTAGCATTATATTATTTTGGCGTCAAATCCATTTTTTTTAATTACGTGGGTTCATTGTGGGTTTATTTATAGGTCATAGAATTGATTTGGATTTGGGGTCAAAATACCGGAAATAACATTAAGGGCCCATTATTTAAGAATTATTTTAAAATATTTAAAATTATATTAATTTTTTCAAATATTAATCTTTTCAGATAATATAATCAAAATATAATTTGTTCTTACTTTTTAGATATAAGTATGACATAAAAAATCTCATCCTATCATATCAACTAATATCTATCTAATTAAAAATTAAAATTGAGGATAACTTTTAATATCTTAAAAGGAAATTCATTAACTGGATGCTTGCCCAAGTGCACAAAGGAAACCGGTCGGATGGTGTATTCAGCAAAGAAGCATTGATGGCGTTATTCAGTAGATCTTTATTTTTTCATTTATTTTTCTAAAAAAAATAGGTTCAGCGTCGCCCTTGTTGAACAATTTGGCCTCCTCTTGTATTTTTTAATATTTATTTATTTTAAAAGATTACACAAGGAAATTTTTTATTGACAATTTTAAACCTATTTAAACTCAAATAGATGACTTTTTTTCTTTACAATTTTAAATCTATTTAAATTTAATGTCTTTCTCTTAATAATTATGTCTTATTAAAACTTATAATTAATTATGTTCAAAATTATTATAATAAATATATTATTTTAAATATTTTATTTATGTTATTAATTTATTTATATTTTATATTATATATTTTCAGTTATTTTTTAATATATTTTTAAATTTTCTATAAAATTTTACAATTTATAATTTAAGACAAAATTATTTAATTCACCATTTGAATTGTAATTTGATTATTATAGTACAAAGTTTAAAGACCTTTGAAGTGATTATATGCAAGGACACACAGATGTACGAGAGTTTATAACTCAACTTGTGCCATGCATGTTACGGAGATTTGTGTGTCATTGTAATAGCTTTAAAATTAAAAAAAATTTAAATAATTTTTTTAAAAAATAAAAGTATAGATTTTAAAAATAGAGATAAAAATCGTTGAAAATATATTTATTTATTACATAGATTGAAGAATTATAAAGATAATATGAAGATTTACATTTTGAGGCCAAAATAAAATTTTTTAAAAGTTTAGAAGTTAAAATATAAATAAAAAAATTTTACAAGGACTCTCTCAAAAATTAAATTTTTATAGAATGGTTTCCCATGATATTTTAGAACCTTTGCCATACAAGGAGCTAGAAGAAAAATCTAGATTTCTCTTTCTCTCCTAAATTTTTATCTTATAAAACTCTAAAACTTCTCCCTAGAATTTTAGCACTTCCGGACCTCGGATTTCGACACCACCACCTTCAACGGTGTAATAGCCTTAAATTTAAAGAAAATTCTAAATTAAAGAAAATTTTGAATAAAAGAGATAATTTTAAAAATAGAGATACGAACAATTGAAAATATGTTTATTTATTACATGGGTTAAATAATTACAAAAAAATAATATGAGAATTTACATTTCTAAGCCAAAATGCAATTTCTTAAATAAGGTTCAAAATGTAAATAAAGAAAATTTGCAAGGACCTCCCTTTTAAATTGAATTTTTCCAAAAAAATCTCTCGGGATATTTTAAGCGCTTCAGCCACCCAAGAAGCAGCAAAAGTCAGATTTCTCTCTCTCTCTCTCTTCCAAATTTTTTCTCCCAAAACCCTAAAACTTCTCTCTAAGATTCTATCGCTTCCGGATCTCGAATTTCGACACCACCACCACCAACGGACTCAGGACGAAGAGTTTTACAAATCCATCCGATTGGTTTTTGAAAAATTGGCCGAAAAATGGAGAAACAAATCACCTAAAAAATCTCTAAAATTTCTATCTGTGGTTCTCAAATACAAAAATTAACACCGTAGATCAATCTAGAAGGTGCCGAAACTATAGGATTTAAAATTTCAGGCTCATCCTCCCTTGCACGCACCCCCACACGTTGCGTTTCTCTTGGTGAGTGACACCCATGCGCAGCTTCCTCGGTGGCGCGTGCAGCGCATGGCTCCAGATCCTGTTGCGTTAACTGAACTTTTGGAGGCCAATTTTGCAAATTCGGAGTCATGTTCAAGGTTCGGACTCATTTTTGAGGTCTATTTTGCCAAATTTAGATCGGAAACGTGGATTTTGGGGTTGTCCAACTTGGAACCCTAATTTTGTGAGTAGATGATTCTTTCTATGACTTGCTCTATACTCTTCTTAATCTTTACATGTGTAATTGAGTATGTTTATAAGATATTTGCACTTTTATATTTTTCTAAAATGGATTAAGTTATTTGAATTGTTTACAATCTGAAATATAGTTCAAGAAGAGTATAGATTTGAAAATAGATTTTTGAACTCATGGTATATTTGATACTACATGTATTTTTCATTAAATGAATATTTATACACATGGCATTGATTTATAAGTTATATGATTGCCTTGAGAAAAATGCATGCATGTATATGTGATAAACCCTGATTGGGTAATTTATGACAGATAAGTTGTATTGAGATTGAGATTCTGTATTATACTGAAAACTCTGTTTTGAATGATATGGAATATGTGCATATGATAATTTAGTGGAGAAATCCTATTGGAAACACTGTTTGCTAACAGTAGGTGATGTTAGCTCTAGTGCACCTTGATACCTTAACTAGTAGGGGTGGTGTTAGCCTCGTGTGAGGGCCAACACATGGGATATAATATGTGATGAAGAGCAGGATGCCTCCTATCTGGACGAGATGCCAGTTATATAAGATGTGATTTGTCTTCCCTTACTTTGTGCTTGGGGAATTGCCCATATTAGATTCCCTTCACGTGTTCTCTTGAATGGTGGTAGGGCAAACTTTGACTGAAATGTTAAATATAAACAAATCTTACACTAACAAAGTACGAAAGGGATTGAACTCTGATATAGTGGTTCTGATATGAGATCCTCCTAATATTTTTATAAGAAATATTTTTAATGCATATCATTGTTTAATTAATGATCATATTGTATCATATATGGTTACAGATATCTGAATGTGATTTGAATTGAGTATATTTGAAAATACGGGTCCCATATGAATGTATTTCTGAAGAGTAATTTCTGATATAATAAATTTTAATAAATGAATACATCCATATGTTGATCTGAGAGGTCATAGGAGGTGTTATCTGCTTACTGAGTTGTCAAATTCACTACATGATATTTCCACATTTTTCAGATAAAGATATAAAGGTTAGCTCTGTAGTTACGTGATCAGCTATGTGTCATATTCTTTGGGTGAGCCTACGTTGCTTCCAAGGCTCGAAATATTTAAAATATTATGTCATTGTAATCTAGAGTATGCTCTGAACGCCATAGGTATGATCTTTATTTCTGCTGTAATATTGTTAAGTGTAGTTTTGGCATGTATAATTGGCTATACTGGAAATTTGTAAATGTATGATATTTTCCTTATATGTGATATTGTGAAGCCGTATGTAAATAAATAAGAGTAAAGTTATCTGTTAGTTGTGTTATTCGCGTTCCATTAAATTGGGGCGTGACAAGTTGGTATTAGAGCTTTAGGTTTCCCTGTGGCTATCAAAGCAAATGATTCTTTAGTATGATCTTTAGTATGGATATGAGTCAGACATATTTACACTTCAGGTGCTACTAAAGAATTTTATAGGATATTAACTTTCTTTCCATTCCAAGTTTGTTAAAGTTCCTAGTATAAGGTTTGATTAAATATTATGGTATCTTAAAAAGGTGTTTTGTTCTGTATAGTCGATGATGCCGCCAAGAATTAGAGTGGTTACTAGAGAAGCTATAGATCGCGCACCCTCTACAGAAGAGTTTGCCCAATCTACAATTTTAGTACAAATAAGCTATGATAGAGGCTGACCTAGAGGAAGAGGTAGAGGCCGAGGGCGTGCACGAGGTATGAGAACCTCGAGACATGATGAACATGCCCATGTATCTGATAGAGTTCCTGAGGAGAGAGTAGAACCCCCTCAGGAGCCACATGATAGAACAACTAATATGATTGCTGGTATACATAGAAATTTAGAGACATTGGCTAGATTTATAGTAGAACAGGGCAGAAGGGATGGCCAGCTACTAGAAAATGCTCTTGAAGCACAAGAACTGGGAATAACAGCTGAGTAAGATGACAAGCTTATAGGGATTGAAATGTTATTACCGCAATTTCTTAAGTTGAAACCCTTGACTTTTTCTGGATCAAATATTCAAGAAGGTCAACAGGTATTTATTGATGCTGTGGAACGAATTCTCAGAGCTTTGGGGTGCTCTAGTAGAAAATCTATTGAACTAGTGTCCTTTCAATTATCAGATGTGACCCAAGTTTGTTTTGAGACTCTAGTATAAGAAAGAGCTGTTACTTGAACACCAATGGAGTGAGATAAATTTAAGGAAGCATTTATGAATCATTTTCTGCCAATGAGTGAAAGGGACAAGAAGGCCAGAGAATTTGATAAATTAAAACAAACATCGAACATGACAGTTTCTAAATACGACATTCGTTTTACTCGGTTGTCTAGATATGCACCATATCTGGTTCCCACTGAAAAAGATAGAATTAAGAGATTTATTTTGGGATTCATATGTCCATTGTTTAAATCGGTGGGTCCTTAGATGAATCATTTTTCAACTTATTCAGCAGCTATGGATTGTGCTAAAATGATGGAAACACGAGAGCAAGCAGACATAGAAAGTCTAAGGAGAAGAAAAAGAGAGCGAGATAGTAATGTTCAGACAAGTTATAATCCTAATGTCAGAGGATCAAGATTTCAAAATCCACAGCATTTTACTCAAACAGGATCTGATAGCTCTAACCAAACATCAGTTAACATCAATAAGTAAGGAATGAATCAAAGAGATATAAGACTTAATAGCCAACAGGATTCAAGATCAATTCCACCATGTCCCATTTATGGTAAGCATCATATTGGACAATGTCACAGAGAAACTAGTGTATGTTTTAAGTGTAGACAAATGGATCATTTGATGAGAAATTGTCTATAATTACAAAATTTTAGTCAAGCATCAGTACAGCCAGCTTATCCCCCTACATCTGTACCAGCACGACCAAATAGAGCAGCTTTAGTTCAAGCGAGTAGTGGTGGTATTGGTAGAGGATCAAGAAGTCGAGGCCGAGAACAAGTTTGTGTTTTTACCTTAACACGACAGGATGCTTAGGCCTCAAATACAGTTATGATGAGTAGTGGTGGTATTGGTAGAGGATCGAGAAGTCGAGGCCGAGAACAAGTTTGAGTTTTTACCTTGACACGACAGGATGTTTAGACCTTAAATACAGTTATGATAGGTTCATTATAAGTATATTCCCATAAAGTATATGTCCTATTCAACCCTGGTTCTACTCATTCTTATATATCACCTTACTTTGCTAAGAAATTGGATAGAGATCCTACTAATTTACATTATTCGTTCATGGTTGCTACTCCAATGGGAGAATTCTTATTAGTAAATGATGTGTATAAATCATGCAAGATTTCGATAGAAGATAAGAAGACTCTTATAGATTTGATGGTTCTAGATATGGTAGACTTTGATATGATATTGGAAATAGATTGGTTGTCATCATGCTATGCCATTCTAGACTGTCGCCTTAAGGTGATTTGGTTTAACATTCCCGGAGAGTCTTCCTTCTTGATACAAGGAGATCGTAGTGAGGTGCCTAGTAACTTAATCTCAGCTCTAACAGCTCATAAGCTATTATAAAAAAGATGCCAAGGGTATTTAGCAGTAGTCAAAGATGTTGATATGATGTACACTAAGGTAGAGTAAGTTCCAGTGGTTAGAAATTTTTTGATGTGTTTTTTGATGAGTTGTCAGGGTTACCCCCAGAACGAGAAATTGAGTTCCGTATTGATTTACTTCTTGGAACTCAACTAGTGTCTATAACCCCATATAGAATGGCATCGACTAAGCTCAAGGAATTGAAAAACCAGTTACAAGACTTGTTAGACAATGGATTTATACGCCCTAGTATTTCTCCTTGGGGTGCCTTAGTTCTATTTGTGAAAAAGAAAGATGGATCGTTACGGCTGTATATTGATTACAGATAGTTGAATAAGGTGACAATACATAATAAGTATCTGTTACCTCGAATAGATGATCTATTTGACTAGTTACAAGGTGCCCAATGTTTTTTTATAATTGATTTGAGATTCAGGTATCATCAATTGAGTATAAAGAAGGAAGATATTCCGAAAATGGCTTTTAGGATTCGGTATGGGCATTATGAGTTCTTAGTAATGCCATTTGCTTTAACAAATGCTTTAGCTGCATTCATGGATATGATGAATAGAGTATTTAAATCTTTCCTGGATCAATTTGTTATTGTATTTATAGATGATATCCTAGTATATTCAAAGAGTTCAAGAGAGCATGAGCGACATTAAGAATATCATTACAAACTTTAAGAGAATGCCAGCTGTATGCTAAGTTTTCAAAATGTGAATTTTGATTTAGTAGTGTTACCTTCCTAGGGCATGTGGTTACCAATACTGGTATTCAAGTTGATCATAAAAAGGTAGAAGCAGTGCAGCAATGGCCACGCCCTACGACAATTCCAGAGATTCGTAGTTTTCTTAATTTAGCAGGCTATTACTGTAGATTCGTGAAATATTTTTTCAAAATCGCTGCTCCTTTGACGAGGTTGACAAGAAAGGGAATAAAATTTGACTGGTCAGATGAATGTGAAAGAAGTTTCCAGAAACTCAAAGAATGTTTGACTATGACGCCAATACTGGCTATACCTTCAGGTATTGGAGGATACACAGTATACTATGATGCATCGAGAATTGGATTAGGATATGTGTTGATGCAAAATGGTTGAGTCATTGCATATGCATCTAGACAGCTTAAACCACATGAGCAAAATTATTCGACTTATGACTTGGAAATGGAAGCAATATTTTTTGTTCTCAAAATCTGGAGGCATTATCTGTATAGTGAGACATGTGAAATTTATACAGATTATAAAAGTCTCAAATGTATTTTTCAACAAAAATATCTTAATTTGAAACAAAGACGATTAATGGAATTACTTAAAGATTATGACTGCCCAATACTATATCATACAGGTAAGGCCAATATAGTGGCAGATGTATTAAGTAGAAAGTCTATAAGTAGTTTGGCTTATATCACAGTGGTAAGAAGGCCGTTGGTTAAAGAAATGCATAAGTTGGAAAGTAATGGGGTAGTAATGGAAGTAAAGGAGCCTGTGATATTATTGGCCCATATACAGTTTCAATCGTCTTTGATTGAGCAGATGAAAAAGACACAGAAAGAAGATGCCTATTTGTGCAAGAAAATTGAAGAGGTGAAAAATGGCAGTGAAGTTGAATTTACTGTGGATCCTGAAGAAATTCTGAGATTGGGTAAGTGGCTATGTGTACCTGATAAAGAATAATTTAAGAAAGAAATTTTAGAGTAAACCCATAGATCCATATATACCATTCATCTTGGGATAATTAAAATGTATAAGGATCTAAAAGAAATTTATTGGTGGGAAGGTATGAAGAAAGACATAGTTGATTATATTTCTTGATGCTTAACTTGCCAACAGGTAAAAGTAGAACATCAAAGGTCTGCAGGACTACATCAGCATAGAGATACCTGAATGGAAATGGAAAAGAATAACTATGGATTTTGTTACGGGGCTACCGCGAACACCAAAAGAGTTTGATTCAATATGGGTGATCATTTATAGGTTGACTAAATTAGCACATTTCCTACCAATGAAAACCACAGACAACGTAGCTCAGTATGTAAGTTTATATATGAATGAAATAGTGAGGCTTCATAGAGTGCAAATATCGATTATTTCTGATCGAGGACTGTAACAACCTTTTATTTATTTATTTATTATTATACAATATAAAGTTCACATACACATCATTAATCAAAATGTACGTACAACATTTCAAACACATAAATATCTACATCTTATTTATTTTGGTTGACCAATTCCGGAGATTCAGGTGCGGGTGGTTGCACCTTCACCGAGATCTGTACCAACTCGCCCACAAACATTTTATTTAGGATCCGCCCATCGTAGAATAACTCGATCCAACGTGCACTAAAAGTCAGAGCTATAAAAAAATCTGCATAATTCATTTTCTGAACATGACATGAAAATATAGTGAGAATTAAATCCCAGTAAGTTCAACAATAAATCATTATCAATATAGCTCATCACGTCATGTTCAGCTGTATAAACTACAGTAAATAACTTTAGTCACATGAATGCACTATATCTATGCACATGAGAATCGTACAGTAATGACATGTATGACATGATTAATTATTTTCAGAATATCATATGATGACTATCAATTTATTCTCATATCAAGTTACCCCGGTCAAGGTGAGTATTTTCTACTCTCAGGTACGGGCTTTTCTTGCTCCGTCCGACATGGCCCACTTTTTATTTCTTTTCTCATTAACATGATCATAACCGTTGGTAGGGCGTCCCCTACTGGTGCACCACACGGATTTGCCATGTGACCGTGCTCATTTATTTTCTTTTCATAATACTAGCCAAAAATCATCGGTAATCATGCCATGAACATAACCATTTCAAATATCACTTTATAAAATATTTTCATGTCAAAATTTAACACTTAAGATGGTAAAAAGTTCATACAATGGAAATGACTATGGCATAAACTAGTTATTTATTATTTTCATTGATAAGATTCTTCTTCTTTTTTAAATATTAATTTTATTTCTTTATTTTCTTGATGCAGGTTTTCATCCTATCTAACCTTCTCTTACTAATCAGAGCATAACTCCCTCAATTTAACTCCGATGTAGATGATCTTGGTGTAACTTTCAAGATAAAACAATTATCTAAAACTATTATGTTGAACAGTTTAACGAAATATTAAGAAATCATGGTGATATTACTCCCTCAATGTACAGGTTATTTCTTCTCGGGTAGGTTCTGACATCTACCTACTAATCTGTCCATATCTCCCTCATAAGAATTCCAAATTAAGTGATTCTAGTAGTTAAAAATCCATGACACATATATCTATAATTCATATGTTAAAAATTTATTTTAATTCCTTATAGAATGTTCCCAGAAATTAAAACACCGAAGCTATCCTAACATATTCTTCCCTGATTAACCATTTTCTGACCTTTGTTTACTAATCAGACCATATCTACCTCATATGAACTCTAAATTGAATGATTCCAGTGGCTAAAAATCCGTGACACATATATCTATAATTGATATGTTAACCATTTATTTTAATTCCTTATATAATGTTCCCAGAAATTAAAACACCGAAGCTATCCTAACATATTCTTCCCTGATTAACCATTTTCTGACCTTTGTTTACTAATCGGAACATATCTAACTCATATGAACTCTAAATTGAATGATTCCAGTGGCTAAAAATCCGTGAGACAAAAATTTACATTTTTTATATTAACTATTTGTTTAGATTCCCTATAGAAGGTTCCCATAAATTAAAATACAGAAGTTTAAAATTCTGCTACCCATAGCCATACCCATGCAGAACTATCTACACCAACCTAAGTATTCAAACATACATAATATGTAATATGATATAGCAACATTCATGATCAATCATCAAAGTTCTAAGATCAAAATCCCATATAAATATTACAAGTTTCAAAACTTTTCTTCAAAAAAAAAATAATGTTAAAATTACCTGGATCACTTAGTCCCCTAAACTTCTCCTTCCTCTTTCTTCCTTTCTTCTTCTCCTTTCCTCACTCTACCTTGCTTCTATTTTTTCTCTCCCTCACTTGGACGAAATTCTAATGTTGTAAGGGTAGTTTTTCTTATATAGACCACCAAATAATTCACCTTTCATGATCATGGGTCTACCTTATCACAATTAGGTTACACTTGGTTGAATTTTTGGAAAACAAACAACTTATGTTCTTGTCTTCCTCTTCCTTAGTCAAGATATGCATAGGAAAAGGAGATTTGTATTTTAAAAATTATGATAATATGTTCTTAAGATATGGGATAAGGTCCCTTTGATTTAGGGATTCATTTACTTTTTCTTTTGTTTTAATCAATTATGATAGGTTTGCCTTTTTAAGTGGCAAATTTCTAGCCCTTCAATCTCCATTATTTGGTTGAAATTATTTGTGTGGGATAGAAATGTTTTGTCCTAATACTATGTATTATCATACCACTTGCTAAAATTATGATTGTAGGATATAGATATTTTGTCCTAAAGCCTTGTATTATCATACCATTTGTTAAAGCTTTGTCTTAATACCATTTCACCTAATCTTGATTACACCATTATCTTATCACTTTATTTTTTTTCCTATTGGATTTGGGCTCACTCTTGTCCATTTTCTTTACTTTGGTTAAAATTCTATATTTCATAATGAGCTTGGTCACATTTTCATAATTTTTGGGCTACCGGTCCAATTTCTATATCCTAGTCCAAGTCTATGTTTTATTTCTTGCTTAGGTTATCCAATGGGCTTGCTAAAAAAAGTTAATGTTAAGTGGAAAACCTCAATATGAATTGTCCATAAGTGAAAGCCCAATTTATGGGTGGAGATACTAAACTTAGTAACTTTAACTCTTAAATTAAGAAAAATTACCCTAATCCAATCTTCTTGAAATTTTAAGACATTTACTTACTTCACAAAAATTTATCTTCCTTATCCAAGAATTTCAACTTTCTTTGGCATGTTTATTTTTAATATTTCCTCTTAGGTTTTCTCTCTTTACCTATTCCATTAATGTTAGAACATTTCTATGCATACACGTAAGTTGAAGAATTTTTAAGGATTATATTTCCTTAGGTATCTAAAAATTGTCTAATAAATTTTATCTCTTTAAATATTTATGTATGTTTATCCATAAAGGAAACGAAATTAGGGATGTTACTTTGAATACTTTTGTACTTTTATTAATACATGAAACGAAATTAGGGATGTTACAAGGACCACAGTTCACAGCTTATTTTTAGAAATTTTTTCAAGAAACTTTGGGCACAAAGTTAAATCTCAATACTGTATTCTATCCTCAAATAGATGGACAGTTTGAGTGAACAATCCAAATATTAGAGGACATGCTATGAGCATGTGTGCTAAATTTTCAAGGTAGTTGGGAAAGATTCTTGGCTTTAGTTGAATTTGCTTATAACAATAGCTACCAAGTCGGTATACAAATGGCCCTTTTGAGGCATTATATGGTAGACATTGCCGTTCTCCGATGGGATGGTTTGAGATGGGTGAAACTAAGATTTTAGGACTTGATATGGTACAGGATGCACTGGTCAAGGTAAAATTAATTAAGGAAAGGTTATTAGCAGCTCAGAGTAGACAAAAAACCTATGTTGATAATAGACATCGACCATTGAAATTTTTCATAGGTAAACATGTCTTTTGAAAATATCTCCTATGAAAGGAGTAGTAAGATTTAAGAAGAAAGAGAAGTTAAACCCACGGTATATAGGACCATTTGAAATTCTTGATAGGATTGGCCCAGTAGCTTATCGTTTGACTTTACCCCCTGAATTGAGTAATGTTCATCCAGTTTTTCATGTGTCTATGCTACGGAAGTATTTACCAGATCCTACACATATTATACAGTGTCTGCAGATTCAGTTACAGGAAGATTTAACTTATGAGGAACAACCAATAGCAATAGTGGACAGACAATTAAAGAAGTTGCGTTCAAAAGAAATACCTACAGTAAAAGTGATATGGAAAAATCACTCTTCTGAGAGGCTACCTGGGAAAGAGAGGATGTCATACGCGCTAGATATCCGCATTTATTTGAACAATGAGGTTAGTATTTATTTGCAACTATGGTGATGAAATTCAGGGACCAAATTTCTTCAAGAGAAAAGAATGTAATAGTCTTAAATTTAAAGAAAATTTTAAATTAAAGAAAATTTTGAATAAAAGAGAGGATTTTGAAAATGGATATAAGAATCATTGAAAATATGTTTATTTTATTACATGGATTAAATAATTACAAAGAAAATATGAGAATTTACGTTTTAGGGTCAAAATACCATTTCTTAAAGGTTTAGGGGTCAGAATGTAAATAAGAAAAATTTGCAAGGACCTCCCTCTAAAATTGAAATTTTACAGAAAGGTCCACCGAGATATTTTAAAGGCCTCAGCCACCCAAGAAGCAATAAAAGTCGAATTTTCTCTCTCCTCCAAATTTTATCTCCCGAAACCCTAAAACTTCTCTATAAAATTCTATCGGTTTCGGATCTCTGATTTCGATACCACCACCACCAACAGACTCAGGACGAAGAGTTCTACAAATCCATCCTATTGGTTTCTGGAAAATTGGCCGAAGATTGGCCGAAAAAAGGAGGGAAAAATCACCTAAAAAGGTAATATCCAAAACTCTTATTTGTAGTTCTCAAATGTAAAAACTAACACCGTAGATCAATCCAGAAAGTGCCGAAACCTTAGGATCTCAAATTTCAGCCTCATCCTCCATTGTACGAGCCCTTACGCGCTGCATTTTTTTTTCGCGAGTGATGCCCATGCGCAGCTTCCTCGGTGGCGCGTGCAGCACGTGGCTCTAGACCCTGTTGCGTTGACTTGCGTTGATCGAGCTTTCGGAGGCCAAATTTCGTAAATTCAAAGTCATTTTCAAGACTTTTGGACCTTCCGGACTCATTTTTGGGGTGTGTTTTGCCACATTTGGATCAAAAACTTGGATTTTAGAGTTTTCGAACTTGGAACCCTAACTTTGTGAGTAGATGATTCTTTCTATGATTTGCCCAATACTCTTCTTGATATTTAAATGTGCAATTGAGTATGTTTATAAGATATTTACACTTTTAAATGTTTCTGAAATGGATTAAATTATCTGAATTGTTTACAATTTGAAATATAGTTCAAGAAGAGTATAGATTTGAAAATAAATTTCTAAACTCATGTTATATTTGATACTACATGTATTTCTCATTAAATGAATATTTATGCACATGGAATTGATTTATAAGCTATATGATTGCCTGGAGAAAATGCATGTATATGTGATAAATCCTGATTGGGTAATTTATGACAGATGAATTGTATTGAGACTGAGATTCTGTATTATACTGAAAGCTCTGTTTTGAATGATATAGAATATGTGCATATGATAATTTAGTGGAGGAATCCTATTGAAAACACTATTTTCTAAAAGCATGTTATGTTAGCCCTGGTGCACTCTGATACCTCAGCTAGTAGGGGTGGTGCTAGCCTCGTGTGAGGGCCAATACACGGGATATGATATATGATGGAGAGCGCGATGCCTCTTATCTGAGCGAGATGCCAGTTATATGAGATGTGATTTGCCTTTCCTTGTTTTGTGTTTGGGGAATTGCCCATATTAGAGTCCCTTCGCATATTCTCTTGAATGGTGGTAGGGCAAACCTTGACTGAGATGCTAAGTATAGAAAAATCCTACACGAACAAAGTACGGAAGGGATTGAACTCTGATATGGGATCATCCTAATATTTTTATAAGAAATGTTTTTAATGCATATCAATGTTTGATTAATGATCATATTGTATCATATACGGTTACAAATATCTAAATGTGATTTGGACTGACAATATTTGAAAATACGGGTCCCATATGGATGTACTTCTGAACTATAATTTTTAATATAATAAATTTTAATAAATGAGTACATCTATATGTTGATCTGAGAGGTCATAGGAGGTGTTATATGCTCATTGAGTTGTCAAACTCCCTACACGATATTTTCACATTTTTTAGATAAAGATACAGAGGTTGGTCCTGCAACTACGTGATCAGCTAGGTGTCATATTCTCTGAGTGAATTTATGTTGCTTCGATGGCTTGAAATATTTACAATATTATATCATTGTAATCTAGAGTATGCTCTAAACGCCATAGGGAGGATCCCTGCTTCTGTTGTAATATTATTAAGTGTAGTTTTGGCATGTATAATTAGTTTTACTAGAAACTTGTAAACGTATGATATTTTCTTAATATGTGATATTGTGAAGCCGTATGCAAATAAATAAGAGTAAAGTTATCTGTTAGTTGTGTTATTCGCGTTCCATTAAATTGGGGCGTGACAAATGGACTTAGAACGAAGAGTTCTACAAATCCATCCGATCAGTTTTTAGAAAATTAGCCGGAGATTGGCTAGAAAATATAGGAGAAAATCAACTAAAGAGGTAATTCTCGAAACTCCTATCTGTGGTTTTTAAACCCAAAAACTAACTCCATAGATGGATTTAGCAGGTACCGAAACCTTAAGATCTCAAATTTTAGGTCGATCCTACCTTTCTCGCACTCCCATGCACTAGTTCTTCATCGGCGAGTGAATCCCACGCGCAGCCCTTGTAGTGGCGTGTGTCCCAACAACCTTAAAGCATTGACCGAGCTCTTGGAGACCAAATTTTGTGAATCTGGAGTTATTTTCTAAGTTTTTAGAGCCTCTGGACTCATTTTTGGAGTCTATTTGGCCAGATTTGAACGGGAAAAGATATATTTTAGAGTTGTCCAACTTGGAATCCTAACATTGTGAGTATATATTTTTTTTCTATAATTTACCCTATGGTCTTCTTGAACTATAAATGTATAACTGATTATATTTACAAGTTATTTATACTGCTATATGTCTATGAAATATTTTAAATTATCTGAATTGTTTATGTAATAGTCTTAAAATTAAAGAAAATTCTTAAAATTAAAGAAAATATTGAATAAGGTGAGGATTTTGAAAATGGAGATAAGAACCGTTAAAATATGTTTATTTATCACATGGGTTGAAGAATTATAAAGAAAATATGAGAATTTACATTTTGGGGACAAAATGCAATTTCTTAAAAGTTTAGGGGTCAAAATATAAATAAAAAAATTTGCAAGGACCTCCCTCAAAAATTAAATTTTTGCAAAAAAGTCCTTCGAGATATTTTAAGAGTTTCAGCCACACAAGGAGCTGGAAATTTTGAATTTTTTTTCTCTCTCTCTCTCTCTCTCTCTCTCTCTCTCAAATTTTTCTCCCTTAAAACTCCAAAATTTCTCTCTAGAATTCTAGCGTTTCCGGACTTCGGATTTTGACACCACCATACCAACGGACTCAGAATGAAAAATTTTACAAATCTATCCGATTGGTTTTTGGAAATTTGGCCAGAGATTAGCCGGAGATGCTGGATATATGGTATGTGATTTGCTTTCCCTTGCTTTGTACTTAGGGAAATTGCCCATATTAGAGTCCCTTCGCGTGTTCTTTTGAATGGTGGTAGGGCAAATCTTGGCTATGATGCTAAGTATAGGCAAATCTTATACCACCAAAGTAAAGAAGGGTTTGATCTCTGATATGGTGGTTTTTATATGGTATCCTTCTAATGTTTTCATGAGAAATATTTTGATACATATCAATGTTTGATTAACGATCATACTGGATCATATATAGTTTTAGATATCTGAATGTGATTTGAACTGAAAATATTTGAAATGTGAGTCTCATATCGATGTACTTTTGAACTGTAAATTTCAATGTGATAAATTTTAACATATGAGTACATCCACATGTTGACCTAAGAAATTATAGGAGATATTATCTGCTCACTGAGTTGTCAAACTCACTACACGATGCTTACATTTTTTTCAAATAAAGATACAGAGTTTGACCCTGCAGCTACGTAATCAGCTAGGTGTCATATTCTCTGAGCAAGCCTACATTGCTTCTAAGGCTCACAATATTTAAAATATTATGTCATTGTAATCTAGAGTATACTCTGAACGACACAGGCAAAATTCCTGCTTCTGCTGTAATATTGATAAGTGTAGACTTGCATGAATAATTGGCTATACTGGAAACTTGTAAACGTATGTTATTTTTTCTGATATGTGATATTTTGAAGCCATATAAAAATAAATAAGGGTAAAGTTATCTGTTATTTGTGTTAATCCTGTTCTATTAAATTAGGACGTGACAGTTTACAATCTGGTATATAGTTCAAGAAGAGTATGGTTTTAAAAATAGAATTTTGAATTAATTGAATATGTGATTTTAAATGTATTTCTCATTATATGGTAAATGAAATATATTGTGCATGTGGCATTGATATGCAAAACTATAAGATTGCCTTAAAAATGAGCATGTATATGTAATTACCCTGATTGAGAAGTTTCTGATAGAGAAAATGTACTGAAATTAAAAATTCTGAATTTATACTGAAACCTCTATTTTGAATGATATAGAATATATATAAATATAATTTTTATGGAGAAATTTTTTTGGAAACACTATTTTCTAATAGCAGGCGATGTTAGCCCTAGTGCAACTTGATACCTCAGCAAGTAGGGGTGGTGCTAGCCTCGTGTGATGGCCATCACACGGGATATGATATGTGAATGAGAGCGGAATGCCTCCTATTTGGGCGAGATGCCAACTATATGATATGTGATTTACCCTCCCTTACTGTGTGCTTAGGAAATTGCTCATATTGGAGTCCCTTCGCATGTCCTCTTGAATGGTGGTAGGACAAACCTTAACTGAGATGCTAAGTATAGGCAAATTCTATATCACCAAAATACAAAAGGGTTTGAACTCTAATATGATAGTTCTAATATGAGATCCTCCTAATTTTTTCATGAGAAATGTTTTGATGCATATCAATATTTGATTAACGATCATACTTTATCACATATGGTTTCGAATATTTGAATGTGATTTGAACTGAGAATATTTGAAATGTGGTTTCTATATGGATGTACTATTGAACTATAATTTTCAATGTGATAAATTTTAATATATGAGTACATCCATATGTAGACCTAAGAGGTCATAGGAGGTATTATCTGCTCACTGAGTTGTCAAACTCACTACGCGATACTTACATTTTTTTTCAGATAAGGATACAGAGTTTGGTCTTGCAACTACGTGATCAACTAGGTGTCATACTCTCTGGGTGAGTCTACGTTGCTTCCAAGACTCACAGTGTTTAAATTATTTTATACTTGTATTCTAGAGTATGCTCTGAACGTCACAAGTAAGATTCCTGCTTCTGCTATAATATTGATAAGTGTAGACTTGGCATGTATATTTGGCTATACTGAAAACTTGTAAACGTATGTTTTACTTCTATTATGTGATATATTCGAAGCACGTATGCAATAAAATAACGGTAAAGTTATCTGTTATTCGTGTCAATCGCGTTCCATTAAATTGAGGCGTGACAAGTTGGTATCAGAGCATTTAGGTTTTCTTGTGGCTATCAGAGCAAATGATTCTTTAATAGGACCTTTAGTATGGATATGAGCTGGATATATTTATACTTTAGGTGCTGTTGAAGGATTCTCTAGGGTTTCAATTTCCTTTTCATTCCAAGTTTGTTAAAGTTTCTAGTATATGGTCGATTGAATAGTATGGTATCTTAAAAGGTGTTTTATTCTGTATAGTCTATGATGCTGCCAAGAACTAGAGTCATTATTAGAGAAGCTGTAGATCGTACACTATCTATAGAAGAGTATGCACAATCCACAATTCCAATACAAAGAGGTCGTGGTAGAGGCCGACCTAGAGGAAGAGGTAGAGGTAAAGGGCGTGCATGGGGTATGAGAACTCCGAGACATGATGAGCATGTCCATTTATCTGATAAAGTTTATGAGGAGAGAGTAGAACCCCCTTAGGATCCACATGATATAACATCTGATATGATTACTGGCATAGATAGGATTTTAGATATATTAGTTGGATTTGTAGTAGAATAGGGCAGAAGGAATGGTCAGCCACTAGGAAATGCTCCTAAAGCTCAAGAATTGGGAAGAATAGCTGAGTGAGAGGACAAGTTTACAGGGATTGAGGTGACATTACCACAATTCCTTAAGCTGAAACCCTTGATTTTTTATGGGTCAGATATTCTGAAAGACCCACAGATATTTATTGATGCTATGGAACGAGTTCTCAGAGCTTTGGAGTGTTCTACTAGAAGATCTGTTGAACTAATGTCCTTTCAACTATCTGATGTGGCTCAAGTTTGGTTTGAGACTTTGGTACAAGGAAGAGCAGTTACTTTACCACCAATGGAGTGGGATGAATTTAAGTAAGCATTATATGAATCGTTTTCTACCAATGAGTGAAAAGGACAAGAGGGCAGAGAATTTGAAGAATTAAGACAAACACCGATCATGACAGTTTTTGAAATGACATCTTTTTTACTCAGTTGTCTAGATATGCACCATATTTGGTTCATACTGAAAAAGATAGAATTAAGAGATTTGTTTTGAGATTGATACGTCTATTGTTTAAATCGGTGGGTCCTCAGATGAATCATTTTTTAACTTATTCAGTAGCTGTGGATTGTGTTAGAAAGATGGAAATACGAGAGCAAGCATACATAGAAAGTGTAAGGAGAAGAAAAAGAGATCGAAATAGTAATATTCAGACTAGTTATAATCCTAATATCAGAGGACTAAGATTGCAAAATCCACAGCGTTTAACTCAAATAGGATTTGGTAGCTCTAACTAGAAATCAGTCAATATCAATAAGTAAAGAATGATTCAAAGAGATATGAGACCTACTAGTTAACATGATTCAAGATCGATTCCATTATGTGCCATTTGTAGCAAGCCTCATACTAGACAGTGTCGCAGAGAAACTGGTGCTTGTTTTAAATGTGGACAAGTAGGTCATTTGATGAGAAATTATCTACAATTACGAAATTTGAGTTAAGTATCAGTACAGCCAGCTTCACCCCCTACATCTGTACCAACACGATCAAATAGACCAGCTTCAGTTCAAGCAAGTAGTGGTGGTACTGGTAGAGGAGCAGGAAGTCGAGGCCAAGAACAAGCTCGAGTTTTTGTCTTGACACAACAGGATGCTCAGGCCTCAAATGCAGTTATGACAGGTACAATATCAATACTTTTCCATAGAGCATATGTACTGTTTGATCCTGGTTCTACTCATTCTTACATATCACCCTGCTTTGCTAAGAAATTGGATAGAGTTTCTACTAGTTTACATTGTTCTTTTATGGGTGCTACTCTAGTGGGTGAATTCTTACTAGTAAATGATGTGTATAAATCGTGTAAGATTTTGATAGAAGATAAAGAGACTCTTGTAGACTTGATAGTTCTAGATATGGTAGAATTTGATGTGATACTGGGAATAGATTGATTATCATCATGTCATACCATTCTAGATTATCACCTTAAGGTGATTAAGTTTAATATTCTTGGAAAAAATTTCTTTTCGATATAAGGAGATAGTAGTGAAGTATCCAGTAATTTAATCTATGTTTTAACAGCTCATAAGCTAATACAAAAAGGATGCCAGAGGTATTTAGCAGTGGTCAAAGATGTTGATATGAAGTACACCAATGTAGAGCAGGTTCCAGTAGTTAAGAAATTTTTTGATGTGTTTCCTAAGGAGTTGCTAGGGTTACTTTGAGAACGAGAAATTGAGTTCGGTATTGATTTACTTCTTGGAACTCAACCAATGTCTATACCTTCATATAGAATGACACCGACTGAGCTCAAGGAATTGAAAAGCCAGTTACAAGACTTGTTATATAAGAGATTTATATGTCCTAGTACTTCTCCTTGGGGTGCTTTAGTCTTATTTGTGAAAAAGAAAGATGGATCACTACAGCCGTGTATTGATTATAGACAGTTGAATAAGGTGACAATACGTAATAAGTATCCATTACCTCGTATAGATGATTTATTTGACTAGTTACAAAGTACCCAATATTTTTTGAAAATTGATTTGAAATCTGGGTATCATCAATTGAAGATAAAGAAGGAGGATATTCTGAAAACTACTTTTAGAACTTAGCATGGGCACTATGAGTTCTTAGTAATGCCATTTGGTTTAACAAATGCTCTAACTGCATTCATGGATTTGATGAATATAGTGTTTAAACTTTTCCTGGATCAATTTGTTATAATATTCATAGATGATATCTTGGTATATTGAAAGAGTTCAGAGGAGCATAAACGACATTTAAGGATAACTTTGCAAACCTTAAGAGAACACCAGTTGTATGTCAAGTTTTCAAAATGTGAATTTTGACTTAGTAGTGTTACTTTCCTAGGGCATGTGGTTACCAAGGATGGTATTCAAGTTGATCCTAAAAAGGTAGAAGCGGTGCAGCAATGGCCATGCCCTACGACAATTATAGAGATCCGTAGTTTTCTTAGTTTAGCAGGCTATTACCGCAGATTCGTTAAAGATTTTTCAAAAATAGCTACTTCTTTGACGAGGTTGACAAAGAAGGGAATAAAGTTTGACTGGTTAGATGAATGTGAAAGAAGTTTCTAAAAACTCAAGGAATGTTTGACTATGGCGCCAGTACTGTCTATTCTTTCAGGTGCCAAAGGATACACAGTATATTGTGATGCATTGAGAATTGGATTATGGTGTATATTGATGCAACATGGTTGAGTCATTGCATATGCATCTAGGCAGCTTAAACTACAAGAGAAAAATTATCCGACTCATGACTTGGAAATGGTAGCAGTAGTTTTTGCTCTCAAAATTTAGAGACATTATCTGTATGGCGAGACATGCGAAATTTATACAGATAAAAAAAGTCTCAAATATATTTTTCAATAAAAAGATCTTAATTTAAGACAAAGACGATGAATGAAATTACTTAAAGATTATGATTGCACAATACTATATCATCCAGGTAAGGCCAATGTAGTGGCTGATGCGTTAAGTAAGAAGTCTATGAGTAGTTTAACTCATATCACAGTGATAAGGAGGCCGTTGTTTAAAGAAATGCATAAATTAGAAAGTCATGGGGTAGTATTGGAAGTAAATGAACCTGGGATACTATTAACCTAAATATAGTTTCAATCGTCTTTGGTTGAGTAGGTGAAAAAGGCACAAAAACAGGATGCCTATTTATGCAAAAAAATTAAAGAGGTGAAGAATGGTGGTGAATTTGAATTTACTGTAGACTCTGAAGGAATTATGAGATTGGGCAAGCGGTTGTGTGTACTTGATAAAGAAGAACTTAAGAAAAAGATTTTAGAAGAAGTCCATAGATCTATATATAGCATTTATCTTGAAATAACTAAAATGTATAAGGATTCAAAAGAAATTTATTGGTGGAAAGGTATGAAGAAAGACATAGTTGATTATGTTTCTCGATACTTAACTTGTCAGTAGGTAAAAGCAGAACATCAAAGGCCTGCAGGACTACATCAGCAGATAGACATACCTAAATAGAAATAGGAAATAATAACTATGGATTTTGTTACAGGGCTACTGCGGACACCAAAAAAGTTTGATTCAATATGGGTTATCATTGATAGGTTGACTAAATCAATACATTTTCTACCAGTAAAAATCACATACAACGTAGCTCAGTATGCAAATTTATATTTGAATGAAATAGTGAGGTTTCATAGAGTGTCAATATCGATTATTTCTGATCGAGGACCACAGTTTATAGCTCATTTTTAAAGAGCCTTTCAAGAAGCTTTGAGCACGAAGTTAAATCTCAGTACTGCATTCCATCCTCAAACAGATGGACAGTTTGAGCAAACCATCCAAATATTGAAAGACATTCTACGGGTATATGTGTTAGACTTTCAAGGTAGTTGGGAAAGATTCTTGCCCCTAGCTGAATTTGCTTATAACAATAGCTACCAAGCCAGTGTACAAATGGCTCCTTTTGAGGTATTATATGATAGATGTTGCCGTTCTCCATTCGGATGGTTTGAGATGGGCGAAGCTAAGATTTTAGGGCCTGATATGGTACAAGATGCACTGGTCAAGGTAAAATTAATTAAGGAAATGTTATTAGCAGCTCAAAGTAGACAAAAAGCCTATGTTGATAATAGACGTCGACCATTGAAATTTTCCATAGGTGAACATGTCTTTTTGAAAATATCTCATATGAAAAGAGTAGTAAGATTTAGGAAAAAACAAAAATTAAGTCTACGGTACATAGGACCATTTGAAATTCTTAATAAGATCAGTCCAGTAACTTATCGTTTGGCTTTGCCACCTGAATTGGGTAATGTTCATGCAGTCTTTCATGTGTCTATGTTACAGAAGTACTTACCGGATCGTACACATATTATACAGTGCCCACAGATTTAGTTATGGGAAGACTTAACTTACGAAGAACAACTAGTAGTGATAGTGGACAAACAAGTAAAGAAATTGCGTTGAAAAGAAATACCTACGGTGAAAGTGATATGGCAAAATCACTCTTCTGAAGAGGTTACCTGGGAAAGAGAGGATGACATACACACGAAATACTCACATTTGTTTAAACAATGAGGTTAGTGTTTATTTGCAACTATGGTAATAAAATTCGGGGACCAAAAGTCTTAAAGGGGGAAAGAATTTAATAGCCTTTAAATTAAAGAAAATCCTATATTAAAGAATATTTTGAATAAAAATGAGGATTTTGAAAATGGAGTTAAGAACCGTTGAAAATATGTTTATTTATTACATGGGTTGAAGAATTATAAAGATAATATGAGGATTTATGTTTTGGGGTCAAAATGAAATTTCTTAAAAGTTTAAGGATCAAAATGTAAATAAGAAAAATTTACAAGGACCTCCCTCAAAAATTAAATTTTTATAGAATGGTCCCCCGTGATATTTTAGAGTCTCTGCCACACAAGGAGTTAGAAGAAAAATTTAGATTTCTCTCTCTCTCAAATTTTTTTCTCTTGAAACTCCAAAACCTCTCTCTAGAATTCTAGCACTTTCGAACATTAGATTTCGATACCACCACCGCCAACGGACTCAGAATAAAGAGTTCTACAAATCCATCTGATTGGTTTCTGGAACATTGGCCGAAAAATAGAGGAAAAATCACCTAAAGAGGTCATTCTTGAAACTCCTATCTGTGGTTCTCAAATTCAAAAACTAATACCATAGATGGATCCAGCAGGTACCGAAACCTTAGAATATCAAATTTCAGGTCAATCCTACCATTCACGTGCCCCACGCGCAGATTCTTCCTCAGCGAGTGAAACCCAAGTGTAGCCCTTGCAGTGGCGCGTGCAGTGTATGTCCCAATAGCCCTAAAGCATTGACCTATGCTGACCGAACTCCCAAAGGCCAAATTTCGCGAATCCAAAGTCATTTTCTTGATTTTTGGACCATTCAGACTTCTGTTTGTGATTTATTTGACTAGATTTGGACTGAAAACGTAAATTTTGGAGTTGTCGAACTTGAAACCCTAACTTTGTGAGTAGATAATTTTTTTATGACTCGCCCTATGCTCTTCTTGAACTATAAATGTATAATTGATTATGTTTACAAGTTATTTATACTTCTATATGTCTCTGAAATGGATTAAATTATCTGAATTGTTTACAATATAGTATATAGTTCAAGAAGAGTATGATTTTGAAAATGGATATTTGAATTTATTAAATATGTGATTTTAAATGCATTTCTCATTATATGGTAAATGAAATATATTGTGCATGTGGCATTGATACGCAAAGTTATAAAATTGCCTTGGAAACGACCATGTATATGTGATTACCCTGATTGGAAAGTTTCTAACAGAGAAAATGTATTGAAATTGAAAATTCTGAATTTATACTGAAACATTTGTTTTGAACGATATGGCATATATGTAAATACGATTTTTATGGAAGAATCATTTTGAAAACACTGTTTGCTAACAGCAGACAATGTTAGCTCTGGTGCACCTTGATACCTCAGCTAGTAAGGGTGGTGCTAGCCTAGTGTGACGACCAACGCACAGGATATGATATGTGAAGGAGAGCGGGATGCCTCCTATTTAGGCGAGATGCCGACGATATGATATGTGATTTGCTCTCCCTTGCTATGTGCTTAGGAAATTGCCCATATTAAAGTTCGTTCGCGTGTCCTCTTGAATAGTGGTAAGGCAAATTTTAGCTGAGATGTTAAGTATAGGAAAATTCTACACCACCAAAGTACGGAAGGACTTGAACTCTGATATAGTGATTTTGATATGGGATCCTCCTAATATTTTCATGAGAAATGTTTTGATGCATATCAATATTTGATTAACGATCATACTTTATCACATATGGTTTCAGATATCTGAATGTGATTTGAACTGAGAATACTTGAAATGCGATTCCTATATGGATGTACTTCTGAACTATAATTTTCAATGTGATAAATTTTAATATATGAGTACATCTATATGTAGACCTAAAAGATAATAGGAGGTATTATCTGCTCACTGAGTTGTCAAATTCACTACCCGATACTTACATTTTTTTTATTCAGACAAGGATACAGAGTTTGGTCTTGCAACTACGTGATCAACTAGGTGTCATACTCTCTAAGTGAGTCTATGTTGCTTTCAAGACTCACAGTATTTAAATTATTTTGTACTTGTTTTCTAGAGTATGCTCTGAATGCCACATGATGGATCTATGCTTCTGTTGTAATATTAATAAGTATAAACTTAACATGTATATTTAGCTATACTGAAAACTTGTAAAAGTATATTTTACTCTTATTATGTGATATATTCGAAGCACGTATGCAATAAAATAATGGTAAAGTTATCGGTTATTCCTGTCAATCGCATTCTATTAAATTGGGGTGTGATAGTTATATGCAATATAACTTTTGATGAAGGACTTTCTATGCCTCAAGATATAGATAAAAAAAATTTAGTTGAAGATGAGCATCGAATCATCTAAAACCGTTCAATCTCCTATTATATGCAATTCTAGGGATGACCAAGTAAGAAATGTTTGGGAGATGGCGACTATAGATTCGCCTCTGTGCACAAAAAGGAATGATGATGATTCAATATCAATAGAGAACCTAACAGATGTAGTGTAGGCATTTCCTGATAGGGGTGATCACAAATCTGACAACCCGATTCAATCTGATAAAAAAAATCATTTTGGGTCGGGTGAGCGGGTTGAAATGGGTTAAAAATTTTCAAAAAATTGAGTTCAAATGGACGAGTCGGGTGATTTTTTTTAAAAATTTCTTAGACCCGACCTGATATAATTCGACCGAAATCAACTTAACCCGATGAACCCAATCTAAATTAATCAGAAATTTTTGGATAGCATAAAATTTCGGTCGGGTTCGAGTCATTTTTTTAATCTGATTTTTATCGGGTCAGGTTGATAATTTGATCAAACCAACCCAATCTGACCCTGTGTTCACCCGATCAAACTGACCCAACCTGACCTTATGCTCACCTCTATTTCTTGACATGGATGAAAATCTGATTTTGGATGCCAGCGATTTTCTAGATGATTAAAGAAAAGAAAAAAAAATGTTTCTAGCACCGGATGCTAAGGTAGGAAGAAATGATTGATTAAAAAATTTGGCTACCTTTCGCCCTCCTTTTTACTAGTTAGTATTATTAAATAAGAATGTTGGAAACGCTATCTCAAGTGCTCAACAGTGAGTATTATTAAATACTAGTTAGTATTATTAAATAAGAATGTTGGAAACACTATCTCAAGTCATCGACAGTGAGCTTTTTTTGTTTTTACTTATGAAAAAATATTTACATAAATTTAAATATAAAAATATAAAAATTTAACATATTTATATATATAATTAATTTTTTTATTTTCATAAATTAACCAAAAAAATTTCTCAATTACTTATTATTTACTCATTACTCTTCATAGGTTTTTTTCCCTCCCCCTTGCACAGTAGTAATAATCCTGATCTGATGTCAGTCACAAAGAAATGTATTAACCAAGAAACAAGTACTAATTAAAAAGTTTTAACATATTTACATATATAATTAATCTGTTTTTTAATTTGCATTTTCATCGCCTAAACGTTGGTACATATTTTTGAAACCGACGTCGAGGAATTAATTTTTTGAGAGAGAATTATACTACCCTTATAGCTGATCTCTTCTTGATCATCTAACAACAAAGATAATTAGATGAGAATTATCCTCTCTTACCAGAAATGATTTTGCAGCGTGTTCATTTTGTTTGGAATTTTGGCAAGTCAGGTTATCGCTTGACAAAGAATGATGGGTTGATAAGGAGGGGAAAGTACCTTCTGATATGACCTTCGGGAACGTCAGAGATAATTGGTCGTCTGGTAGCACGAAAGATTACAGAAAATATGTTTTAAAAATATATTTGAT
Source organism: Gleditsia sinensis (assembly GCA_037074535.1). Lineage (NCBI taxonomy): Eukaryota > Viridiplantae > Streptophyta > Magnoliopsida > Fabales > Fabaceae > Gleditsia > Gleditsia sinensis. The sequence goes on from CM073471.1 coordinate 23,795,133, forward strand.
TATTGATTTTAATTTCAAGAAATGTTTTTAAAATTTTTAAAAATGTCAAAAGTTTTTGGTACTGTAACTTACTATATATGTGATATTTTTATAATTATTTTAAATTTATTACAATATGTCAATTAAAAATTAATAAAAATATAAATATAAATATAAATTAAAAGTATTTTTAAAAATATAAAAAAAAATATTCATAATAAATTAAAATAAAAAATAATTTCACAAATAAAATGTACTCTAATTTAACTTATAATTTTGTTTTATAAATTTCTAATCTCCCCGTAGATCACCCCCAATATTCTGTGACAAAGATTGATGGGTTAGTAAGGTGGAGAAGTAGCCTCTGATACGGCCTCCTCTCAGATGAAAATAATTTTTAATTTATTGTTTTTTATTTTTTATTTTAAAAATATATTTTAAATTTTTGAAAATGTCAAAAAAAATATTTTAAAATTTTTAATATCGTAAAACACTGTAAATTATTCTAAATTTATTACAATATATATAAAAATTATTTTATTATTCAAATAAAAATTATAATTATATGACTAAAAATAATTGAAAATAAAATAAAAATACAAATCAACTCAACTGTATTTTAAAAAAAATAAAAAATAAAATACATTTTCATAAATTAAACATTCCTGGTTTAACTTGTAGTTTTGTTTTATGGATTTTTAATCTACCAATGAATCACCCCAATAATTTTTTTTTTTCAATTAGACGTCACGGAGTATGGGTCATTTTCCATCCTACCTGACCTGAAAAGCCATTACTTTATACCAAATTATGCCTTCAAAATTTGAAGTTCATACTTACTCTAATTATGAGATATTTTAGTAGCCTGGTGAATCCATTAATTACGCATTTGCCAAGGATGATTCTTTACGAAATAGCCAAATATATTAAGTGATCATTGCGAAACTCCAATACACTTTCTGCTCCACTTACGATCCAAAATTCACATAATGAATGATTAACAAACGCCATTTATGCTCAAGCTCTCTGCAAAACCCTAGCCGCAGGCAACAGCAAAGTTGGAGTTCTCTCTTCTTTCTCTTTTTTTTTTTTATTCTTTTCAATTTACTTGTATATTTTCTTTTTTTTTTAAATATTTGTTATTCTCTTTAGGAGAGTCTTTTTTTCAGAGAAATTTTTTTTTCTTTTATTGTAAAAGATGTATTAGAGTTTCAAGAAATACATCTCATTTGTCTAAATCTGTAGATTGAATTTAAATTTGAATGAAAAAAATTCGATTTATAACATTAAACTTACAATTGTGTAAAAGATATTTGAAAAGAGTCGGGATCTATTTGTTTTCTATTTTTAAAAACTTTTTTATGTTTTCAATTGTTTTCAGAATAAAAAAATTCGTTTGATAACTGTTTTCTATTGTTGTTTCGAAAATAAATTCTAAAAATAAGTTATTTTTAGAACAGAAAAAAAGAAATAAGAAAAATTTATTTTTGTTTTCTATTTTTGTTTTTATAACATAAAAAAACAAAAACATGTTTTCAAAACAGTTTATCAAACATATTTTTTATTATTTTTGTTCTACATAACTTTTAAACATAGTTTTCAAAAACAGTTTTTTTTAAAAAAATAAAAATAAAATCGAACAAATCCTTAAACTTTAAAGAAAGTTAGAGGTATGTTGCTTCTGTCTTTTTTTATTTATTGTTGTATCTGTTGTATTTTTTATTTTTAAGATATAATATTTAATAGATTAAAATTTGAAATATGTGTTACATTTTTATTTTTTTAGTTATAGTACTAATTTTGTTTTATAGTTTCAAAAATTATAGGATTTGTCATCTTATTTTTGTTGCAACGTGGCTTCAAGATAACAAAGTGGCTTCGTACGTGGCTTTATGTGTTACTATTCTATTGGGATCTTTACGTGGCTTCATGCATTACTATGGCTTCATGCATTACTATTCTGTTGAGATCTTGAATGATATAAGTTTGTTTAATTATTTTCTCAGTTTTAGGTTCATGCATACGTGCATGTAGGTTGTTTTTATCCATTAAGTTCTCACTTACCATGTTTCTAGGATAGCTGAATGTGGGTTGACATTTCTTTTCATTATCAGTTATTGTATTAGCTTTATAAATCTTCACTGTTAAATAAAATTGGTGAGTTTATTCCCTCAACTTTTTGTACATGCTCACTGCTTTCCAAGTTAACAATTTTTGTCTTTTATTTTATTGGTTTTAGTGTTTAATCTTGTATGAATGTGATTTTTTTACTAATTAAAAAAAACAAGAAAATTATTTTTAATATTTAAAATGGATATAAGGATTAAGAGATTGAATAATGGCTTTTCATAAAATTTTAAAACAATTAAGCAAATTACCATTCATAACCACGCAGCAGCAGAAACGGGACAGATCAATTGATAAAATGTATAAAGCAGAAATGGAATTTTTTTTTTCTGTTCTTCAATGTCAGAAACAATGGAAATGAATTAACTATAAATCAGACTTGCGATTGTTTTCTTTTTAAGGAAAAAGAAACATCGAAGTTCGTTCAATTTATCAGATCGTTGAAGATTTTTGAAGTGTGTTAGTTGAGTCAGTTAATATAGACACGTGACGTTAGAAGCAAGTTGGTTAGTCTGTTTACTACAATTGTATGAACAATGTATAAATATAACACTACGTTCAATATACTATCATCATGAAATAATAAAGCAAGTCTTATATTCTCTCATCTCTCTTGTTATCATACTCTCTGTTTTCCATCATGGTATCAGAGCTCTAAGATCCTACAATGGAGAAACAATCCCTAGTTACGTTTTCTCATCCTCTATCTATCAAATTAGACGATAACAATTTTCTTTTATGAAAACAGCAAATAGTTGCAGCAGTAAAGGCGCATGGAGTAGAACAATTTCTTGATCTTTCTATCACTCCTCCTCCGCGGTTTTCTTCACCTGCAGATGCCGCCAGTGGACGAGTCAGTGAAGATTACATTTCTTGGATCAAGCAAGATCAAATGTTACTGTCATGGCTTCTGTCCTCCATGGCAGAAGCTGCCCTTACCAGAGTAGTTGGATGTGAAAGATCGAGCCAAGCATGTGATAGATTACAAGTATACTTCACCTCTCAGACACGAGCCAAGGTAAATCAATTAAAGCTACAGTTGAAGAATATCAAGAAAGGATCTCTTTCGGCTAATGAGTATTTGTTAAAGATAAAGACGATCGTTGATTCACTAGTTAATGTAGGGTATCCTATGTCGTCTCATGATCATGTTGAGGCCATTTTAGATGGTCTACCAGAAGACTATGATGCTTTTGTTACTAGCATTACTACTAGATTAGATCCCTATACGGTCTGTGATATCGAAGCTTTACTATTGGCACAAGAAGCAAGAATAGAAAGAATCCACAAACCAGTTGAAAACTCCTCGGCTCATTTTACCAATATGCAGCCCAGTAAAGGTTCATTTAATGGAAATTTAGGAAGAACTTACGTCTATAGTAACAATAGTTTTCAACACAATTTCACTAGAGGATTTGGAAGAGGCAGAGGAAATTTTGGTCAAAGAGGCAGGAATGGGAGGTTCAGTCAGAGAAATCCAATAATCTGCCAGCTGTGTAACCGAATAGGTCACTCTGTGTGGAATTGCTTCTACAGGTTTGATCAGTCCTATCAGCAAAATTCTCACGTCTCCTTGCCTCAAATGTCCTCTTCAGCCCATGCAACATCCCATGCATACGTTACGACTATACAAAATCCACCTATGATCAATGCTTCATCGTATAGTAATGCAATTGCTGTGCCAGAAACGCTGTCTGATCCTTCTTGGTACATAGATTCTGGAGCATCTCACCATGTCACTCCAAATTCAAATTTACTGATGTATGCAGAGGACTATCATGGAAATGAGCATATTAGAGTTGGTAATGGCCAAGGTTTGTATATTTCACATATTGGAACTTCTGTTGTTAAATCTCCGTTCCTCTCTACCTCTCTTACTCTTAAGAATTTATTGCATGTACCTGAGATGACCAAGAATTTGCTGAGTATATCTAGATTCGCAAGGGACAATTCAGTCTTCTTTGAATTCCACTCAGATGCATGCTGTGTAAAAGATGAAGCCACAAAAGATGTTCTGTTACAAGGATCAATCAAGAATGGGCTTTACTCCTTTGATGCATTCCCGTTGGTTCATCAGTATAACAACCCAACAAAAAGAGCCTACTCTTCAAGCAAAATAAACAAGCAGAATATGTTTGTTAATACAAGTTCTATCACTAATAGTTATGTGTTAAATACGTCTGCTGCATCAAATTCTTCTGTTATTTTCTCACTTTGGCATTGTAGATTGGGACACCCCTCTGCTAGAATTGTAAAACGAGTTCTAGATACATGTAACATTCCATCAAATATCAATAAGAATCTCAATGATTTCTGCAAAGCTTGCTGTTATGGAAAAGCACACAAGTTGCCATCCCCTGTTTCCAAAACTGTTTACTCACAGCCACTGCAGCTTATCCACACAGATGTATGGGGACCTTCACCAGTAATATCACAGTGGTTTCAGATATTTCATCCATTTCACTGATGCATGCACTAAGTTCACTTGGCTATATTTGCTCACTACAAAATCAGAGGCCTATAAGGTGTTTGTTGAATTTAAGAAAATAGTTGAGTTACAATTTAATCACAAGATAAAGGCAATTTAGTCAGATTGGGGTGGAGAGTACAGGAAATTGACTCAATTTTTAACTGAACATGGTATAGTGCACAGAAGAAGTTGTCCATACAGCCATGAGCAAAATGGCACTGCAGAAAGGAAAATAAGACACCTCACCGAAACAGGTCTCATGTTACTTGCTAATGCCTCCATGCCATTAAACTACTGGGAGTACTCATTTACCACATCTACTTACTTAATTAACAGAATGCCTACATCTAATCATGCTGGAATGAGCCCCTTTGAATCTCTATTTCAGAAGGCCCCTGATTATTCCTTTCTCAAAGTATTTGGGTGTGCTTGCTACCCTTCACTACGACCCTACAATCAGTATAAAATGGAATTCAGATCCAGTCAGTGCATGTTTCTGGGTTATAGTAGCTTCCACAAAGGCTACAAATGTCTCAGTGCCACTGGAAGGATTTTTACATCCAGAGATGTACTATTTGATGAAAAATCCTTTCCATTCTTATCTGGGTTCAATGCTTCAGCTGTTATTTCTACAAGTCTCAGCAATCAACTTTCTCAACTACCATCAGCAATACCCCCTCTAGTGCAGCATTCAGCTCAACAACAAAGTTCAACTCCAAACTCTAACAATGGATCTCCTCACTCTTATCCAGACACGTATCCAGACAATTCCTTGCCACAAAACACCCTCTGTGACTCTCAGACAGAAAATCACACAGCACCTTCAAAAACCACACAGAGGCAATCTCCCAGTCATCCAATGACCACGAGATCCAAAAATGATGTCTTTAAACCAAGAGTTTTATTGGCTGAAAAAGAGCCCAGTTCAGTTGATGAAGCACTACTTAGCAACAACTGGAAGGCAGCAATGGAAGATGAATATAAGGCTCACATCAAGAATCAAACATGGTCTGTTATTGATCAACCTCCCAACCGAAAACCCACTGGTTGCAAATGGGTGTTCAGAATTAAATACAATCCTGATGGAAGTGTACAGAAATACAAAGCTAGGCTTGTGGCAAAAGGGTTTAATCAGATTGAAGGTTTTGATTATGATGAAACATTCTCTCTTGTCATCAAACCAAGCACAATACGCATCATTCTCACTATAGCCATAGCCAACCAGTGGAAAATCCAGCAACTTGATGTAAATAATACCTTTCTCAATGACATCTTAAATGAGGAGGTTTACATGATTCAGCCATCAGGTTTTGAAACCAGAAATCATAATCAAGTCTGCAGGCTTCATAAAGCCCTCTACGGATTAAAGCAAGCACCGAGAGCTTGGTTCCAAAGACTTGCCTCTACCTTCGTTAAGTTGAGATTTTGCAGTAGCAGATGTGATGCTTCCCTATTTATCAAAAACTCAACTGGAACTTCGTTATTCGTTCTAGTATATGTAGATGACATCCTCATAACTGGAAACTCGTCCACTGCCATTGCCACTCTTGTCCACCAGCTCAATAATGAATTCTCCCTGAAAGATCTTGGTGAGTTAAGTTACTTCTTGGGAATTGAAGTTCAACATCAACAAGATGGTAGTCTCCATCTCTCTCAAACCAAGTATGTTAAAGATTTGCTTTCCAAAGCTAAGATGGGCAAGGCAAAAGGACTTAGCACTCCTATGATAGCTAATTTGAAACTGTCGAAAGAAGGAAGTGACTTCATGCAACAACCTCAACTCTACAGATCCATTGTAGGGGCACTTCAATATGCCACCATAACTCGGCATGAGATCTCATTTTCTGTCAACAAGTTGTGCCAGTTCATGGAAACTCCTCTTGAGTCTCACTGGAAAGCTGTGAAGAGAGTCTTAAGGTACCTTGCAGGATCTCTCACTCAAGGGCTACACATCCAGAGATCAAATCACTAGGATCTAGCTGCATTCTGTGATGCAGATTGGGGGTCGGATCCAAATGATAGAAGATCCACCTCGGTTAGCTATGTATTCCTTGGAGGCAATCTGGTTTCATGGAGTTGTAAGAAACAAACCGTGGTAGCAAGGTCAAGCACGAAAGCCAAATATAGAAGCCTGGCCAACCTAGCAGCAGAATTGATGTGGGTTCAGTCATTGCTCAAAGAACTAGCAGTTGATATATGAGGTACACCAGTGATTTATTGTGATAACTTAGGTGCAGTTCTGCTCACCGCAAATCCTATACTACATAGTAGAACAAAGCACTTTGAGCTTGATCTATTCTTCATCAGAGAGAGAGTGGCTCGAAAGGAAGTTAGTGTATATCACATTCCTTCACTTGAGCAAGTTGTAGATATTCTAACAAAACCTTTGTCTGCTACAAGGTTTTGTGACTTAAGACACAGACTGCAAGTTAAGGATTCAACTAATCTGTCTAAGAAGAAAAAAAGCACTGGAAGCATGTTGAAGTGTGTTAGTTGAGTCAGTTAATATAAACACGTGACGTTAGAAGCAAGTTGGTTAGTCTGTTTACTACAATTGTATGAACAATGTATAAATATAACACTACGTTCAATATACTATCATCATGAAATAATAAAGCAAGTCTTATATTCTCTCATCTCTCTTGTTATCATACTCTCTGTTTTCCATCAAAGATAAAAGACCCTTTTGACTTTTTCTCATGCAGCATAAACCCAACGATCTCCAAACGGATGTTTCTATTAGAAAGCATCTTTATAATCTCATCCGGTGGGCGGTCCAGATCATTTGAACGTTAGAATTAAATCCCACGAGACCGATTTTCCATTAAATTCAAATTCCATCGTTACACTTCAATATTCCCAGTATTTTCATTATGGGCATTTGATTCGACGATTTTGGTTTTCTCTGTACCTCATTTTTTTTTGTGTATTCGTGCTTTTCGTCTCCCACTCTGCAGTAATTTCTTGCTCAGGTCGAACCTAGAGATAAAGTCCAATAAAAAAAGGTGGTCAAAATGTTGGATCATTAATCAACCCTTGGACTTACATGTATTCATATAAGGTAGATTGACAAATAAAATTAAAATTAATTCAAAGTGATTAATTAAATTTTTGATAATTTAAAATTTAAAATTTATATAAGTTTTTAATATATAAAGAATTAATAGATAATTTCAATTTTACGATGAATAAAATAAAAATATTAAAAATAATAACACGTTATATATATATATATATATATATATATATATCTATTTTTTTATTTTTTTATTTTTAATATCTTATCATCACAAATAATAAACATGTTATAGACAATTTTATAACATGTTGATTTAAACTACGATTTTAAATAGTAATTAATCATTAATTATCGATTCATATCCACGTATCTATCTTTTATTTTTTAGTATGATATATCACAAAACGCCTTGTCTGCTTCATCTTCGATGACTATAACATCTACAGTGTCATCTGGAGGTAAAGTAGGTGGAAGTAGAAGTATGGGACTAAAGCAGTCCCGTACCACTTGCTTCAGTGTCAAACAACACGAATTCCCCTCAGTGGCAGAGGAAACCGAGCCACCATTGGTGGAAGGGGGGCATCGGGCTGTGGTAATTATTGCTCAATGTCGAAAGAGGACGAGATAGAAGAACTCAATTCGGAATATGTGACATATATTGTTCATATTCCTGCCACCGTGAGCGCCAGCCCTTGTCATCCTCGCAGACAAGCCTCATTGAAGACGGGAAGATTGTGGGAAAGCTGGACATAAGTTACATTTCAGGTACAATTTTTACAGGGTATTCAATTCGGTGACACGACGGCATGTCATTGAGTGCTCCATGGAACGTGAGGAGCCACTGAAGTCTGGAACGGTATGTGGAATATGGGTTGTTTCAGGGAAGCAATCCAAGGCAAGTCGAGTGCTTCTTGCGAGTGTGGGTTTAAGATTTGCAGATACTGCTACTTGGAGTGCGGTGGAAACGGCGGAGACCGATGTCCTGTCTGCGAACAACCATGCAAGCAGCCCCGGCCCAAGGTATCAGCCAATGAAGCTGGGGCTCAGCCAATGAAGCTGGGCTTTAAGCTCTCAAAAAAAGTGTATTATTTATTTTAATAATTATTTTTTTAAAAGAATAATTTTAAAATTTGAAAAAGTATTTTTATTTTTTTAATATATTATACAATAGATATCTACTCATCGTACAGGAAGGGAAAAAGGCAGGGAGACTTCTTAAAACCATATATATATTTTTTTTATGGATCTCATCAAACAATTAAAAATTGGAGATGAAATTTTTTTTTATGTATTAGTTTATGTTATTGATTTACTGAAAATGCTGAATTTTAAAAACGCTGAAAACAATTTTTTTTTTAATTTAGGGTGCTATTTCATCTAGTGTGCTATTATAATTTTTTATTTAGTGTACTACTGTGCGATGTCAAATGCTGCATTTAGTCTAACAAATAAACATTTAAATTTAAAAAAATTGTTTGACAATCAGATTCTATTATTCTAATTTTTTTTATAGTTTTAATTTATAATCGTTTAATTTAATTTTGTGAAATATACGTTATTTTTTTTATTTTAACATATAAAAATATCAACTAAAAAATTTGAATCAAATTATTTAAAATTAAAATTTTAATTGAATCACAAAAATGAACTATCAATAAATTTTTTAAAACAAATAAAAAAATTAAAAATATAAGTTATTATTCATTAAATGAACAAATTAATAATATAAATATTAATAAAAAATACAAATAAAAAGATTTCACTTTAAAAATATAATAATTTTAATAAAATTTTAATATTTATTTTAAAAAAATTCACTTTAAAATTTATTTTAAATCTTCATAATTGTTGGGCAGGCCCTGCATGCAAGTTTATAAATGATGATGAAGACGGTAGATTTCTGAGGAAGAAGACCGGACCCTGCCATTATCTTCTATGCCAGAATTCATGCTGGATAAATGGCTTTCTCCTGTGGAATTGTTTAAAGCACAGAACCATCCGGCTGACTTTGACCACACCCGTTGGCTTTTTGAAACAAAGGGAACGTATGGGTACAAAAATGCTGTGTGGCCTGATGATGGATATGGCGCCAGATTAGGTGCAAATGGATTTGACACACTGATGAAAAGTTTTCCATGTCCGAAACAAAGGATGTATAATATCATTTTCATGCATACTACTAAGAATCTGCTCCTGTTACTCCAAGAAATGTGTCGACCATTGCTATAGAAAATAGTTTGAAAACAAGAGTTGTAAAAGGCACACTTTTCAACAAAAAAACATGACTTGTCTAAATATATTTTTAATATAAATAAGAGTATTAAAAAAACACATTAATTCTTCTTTTTTTTTAATTTTAAATAATTCTTTAAAATATATTCTAAAAATTATTGTTTATCAATATTTAGATGTTTGAAATAACTCTTAGAACAAATATAATAGAGCCAATTTTAAATATAGTGTGATTATATACGTTTTTTAATACAAATTTATCTTTAATATTTTCATTACTTATAAAAAAAAATTACAAATGTATAGCTTGTCAAGAAACTTCTAAAGAAACATTTAAACAAAATTATTCAGATATAATTCTTCAAGCAAACCTAAAACGTTAATAATAAACATAATAGAAAATGCAACAAATGTCTGGTCACGTGCGAATGTCCAGATTTTAGGATGTCGATGTGCTGGCCACCATGAAACCATGATATCACATTAAAATGTGTTCCTCAAGTATTTCTTATTATCAAAACGGACTTAAAGAATCTCATCTTATTTCTGTTCCCGTAACTTATGTTTTTGGTTCAATAAATCACATGCAGTATACCTGAGAAATACATTGAAGTAAATATGAAAAGAAATTCAATCTACACACTTTTTTAAAAGGAAAAAAACATTTATATTTGTGAATTTATTACATTCTCTTCTTCTAATATCCTTTATATTTATTAATTAACATTTATTCATACCACTCTAAACACTTTCTCTTCTCAATGTAACATCTTTGTCTTCAATCATTTAGTATTTTTTTTAGGAGAATTTATAATACGCATGTATCTAGTTACCTTACTGACCCTATTTCTAAAAGCTGGAAAGTTTCTTTGCTCGGGGAAATTCTCTATCCGCATATTGTTTTAAAAAAAGTGGTTGCTATGCCTATTCTTAGGGGTAAAAATGTTCATTTGAAAAATCTTCAACGATGAATTGCCTACCAGAGCTAATCCACGCAAAATTGCAATTGTACAGAACCCTAAATGCCATATTTGTGAATCTGAAATTGAAACACAGGAGATTTGTTTTTTTTAGTGTGAGTGGACTATGGTTTTGGTCAAAGTTTCAGTGGGATGCTCAAAATGGTCGGCACAACAAAGTTTTTGTATTTAAGAAATGGACAGAGACAACTTCAATTTTTTACGCTTAGATGGATGATACCTTAAGTTTCTGCACAAGAACTTAACACTCTTGAATATAATGTAACATCTTCTCCAGCTTCCCTTTTGTATCTATATCTAGTTCCACATTTTATTTATTTAGGGAATGAATGCTTCAATATGTGAAGTTTAAATTAAAAAAAAGAGAGTAAGTAACCAAAATTTACACAAATAAGAAACTAAAAAGCTATCACATGTCCATTTAGATTGAAAAAAAAAACTTTTTAACTAAACTAAATATAAGTGGTAGCCTTTTAGTTTTATGCTTATATAAATTTTGGTCCACTGTCCATGGACCAAATACTTACTAAAAAATAAAAGGAGACAATCAAATGACTTTGTTATAACTTACTTAGTTAAAGAAGATCACATGATCAAAAAATTTCCTCAATGCAACCATACATTATAATGTATAAAAGACATATTGAATTTCTTTTGATGTGGTTGTTGGTTACCAAATATTACCTTTACATATGAACAATAATTCATATTTTAAGAACTTAGTAAGCAATCTATGTTCTCTCAAAGTTTGCAAAATCGTTCTGAGATGTTCATACTTCTTTAAACTCCTTGAATACAGTAAGATGTCATCTATGAAAATGATGACAAATTAGTCAAAGAAAGAGTTAAACACAGTATTCATAAGGTCTAACCTACACGATTATTCAATTTTCTAAATCCCTCGTTTATATTATATATGCAATCTCACAAGAGCAATGTAATAAGTTTAACATTAATAGTATAAGCATACACTTATGATAACATTTATGTCTATGACTTTGTGGAAGAATTATAACCTCTCCAATTTCTTTTGTTTTTCAAAAAAGGAAGAATTTTTATTAAAAATCGAAAAATAGAAAGAGGCACCCTATTCAATTTTCATTCCATCAAAGAAGAGACAGTTGATGACTGTTACAACTTCAATTTACATATACAAAAGATTGAAAAGAAGAAATAACATAGCAATCATTTGTCACACAAAAGGTTTAATAATGAAATTTTGTATATGCATTTTATATTCCATAAACATAAAATAGAATAAAAAATTAGAACTATTGTCATCCATCAATCATATGAAAATTTTTCAACTACTTTCATAGGTAAGAAACTGAAACTTACAAACAATTCAAAGAAGCATCTAAAGTTGAGACACGAGGCATCAAAATATCCTTTGATTTCCTAGTGCACGAGTACAAAGAGTCTATATATACAATAAGATTTTCTAATTCTTAGCTACAAAATTTGTACAATTATTACATTAGGCACAAAATAAGGGATCCATATTAACTAGAGTATATTTCCTCAATCATAGAATATATCATAATTAAATGAGTCCCTTCAATCTTAGTTGACTAAATCATCTTGATTAATATTACTTCCTAATTAGAATCATTCTGATTTGAGCATTTAATTCCAAATTAGAATCTCCTATTTCCACACTCCCTCTCAAGTTGGGTGGTAGATATTTAGCATTCCTAACTTGCCTTTTATGTTTTTGTAGTTTTCCTTTGGAAGTGCCTTTATTAAATTATCTGCAATTTGATGACTTAAAGGAGTGTACATGAATTTTCTGGTTCCTCTTTCAATTTCTTCTTTGATGAAATGACAATTTCTCTCCAAATACTTTGTCTTGTCATGCTGAACATGAATTTTTTTGCAATATTTATGGCATCCTTTACACTACTCATTGCCACTGCAGATTGTTTTTTTCTTCTTTAAGTCACCAAATTTCTCTATAGCAATACTCAGTAATTGATCTCCTATCAATTAATGATTCTACCTAGTCAGCATTAGTGAAACTCTTATCTTCCTTCTAGAGGTCTTCTTGAAGTATAAGCCTCTACCAAATCTCTTTTTAAAATATTGAAGGATCCTGTATACAGCCCTCATGTGTTTCTTAGTGAGGTTGTTCATGCAATGAGTTACCATACTCACATAGCAATATCAGGCCTTATATGTATTAGATAGTTCAATTTTTCTACTAATCTCTAGCACTTTTTTCTATCAGTTAGAAAAATTTTCTCATCAGCATTTCTAACTAGATCCAAAGGTATGTCTATTGGCTTACATCCCAGCATCCCAATTTCTTAAAGTAGATCAAGAACATATTTCCTTTGTATGACCATAATTCCTTCCTTGGTTCGACCAACTTCCATACTAAGAAAGTATCTAAGTGGTCCTAAGTCATTGATCTCAAATTCTTTTGCTAACAATTTTTTTAGGTTCCCTATCCTTTATTCATCATCTCTAGTAATTATCATCAAGTCATCAACATAAATTATGGACATAGTCATTTTCCCTTCCTTTGAATGTTTCACAAATATTGTATGGTCTGCTTGACATTGAATGAACCCATGTCTTCTCACAGCTTTAGTCAACCAGTTAAACCAAGCCTTAGGTGATTGTTTTAAACTGTATAATGATTTTATGAATTTGCATACTTTCCTTGAGGTTTCTAGAGTTTCAATACCAAGTGGAATCTTCATGTAAACCTTCTCTTCTAGCTCTCCATCGAGGAAATCATTTTTAACATCGAGTTAGTGTAAATCTAGTCCAAATTCATTGCAATTGACAATAATATTCTGATTGAGTTGAGTTTTGATACTGGGGCAAAAGTTCCTTCATAACTTATGATGTACCATTGAGTAAACCCTTTAGCTACTAATTAAGCCCTAAATCTATTCACACTTCCATATGAATCATGTTTCATAGTGAATATCTACTTACATCCAACCGACCCCTTCTCTTCTAGTATTTCAAAAATTTCCTAAGTCCTATTTTTCTCCAAGGCTAGTATTTCTCATAAAACATTAGCCTTTTACTCAGGTTGTTAGAGTGCCTCTTTAATGTCAGATGGAATATGATCATTTTCAAAAAAAGTAATGAATGCTTCAAAGTTATGTGATAGATTCTTTTAAGACACATGCCTGCTGATAGGATGTTTAATGTAAGCTCTTACACCTTACCCCAAAGCAATAGGTTCTCAAAATTGTCATGGTTACTGTTGGACTTTAAATTTTTCTTCTAAAGTATCACTAAAATTTTAATTAGAAATTGTGTTACTTGATAGTGAATTGAGGTTTCTTGGATGCTAGTTTAATTCTTAGTTTTGCTTAGGTGTGGTGCTTCCTTTTTCTCCTTGAATAAGCAATGCATCTCTACTAACTTATGTACTTGATAAAGGTTTGTTTATAAATAAAGAAACAATAGGGATGGGGTTGGTTTCAATTTCCTGTATAAGGTTGGTTTCAATTTCCTTGGCTTTTATTTCCCAAAATTAGAATTCATCAATTTCATTATCGTCTTGAATTTTTGTTTAAGGAAAGAACGATTGGTTTTCAAAGAAAGTGACATTCATGAGATGTAGAATTTTTTGGTTGTGAGGCAGTAGCACTTATACCTTTTCTGGCTTGTGAGTATCCTCAAAATATGCATTTGGCGGCTCTTGGATCAAGTTTACTATGTTAGGGCTAGTGGATGTGAACAAAAGTTGTGCATCCAAACATTTTTAGTGGGATAGATGAAATTATAGGAGTAGAAGGATAAGCAGCAAAAAGAAACTAACATGGTGTCTTAAATTTAAGGATTTTAGAGGGCATACAATTTTTAGGAAGATGATAGCAAGGATAGTTGCACCCCAGAACTGTTTAGGCATGTTTGAGGCTACCATAAGTGACCTTGCAACTTCCATTAAGTGCTTATTTTTTTTCCTTTCTATCACTTTTATCTATTGTGGAGTGCCAACACATGAACCTTGGTGTACAATCCTATTTCTTAAGAGATATGACCTAAGGGTGATGTAATAGTTCGAAGCACTTAGATTTTTACTTGGAATTGTGTCTAAACCATTTTGTTGAAGTTTTCAAATATGTTCCTTACTTCTAATTTTTCTTTCATAAAAAACACCCAAGTTACCCGTGTAAGGTCATCAACAAACGTGACAAACCATCTAGAATCAATAATATTCCTTATTCTAAAGACCCCTAAACATCACTATGTACTAAGTAAAAGGGACGAGATAACTTGTATGTTGAATAGGGTAGGAATTTTAGGTGTGTTTGGACAATTGACAAACTTTACATTGAAATTTACTAGAGTGTTTATTGAATAAATAGGGATAAAATTTTTCAAGAAAAGAAAAATTTGGGTAGCCTAAGTAGTAGTGCCATAACATAACATCACTATCAATTTTAGAACTAGGGTCAGTAACTACGCAAGCAATCTTTATAGGTAGTCTTTTAATTTTCTCCACTCTTAAGAGGTAAAATCTAACACAAATGTTAGCATTGCTAATCCTCTTTCTAGTGTCCAATACCTAAAATTCAAACATTTGTAGAAGAAATTTAGTAATATAATTAAGTTCCTAAGTTAGCCTGCTTATAGAAAATAGCTTGCAATCTAATTTTGGAACGTATAACACATAATGTAGTGTGATGTCCTTTGAAATAATATTGAACTTGTGCTGAGTAGCCTTAAGAAGGTTCCATCAGTAATCCGAACAGAGGAAGTATTATGGCATAGTGTGTATTCATGAAACACCATAAGACTCTGAGTTATATCGTATAAAGCACCTGAGTCCATTGTCCATGTAGTATGATTTTCTTGTTTGGCAATTAAAACATGGGAAAAAGATACCTATTGGGCTATAAAAATTGTAAATATTGTTTGAGAGGATTGAAGAGTATGTTGGAATATATTCTACAGTGCTTCCAGTTATTCTTTACTAAACGGATTATATTTTAAAGTGATTATTTCTTCTTTAGTTGCAGTAGTGTATCCCTAGCTTTATTTGTTCTATTGTGACTGAGAAGGTTTCCACTCAACAGGTTTTTCATGGAGATGTCAGCAATTTTCTTTAGTGTCTAGTTTTCTTATAATGATTGCACTATACATAATTTTTCTTTATTTGATGGATGTTGGTGAATTGGTTTCCTCATGCAACTAGAGCTAAATTTTCAAAACTTTTGGAGGAATTTTGATCTCTTAGCACTACTTTTTCTTTACTTTCTTTCGTGCGAATTTTAGAAAAAACTTCCCTAATACTAGGTAATGGATTAATACCAAGTTTTTGTTGAGGCCAAGTAAACATTTATAGATTCGTTCCTTTTTAATGATCTTCTTGTATAAAAGTTTATCTTTTTTGAAGTCCTACATTGGCTGGATGTTTAAAGAATATGCTCCTTATAAGTAAAGGCAATCATCCCTCTCTTGACTCGAGTTTTGGGAGTGGAGTTAAGCCCAATATTTCTAATAATCTTCAAGGCATTTCCATTCGAATTTCTCGTAACAATTAAGTTGCAACCAATATCTTGTAAGAATATTAAAATATTCAATAAAAATTGAGTTTCCTTATCGGAGATCATGAACGATACCTTTTATTTTAAAAATGGCAAAGTTGTTGTCAACATTGGAGAATGTTTCTCTAGCTATATCCCATATCTCCTTGGCTGTGATGCATTGCATAAAATTATCTCCCATGTCATTGGCCATAAAGTTGTTTAACTAAGACATCACCATGTTGTTTTTCAAATTTTCAGGTTCGATATTTTAGATTAGTTTCCTTTAGCCAAGTAATTGCTTCCATAAGATATTCATCTTTGCCATTTTTGCAAATAAAAATCCGAATTGACTAAACGCATTAAATAAAATTTTGCCCACTATGTTTGTGACATATTATAGGAAGAATAATGCCTTCAACAGTGCTCAGGTTGTTGGGCTGAATTGCTTCAGGTTTGGAGGTTACCTCTGAGTTTGATTCCTCGATTTTGCTCGCCATAAGGACTTCATTTATGCTTGGTTCATACTTAGTGCTCTGATACCATGAAAAAAATCTTCTTTGACTTCCTTGCATGATTCAAAGTAAAAATAGTCTATATATACAAGAAAATTTCTTAATTTTAAGCCACAAAATCTGTACAATTACTACCCTAGGCACTAAATAAGGAATCTAGATTCATTAGAAAATATTTTCTCAATCAAATAATATATCTCAATTAAATGAATCCCTTCAATATTGGTTAACCAATTCATCTTGATTTGGATATTACTTTCAAATATGAAATATTATGATTTGGACATTAATTCCAAATCAGAATATCATATTTCCATACATTATTAGAAAGTGCAGTCAAAGTAGAAAACTTATGCTAGATTTTGAACATAAATGTTTATTTGCATTATTATTTAGTTTCCTTGTGATAGGTTCCATTACAATAATAGAGAAGAAATGCCTCTTTCAAGTGGAGTTTCACTCCTAATTCATTGTATTGGTCAATACCTGTGTCAGAAACTTAATGAACTCTTTATAAAAGTTGGTAACTGAAAACACTAATCCCTATAAAACAATTTCCATACTACTAACAGCTTTTATAACAAACTCTTCACATTTTATAATTTTTTAGCCATCTTGGAAGTTTTTTTTTCTCTTATGGACTTCCAAATAATAGTTTCTTCCCTATCATCAATCACTCATGGAGTATTTGTATCACCTCAACTCCCATTTCATGTTCCAACAGCTATATGATTTGCTAGTTTGGCTTTGGCATGCTGGGGAAATGAGTCCAACTTGATAAAGCATCTATTTGTGCAAATATACAGATTCTAAAGTATTACATCTTTCATGATCCTTTTATATCGAAATTGATTAAGTCTCTTAAAATAAGTACCTTCTGATGACACATACTCCTCACAACCTTCAATAAAAAGCTACTTCACCATATATAGAACTAGCAATTAGTGGCAAAAAATGTGATAGGAACCTTAGGAATAATATTGATAATAATATGGATCACTTTTTGGGCTTTGACTCTAGGCCTAAAATAGGGAGGGTTTATTTTAGGAAGAGTAAACATGTAATAGGGAATGAAGAAAGAGAGAGAGCTGACACGGAGAGTTAGTTAAAGGAGAGAGCTATTACTAGTATAGTGCATGTGTGATAGGGGTAGGTTGTTAGTAGTTTTCTCTATGGCAGAGCCATTGGGGTTCTGAAGGAGCTTTGCTTTGGGTTGCATTACAGTATTCTTAGTGTTTTACTGTTAAATTTGTTTTGTTTTAGATAAAAACTTATAGTAATAGTTCATATTAATCTATCAATTGGTCTGACCTGTCGGATCAGAAAATTGCCCCCAAAGATCGATTGGACGTCATGGAATCGCGTTTGGCTTCAGTTGAAACTAGGCTAAAGGAATCTTTGGAGGAGTTACAATCGTCATTCAAGGCATCCTTGATAGAATTCGAGAAACGACAAAGTCTAGAACAACAGACCATGCATCAGGCTATAAGATACGTGGGGTTGGTAAATACTGTTCCCGTCTTGTAATCTTCAGAAGGCTAATAAAAACTATGTTACTTTTGGTTCGTCTTGTTTCCCAGGCAAGTTACACGAGTTGCATTTTCCTGATTCTTCTACAAAATAAACTAAACCTTCGCAGTTAGTCTATTCAGACTTTTGGGGGCCTTCACCTATTACTTCGACAGTAGGATATCATTATTATGTCCATTTCATTGATGTCTTCTAAAGGTTTTTATGGTTATTACTATCAAACATAAATATGAATCTTTGTCTTGGGAAATTTCTAAAGATGATTGAACTCTAAGCAGGGTACAAAATTACCAGTTTACAACTGATGGGGATGGAGAGTACACTAGCTTAGCTTTCAAACAACATCTAGCCCAAAATGGAATATCACATCGAATTAGTTGCCCTTATAGCCATGCGCAGAATGAGGTAGAAGAGACAAAACGCACGCACATAGTTAAGATGGGTCTCACTCTAATGGCCACTGCTTCTATACCTTTTTCTTATTAGGATGCTCTGCTTTCCAAACAGCGTATGTTTGATAAATAGATTGCCTACTCCTTTGCTTGATTATATTACCTATCCAATATCCAAGGGAAAACATGGTGAAGGGAAAAAAAGATAAATAAATGCAGAGACTCTTGCTAAACTTCTAATGGGGGAAACTAACTTACTAAATCTTCCCATGAATGGATTTTCTGGAAGCTGGACAGAAATAATCAACCAACCAAATTACAGAAATTTCTTATATTGCACAAAAGTGACAAAGAAGGAACAATGGTAGAAAATACATAACTATATATATGGAGATTAAGGAACGAGGTAGGAAATTAAAATCATTTAAACAGTATTTAATTATATATATATATATATATATATATCTGTGTGTGGAAATGGATAATCTCAAAAACTCATAACAGCTATTTCTAAATAAGAAATTTTAACGAAATTGAAATATGAATACTGAAATCATGACAAGCTAATTTTTTTAATTTGATGGCAAATGAATCATAATTACAACCCCATAACAAATTAAAATAAATCCTAATTACGCCTAGAGTAGCCAAATAGGAGAAGGGTAGATACGGCGGGCATGAGGGAATGGCTGCTGAATAGTTCCATCTTCTAAATCAAATATGCCAATGTCATGACCTCCTACAGGTTGCCGATGACACATGTAATTGTCATCTGAATAGTAAATACGACTTCCTTTATCCTGTGAAATTGAGTGAGGCAACACGCACACTGAGGAATTGGATCCAATCACTAACACATAATCACCCAAACTTTTCACCTCCACCCATTTAGATTGACTCAGTTTATACACATTGAATCTACAAGTACGATAAAAGTACACAGTCTCGTCTCCGTCGCGAATTCTCTGAGAGTGTCTTTCCACCAAGAGCAAACCACCACTTGTCCCAATCAGGTACAGATTATGCTCATGAGGTCTATTACAATTAATCCTATGTCGCAGTGCTCCTCTTCTTTCTCCTATCCTTGATTTCAAGTCATATTCATATATCACACCGGCGTGATTTACAGCATAAACCTTTCCTTCATGAAATATGGCATCAACATGACATGGCTTGTGTTCTGGTATTGTAAAGTCTGTCCATGTCTTGTCATTGCGTGTACAAAAAGCCAATCTACAAAACTCCCCATAAATAGCCACAGCCATGAATTCTTGGTCATGGTCGGTAGGAGGGGACGATAGGATAATCTTATGAACATAAGCTTTCTGCTGATGAACCTTGTCATAATTGTATACTTTGCCATCATATCGTTTTATAGTATATTCTTCTTCCTCTCTGTCAGGCTGATAGTCAATTACATCTGGAAAAGTGTACAAAGGTGGAAGATTGATCTGCGCTCTTGTGAATGGCTCCAACATTCGCAACGCTCCATCCAACTCAACACTAATCAACCATCCATAAGAAGACCCACGAAACATGCTATTCTTTGTCTCTGGTAATTCCAAACGATGAATCACCTTCTCTCCAACATGGTAGAATGGACGAGTGGTATCACTTTCGTTGTCGAAGGGTAGCACCAGCAGAGGAATTTTGATGTGTTTGGGAATATTTGACAACTCCAAATTCCAAGTTTTACAAACAGAACGGAATCGAACGTAATCGCCATATGAATCAACACGCTGCATGATTTCGTCCAACAAATCATAATTAATCTCTGCCCAATTATCAAACTGAAAAGGATCCTTTTCCTCCATAGACGCAACAGACCCTAACCAAACATATGAAAGAACACTAGAGGATGCACAAATAAATCACTTATCCTGCCGTCTTTGCGAATACGTATATATATATATATATATATATATATAGAGAGAGAGAGAGAGAGAGAGAGAGAGAGTTGTACTATTATAGGCAATTGTACTAGAGAAACCTGCACTAGAATTTTATCAAAAGAAAAATAACGTGCCCTTATTTATTTATTATTATTATTGTTATATAAAATTTACAACTAGTTTTACTATTGTTAGAAAACCTTAAAATATCTGATTCACAAGTCGAACTAAAAAATTGATGAACTAGGTAGGAGAACTACTTCAATTTAACACTTAAAATATTTTAACAAAAGGATCAATCAAAAATTGATAAATCGGTCAAAAAATGAATAAAAATTTATCAAATATGTCAAATAGGATGTATGTTTGAAAACCTGGAAGACACAAATAGAAGTGACCATCTATTTAGTTCTTTATAAACCTGTCATACAACAATTTTAGTTGATCTCGTAGTATGACATAAGTTATGTCAAACGCTCATACAGTACCAAAGAGTCCAACATCTTAAACGTATGTCTTGGAATAAAATATGAGTTATTGTACGGCTCAAATATTTTTTTAAAAAAAGAATAAAATATTATTTTTTAAGTAATATTTTTATTATATAGTATTTTCTTATATTAAGAAATTATACACAAATTTTCTTTAAAAATAAGAGTAAAATACTCTCTTATCTTTTTATTAATATTTTTATTACACAACACTGTTCTATGTTATGAAAATGTACATGAATATCTTTTAAAAAAAAATACAACTTAACATAAATATTTTAAATTTTTTATACAAAAAATAAACAGACAAATAAATAAAATATCATTTTTTTCAAATTTTTTTCTCCTCAATTTACAACCAAATATTTAAACCATGAAATTAATATTTTAATAGTTCAAATTATTTTACAATTATTTTGAAAAAAAAATAATTAATATTAAAGGACAATGAATGAGAAAAAAAATTGAAAGAAAATTATTTTGTTTTGTTTTATTATTTGTTTTTCTTTCATAAAATTTTTTAAAGATATTTAAATTAAATTGTAACATATTTTTTATTCTTAAAAGAGACGTGTGTATATAATTCTTATGATAGAAATAAAAGTAATGTAATAAATACATTGATCAAGAGAGGAAAACAAATTTTATTTTCTATTTTTTATTTCAAGAAAAATTTATGTATAATTTTAAAATATAAAAAATGCTATATAATAAATATATTAATTAGGAGAAGCCAACTCATCAGCAAACTGGGAGTTTGAAATTACTTGAAGTTATGTTTCTGTCGGTTCAGCAATTTAGCAGCACCAAGCAGCAATTTTGCCACTAGACCTTACTTTATTTTTTCTGTTTTCTTCTAATTCAAGTGCTTGGTAAATTCTGAACTTGCGATCCACTCCACCCAACTCCATTATATGTCCCTTCTTAAGTAAATCTATCAAAAAAACAGACCATCCCACACAGAACCAATGGGTTTACAAACTTGAAAAATTGTAAACAATCAGATACCTGTGCAGCAAAACATATTTTCAAAAAAGGTCAAGAAGCCACACTGTGAATGTGAACCACAACTGCAAAGCAAAACAAAAATTAAGAAATTCTCAAGCATGAACTATACTTGTATAGTCTTCAATTTCTATGGTGAAATGAGCTTAAAATTTGAAATATACCACCAAGAAAATCAAGGAAATAAAAGGGAGCATAGGTGGCACGGAACTAAAGAGAAAATACATATATAGTTTTAAAATTTATAAAAGTTACACTCAACTCTCCTTTAATTTTAAATTGACACAATTTTTTTTGAAATTTATAAAACTTACACATACTCTTTTCAAATTTTAAAAAATTATACTATCAAGTATTAATTTGATCTTTTGATAATTTATACTATATTGAATTATATTATTTATAATTTTTTAGAAGGAAATATATATATATATATATATATATAGTATAAAATATATTAATAATTTTATGAATAAAAAAATTTTCATATAAATTAAAAAAGAAAAAATTCGTATAAATTTTAAAAACTTAAAAAAAATGTGAACATAATTACTCTTAATTCCTTTATAAAGTATGAAGTAAATTTTTTTTTCATTTTTACACTCACAGTTTGGGTGTGTCAGTAATGATTTTGGTACTCCTATGGTTCGAAAGGAAAAGATACTTTGTATTTCAATTGAAGTGACACCAACTTCAGAATGCCTCACTTTTTTTTTTTGACAAATCAACAAATTATTGTATTCAATATATAAAAACTTGAACCTTACAAAAACCTTGACAAGGTACAATAAAAATATTAAAATACAAATAAAATATACACTCTTAAAAAATATAAAAATCTCAAATTAAGAGGCAAACACACCTCATAAATACTATTAATATTATAAAAAAATACAATATTTTTTATTAAATTACAATCTGTTAAAAAATTTATAAAAATAAAAATAAAAATTCAAAGAGAGACAATACACTCCTCAATTTTCTATAAAAATTAAAACTTTTACGTCTAGTCTTCTTCCAATCCCTAAAATTTGTGAATATGGAAAATAATCTGTAAATCTTCTCAAAAACTTAATTATCAGTGGATTTCTTCAAGTAAAAAAGGAAAAAAAATCCCCTAAAAACATTTCCTAAATAAAGGAATAGACTTCTCAAATGAAAGAAAAAAGCTTTCCTGAAGGAAGAAAACAAACTTCCAATAAAAAAAAAAATTTCAAATAACTCAACAGGAAAAAAGAGATTTGGGGAGGGTCGGGGAAAAAAAAGATAAACAAACAAATTAGAAAATAAATAATAAAAAAAGAATGAAAAGTAGAAGGAGGAGGGGGAGGGGAGGGGATGGCTGCCATTGGCAGCCACCCCAAACTATGTTGAGCTAGGGTTTCAGAAGAAGAGCGATGCTGGAGAAAGAAAAACGGAAGTGTGGGGGGAGGGGAGAAAGAAGAGGAAAAAGAGAGAGGGAGATGTAAATTATGTGTTTTGTTCAAATATTCTTTTAGCCTAAATAATATTCTCTTTTCCTAAAAATAATAAAAAATTAAAAAAATTAAAACTCCAAAATATTTTTTTAAAATTTAATTAAGTCCAATTGAATCATAGTCTATAAATCTTAATTTTTCGATTTTAGGTTAGCATTATATTGTTTTGGTGTCAAATCCATTTTTTTAATTACTTGGCTTCATTTTGGGTTTATTTGTAGGTCATAGAATTGATTTAGATTTGGGTTCAAAAGACCCAAAACAACATTAAGGGCCCATTATTTAAGATTTTTTTTAAAATATTTTAAATTATATTACTTTTTTTAAATATTAATCTTTGATAATATAATCAAAATATAACTTTTTCCTTATTTTTTAGAGATAAGTCTGACATAACAAATTCCATCCTATCATATAAACTAATATCTATCTAATTAAAAATTAAACTTGAGAATCAATTTTAATATCTTAAAAGGAATCTCATTAACTTGATGCCTGTCCAAGCGCACAAAGAAAAGCGGGTGGATGGTGTATTCAACAAACAAGCATGGATGGAGATTATTTCACCATTCAATGCAAACTTTGGCCCCCTTTATTGAGTAAGCCCCTGTCCGCTTTTTAATATTTATTTACTCATTTAATTTTTTTTTTTTTAAAAATATGTTTAGCGTTCCGCTTGTTGAACAATTTGGCCTCCACTTGGTTTTTTTTTTAATATTTAGTTATTCAAAATATTACACAAGACGATCTTTTTTTTTAATAATTTTAAACTTATTTAAACTGAAATAGAAAACATTTTTTCTTTACAATTCTAAATATGTTCAAACTCAATGTCTCTTTTTAATAATTATATTTTTTTAAGACTTATAATTAATTATATTTAAAATTATTAGAATAAATATATTATTTTAAGTATTTTGTTTATATTAAAAATGTATTTATATTATATAATATATATTTTAAATTATTTTTTAATATATTTGTAAATTTTTAATATCATTCACAATTTATTATTCAAAAAAAAGTATTTAATTCATGAATTATAATTTGATTACTATAATACAAAATTTAAATACTTTTGAAGTGATTATATGCAAGGACAACTAGATGCACGCCAGTTTATGACCCAACTTGTACTATGTTGTAAAGATTTGTGTCATATGTAGTGCAACTTTTGATGAGGAATTTTTTGTGCCTCTGAGATATAAATTAAAAAAAAATACATAATTTAATTTAAAAAATTTTAAGTTTTTATAATTTAGTCTCTCAATTTAAATTATTATATAATTTAATCTCTAAATTTATTATATGTCAGATAATTTAGTCATTATATTATTTCTACATTAACTATTTGTTGATATGGCTTGTTAAGTGTCTACGTGATACGTTTTTAATTAATCATATCATATCAGTGCTAATTCAGCTTAAAAAAAAGTAAATACACAATTTAGTCCATGAATTTACTATGTTCTTGCAATTTAGTCCCTGAATTAAGGTTATTACATAATTTAATCTTTGAATTTATCAAACGTCAAACAATTTAATTATTTTGATATTTTTATCTTAATCATTTGCTGATGTACTTGTTAAGTGCTTGCTAGACACGTTAAATATTAACTAATTATGTCACATAAGTATTTATTCATCCATAAATTTTTAAAATGAAATTGTTCTCTCATACTCATACTGTCACGCCCCTAATTTAAGGAACGTGAATAACACTACTGTCCAATAACTTTATCTTTATCTAATTGCAATCAACTTCATATTATGACAAAATAGGATAATGTCATACATTTGCAAGTTTTCAATATATCTAATTATACATGTCAATACTACACTTAACAATATTACAACGGAAGCAAATATCCTGCCTGTGGCTTTCAGAGCAACTCTAAAGTACAATTATATTACAATTTTAAATAATGAGAGCCTAGAAACAATTTAGGCTCACCACGGAAGTACGACACTTAGTCGATCAAGAAGCCGCAGGACCAAACTCTAGGTCTTTATCTGAAAAACATATCAACCACGTGTAGTGAGTTTTACAACTCAGTGAGCAGATAATACCTCATAAGACCTCTTAGGTCAATATGTGGATGTACTCTTTATTTTAAAACTTGTCACATTGAAAATCACAATTTAAAAGTACATCCATATGAGACCCGCATTTCAAATAATCTCTGTTCAAATTCATATTCATATTCAATTCATAAGTAATGTTGTAAGAACGATAATAAAATCATGGTATGCATTAACATAATTCTTATGAAAACATTTGGAGGATCCCATATCAGAACAACCATATCAGAGTTTAACCCCTTCCGTACTTTGGTGGTATAAGATTTGCCTAAACTCAGCATCCCGCTGAAATTTGCCCTACTATCATTCAAGAGGACACGCAAGGGACTCTATATGAGTATTTTCCAAGCACACAGCAAGGGAAGGCAAATCACATCTCATATAACTGGCATCTCGCCCATATAGAAGGTATTCCGCTCTCCATCACATATTATCCCTCGTGTGTTGGCCCTCACACGAGGTTAGCACCACCCCCTGCTAGCTGAGGCAATCAAGGTGCACTAGGACTAATATCACCAGCTGTTAGAAGATAGTGTTTCCAATAGAATTCCTCCACAAAACCATAATCTCATATATTCCATATTAATCAAAATAGAGGTACTATTATAATACAGCATTTTCATTCTCAGTATATTCCTCTGTCAAAACTTCCCAATCAGGGGAATCACATATACATGCCCATATCCGAGGCAAACATATCACTGTGTAAATCAATATCATATGCATAACATACTCATTTATCAATTTAAAGTTCAAGAAGAGTAAATACAATTCATAGAAAGAATCATCTACTCACAAAATTATGGTACCAAGTTGGGCAACCCCAAAATCCTCGTTTGTGGTCTGAATTTGGAAAAATAAACCCCAAAATCGAGTCCGAAAAGTCCAAAAACTTTGAAATTGACTCCGTATTTACAAAATTTGGCTTTTGGGAGCTCAGTCAACGCAACAGGGTTCGGCTGTCACGTGCTACACGCGCCGCCCAAGGAGCTGCGCGTGGCATTCACGCGTCGAGGAATAAGAGGCGCGTGAGGGCGTGTGCGGTGGTGGGTTGGTCTAAAATTTGAGATCCAAAGGTTTCGGAACCTTCTAAATTGATCTACGATGTTAGTTTTTGTGTTAGACAACCACAGATAGGAGTTTCAGATATTACCTTTTTAGGCAATTTTTTCTTCTATTTTCGGGCCAATCTCTTGTCAATTCTCCAGAAACTAATCAGATAGATTTGTAGAACTCTTCGTCCTGAGTCCATTGGCGGTGGTGGTGTCAAAATCCGAGGTCCGGATGTGAAGAAATCTTATAGAGAAGTTAAAGGGTTTCGAGAGAAAAATTTCTGAGGAGAGAGAGAGATTCTGAAACTTATGATCTCCTCGGTGTTTGAAGCCCCTTAAAATATCCCGGAGGACCGTTCTGCAAAAATTTACTTTTAGAGGGAGGTCCTTGCAAATTTTTCTTATTTATATTTTGACCCCGAAACTTTTAAGAAATTGCATTTTGACCCCAAACCGTAAATTCTTATATTTTCTTTTGTAATTCTTTAATCCATGTAATAAATAAACTTATTTTTACCGATTCTTATCTCTATTTTTTAAATCCTCTCTTTGATTCAATATTTTTTTAAAATTTGAACTTTATTAAATTTACGGCTATTACATTATTCCTCCCTTAAAAAAATTCGGTCCTTGAATTTCATCACCATAATTGTAGATAAATACTAACCTTATTGCTCAAACAAATACGGATATCTGGCACGTATATCATCCTCTCTTTTCCAAGTAACTTCCTCAGAAGAGTGATTTTTCCATATCACTTTCACCGTAGGTATTTCTTTTGACCGCAACTTCTTTACTTGTCTGTCTACTATTACTACTGGTTGTTTCTCATAGGTTAAATCTTCTTGTAATTGAATCTGTGGACACTGTATAACATGTGTAGGATTCGGTAAATATTTTCGTAGCATAAACACATGAAAAATTAGATGGATATTACCCAATTCAGTAGGTAAAGCCAAATGATAGGCTACTGAACCAATCATATCAAGAATTTCAAATGGTCCTATATACCAAGGGTTTAACTTCCCTTTCTTTCTAAATCTCATTACTCCCATCATAGGAGATATTTTCAAAAAAACATGTTCACCTATGGCAAATTCTAATGGTCGGCGTCTATTATTAACATAAGTCTTCTGTCTACTCTGAGCTGCTAATAACCTTTCCTTAATCAGTTTTACCTTGACCAGTGCATCTTGTACCATATCAGGCCCTAAAATCTTTACTTCGCCCATCTCAAACCATCCAATTGGGGAATGGCAACGCCTACCATATAATGCCTCAAAAGGAGCCATTTGTATACTAGCTTGATAGCTATTGTTATAAGCAAATTTAGTTAAAGGCAGAAATCTTTCCCAACTACCTTGAAAATCTAAAGCACAATCCCGAAGCATGTCTTCCAATATTTGAATGGTTCGCTCAGATTGCCCATCTGTTTGAGGATAAAATGCAGTATTGAGATTCAACTTCGTGCCCAAAGCTTCTTGGAAAGCTCTCCAAAAATGAGCTGTGAATTGTGGTCCTCGATCAGAAATAATTGATATTGGCACTCCATAAAGCCTTACTATTTCATTCAAATATAATCTTGTATACTGAGCTATATTGTATATGGTTTTCACTGGTAGAAAATGTACTAACTTAGTCAACCTATCAATGATCACCCATATTGAATCAAACCCTTTTGGTGTTCTCGGTAATCCTGTAACAAAATCCATAGTTATTCTTTCCCATTTCCATTCAGGTATCTCTATCTGCTAATGTAGTCTTGCAGGAGTTTGATGTTATGCTTTCACCTGCTGACAGGTTAAACATCGAGACACGTAATTCACTATATCTTTCTTCATACCTTCCCACCAATAAATTTCTTTTAAATCCTTATACATTTTAGTTATTCCAGGATGAATCGTATACATGGATCTATGGACTTCCTCTAAAAAAAATTTCTTAAGTTCTTCTTTATTGCGTACACATATCCGCTTGCCAAATCTCAGAATTCCTTCAAAGTCTATAGTGAATTCAACTTTACCACCATTCTTCACTTCTTCCATTTTTTTTTGCACAAATAGGCATCCTCTCTCTGTGCCTTTTTCACCCGTTCGATCAAAGGTGATTGAAATTGCATATGGGCTAATAATATTCTAGGTTCCTTCACTTCCATTACTACTCCATCACTTTCCATCTTATGCATTTCTTTAATCAACGACCTTCTTACTATTGTGATATGAGACAAACTACTCATAGACTTCCTACTTAATGCATTAGCCACAACATTGGCTTTACGTGGATGATATAGTATTGTGCAATCATTATATTTAAGTAATTCCATCCATCGTCTTTATCTTAAATTAAGATCTTTTTGTTGAAAAATATATTTGAGACTTTTATAATCTGTATAAATTTCGTATGTCTCACCATACAAATAATGCCTCCAAATTTTCAAAGCAAAAACTACTGCTGCCATTTTCAAATCATGAGTCGGATAGTTGTGCTCATGTGATTTAAGCTGTCTAGATGCATATGCAATGACTCGACCATTTTGCATCAATACACATCCTAATCCAATTCTCGATGCATCACAGTATACCGTGTATCTCCCAGTACCTGAAGGAATAGTTAATATTGGCGCCGTAGTCAAATATTCTTTAAGTTTCTGAAAACTTCTTTCACATTCATCTGACCAGTCAAACTTTATTCCCTTTCTTGTCAACCTTGTCAAAGGAGCAGCTATCTTTGAAAAATCTTTAACAAATTTGCAGTAATAGCCTGCTAAACCAAGGAAACTAGGAATCTCTGTAACTGTTGTAGGGCGTGGCCATTTTTGCACCGCTTCTATCTTTTTAGGATCCACTTGAATACCATCCTTGGTAACCACATGGCCTAGAAAAGTAACACTACTAAGTCAAAATTCAAATTTTGAAAACTTGTCATACAGCTAGTATTCTCTTAAGGTTTGTAATGTTATTCTTAAATGCCGCTCGTGCTCCTCTGAACTTCTTAAATATACCAAGATATCATCTATGAATACAATAACAAACTAATCTAGAAAAGGTTTGAACACCCTATTCATTAAATCCATAAATGCAACTAGGGCATTTGTTAAACCAAAAGGCATTACTAAGAACTCGTAGTGCCCATACTGAGTCCTAAAAGCAGTTTTCAGAATATTCTCCTGTATCCTCAATTGATGATACCCAGATCTCAGATCAATTTTTGAAAAATATTGGGCACCTTGTAACTAGTCAAACAAATCATCTATTCTGGGTAAATGATATTTATTTCGTACAGTCACTTTGTTCAACTACCTATAATCAATACATAAGCGTAGGGATCCATCATTTTTCTTCACAAAGAGAATAGGAGCACCCCAAGGAGATGTACTAGGTCGAATAAAATCTTTATCTAATAAATCTTGTAGTTGTTTTTTTAATTCCTTAAGTTTTGCAGGTGCCATCCTATAAGGAGGTATGGATATTGGTTGTGTTTTAGAGAGGAGGTCAATACCAAACTCAATCTCTCGGTCTTGTGGTAATCCTAACAATTCCTCAGGAAACACATAAGGAAATTCTCTAACCACTGGAACCTTCTCTATACTGGTATACTTTATATCAACATCTTTGACTACTGTTAAATACCCCTGACATCCTTTTTGTAACAGCTTATGAGCCGTTAAATCAGAGATTAAGTTATTAGGAACTTCACTACGATCTCCTTGTATTATGAAGGAAGATTCTCCAAGGACATTAAACTTAATCACCTTAAGGTGACAGTCTAGAATGGAATGACATGATGACAATCAATCCATTCCTAAAATCACATCAAAGTTTACCATATCTAAAACTATCAAATCTACAATATTCTCCTTGTCTTCTATCGAAATCTCACACGATCTATACACATCATTTACCAGTAAGAATTCTCCCATTGGAGTAGCAACCATAAAAGAAAAATGTAAACTAGCAGGATCTCTATCCAATTTCTTAGCAAAGCATGGTGATATATAAAAATGAGTAGAACAAGGATCAAATATGACATATGCTTTATGAGAATATACTGATAATGTACCTATCATAACTGCATTTGAAGCCTGAGCATCCTGTCATGTCAAGGCAAAAACTCGAGCTTGTTCTTGGCCTCCACTTCCTGATCCTCTACCAATACCACCACTACTTGCTTGAACTGAAGATGCTCTATTTGGTCGTGCTGGCACAGATACAAGAGGTGAAGCTGGTTGTACCGATGCTTGACTAAAACTTCGTAGCTATGGGTAATTCCTCATCAAATGACCCATTTGTCCATACTTAAAACATGCACCAGTTTCTCTGTGACACTATCTGGTATGAGGCCTGCCACAATTAGAACATGGTGGAATTGATCTTGAATCTTGTTGGCTAACAGGTCTTATATCCCTTTGATTCGTTCTTTGCTTGTTGATATTTACTGATGTCTGATTAGAGCTATCAGTTCCTGTTTGAGTGAAGTGCTATGGATTTTGAAATCTTGATCCTCTGACATTAGGATTATAACTTGTTTGAGCATTACTATCTCGCTCTCTCTTTCTTCTCTTTAAACCTTCAATATCTGCTTGCTCTCGTGTTTCCATCATTCTAGCGTAGTCCATAGCTGCTGAATAAGTTGAAAAATGATTTATCTTAGGACCCACCGATTTAAACAATAGGTGTATCAATCCCGAGATAAACCTCTTAATCCTATCTTTTTCAGTAGGGACCAGATATGGTGCATATCTGGACAACCAAGTAAAACTGATGTCATATTCAGAAACTGTTATGTTCGGTATTTGTCTTAATTCCTCAAATTCTCTGACTCTCTTATCTCTTTCACTAATTGGCAGCAAGCGATTCATAAATGCTTTTTTAAATTCTTTCCACTCCATTGGTGGTAAAATAACTGTCTTTCCTTGTATAAATGTCTCAAACCAAACTTGGGCCACATCAAATAGTTGAAAAGATACTAGTTCAACAAATCTTCTACTAGAGCACCTCAAAGCTCTAAAGACTCATTCCACAGCATCAATAAATATCTGTAGGTCTTCCTGAACATCTGACAAAGAAAAATTAGGAGGTTTTAACTTAAGGAATTGCGGTAATGACACCTCAATTCTTGTAAGCTTATCCTCTTGCTCGGCTATTCTTCCCAGTTCTTGCACTTCAGGAGCATTTTCTACTGGCTGGCCTTCCCTTCTACCCTGTTCCACTATAAACCTAGCCAATGTTTGTAAACTCCTATGTATACCAGCAATCATATCAGTGGCTCTTGAAGGGGTTCTACTTTTTCCTCAGGAACTATATCAAATACATGGGCATGTTCATCTTGTCTTGGGGTTCTTATACCTCGTGCATGCCCTCTACATCTACCTCTTCCTCTTCCTCTTGGTCGGCCTCTACCACGGTCTCTTTGTACTGGAATTCTAGATTGTGCAGACTCTTCAGTAGAGGGTGCACAATCTATAGCTTTTTCTCTAGTGACCGCTCTAGTTCTTGGCGGTATCATTTACTATACATAATAAAACAACTTTTTAAGATACCATAATATTTAATCAAACCTTACCCTAAGAACTTAAGCATACTTGGAATAGAAAGGAAGTTAATATCCTATAGAATCCCTCAGCAGCACCTGAAGTATAAATATGTTCGGCTCATATCCATACTAAAAGTCATACTAAAGAATTTTTTGCAATGATAGCCACATAGAAACTTAATGCTATGATACCAACTTGTCACGCCCCTAATTTTAGGAACGTGAATAACACTACTGTCCAATAACTTTATCTTTATCTAATTGCAATCAAATTTATATTATGACAAAACAGGATAATTTCATACGTTTGCAAGTTTCCAATATATCTGATTATACATGACAATGCTACACTTAACAATATTACAACAGAAACAAAGATCCTGCCTGTTGCGTTCAGAGCAACTCTAAAGTACAATTATATTACAATTTTAAACAATGAGAGCCCAGAAATAATTTAGGCTCACCACTGAAGTACGACACCTAGTCGATCAAGAAGCCACAGGACCAAACTCTGGGTCTTTATCATAAAAACATATCAACCACGTGTAGTGACTTTTACAACTCAGTGAGCAGATAATACCTCCTATGACCACTTAGGTCAACATGTTGATGTACTCTTTATTTTAAAACTTGTCACATTGAAAATCACAATTCAGAGGTACATCCATATAGGACCCGCATTTCAAATAATCTCTGTTCAAATTCATATTCATATTCAATTCATAAGTAATGTTGTAAGAATGATAATAAAATCATGGTATGCATAAACATAATTCTTATAAAAACATTCGGAGGATCCCATATTAGAACCACCATATCAGAGTTTAACCCCTTCCGTACTTTGGTGGTATAGAATTTGCCTAAACTCAGCATCCTGCTGAGGTTTACCCTACTACCATTCAAGAAGACATGCGAAGGGACTCTATATGGGTATTTTCCAAGCACACAGCAAGGGAAGGTAAATCACATCTCATATAACTAGCATCTCGCCCATATAGGAGGCATTCCGATCTCCATCACATATCATCTCTCGTGTGTTGGCCCTCACACGAGGCTAGCATCACCCCCTGCTAGCTCAGGCAATTAAAGCGCACTAAGACTAACATCACCTGCTGTTAGCAGACAGTATTTCCAAAAGGATTCTTCCATAAAACCATAATCTCATATATTCTATATTAATCAAAACAGAGGTACTATTATAATACAGCAATTTCATTCTCAGTATATTCCTCTGTCAAAACTTTCCAATCAGGAGAATCACGTATACATACCCATATCCAAGGCAAACATATCACTGTGTAAATCAATATCATATGCATAACATATATCCTTTGTCATATAATGAGAAATATATTTAAAAATCACATGTTCAATGTGTTTTAAAACTCATTTCAAAAAGTTATACTCTTCTTGAACTAGATATCATATTGCAACCGTTTCAGATATTCTAAACCATTTCAGGATCATATAAAAGTATAAATAACTTGTAAACATACTCATTTATCAATTTAAAGTTCAAGAAGAGTAAAGACAAGTCATAGAAAGAATCATCTACTCACAAAATTAGGGTACCAAGTTGGGCAACCCCAAACTCATTTTTTCTGGTTTGCATTCGGCAAAATAAACCCCAAAATCGAATTTGGAAGGTCCAAAAACCTTGAAAATGACTCTGGATTTACGAAATTTGGCCTCTGGGAGCTTGGTCAACGCAACAGGGTTTGGCTGTCATGCGCTACACGCGTCGTCCAAAGAGTTGCGTATGGGATTCACGCGCTGAGGAATAAGAGGCGCGTGGGTGTGCGTGTGATGGTGGGTTGGCCTGAAATTTGAGATCCAAAGGTTTCGGTACCTTCTGGATTGATCTACGATGTTAATTTTTGCATTAGACAACCACAGATAGGAGTTTCGGATATTA
This sequence comes from Gleditsia sinensis, assembly GCA_037074535.1. Lineage (NCBI taxonomy): Eukaryota > Viridiplantae > Streptophyta > Magnoliopsida > Fabales > Fabaceae > Gleditsia > Gleditsia sinensis. The sequence continues at coordinate 23,829,319 of CM073471.1, forward strand.
CCTTTTTAGGCAATTTTTTCTTCTATTTTCGGGGCCAATCTCTTGCCAATTCTCCAGAAACTAATCAGATAGATTTGTAGAACTCTTTGTCCTGAGTTTGTTGGGGGTGGTGGTGTCAAAATCCGAGGTCCGGATGCGGAGAAATCTTAGAGAGAAGTTAGAGGATTTCGGGAGAGAAATTCTTAAGGAGAGAGAGAGATTCTAAAAATTATGAGCTCCTTGGTGTCTGACGCCCCTTAAAATATCTCGGGGGACTGTTCTGCAAAAATTCACTTTTAGAGGGAGGTCCTTGCAAATTTTTCTTATTTATATTTTGACCCCGAAACTTTTAAGAAATTACATTTTGACCCCAAACTGTAAATTCTCATATTTTCTTTTAATATTCTTTAATCCATGTAATAAATAAATTTATTTTCACTGGTTCTTATCTCTATTTTTAAAATCCTCTCTTTGATTCAATTTTTTTTTAAATTTGAACTTTATTAAATTTACGGCTATTACACATACAATGTTTGCTTAAAATTGTTAAACTAATTATTACATTCATTTTGAGAGCAATAGAAATTGTGGAAGTATTCAAAGAAAAAGGCGATTATCATAAATGTATTTACAATTCAATGTAAAAAAATTTCATTTAATCAACTATTTAGCAGTAGGGTGATAATATATTCCACAAATTAAAGCACATTTTTTCCTATTTTCAAAGAAAAAAAAAGATATATCTCAAGCAAAATAATCTACAAGGAAAGAAGCATCTTATTAGAATATACAAAAAAATTCAAATATGATTACAAGAACTAATTAATACATATCAACTAGAAATATTTCAGCATTAAAATACATGAATTAAAGCAAAAATTATAAGAACTAGTACAACACTGAACAAGAAAATAATTGAAAATGTTAAAGTCATGGCCTTTCCTTATAACTTTCTAGAATATCACATGGCCTCAAGCTAATCATCCATGGTTGTTAATATCACATATTCCAAAATAAATTTCTTAATTTTAATAGTAAAAAACTTATTAGAATAATTTCGTAGTAAGGAGGTGTTTTGCAGCGTTGTCAGTTAAAGTTAGAAATGAGGATTTTTCAAAGGAGAAGGGGGAAAATAAAGTCGAAAACGAAATATTTTAAAGTTTTTTATGAATCAATGTTGATATAGCATACTTAGTTGATATTTAATATACCATGTTGACACTTAACAAACTACTTCACAAGCAATTAGCGTGAAGATAACTGAAAGATGAAGTTGTTTGACATTTGGTAAATTTGAGGATTAAGTTGTATAATAACTTAAATTTAAAGACTAAATTGTAAGAAGTTAATAAATTTAGAGATTAAATTATGTATTTACTCTTTTTTAAACTGAATCAGCGTTGATGTAACATGATTAATTGGCATTTAACGTTCTACGTAGGCACTTAACAGGCCACATCAGCAAGTAGTTGTGTGGAGATAATAAAATGACTAAATTGTCTGACTTTTAGTAAATTCAGAAATTAAAATATATAATGACTTAAATCAAGAGACTAAATTATAAGGATCTAATAAATTTAGAGTTTAAATTATTTATTTACTCTTTCTTTTTTCCTTTCCCTTGCACAGTACTAATAATCTTGATATGATGTCAGTCACAAAGAAATGTATTAACCAAGAAACAAGTACTAATTAAATTTTTTTAATATATTTACATATATAATTAATTTGTTTTTAAATTTGCATTTTCATCTCCCAAACTTCAGTACTAGAGTAAACCCTTTCTTGTTTTTTTTTCATGAGATTTTCCAACGTTGGTACATATTTTTGAAATCGACATCTAGGAATTCATTTTTTTAGAAAGAATTAAACTGCCCTCACAGCTGATCTCTTCTTGATCATCTAATAATAAAGATAATTAGATGAGAATTATCCCCTCTCACCAGACATACGTCTTCATTTTGTTTGGAATTTTGGCAAGTCAAGAAGTCATCACTGTGACAAAGAATGATGGGTTGGTAAGGAAGAGAAGGTACCCTCTGATATGCCTTTTGTAAACGTTAAAAACTAGAGGTATTGTTCTGTTTTTATTTTTAAAAAGTATTTTTAAATTTTTGAAAATATTAAAAGGATGTTTTTAAAATTTTCAATACTTTATCATAATGTAGCAGAAATATTTTTGTAATTATTTAAAATTTATTACAATATGTATAAACAGTATTTTATTATTTAAATAAAAATATAGTAAAAAAAATAATCATATAATTAGAAAATAATAAAAATAAAATACAAATACAAACTATACATATTTTTAAAAATAAAAAAAATAAAAAAAATTTTAAAAAATCAACTGCACCTTGATTTTGTAATTTGTTTAATGGATTCCTTATCTACCAGTGGATCACCCCTAATTTTTTTTAATTACTAGGTAATTTTTTGGACATAGGCCGGGGCCTAAAACATAAGATGGGTCTAAGCCCATACTCAAAGAGACACGGGAGACCCGTGTGCCATATAGCAACAACAAGCCTAGCTCTTTGGGAAGTGAAAACGACATGTGGGAAAAACAATAAACAAAGCGAAACACTTTGCAAAAAACCTAGAAGCTTCTACAGTGTTTCACGGGTGGGAGTGGGTCTGGCAGAGGAATCCCTTCTCACAGCCCCAGCTTCTCTCTTCAAGATCTTCATGAGAGGGATTGGGGGTTTGATAACCCAGTTTCCTTGGAGGCTCTGGTGAGCGAGGAGGTTGGCTACCGTGTGGGCCACTTCATTTCCATCACGTTGGACCCAGGACAGCTTAATCTGTGTACCACTTGAGGTAATCTCCTTGATCTTGCTTTGTACATGGATAATGCTCCAAATCTGTCTATCTTGGTTACAAGCATCCACTATTTGCTTACAATCTGTCTCAATTATGACTCTGTTGAGCTGCAGGTTGTTGATCAGGATCATGGCCTCCTCCAACGCATTACTCTCAACCTCTAGAGCTGAATGGGCGCAACTCTTCTTTGCTTGGCCGGTAAGGAGTGAACCCCTCTCATGTCTAACCACAACAGCAAGGTAACATTCTAAACCCTGCTTTGGGCATGCTGCATCTGTGTTTACTTTCAACCATCCCTCCGGTGGGTGCTTCCATCTTGCTTCTTCATTTTCTACCTCAGCTCTGTTACTTCTATTTATATTTTCACATTTTTGCTTTAGGCTAGTGATATTAGCTGACCAGAAAAGCATTTTTTGTATGGGTCTATTTGGATCAATCTTTGTCTGGTCAAAGACAAAATTATTTCTCTCCTTCCATATGAACCACATCATAAAACATTTTGCCATAGCTTCCCTTTCACCTATTCCTCGTGCTTTGTTGTATTCATCCATCTTCACACCTATCCATTCTCCTAGGTCGTGGCCTCTACTGGGGCCTATATGGGTTTGTATATATGCTCCAAACCATGCCGGCCTTGTCCACTCACACTCTAGTAAGGTGTGTTCAATAGTCTCTGGGGCTTTGTTGCAGATAGGGCACATAGGGTCTTGAATAATTTTCCTTTTATGCAAATTCTCCATACTGGGAAGCGCATTATGGAGAACTCTCCAAATAAAAGTCTTTATTTGGGGGGGGGGGGATTTGAGATTACCACATTTTCCCCCAAAATTTAGTGCATATGGCATTAGAGGTGGATCCTCTTTGTCTGCTAGCTTTAGGGTCTCATTCCTTGATAGTCTCATACCCACTTTTAACCTTATATTGTCCTTCACATGTGAGTGGCCAAACAAGTTTGTCTGGTTGATCCTGGTCCATAATAGGAGTAGCGAGGACTTCCTTGATCTGATGATAAGGAAGCATTTCTCTTAGGATCTCAATTCTCCAGCTTCTTGATTCATGGTTAATGAGTGATGCCACATTTTGTAGGATGTTGTTCGTGTTTTTTTTTATCAGATCCACACTTCTCAACCACCTATCCTCCTATACGTTAATGTCTTCACCACTTCCCACTCTCCATATTCCATGCCTAAATACAAACTCCTTCCCTTCCCATAGACTCAGCCACCCCCAGGAGCTACATCTGCCCCTTTTAGCTTTCTGAAGGTTTGTGTTTGGGAAGTATTTTTGCTTTATGATATTATCCCATAGTGAATTAGGCTCCTCCAATACTCTCCACGCCTGTTTTCCCAGTAGGGCTATATTCATACTTCTAAAATCCCTGAACCCCATTCCTCCCTGTTTTTTACTCATTGTTAGCTTCTCCCAACTCAGCTAGTGTATACCTTTCTCCTTACCTCTGTTTCTCCACCAGAATCTAGCTACCTTTGAACACAACTTGGCATAGAAATTTGAAGGAAATAAAATAACCGACATAGCATAGCTAGGTATAGCTTGGATTACTGCCTTAATCAGCACCTCCTTGCCCCCTTGGGATAAGTACTTCATCTTCCCGCTAGTGAGTTTCTGTTTCACACTTTCCAGAACCTAGTCTAGGGCCTGTCTTTTTTATCTACCCCATACCGCAGGCATCCCCAGGTATTTCCCTGGGTTATCCCATTTAGATATGTTTAGTTCTCTTTGTATATCCTCCTTTATATCCTCTGGTGTACCTCTACTAAAAATTAGGCCAGACTTGTCTAGGTTAATTAGCTGCCCCGATTGTTTAAAGTATTCCTCAAGGATCTTTTCCAAGGTTTTTGCTTGCTGCACCTTTGCAGCCATAAAAATTAAGGAGTCGTCCACAAAGAAGAGGTGGGTTAACTCTAGGGAATTCTTTACTAATTTAAGCCCACTGATTTCCTTATTCTCCATAGCTTTAGTAATTCTTCTAGAGAGAACCTCAGCTGCCATAATAAACAGATATGGGGAGAGAGGGTGCCCTTGCCTTAACCCCCTTTATGGGCAGAAGATAGGGCCTAAGCTTCCATTCACTTTTATTCTATAGCTGATTGTAGTGACACATGTCATGGTCCTCCTAATCCACCTTTCCTCAAAACACATTGCCTCCATCACCCTCTCTAGGAAACTCTATTCCAGCCTATCATAGGCTTTGTTCATATCCAGCTTTAGGGACATGTGATGTTTCTTCTTATTCCTGCTATGCTTTAAAGCATGAAAAACTTCTTGGGCAAGCAGAATATTATCCTGGATTAGCCTCCCACTTACAAAGGCACTTTGATTTTGTGATATCAACCCATTCATCAAAGGTTTCAACCTATTTACCATGATCTTAGATATTATTTTATAGCTAAAATTAGTACAGCTAATAGGTGAAACTGTCCCATAGTTTCAGGATGTTGGATTTTTGGGATGAGGGTGATGTGGGTTTCATTGAATTCCCTGCGGAGATTGCCATCCTCAAAGAATTTCTTCACAGCACTGCAGACATCTTTTTTAACCACATCCCAGGCCTTCTGGTAGAAAGAGCCATTCATCCTATCAGGGCCAGGGGCTTTCAAAGCCCCTAAGTTGAAGATAGCCCTTTCTATTTCTTGTTATGTTACCTCCATATCAAGACCCTCGCTCATATCTTTGTAATGTACTTGGGTATTGTTCCTTCTAAAATTGGTGCTTCATTAGGTTGAGAGGATTCAAACAACTTCCTATAAAGGTTTTGGAAAGCTTCTTGTATATTATCTTCTCCTTCTACCCATCTCCCTTCACCATCTTTAATTCTTACCACCCTGTTATGCCTCATCCTCTGTAAAGTGGTTTGATGAAAGAATTTTGTATTTTTATCCCCACATTTTAGCCACTTGATTCTCGCCCTTTATGCCCAATACTCCTCTTCTTGCTTCAACAGTTGGTTTATTTTTTCTTTAATTCTCTTCCCTTCACTCATAGCCTCCCTGCTTTGGATTCCATTTTGGAGCTTCTGCAATCTTTTTTTAAGTCTGCTAATTTGGAAGTCAACTCTCTTAAATGATTTTTTCTTCCATTCTTCAAAGTGCCCTACCATATTATTAGTTTTTGATACTAAATCTGCAAGGTTCTCAACTGAATTGTCGCTGTTCCATTGTCTCTCAACCTCACCATTAAAATCTTCATGTTCTGTCCAAAAAGTCTCAAATTTGAAGGTCTTCTCTTTTCTATTATTAGTGGGATTAATAGATAGTAATAGAGGGTTATGGTCAAACCCCACAGCTGGGAGGGCAATAACATAGGCATTTATGTATTTATTTAGCCACTTTTCATTAGCAAGATGTTTATCTATTCTTTCTTTTACCCTTCCGACTTCCCTCATATTACACCAAGTGAATTTACAGCCCTTTACATGTGAGTCTAGAAGATCATTATTAGCAAGGAAATTTCTAAAAATATCCATTTGTTTCTTCTTATGTTGCCTACCCCCAACTTTTTCATGATGATATAAAATTTCATTACAATCACCTATGCAATGCCAAGCAAAGAACTTACCCAGGTTTAAGGTTGATATATCTCTCCATAGCTGCCTTTTATTTCTCTGGTCTGGGTTGCCATAAATAAAAGTCCCGTAGCTATTCTCTACCTCATCCTCCAATCTGATTTTTGTATGAATATAATTTTTGCATTTGTCAAGCACCTCCACTTCACAGCCATTCCTCCACATTAAACACAAGCCACTCGATCTTCCTACAAGGTTGACCATAGTCATTTCTTCAAATCTCAGCCTTCTCATTAAATTCTCCATTTTTGCCTCCTTAGCTTTTATTTCCATTAGGAAAAGGATTGTGGGGTTGTTTTTGAGACACAAGTCCCGAAGCTCTCGAATTGTCAAGGCAACCCCCACCCCCCGACAATTCCAGCTGATGGTAGTCATAATGATGGGTGGGGCATGAATAAGCCCGCCTCCTCATCCATACAGATCTTTAGGTTAGATACTTCCTTTGCTTTTTCACCTTCATCTAGTTCCCTGAATTTACCTCTCTCTTTTTTTCCTTCTCTTCTGTCTTTAAACCTTCCTGGTCTTGTTTGCATTCTTCAAAAGACCCTATTTCCCTCTTTAGCTTTAAGAATTTTTCCATTGTTGTTGCTAACTCATTTACAGCTACCACCCATTTTCCTCTGCCAACCTTCTCTTCATTATCTTCCTTTTCATCAGCTTCCTCTTCACTAGGGAGTTTAATAAAATAGTTGTGATATATCTCCCTTTTCTTTTCTCTTCTTTTCCACTTTTTTCTCCTTGTGATTCTTCCCCATTGGTTTATAAGGTTACTGTTGTTCACCATCTGATGTTCCTCAGCTTTGCCTTCCCACGTGATTATATCTTCACTCTCCCTTCGGTTCTCCCCATTGTCCCTAGTCTGGTTGGTTTCTTTAACTTGATATATCATTTTTTCTACTTGGGCCAGAACAACCATGGGCCCGTTAACTTGTTTTATCTTTTCGAGCCCTCCTTGTTCTTCTACCATGTCTTCCTCATTTATTACTTTTATTGGGCCATAGGGGCCCATTTGGTTGGCTTTTCCACTTATCCCTATGTCCTCTTCTCCTAGGCTCTTCCCTTTTATTTGAGTCATTTCTTCTATATTATGCCATTTCTTTCTATCCAGCTCTGGTTAAAGCTCGATCTTTCTCATCATTCTGCACTCCTGCCTCTGCCCGATGCATTCTATTTCTCTGTGTCAGTTCTCCCTCCTTTTCCATTTCAGTTTTTCCAGCTTTTACTTCTTTGATTGGTTGGATAGTCATTTCCCTTCTTTTAGAGTTGTACTTCTCCTGTCAGGGGTGCTGTTTTGGCTGCACACTTCCCAGCTTTTTAGTTCTGCTTTGCTATTGTCGCCATTGTGTTTTGTGCCGTTGACATTTTTCTCTTTCTCTATCGTTCCTTGCTTGCCTGAGCTCTACTATTCTCCACCGTGCTCCCTTCGCCAGGACCATACCCCCTACTGTTGTCTTCATTCTTGGGCATCTCCTCCTCCCTTCTACAATATTTTTTTCCATGTCCCAGACTTCTGCATTTGTAGCAATACTCCTGGAGTTTTTCATACTTCAGATTAATCCAAGTTCTGGGCAGATTTCTCCTGGGGACCCAGAAGCCAGGGATAAAGGCCTCCTTTAGATTTTTTGACACTCTGATTCTTAGGAATTGTCTCATGATTCTTCCTTCAATTACCGGGTCTTCTACTTCAATAACCTCCCCTAGCTTGCTTCCTATGATACCTCCATTTCTAACATTCAGATTTTCCAGAGTTAACCCGTGTACCGGAAACCAATATGGAGCATAGCTGAAGTCCATCTCTTGAAATGTTACTTCTGGTCTCCAGCTCTGAAGATTGAGAAAATACCCCATAATATTCCAAGGACGATCATCCATCACCTTTTTAACAGTTTCTTCCTGTTCGAAGCTGAACAGGAATGTATTTACCCCCACATCTACAATCCTCATTCCTTCTGGATCTCCCCATCCCCTGCATATCATAGATTTTACGATTTTTTGGTTCAGAGGTCTTTATGCAATTATTCTTCCCACCATACTTCTCTTTGCAAGACTTTGGACTTGGTTATCATCAACTTCCAGATTCACACTGTCCCTTTCATCCATCCTAATATTGTCATCTTGCTCCATTTCTGCCTGTTTTCACTCCTTGTAGTATCTTCTACAAGACGCTAATACTAGACACCCTGGGTTGACTCTTCTTCACTAGTGAGCCGTTCCAATGAGCTAAGTTGGGATGGCTAATTTGACAAAGGAGCTAGGAACACCTTGGGTTGACTCTTTTTCACCAGCTAACTCACTTCTTGCCTCTCCTTGTCCAGAGGAAACCAGCCTCTCCAAAATGAGAGGAAAACAACATCTCCTTAACGAGAGAAAAAAAACTAGTTAATTACTTGGGTTCATTGTGGATTTGTTTATGGGTCATGGAATTGATTTGGATTTGGGGTCAAAATACCAAAAATAACATTAAGGGTCCATTATTTAAGATTTCTTTTAAAATATTTTTAATTAATTAATTTTTAAAAAATATTAATCTTTTCAGATAATATAATCAAAATATAATTTGTTAGATAACTCTTGACATAAAAAGTCTCGTCCTATCATATCAACTAATATCTATTTAATTAAAAATTAGAATTGAGGATCAATTTTAATATCTTAAAAGGAATCTCATTAACTTGATGCTTGTCCAAGTTCACAAAAGAAACCGGTTGGACGGTGTAATTCAGCAAACAAGCATGCATGATGACTTTCATTATTCAATGCGATCTTTGGCCCCCTGTTATTCGGTACGCCCCGTTTCGCTTTTTAATATTTATTTATTCATTTATTTTTCTCCAAAAAAATAGGTTTCACTTTTTCAACAATTTGGCCTGCACTTGATTTTTTTTAATATTTATTTATTTTAAAAAATACACAAGATAATTTTTTTAACAATTCTAAACCTATTTAAATTCAAATATACAATATTTTTCTTTTACAATTCTAAAACTATTCAAATTTAATGACTTTTTTTAAATAATTATGTCTTTTTAAAAATTATAGTTAATTATGTTTAAAATTATTAAAATAAATATTTTATTTTAAATATTTTATTTATATTTTATATTTTATATTTTATATTATTTTTTAATATGTTAATGAATCTTTAAAAATAAGTAATTCGATTTAATCATATGCAAAATTATAGTCAGATTATGACCCAATTTGTGTCATATTACAAAAATTTGTGTCATATGCAATGCAACTTTTGATGAAAATCTTTTTGTGTCTCAAGATTTAGTTGAAGATGAGAGCGTCCGGTCACCTAAAACTGTTCAATCTCCAACTATATATAATTCTAGTGATGACCAAGGAAGCAATGTTTGGGAGACGGCCACTGTAGTTCTGTCCACAAAAAGGACTGATGATGACTCAATATCAATAGAGAATGTGATAGATGTAGTGCAAGTATTACCGGATATAGACGAAGATCTGGTTTTGAATGCCTGCAATTTTTTATAAGATGAAAAGTAAAGAAAACTGGTTTTAACACTAACGAGATATTTGGTATACAGTAAGATTTTTTATTTTTAAGAATTATATTTTTTGATAAATATATTTTTTGAGAATGATGATTATTGAGAATGTATAAAATGTATTTGGTTAACTTTAAATATTTATCTAAAAAAAATTTAATTACTATGTTTGGTTATAATAAAATTTTTAAAAAAATTGTAATATTTTTTTAAAAATATTCTTATTTATATTAAGGTGAAAGAGAGAAAATAAGTACAAAGATGATAGAAAATAGATAAAGATTATGAGAAAGAAAGTAAGAGAGAAAAGAATGAGAAAGAAAGTACCAGAGATATATGAGAAAGAGAGAGGATAAGAGAGATGAATAAAAGAGAGATAAAAAAAATAATAAAATAAAAAATATTATTGTCATTTTACATTTATAAAAGATTTTTATGATAGGAGAAATTTGAATTTTCACTCTTCTGTATTAGAAATTTTTTTATGGGAATCCTGTTAAAAAATTATTTTTAAAAATTTATATTTCTTAAGAATCTTATTTTAAAATTTAAAAACTAAACATAAAAATTTAATTTTTTCAGATTCAGTTTATCAAGAATCTAAAAAAGCTTATCCTGACCCCCTAAATATTATAAACTGTTGATTAAGCTTATCCTACAAATGACCCCCTAAATTTTACACGCAAGGTTAGCCTTCGCCCTCATTTTTACTAGTTAGTATTATTAAGTCAAAATGTTGGAAACACTATCTCAAGTCCTCAACTACGAAATTTTTGTTTTTACTTACAAAAAAGTATTTACATAAATTTAATTTATTAAAAATAAATAAATTTAAATATAAAAATAGAAAAATTTAACATATTTATATATATAATTAATTTTTTTATTTTTATAAATTAACCAAAGAATTTCTCAATTACTTATTATTTACTCATTACTCTTCATAGATAAATTTTACAAAACCCTCAATTTTCATCCTTACTTGATGTCTTAAACTGAGATTGAACTATATGTTAGGTTTTTTTTCCTCCCCCTTGTACAGTACCAATAATCCTGAACTGATATCAGTCACAAAGAAATGTATTAATCTAGAAACAAGTACTAATTAGAAAATTTTAACATATTTACATTTATAATTAATTTGTTTTTTAATTTTCATTTTCATCACCCAAACTTCAGGACTAAAGTAAACCCTTTCTTGTTCTTTTTCAAATGAGATTTTCCAAGGTTGGTACATAGTTTTGAAATCGACATCTAGGAATTAATTTTTTGAGAAAGAATTAAACTACCCCTATAGCTGATCTCTTCTTGATCATCTAACAACAAAGATAATTAGATGAAAATTATCCTCTCTTACCAGAAATGATTTTGCAGCGTGTTCATGTTGTTTGGAATTTTGGCAAGTCTCAGGTTATCACTGTGACAAAGATTGATGGGTTAGTAAGGACGAGAATTACCCTCCGATATAGCTTTTGTGACGTCAGAGGTTGTTTGATAGCTTTAAACGATGACAACAGAAAATAGATTATATATATATATATATATATATATATATATATATATATATATATATATATATATATATATATATATATATATATATATATTAAAAATTTATATTTTAAACTTTTAAAAATAATAAAAAAAACATTTTTAATATCGTAACACCTCATAAATTATTCTGAATTTATTATAATATATATATATATATATATATATATATATATATATAAATAATATTTTATTATTTAAATAAAAAATATAATTATATAACTAAAAAATAATTAAAAATAAAATAAAAGTACAAATCAAATATATTTTTTAAAAATATAAAAAATATTTTTAAAAATTAAAAAAATAAAACATTTTTTTATAAATTAAACGGACTTGATTTAACTTGTAGTTTTGTTTTATGGATTTTTAATCTACCAATGAATCACCCTCAATATTATTTTTTTTCAATTAGACACGGAGTATGGGTCATTTTTCATTCAGAGATGATTATTGAATTGGACTCTAAGGTGGCGGTGAATTTTTGCAACGGAGCCTACAAGAGAAGTTATCCAAGAGCGAGAATAATCTTTCATATCAAGACAATTCTGAACAGAAATAGAAGAATAAGCATTGTTCACTTATACAGAGAATTGGCTTGCAAAGAAAACATACAAAAAGAACATCGGGCTATACGCCCTGAACAGACCCCCTGTGGGAGTCGGGAGACTTGTACTCAATTATATGTGGGGTGGATCGTCCCCTGATCTATTTTCTACTAGCCCATGTATTACTTCCTGTACCAAAAATAAGAAAAAGCCATTACTCTATACCAAATTACGCCTTTAAAATTTGAAGTTCGTACTTATTCTAATTATGAGATACTATAGTAGCGAGGTGAGTCCATTAAATACGCATTTGCCAAGGATGATTCTTACGAAATAGCTAACGCAAAACTCCAATACACTTTCTGCTCCACTTACTATCCAAAATTCACATAATGAATGATTAACAAACGCCATTTATCTTTAATATTCAAAATAGATATAACGATTAAGAGATTGAATATTGGCTTTTCATAAAATTTTAAAACACCTAAGCACATTACCATTCATAACCACGCAGCAGCAGAAATTGATAAAATGTATACATCAGAAATGGAATTTTTTTTCCTGTTCTTCAATGTCAGAAACAATGGAAAGGTATTAACTATAAATCAGACTCGCAATTGTTTTCTTTTTAAGTAAAAAAAAAAAAAAACATCGAAGTGCGTTCAATTTATTAGACCGTTGAAGATAAAAGACTCTTTTGACTTTTTCTCGTGCAGCAGGGACCACAGAAACCCAACGATCTCCAAACGGACGGTTTCTATTAGAAAGCATCTTTATGATCTCATTCAATGGGCGGTCCAGATCATTTGAACGTTAGAATTAAATCCCACGAGACCCATTTTCCATTAAATCATTTGAACATTTCATTGTGTGTTCGTGCTTATCTTCTTCCGCCCTTCGGTAGTTACTTCCTCAGCTGGAACCAGAGAGAACGTCCAATAAAGAAAGATGGTAAAAATGTCGGATCACTAGTCTAGCGTTAAACTTCTATGTAGATTGATAATTAACATATATCTGATAGGATATGAGCTTTTAATATGCAAAAAATTAATAGATAATTTTTATTTTATAATGAATGAAATAGAAATATAAAAAATTATCTATATATATATATATAATTTTTAATTTTTTGATATTTTATCATCAAAATTAAATTAAAAAAATTAAATTTTTTTTAACATATTAATATAAAAGATCAATCGTACGATTATAAACAATAATTAATCATTATAAATTCGAATTCACGTATTTATCTTTTATTTTTCGGTTTAATCGAACACAGAACACCTTGTCTCCTTTTTCATCTTCGGTGATTATAACATCGACAATGTCAACTGGAGGTAAAGGAGGTCGAAGTACAAGTATGGGACTAAGCAGTCATGTACCACATGCTTCAAAGTTAAACAACCCGAAATCCCCTCAGTGGCAGAGGAAACCGAGCCACCATTGGTGGAAGGCGGGCATCGGGCAATGGTAATTATTGCTCAATGTCGAAAGAGGATGCGATAGAAGAAGAAATCATTTTGGAATATGTTACACATACTGTTCATATTTCTGCCACCCTTGAGCGCCAGCCTGCCATCCTCACAGACGAGCCTCACTGAAGATGGCAAGATTGTGGACAAGCCGGACAGAAGTTACATTAGGTACAATTTGCTGGAGGAGGTGGATCCCTCTAACATAAAGGACCCACCATTGACAAATGAAAAAAGTGAAGAAAAGCAGAAAAACGCAACAGGAAAACAAAGAAGGAACAGAAGCGTAGCAGAAAAATGCCGATGGGAAGCAGAGCAGAGGCCGAATTTTTAAGATGCGGGAGCCGAAGTTTGCTGAAAATTTCAGCACAACTTGCCTCATCTTGCAACAAGGTTTCCCGCCAAAAGCTTCAACGTTTTTTCCTATAAATAGGCAGTGATGGGATGCGTAGATGTGTGCATCAGGAAGCATCAAAAGCCAAGGAGCAAAATATTACTTGAAGAGGAAGACCAAAGTTTTCTCTGAAGAGTGAACAGAGAAAAAAAAATACAGGAGAGAGTTGTATTCATTTTAGAAAAAAATTTAAAAAAATAATAAAATAAAATAAAAATATTTTTGAAGTATTTTTAAAAATACATTGAGTGTTACAATTTTTGTGAGATCTCGTTACAGTTTTTGTAATTTATCTAAAAAATTATTTGTTTGTATTTACTATTTTATTAATAAAAGATTTATTAAAAATAGATTAAAAATAAAAATAAATCACATTAAATTTTTAATGTTATTTTTATTAATTATTTTTATTTTATACTTAATTTTGTTAATAGTATCCGTTAGGCGCAACAGAATTTTTACAGGGGATTCAATTCGGTGACACGACGGCATGTCATTGAGTGCTCCACGGGATGTAAGGAGCCACTGAAGTCTGGAAGAGTATGTGGAATGAAATGTTGTTTCAAGGAAGCAATCAAAGGAAAGTCGAGTGCTCCTTGCGAGTGTGGGTTCAAGATTTACAGGGACTGTTACTCGGAGTGTGGTGCAAAACGGTGGAGGCCGATGTCCTAGTTGCAAACAATCATACAAGTTTATAAGGGATGATGAAGACTGGAAAATTTCTGAGGAAGAAGACCAGGCCCTGCCATTACCTTTTATGGTAGAATTCAAGCTTGATGAAAGGCTTTCTCTTGTGGAATCGTTTAAAGCCCAGAACCATCCGCCTGACTCTGACTACACTCGTTGACTCTTTGAAACAAAGGCAATGTATGGGCATAAAAATGTTGTGTGGCCTGAAGATGGAGATGGCGCCAGATCAGGTGCAAATGGATTTGACACACTGATGAAAAGTTTTCCATATCTAAAACAGTGATGTATAATGTCATTTTCATGCACGCTATTCAGAATCTACTCCTTTTGCTCCAAAAAATGTGTGGAAGATTATTAGAGAAAATAGTCTAAAAATAAAGAGATACAACTTTTTATAAAAATTATAATTGTTCAGAAAAGTTACGACTCTACGAAAGAGTTGCGTCGAAACAAATTATTAGTATAAATAAAAGTATAATATTGAAAAAAAATATAAAAAAACATATTAATCTTCTTTTTTTATTTTTTTTATTGAAATTTTAAATAAATTTTTAAGAGAAATTCTAAAAATTACTATTTATTAATTTTTAAATACTTGAGATAACTCTTAGTGCAAACATTGCGGAGACAAATATTACTTTAAAAATAGTATGATTATACACATTTCTAAATACAATTTCATCTTTAATATTTTCATTACTTATACCAAAGATATTACAAATGCGTACCTTGTCAAGAAACTTCTAGAAAAATATTTAAACAAATTTATTCAGTATAGTTCTTCGAGCAAACCTAAAATTTAATAATAAACATAACAAAAAATGCAACAAATGTCTGGTCATGTGCGAATGTCTAGATTTTGGGATGTCGATGTGCTGGCCACTAGGAAACCGTGATATCACATTAAAATATATTCCTCAAGTATTTCTTATTATCACAATAGACTTAAAGAATCTCATCTTATTTATCAATACAAGAAAACATGACTTTAGCAACAATTTTTTTTTGCTTTAGTGACGGTTTTAACCGTCGCTAGAGGATTTAACGGCAATTTATAAAATTGTATTAAAATCTACCGTGGTGACTAGTTTAATGACAACTTTTCACAACCGTGAGCACGTCAATTTGTCTACAACGATGGTTATTAATTGTCATCAAACTTTTTTTAACACGGTTAATAGCCATCATTAAAGTAAAATTTCTTTTTTTTTCTTTAATTTATTTAATTTTGCTATAATTGCATTGTATCTTGCATCATATCAACATCTACAAAAGAAATTAATTTACCAATCAAAAATTAAATTTCCAATTGAAAAATGATACTTGAATAAAAATGTCACATTACAATAATAAAAAATTTACATTAACAATGTAAATCAACCTTACAAGTCTGGAGGTGGGTGTCCATTCTATTGATCACTTGCTATCTAAAAACAATTATTAGTAATTAAATAAACTTAAATATAAAAATATTAAATTTTATTATTCAAATAATATATTATTAATTAAAAAATTACTTTTGGACCAAAACTTAGTAGTATGCAAGTTTGAGTGGCACTTGACCTTGATAAGTATGAAGGAGAAAAATTATAGCTGCCTCTATTTGTTGTTGTCGTGCCACCATTTCAATCTCACGATGTTGTTGTTCAACATTTTGTTCTTATATAGTTGCTTTAAGTCAGCCAATTCATTTTGCAATTCAGTGTTGGAAGACCCAAATTGCGAACTCCTAGTAGAATATTGGTTGAACACTTTGGTTGGGAAAACACCCAAGCTGAATACTTGAACTCGACCTAGGTGCTCTTGGCTTACCAAAACTCTAATCAACGAATCTCCACTGAAAAGTTTTTGAGAAGAAGAGTCCTGACTCTGAATCTCAATAATTTTTTTCTTACAATTTCAAGTAAAAAGTAAGAAATTATCTAAAAAATACATCATTACAACAAAACAAGAACTTAAAATTTATTTTCATGAAATTCAAACACCTACATCGACATCTATAACTTCCTCATTAATGTACGAATCATCATCTCTTTTATGGATTGCGATCCATACATCTCCAAAAGTGACTAGACTCCTAAGCTCAGCTTCCTAAAATTTTTTAAAAAAAGTCATGTATTTCCAATAAAAATTCAACTTCAACTAGGAGGTAAGACTAATGTGAACTTAATATCTCAACTTTCTTAGTGCAAGGCTCTTAGAACCATTAATGTATGAACAATCAACTCTTTTATGGATTGTGACCCATACATCTCCACAAGTGACTAGACTCTCAAGCTCAACTTCCTAAAAAATTTTAAAATAATGTAATATATTTCCAATAAAAAATTCAACTTCAACTAGAAGGTAAGACTAATATGAACTTACTATCTCAACCTTCTTATTTGTAAGGCCCTTAGAACCACTAGTATGCAGCATCATTTGTTTCTTATGGATTTGTTTATTTTTTCAAAAATTTCCTAATTAATGATAGAAACATGTTCATAAGATTAATCGTAAATTAATATATATTAACAATCAAGTGTAGTTATCTTAAATTTCATCTCAAGACAATAGTCAACAAATGTTGTCTAGTGGTCCCATGAAATGCCTTCTAGGACGTCAGCATATAATTGTTCTCTCGTGTGAATCTCATCATTTTTTTATCTATACAAGTTGTAACGTGCTAATCTCCACTTTCGGCTAAGTGATTAAAAACAATCTTCTTATGCACATCTTGTGCAACAAAATTTTTCTCCAAAAGAGAATGGAAAATTTAATAAAGATACGAAGTCAAGGCACTGAAAGAAAAAATATATATAATTACCTATACAAATTCCCTGAATACTTTGTTCTTATAATCTACAAGAACAGATCTCCAATCCTTATAAAATATAGGAAATAGTTGGAAATTGTCTCCAAATGTCCCCATAAATACTCTTAACAAATCACATGAATCTCTAATCAGTTGGTTTGTTGTGTTGGAGTTAACAATAACCCTCTGCCCTGTCATGTACTATACATAGGCCTTACTTGACCTTGCTCATCTGTAAAAGGAAAATAATTAGAACATAAATTAAAACTAAATAGTTTAGTCATTAGAAGAGTTAGGATACTTACCTAAACATTGACCAACCAACTTTGTCTTCTTCTTGCATGTTCGGCCTACTATGTATTTTAACGAATTTCATCCTCTTCAACAAAAAGCTCATCAATAGAGAACTCATGCTTTGGTTCTTGGAATATGGATGAAACATGTGAGTTAAGGGAATCTGTATCTTCATGTTGTCCACCCTCACTAGCCAATGGTCTAGAGTTAGATTCACCAACTCTATCTGCGGTGGCTAGGATTGACCTCTTCATCTTCAAAATTCTTGTTAATTATGAAAAAACAACATTAGTTCAAATATAATACAAGATAAATTTATTGTAAATATAATTAAAATAAAAACTATCAAAACTATTTCTGACACAAGCATAAATTTACTTCTACATCTAAGAATAACATTTGTAAATCTTGAATTTGGAACAGGTCAATCTCATAACACTTTCTTAAATATTTCATTATTTTTGTCAATAATTTTTACGTTTTATGCATACAAGTAATTCATTCATTTTCTTTCAAGTCTAATTATAAGTTTCAAATAAAATATATTTGTTTACTTTTTAACCACTTTTTTTAAAGAACATTTCATTCCTTTTGTCCATAATTTTTTTATTTCATGAATAACAATTAATTCATTCTGTTTCTTCCGTTAATTTTTTATTTATGAAAAATAAGTAATTATTTAATTTATTCCAAAAAATTTTAAACCTAATGGAAACTACACCAAATAATTTTTATTACAAAATTTTAAAATTTTATATTTTTCTAATGAGAAGTTTATGTTTTAATTTATTTTTTTCTAATTTCATTATAACAATTAGAAACACTGACTATTTCTTTCTCATAATTTTATTATAAGCATACAATATATCCATCATAATATCATCATTTTCAACTATATAATATAAGCACTATATACATACATAAAAAAAAAATATAATTGAAATTATCTAAGCAAACAATATATCTATCCTATGCTTGAAGAAATACATCATACTAAAAAATATACAATTTTGAAACTATATATCCAACGTATACAATATATCAGCAATCTCCTAATTTTATTATAAGCATACAATATATCCAGCATAATATCATCATTTTTAGCTATATAACATAAGCACTATAATCATACATAAATAAAACAATATAATTATAATTATTTAAGCAAACAATATATCTATTCTATGCTTGAAGAAATACATCATACTAAAAAATATACAATTTTGGAGCTATATATCCAGGGTATACAATATATCAGCAATCATTTGAAGCTATGTACCATCATCTCTTAAACTCATATAAACAAGCACCATACAAAAAACATGAAGGGAGAAAAGTGGAGGAAATAGCATACAAACCTTCAATAAAAACAAAGAGCTATAAGCAAAAAAGGGTAGAGAACGAATGAAATATAGCTTCAAGAGAGAAAATTAACTAGGAAAATGGAAGAAAATAAAAAAAAAGGAGAAGAAATGGGAGACTTTGCAAGAGAGAACTAGGAGAACTACAAGAAAATAGGGATTTTGTGACGACTAAAGTCGTCACTAAACGTCAAAAATTCATCATTGAAAAACTTTCAGTGATAAATTTTAGTCGTCGCCCCTTCGTTGCGAATATCTCTATTGCTAAAAGTTTTTCGTGACAACTAAAATCATCACTAAAACCAATCAAAATCATCATTGAAACCATAAAGTCGTCTTGGAATGTTCTTATAATGTCATCATCATAGGTTTTAATGACGACTTTTGTAGTCACAAAATCACTTTTCAGTGACGGCATTCAAAATTTGTCACTGAAAATAGGATCCAAATAAGGATTTAGTGACAACAAAAGTCATCACAGAAAATAAGATCCATTAGGGATTCAGCGATGACTAAAGTCGTCACTGAATCTTCTATTTTTTTTTAAATTTGTATTTACTTTTGTACTTTAGATAAAAACTTCCATTTTGGTAAAAAATTAGAACAAAAGAAATTAATAAAATGATAATCTATTACCCAAATTTCAAATGTAACAAATATTTTTTGATAGACAAATACGATGTCTATTAATAGAAACTAATATACATAAAAGATTATCAACAAATTTAAAACAATCAACTTGGCAATTCTCTTGGAGATACTAGTGATGTATTTGTTGCAGAACTTGGTGCAACACTACCGATGAGATCTAGTGGAATTTGTTCCTGTTCAAATCACAGCAACAAATTAATATACTTGAAAATCAAAATGTGTGTGTGTGTGTGTGTTTGTATAACTTGAAGAAAATACTCAAAAAAAGTAATATGAATATACTCATAAATCACTTTTTTTTTCACTTACAAGCACATAATATTCTCCCAAAAAAAGAAGATGACATTACTAAAAAAGGAAAATTAATATGAATATACTCATAAATCACCTTTTTTCACTTACAAGCACATAATATTCTTCCAAAAAAAAAGATGACATATAGTTTTAGAAATTGAATTTCCAATCTAACACTTAACAAGCAAAAAATGAGTTATTGGCTTAGTATATGGTAGCATCTCTTTAGAGGAAGCTACAAAAGTAAACAATATATACAAAAAGAAAAATCAAACAGCAGAGCTCCCCATTGAGGCCATGAAAAAAAATTTAGCCTGAAAGCAAGTACTGGGATAAATTTTTTCCCTTAAAAGTCCGAGCAACACTAGAAGAGCATAGAAAGTGCAATGCCATAACACCTTTCCCTCCTTAACTAGAGCAAAGACTCAATACTTACAAGAAAACTCTCTTAGATGAAAGAAACCATGCAAATTTGGTTGAAATGTGGACCTTGACAACTCTGCTAGGGTTTATAATTCAAATTAACAAGGTCAAATCCATATGAAAATTTTAACAAAAAAGTGGCTCGCAGAACAACAAAAATAACAATTTTATACATGGGGATATGGGGCCAAATAGAAAAATAGTAACCCAAGCTGACAACAAATAGGAATTTACAGATTTAACATAAATAAGGAACAATTTATATTGTCAAAACTTCCCAGTGGGAAGCCTCAAGTTAATCTGAATTCAAATCAAAGATTGATACAAAGTAATGCAATGTCAAAGTTCTTAATCATCTACTAGGTACTCAACAAGGACCACCAAAAAGCAATATTTATGTCTTATGAGATAAGAAGTAATTCTAAGAATTGTTATTAACTGGGTTCCCAATGACCCATAAGCATGGGCTAGTAGGACTAGAATTATAAGTGACATTTCATATTCAAGAAACATTCCACTAAGAAGTAATGAGATTTTGAATTTGAGTTAATTTTCCATATTAATGCTGCTGAGGTGATATTTTGATAAGGAATTTTTTAAATTCTGTTTGAAATAACTCCAATATCTGTTATGTATACATTGTACAATATGTTGTGTTTAAAGGCAGCCTTATTGTAATAACCGTAAAATTTAATGAAAAGGAAATTTAAAATAAAAGAGAGAATTTTGACAATAGAGATAAGAACCATAGAAAATATGTATATTTATTACATAAAAAAAAATATTAGAAGTTATATTTTGGCGCGCTATAAGCAAATATATTTTTATTATGTAGACATAATTATGATTTGTTAAAAGTAAGTGGATTTTTAAGTAAAAGAAGTATTGTGTTGCTTAAAATAATTATACCGGCTTCTATTGAATTTTTATGGTATTTTTAGAAATACTCTTTCTTTTAATATAAATAAAGAAATTTGTTTTATTACTATTTTTATCAAGAAAAATTATGATGTGAGAGTTTAACTAAAGATTTATGAGAAAGGAAATTTTTAGAAATTTTTGGGATATTTTATGATGAAAAACGGAATTTATATGAATTTTATAAAGAAAATCTTATTATTAATTATTTAATAATTATTAAAAAAAAAAAATTAATTACTGTAGCTCCTGCATATATGCATACGGGCAGCCAGAGACGCAGAGACAGAAAACCGCAGCCCCCCATTTTTTTCCTTTTCCCCTTCGAATTTCAAACCCTCATATCTGGAGCTACGGACCTCTGATTGACGAACCGTCAGGACCATTGGACTCGTGGCAACGAGTACTTCAAAACCCACCGATCAATTTCACCGGAAAGTCGCCGGAAGGTCGCCGGAAAATCGCGTGAATAGTACCTCCAAAGGTAAAATTTCGTCCCATTGCGTTTTAGGCTTCGTTTTTACCGAAATTCTTCCCGTAGATAGCTTTAGAATCGAATATGGGGTTTTTAGGTTTCAGCATGAATAGTATTTTCCGGCGAGTGAATAGTGTTTTCTGGCGTGAATAGTGATTTTAGAATTTTCTAATTTTCATGCTATGTCTATATTTTCTAGGTTATTGAGCCACTACGAGGTGAAATTCTCGTTGTTGGACTTCTAGTACGGTGAGTGGGTTTTTCATACTATAGCGCATGTTTTAGGAATTTGATTTATAACTCTCTCGTATATTTTAACTAGTTGGAATGTATGTTAAATAGTTTTACTGCTTTGAAAATCAATATGTTCCAACCATGTTAGAAATTGTAAATTTCAATCCTAGTTGAACCCTAGGTATGCAGGGCAAGCATCTAGACTATTAATTCTCCATTTGAGCTAGATTTATAGAAATGCGAACTTAGTCATAAAAATGAACTAAGTTAGCCATGAAAGGATTTAATGCATGATGAGCATCTATGTGACGTCTACGGACGATCTATGTTTAAAAGGGAAAATTTATGATTGTAAAGGTCTCCATGGGAATTCATGGATGAGATATGTTTTAGAACGAGATTTTATGCATGAAAAGAGCTAGATGGAGAATTATAGCTGTATTGTAAAGTTATTGAAATGTTTTACTTTAAACTCTTTGAATAACATATTTCACATGTTTTCTATTGGAGGGACCCTTTTAGATCACTGTTAGCTAGCCGCAGGTAGTGCTAGCCCTGGTGCACCATGATCATGTTAGGGCTTCGGCCTAGGATATTGTGACGGGCATATGACAGCCTAAGACACAAAATTTAGGGTGGACTTATGTCTACGCCTACAGTGATTACCCTACCCTTGCTGTGTGCTTGGGGGAGATGATAGATCTGTTAGGAAAGACCTCCAATAAATTAGTGCATTTTTCTTAAAGATTAAATATTTCTAAAATACCTCATTCATCATTGTTCTTGCATAAGAATCTTCATTTATTACTTACCATGCATAATTGATTTGCTTACAGATATTGATTTAATCCTGATTTATCATTTGAACTGTTTAGCATTCTTTCAATAAATTACGGTTAAATGTTTAATGTTTTCTATACTTTGATTTCAATTATTTAATTAATTGCGAAATATTCGTGCTTAGTTTGCCCTGTTTCTGTTATAGTATGATTTATCCATTCACTGAGATGTGGTAATCTCACCCCTCTTCTGTTTTCTCCCCACAGATAGTCAAAGAAACACTGATCCAGCTACAGCTCCATAGGAGGCTGAGTTAGCATTGGTGAGCCCCAGTTTGGGCAAGGCTTTGTTGTACTGGTTGTTTTGTTTAGTTATGTCTAGTATATCTCCATGAACATACAGGCAGGATCCTCGCTTCTTGTGTTGTTTGAAAAATGATTTTAAGTTTTACAATAATGTTTGTACTATGAGGCCATGGGTCAAGTTGAATCAAGGATGTTGGATTCATGAACTATATATATATATATACAGTATTTTCTGATATTGGATGTGGCGTATGTGGCCAGTTATATTATTATGTACTGGATTGTGTGCTGAATGGTTGTGCATGCTATGTGTTAGGCTTACGGCTAGGGGAAAACCCTTATGCCGTGCCGGTCATGTGTTCCATCATTTGGGGCCGTGACACTTATGTAAAGTAAGATAAAAAATTAACCCCAATTTATGAAAGGACCTAAATCGAAACATTTTAAAGCTTTGAGGTATTTCATTGTACAAGACTTTCAAGGATCAAATTGAGAATCATTCTTAAGATTTCTTAATTTTTCTTTCTAGGAATATCTTGCAAACTGAGGTGGATACCATTTTAATTTCTATGGAAAAGTTGTGGTGATAGATATACTCATAAATCACTTTTTTTTCACTTACAAGCACATAATATTCCCCAAAAAAAAAGATTGATGTAGTTTAAGAAATTGAATTTCCAATCTCACAACAACACTCAACAAAACCAAAACACAATTAGCTATTATACCAATGATAACTAAAGATAATATTCCCAATGACAATAAGCAAGCAAATAAATAATTAACCTATCAACACAACAACACTCAACAATTAGCTACCAAAATAAGTCACGAATGACTTAAGCTTTAAGGCTTTACAAAACTAGCTTCAAAATTCACAAGAGTTTTCAGTAGACGATGAAACAACAACTGACACTAAAGTGGAATTGATGTGAGGGTGTAAATATTATTAACATTTCAGCATAAACCAAAACTTAAACTTTTTACTCTCCATCATAAAAAGTGGCATATGATTATTATTATTTAGAAAGATGATTGGGTATATTGTTATAAAATGTAAAAGCATTTCACATTTTTAAAGATAATGAATGTTCATCTACTATAGGGTAATTCATTTCCTCTCAAATTTATTTTCTTGCTTATCAAGACCTTATAAAAGAATATGTTAGGCTACTAATGCAGAATTAATGAAAACAGTATGCTAAAATTCATATTTAAGAATAACAGATTGCTTCTAGACTCTAGTTATGTCAAACTATAGAATTAGAAGAAAAAAAATACCTCTAGGCTTTAGCAAAATAATGTATTGCTCCCACTTATCAATTATGCAAAAAACCAATTGATAAAGATAGATCCTATGCTCTAGTACTTAAATAACCAGTAGGGCATATAACACAACATTGAACTGGTAAATAGATGCAAAACATACAGAACAACACTAAACCAGTAATTAAATGCAGAATGTACAGAACCAGTAATTAAAATTGATATTCACTAATCTAAATCTAAATCTAAATCTAAACAAGGTTACAAAGTTACTTCTTTTCAACATGCAATGACAAAAAAAGGCTTAAGAGCACATGGTAACCTCCCATAAAAAACACACATAAAACAAAAAAAATTGCAATAATCAAAATCAAGGCTATAGAGTTACTCATCAATCTACTTAGTGCTTACCAAATTTTCACCACCAGGTTTCCCTCTGAGTTTCCACAACCAATGAATGATAGATAACGTTACATTAGCAAAGTCCAACACACACATTTTATAAAATTTTACAATCCACAACTTTTTAAGTTTTAATACTCTCATGATGAAACCAACCAAGCCTCCTAAGATATATCCAAACCAAAATGGTTTACCCAGATTCATAGTTAATTTCATATCACACCCATAAACGAAAGACACATTCATGTTTAATGTTTTCTTCTCTATCACTTGTCCAATCCATCATTGTTGACATAGCCTAAATTATGCTCTGCCATTTTAATAAACTACAAATATCTTATCTTCATTTCTTTGTTTTTCACATGTTAGCATATCTCATTTTTGTTTTCTATTTGTTCATTTTGTAAATGAAAGATGAAAAAACAAAGTCAAAAATTATGCATCATTCAATCAACCTGGGAGGGGAGGCTCTTTAAGTTAAAAGCATATGCTTTTTCATATCTTATTTAAATAAATTGATTGTTCTAAGGATAAGGTGGTGGTGACTGTGTTGAAAGGAAGGAATACCATACAACTCTAGTACTATCATCTTTTTGCAAAATTTGCGCTCCGACATGTTCACCAACCTGTAGATACAGATGCTTAAGCAAACATCATCAAGTAAAGCAAACAAATAATGCAACTGGAATTTCTTTTGAGACATTTTTAGCAGCCTACATATACACGTGCTTAAGCAAACAGCAAAAATTAAACCAAACAAAAAAAACCCCTAAGCTGTGATGCAAACCATTGATGAGGATAGAAAACCCCCCAAAATCATCCATTCTAAATAGAATAGAAAACCCCCTAAATCAGATCGAAGGCAAATTGTAATACAAAGAACAAGTTAATGGGATAATCACCTGAGATGTTTCATAATGTGAGTAAGACGAACTAGGAAAGAATGCTCTCTTGCACTGGTTGACGATGGGTAAGATAGCAAACGGTGGGTAGTGAACTGAGAAAGAATACTCTCATGCATTGGTATAATGGCAGTACAACAAACGATGGGTACAACAAATTGGCCACCCATGCACTGGTTGAAGATGCTTAAGGGTTTTCTCATAAAATAAGAAAACATAGTCGAGTTTCTGAGTGCAAAATAGAAAAATAGAGAATGCTGAGTTCGAGAAGAGGAAGAATAACATGGATTTTTTTTCAATTTTTAGTGACAAGCCTCACCAAAGTTAGTAGAAAGCTACGTGAACTGTGTGAGCAAAAGAAGAAAAACTAGTGGTCTTCACTGAAAGGTTAGAAGTAGAAAAATTAGATTATTTTTTTTAACTTTCAGTGACAATTGGCTTGTCACTAAAAGTAACTTTTCAAGGACAAATTAAAAAAAATCGTCACATAAAGTTACATTTTTAGTGATACTCTTAAAAGGTAGTCACCAAAAGAATGTGTTTCTGTGACGACCAATACGAGGCGTCACTAAAAGTATAACTTTCAATAATAACCCCTCTAGGTCGTCACTAAATAGGGTTTTTTGTGATGACTTTTTTAATCATCACAAAATCTCTATTTTCTTGTAGTCAAACAAAGGAGAACACGAAGGTGTAGATGAAAATATGAGACAGAGCGCGAGGAGGTAAAATAAGGGATTTAATGATGGTTTTTTAATGAATTGTCATTAAATTTGGACTTAACAACAATTTATTAAAAAATCATCGTTAAGTTGGCACAAACCAAGAGAAACAGTCAAAATCTCATGAATTTAATGATGTTTATGACCTAATCATTGTTAAGTAATGACGGTTTTGCCCATAACCATCGTTAAACTTTACAAACTCCTAGAAACAGTCAAAGTATCATGATGTTTTATCAGTGTAATATGCATATATATGACACGAGAATAACTGAGTTGACTATGTGATATGCATTCTATTAGTGTCAAACATATTAGCATATTATGTTGTTGAATATTGGTTGTACAAGCAATATCATATCTTGGCTATTATAAAATAAAAGTAATTGTAATATACAGAGGTAGAATGACATTTGAAGTAATAAGGTGACCCTAAAAAGTCACATGGCTTCCATGCAGTAGAAAAATAGAGGATGCCCTATTTATGAATATGAGTTAATATGAATTTATGGCCATACCTGGACGGAGCGAGGCAAGTATATTCAAGATTGAGTAGAGCGAGACAAGCATGCTTACATTGACCTTAAGATATGAACACATGAAATTTCAGGAAAAGCAGCCATGAAATGATTAATTACGATATTATCATATGATATTGATGAGATGTGATGTTACAGCTAGTTATGTTATAGTTGGCATAATTACATAACCGCGTGTACTTTGGATATGCATTAATATGTTCTAAAACATATTTTGTAGTATATACAGATGGACATAACATGCATTATACTATGATCCATAATTGTAATTATTATTGAACCTACTGAAAATTTAAATTCTCATTAAATGTTTCATGTTGTGTCCAAATAGCTAAGAACAATATGCCAATCTTTACTATGACTGTAGTATTTATGGTCCATTTAGTTGAGCTTCCGCACTTGGGCTATATTCCAGTTATTCAAGATTTTTTGGTAGCGAATTCATTTAAAATTTTGGTGAACGTGCCACCACCCTCACCAAGGTCACCGGATGAGGCAAACAAGAATTATTAAGCCCTAGTGCTTACATATGTATATTCCTATATATAGATACACTATTCTAACTTGACGTGATATTTTTTGAATAGTGACCAGGTACCCTCTTACTTTTTGTATTACAAGTAATACCTTAGGTCACTATGAAATGTCTATACTCATGTAAACAAACGGTTACTAGTTAATGATAACTTTTCTATTTTGGTTGCATTTGAAATAGGTATGCTACTAAAATCCTTGCTCTTTGATAATTTAATTAGTGGTTCATAGAAAAAGGGAGAAAGCTAAATAAGATAGAAGAGAAAAGTAATGACTTTAGGAAGACAAGCCAAGTGTAAATATAAGTGTATATATATAAAATTTTTGGAGTCATTACAAAAATGGCTTATCTGCTCATTCTTATAAGTTATTTTAGTATCATTCGGTACCCTAATTATATAAGTGACTTGAGTATCACTCATTTCGGTTAAGTCAAGCATCACCCTTTCACACCTACTTCAATATCACTTTGTGAAAGTTTTGGAATGCAGCTAATAAGGGCAATAATACTGGCAAGTCATTCCCCTTTTGTTCTTGAATTTTGACTTCAATCTTGGAAATGTGTTGATCAAGCCACTCATCCACATAATGCTTCTTCTCAAGTACAAGAGGTGGTGATTGAGGTGCAAACCCTGGTGGAATGGGTTGTATTGTAATAGGTGACTCAGTGTGTTGTCCTAATAGAAATCAGAGTGGTACCCCATCCGAGATCATAATTATTTGTATAAAACAATTTTTTCTTATTCAAATTGTCATTATAATTTGTATATCCATAATTATAAGGGTATTTATAACCCCTACATAAATTATATAAATTAAGGGAGATGAAGGGTCTCTTATTATTATATCTTTATCTGTCTAATTTATCTAAAGTCCTTTGCATTACAGCTAATTGTGCTTGAACGACATCAAGATCAAATTTTATGTGTGGATGTGAATACCTAAAATTAATAAACTAAAATAAAATAAAAAATATTTGAATTAAAATTGAGATAATAAAATATTAATATTAATTAAAAAAATTGATTCTCCGATAACCGTACCAAAAACTTGTTAGTTAAAATTTATAACTACTACACAAGAGCACATATTGTGACTACAATACAATTAATGAGTAGCAAGTCATCTCCTATAAGGAATCCAATAAAATTCTAATCAAGTACCAACTCTCAATCTCTCAACTTTTTCTTGACAACCAATTAATTAATTAAGTAATATGCAAATTAAACTAACTAACTAATATGTGACTACCACTAATATGAAAATCAATTAAACTAACTAACTAATATGTGACTACCACTAATATGAAAATCAATTTAACTAACTAACTATTACCATTATTGATTGATGACGTAAGAATATCAATATCACTTATCATTTCACTTTACTCTTATCTCCCTCTCTTTATTTATCTTAACATAAAAAATTATTAAACTGAATCCTAAATTATTTATAAACCCAACTAAAGATAAATTAAAGTATTTATTCACAAGATAGACTCCCAAAACAGTGAGTAATTGAGATATAACTTAGAAATTAAGAACAAGCTCACATAGACTGCACAAAACTTGCATGTATATTACTATCCAACATACAAATTAGATCTTTTACATCTAGGCTACTAGAGATTAATCTTGTACTATTCAATTTATATCAAAACAATTAAACTCTCTTTTAAGTAGAACAATTCTTCCTTAATCCTCTACATGGTAGTTAATGAAATAAAAAACATTAAGAATGGAATCAAATAAGCAACTCATAAACATTAATAATAAATAAGAAGAATGTATTAAATCAAATTACATGATAAGATCCATTGAAATTCCTAAAAAAAACTAAACTAGGACATACTATCTAATGAAAATAAAGTACAAGAGAAAGAATATATCATAAGAGCAAGAAAAAGAAAAAGAAGAAATAATGGAACTCTTTCAAATGCGCAATTTCAGCCTTCCAAATCGCTTGATACTTAAATTCTTGTGTTTCTCCCTTGCCTTGATTTTGTTCTAGCCCCTTTGGGCTAGAGAAGTCTTCTATTACGTTGTCCTATGTCTTATATTTATATTGGAGCCACAAAATTGAAGTTTTAATAGGATTAGGAGTGATTTTCTGCAAAATTAGTGCTACGAAGGGCATGGAAGCATTTTGCAACACTAGGTTATAGTGGACTATTAGAAATCTCTTTTCAAGACCTTTAATTTGATTCCAAAATCCTCCAAATCCAAGATAAATTTCATGGCAAAAAACTTGCTTTCTCCCCTGTTGTAAAGCTTCAATTTTTGCACTTCAAGCTCCTATGGTTTTGTTATGTAGTTTTCCATTCGTTAGCCTCCAATTGAGCATTACCTATACAATTTTACAAGAAGAGCCACTTATTCCTCATTAAACCAATTATTACCAAAAAAACTAAATAATTAAACTCAAATTCACTCAAAAAACAAATAAATTCATATAAAAACATAAGCTAAATAACTCCAAATTGAGGAGTTATTAGGCATTCTACCTCCCAAACCCTTTATCTACATGTTGCAAATATAGTTTTTGCTAACATATCCTTTGTGTTATAATATAAGGATATTATTCTATATGAAGTTCCTAAGTAATTTATGTTGTATTCTAAAAGAGTGCACCTAGTCTTAACTTGAATACCTCTTTGGCAGCATCAACAATAGCTTCACAGACATATCTGTATGTATTTCTTCTATCTTTGACTTGAAAACTATTTTTTGAGTATTCATGCTTTTTTCTATCTCCTCTTAGCCTTGAAACTCTTGTGAGATATTTCGTTGTAGAAATGGGGTTTGTTTTTCCTTTCTATTTTATTTTAATGGGTAGCAATTATGATAGAACATGTATTTGACAAATACTTTCAAATAAGAATTTTTGTATTCAAGTCACAATAGTTTGGATTTCTATTGAGTATGAGTTAACGAGATGTTTGTATTGATATTATTTTGTTGATAATAGTTGGTCATACAATGCCGATGTCACCACCTACGCTACTCACCTGCAAGTCAAAGCAACTCAAAGAAGTAGTGAAAACTCTAGTACTATTGATATGAATATTGAGAGAGTCATAACCTAAAAACTAGCCCGCGAGGTTGGAGATTTTAAGATTCATGTAAGTTTCACCTTAGAATCGCATACTTTCTATACGTGATTAAGTCTCATACGCCATAATTAGGTACTTAACAGAACGTCCCTGCCCAAACACTCCCTGTTTCTTGGGCGTCGATCTATGTTCATATGAGAAAATTCAAAGACTCGCTAATGAACTAGAACAAGGAAGGACATATATAAAAAAAATGAAAATAGTGAGGAAATCTAATGACTAGGAAGATTGATTAATTAATTCCTCTAAACTTCCTATTCGGCTGTGGAAGACCTTCAAAAATGATAAATGAAATTATCAAATGCTTATCATCGTTAGTCAGATGGCCAAAGTGAATTTGTTAATAGTTGCTTAGAACAATATTTACAAGTTTATGTTCACTATAAACCAAAGCTTTGGAGCCAACACTTGCTTTGGGCTAAGTTTTTTTATAATACCAGTTTTCACTTTTCTTTCAAGATGAATCCATCTCAACTCTATATTGGAAAATTCTTAACAATACCATGTTACAGTGCTAGTGGCTCTTCTGTGAATCTTGTAGACAATTCATGCTAGGCAGGAACATGTTGCAGGCTGTTGACCAATCTGAATTTAGAAGATGCTCAGTAAAAGATGAGGAAGGTAGTGGATTCTCATAGACATGATCGGGTACACTCGGTATTGAATAGTTCACTAGTGGGAGGACCAATCTAATTCAACTCTTTAAACCGTTCAATAAAAAAAATCAATGAACTAATTAAAAACTATAACAAATAGTCAAAAACTAATCAATTGAAGCAATTGCAATGGTTTAACTTTTTTTCCTTATTTTTCTTTGATATTAAAATTACACTATTTTGACCATTTTTAAAATAAAAAAACTCAACTTAAAACAATATCATCATAGTTAATTTCTTAATATTAATGATAATTATATATGTATTTTATTTTTTGTGATTAAAAATAATATTATAATGACTATTATTGACTATTAAGTATTATATCATATAAAAGTATGAATTCTTTTTATATGTAAGAGTTATTAATAAAATTTTAAATATATTAATATGTGATATTTTATTATTTTTATCTTAAATGACTTATTTAATTAATTTTATATACTTAAATTTTAATATATCATATTTTATAAAATAATAAATTGTAAAAATATATTATATATTTTACTATTGGTTTAATCACAGTTAAATTAGTGAATCATAATTAAGTGCTCTTTTCACCAATTCAACTATCAATTCGATTTTTAAAACATTGCCTATTGCCATTATGGACGAAAGACAAGTGATTCAAGATGGAGTGTCACCTGAAGCAAGCGTATTTCTATATTCAAACTGTTCTTATACGGGTATGTAACTAGTATTGGTAATTTTTAGGTACTCTTAGTACCTCTAAATACATATCGTATAATTTTTTTTTTCTTTTGAAAGTTTAGTTTGGGTACTTTAAATTGTAAGTACAACTACAAAATTTTAAATTTTATATAATTAAAAATAAATTTTATAAACTCAACAATAATTAAAAAAAATTGAATACACAGTTGCATGCACAACTTTGATATTATATATTATTCTAAGTTATTTTTAATAAAGTCATATAAATTTTGAGATTATATTTAAAAAAATTAGATTAATATTTTAATTTATTACATATATTATAAAAAGAAAAAGGAAAACTTTGGTTGATTAAAAAAACTTTGATATTATATATTATTCTAATTTATTTTAATGCACAACTTTGGTTGATACCAAGGCTACACAGCTAGTGGCAGAACAAAAGGAAAAATTGCTGAGAAGTTCTAGAATTAAGTCAAAACCTACATGGACTCAAGATTGTGTACTGCAGTATTAGTAGTTAGCTGAGTTGGCATTAGTTGGGAACAGAAGGATGCTATTTTGGAAGGGAAGTTAGTGAGTTAGTTGTCTGTTAGTGGCTGAGAGCTCTCTAAATAGGGGTAAGGTTTATATGAGAATTATTGAACTGTTTGAGAGTTGACGCACGGGAGTGGCGCAATTATGGCTCCACTTTGTTAATAATGAGTTTATCTCCTTTTCTTCTCTTATCATTGAGTAGTTGAGATATGCATAACCCAACAATTTCGAAAAAAAATTACATTATTCAAATTAACGAGTTTAAATAAATTATATTTTATTAAAAATTAAAATTTGCATAAACAGTCGAATATAATTTTTAATATAAACTTAAACTTAACCTGACTATTCAAATTTTTTTTAATAAATTTTTTTTGTCATTCTACTCTAACATAATTAAATTGACCCAACATAACTCTAATTTATTGAATAATTAAAAAATTTAATTAATATAAAATTAATTTTTTAATTTAAATATTGTTTAGTCAAGATGAGTAATCCAATCAACCTAATTGAATCCAACAGATGTTTGCCCTTAATAGTTAGTCTTGAAAAGCTTAGTGCTGGATGAAGTCAACTGTCAATTTGTCTAATTCCCTATGCCTGAAGTAGTTTAGCTGTTTCTGTTAGTTCTTTTTGTAGCTTAGCTTGAGTGTTGGCCAATGGTTTGGACACTTTGTATCTCTTCTTTTTTTTAAAGGTAAAGACTGGGGACATCAGCCTAAAAACATTTTATTTCTTTGTTTTGACTTCTTGTAGCTATGTTTCCCTTATTTTAATATAATTTCTATTCTTTTAACCAAAAATAAAAAAGAAAAAGAAGAAAAGAAAGGGGAAAAAATAGGAAGAGTAGCAGGCCTAGAATCAAAGAAAGAAAAGTTGTGGTCTAGAGTATCTTCAAGTAATACGCTAACATGTTTAATTCCTTTTTGGTGCAGCGGGCCTTAAAGCCCAAAATAATGTTAACCTTTTTCTTCCACCAAAAAAGCTTTTGTTTTTGTATTAATGGGCCTAAGCCTCATAAGTTCATATAGGGCTTGTCTTAAATACTCAATCAAAGCTCATATTCCACTTGTGTCACGTTTTTTTTTCTTTAGAATATTTTCACTTATTACTAATAGCGTGACTAATTTTTTTAACTCTATTACAAAAAAAAAAAAAAAAGACTCTCTTGACAATTGTTACTCTAAGAATCAAACTTGTGGTCTTATTTAAGATCGTAACTTGTTTGTCTCTACGTCCAACATTTAATCTAACATTCTTTTACAAATTTGAAGTACGGATCATCATAGAACCTACACTTAAGAAACAAATGGAATTCATTAAACTGCTTTGTCTTTCTTTTCTTTCAAAAGTGACATGATTTTTTTAAGAGATATAAAATATCCAAATCCCAAGTTTTATAGGGTTTTTAATGTATCATTTATTACAAAACTGACAAAATTAAGAATGAAGTAAATTAGTAAATTTGATTTTTGAATTTTGAATTTTTTTTATTCATTTATCTTTATTCTTCAATTTTTTTAAATACACTAATTATTTTTTAAAATTATTAATTCGTTACATGTTAATTATTAAAAATATTAAATTTGTTGTTTATTAGTTTTTGAAGAGACTAATATATAATGAATTTGATATTTTTAAATGTTAACTCGTATACTCAAAATTCAAAAAAATTTGAAAATTAAACTAAGTGGATCTATAAATCTAAAAACAAAATTGTTAGTCTATTCTTAAAAATTTAAACCAATGAAAAGAGGTGCAATTCACTTAATTCATTATTAGTAGTTAAATTTTTTTCAAAAAAAAAATTAACTCATCAGGTTTTCCCAAAAAAATTTATCTTTTTTAAATTTAATCTTCTGTAATTGTTATGTACTAAAAAGTAGCATATATATTTTTATAATAACATAAAAGTTTGAATTTAAAAATCTTCTACAAATTAATCAAAGGTTTTCTCAATCTAGAAGAGACCCCACACAATAGTCTAAGAACACTAAATAAATGAAAATGACTAAGGAACATTGTCATTTTGTGGACAATTATTTTCTCTTTAGACTAAAAGGCACACACAAAGGATAGGAAGAAAGAAACCATATGAGGAATATTATGGTCTCCTCGTCTCTTTAGCCATATCTATTATTTTTTGTAAACTTGCTGACTCCCTTTTTATTGTAAGTAAAAATATTCTCGAGCTAACTTGTATGTTAATCGAGAGTAGATAACATTTCAAAAATTTGAACTAAAATAATTAAAATAAAAAATATATTTATTTGACCACTAACAGCACGCTAGCATCCTATGACCGTACACAGTCATGACAGCATTAAGATAGGCACACAGTCAAGCCCCAGTTTCTTAAAGTTTGCTATTTTGCACTTTAACGCAGGTAGATTAGATTTTCAAACTTCATGGAATATATATCATAACTCCTTTTTGTTTAGAAGTTCACCATCTAATATTTAAAGCTTTTATAGAATTTCATCTCTGAGACAAAAATTAACCTTATTTTAGTCCTTGGAAAAAATTGTCATTATTGCTTTGATATTTTAAAATGTTAGTATTTCATTTTCTTAAGGATGATTTTATTTTTATTTTATCATTTTAGAGTTACTAAAATAATATTATATAGTTTTTTCAGATTAAATATTTTATCAAGTTAAAATACAACTATACTCTCAAACAATGAAATAATACAACAAAAGTTATAAAATATTAAATTGATAATGATTTACAGATTTAAGAATTAAAATAAAGTTTATATTATAAAATAAAACTGCCAAACTAATTATCTATCTCACTTTTCTTATTACAATGTACATTACCAATGTAAAAGTGAGAATAATATTTTACAAAATAATATCTGATAAGTGAATATTTTATTTTTCAAATATTTAAAAACTTATTTATAAATATTTAAATAATAGATATCTAAATATTCTTTTTATATTTAATATATCATAGTCAACATACTTTTTCAGTTAAAGAATTTAGAAATTAAATAAATTATTTTAACTCAAGATGAAGGATGCACTACAATTGATAGATGCCTTCCAATACAAAATCACAAAAACTTGAATTAAAAACTATTGAATATTTTAATAAATTATAATTATAATAAAAAACCCATGAGTTACAAAAGAGCAATATATAGTCCCATATGAAAAGAATTGTTACACAACAATAAATATCAAAATAAATAAATAAAATGAAATAAATTGCATGAAAAAAATCCCATACTCACACATGTTTTTGTGCATCATTTTATATAAAAATAACAAGTGAGAGCCGCAGATCTGTTTTTTTAATTAATATTGTTATTTTGTTATTTTTATAAGTAAATTACTCTATTATTTGTTATTAATATTCTTATTATACAATATTTTTTATTATAAAAATATACACAAATTTTTATTAAAATTAAGAGTCGGATACTCTCTTTTTTCTTATTAATACTTTTATTATATTGTGTTATTTTCTATTAAAAATATACACATTTTTTTAAGGGAGTGTTTGGTAGGAAGAATTTTTTTAGATTTATGAGAAACTGAACTTTAGAAAGTTAAAATCTCATGTTTGATTTAGAGTTTAGGGTTTAGAGATTAATAGTATGATACTCTCTTTTTTCTTATTAATACTTTTATTATATTGTGTTATTTTCTATTAAAAATATACACAATTTTCTTTAAGGGGGTGTTTGGCAGAAAGAATTTTTTTAGATTTATGAGAAACTGAACTTTAGAAAATTAAAATCTCATATTTGGTTTCTAAATTTTAAAATAGGATTATCAGAAAATATGAATTTTTTAGAATGATATTTTAGCAGGATTCCCACTAAAAGTTTCTTATGTAGATGGTGGAATTCTAAATTTCTCATACTATGAGAATCTTTTTTAAATATAAAAATAAAATAATGTCATCTATTTTGTTACTTTCTCTTTTATCTCTCTTTTACTCATCTCTCTCATCCTCTCTCTTTCTCATCTATATTTCTCATATTTTCTCTCTATTACTTTTTTTTCTCATAATATTTTTATCTTTTTTATCATTTTTTCTATCATCTCTGCATTCACTTTCTTTCTCTCACATTAACATAAGTAATGATATTTTTTAAAAAGTACTACCATTTTCAGAAATTTTTTATTATAATCAAATATAATAATAAAATATTTTTAAATAAATATTTAAAGTTAACTAAATACATTTTATATATTTTCAAAAAATAAAATTCCTAAAAATGAAAAATCATATCACGTACCAGACGTCCTCTAAAAGTAAGAGTAAAATACTATCATCTCTTTTAATTATTCTTATTTGCACAATAATTCTTTCTGTTATAAAGATGTACATGAATTGTCCTTAAAAATAAATTAAAAATATTATAACTTAACTTAAATATTGAGAAATAGACAAAAAATAAAATATTATTTTCTCAAAAAAAAAATTTCTTCATCTTAAATTTTAAGCAAGTGTTTAAGACAACAAAATTGATATTTTGATAACTCAAATCACTTCTCAATTATTTTGAAAAAAAAAAACAATTGATATTAAATTCTAGTAAATTAAAAAAAATTGAGTGATCACTATTTTATTTTATTATTTATTTTTTTATAAAATATATTTAAGAATTCGTCATAAATTTTGATTTATTTTTTATTTTTAAATAAATTTGAATATATATTTTTAATAACAGAAGATAATAATATAATAAAATATATTAATCAAAAGAGATAAAAAATTTATTTTAAAAAAATTATGTATAT
Source organism: Gleditsia sinensis (assembly GCA_037074535.1). Lineage (NCBI taxonomy): Eukaryota > Viridiplantae > Streptophyta > Magnoliopsida > Fabales > Fabaceae > Gleditsia > Gleditsia sinensis. The sequence continues at coordinate 23,866,511 of CM073471.1, forward strand.
TTTTAAAATAAAGTGATATTTAATTTAATTTTTTCTTTGGTATTTTAAAAATTTTTAAAATATTAAAAATGGCCAATATAATTTAATTTTACTAATTGAATCAATATTTAATGGTTAACGAAAAATATTTATTTATTTATATGTTTTATATCAAATCGCATCCAAGAATAAAAAGTTGTGCTTAAAACATCTGTATGTGAAAATGACAGTTGAGACATTTCCTCGGGTGGAGGCCGGCAGTCAAATTAGTGAGTGCGCTAAAATACTATGACATGTCTTTTCATTTGTCTCCTGTCATCCACTTGAAACTACAGTCTTATGCACTTCCAAATTTAAAAACAAGAATATGTTGTCATGCTCAATTTCCCACCGCAAGTTATGCTTTAATATATTTTTAGTTCTCATATTTTAATAAATAATTTAATTTAACCTTTCTTATGTACTAATTTAATTTTTCACATTTAAAAATTAATATCAATTAAATTTAATCAAATTAATCAAATTATTCAATATAATTAAACCATATGTAAATTAAAAAACTAACATTCATCAGTAACTAAAATATTTAGTTGATTGGATTATGTTAAAGTAGAGTGATAGAGAAGTTTTATATAAAATTTAAAAAAAAAAATTAGATAGTTGAGTCAAATTTAAATTTATGATAAACATTGTACCTGATTCGTCTATACAAATTCGATATTTTAATAAAATATAATTTATTTAAATTCATTAATTTGAATCAATTTGATCGATATAATTTTTTTCAATGAATTTAATTGAGTTTGAACAAATTTTCAAGTTATACACATTATTATTTATATTTTTCTGAAATATTAAAATTAAATTTCTTTATAAAAAAATTTCATGATATAATTATTAAAAAATATTCAAATTTTTTATGGAAGAATTTGAGTGTAACATTTCACAAAATGTAATGGGCTAACTTAATACATTTTAAAAATAAAAGAATTAAATTCAACTAATTATTAAAATAGATAAACCAAAAGTTATCTAAGCCTATATTTATTTTCCTTAAATATTGCTTTTTTTTAACTTCAATGCATGATTTTTAAAATACAACATTTTACAATATTTTACCCCCTAATTTTTTCACTTTTATCTGAAACACTGGGGGTTAAAATGTTAATATTTGAAAATCATGTATTAAAATTAAAAGTAGACCATATTTCAAGCCTCAAAATGTTAAAAGCTTATCTTATATTTTAAAGCTACTGTATTCTAAAACAATTTCATGTCATTTTGAGATAATATTATAAAATAATTAAAAGTACATGAAAGAAATTTGATACTCTGTAGAACAATTATGCAATTTTTTAAAAATTAACCATCCATTCAATCAATAGAAAGAACAAAGGCACCATTATGCCTTGTAAGACATTAGATTTGTTGCTAAGTAAAACGAGAATGGAGAATATGTTACTCTAATATTATTTGTTAAAATATTAGTAATTTGTTTGAATTTTTTTTTAATAAATCTATGATACTTTAACACAAAGATTATTGTATAGGCAAAATATGTTGAAAGGTGAATAAAGGCATACTCAAAAGATTTGAGTACTAAAATCTTTTTTTAAAAAAAAAAAAATAACCACCAACACAAATTCTTGATAGCAATGAAATTTGAACTAACGCAATACGAATTTAAAAATAAACACAATAATTTTTTTTATAATTAATTATTATGTATTTATTTCTCTTCTTCTATATTTATTATGTAATATGAAAAAATTTAAATCTTAAAGCACTGCATTACAAAACAGTGGTTTGCGATACACTAAAATCTCCTTTTGAGACATTGTTTTGGAATTATCCAAAGAGCCAAAGATGAATTTGAGGGACCACTATGAAAAACAGTACATTTGGTTTGGAGACACCAAAAAAATCTTTGCAAAATCATTCTTCGCATTAATAAAAATATATCAAATTAAAATTAAAATTTTCATTTACTAATTATATATATTATAAATTTTTTCGTATTTTAAAAATGAGATAATATTTATTTAGAAAATTAAATTTAAAAAAAATATTTTAAACTATCAAATTGAAAAAAAAAATGTGCACATTTTAAGAATTAAATAAAAATTTACTCATGAAAATAATTGGATAATGATAATTACTACTAGCATTGTCAGCATCAATCAAGCAAAGTAGTGGATGCTATAATGGAGGATGAAAGCTGAAAGCAATAGAGCATTTTCCATCCACTAACTACCCCTTGGAAGCAGCCAAAGGGCTAATAAAAGTCTTATGAAAAAGGATTAGTGAAAGGGAAAGTAGCTAGTGATAAGAAAATTAACAGCCCCTTGTTAATGACTATTTTTCTTTTTAGGGTATAATACAAGGAGTTCTAAGGATATCAGGAGGAGAAAAGGGATGTAGAATAAATTCTCAGAAAAAGAGAAATGATTTGTGGTATCAACCTTCAAAATTCAAATTTTCTAACACTTAAATCTCGGGTTTGTTTATTTTTTTTTTAAATTATTTCTAAAAATTATATTTAATAATTATTCTGTAAAATAAAAAAGTTGTTTAATAAATTATTTTAAAAATATATTATTTTTATCTTTTTGTGTTTTGAAAATAAAAATAGAAAACACAAATAACTTTTTTTTATTTTAATTTTTTTATTTTAAAAATAACTTATCTTTTAAATTTTTTTTGAAATATTAATAGAAAATGATTTTTAAGTAAATTTTTTTATTTAAAAATAATTAAAAATAAAAAATTATTTTTAAAATATAAATATAAATAGGGCCATCATGAGCTCCTGGAAGTGCTAATCCAATGTTTGTGTTTCCACGATCCCTAAAGAAATTTAGCCTAGTAATAGCAACTAACAGGGCATGATTATCTGCACTACCTAACTTTCATAACCTGCCAAAAGAGCCCTCATTATGCTATAAATTAACCCGATGAGATTTGAGCACTAGTTGGGCGCAGACATGCAATTGGATCAGAGAAAAGGGTAAAACCCCAAATGAGTTCCTCATCACCTGCCGCATGTCAATCAAGACATGTTAATATAACCAAAACTTTTAAATAGACTCAATGTCTATCTATTATGAATAGTACTGTCAAAATAATTGCATTCGTGGATTCAAAATTATATTTGTTTGACTAACGGGTTCAGAACAAAAGAATTTGGGTCTGTCCACAAAAGAATAGAACAAAATAAATATAAAGAGCTAAACCAACCCGTTTAACTACAAAAAAATAAGTTTTCATTTTATATTTTATAATATTATTAAGAGAAAAGTAATTCAATTAATTTGACGAAAGTAAAATTAGATTGAATTAATAAATTTATGTTGATAAATTTTTAAAATAATTTTACCTTAATTTAAATAAATCGAATACAATTTTTAAAAGAATTTCTTAAACTTAATTTGATATAACTCAAAATTTTTAGATAATTCAAAATTTTAATCAAATTTATATGTTAATTTTTTAATCAAAATATAATTCAATTAGATTAAGTAGCCTAACCCATACTTGCTCCAAGACATTATTTTGTTAATATACATATGTTATTGAGTTTATTATTTTTTATAAAAAAAATTACATTTGTTTATTTAAAAAATGTATTTTTAGTTCAAAAAATTAAAATATTTAACATAAAATTTTGCAGCTTGATCCATTTAATTCGTCAATTAAACATGGATAACATAAAAATTTAAAATCTTTTAATAAATAGTTTGATAAAAATAAGTTTTAAAATTTAAATTCGTTTAATAAATAATTCGATACAAACCCATTTATGATTAGCTTGTCAAAGGACTGGCCCATTTCACAATATTAAATAGAAAATATAATATTGCTAGTTCAATGAGGAGTAATAATTAGGTTAATTCTACAAGTGCTAGAATTTATAAGAGGTAGAATATTTTAATTTATTATTCATCCAATAAATTATGAAGATTATATTATTGAGATAATTCTATGAGGGAAAAACTCTTTTTGACTTTGAACATGATGAGTTACGATTTTTTTCTATCTTCAAGACTTAAATATTCGTCGTATTTTGAAGTTTAAAGAGGTGCTTACTATTAGGATTAGTTAATTTTGTACAATTGAAAACCTTTTTAACTTATTGAAAAGTTAAAGTCTTTGTAATAGGCAATACAACTTTTCAGTGGACTTTTTTCTCTAATATTTTCATATTTTTTTTACTATATTTATTTCGGATAAATATAGTGCTTTTCTGATGGTGCTTTCAATTTCTATTTATTTTGTAACTGTTTAAAAGTAATCAAATTTTCAAAAAGTATTAATAAAGAAGTAATTAATATTTGGCCAATAATCAGATAAATGATTTTGTTACTATTTTTAGTATTTTAGTTTGTCTTTTAAAAAAGTATTTTCCACACTCAAATTATTAAAAAATACTTATTTAGAAGAATAATAAAATTAGATAATACTTTTCATTTTTAATTTTAAATTCGAGTGTTTTAATGTTTTAGTCCAAAAAAAAAAAATACTTTTTGGCTTTTATTCTGTTTCAAATTGAAGAGAAGTTCTATTTTTGTTTATTTTTTCACTGCAAAATAACATTTATATTTTAGTTATACACATATTAAAACGAAATTTTTTTTATTAATAATTTTTTTTCCTCTTTACAACTAACCAAGTAGGCAGGATCGTACATAGTTTATTTTAAAATGTCTAGTTAACTAGTTAATCATTTATACTTTTTTTCTATATTCTTCGATAGATTTTGTTTTTATATTAATTTTTTACGTTAAAATATTTCATTTCATAAATATAATTAAAAAAATTTAATATATTATATTGATAATATTAAAATAATTTATTTTTATAACTATTTAAGAAAAAAGTCAGCTCGTAGCATATGTCAAGGAATAGCGATGGAAGGACGAGAACTAAGAACATGAATTCGTGGGCTGACACGGACAAGCAAACTCAAATGACCCTCCAACAGGGACATGCGGGAATTTCCCTAAAGTCTGACGTGCGTGTAAGGTGAAACTTATCAGAGAGAGAGAGAGAGCGAGAGCAGCTTTCATGACCGATCTTTTCTCCATTTCTTTTATTTGCTTTTTGCAATTCGTTTTTTTGGAAAGTATTTTTTTATCGAGCTTTTACATCTATTAAACTTTTTTTTTATAGATAAAGTTTTAAATATTAAAATTTCACGCTCTCTTACGTTTATATTTATAATTTTTATTTTAAATTTATAACTTTATATTTAAATTTAAATATAAAAAAATAAAATTTATAATTTTATATTTATATGGCTAAAATAAAATTAAAATAACTAATTTTTTTAAAAAAATTAAAAAATATAATGTGTCAGATGCGTCTTTATTGTTTTTTTGTTATTATATTAGTTGTGCTTTTGAAATATTAAAATATATCATTTGATAGATAAGTGTTTATAAAATATATTGTCTTCTATTCTTTAATTATAATACAGACTTAATTAAAAATTTATTTTATTTGTCTTTATTCTACTAATTTTAAGGAAATATTTAATAGAAGAAAAAAATTTAGATTCTTAGAGCATCTCCAACGGATGATACTTAAACTTAAGAACGAAACAAGCAACGCATCTTACTTATTAGCGGTCGTTGGAGTGCTCCAACGTGGCACTTCCGTTGCTTGCAGAAGCAACGCTACTTACAACCAAATTCAAGAGCAAAAATACAAAAAAAAATCAGTCGATTGTTGTCCTTCCTCCATCAACCGGTATATTTCGTTGGTTTCATTGCTTTCCTATGTCTTTTGCATTAATTCACATCCCCTGAAATGAAAAGCAGAAACCACCAGAAATCAAAAAGCCAAAAGAAGAAAATAAAAAACAAAACAGAAAAACTCAACCAGAAACCAAAAACAAAAATTAACCAAAAATAAAAAATAAAAATAACAAGAAAACCAAAAATCAACAACGAAACTTGGAATTCAAAAATCAAAAACTTGAAAACTTGGAACGAAGATGAAGATGAAACCGAATGGAACTAGAAATAGAATGGAATGCGATAGAGATCTGATTCTCAAACTTCGTTCTCAAACTCCTAAAGGCTTTGGAAATCAACAATCAAAAATCCAAAATCGCAAAAACAAGGCATCTAGAGGCTTTGGAATGCAATGAAGATTTGGAACGAGGTTTGAGAATCAGAATGGAATGCGATGGAATAACAATAACCTGAATACAAAATCTGGATGAAGATTTGAAACGAAGTCGGATGAAGATTTGGAACGAAGAACGAAGGAAGATCTGGAACGAAGAACAAAGGAAGATGGAACGCGATGAAGCTGGGAATGAGATGAATGCTTGAATGGAAGCGTGAGGCATGAGGTGTGAGGCTGGAGGCTCGAATAAGATGGAAAGGAAATGAGGCATAAGGCTGATAGAGGCTTCGAGAATCGCCTAAAAAAATCGAGGAAGATGGAGAAGCTTTCGTGAGGCTTGAAGAGGCGAAGAGGAAGTCAGCTTTCTCGAGAGGAGGCTGGAAGCTTCGAGAAAGGGATGAAAAAAATGGGTTCTCGTGAGAGACTTTATGGAAAAGATGAAAAAATGGAAGAAAAAAAACTATCGTAGAATGGAAAAAATGGAAAAGCAATAAAAAAAATATAAAGATGAAAAATGGTTGTTGGAATATAGCTGTTGGGATATGGCTGTTGGAGACTTTCAATATCACTCTATAAATTGTGAAAAACTCTTCAACAATTTTACATTCAAATTCTCAATTCATCAATTCTCCTTATCTTTTTCTTCAATTTATAATTTCATTTGTTTTGACAAATGGATCCTAATCAAGTTATTTTGAATTTTTTTCTTATATTTTATGCAAAATTATCAACCTCCCACTAGCAAAAATTTTCAAATTTTTCTATTTTTTCCAAATCCACAAAGTAACCTAAATACTAGAAATTTTCAATTTCCTATATTTTTATTTCAACCAACTAATCCTGCCATGTTTTATAGGCCTCCAATAGGTACTAGTGGTGCAGATATGATTCCATTCTAATCAACCAATCCCGCCATATTTTATTGGCCTCCTCCAATGGGTACTAGCGGTGCAAAGTCCACTGATCAAGAACCTGAAACACTAGTCGAGTCCATGTTCGAGTCTCAAGTTTCACAATTTTTCACCCAAGTTGGTTTGGAAAATATTGTGCTCGATGAAGGAGGAGGAAATGCAAGTCAGAAAAAATCTCGAGTTAGGTTCACAGTGGAAGAGGATGTACTTCTTATTCAAGCGTGGCTCAATATTTTAAAGGATGCAGTTGTTGGTGTTGATAAAAAAATAGATAGTTTTTGGTCAAGAATTAAAGATAATTATAACAACTGTCGTGGTCGATTACGAGAGAGAGAATTCATCTAAAATCTCGATGGCATCGGTTGAATAGTGTAGTTCAAAAGTTGGTTGGGTGCTATAAACAAGCTGTTCATAGAAAAAAAAAGTGGAAGTTCAGAGAATGACATTACGGCTGAGACATATACTATTTTTTGTCAAGATGAAGGCGAATCGTTCAAATTTGAGCATACGTGGTGACTACTGAAAGATAAATCTAAATGGACAGCAGAATTAAGTGAGAGTTATTAAAAAAAAACAAAGATTTATGCTTCTGAAACGTACTCATCGTCTTTTAACTTAGGGACTCCATTTGAATACACATACAACCCAACCTCACCTACTATAGTTCGGTCAACAGAAAAAAAAGGCAGCAAAAAGAAAGGGCAAAGAGAAACCAATTGAAACTTCTTCAGACAATGTCGACTTTACTGCAATACAAGAGGTATATAATAACAAAATGACTGTCATGGAAGAATTTACACGAATTAAGGCGAAAGAAAACAAGATTAAGGCGGAAGAAAACAAGATTAAAGCGGAAGAAAATAAGTTAAAAGAGAAAGAGTTGAAATTGGAAGAGTTTAAGATGCTTGAAAAAAATCCTCTTCAAGGATACATCTGAGATGACAGAGAGATAATGATAAAATCACGAAACATTATGTGACATGATTAGAGAATTACATGAAATTAGTTAAGATAATATATTATGTATTTTTTTTTAATTATATCATGTTATGTATTTTCATTATTTTTAATTATTATTATCAAATATATTACTTGAAATAAATTTGTATTTTTTTAATATATTTTAAGTTTTTTTTATGTATTTATTGTTTTAAAATTAAAAAACAAATGAATTAATATTTTAAGTAGAAATAAATATGAATAAAATATAAAAATATGAGATAACCTGTGAGATCCATTTAGTGAATTTTTTAGAGTTGCACATTGGAGTGCAGAATTGTTTAAAATACTGTAGAATTGTTTAAAAGAAAAAATGATGATATGGCACTTGTGGGACCCATTTAAGCAACTTTGGTGAATATCACCATTGGTGATGCTCTTAGAGCATCTCCAACGGGAGTGCTTACATCGTTGCTTAGCGGTAAGCAACGCATCTTACATATAAGTTATCATTGGAGTGCTCCACGCTGGAGCTGCGGTTGTTTCTGCAAGCAACGCTGCTTAACCCAAAAATCAAGAACAAAAATAATAAAAAATCGTCGGCTGACCGGTATGTCGTTGGTTTCGTTGGCTTCCCATCTTCTTCATCAATCTACAGAGAACCTGAAATGAAAAGCAAAAATCAACAAGAAATCAGAGAAAAAAAATAGATCTCAACCCAGAAATCAACAACAAAAATCAACCAAAAATCGAAAACAGAAATCAACAAGAAAACCAAAAATCAAAAACCAGAAACTTGGAGAGATCCGAAAATGAAGAGGAAATGAAAAATAGGAAAATCAACAACCAGAAATTTGAAGAGATCCAAATGGGAAACCAAGAACGAAGAGGATACAAAAAATAGGGAAATCAAAAATCAGAAAATCCAAACAGGAAACAAAAAATGAAGAGGAAACGAAGAGCGAAAAGGAAATCAAAAACTCCAAGGGAACGCGTGAAAGCTTGGAGGCTGGAAGAACGAATATGAAGGAAGCTTGGAGGAGTGAGGCTTGGAGGCTTGAAGAACGAAGAAGAAGAACGAAGAGGCTGGAATGTGAGAAGCCAAAGGAAGCTTCGTGAATTGCCAATTGCTGGAGGCGATGGAATCACCTGGAAAGATGGAGAAGCTTCAAGAAAAAATGGAAGAAATGGGTTCCGTGAGATCAAGAACCCATTGTGAAAAATATATTAGACCCAACGTGGAATGGAAAAATAGAAAAGCAATAAAAAAAATTATACTTTCCAGGCGTGGTGCAGATAAAAAAAGCATATCTAGTGGATATAGAAAAGCTTCTCCACTAGTACTAGGACCTATAAAGCTTATCTTCCCACGAAAAAATGAAAAAAAAACAAAGCTCTATCGTGAAATGGAAAAATAGAAAAGTAATAAAAAAATAAATTATTTTAAAATATAAAGATGTGGGGTAATTTGTAAGACCTATTTAGTGAATTTTTGAGAGTTGCACCATTAGAGTGCAAAGTTGCTTAAAATATTGTTGGGTTGCTTAAAAGAAAAAATGCTGATATGGCACTTGTAGGACCCACTTAAGCAACTTAGATAGGTATCACCATTGGAGTGCAGAAGTTCTTAAAGTACTGTAGAGTTGCTTAAAAGAAAAAATGCTGATATGGCAATGTGGAACCTATTTAAGCAACCTTACCATTGGAGATGCTCTTAGAATCTTAACATGAGAATTGAAGATTGCTTTATTTGATTTCAAAATAATTCTCATAAAATTTCAATTTTTGAGAATAATTTTTAAACTAAGATTGCCATAAAAAGATTACTATGGAAGAGGTTCCCATTAAGGTAAATTTTTTTTATAAAAAGTAAAATACAATTTTATCCTCTAATATTTTATATAATTTTTTTTTATAAAAATAAATTTAATTGTTAATATATTTTTTTAATAATTTTAAAATTAATGTAAACCTAATAAATTATTAACAATAATTTATTATATTTGTTGTTAAAAAAATAAACAAAAAAAAATTAAAAAAAATAAGAGTATTTTTAAAAATCATATACATAAATGAAGATTCCTAAAAAATATTATTTAAAGATTTTCAACAATCTTAAAAATCAACCAAACACATTTTATACATTTTTAAAAACTATTATTCTCATCAATCATGTTTCTCAGAAAATATGAATTTCAACAACAAAAAACTTTGTCGTATACCAAACACTCCTAATATTTAGTGTATTTTTTTAAAAATAATTTTTTACTTTCTTACAAAAAAAAAAGCAACGGTTTCACTTGACAACATAATTCAACCAATTGGATTTTTTTATATCTATTTGATAACCAAATAAAACAAATTTTTATAACAAACTAAATGCTGCTAGTAAACTAGAATGCATTTTGTAAAAAGAAATAATCTCAATACTCTAAAAAGATATTAGTCTCACATTTAAAAAATATAAAAATAATCAAAAAAATTACCAACTTAGAAATCGTATGCCGTAATTGTTAAATTACAAGTCTAATAAAAAAATGAGCACGTTTATTTACCGTTCAAAATTCGTTTGTGTCTACATTCGTGCATTAATTTTGAATACAGATACTCGAGATTCCAATTATATATGAAGTCACTACAACAAAATAATGGTATAACGCCTTTAATGACGGTTTCAAAACCGTCGTGAAACGCCAGTCATAGCGACGGTTTCAGCCAATCATAGAAATAACCGTCGCTATGACTGGATTAACGACGGTTTTGAAAACCGTCGTTAAACCGTTTTTAACGACAATTTTTTTAAACCGTCGTTACTTCTATAAATTTTTTTAATAAAATTAATTTAATTTTTTATATCAATTTAATTTTTAATTTAAAATATAATATTTGGTGCTATCTATGATACTAATGATGACTAAATTTTTTTATTATTAAATTATTATGCAAAATAAAAATTAATTTATATTTTTAATAATTTATAAATTGATTTAGACACATTTTAATTTATTATATAATAATTAAACATGTGAATTATTTAATAATCGAAAAAATTATTTTAAAATTTATTAATATTTAACTAGATACTAAATATGCATAAATTATTGAATTATAATGAATCTATATATATAAAAAATATATGTACACAAAAATTAATAGTAACGAACGTAACAAAATTACATATACAAATATAATAACTAAATCAAGTTCCCGGACCCTGTGGATGCTGATCACGCTGATGCCCACTACCACGGTCGCTGGAGTCCTGAAAAATAAATTTTGTTTGTTAGAATTTTTAGTGTTTTCAAAATAAACAAAATTATACCAACAATTTTTATGTATTAAAAGGTTATTCTGGGTCCGAAACTATGAAGTCTTGAAATTTCAAGTGGCAGCTGACTCTGAAATTTTTGTAGCACGAACGTCATAGCAGCCTCCATCTGTGCTTGTCATGCTGCGAGCTCAGCATCTCGTCGCTGGAGCTCAGCGTCTCGTCGCTGCTGCTCGACGTTCCGCTCATGTATAGTTGTCTTCAGGCGCTCCACCTCATTCTGTAAGTCGTGGTATGACGGCCCAGACTGTGAGCTCGACCTAGACGAACCACAACCGAAGACTTAAGTTGGAAAAACACCCAATCTAAATCCTTAAACGCGGCCGGAGTGCTCCTTAGTGCCAAGAGCTTTCGCAAGCGAATCAACATTCGAGAGCTCTTGGGACGAACTGTCCTCCTGCTGGATCGAAGCAATTTTCTCCTAACATTCAATAACAGACAATTAATAATATTAAACATTATCTAAAAATTAAATAATTACCCACGTACGGTTGATAAGATTTTAAAACTTACCGCAACAACCCGAGCTTCGTCGTTGATGTATGATCCGTTAGCTTTTTTATGAGCTGCCGTCCATACATCACCACGAGTCACTGGACCCCCAAGATCAATTTCCTGAAAATTAAAATAATTAATCAATTTATGATTATATATATTATAGTCTTCTCAACATTTAAAAAAACAAAATATTTATAGCTTTAAACTTACTATCTCCGTCTTTTTACGCGCAAGGGTTTTGGATCCAGTAGTGTGTGGCATTGTCAGTTGTCTTTTGTTCCATTTATTCTTCGCAGCCACATCCTAATTAATTACATAGAAAAAATAATTAGTGACAATATTTAAAAGTTAAATTTTATAAATATGTTAATATACACAATTTACCCTAGACTTCGCGTCAAGGCGATAGTCTATGAAAGTTGCCCATTGATCAGGTGGAATGCCTGTCGAGACTTTTCTCTACAACTGATATTTGGTCTTCGTACCATCGTACACCAGGCGAAATAAATTGTATCGTGCCGCTCTCCATTTCGCTCCTAGCGACTGCATGATCAGTTTCTTGTGTTGATTCGTTACATTAAAATGTGTCTGCAAACGAAAGTAAAAAATTAGTTACACATAAATTGCACATAAATTACAAATAAATATAATTAATTACAAAAGTTATATGTTTTCATACCTACATATTATTTACGAAGACATATGTCTTCGACTGCTGAGGAATGCTCCTCCAATCCCTGTAAGAGATCGGGAATAACCGAAAGTTATCCCCGATAGTGCCGAGGAAGACACTGAGCAAACCGCCACTGTTTCTGATAGCTTGGTGGTTGTCGTTGAACTGAACAACCACCTTTAACCCTTGAGGCAGGGCCCATACGTCGTGGACAGTTAACTGTCTGGACATCGTCTGTTCGGTCCCGTCTGTCATAATATAGACAATTATATATTATGTTACTAAGACAAAATTATTAAACGCATAAAGTGTACATGTTTACAATATTCACCGACTACATCAACTGTCCAACTCCTCCTGCGTCTGCGCTCCTGCTCACCGGGCTGATGCTCCTCCTCTACACCGCCAAAGATCGCGTCAAAATCGAACGTATAATCGTCGTCCGGTGCCTGAGCGTCGGGTGGGGGGAGTGTACAGGGGACGGCTTGAGAATCCAGTGGATGGGAGTCGTTACTAGGGACTGATGATGCGACAGTCTTCGACTCTATAGTGGGCTGTCCGCCCTCACTGATTGCCCTACATGGCGTGGGAGTGTGAGAACTGGACGCCTCTGCCAAGCCCATGTAGAGTGATCTAGCCTTATTCATCGTCACCGCTCATGGCAAAATAAAATTAATAAACCAATTACAAAATAAACTTTGCATAATAAAATTTATGGAAATAAATAAAATAGTACAGTAATTATAAGTAGTCTAAAATATATATAAATAGGCGGCAACAGCAAAACTAATACCGTAACAAGCATAAATTAACTTCTCCTTCTGAAAACAATCTTTCTAAATTTTGCGTGTGTAACGGATCGCTGTCGTATATAAGATTTTCATCTTCATCGTCCATCTCGTATAAATCACGGGGTTTTAAATGCATCACTATACTCCAGTTCTTGTCCAACTCATCTTGTACACAGTACACTTGATGAGCCTCAGATGCCTGGATGTATGGCTTGTCATCATCATTTTCACCAGTGTGAATCAACTGAGAAAAATCAACCGATGTCACCCCGAATTCATCAATTGCAATTCCTCTCGTTGTAGTTGTGTTGGCCGACATACACTTAAATAATACGACTGTAAAATGGCCATGGTAGTTTAACTCGATAATGTCCAATAGTTTTCCATAATACCGGACACCACTAAATTGCATGTTCGTGTCACTACTACTTGCATAACTCCTCGTCCCGAATGTACCGTAAACTCCACTATTTTGAGATGTCATCCCTTGGTCTCGCTCTAAAGTTCAAAATTTGAATGCATTTACATTGTAAGCAGTGTATCGACGTGCTCTATCTAGTGTACCAAGTGTAAGATATTTTAAATTAGCACACTGCGATCCATTGTCATCAATTGCAATCTAGAAAACGAATAAAAGATGAGTTGTACTCATATTTGACATATGAATTAAATGTGACCATGTTGAAATACTTACACGACGCGAAAATCAAGAGACAAATTCTCTGTGGACTTGTTTATCTATCTCGGTAGATGATCGCGTCTGACTTCTTAAACTATACCGTACATAGTCTCTAAATTCCCTGTTGAGTGAACATTGTCTAAACACTTAATGCTACACAAGAGAAAAAATTGTGTAGACATGTAGCTAAGTGTGAGTTAACTTACTGTAAGTAAGGATCAACTTCTTTGCAGTTTGTTAAGACATGCCGATGAGTCTGCAATGTTTCCTGGGGAGAAAGGGTGAAATAATCAAATACACCAATTGGTCTTCCTATTGGTGGGAACAAACTCCTGTCAAACGTCCCAACATCGGGTTGATCATCCACACAAGGAGGACGATTGAAGATAGTGTCAACACCATCTATGTACCTGGAATAGAATTGTCACGGCTCCAAATGATAGAACACATGACCGGCACAGCATAAGGGTTTCCCCCTAGCCGTAAGCCTAACAAATAGCATGCACAACCATTCAGCACACAATCCAGTACATAATAATATAACTGGCCACATACGCCACATCCAATATCAGAAAATACTGTATATATATATATATATAGTTCATGAATCCAACATCCTTGATTCAACTTGGCCCATGGCCTCATAGTACAAACATTATTGTAAAACTTAAAAATCATTTTTCAAACAACACAAGAAGCGAGGATCCTGCCTGTATGTTCATGGAGATATACTAGACATAACTAAGCTAAACAACCAGTACAACAAAGCCTTGCCCAAACTGGGGCTCACCAATGCTAACTCAGCCTCTTATGGAGCTGTAGCTGGATCAGTGTTTCTTTGACTATCTGTGGGGAGAAAACAGAAGAGGGGTGAGATTACCACATCTCAGTGAATGGATAAATCATACTATAACAGAAACAGGGCAAACTAAGCACGAGTGTTTCGCAATGAATTAAATAATTGAAATCAAAGTATAGAAAACATTAAACATTTAATCGTAACTTATTAAAAGAATGCTAAACAGTTCAAATGATAAAACATGATTAAATCAATAATTGTAAGCAAATCAATTATGCATGGTAAATAATAAATGAAGATATTTATGCAATAACAATGATGCATGTGGTATTTTAAAAATATTTAATCTTTAGGAAAAATGCACTAGTTTATTGGAGGTCTTTCCTAACAGATCTATCATCTCCCCCAAGCACACAGCAAGGGTAGGGTAATCACTGTAGGCGTAGACATAAGTCCACCCTAAATTTTATGTCTTAGGCAGTCATATGCCCGTCACAATATCCTAGGCCGAAGCCGTAACATGATCAAGGTGCACCAGGACTAGCACTACCTGCGGCTAGCTAACAGTGATCTAAAAGGGTCCCTCCAATAGAAAACATGTGAAATATGCTATTCAAAGAGTTTAAAGTAAAACATTTCAATAACTTTACAATACAGCTATAATTCTCCATCTAGCTCTTTTCATGTATAAAATCTCGTTCTAAAACATATCTCATCCATGGATTCCCATGGAGACCTTTACAATCATAAATTTTCCCTTTTAAACATAGATCGTCCGTAGACGTCACATAGATGCTCTTCATGCATTAAATCCTTTCATGGCTAACTTAGTTCATTTTTATGACTAAGTTCGCATTTCTATAAATCTAGCTCAAATGGAGAATTAATAGTCTAGATGCTTGCCCTGCATACCTAGGGTTCAACTAGGATTGAAATTTACAATTTCTAACATGGTTGGAACATATTGATTTTCAAAGCAGTAAAACTATTTAACATACATTCCAACTAGTTAAAATATACGAGAGAGTTATAAATCAAATTCCTAAAACATGCGCTATAGTATGAAAAACCCACTCACCGTACTAGAAGTCCAACAACGAGAATTTCACCTCGTAGTGGCTCAATAACCTAGAAAATATAGACAGAGCATGAAAATTAGAAAATTCTAAAATCACTATTCACGCCGGAAAACACTATTCACTCGCCGGAAAACACTATTCACTCGCCGGAAAATACTATTCATGCTGAAACCTAAAAACCCCATATTCGATTCTAAAGCTATCTACGGGAAGAATTTCGGTAAAAACGAAGCCTAAAACGCAATAGGACGAAATTTTACCTTTGGAGGTACTATTCACGCGATTTTCCGGCGACCTTCCGGCGACTTTCCGGCGAAATTGATCGGTGGGTTTTGAAGTACTCGTTGCCACGAGTCCAACGGTCCAGACGGTTCGTCAATTGGAGGTCCGTAACTCCAGATATGAGGGTTTGAAATTTGAAGGAGAAAAGGGAAAAAATTGGGGGGCTGCGGTTTTCTGCTCTCTGCCTCTGATACCCGTATGCACATATATGTGCTGCTACAGTAACTTTTTAATTTTTTTTTTTTTTTTTTTTTTTTTTTTAATAATTATTAAATAATTAATAATAAGATTTTCTTTATAAAATTCATATAAATTCCGTTTTTCATCATAAAATATCCCAAAAATTTCTAAAAATTTCCTTTCTCATATATCTTTAGTTAAACTCTCACATCATAATTTTTCTTGATAAAAATAGTAATAAAACAAATTTCTAAACAAATATCTTTATTTATATTAAAAGAAAGAGTATTTCTAAAAATACCATAAAAATTCAATAGAAGCCGGTATAATTATTTTAAGCAACACAATACTTCTTTTACTTAAAAATCCACTTACTTTTAACAAATCATAATTATTTCTACATAATAAAAATATATTTACTTATAGCGCGCCAAAATATAACTTCTAATATTTTTTTTTTCTATGTAATAAATATACATATTTTCTACGGTTCTTATCTCTATTGTCAAAATTCTCTCTTTTATTTTAAATTTCCTTTTCATTAAATTTACGGTTATTACATTCTTCCCCCCTTAAAGAAATTCGGTCCCCGAATTTTACAAAAACTAACAACATGAAAACATTTGACTACTCTTGAAACAGCTGAGGATACTTCTCTCTCATGACATCCTCTACTTCCCACGTAGCTTCCTCCTTGGAATGATTCTGCCAAATCACCTTCACTGTAGGGATATCCTTAGATCTCAACTTTTTCACTTGTCTATCAACAATGGCCACGGGTTTCTCTTCGTAGGCCAACTTGTCATCCAAACGGATTTCCTGCGGTTGAATTACATGAGATGGGTCGGGTAGATACTTCCTCAACATCGAGACATGAAAGACTGGATGCACTTCACTCAACCCAGGTGGTAGGGCTAGGCGGTATGCCACTGCTCCTACCCTATCCAGAATTTCAAAAGGTCCAATATACCTCGGGCTTAACTTCCCTTTCCTACCAAACCGCATGATTCCCTTCATAGGTGAAACTCTGAGGAACACATGATCGCCTAGAGAAAACTCTAACTCCCGACGCCTATGGTCCACATAAGACTTCTGACGACTTTGTGCAGTTAAAAGCCGTTCCCTTATCAGCTTAACCTTCTCTATGGCATCTTGCACCAAGTCTGGCCCTAGCAGCTTGACTTCTCCAACTTCAAACCATCCAACGGGAGATCGGCATCTTCTCCCATAAAGAGCTTCAAAAGGTGCCATCTGAATACTGGCTTGATAACTGTTGTTGTATGCAAACTCAGCTAATGGCAGGTATCCTTCCCAACTGCCACCAAAATCTAATATACATGCTCTAAGCATATCCTCCAGAATCTGAATCGTGCGTTCTGACTGGCCATCTGTTTGAGGATGAAAAGCGGTGCTTAGATCTAACCTCGTCCCCAAAGCTTCTTGAAAAGCTTTCCAAAACCTTGCCGTAAACTGTGGACCTCGGTCAGATATGATGGATACAGGGACTCCATGTAATCTGACTATCTCATTCAGATACAGGTTTGCATACTGAGCCACATTAAAGGTAGTCTTCACTGGTAAGAAGTGGGATGACTTGGTCATTCGATCCACTATCACCCATACTGAGTCATAACCCTTAGGGGTCCTCGGTAATCCTGTAACGAAGTCCATAGTAATCCTTTCCCACTTCCACTCTGGTATCTCAATCTGCTGGTGCAAACCGGCAGGCTTCTGGTGTTCAGCTTTCACCTGTTGACAAACCAAGCATTGAGCCACAAAGTTTGCTACATCCTTTTTCATCCCATTCCACCAATACAAGTCCTTGAGGTCACTGTACATCTTATTTGTTCCTGGGTGGATAGTATAGGCTGATTGATGTGCCTCCTCCAAAATCTGCTTCCTCAAGCTATCCACATCGGGTACACACAAGCGCTTCCCATATCTTAACACTCCTTCAGCATCCACGCTGAATTCAGAAGTCTGATTATTCCTGGATTCATTCTTGAGCTTGCACAGCTTGGCATCCTTGTCCTGATCTGCCTTAATCTGCTCAACCAGTGGAGAGTGTAGTTGCATGTGGGCTAGCAACACCCCTGGCTCCTTCACTTCAAAGCGCATCCCCTCACCTTCTAGCCGATGAATATCCCTTACCAACGGCCTCCGGAGTAGGGTAATATGGGCTAGACTCCCCATTGACTTCCTGCTCAAAGCATCTGCTACCACATTGGCCTTGCCTGGGTGGTACAAGATAGTGCAGTCATAGTCCTTCACCAACTCCATCCACCTTCTCTGTCTCAAGTTAAGATCTCTTTGTTGAAAGATGTACTTGAGACTCTTGTGGTCCGTGTAAATCTCACAGGGTTCACCATAGAGATAATGCCTCCAAATCTTCAAGGCAAAGACCACTGCCGCCATCTCCAGATCATGTGTAGGATAGTTCTGTTCGTGCTTTCTGAGCTGCCTAGATGCGTAGGCTACAACATGACCATTCTGCATTAACACACAACCCAAGCCCACCCTTGAGGCGTCACAGTATACTGAGTATCCTCCAGTGCCCGTTGGGATAGTTAGAACTGGGGCTGTGGTTAGACACTTCTTCAAGGTCTGGAAACTTTCTTCGCATACATCCGACCACTCAAACTTAACTCCCTTCCTGGTTAATCTGGTCAAAGGAGCAGCAATTCTGGAGAAATCCTTGATGAACCTCCGGTAATACCCTGCTAGACCCAAGAAACTTCGGATCTCCGTCACACTAGCTGGGCGAGGCCACTGCTGTACTGCCTCTACCTTCTCGGGGTCTACTTGAATGCCGTCCTTCGTGACTACATGCCCTAGAAACATAACACTGTCCAACCAGAACTCACACTTAGAGAGCTTGGCATACAACTGCTGATCCCTCAAAATCTGCAGAATGACCCGTAGGTGCTGTTCATGCTCCTCATGGTCTGTAGAATAAACCAATATGTCATCAATGAACACGATGACAAACTGATCCAAGAATGGCTTGAACACCCTGTTCATCAAGTCCATAAAAGCAGCTGGTGCATTAGTTAGTCCAAAAGACATAACTAAAAATTCATAATGACCATAACGGGTCCTAAAAGCCGTCTTAGAAATATCTTCCTTCTTGATTCTCAACTGATGATACCCTGACCTCAGATCAATCTTGGAGAAACATTTCGCTCCTTGAAGTTGATCGAACAGATCATCAATCCTGGGTAAAGGGTAGTTGTTGCGCACTGTTAGCTTATTCAGTTGCCGATAGTCAATGCAAAGACGCAAAGACCCATCTTTCTTCTTCACAAAAAGAACTGGAGCACCCCATGGAGAAGTACTCGGCCTGATGAAACCTTTATCTAACAAATCCTGCAACTGACTCTTTAGCTCTTTAAGCTCTGTAGGTGCCATCCTGTAAGGCGGTATAGAAATTGGTCGAGCCTCTGGAATAAGGTCGATACCAAACTCTATCTCCCGTTCAGGAGGTAATCCTGGCAACTCTTCTGGAAAGACATCCAGGAATTCTCTTACCACTGCCATGTTGTCTACATCCGGTACCTTCCCATCCACATCTCTAACATATGCCAAATATCCCTGGCATCCCTTCTTCAACATCTTCTGAGCACCCAAGACTGATATCAGGTTACTTGGAGCTTTACTTCGATCACACTGGAACCGGAAAGGAACTTCATTTGGAAAGTTAAACTTGATTGCCTTCTCATAGCAATCCAAGGTAGCATAGCATGCTGCCAACCAATCCATTCCTAGGATTACATCAAAGTCGACCATGTCTAGGATGATCAAATCAGCAGATGTCTCCCTATCACCCACTGACACTTTACATGATTTGCATACATGCTCTACTGGCAGATAATCACCGACTGGGGTGGTTACAAAGAAAGGGGCATCCATCCTTATCGGATCTTTACCCAAACTCTTAGCAAAGCTAGGAGAAACATAGGAATATGTAGACCCGGGGTCAAACAAAACATATGCTTCATGTAGGCAAACTGAAAGAGTACCTGTCATGACCGCATTTGAAGCTTGTGCATCCTGCCTGGTAAGAGCAAAAATCCTCGGTTCACCTCGGCCTGCTTGGCTTTGACCGCGGCCCATCATCCCTCTACCAGTACCTCTGCTACTTGCTTGGCCCGGTATAGTCCTTATAGGCTGAGCTGCCACTGGGGCTGGTAGTAAAGCTGGTCGAGTTGGCCCTTGGCTTGAGCCATACAACTGAGGACATTCCCTCTTCATGTGTCCAGGTTGGTGGCAATGATAGCAAACAATCATCTCCCTGCGGCACTGACCAAAATGATGGTTGCCACAAATAGGGCATTGTGGCCTGTTCTGCTGAATGGCTCTTGGTCCCGGTTGTCCTGGATACCTGGTGTTTCCCTGGCTAAGACCTAGCCTACCACTTGCATCTGGTCTCTGGTTGGGGTTTCCAACATTCTGTGGTGCTGGGCGCTGCTGGCTCTGGAATCGGGGTCCTTGGGAATGAGAACTTTGCCCTCCTTTGGAGCTCCCGTCTCTATCTCTCTTCCTCAGCTTGGCACTCTCAACATCGGCCACATGCCTAGTCTCCATCATTCTTGCGCAATCTACAGCCTCTGCATAGTTCGGGAATTGCTTCATCTGGGGTGCCACTGATTTAAACAATGCTGGCACCAACCCCTGGATAAATTTCCTGATCATGTCCCTTTCAGTAGGGACCATGTGCGGTGCATACGGCATCAGCTGTGTGAAGCGGTAGTCATACTCTGTGACTGACATACCAGGAGTCTGCTTCAACTCCACAAACTCTTGACACTTTTCATACCGGATACTCTGAGGCACAAACCTCTCCATGAAGACTTCCTTGAACTCTGGCCATCTCAAAGGTGGCGCTGTAGCTCCCCTTCCACGCATCATGGTCTTGAACCATACCTGCGCTACGCCAGACAACTGGAAGGCTGCCAATTCTACTGAGCGAATCTCTGGACATTTCAGAACCTCGCAGATCTTCTCAGTAGCCTCTATAAACTCCTGGGGATCTTCACTGGCCAACAACCCCTTAAAGGTTGGCGGTTTCAGCTTCAGGAACTCAGATAGTTCCACTTCCCTCTCAGCGGGTCTCACCTGCCGCTCCACGGACCTAACTGGTTCTGGAACGGAGGTAGTTGTTTTGGACTGTTGCGGGTCCCTTCTATCTTGCCCATCCCTTCTCTCAGCTAGATTTTCTATTGCCCGCTGCATACCCTGCATGGTTACCAGCATCTGGGCTATCACATCATCCCGGGGGTGAGAAGACATTTCCCTCGTCCTGGGAGTTTCAGCTTGCTCACTTCTTAACTCAGCTTGTTCGGCTGCTTCAGCAGCCCTTACACCTCTGCCACTGCCTCTAGGTCGGCCTCTGCCACGACCTCTACCTCGGCCTCTGCCACGACCTCTACCTCGGCCTCTAGGCACAGGTACTGCGGACTGAGCAGACTCTTCAGCCATCTGCTCTTGAACCGCGGGTTGCCTAACCTTTGATCTGGTTCTTGGTGGCATTTCGCTATAAAACAGAAATAGCTCAACCATCACTTAACCATACCATCATAGCATACTATAAACTGACTCACTTAAACAAAAAGACAACATCCTATCGAACCCCTTTAGCAGCACCGTGAGTATAAGCATGTCCGGATTCATACCCATACTCAAAGTCCTACCTAAAGGTCCGTATCTCCATGAACACAGGGAAACCTAACGCTCTGATACCATATTTGTCACGGCTCCAAATGATAGAACACATGACCGGCACAGCATAAGGGTTTCCCCCTAGCCGTAAGCCTAACAAATAGCATGCACAACCATTCAGCACACAATCCAGTACATAATAATATAACTGGCCACATACGCCACATCCAATATCAGAAAATACTGTATATATATATATATATATAGTTCATGAATCCAACATCCTTGATTCAACTTGGCCCATGGCCTCATAGTACAAACATTATTGTAAAACTTAAAAATCATTTTTCAAACAACACAAGAAGCGAGGATCCTGCCTGTATGTTCATGGAGATATACTAGACATAACTAAGCTAAACAACCAGTACAACAAAGCCTTGCCCAAACTGGGGCTCACCAATGCTAACTCAGCCTCTTATGGAGCTGTAGCTGGATCAGTGTTTCTTTGACTATCTGTGGGGAGAAAACAGAAGAGGGGTGAGATTACCACATCTCAGTGAATGGATAAATCATACTATAACAGAAACAGGGCAAACTAAGCACGAGTGTTTCGCAATGAATTAAATAATTGAAATCAAAGTATAGAAAACATTAAACATTTAATCGTAACTTATTAAAAGAATGCTAAACAGTTCAAATGATAAAACATGATTAAATCAATAATTGTAAGCAAATCAATTATGCATGGTAAATAATAAATGAAGATATTTATGCAATAACAATGATGCATGTGGTATTTTAAAAATATTTAATCTTTAGGAAAAATGCACTAGTTTATTGGAGGTCTTTCCTAACAGATCTATCATCTCCCCCAAGCACACAGCAAGGGTAGGGTAATCACTGTAGGCGTAGACATAAGTCCACCCTAAATTTTATGTCTTAGGCAGTCATATGCCCGTCACAATATCCTAGGCCGAAGCCGTAACATGATCAAGGTGCACCAGGACTAGCACTACCTGCGGCTAGCTAACAGTGATCTAAAAGGGTCCCTCCAATAGAAAACATGTGAAATATGCTATTCAAAGAGTTTAAAGTAAAACATTTCAATAACTTTACAATACAGCTATAATTCTCCATCTAGCTCTTTTCATGTATAAAATCTCGTTCTAAAACATATCTCATCCATGGATTCCCATGGAGACCTTTACAATCATAAATTTTCCCTTTTAAACATAGATCGTCCGTAGACGTCACATAGATGCTCTTCATGCATTAAATCCTTTCATGGCTAACTTAGTTCATTTTTATGACTAAGTTCGCATTTCTATAAATCTAGCTCAAATGGAGAATTAATAGTCTAGATGCTTGCCCTGCATACCTAGGGTTCAACTAGGATTGAAATTTACAATTTCTAACATGGTTGGAACATATTGATTTTCAAAGCAGTAAAACTATTTAACATACATTCCAACTAGTTAAAATATACGAGAGAGTTATAAATCAAATTCCTAAAACATGCGCTATAGTATGAAAAACCCACTCACCGTACTAGAAGTCCAACAACGAGAATTTCACCTCGTAGTGGCTCAATAACCTAGAAAATATAGACAGAGCATGAAAATTAGAAAATTCTAAAATCACTATTCACGCCGGAAAACACTATTCACTCGCCGGAAAACACTATTCACTCGCCGGAAAATACTATTCATGCTGAAACCTAAAAACCCCATATTCGATTCTAAAGCTATCTACGGGAAGAATTTCGGTAAAAACGAAGCCTAAAACGCAATAGGACGAAATTTTACCTTTGGAGGTACTATTCACGCGATTTTCCGGCGACCTTCCGGCGACTTTCCGGCGAAATTGATCGGTGGGTTTTGAAGTACTCGTTGCCACGAGTCCAACGGTCCAGACGGTTCGTCAATTGGAGGTCCGTAACTCCAGATATGAGGGTTTGAAATTTGAAGGAGAAAAGGGAAAAAATTGGGGGGCTGCGGTTTTCTGCTCTCTGCCTCTGATACCCGTATGCACATATATGTGCTGCTACAGTAACTTTTTAATTTTTTTTTTTTTTTTTTTTTTTTTTTTAATAATTATTAAATAATTAATAATAAGATTTTCTTTATAAAATTCATATAAATTCCGTTTTTCATCATAAAATATCCCAAAAATTTCTAAAAATTTCCTTTCTCATATATCTTTAGTTAAACTCTCACATCATAATTTTTCTTGATAAAAATAGTAATAAAACAAATTTCTAAACAAATATCTTTATTTATATTAAAAGAAAGAGTATTTCTAAAAATACCATAAAAATTCAATAGAAGCCGGTATAATTATTTTAAGCAACACAATACTTCTTTTACTTAAAAATCCACTTACTTTTAACAAATCATAATTATTTCTACATAATAAAAATATATTTACTTATAGCGCGCCAAAATATAACTTCTAATATTTTTTTTTTCTATGTAATAAATATACATATTTTCTACGGTTCTTATCTCTATTGTCAAAATTCTCTCTTTTATTTTAAATTTCCTTTTCATTAAATTTACGGTTATTACAAGAATAATAAAACTTCTCCTGCAATGTACGACTCTGCTATTGAGCCTTCTGGCCTTGCTCTATTCCGCACGAAAGATTTAAGTTTACCAAAGTATTTAGAGAACATAGATTAAATGAATAAAATTGGATTAATAATAATGCAAGAAATTTGAATTACGTGTTTTTTATGTTTTACCTTTCGTTGGGATACATTCAATGATATTGGACTGGTCCTCCTAACTTCGCTTCCACGACCAAATGTACAGTCAAGTGCACCATGACTGTAAAGAAAGACGGTGGAAATAACATTTCAAAATGGCACAACATCATAATGATTCGATTTTGAAGTTGATCAAACTCATTAACATTCAAAAATTTAGAACAAATTTGTCGGAAGAATGAACAGAACTTGATCAGAACTACAGATACCGGCTTAGGAAGTGTCTTTCTTATGGC
This sequence comes from Gleditsia sinensis, assembly GCA_037074535.1. NCBI lineage: Eukaryota > Viridiplantae > Streptophyta > Magnoliopsida > Fabales > Fabaceae > Gleditsia > Gleditsia sinensis. The sequence continues at coordinate 23,891,442 of CM073471.1, forward strand.
TAACAGTAACAGTTGTTCCATAAGGATGTGACAGTCGTGACTTTTTAATCCTCCAATCTTACGTTGTCTTACGTCAATACATTTGGAGATATTACTGGAATAATAGTCAGGTATAGATACATTCTTAAGTGTTTTCAGAAAGACTTCCTTGCCTGCATTTGTCAATGTGAACAAAGCAGGTGGATATTTACCGTCATCATCTGGCCACAGCTCAGGCCTCACACCAAACTCCTTTAAGTCTTTCCGCGCATTTACGTGATCTTTTGAACGGTCAGAATCATTAAGTAAAGTGTAAATGATGTTGTCGCATACATTTTTCTCAATATGCATGACGTCAAGATTATGACGCAGCATATTATTTGTCCAATACGGAAGTTTGAAAAATATACTTTTCTTACGCCATTGTTGAGTTTCAGCATCAACCGAACCCTGACCTTGGGAATGCCGTTGTTGAGTCCCAACATCAGTTTCCACATTTTTTCTAAAGACAACTTCAATATCATTAACTTGTTTTAAAATGTCTACACCACTCAGTTGCGGAGGAGGGTTTCTTCTTTCCTCTTTTCCGTCAAACTTATTGCGGGTCATCCTAAATTTGTGACCCGGAGATAGAAAGCGGTGATATCCTATAAAATACCACTTTCGACTGTGAAGGAGACGGACTGGAGTGGAGTCAAAGTTACAGTACGGACAGGCTAATCCAGTATGAGTATTCCAACCTGATAAACATCCAAGGCTAGGAAAATCACTGATTGTCCACAAAATAGCTGCATGCATATTGAACATTTCTTTGTCAAAGGCATCGTACGTCTTAACACCTTCAACCCATAACTCCTTCAAATCTTTAATTAGTGGTTGTAAAAATACATCTATATCATTCCCCGGTACTTTTTTCCCTGGATTTATCATTGACAACATGAATGAACTCTGTTTTATAGACATCCAAGGAAGAAGATTATACAGAATTAACAGAACTGGCCATATACTGTAACTTGTAGATAGGTTTCCAAATGGATTGAAATCATCTGTTGCAAGGCCCAAACGAACATTTCTCGGATCTGATGCAAATTGAGGATTCAGAAAATCAAATCTCTTCCATGCCTCAGAATTTTTTGGATGCCTCATGATGCCATCAGAAATTTTGTCTTCAGAATGCCATCTCATAAATTCAGCAATTTTAGAAGACATAAACAACCTCTACAATCTTGGCTTAACTGCAAAGTATCTAAGAATTTTATTAGGAACATTTTTTCGCTTCTCCTCCTTTTGTTTCGGTTTCCACCTTGGTACGAAGCACTTACTACAAGTTTCGCTACTTTTATTCTCACCCTAGTATAACATACAATCATTTTGACATGCATGAATTTTTTTGTAGTTCAACCCTAACTTATTAATGACTTTTTTAGCCTCGTAAAATGAAGGCGGAATCTTGGCATCTGGGAATACATCGACAAGTAACTCAAGTACCATCGACATTGCTTTGTCGCTTAGATCGCACAAACACTTGATGTGATACAACTTCACCAAAAAAGACAATTTGGAATACTTTTCACAGCCTTCATAGAGTGGTTGTTCACCATCTTTCAGTAACTTATAAAATTTTTTGACACTATCATCTATCTTTTCTGCTGACTGTGGAACTGGCATATCCACATGCCAGTTCCACAGAAGCGATGCTCTCATTTTCAAGGTGAATCCCAAATGCATCACGGACTATATTCTGCACAAGGTCATCTCAAACTATGGGTTCTGAGACCTCAATTGGCATTATAGCATGTCCTACAGCAGGTTCTTTTGTAATCATTTCTCCGTGCAAACTCCAAAAATTGTATCCCTCCGGAAATGGTTTGACGATCAAATGTTGGCGCACGACCTCGATGAGTTGCCATTTCTTGAATCTACACTTTGGGCACAGGCATATTATTCTACCTTTGACCTCAGAGTTGGCATTTGCAAATTCCAAAAATCTGTCTAAACCATTCAAGTACTCTATTGATTGTCGAGGTTTATTGATCCAAGATTTATCAATTTCTGAAATAATTATGAATTTAGATAACAATTAACCTAAATAACTCTTACTCTGAACTAAAAGAAAACATGACTATTTTACATAAGAAGGGATTTGCAATTGATTGTGCATAAAACACAACACATTTTGAAGAGGTTTAAAATGTTTTACGTGTAAAATTTTTTTAACAAACTTTATATAATTGACATTTAATGAAGCACTAAATAAAAAATCTTTGTTATTGGTTCGCTATAAATAAAGAATCCTGATCTCAAAGAGTTTAAGAGAGATATATAAAAGAGAGTGAGATAAATGATGACATTGGCTTACATAATATGAAATAAAACACTTGAAATATCTCTACGAATCCATGAATAAAAAATCTAACTTTTTAAACAGTGCCATTGATAAAGCCTTTAGTCATGTGTTAATTTTATTTCATTCTCCTAATGTCATTAATTAAAAGGATGAGTTTCATGATCGAATCTCTACGAATCTAAATTTTTTGGAAAGGACAGCCACTAGCAGCAAAAAATTGAATTATGATTTTATATTTGCCGCTAGGATTTCAATTATAGTATTTACATGATAAAATTTCTAACAAACTCATATAGGAAATTAAAATTTTATTTCCCTATCTGAAAAAGTAAAATCAGTGGCCCATATAAGAGCCATATATTCAAGAATAATTTTATTTAATTACATTTAAGATCTTGTTAGTTCCTTAATAGAGAATTTAGCGTAAGAACATAGTGCATTAAAAATTATTACACTATTATTTTTTATTAAAATTATGTTATTATATATTTGTTTTCATTTTTTAAAAACTACGTGTATTTTTAAATTAGTGTTTTATTTTTTTAAAACCAATTCCTAATACTAATTTTGTCTATTTACTAACATTTATTATTTTACCTCATCACCTGAATAAATATTTTAATATTTTAGTAACAACTATAATAGAATTTGACTATTACTAATTTATGTATATTATTTAAATATGTTTATCAATATAATAACTATTTTTTATTTATTTGCATTAATTTTAATTATATTTTTTAAACAATAAATAACTTATATTTAAAACTAAATTCACTATCATTTTATACTAAATTTATAATGTTATATATATTTATTAAATTTATATTAAAACATACGTATATTTTTAAAGTAGTGTCACAATTTTTTAAAAATTGTTTTCAATACTTACTCTATCTATTTATTAAAATTTATTATTTTACCTAATCAATTACACACTTCAATTCATCTACTAAATTTATGTTATTATATATATTTGTTTTCATTTTTTAAAACCTACTTGTAATTTTTATTAATTATTTTTTTTAACTATGTGTATTTAATAACTTTTTTATATTATTCTATCAACACTGCATCAAGATCTCTATTTTTTATTTTTATAAATCAATTCTAATATTAAATACAAATATTTTACTTCAAAAATAATTAACTATAATAATTCAGCATTATTAAAAAAAAATTTTGTCTTACATGTTTTCAACGAACATAATATATTATAATATTAAATATCATAAACATTGCAAAAAGAATACAAATTTTAAAATTGATTCATACAATGTACATCACAATGTAAAATATATTTTTAAAATAAATAGTAAGTACATAAAATATCTAATATTATCGCAATCTAACATACAATAATTTGAAATAAATTCATTTAAAATAAAATTAATTAGATTACATACCTTCAAAATGATTCCAAATAAATAACGCACAAAAATCGAAAACGAAGTGTCGTCACAACGTCACAAGATCTTCACAAAAGAAAATAAAAAATAATATAAGAAAATATTTTGAACATACAATATATAAAAAAATAATCAAATATAATTAAAAAATTAAATGACATACCTTGAGAATAATAAATATACGTAGCAAAGAAGACCACTATACAAAAACTCAAAAATCACAACAAATAATCTCAGCAAGTGTATTATGTGAAAAAACTCTAATGAAAAGCGTTTGTAATATAAATGAGGAGGGCTGGTGAATTTATAGACGGACGCGTGATTTAACGACAGTTTCTAATCGTCGTTAAACCACAAAAAAATTGTTGCTAAATGGGTTTAACGACGGTTAGGAAAGAAATCGTCGTTAATTGTATGTTTAACGACGGTTAGGAGACCAACCGTTGTTAAACCACACGAATATCGAGCAACGGTTCAAATTCTGAACGTTGGGAGGACCATGACGGTTTCTAATAAACCGTCGTCATTTAATGACGGTTTCCTATAAAACCGTTGTCATTTAACGACTGTTTTCTAGAAAATCGTCGTAATTTTTGTCATTTTTTTTCTCCATTAAGGCGACGCAGATCACCACGGTTTGATCCTAACCGTTCATATTTAACGACAGTTTTGTGTAAACTGTCGTTAATTACTTAATTTTAATGACGATTTGAAAACTGTCGTTAAAGTTGGCTTTAGCGACAATTGTTTATGACCGTCGTTAAATATCCGTCGCCATTCCCCGTCTTTCTTGTAGTGAGTGCAAATTATCATCAAGTCTTGATCCATATAGACATGAAGTTAAAAATATATCAATATTATTAATAGGTTAAAGTGTAATTTATCTTTTCCAATTTAGATGTAATTTAATCTTTTGTGCTTTAAAAATTGACTATCAATTATCTAAATTCTCTATTTGGTTAGAATTTTTGTCTAAAGACAATCAAAATAAATTTAGTCTATAAAACTAGATTGGTTCAGTCTTATAAATAAAGTGAAATAGTTTAATATCTAAATAATTTATTTTAATTAAAGGCTTTTAATCCGGCTCCATTTAGTCTTTGGAAGCGAGCCGAGTTGGCCTATATGGATTTTTTTTTTCACACTTTCAAAATATATCTGTATGAAAATTATTCAAAATCCTTAGGCTTCCAAATTGACTGTGTGCAACTTGTCTTACCAAAATCAAAATATATTGGAAGAGTTTTGAATCATCTTTGTCATTTGAAACGAGATGAGACGGGAATTAAGTTTAAGTAACTCCGGTCCTTCAACTTTTAACGTTTTAAAAAATAAGACTTATATGTAATTTTTAAAGTGTTTGCCATCAAATTTTAAAATAAAAATATAATTTATAAATATTTTGACAGCTTAACATTATATAATTGACATTTTAAAAAATTTCTCTGCATCTTGTTTTTATTGTAAAATTTTAAAAAACTTCATCTAATTTTTTTCATGTTTTAAAAGCATGTTTTTTCCCTTATAACGGTTTTGTTCTTCAAGTTGAGGTTTGGAATGTAACATCCCGTAATTTTTAGATATTTTCCTTAGAAATTCTTTACCTTACATATATGCATAGAAATGTTCTAATATTAATGGAATAGGTAAAGAAAGAAAACCTAAGAGGAAATATTAGAAATAAACATGCTAAAGAAAGGTGAAATTCTTAGGTAAAGAAAGATAAATTTTTTGTGAAGTAAGTAAAGGTCTTAAAATTTCAAGAATATCGAATTAGGGTAATTTTTCTTAATTTAAGAGCAAAAGTTACTAAGTTTAGTATCTCCACCCGTAATTGGGCTTTAACCTATGAACACTTCATATAGAGTTTTTCTACTTCACATGAATTTTTAACAAGCCAATAGGAAAGCCCAAGGAAGAAATAAAACATAGACTTGAACTAGGATATAGAATTGGACCGGTAGCCCAAAAATCATGAAAATGTGACCAAACCCATTATGAAAGGTAGAATTTTAACCAAAGTAAAGAAAATGGGCAAGAATAAGCCCAAACCCAAGAGGAAAAATAAAAATAAAAATAAAATTGAAGTGATGAAATAATGGTGCAATCAAGATTAAGTGACATGACATTAAGACAAAAATGTAGCAAGTGGTATAATTCTACATTCATCATTTTAGCAAGTGGCATGATAATACAGGGATTTAGGACAAAAACATCTATATCCTACATTCATAATTTTAGCAAGTGGATAATAATACATAGCATTATGATAAAACATCATTATCCTACACAAATAATTTTAGTTAAGTAAGGGAAATTCAAGGGCTAGAAATTTGCCACTTAAAAAGGAAAATCTATCATACTTGATTAAGACAAAAGAAAAAGGAAATGAATCCCTAAATCAAAGGGATCTTGTCCCATATCTGAAGAACATATCATCATAATTTTCAAAATACAAATCTCCTTTTCCTATGCATATCTTGACTAAGGAAGAGGAAGATAAGAACATAAATTGTTTGTTTTCCAAAAATTCAACAAAGTGTATCCTAATTGTGATAAGGTAGACCCATGATCATGAAAGGTGAATTATTTGGTGGTCTATATAAGAAAACCCACCCTTACAACATTAGAATTTCGTCCAAGTGAGGGAGAGCAAAAATAGAAGCAAGGTAGAGTGAGGAAAGGAGAGGAAGAAAGGAAGAAAGAGGAAGGAGAAATCTAAGGGACTAAGTGCTCCATGTAAGTTTAACAATATTTCTTTTTGAAGAAAATTTTTGAAACTTATAGTATTTATATGAGATTTTGATCTTAGAACTTTTATGTTTGGTCATGATGTTGTTATATCATGTTACATATTGAGCTTGCATGTGATGTATGTTTGAATACTTAGGTTGGTGTAGATAGTTCTGCATGGGTATGGCTATGGTTGGCAGAATTTTAAGTTTCGGTATTTTAATTTCTGAGAACAATCTATAAGGAATTAGAATAAATAGTTAACATAAGAATTACAGATATATGTGTCATGGAGTTTTAGGCACTGGAATCATTCAATTTGGAGTCCATATGAGGGAGATATGAGCCGATTAGTAGCCAAATGTCAGAAAATGGTTCATCAAAGAACAATATGTTAGGATAGCTTCTGTATTTTAATTTATGGAAATTATATGTATAGAATTAAAATAAATGGTTAACATATGAATTAAAGATATATGTGTCACGGATTTTCACTCACTGGAATCATTCCATTTGAAGTCCATATGAGGTAGCTATGGTCTGATTAGTAGTCAAAGGTCAAAAAATGAATCATCAGGGAAGAATATGTTAGGATAACTTCGGTAATTTAATTTTTGGGAATTATTGGTAGGGAATTAAAATAAATGGTCAAAATAAGAATTAAATATATGTGTGTCATAGATTTTTAGCCACTGGAATCATTCAATTTGGAGTCCACATGTGGTAGATACGGTCCGATTAGTAAGCCAAGGTCAGAAAATGGTTCATCAGGGAAGATTATGTTAGGACAGCTTTTGTATTTTAATTTCTGGGAATTATCTGTATGGAATTAAAATAAATGGTTAACATGAACGTTATATATCTATGTCTCATGGAAATATACCCACTGGAATTATGCAATTTGGAGTTCATATGAGGTAGATATGATCCGATTAGTAAGCAGAGGTCAGAAAATGTTTATTCAGGGAAGAGTATGTTATTAATGTTTTAGTTTTTGAATTTTTAGAAATATTCTATAGGGAATTAAAATAGCGTGCCAACATAACAATTATAGATATATGGCTCATGGATTTTTACCAACTGGAATAACTCAATTTGGAGTTCCAATTTCGGAGATATGGTCTAATTAGTCAGTAAATGTCAAAACCTATCCGAGAGGAACTATCCTGTACTTTGAGGGAGTAATATCACCTTCGTTTCTTAATTTTTCGCTACAATGTTCAACATAATAGTTTTAGATAATTGTTTTATCTTGAAATGGACACCAAGATCACCTACATCAGAGTTAAATTGAGGGAGTTATGCTCTGATTAGTAAGAGAAGGTTAGATAGGATGAAAACCTACATAAAGAAAATAAAGAAATAAAATTAGTATTTAAAAAAGAAGATGAATCTTAATAAATGACTAGTATAGCCATAGCCATTGCCATTGTATGAACTTCTTACCATCTTAAGTGTGAAATTTTGACATGGAAATATTTTATAAAGTGATATTTGAAATGGTTATGTTCATGGCATGATTACCAATGATTTATGGTAATAGTTATATTTTGATGAACATACTTGTTATTGAAAGCATATTTTTGGCTATCATTGTGAAAAGAAAAGAAATGAGCACGGTCACATGGAAATCCGTGTGGTGCACCAGTAGGGGACGCCCTACCAACGGTTATGATCATGATAATGAGAAAAGAAAGAGAAAGTGGGCCATGTCGGACGGAGCGAGAAAAGCCCGTACCGGAGAGTAGAGGATACTCACCCTGACCGGGGTAGCTTGAAATGAGAATAAGTTAATGGCCATCATATGATATTTTGAAAATAGTTAATCATGTCATACATATCATTACAGTATGATTCTTATGTGCATAGATATAATGCATTCATGTGACCAAAGATATTTTCTGTAGTTTATACAGCTGAACATGACGTGATGAGTTTTACTGATGATAATTTATTTTTGAACTTACTGGGATTTAATTCTCACTATATTTCCATATCATGTACAGAAAATTATTTATGCAGCTTTTGTTTCTAAGGCTCTGACTTTTAGTGCACATTGGATCGAGTTACTTTATGTTGGACAAATTTCAGAATCAAATAAGATGTTTGTGGTCGAGTTGACTCAGATCCCGGTGAAGGTGCAACCACCCGCACCTGGTCAACTAAAATAATCAAGATGTAAATATCTATGTGTTTGATATGTTATATATATGTTTTGATTAGTGACATGTATGTGAACTCAATATTGTATAATAATAAAAGAAAAAAAAAGGGTTGTTACATGGAACCCTGCTATACATCGAGCTTTTGCACTATTACTAAAATGCTAAGCCCATTTTAAGCAGGTATACCTCATCTCAACTACGCTTGTAATCAAATCAAATTTTAGCAAGTTTAAATTTATTCACTTAAAATACACTAAACTTAAATTTGAGAGCTTTAAAAAATTAAAAATTATAATAATTCTTTAATCTTTAATAAATAAATTGAGTTCTTGTTCATGACCAGTACTATATAATAATAATAATATTATTATTATTATTATTATTATATTAATAACTAAGTTATTTATGAGTTTAATAAATTGAACATTAAATTTTTTAAATTTTTTATTTAATAAAATAAGTTTAAAATGTTGATTAAACTTGTTTATTTAATAAATATGTCAAGTCTAATTCATGCTTTTGGACAGTCAAATTTGATTAGTTCATGAATAGCCAATTACACTCTTAATTCTAGCCCTTAAGTTCGACCTAGCCTATATTGACAATGTTATCTGAATTTAAAGTATAAAGGATTAAATTATTAAGTTGGAGTAAATAAGTTATAATTTAGACTTATAAAGGATTAAAATAACATTTTAAAAATGGAAATTAATTTTTACTTAATATGATATAGAAAAAGTGACAATATGTATGTGATTCCTTAAAATAATAAATAATAAAGCTATTATGAAGATTAGTACCGGTTCCAAATTTAGAGAAAAATTATATTTTAATTTTTAATATAATGGTGAATTTTAATTTAATTCTTCGTAAATTATTTTTTAATTTAATTTTTAAATATGAAAATACTTGCAATATTATTTTTTAATTAAACTATTCTCTTAAATTTAATGTCAGGTTCAACTCATTGTTAAAATTATAATTTTTTTTGTCACATTTATATTATTTGATATATGAATTGACATTCATTTAATATTAAAATGACATTTTTGTCACACTCATAAATAATTTTTTTAATTTTTTAATTAAATTCATCCTATTTAAAAATTTTACTTATGAATGTCACAAGTGTTACGTCACATCAATATTAAGTTAATGTTAATTTATATATTAAATTAAATATTATAAAAAATTATAATTTTATCAATAAGTTGATATTAAATTTTAAATAATAACTTAATTGAAGGATTATATTGTAGGTACCTTTATTTTTTAGAGATTAAATTAAAAAAAATTAACTTATGAAGAAATAAATTAGAAAATTGATCTAATGAAGAATTAAATAAAAAAATTGATCAATCTAATGAGGTAGGGGTGTTCATAATCTGATTTACTCAAATCAATCCGTTTGAACCCAATAAAAAATAATCACTTCAAATAGATTAAATTGGATTAATGGGTTTACTTGGATAAATTATTTTAGAAAAATCAAGTTCATCGGTTTGGGTCAAGTTAAAAGTATTTAAGTTGATATAACCTAACCCGATCGAACATATATATTAAATAAAAATAAAATTTACATAAGATGATATCCGCAACTTGGTGGCAAAATGTCTATTCACTTCTTAAGAGGTCCAAGTTCGAATTTAGCTGGCAGCAACAACACATTAAATTTATTTTTTACTTTTTATGCTAAAAAAAAGTGAAACAACGTTTTTTTTTTGTTTTTTTCCTCCTCACATTACAAAAGTTAAACTGTTGAAATTGTCCCTAAAAAATCTCAAACTTTATCCCCTAATCCCTTTGCTTGCCTCTTGACCCCTCTCCTCCCTATCTCACCTCTCTTCCTTTTTAAGTCTTTCAAAGACTTTTGGTGGACTTGGAAAGTAAACCCTCAAAAACCCTCAATCTCTCTCTCTTCATCTCCAGTCTCTTGATCTCTGTCTCACTTTTCTTGCTTTCTTCGGCCTCTTTCTTTGTCTTCGGTCTCTTGATTTATGGAAGACATGAGAAGCAAACATGCAAACCACACAGATGCAACTCTCAGCTTCTCTCTCTGTTTCTGATCTCTCTATCTCTATTAGCCTCTCTCTTCCCTTTTTGCCATCACATCTTGTCTTTCGTTAGACTTCCACCAACTACATCGTCAGTACCCATTGTGGAGCAGATTTGAAGCAAAGTTTGCATGATAATCTCCATCTTCTTGAAAGTATTTTTTACTGTAATCATTGAGCATATTGTCTTAGTGTTGGTATTTTTTCTTTGAATTACACATAATGTAACCCCTCTATTTTTTTTTCTTTTTCGTTCCTCATCTCATCTTCCTTTTTTTTTTCTATTTTTATGCTATAATTTCTCTATTTTTCTCAAAATTTATTTCTCTATTTTTATGCTAGTTGCTTAGAAATTTTAAAGTTTGTTCTTTGGAATTCTTATTCTGTTTTTTTATTGAATGTTTGCTTATTTTGAGTGACCTTCCAATCCACCAACTCGAAGAACCCAAAAGAATCGGGTAGGCCGACTGAGACATATCCCACCTGAATGAACCCAATATGCTAGATTCATCCATGTGGATGGTTGATTTTGGATGAGAAGTGAACAAACCGACTAGTGTTTGGTCGGATTGAGATTTTGCTTCAACTAAACTAAAACTGATCCGTTTACACTCCTATAATGAGGATGAAAATATAATTTTTTTTCATAAATTTATAATAAATATTCCACCAAATGTTGCTTTTTTGTTTTTTTATTTTATAGTTGTTGGTTAGGTAGGCTTCTCCCATGGCCTTCTAGGTATGTTTTTCCTGTTTTTTATTCTCCCTTAATCAATTGTAGGCGTGTGCGTGTTATTTTTTAGAGTAGGCTGCATTTATTATAAATCACCAAAAAATAAAGATACTTGTGAAAATTTATACTAAAAGAGACTACAGTAGTTTTATTTAAAACTTGAAAAGTAAATTTTAAAATTCTAGAAGATAGATGTAATTTATTCTTTTTTTTTACTTGGTCAAATTTTTATATTTCTATTTAAGTGGAGAATCATTTTTTATTCCTGTTTTAGCCTAATAATCTTATTCTTTTATGGAAGTTCTTAATTTGGTATGACAAATGGACAAATACTGCTTTTGACCAAAATATTGTAAAAGCTTTTTTTTTTGTACAAAAAATTTTAAATTGAAAGGAGGATGTCTCAGTCTAAGGTTAAAACAAGCCTCAGGACTCAATAAATATTTACAAAAAACTTATATATAACCCAATATTATCAGGATACAAATGAAAGAATTAATACTCATATTTGTGATTGTCAAATTACGAATTAATAATAAATACCAAATGCATTTATTATTTTATCAAAATTAATTTTAACTATAAAATTGAATAAGTTATCCAATTTATTTATTTAATTGCCGATCACGATTAGTACTTAAAAATAATTATCTACATTTTGAGAGTGATTAATAATTATTGTGAAATTTTAATTAAATTTTGCATCAATTAATTGTACATAATCAAAGAAGTTAATTAAACAAGTTCACTCAATTAATTTGGCACCATTTTTTTAATATTGAGATGCAATTAGTAATATCATTTTAGTATAAAAATTATCAAAAAAAATGTCAGTCAAGAAATTCCTAAAAACAATTAGAAATAATTAACTACCAAAAAGATATGTTAAAACTTTAAAATGGTAGAAAAATGAAAAAAATACAAATTAAAGTATAAAATTAAAAATTAATTACTCCAAATCATAACTCTTTCAAAATTTTCTTTTACAATCACGATTAGTTCTAGAGTGAATTATTCTTTTCTACCTTCACTAATGTACTCATTATATAGTCTTTTTCTTTATTATATATATATATATATATATATATATATATATATATCCTTTAAAATTAAAAATATAGAATAAAAAAAGTCTCTCCTCCCTTGATTAATACTCTTATTACACTATTATTATTTTTATTATGAAAAATATATACAAAAATTTTCTTTAAAAATAAAAAATATGTTACAACTCAATCAAAATGTCTCAAAAATATTTTATGAAAGAAAAAATAATAATAAATTAAAATAAAATATCACTCGTATAATTTTTTTAATTTACTGTCCTATAATATCAATTATTCATTCTCAAAATAATTGTAAAGTGGTTTGAATTATCAAAATACTAATTTTGTTAACTTATATACTTGATTGAAAATTGAGAAGAATAAGAAGAAAGTTTTAAGAGAGTGATCATTTATTTGTTTTGTTTTTTTGTTTTCTTCCATAAAAGCATTGAAGATATTTAGGTTAAATTTTAATATATATATTAATTTTAAGAGAGATTTATGTACATTTTCATAATAAAAATGAAGAATTTGTAATAAATACATTAATAAAGAGAAAAGAGAGCACTTTAGTCTTACTTTTAAAAAAAATTTATGTATATTTTCTTAATAAAAAAGATGGTAGTGCAATCAAAATATTAATAAAAAGAGAGACAATTATTTTACTTTTATTTTTAAAAAGTATTTGAGTATATTTTTATAATAAAAAGTAGAACCATGTAATAAGTGCATTATTCAGGAGATGCGTGAGTAATTTACTCTTAATTTTATTAGCTTTCTTACGTTTTTTTATATTTAAAACACGATATAAAATTATTCATCTTACCGTTTTAAAGTCGGATAAGTTATTTAAGTGAATTTTCTTATTTTCAATTTTTTTTCCTTGTATTTTCTGATTCTAGATGGCTTTTAAAGTTGTTCTTTTCTATTGAAATTGATGACACTATTTCTGCGAAGGAATATAAAGACGTGGATGGTTAATGGGTGTATTCTCGTCCTTTTATAAAGGCTTTACTTTGAAATTGTTTATTATAATCACCTTTCTTTCGGCAGTTATTTTATGTTCTTGTAATCTCATTGGAAGTTTCTCCTTTCCCTTTTGATCTGTATGCGTCCGTGTCTACCTCACTTTTCTTCCTTTCTTCTACTCTTTTTTTTTCCTATTCCCAGATGCAAACTGTATTGTTTTTAATTATATTCCTTGAAATATTTATTTATTTATTCATGATGTTAGGATTTTGGATCATTTCAAATTTTCAGAAATTTTTAAATAATTGTAATCATAATAAATTTAATCCATTGACTCAAATCAAATTTATTTGGCACAAATTAATTCAATTGATAAAAGGAAACCAATAAAAACCTCACAACCACTATATTACACAAGTTTAAATTCCTTTTATACCAAAAGTTTGTATTGGTGGTCAACTCTTGTCAAAGAAATTCTATAATATCCAGAATCTTTATTCATCATTTAATAAGTCTGACCTCTGGGTTGATTCTAAATATAGGTGCTATAAATTTGACAAATGTAAGTATAAGGTTAAAATTGAACTTTGAATATGCTACTGACACCTTAATTGATAATATTAAAATACTTTATATTTATTATTATTTTTTGCACAGACCAAAGAAAACCCAACTTGCATATATAGATTTGATTGTTGTCAACCCAATATGCAAAATATGTGAATTAGGTTGAAAATTTCTCTTAACCATATATTCAAACCGCCCCATGTAACCCCCTAACGTTAGTTGTTGACCTAAGGGTGTAATAATGGGAAGCACTATGTTCAAGTAAACATTACTCACATGTTGAAATTGGCTTTGCACATACACTCCGTTAGCTAGGTATCCATTGGCTGACTCGAGCTGATTGTGATTTTTTTTTCTCAACTCAATCCAACATGTACAACAATTACGAATTAAGTTAAGTTTTTTTCCCACCACGATCCAATCCGTCCAATGTACACACCTTAACCACATTGTGGTCCTGTTGATGTGATAATAGAAAGCAATGTACAAGTAAAGATTCCTCGCTTGTTGACATTGACAAACACACTACATTAGCTACATATACAGTGGCTGCTTTAAGTTAGTTGACTGTGATTTTTTTAAAACTAAATTTGACCTATACAATAATATACGAATTGCATTGAAATTCTTTTTGCAAACTGATCCAATCCGTCCCGTGTACACTCCTTAACCTCACTTGTGGTCCTATTGATGTGATAATAGAAAGCAATGTACAAATAAAGGCTGTTCACATGTTGACATTGGCAAACACACTCCATTATTAGGGTAAGATCATGCATTGGAGATATATGCCTCTCAGCTTTCAAGAAGCCACTTGCAGTTTTCCTACTGAGAAGTCATTTGTCAACTACATCTTTCGAAGACATTTTGAAAAAATATCACTAAGTGGCTCTTGGACTGAATAACTTTGTTGCTAACATCCACTTACCTTGAAACTGAGAAATGGAAGTTTACTAGCAACCATGCATATATATGAAGAATTTTGTTTATCAAAGTCAAAAAGGAAAAGCTTTTCTTGGTACAAAAGGTTTGCTTCTAACCACTTGTTTAAAATAATGATGTTTATACAATAATTAGTGGCATTTGTGGGTGTGAACAAGGAAGAGGAAGATGCCAAATTTGGAGGAATGTCTTTAAAAATAATCTCTTTAATCCCAATTTGAATCTTTTTACCAATTAACTTGCACTGACTTAATAAAATACAGAGAGGAATATTTCGTTAAATAACCCACATTAATAAAAAAAAACAAGGCTATAATATAGAAAAACATAATTTAAAGTTACTTTAGAAATTTGATCCCAAAATTGCTTTAGAAATTAAAATGTAGGGTTTGTTGATTATAAAATTAAAAGCTTAAATTTTTATAAAATTAAAATAGCATATAAATTTGTAAAAATAGTTTTTTATTTTTAGACATTTAAAAATATTTTTACCTTAAAAATAATAGTATTTATATCATAATTAGTGGCATATCTAGGTTTAGAATTTAGAGTTTAGAGAAAGAGAAAGAAGACAAATTTAGAAGAATATTTTTAATAATTATCTCTTAAAAATAAGCCACTCAATTAGTCATATATAGACATGGAAAAATCTTTTTCAGCCGTCAAGTGAATTTACTAATCGAATGGAGAATTCAAATCTTGTATATACAAAGTATAAAGTCTTACTTTAAATCTGTAGAACCAACTTGCGTTAATTTAATAAAATATTTTGTGAAGAGAGTATTTGATGAGATTGAATTCCATGAGAAAGGTTGAAAATAAAGGGAGTAATATTTCTTTATATAACCCACACTAAAAAACCAAAGCTACAATATAGAAAAACACAATTTAAAGTTACTTTAGAAATTCAAAGCGTAGAGTAAAATATTGTTGATAATAAAATTAAAAGCTTAGATTTTTATAGAATGAAAACAAAATATACATTTGTAAAAATAATTTTCTATTTATTTATTTTTCTCTAAACTCATCTTTCCCTCTAAATGAATGCAAATTTCTAAAATGGATAGGATATTTTATTTTTTTGTAAGAATATGGATATGGATAGGATAATAATAATAATAATAATAATAATATTATTATTACTTTTGGGGTAAGAATGTGGATAGGATAGTTTTTTTTTGGGCCAATAATATTGATAAGATAATTTATCCTGGAGAAAGTGGTTTCATTTATGGCTTCCAAATTTTATCCAAAAAATAAAAATAAAATTATAGCTTTTAAATGGGGACCAAAGGCGTGCCCTTAGATTGATTATTGGATACTTTGGAAATCTTCCGCTATGGACAAAATTTAACAGGGACATATAATTTTTAAAGTGTTTGTGGGTACGTTAATATTTTTTCATAATTTAATATTATATGATTAAATTATTTTTTAAAAAAATTATGTTATATTTTATAAAATAAATACTTAAAAAAAGTTATATAAATTTATATTATATATACATTTGGAATTTTTTAATCTATTTTATTCCGGTGATTAAAAAAGAATGATAACTCCATTACCTAATAACTCTCCTAACACAGTTGCTAAAAAATCTCCTAACACATAAACACTTCAATTATTGATTAATAAAATAAATATCAAGTTATTTAGTAAGTGATAAAATCCTTTAAATTATTTTAAATATTAAATATAAATAAATTGATGTATGTCAAGCCACAGCCCCCCCCCCCCAAGACTCAAATTGAAGATTTTTTTATGCACATAGTTTAATCTTACTTTTTTAATCCTATCTATGTTGGCTAAAAACTAATTATATATTCATAACTATTTCTGTAAGACTAATTATTTAATACAATTAGTTAGAAACTATTTATTTTGTTTTGCCCAAAGAATATCCTTTCAACCAGCACTAGAGTCTTGTCCTAAACTAACTATTGTTTAAACTTCAAAAATAGAAATGATTCGATTTTTGGAGACATCTATTCTTAGTTTAGGATAGCGTTCTCATTTTTTATACTATTTTCACAATAAAAAAAAAGTCATTAACTAGTTTTACTTTAGTGGTGGTGATTTTTTTTTAAATTTTCATGAGGCCTTAAATTTAAATTTTTGTATATTAAGGATTTAATAAATGTGAACTCACATATATATATATATATCATTGACGTTCTAATTAATAGTAGTAAAATAATATATGAAAAAAAAAATTAAGATCAATGGAGGCTTCTAACTTCCAAAGTTAGTTTGTACACAATCTAATCACAACAATAATAATAATAAAAGAATTGACCAACAACCCAATGATATAATAAGTAAATTTGAGTTCAGTAATTAATTTTTTTTTACAATATTAAAAATATTCAAAACTTTTTAAAACAGTTTGTAAAAAAACATATTAGTACTCTAAATAAAGTTAGTTTTATATTTAAATATGTTAGAAATACTCATGTTAGGACAAAAAAATTTGAAATAATTTAACCTTTAGACAATTTTTCACTTAAAATAACTAATCAATAATTAATTTTGATTTGAGAAGAACTTTTATGAGTTTGAAAAACTGATGAGCCCATTTGGAAACTCATGTGTTCTAACATCTATCTTATCTATATTTACACTATAAATGTAATTATATATAAGATGTTAGTTATTTTACCCATATATAATCTATAATTTACAAAAAAATATAATAATAATAATAATAATAATAATAATAATAATAATAATAATAATAATAATAATAATAATAATAATAATAATAATAATAATAATAATAATAATAATAATAATAATAATAATAATAATAATAATAATAATAATAATAATAATAATAATAATAATAATAATAATAATAATAATAATAATAATAATAATAATAATAATAATAATAATAATAATAATAATAATAATAATAATAATAATAATAATAATAATAATAATAATAATAATAATAATAATAATAATAATAATAATAATAATAATAATAATAATAATAATAATAATAATAATAATAATAATAATAATAATAATAATAATAATAATAATAATAATAATAATAATAATAATAATAATAATAATAATAATAATAATAATAATAATAATAATAATAATAATAATAATAATAATAATAATAATAATAATAATAATAATAATAATAATAATAATAATAATAATAATAATAATAATAATAATAATAATAATAATAATAATAATAATAATAATAATAATAATAATAATAATAATAATAATAATAATAATAATAATAATAATAATAATAATAATAATAATAATAATAATAATAATAATAATAATAATAATAATAATAATAATAATAATAATAATAATAATAATAATAATAATAATAATAATAATAATAATAATAATAATAATAATAATAATAATAATAATAATAATAATAATAATAATAATAATAATAATAATAATAATAATAATAATAATAATAATAATAATAATAATAATAATAATAATAATAATAATAATAATAATAATAATAATAATAATAATAATAATAATAATAATAATAATAATAATAATAATAATAATAATAATAATAATAATAATAATAATAATAATAATAATAATAATAATAATAATAATAATAATAATAATAATAATAATAATAATAATAATAATAATAATAATAATAATAATAATAATAATAATAATAATAATAATAATAATAATAATAATAATAATAATAATAATAATAATAATAATAATAATAATAATAATAATAATAATAATAATAATAATAATAATAATAATAATAATAATAATAATAATAATAATAATAATAATAATAATAATAATAATAATAATAATAATAATAATAAATATAGGTATGAGCTCCTTTAGGAAACTTGGATTAATGAGATTAAGTTGCTGGGAGTCAAGACTAACTCAAGTAAAGTATAATCCAAAAGTGGTTTACCTTATTTCCTTCTTTCTTTTCAAACAAAAAGGAGTAGGTTTTATTTGTTTATTCTTGTCATTTTCATTATTCAAACAAAATAGTAGAAATTTTTATTTTAAATTTTAAATATTCCTTTTACTATTGTGAAGTATCAAATTCATTCAAACAAGTTACTGCATTTTTTAGATTTTTTATTTTTATTTTTGCTAATGCATATTAGTATTTTTAAGGTCTTCAGTATCATGTTGAGAAGAGAACAAAATTTAGATATAATTTTTAAAGTATTTATTATCACGTTTCATATTAAAAAATAATATGTGATTATTTTTCATTTTAGCAGTATATGATTGATCCTTTTAAAATTGTTTTTCATATATTATATTGTCATTGAAAATTTTTAGGACAAGCACTTAAAAAAGCTTTGTTTAAGTTTTTTTCATTGAGAAAACTTATTGACGGAAATGATAAATACTCACAAGTATTTGATTAAGTATTTTTAAACTCTTTTTTTCTGACTTATTTATAACAAAAAAATTTCAGAGATAGATGTATCATAATTAGTAGTTTTTTTCCTCTGGAGTGTTTTCATACCTTTTGAGTATAAAGTTAATTTATGACAAGATTAAACCTCTAATATTATAGAGATTTTTTTAACTGTTAAATTTAATTTAATTTATCACTTGAATAACAAATTTGTCAATATAATTAATAAATATTTCTCCATAAAAGGTTCGAACAAGAATTAAACTCAATATTTTGACTGACGCAGCTTGAATTTATCAATTAAATCAATCATTGTTGATTTTTTTCACCGTCAATATTATGCCAAAACACATCCTTATCAATAAATCTTTCTAAGATTTTTGTAAAATTTGTTATCATTGTTGGGAATAATTGTTGCCTTATCACTTAACTGTACCTTACTTTTTGTGTAAAATTATAATTTTATTGTGGTGATGAGTTTGGTTCATATAAGATATTAATTTCAAACTTTCCTCATGCACTAAGAAAAAAAAAATTGTTTTATAAAAAGAAATGCTAGTTTGATGAATGATAATAATGCATCTCTATTAATTCAGAAAATAAAATATCAAACAGTAGGCTTACTGATAGATGCAAAAATATATGGTATAATTAAATGCAGAATCACATATTTGAATTTCAATTATATGATTTTTTTTAAGGACAAGTATTAAGAATTTCTTTTATAAAATATTAAATTTTGATGTGAAAAAGTTATCTCTTACAAGATTATGAACCGCAGTTTTAAAGCTGACGTCAACATAATCAGTTCAATTAATGACTGGATAAATCAACTATCAAATTTGTATATTTTAATAATTAATTTTTTTTTATAATTAAATTAAATTGACCTAAATTGATCATATGATTCAATTGATGATATAAAGCAATTGAATTAACTTAATCTAATATTTTTTTCAAAATTAATTTAATATAATTATATTTATAAATTTGATAATAATTTTTTTATAATTTATATTTATAAATTATTTATCAAAATAAAATAAATTATATTCAATAATATCACTTTTTAATATATTATATTTAATTTAATTTAAAAAATATATTTATTTTTAATTATAAATAACTAATTTAATCGGTTCAATCAGTGATTCTAACATCTAATTTAATTTCAATAATTATCCTGTAAAGTAGGCACAATTTAATTCAGATGTTATATAAGAATAATAAAAAAAACGAAAAAAAGGAAAAGAAAAGGCGACGCACATGGGGATGGAGGAGTTATGGGAGGGAGGAGTACAAATAACAAAGTAGCTGGCTGGGGTTAATAATAATAGAGAAAGATCCTCCTCTTATCCCCTCTGCTCAGAGTCTCATAATAGAAAAAAAAAATTATAAATTGAAAAGAAATGGGACCGTTCTTTTTTATGGTGGAAGCAGAATGAGCATTGGGGATATGTCTTCTTGTGCTGTTTGTGGGTCTTCACAGAAAGCACCCTTTGCTTTTCCTGTCTCTCTGTTTGCTCTTTTTTTGCTCCCACAAACACATTCACACTCATTGATTACTATCACTGAGAAAATAACCTCAAATTCGACAAAAGGAGTGGTTCAAGCGTACATGTTATCTGACTCTCTCTGTCTCTGACTTTCCTCCATCATCCCCATCTCTCTTTCCCAATGGTTTCCCATATTTTTTCATCCCTTTCTCTCTCTACCTCTCTGTGTAATCTTATCTCCTTTTATTTTGTCACCCACCCTTATAGCGGTGAATACTAAAAAAAGCCTACAAAACAACCTCTTCTTGTTGCTGATTCTCTTCCGAGACCCCAGTAGTATGCCAGTGAAGGAGGCCTGCGTATTTTATCGTACAGTACTATGTAAGTACCTCTTTTCTCCCATCTTATCAGCTAAAGATTTGCTTTTGATTGATGCTTTCTTCTAATTCCTCCATGCATTTTAAGGTTTTCTGCTGCTTCCACGTTCTTCTTTCTTCTGTGTTTCGGGGTTCCACTCTAGATTGCAAGTAAAATTTTCTTCTTTGATGTTGAGGATGATTATGTGTTTTTGTATGTAAATCCTGAAAGTGCTTTTGTGATGCGATGGGTAATTTTGAAAACACCAATTTTCCTACGAACAAGATGGGATTATGAGAATCAAAGTTTAGATCCAAGTAGTAAAAATAAACGGGAATTCTTCTAATTTAAGGTGAAAAAAATCTTCTCTTATTTTCCCCTCTCCTTTGGCAATATCAGTAGCTCATATTTCTCACTGTTCTTCTTCTGTTTCTTTCTCCCATCTAGCTGCTCAAAAGCATAAGTTCAGTATAGATATTTATCTTCTTTCCTTCAAGTGTGGGTAGTTTTCTAATTATCTGTTTGATTTAAAAAAAATTGAAGTAGTTTTTGGTAGTGATTCCATTGTGAAGCATCAGAAATGTGTTTGATAAGAAAGTATATCAAATGAATTGACAAGTGATGTAACAATCATTTGGTTAACATCTTGAAATAATTTACTTCAGCTATGCTAGCATGGAACAGATAGGTTTCTCCTAAGTCCATCGGAGGGTTCCTCCTAAGTCCCTCTGAGGGTCCAGTTAAACCTATTTGGTGTCAAATAGTCATAAGCTTCTACAATTTCCCCCTAATTTTAATCTTGGAGTGACTTATCAAATTTCATGAGTAAATTAAATTATATTTACTTTCTTTGAGATTTGAAAAAATTACATTCACATCCCCTCTAGTTTCAAATTGAGACAAAGATCTCTCTTGAACCCGAAAGTTTCAAAAAAGATTAACTTCCTTTATTTTAAGTTTTTATAAGCATTAATTTGACTTTTAATGATTTGTATTGTATTGAAATAGAATATTTATGAGTTTTTAAGAGGAGAAACATATAAAGTATAACTTTCATTAACAATTTTGTGAATAGAAGGGAGATCTTTGTATAAATTGAAACTAGAGGGTGAATAAGTGTAGTTTTCAAAAACCTCAGGAGACTTGGATATAATTTACTCAAATTTCATACCATGAGTCTTTTTGTCTCCCTTTAGTTAAAATTATATAACCCTTTGGTAGTGATTAAAAGGCTGTAAGCCTGTAAAAACTGGCAAATCCTTAATTCATGATTGATGAAGTATAAAATACTAATTTATTGTGTGCACACTGCAAAGTAACAATCCTTTATGCTACTTTTCCCTTTTGAACACTGCTTAGCTGTTAGCAAACGCTGTTTTTAGCTCGTGCATGAATATCAAATTTTTACTTTTTTTGAAGAAGTTTTCTTTATTCCGGAAGCATTGGGCTTGTTGTGTCAGTAAGATAGCCCATCCAAACGTGCACTTGAAATGTGAATTCTTTGTCGTTTCAAGCAATGGAATGCTACAAGTTGTAAGCTGTAACTAACTAACTAGCTGTAGGATTGTTATCTCACGCATGCACATAAAAGTGTATACACAACGCCAAGAGATGGGCTAGGTTCTACTTGCAAGAGGAAAAGAGACTAATGAAGTTGTCCAGTGTGATATAAAAGAGAGTAAATTGCTATTCAGATCCTTGAAACATATACCTTTTCTCAATTTGGTCATTCAAAGTTTTACTTTCTCATTTTATTTTTCAAAGACTATTCCCTCTTTAAAAGCATCCTTATGTTGACCTCATTAACAGAAGTTTAACATATTTGCTTCATTGGTCAAACCCAAAAACTTATTTAAACCACATTCGTTCTAATTATGTAAACTCTTAGTTAGGTTAGACAAAAAAATTGTTAAATATCCTGCTAATTGGGTGAATGTGAGGACTTTTTGAAAATAAGATAGTCTTTGGAGGACTAAGTTGAGAAAGTATAACTTCAAGGGATCAAATTGAGAATGTGTATGTTTTTTGAGGAGCAAAACAACTATTTACTCTATAGAAGATTGTAATTTAGGTCTTATCATGTTATAAGGTACATGTTCTACTGCCTATTTGGTAGTTTCAACTATATCATCGTTATTGTATTAGATGAACTTCTGCGATAATAATCAGCTTTATTGCTAGAGGTAAAGAGAGACCATTATGCAGTTTAGTTCAGTAATTGTCTCCATTCTAGTTTCAGACATAGGCTACTTTATTGAAAATAAGTATTTAGTAGAAAATGTTCTCCAAAAACATCAATCTCGCTATGAAAACTAGCCAACACCATCGTCATGTGAACGATGCAGTTAAAGTTTGTTGGGCCAGAAGTTATAAGTGGACAGAGGAAAACAATTAACTAGCAAAAGTAGCTGATAAATGGTGACTGCCTTATGTTGGCAGCTGTTCAATAAACTGTTGGCAATGGGTGGCTAAAGTAGTGAATTGATTCACGGTACATTTCAACAAAATGGGATTTGCTGCAAGAACCAATCATATTCCTCCAGAGGGTTTAGTTATTGGTGGATTCAAATTTTCCCGCAACAAAATTTTTTTCTCAGAAAGCTATTCCACATGGAAGAAATGGAGCCTTAGATTCTCTGCTTTTATTTTCAATTAGTGTGGAAACTAGATAGTATTTTCTGTGTAAGTGGAAGTTTTGCAACAGTAGAAGGGATAGTCTGGAGGGGCAGAAAGAAAGAAGCAGAAGACAGATTCAGAAAGTTTCCCTTTCTATTGTCGGTGTTGCGATGCTTTACTCTTAATAGCTTAAAAACTAAGTAGAAAAGCTTGAAACAGGCAAAACACATCATCATCTGATTTGTATGAGTCTATCAGGTTGGAAGAAAAATATATGAGATAAACAGATATGGGGGTAAACTCAGTTTGACGTCACATTGGTTATTTTTGTTTCTTCAGTATAATCAGAAGAATTCTATAAGAACAAAAGCTAGCAACAATATTCTGTTTTCTATGTGCATGCTACACTTTACCTTCATCAGTGTTGCTTAACTTTCCAGGATACATGACTAGTCCCTGAAAGAATGCCAATAGGTGGATTTGAATCTAGGAATCATTGACACTGATGTAGACATGAACATGGACATTGCAGGCAAACCTCAAGAGTCCAGACACTCTGTTGAAGTGTCCCCAAAGTCTTAACATGAGTCTCTTACACTTGTTTGACAAGTTTCTTTCTTTGAAGTGTTTGTACATCATAGATTTGATTTGATGGCTACCGCTAGATACTTCATTCTTCTCTTGCTCCAATTTCAGTCTTGCCTAGTAGCTTATGTTTCTCTAGAATAGCATGGAAGTTTATATTGGTAGTCTGGAATGGGCGAAAGAAATGATAGCCTTCATTATTGAATTTGGTTTGGGATGCTGAAAATCCTATTATAGATTGCCTGGTTTATGTGCCAGCTTGAATTGGCATCTATAGTACGAGCATGCTTTTAACCTGCATATTAGGAACATTATGTTTCTTAACAGAATTTGTTTGGTGATAATATGATAACTTTTTAATCAAGTAATTGATCTGAATCTCAAAATCATGAATTGGGCCTATTTGGCCAACTTGGGTTGATCGGCCCCACAAGCCGGTCAAATGGCCTAGTTACAATTGGGTCGGGTTCAAATTCTCTATTAAAATATACACACACGAACACACACACACACACACACACACACACACATATATATATATATATATTAATTGTGAATGTGATTTTTACAAAAATCATTTCTAGATGGAAGATCTTTCAATAATCAATAAGTAAATGTGATGGCAGATTACTCATTTATATGGGAACTCATACTGCATTTGAAAACTTGGCAAAACTTCTATTTTTGGTAATGCATAGATTATCAACTTAACTATCTATGAGTCATCCAAAATTCAGCAAGTAGAGGAAGATAGAAGTTCATGGTTCAGTCTTAGGCTGTAAAACACAAGCTATTTTTTAGGGAGTGTTCTATTTTAAGTTGGTTTATGAGTAGCTATTTACAAAATCCATAGGTTTAAGTTCTCATTAGATCATCTGGTACTTCAAAATAAATTCTAAATGTTAAGTAACTGAAATATGACATATTGAATTGGGAGTTTGCTAATCTTCTACAGAGCTGAAAGTTGTATTCATTATTTGTATGATGAAAAAGCTTACAATCTACAATGTAATGGAGAAATAACCAAAAGAAAATCCTGTGGAAAGTAATTGAAAGATGTACATATGCAATTATTCCTTGAAATTCAATCACTTTTCCTTGTAGCAAAACCCATGTCTTTTGACCCATTTTTCTTCTGTTTACAAGCTTTTGATAAGGAAATCTTAGAAGTTAAAGGTTTGCAACATATAAGTCACTCAATTTATATTACACATGGAAGTGCATAAGATAAATATTCATTTTACATTCATAAATGAAAAATTTGTTATAGAGTTTGAGCACTAGTCTCTATCTTTTTGGTTCTTGCTTTGAGTGGTCATTGGGTGTAATAATTCATCTATGTATAAGAACAATTTGAGACAATGATCAATTTTAAAAATGAAATTTTGCTTCAAATTGTAATGCTGATTTGAGCTTTGTATCAGTGCTGAGGTCACATATAATATTAGATTTCAGTCTAGTTAAATGTGGTTCGGGGAGGATCTTGAACCAGGCTGCTTACCAATTCTTTGGTAGTGTCTATTTTGACTCTACGAGGATCTAAGAAGCATGGATACCATAACACAATAAAATTTGAAATGTCTGAATGTAATTTAAAGAGCTGTGTCATGTCTAGTATGAGTGTCCGATATATGTCACATGGATATGATTCATTCTGTGAGGTGTCTGTACTTCATAATTGAGGATGCAAAAGTGCTAAACATCAAGGTGGGAGTGCAACTGAGTTGATAGATCTTTAGAATTATGAAATTAATTATAGTAGAAAAAGTAATTATTTTTCTTTTTAACCTTTCTGTTTTGATTTGTGATACTCCACAAGAAGTCATCTACTTCAAACTTTCCTAGTTCCTATCTTCTCTCCTCCATTGGCACTGATATCCTTTTCTGTTACTTCCACATGTGTTGTTCCAAGTCTTTTACTTCTTTTTATATTTTTGGTTTAACTACACTTCAAGTCTTTCTATTTTAAAAAATGATTCAATTTGACCCTTCATTTTAAAATGCACCAATCCCTTACATTTTTTGGAACGTTACAATTAAGTTTCTCTGTAAAAAAATATGTCTCATTTGTAAATGGTTTTTGATGATGCGACTTTGAAAAATCTAACATAGACTATCTAGTTGCCACATGTTTTAATAGTTATTAACTGGAAATGACATTAGAGATAGTCCATGTGTAATTTTTAACAGTTACATAATAAAGAACTGTTTATACATGGACGAATTTTTGATAGAGAAATTTGATTGTAATGTTTTAAGGAAAATGAGGGACCAAAGTGGTGCACTTTAAAATGGAGAGACTAAATTGAATCATTTGTTAAAATAGAAGAACTAAAAGTGTAGTTAAGCAGTTCAGCATATATTTTTATACCTTTATATCTTTGCCTTCGCACCCTCCTTTATTGCATCTTTACGTTCTAGCTGCTCAAACCATCATAGATTTTATTTTGGCGTTTACCTGAGCTACATTTGGAATAGTGAATTACAATAACCAAAGGTTCATTATGATAAGAACAGGGCTTAAACCTGTCTACTGGATATTTAAAAAAAAAAAATCAAAACATTAATCAAACGGCCTAGAGGCTGGTGATTTAAGGAAAAATTTGTGCTATTGACATTTACTTGTGCCTACAAATAGAAATACAGTTATTTGACCTATAATAACTCTTTCTGTACGAGGCGCTTTAATGATGTAGTACACATATAGTTGACTAATTCAATATCTTAAACTTTTATGTTGGCATGAGTAAACGATGTTAGTTATTTCAGTATCACGGCAGCATCTCCCTGATTAAGAAGCTCAAACTTCTAATTATGCTATTGGAATTTTGACATCCTAGTGGAATCATGTCTTGGCAAAGTTGGAAGTTTGTTTCTTGTTTATTTTTGAGTTCATTTGGCTCCAATTGGATTTGAACTCAGATTCTTATTTCTGGAGACAGCTGTAGTATCACTGAGCCAATTGGCTCATTGGTTTTGCACATTGTTTTAAAGAAGAGGATTCTATAGTGAATATAATAGGTTTGTATGTGTCTTCTTGTGTAATTTTTACTTTATAATGACGTGATGTATGCGATGAGGCCAATTTACCTGTTTATATGAATGAATGGCTTGGACAAGCTTTTACTCAGAACTTTATTTGCATATTATTGCCCACATACATGATTGTAAGTTCTGTAAAACTTCATAAACAATATGTACTTTGTTATAGCAAATAATTTAGCTTATCATTAATGTAGGTGATTTTGTTTTGGTAAACTGATCAAGTAAGGAATTTGCTGCGTCTTATTGCTTGCTGGGAAAGAAGTTAGCTCTTTAGCAGATCCATATAAACATGGTGACACCAAACTTGAACTTGGAACCTGAAAATCATTCAGAAGTCAGCAGCCAAGTAGCTTCCAATATATCCTTGCAAGAAACATCCCGTGACCTTACCAAGGATAGCACCACCACTTCTTCCTGTCTTACAAATCTAACAAAGGCTGAACCCAATCCAGGGTCTGTTTCCCTTGACTTGACACTCAACTTCAATTCCAGCGAGGGTGAGTTGAAGCGACCGTGTGATGCTAGCAGTGAAGTGGATGCTGAAGCTCCTGCTTCAGGATCAGCAATTCCCAGGGTTTTCTCTTGTAATTACTGTAGGCGGAAGTTCTTCAGCTCCCAGGCATTGGGGGGCCATCAAAATGCTCATAAAAGAGAGAGGACAATGGCGAAACGAGCAATGCGAATGGGGATGTTCACCGAAAGGTATACAAGCTTGGCATCTCTGCCCCTTCACGGTTCTGCGTTCCGGTCTCTTGGTATTGAAGCTCATGCTGCAATGCACCAAAGACCTATGCCATCACTGCAGGTTCCCGATCTAAGAGCCGGAGCAAAATTTGAGAGAGACTATTTTGGATCACCCATGTTCATGGAAGATGATGATAATATGGGTCTGTTTTGGCCTGGGAGCTTTAGGCAGGTGGATGAGGGAGCTGGTGTTAATATGGGACATGAACACGCTCAAAATTCGAATACTAGTTTTGTAGCAATTGCACCATCACCACCACTACCACCACCACAACCACATCCACAACCACAAACATCCACATCTCCTGATCTCACACTGAAGCTTTGAGATTTTTCATCTTCAATCCTATTCTCTTTAGACATGAAATTATTAATCAATAGGGCGTGCATTGTACAGTAGTATGTACTTCCCATGGATTTTTTTAGCTTATTTGATTTTCTTATTATTAATTGTTTCTTCTCATTTGTATTCTGCTTCATCATTTAAGTGTTGTTGTGGCTACTGCTTTCTAATTAGTTTTTGGGGACAAAACAGAATTAATGTTTTATGTCGGCAATGTGTTTGTGATAGGCTGTGTTTGATAGGGATCTAATGATTGGGGTTCTCTTTTACGATAAAATACTTACAAAATAAGGAAAAGTGGGGACAATGATGGAACAGTGGCTTCATCATGGATTTCGACAGTCAAATTAGTCTAATCAGAGAATTAAGTAAATGTTAGAAGATATCTGAGAGAATGACATAATACTTATAGATGAGTCTTTTAAAAGTAGGATAATAATTTTAATTATTCAATCTAATTCAATATCTAACAAGTTTAAAGTTTGAATTATCAAGATCCTTAAAAACTAGTTGGTCGTATAAGTGGTGTATGTAAAAATTTCTCTTTTGTAAATTTAACTTGTTCTTGTTTGATAGGAATGATAGAATTGATTAGTATGTATGCTGAAAAAATAATAGGTGTTACAAAAGGTCATTTAATGGCTGTGGGTTTTATCTATTTCTAAACTTTGTAGTTGCTTACAATTTATCAGAAATTTCCTAAGATGGTTAGCTTCATCTCAGCGCATGTGCTACTATCCTACTTGCATATAAAAGAGATTTTTAAGTGAACTTAATCTATTAAAGATAAATAGATATATAAATATGTTAGAAATAACTCATTAAAAAGTGTACGAAGCATCCTCTTATGGCAAAGGTCATTGCTAGGTATGAGCTTGGGTATCTTTGCAAAAGACACTTAGATAGCTAAATTAATACTAGTGTAGAGAGCAATAGAATATAAGCAAAAAAATTCATACTTGAAAGTGATAAAAGCTATTTATAGGCTAAGGGTATTTTAGTAGTAATTTTCAGTTGGATAATGGCTAATGATTAATTTTGCATTTTATGAGTACAATATGTGTGAAAGGCATTGCGTAATGCTGTTAGTGCAAGTATGACTATTTAAAATCGAGTTTATAGATAAGTCGATTAAGATGTTAGGCTTTGTCTCATAATGCTCGATTAGTCTAATTAATGAGGTTGGCCCATTAAAGGTAGTGAGACTAATAGGATTGGACTAGGTTCATGTACTATATTATTAGTGTCTAACATGTTTATAATAATTTTTAACAAAATTCGAATATCTCTTATCGCAATAAAGAAAATAAATTTAATAATATTTTGTAAATTAGTCTAACTTAGAATTTTTCTATAAAAAATGGCTTGGTGGGCGTTAGTAATATTAGGATGTATAAAGGAGGTCAAAAGTATTTTTTTTTTTCATTCAGTACATTATACAAATTATTTTGTAAATAAGTTTCTTTTTTATTCTTTCAATCATTTAAAATGTCATGATTGAATTTTAGGGATTGTCTTTTTACTTTCTTGATCTTGTTTTTTGGTTTCTCAGGATATCCTCACATATTATTAATACTATAAAATTAATTTCTCTTGAATTTTTTGTGACGAAAAAAATTCTCTTAATGAATATCTACTCTAAAAATTGAATTTATATCATTATTTTAAGGAAATATTTGGTAGAAAGAAAAATTTTGAATTCTTGAAAATTTTAACATGAGAATTAAAGATTGATTTATTTAATTTCAAAATAAAAATTATGATTTTAGGAAATTTCAATGTCTAAAAATAATTTTTAAATTAAGATTCTCATAAAAAATTACTATAAAGGGGGATGTAAATTTGTGATTCTCATGAAAGTGAAAATCTTTATAAAAAATAAAATATAATTTTATTTTCTAATATTTTATGTAAATTTTTTTATAAAAATAAATTTAATTGTTAATATATATATTTTTAATAATTTTAAAATTAATGTAAACCTAATAAATTATTAACAATAATTTATTATATTTGTTGTTAAAAAAATAAAAATAAAAAAATAAAAAAAAATAAAAAAGAGTATTTTTAGAAAATATATACATAAATGAAGATTTTTAAAAAATATTATTTAAAATTTTTTAAAAATTTTAAAAATCAATCAAATACATTTTATATATTTTTAAGAATTATTATTCTCGTTAATCATATTTTTTAAAAAACATAATTTTTAAGAACATAATTTTTTATCGTATACCAAACATCCCTTAAAAATATAATTCATTTACTTTGTTAATCTTTGTTAAAATTTTATGCAAAAAACATTATGTTCAGTGACAATGATCCGCATTGTTGTAGGAGAGCTCAACTTCAATGATGAATGATAGAATGAGGGATATAAATTCAATTTGCATAATTAAACAGAAATTTTTTTCTAGAAGCCTCAGAATCTTTTTTTTTTTTTTTTTTATAAAATAAACTAGTCTCCAAAAGCAATGTTTTAAAAACTATATTGGTAATTGAAACAAAGAGGAGAGTGGTTTATAATTTAATGGTTGGACTGTGTCAGATCAATATTAATTAAATAAATTAATAAAAAATAAAAAATTAAGACAACAATTATAATGAGAGGGGTGGTTTATGTGAGAAGTGAAAAGAGTGATTAAAAACTCTTTAATTTAATTTAGTAGTCAAGATTAAACAATTATAAGTAATTATATATTATAGGATAAACACTTGGTAATTATTTGAAAGCATGTGATAAATTTTAAAATATTAAATCTTAAATTTTTAATCACTAAAATTTTAAATTATAAAGTCTTAAATTTTAAATTTTGAATATTAAAATTTTAAACTTTAAATTATATTTTTAAATTCTAAATTTTAAATTTTAAATATTAAATTTTGGATTATATCATAACTATTTAAAATTTAAAATTTTAAAATTTAGAGTGCATGATTTAAGATTTAAAATTTTAAAATTAAAAATTTTATAATTTAGACTTTAAAGTTTAAGAATGAGAGTTTAGTATTTGTCTTTTAATATATAAGGTTTGAATTTTAGAGTTGAAATAAATAATTTATTAAAAATTTTCAAGTAATTATTAAATATATATTTTATAATATAGGACTATATATGATTATTTAATGTTGATTATTAATTTAAATCAAATAATTGTTAATCAATTTACAATTTCATAGTAGTGACCAAAAAAATAGGAGTATATATTATTTACTTTATAAATAAGTTAAATCAGTAAGAAGTTAATTATGTGATCATATTAAATACTTTTTAAGAAAATATCACGTTTCATAAATTCACATTAACTATTCTTCAATTTTTATTAATTTAATTTACTTATTTTATGTAAATCATATTCACTCAAATGTTTTTTAGAGTTGCCCGTTAACTGTTGATTATTAAATATAAAATTCAAATTTTATTAGAAAAAAATGTTGCATAAAAATTTTTTTATTAGAAAAAGTGAAATGAGATTTATAAGTGAATTTTTTTATAAATATAATTTATTTAAAATAAATAAATAAATAAATAAAATAATAATGATGTAGTAGAGGACCCCACCATCCAGGCTACCGTAATTGGAGTGATATTGGAATCGGAGTCCTCCCATCACTGGAGGGCCCCAGTTTAATTCCTCGAAGCATGTGCACACCATGCTGTAAAAGGGAACAAAAAAGGTAGTTGAACTTGTCTCTCTGTCTATCCCATCATCCATTTTTAACTGATTTTAAAAACAAGAGTTACAAGTATAATTGTCGCAGTTCAATGAATTTGATTAAAAAAAAGTATTTTAAATTACATAAAATTATTTAATATACTAATTATTTTTTTAAATTAAATTTAAACAAGCAGATTAAGTAACTTTTTTTAAAATTCAGTCTAATTAATTTAATTAAATTTAATTTAAATTTAAAAATTTAATTAATTTTAAATTTTAATTTAATTTTTATCGAATTAAATTAATAATATGACTAATTTGACTTGACTATTTATTTACTTCTAATAAAAAATTTTATGTTTTAAATAATAAATGAAAAAAATTAAATTCATTAATTAAAATTTTAAATTAAGAGATAGTCACAATATTAATATTTTAAAAAAGTTATGTAATTTCTTTTTCTTTTGTGTTGGGTGATGAACTCTATTTTGAAATTAGGATATGCTATAAGTTTTAGAAAAGATTTATGAGAATACTAGCATATCACTTATCAAACATAAATCTAACAAACAAAATATTTCAATCTTTACTAAGATGATTGTTAGTTAGTAAAGAAGGTTGTTAATAAGGAGAATTGAACATAAATTTTACAAATATAGTACTTTGATCTTTATTAATTAAAGTAACCCTAATTTTTTTGTTGACTTAAAAAGCTATAGTTTAGTCCTAAATTTTTTATTTAAATTCAATTTTTTTATTTATAAAAATACTAGGTTGAATCGTAAATTATGAAAATTGATAATTCAATTCTACATTGTTTCTTAAGAGATAACATTCAAATAAGTAATATTTTTTTAAGTATCAAATTGTAAATTTCTTTTGTTACAATTAGAGATATCTCAAACTTTCTTGATATTACATAATTTTTTAAAAAATAAACATACAATTTAGTTCTTGATTTTACTAAGCCTTTACAATTTAATTTCTAAATTTAAGTTATTGTACAATTTATTCATCGAATTTATCAAATGTTAAATAATTGAGTCATTTTGTCAAATCCCTCTAATTATAGTTAAAATATGCTAACATAGTTTGTTAAGTGCCAACTAAGCATCCCATATCTCTAATTTGAGTCATTAACCATTTATTTTTTAAAAGAGAATCTCAAAACATTGGGCTTGTTTGGAAGTGTTTTCAAGTATTTTTGTTTTATTGTTTTTTAAAAACAGTTTTTTAAAAATAATGTTAAAAACAATTTTTTTAGAACAAAAAAATAAAAAACTTGTTTGGATGTAAATTTTAAAAATAATATTTAAGAACACAATAGTGTGGTTTGCGTGATGATTAAGAATTAATTTTAATAAATTATTTATAACTTTGTATAATTTTTTTTGTTTTGGAAAAAAATTGAAAACAGTTTTGCACAAAAACAAAGAAAACAACAAAATGGTGTTTCCTGAAAACTGTTTTTTGAGTTACACTTTTACAAAACAATTTTTAAAAACAATTTATAAAAGCAACACGAAAACAGATTTTTTTGTTTTCGTAGAACAAAAAAACTGTTTTGAAAACAGTTTTCAAACAAGCCCATTGTGTTTCAAGCGTTCTTTTCCTTCCCTCTTTTAGCTTCAACATCTCCCAATCTCAGCCTTGTCACATCGTCCTATAACCCACCCAAGAATTTTCCTTTCCATAAACCACTATCTCACAACGCACCCACAAGTTTTCCTTCCCACAGACCATCCTCCCGTCATTTTCCAGTGACAAACTCCTTCACGAATGAAAAAATATCCCCCTTCCTTTCTTCGAGCCCCAATCGCTAAATCTAGGTCAAATTTTTCATCTTATTTTATCCTTAATTGCAAACTTTTTGATATCTTCATGCTTCTTCGGCCTTGTTCG
Source organism: Gleditsia sinensis (assembly GCA_037074535.1). Classification (NCBI taxonomy): domain Eukaryota; kingdom Viridiplantae; phylum Streptophyta; class Magnoliopsida; order Fabales; family Fabaceae; genus Gleditsia; species Gleditsia sinensis. The sequence continues at coordinate 23,925,553 of CM073471.1, forward strand.
AGTTTCTTCAGCTTTCTTCAAGCTTTGCTGATTATAGGTGAGGCCTCTTGTGTTATTTCCCTTCTTAGCCTTTACGAAGCTTCTTCAAAGCTTGCATATTATTTAATATGGAATGGGATAGATTATGTCTTATCTTGGTTTGTGATACTATGGCTATATAATATTAACATAAAGATTTAGGAAGCACATGATCTGTTGAATGCCACAGGATTTAGCTAGATAATATTCAATTTTCATATGAAAATTTTTATGTTGGACCACTGATTTAATAGTCTACATAGTGACCAAATGTTCTTTGAGATGAGTTTTTAAGTCATGTTATCTTTGAGTACTTTAGGGACCACAAGTGTATTTTGTTTTGGCAAAGAAGGAATATGCCTAATGTATAATTTTTTTCTTTAGTTGAATGAAAAATTACTTCCCATAGAATATGGGCATTAGAGAACATGTCACAACCATGAAATTGACCATATTTATCCTTTTTAAATTTCTTATTCAAAAGACAGCCTATTAATTCACCTCACTCATTATTAGTTTTTTCAACAAAATTAAACTCTAGTTTGTTACAATATCTTTCAAATTGTGTTTCTTGAGGCCAAGTTTTTGTACCGTTTAATATTAATTAGGTTTTGTCCCATTATTGTGGTACTAATGAAAGTGGCAATTTTGTTACCCAATAATATGGCTTATTAGCATATTGTTATGAAATAACTTAAAAGTAGAGAGAGAAATAAGAGAGAGACAAGAGAGTGAATCGTTGTTTCCATTCATGTATAAGAGGGTATTTATACAAGTAGGTGATAGAATTCTAATAGTGGTATACAGTTATAGGATAACTCTCTAGTGATAATTATCTTCTAGATAATTACTAAAAATAATATCTTATCAGATAGGATAACCGAAAGATCGGGATGATGGATATCCACACAACATATTCATAACACTCTCCTTTGGATGTCCATCCCTTAAGAATGTGCCTCGTTAAAACTTTACCAGAAAAAATCCTATGGGATAAAACCTAGTGAAAGAAAAAGAGTACATCATTCTTTTCTTTAAGACACTATCAAATAAGTATATATATGACAACATTATTTGATATTCTTAAGTTTTCGAACTCCAATATTATATACATGCTTCTCAAATGTTGTAGTAGGAAGTGCCTTAGTAAACAAATATGCCAGATTATTACTTGAACAAATTTTTTAAATATCCACATCACCATTCTTTTGAAGATCATGAGTGAAAAAGAATTTAGGTGATATATGCTTTATTTTATCCCCTTTAATATACCATTCTTTCAATTGGACAACACATGTAGCATTATCTTCGTATAAGATTGTCAGGATCATCGTTTTAGACAGGCCATAAGATTCTTGTATGTGTTGAATCATAGATTGTAGTGAAACACATTCTCGACTTGTCTCATGTTTAGCTGATGTGGTAGAAATTGTTTATTTCATAGATTACCATAAAATTGTGGTACCCCCATATGTAAGCAAATAGCTTGTTTGTGATCGTCCATTATGAGGTTCGGATAAATATCCTGCATCCACATAACCAATCAACTTAAACTCGAGTACGTTTGAATAAAATAGGCTCATATCTATTGTTCTTTTAGGATAACAGAGTATATGCTTAACTCCATTTTAATGCCTTTGTGTAGGTGAAGAACTATATCTTGCTAATAAACTAATAGCAAATGATATATCAGGTTGAGTATGTAACAACCTCTTTTTTTTTTCCTTTATTATTATACAATATTGAGTTCACATACATGTCATTAATCAAAACAAACGTATAACATATCAAACACATAGATATTTACATCTTGTTTATTTTAGTTGACCAATTCCGGAGATACAGGTGCGGGTGGTTGCACCTTCACCGGGATCTGAGCCAACTCGACCACAAACATCTTATTTGATTCTGAAATTTGCCCAACATAAAGTAACTCGATCCAATGTGCACTAAAAGCCAGAGCCTTAGAAACAAAAACTGCATAAATAATTTTCTGAACATGATATGGAAATATAGTGAGAATTAAATCCCAGTAAGTTCAACAATAAATTATCATTAGTAAAGCTCATCACGTCATGTTCAGCTGTATAAACTACAGAAAAATATCTTTGGTCACATGAATGCATTATATCTATGCACATAAAAATCATACTGTAATGATATGTATGACAGGATTAACTATTTTCAAAATATCATATGATGGCCATCAACTTATTCTCATTTCAAGCTACCCCGGTCAGGGTGAGTATCCTCAACTCTCCGGTACGGGCTTTTCTCGCTCCGTCCGACATGGCTCACTTTCTCTTTCTTTTCTCATTATCATGATCATAACCGTTAGTAGGGCGTCCCCTACTGGTGCACCACACGGATTGCCATGTGACCGTGCTTATTTCTTTTCTTTTCACAATGATAGCCAAAAATATGCTTTCAATAACAAGTATGTTCATCAAAATATAACTATTACCATAAATCATTGGTAATCATGCCATGAACATAACCATTTCAAATATCACTTTATAAAATATTTCCATGTCAAAATTTCATACTTAAGATGGTAAGAAGTTCATACAATGGCAATGGCTATGGCTATAATAGTCATTTATTAAGATTCATCTTCTTTTTTAAATACTAATTTTATTTCTTTATTTTCTTGATGTAAGTTTTCATCCTATCTAACCTTCTCTTACTAATCAGAGTATAACTCCCTCAATTTAACTCTGATGTAGATGATCTTGGTGTCAATTTCAAGATAAAAAAATTATCTAAAACTATTATGTTGAACATTGTAGTGAAATATTAAGAAATAAAGGTGATATTACTCCCTCAAAGTACAGGATAGTTCCTCTCGGATAGGTTCTGACCTTTACTGACTAATTAGACCATATCTCCCAAATTGGAACTCCAAATTGCGTTATTCCAGTTGGTAAAAATCCATGAGCCATATATCTATAATTGTTATGTTGGCGCGCTATTTTAATTCCCTACAGAATATTCCCAGAAATTCAAAAACTAAAGCATTAATAACATACTCTTCCCTGAATAAACATTTTCTGACCTCTGCTTACTAATCGGATAATATCTACCTCATATGAACTCCAAATTGCATAATTCCAGTGGGTATATTTCCATGAGACATAGATATATAACTTTCATGTTAACCATTTATTTTAATTCCATACAGATAATTCCCAGAAATTAAAATACAAAAGCTGTCCTAACATAATCTTCCCTGATGAACCATTTTCTGACCTTGGCTTACTAATCGGACCATATCTACCACATGTGAACTCCAAATTGAATGATTCCAGTGGCTAAAAATCCATGACACACATATCTTTAATTCTTATGTTAACCATTTATTTTAATTCCCTACCAATAATTCCCAGAAATTAAATTACCGAAGCTATCCTAACATATTCTTCCCTGATGATTCATTTTCTGACCTTTGACTACTAATCAGACCATAGCTACCTCATATGGACTCCAAATGGAATGATTCCAGTGGGTGACAATCCGTGACACATATATCTTTAATTCTTATGTTAACTATTTATTTTAATTCCCTACCAATAATTCCCAGAAATTAAATTACCGAAGCTATCCTAACATATTCTTCCCTGATGATTCATTTTCTGACCTTTGACTACAAATCAGACCATAGCTACCTCATATGGACTCCAAATGGAATGATTCCAGTGGGTGAAAATCCGTGACACATATATCTTTAATTCTTATGTTAACCATTTATTTTAATTCCTTATAGATTGTTCCCAGAAATTAAAATACCGAAGCTTAAAATTCTGTCAACCATAGCCATACCCATGCAGAACTATCTACACCAACCTAAGTATTCAAACATACATCACATGCAAGATCAATATGTAACATGATATAGCAACATCCATGACCAATTATCAAAGTTCTAAAATCAAAATCTCATATAAATATTATGAGTTTCAAAGGTTTTCTTCAAAAAGAAATATTGTTAAACTTACCTGGAGCACTTAGTCTCCTAGACTTCTCCTTTCTCTTTCTTCTTTTCTTCCTCTCCTTTCCTCACACTACCTTGCTTCTATTTTTGCTCTCCCTCACTTGGACGAAATTCCAATGTTGTAAGGGTGGGTTTTCTTATATAGACCACCAAATAATTCACCTTTCATGATCATGGGTCTACCTTATCACAATTAGGATACACTTTGTTGAATTTTTGGAAAACAAACAACTTATGTTCTTGTCTTCCTCTTCCTTAGTCAAGATATGCATAGAAAAAGGAGATTTGTATTTTGAAAATTATGATGATATGTTCTTAAGATATGGGGCAAGATCCCTTTGATTTAGGGATTCATTTCCTTTTTCTTTTGTCTTAATCAAGTATGATAGATTTGCCTTTTTAAGTGGCAAATTTCTAGCCCTTGAATTTTCCTTACTTAACTAAAATTATTTGTGTAGGATAATGATGTTTTGTCATAATGCTATGTATTATTACCCACTTGCTAAAGTTATGAATGTAGGATATAGATGTTTTTGTCCTAAAGCCTTGTATTATTATGCCACTTGCCAAAATGATGAATGTAGAATCACACCACTTGTCAAATTTTTGTCTTAATGCCATGTCACTTAATCTTGATTACACTAATATTTCATCACTTTAATTTTATTTTTATTTTTTTGTTTTTCCTCTTGGGTTTGGGCTCATTCTTGCCCATTTTCCTTACTTTGGTTAAAATTCTTCCTTTCATAATGGGCTTGGTCACATTTTCATGATTTTTGGGCTATCGGTCCAATTTCTATATCCTAGTCCAAGTCTATGTTTTATTTCTTCCTTGGCCTATCCTATTGGCTTGCTAAAAATTCATGTGAAGTAGAAAAACTCTATATGAAGTGTCTATAGGTTAAAGCCCAATTACGGGTGGAGATACTAAACTTAGTAACTTTTGCTCTTAAATTAAGAAAAATTACCCTAATCCGATCTTCTTGAAATTTTAAGACCTTTACTTACTTCACAAAAATTTATCTTTCTTTACCTAAGAATTTCACATTTCTTTAACATGTTTATTTCTAATATTTCCTCTTAGGTTTTCTTTCTTTACCTATTCCATTAATATTAGAACATTTCTATGCATATATGTAAGGTGAAGAATTTCTAAGGAAAATATCTAAAAATTACGGGATGTTACATTCTTCCCCCCTTTAAGAAATTCGGTCCCCGAATTTCAATCCATCCTACCACATGTAGGAAATGAAATTAGGGCATTATTCAAAGTTACCAAGCTTATTACCTAAATAATTAGAGATATCTTTTCTGTATGACATCTTTACTTTTTAATATGTCTATTCACTTGAGTGATTTTGCCATATAACTTAACCATAAGGATTTCTTTCAATCATAAGTTCTTCAATTGATATCCTCTAGCCCGTATGGATATATCTATGGGTCGATATTAGAAAACACACATATAAAGGAACATATACACCTTCATATTGTGTAACTATCTTTTCTTATTCCAAACTTCTATCAAGTCAATTTTTTTTTTTTTTATATATATATATCAACATCATCCCCTGAATATCATCATCTTACTCTATCATCTATTTTTATCCTCAAATCCTTTAATCAATATGTTAAACATACGTAGCAATAAATCCTTCAAACCTTTAATAACGTTTATGTACCATTGACGCATGCCTAATAATTCCAACTTACCTCATCACAGTAATTCTATACAAGCTTATTAACACCATTAAACTCATTGTCAAAAATTTCAATTATTTCTTCTATCATATCCAAAAGCACCTCATTCTAGCTTATGCCAATCCCATTTAATTCACCCAATCATTTGAAGAAGATTTGTGTTTTTTTTTTCCTAACAATTACTCATACATGAATTCTCAATTCCAACATAATTCACATCCTAGATACTAGACTCAATTTAGCATGATATAATCCTTTAACACAAATATCTTGATAACCTACATTATTTCCGGACATGGTTCTCAGAATATTCTCTATATTTCCAAATTAAGAGTTCAAAGACTAACTTAAATCCTACTTCCTATATTTTATTCCTCGAGAACTTCAACACCACTAATTCTCTTGATTACATTCGTCAAAACACCATAAGACCATCATCCGTCCATTCTTTTCAAACCTTTCATTATTTTAACCTATTAACAACTTAGACACCATAACAACCAAGTTTCAAAGGAAGAAATTATCTTTAATTGTAATGAGGGAAAATAACCTTGCATTTAATGCCAACCGTTAATGAGTGAAACAGACGAAAAGCATAATAGAGAATGGTTCCAAAAGCGAAAGTCAAAAGTTTTGACAAAGCATTGAAAAATATTAAAATCGGTGGCCGCAATTCTTGAAAATCTGTAAACAAAATCTATCTATGATTTCAGCAAAAATCGGTGGCCGCAAATTTTGAATATATGTGTCAGAATCTACTTTAAATCTATTGGTATTCGGTGGAAAGATATCACATGGAAAAAGAAACATTTCTGAGCTTATAAAAGTCCGTGAAAATCAAAGAATATGTAGTTAACTGGTAGGATGCAGTTGATTGCTTCAAAATAGATGTAATCAATCAACTGTAAATTAACCAGTCCAAATTAAAATTTCTCAAAATAGCTAGTCGACTTAATAATACTGATAGTCGACTGGCGAAAACATTGAGAATACAAAATAAATCATTTGATTGCATTTTTTTTTTTAAATTTTTTTTTTTTTTTCAATGACGGCTATCACCTACAACTTTTCTACAAGAATCAAAACATCAATGCTTCATCAAAGACAATAAGATAAAGACAGATTTCTAGTGATATCTTATCTTATACTCTTTATGTGCTTAATATGGGTCACAGTCATACTACTGTACATATACATGCTTGCCGTCATTTTTGAAATTTTTTTTTTTATTTACCTTTAATTTAGTTGATATCCACCAATCACTCACATAGTTGTTCTAATAATACCCGGCCTATTCGCATAGCTATTATAAATATGCCCTTCTCTGAGTTCTATAAATACTTACATTAGTATCTTTGTCTATTCTCAAAGTTAAGGTGATAGAAATTATGGAAGGAACCGCATTCCGTCAGTTTCGAAATATCTGTGTCTTTTGTGGTTCCAGTCCTGGAAAAGATGAGGAGTATGTTAAAGCAGCACAAAATCTGGGTATGGTGCTGGCTAGTAGAAAAATTCATTTAGTGTATGGTGGAGGTAACTGTGGGTTAATGGGGTGTGTGGCTACAGCTGCACATGCAGGGGGATGCCAAGTTCTAGGTATTATTCCTACAGCTCTAGCTACATCCAGCAATATAGGGAAGACAATTGGGGAAGAATATAGGGTAGTTTCCATGCATGAACGCATGGCTAGAATGATGAGCAATGCTGAAGCCTTCATTGCCTTACCAGGTGGTTTTGGTACTTTAGAGGAGATTTTCCAAATAGTCTCTTGGGCACAACTAAATATGCATCACAAACCGATAGGTTTGTTAAATGTTAATCACTTCTTTGATGGTTTGTTATCTTTTCTAGATCAAGCTGTGGAACAGAGGTTTATCTCACACTCAGCACGACAAATTCTCATCTCAGCTTCAAATGTTGAGGAGTTGATTGATGCTTTACAAGCCTATGTTCATGTACCTGATCTAACTATTACTCCAGTAGAATGGACGGCAGATAACCGCAGGAAGCGTAAATTGGATTTGGATCTTCATCTTTAAATGTAGTAAAACGTAGCTATTATTGTACTACTTTTACTTTCTTAGACTCTACTTGTATACCATATTTACCAACCATACTCCTTTAGAGTTGGTAAAACTATCTTTGAATGTTGCTTATGATCCTCTGAACTTTTGAAATATTCTAGTATATCATCCATATATATAATAAAAAATTGTTCCAAGGATGACCTAATTACTATTCATTAAATTTATGAATGCAGCTAAAGGTTTGTCAATTTAAATGCATCACCAAGAACTCATAATGCCCATAATAAGTCCTACATCCTCTTCTCTTATCCTTAATTAATGTTACTCATATCCCAAATCTATTTGTGGAAAAATATTGAACACCTTATAACTGGTCAAACAGGTAATCTATACGAGCTAATGAGTTTCTATTCTACATTGTTACCTTATTCAACTGTCTACAATCTATGCATAGTCATAGTAATCCATCTTTCTTTTTCACAAATAGAACTAGAGCACTCCAAATAAAAGTACTAGGGCATTTAAATCCCTTGTCTAACAAGTCTTGTAAATTTTTTTTTTCCAGTAACTAGAATAATTCTTTTCTGATGTGGAAATACTGCAACCACGGAGCATACTAAGATTTTTCAAATAAAACTGGCACTTTCAAAACTTCTTGGAAATTTTATATGAGTACTAGGGTAAATTCCATGTTAAAATTCCACACTAATATCTCGGTAACTGGATAGTAATTGTAGTCTGTAAACAGCGCACCAGAAAAGTTCCCAAGAAAGAGAGGTGGGTCACTAATGGACACGCTTAAGTACCAAGTCTTTCCTTGCCAGAGCTTTCCTTAGACATGCACTTTTCACAAATCACAATTTTTTTTTAAATTCAATCGATATCATTCTATATAGGGATATAGATACTAGTTGGGTTCTAAGGAGTAAATCAATACCAAATTCTCGAATTGCTGTGGCAAGGTTGTGCAAGATTTTCTCCGCATTGTTTGCCGGATTCCGCCTTGGTGGTGCCATTTCCTACTGTGGGAAAAATAAATTTATGCTACTATTGAGGTGATCAAGCCCAATAGTTAGTTTCAAAACAATATTTAACAACAGTCATAACACCATCTCGGCATATAGATAAGAAACACTAGTAATTTCTTACCTATATGAGTCACTGATCCCCTACACAGCACAACCACAACATACTCAAGACACTATAAGACCGATTCAGATAACCATCCACCCACTGGCCATCTAGGATCGACCTTCTCTGATACCAATTATGTAACAACCTCTTTTTTTTTTCCTTTATTATTATACAATATTGAGTTCACATACATGTCATTAATCAAAACAAACGTATAACATATCAAACACATAGATATTTACATCTTGTTTATTTTAGTTGACCAATTCCGGAGATACAGGTGCGGGTGGTTGCACCTTCACCGGGATCTGAGCCAACTCGACCACAAACATCTTATTTGATTCTGAAATTTGCCCAACATAAAGTAACTCGATCCAATGTGCACTAAAAGCCAGAGCCTTAGAAACAAAAACTGCATAAATAATTTTCTGAACATGATATGGAAATATAGTGAGAATTAAATCCCAGTAAGTTCAACAATAAATTATCATTAGTAAAGCTCATCACGTCATGTTCAGCTGTATAAACTACAGAAAAATATCTTTGGTCACATGAATGCATTATATCTATGCACATAAAAATCATACTGTAATGATATGTATGACAGGATTAACTATTTTCAAAATATCATATGATGGCCATCAACTTATTCTCATTTCAAGCTACCCCGGTCAGGGTGAGTATCCTCAACTCTCCGGTACGGGCTTTTCTCGCTCCGTCCGACATGGCTCACTTTCTCTTTCTTTTCTCATTATCATGATCATAACCGTTAGTAGGGCGTCCCCTACTGGTGCACCACACGGATTGCCATGTGACCGTGCTTATTTCTTTTCTTTTCACAATGATAGCCAAAAATATGCTTTCAATAACAAGTATGTTCATCAAAATATAACTATTACCATAAATCATTGGTAATCATGCCATGAACATAACCATTTCAAATATCACTTTATAAAATATTTCCATGTCAAAATTTCATACTTAAGATGGTAAGAAGTTCATACAATGGCAATGGCTATGGCTATAATAGTCATTTATTAAGATTCATCTTCTTTTTTAAATACTAATTTTATTTCTTTATTTTCTTGATGTAAGTTTTCATCCTATCTAACCTTCTCTTACTAATCAGAGTATAACTCCCTCAATTTAACTCTGATGTAGATGATCTTGGTGTCAATTTCAAGATAAAAAAATTATCTAAAACTATTATGTTGAACATTGTAGTGAAATATTAAGAAATAAAGGTGATATTACTCCCTCAAAGTACAGGATAGTTCCTCTCGGATAGGTTCTGACCTTTACTGACTAATTAGACCATATCTCCCAAATTGGAACTCCAAATTGCGTTATTCCAGTTGGTAAAAATCCATGAGCCATATATCTATAATTGTTATGTTGGCGCGCTATTTTAATTCCCTACAGAATATTCCCAGAAATTCAAAAACTAAAGCATTAATAACATACTCTTCCCTGAATAAACATTTTCTGACCTCTGCTTACTAATCGGATAATATCTACCTCATATGAACTCCAAATTGCATAATTCCAGTGGGTATATTTCCATGAGACATAGATATATAACTTTCATGTTAACCATTTATTTTAATTCCATACAGATAATTCCCAGAAATTAAAATACAAAAGCTGTCCTAACATAATCTTCCCTGATGAACCATTTTCTGACCTTGGCTTACTAATCGGACCATATCTACCACATGTGAACTCCAAATTGAATGATTCCAGTGGCTAAAAATCCATGACACACATATCTTTAATTCTTATGTTAACCATTTATTTTAATTCCCTACCAATAATTCCCAGAAATTAAATTACCGAAGCTATCCTAACATATTCTTCCCTGATGATTCATTTTCTGACCTTTGACTACTAATCAGACCATAGCTACCTCATATGGACTCCAAATGGAATGATTCCAGTGGGTGACAATCCGTGACACATATATCTTTAATTCTTATGTTAACCATTTATTTTAATTCCCTACCAATAATTCCCAGAAATTAAATTACCGAAGCTATCCTAACATATTCTTCCCTGATGATTCATTTTCTGACCTTTGACTACAAATCAGACCATAGCTACCTCATATGGACTCCAAATGGAATGATTCCAGTGGGTGAAAATCCGTGACACATATATCTTTAATTCTTATGTTAACCATTTATTTTAATTCCTTATAGATTGTTCCCAGAAATTAAAATACCGAAGCTTAAAATTCTGTCAACCATAGCCATACCCATGCAGAACTATCTACACCAACCTAAGTATTCAAACATACATCACATGCAAGATCAATATGTAACATGATATAGCAACATCCATGACCAATTATCAAAGTTCTAAAATCAAAATCTCATATAAATATTATGAGTTTCAAAGGTTTTCTTCAAAAAGAAATATTGTTAAACTTACCTGGAGCACTTAGTCTCCTAGACTTCTCCTTTCTCTTTCTTCTTTTCTTCCTCTCCTTTCCTCACACTACCTTGCTTCTATTTTTGCTCTCCCTCACTTGGACGAAATTCCAATGTTGTAAGGGTGGGTTTTCTTATATAGACCACCAAATAATTCACCTTTCATGATCATGGGTCTACCTTATCACAATTAGGATACACTTTGTTGAATTTTTGGAAAACAAACAACTTATGTTCTTGTCTTCCTCTTCCTTAGTCAAGATATGCATAGAAAAAGGAGATTTGTATTTTGAAAATTATGATGATATGTTCTTAAGATATGGGGCAAGATCCCTTTGATTTAGGGATTCATTTCCTTTTTCTTTTGTCTTAATCAAGTATGATAGATTTGCCTTTTTAAGTGGCAAATTTCTAGCCCTTGAATTTTCCTTACTTAACTAAAATTATTTGTGTAGGATAATGATGTTTTGTCATAATGCTATGTATTATTACCCACTTGCTAAAGTTATGAATGTAGGATATAGATGTTTTTGTCCTAAAGCCTTGTATTATTATGCCACTTGCCAAAATGATGAATGTAGAATCACACCACTTGTCAAATTTTTGTCTTAATGCCATGTCACTTAATCTTGATTACACTAATATTTCATCACTTTAATTTTATTTTTATTTTTTTGTTTTTCCTCTTGGGTTTGGGCTCATTCTTGCCCATTTTCCTTACTTTGGTTAAAATTCTTCCTTTCATAATGGGCTTGGTCACATTTTCATGATTTTTGGGCTATCGGTCCAATTTCTATATCCTAGTCCAAGTCTATGTTTTATTTCTTCCTTGGCCTATCCTATTGGCTTGCTAAAAATTCATGTGAAGTAGAAAAACTCTATATGAAGTGTCTATAGGTTAAAGCCCAATTACGGGTGGAGATACTAAACTTAGTAACTTTTGCTCTTAAATTAAGAAAAATTACCCTAATCCGATCTTCTTGAAATTTTAAGACCTTTACTTACTTCACAAAAATTTATCTTTCTTTACCTAAGAATTTCACATTTCTTTAACATGTTTATTTCTAATATTTCCTCTTAGGTTTTCTTTCTTTACCTATTCCATTAATATTAGAACATTTCTATGCATATATGTAAGGTGAAGAATTTCTAAGGAAAATATCTAAAAATTACGGGATGTTACAGAGTATGACTAGCAAGTTACATCAATGCCCCGATTGCACTAAGATATAGTACTTCAGGACCAAGTAGTTCTTCATCCTTTTTACGAGGTCTAAAAAGATCTTTGTTCATATCTAATAACCTCACAACCATTTATGTACATAATGGATGTGATTTATCCATATAGAATCGTTTTAACATTTTTATTGTCACGGCCCCAAATGATGGAACACATGACTGGCACGGCATAAGGGTTTCCTCCTAGCCGCAAGCCTAACACATAGCATGCACAAACATTTAGCATACAATCCAGAGACATAATAAATATAACTGGCCACATATGCCACATCCAATATAAGAAAATACTGAATATATATATATATATATATATATATATATATATATATATATATATATATATATATATATATCTCATGAATCCAACATCTGTGATTCAACTTAACCCATGGCCTCATAATACAAATATCGTTGTAAAACATAAAACTATTTTTCCAAACAACACATCAAAATACGCAAGAAGCGAGGATCCTGCCTGTATGTTCATAGAGGTACACTAGACATAAACTAAACTAAACAAATAGTACAAAAGAGCCTTGCCCAAACTGGGGCTCACCAACGCTATCTTCAGCCTCCTACGAAGCTGTAGCTGGATCAAAGTCTCTTTGACTATCTGTGGGGAGGAAACAGAAGAGGGGTGAGATCACCACATCTCAGTGAATGGATAAATCACACTATAACAGAAACATGGCAAACCAAGCACGAATGTTTCGCAATGAGTTTAATAATTGAAATCAAAGTGTAAAGATAATAATATAAACATTAAGCATTTAACCATAATTTATTGAAAGCAAAGCTAAACAGTTCAAATGTATGTTCAAAAGATAAACCAGGATTAAATCAGTAACAATAGACAAATCAATTATGCATGGTAAGTAATAAATGAAGTTATTTATGCAATAACAATGATGAATGAGATTGTTTAGAAATATTTAATCTTTAAGAAAAATGCACTAGTCTATTGGAGGTCTTTCCTAACAGATCTATCATCTCCCCCAAGTACACAGCAAGGGTAGGGTAATCACTATAGGCGTAAACATAAGTCCACCCTAAATCCCCCAAGCACACAGCAAGGGTATGGTAATCACTGTAGGCGTAGACATAAGTCCACCATAAATCCCCCAAGCACATAGCAAGGGTATGGTAATAACTGTAGGCGTGGACATAAGTCCACCCTAAATCCCTGTGTCTTAGGCAGTCATATGCCCGTCACAGTATCCTAGGCCGAAGCCTTCGCATGACCATGGTGCACTAGGGCTAGCACTCCCTGCGGCTAGCTAACAGTGGATCTAAAATGGTCCCTCCAATAGAAAACATTTGAAATATGCTATTCAAAGAGTTTAAAGTAAAACATTTTAATAACATTACAATAAAGCTATAATTCTCCATCTAACTCTTTTCATGCATAAAATTCCGTTCTAAAATATATCTCATCCATGAATTCCCATGGAGACTTTTATAATCATAAACTTTCCCTTTTAAACATAGATCGTCCGTAGACGTCACATAGATGCCCATCATGCATCAAATCATTTCATGGCTAACTTAGTTCATTTCTATGACTAAGTTCGCATTTCTATAAATCTAGCTCAAATGGAGAATTATCAGCCTAGATGCTTGCCCTGCATACTTAGAGTTCAACTAGGATTTAAATTTATAATTTCTAACATGGTTGGAACATATTGGTTTTCAAAGCGGTAAAACAATTTAGCATACATTCCAACTAGTTAAATTCATACGAGAGAGAGAGTTATAAACCGAATTCGTAAAATATGCGCTATAGTATGAAAAACCCACTCACAGGTAAGGGCTCCAGGTTGGACAGCCCTAAAATCCTAGTTCCTGGTTTGAATTCCGTAAAACAGACCCCAAAATCGAGTCCGGAAGGTCCAAAAACCTTAAATGAGCTTAGTTACTATTTACCGCCGGAAAACACTATTCACCGCCACTATTCATCACCGAAAAATACTATTCACTGTCACAAAAATTTTATCGAATCAACAAAACAATTTCATATTCTAATATTTATCTAGTTTCTGAATCCATCTACGGAGTCAGATTTCTAATTAGAAGTCCCTAAGTAAGGTTTTTCAGAATTTACCTTTGATCGAGATTTTTTACTTCAGATCTACGGCGATTCAACGGTTGATTTAAAAAACTGATCGGTTAAAATTGAAGTACTCTTCGTCCTGAATCCAATAACACTTTCAGTTTTGATACCGGAAGCCAATTGATACTCCAAATCGAGAGAAAAGATTTGAAGTCACTATTCACTCACTATGCAGCACTATGCATTTTTTCTGTTTTCTTCTTCTTCGAATTCGTCGCCCCGGTTTCTCATTTTATGGTTTCTGAGGTTTTGTTTTGTTTTTTTTTTAAATATAATAATAATTATTAAATAATTAATAATAGGAATTTCTTTTATAAAAATTCATATAAATTCCATTTTTCATCATAAAATATCCCAAAAATTCTTAAAAATTTCCATTCTCATAAATCTTTAGTTAAACTCTTAAATCATGATTTTTCTTGATAAAAATCATAATAAAATAAATTTCAAAACAAATATCTTAATTCATATTAAAAGAAAGAATATTTCTAAAAATACCATAAAAATTCAATGGAGGCCGGTATAATTATTTTAAGCAACACAATACTTCTTTTACTTAAAAGTCCACTTACTTTTAACAAATCATAATCATTTCTACATAAATAAAAATATATTTGCTTATAGCGCGCCAAAACATAAATTCTCATATTTCTTTTGGAATTCTTTAATCTATGTAATAAATATACATATTTTCTACAGTTCTTATCTCTATTGTCAAAATTCTCTCTTTTATTCTAAATTTCCTTTAATTGGAATTTTCGTGAAATTTTACGGTTATTACATTCTTCCCCCCTTAAAGAAATTCGGTCCCCGAATTTCATCACCATAGTTGCAGATAAATACTAATCTCATTGTTCAAATAAATACAAATATCTAGCGCGTATATCCTCCTCTCTTTCCCAAATAGTTTTCTCATAAGAATGATTTTTCTATATCACCTTTACTATAGGTATTTCTTTTAACCGTAACTTTTTTACTTGTCTGTTCACTATTGCTACTGGTTGTTCCTCATAGGTTAAATCTTTCTGTAACTGAATCTATGGATACTGTATAATATGTGTAGAATCCGGTAAATATTTCCTTAGCATAGACATATGAAAAACTGGATGGACATTACCCAATTTAGGAGGTAAAGCCAAACAATAAACCACTGAACCGATCTTATCAAAAATTTCAAATAGTTCTATATACCGAGGGTGTAACTTCCCTTTCTTTCCAAATCTCATCACCTCTTTCATTGGTGAGTCTTTAAAGAATATGTGGTCACCAACTGATAATTCCTAGTGCTCAATATTTATGGTCCTTATAGACCTTTGACTAGTATTGAATTACTTGTATTTCTTTTTCTAATCAATTTTCACTTTTAAAATAACATCTTATAATAAATCTAACTCCACTGAGTCATTTAACAAAACATTTGTAACACCTCTTACATAAGGCTTAAATCTTCTAATATCATTTTATTATAGACAGATTCTGCTAAGGAATCTCTCACCAATCTAAAAAAAAACATATGCTTGAAGCATGCTCTCTAAGTTAGCATAATCAATTTAGACAAGTCATATTCTATCTATTGCATGTTATTCCAAACTAGATTTTCAAAGTTTAACTTTTCTCAATTCACTCACATATTAAGAAACCTATGATGTTTATGTAAAACTTCAAATGATGCCATTGTATATTGGCATGATAATTACTGCTATGAGCAAGTTCAACTAAAGATGATTAATTTCTCCCAACTTTCACCACAATAATATAAAGATACTTAAAGCATAACTTCTAATGTATAAACACATCATTTAAATTTAGTATCAATCATACTATAATCTAATAAAGATCTTTAGACTTCCTGAATAACTCTATTGAGATAATATATTCAATTCGTCTCGCTAATGAAAAATTTCACTTGTATCTTCTTTTTACCATTATACTAGTACAATTTTTTTTATCTCAGTATATCCTTATTACCTCGGTTTATCCATATTTACAATCTATGGCTTCTTCTGAAATCTCTTTTCTCAACAATTATTCATACGTGAATTTCCAATCTCAACATAATTCACATATTAAATACTAAATTCGATTTAAACCTTTAACACAAATATCTTGATTACTTACATTATTTTCGGATATGATTTTCAAAATATTCTCCATGTTTCCAAATTAAAAATTTTGATATTAACTTAAATCTTACTTTCTATACTTTACTCCTCAGAAACTTCAACACCGTTAATTCCTTTGATTACATTCGTCAAAGCACCATTAGATCATCATCCATCTATTCTTTTCAAAATCCCTATTACTTTAATCTACTAATAAGTTGAACACCATAATAATTGAGTTCCATAGATTAGAAATTAACCCTCCTTATAGTAAGGAAAAAGAATCTTGCATTTAATGCCAAATATTAATGTAGGACAATGTAGCAGAAAATACGAAACACGTAATAGAGCATGGTGCCAAAATAGGAAGTCAGAAATTTGGACAAAAATATCGACAGGAAATTAAAATCGGTGGTCGTATTTCTTGAAAATTTGTAAACAAAATCTAGCTGCTATTTCGACGAAAATCGGTGGTCGCAAATTTTGAATATATGTGCTAAAATTTAATTCAAAGATATTGTTATTTGGCGGAAGCATATCATATGGAAAAGAAATATTTCTGAGCCTATAAAGTCTGTGAATAACAAGAGTACATAGTTAACTGGTAGGATGCAGTTGGTTGCTTCAAAATATATATAATCAATCAACTGTAAATAACCAGTCCAAATTAAAATTTCTCAAAATAGCTAGTCGACTTATAAACCAATAGTCGACTGGTAAAAATATTGAGAAAACAAAATAAATCATTTGATTGTTTCTCTTCAACAATTAATTGGTTTGCATTTTCACTTTTTTTTTTACAATGACGGCTATCACCTACAACCTTTCAAGACATCAATGCTTCATCAAAGACAACAAGAAAAAGACAGATTTTTGGTGATATCTTATCTTATGATCTTTGTGTGCTTAATATGGGTCACAGTCATAACTACTGTACATATACATGCTTGCCGTTTTTTTTACCTTTAATTTAGCTAATATCCACCAATCACTCACATAGCTGTTCTAATAATATCCGGCCTATTCGCATAGCTATTATAAATATGCCCTTCTCTGAGTTCAATAAATACTTACATTAGTATCTTTGTCTATACTCAAAGTTAAGGTAAGAACAATTATGGAGGGAACAATATTCCGTCAGTTTCGAAATATCTGTGTTTTTTGTGGTTCCAGTCCTGGAAAAGATGGGGAGTATGTTAAAGCAGCACAAAATCTGGGTATGGTGCTGGCCAGAAGAAAAATTCATCTAGTCTATGGTGGAGGTAACTGTGGGTTAATGGGGTGTGTGGCTACAGCTGCACATGTAGGAGGATGCCAAGTTCTAAGTATTATTCCTATAGCTCTAGCTGCATCCAACAACATAGGAAAAACAATTGGGGAAGAATATAGAGTAGCTTCCATGCATGAACGCATGGCTAGAATGATGAGTAATGCTGACGCCTTCATTGCCTTACCAGGTGGTTTTGGTACTTTAGAGGAGATTTTCCAAATAGTCTCTTGGGCACAACTAAATATGCATCACAAACCGCTAGGTTTGTTAAATGTTAATCACTTCTTTGATGGTTTGTTGTCTTTTCTAGATCAAGCTATGGAACAGAAGTTTATCCCACACTCAGCACGACGAATTCTCATCTCGGCTTCAAATGCTGAGGAGTTGATTGATGCCTTACAAGCATAAGTTCATGTACCTGATCCAACTATTGCTCAAATAGAATGGACGGCAGACAATAGCAGAAAGCGCAAATTGGATTTGGATCTTCATCTGTAACTGTAGCAAGATGTGGACCCACTTTTACTTTCTTAGAGTTATCTTGGATACCATCTTGCTAGCCACATACCTTAAGAAAGTACTATTACTAAGTCAAAATTCATATTTTGAGAACTTAGCATATAGCTGATACTCCCTTGGAGTTTGTAATACTATCTTTAAATATTGCTTATGATCCTCTGAACTCTTGAAATATTCTAGTATATTATCAATAAATATAATAACAACTTGATTTAGGGATGGCTTAATTACTTATTCATTAACTCTATGAATGTAGCTGGGGCATTTGTCAATCCAAATGACATAACTATAAACTCATAGTGTCCATGCCGAATCCTGAAAGCAAATTTTTTTTTTAATATCCTCTTTTCTTATCCTTAATTGATGATATCTAAATATCAAATCAAGTTAAATTTTTTTAAAAAAAAATGTTGAGCACTTTCTAACTGATCAAATAGATCATCTATACGAGGTAATGAATATTTATTCCACATTGTCATTTTATTCAACTATCTATAATCTATGTATAATCATAGTGATCCATATACTGGAGCACTCTAAGTAAAAGTACTAGGGCTTTTAAATCCCTTGTCTAACATGTCTTATAACTATTTCTTTTTCAGTTCTTTAAGTTCAGTGGGTGCCATTCTATATGGAAATATAGACGCTGGCGGCCAGGAAATAAATCAATACCAAATTCTATTTATTATTTCGGGGTAATCCTGGCAATTCTTCAGGAATTATATCAGAAAATTCTCTAATCACTGGAACTTGATTTACACTGATATACTTTATATCAGCATCTCTCACCACTGCCAACTATTCTTGGCACCTTTTTGTAATCACTTATGGACTGCTAGAGCAGATATTAGGTTACTGGGTATCTCACTAAGATTTCTTTGTATCAAGAGAGAAAATTCTCCAAGAATATTGAATTTAATCACCTTATAGTGACATTTCAAAATGACATGACATAATGCCAACAAATTCATTCTCAATATCACATCACAATCTACCATATCTAGACAACCGGGTATAATGGATGTCACATTCAGAAACCATCATACCAGAGTTTGACCCCTTCCGTACCTTGGTGGTATAGGATTTGCCTAAACTCAGTATTCCGCTGATGTTTGTCCTACTACCATTCAAGAGGACACGCGAAGAGACTCTGTATGAGTCTTTTCCCAAGCACATAGCAAGGTAAGGCATATAACATCTCATATAACTGGCATCTCGCTATAAAACAGAGATAGCCGAACCGTCACTTAACCATGCCAACATAGCATACTATAAACTGACTTACTTGAACAAAAGGACAACATCCTATCGAACCCCTTTAGCAGCACCGTGAGTATAAGCATGTCCGAATTCATACCCATACTCAAAGTCCTACATAAAGGTCCGTTACTCCATGAACACAGGAAAACCTAAAGCTCTGATACCACTCTGTCACGGCCCCAAATGATGGAACACATGACCGGCACGGCACAAGGGTTTCCCCCTAGCCGCAAGCCTAACACATAGCATGCACAAACATCCAGCATACAATCCAGAGTACATAATAAATATAACTGGCCATATATGCCACATCTAATATAAGAAAATACTATATATATATCTCATGAATCCAACATCTGTGATTCAACTTGACCCATGGCCTCATAATACAAATATCGTTGTAAAACATAAAACCATTTTTCCAAACAACACATCAAAATACGCAAGAAGCGAGGATCTTGCTTGTATGTTCATGGAGGTACACTAGACATAAACTAAACTAAACAAATAGTACAAAAGAGCCTTGCCCAAACTGGGGCTCACCAACGCTATCTTCAGCCTCCTACGAAGCTGTAGCTGGATCAAAGTCTCTTTGACTATCTGTGGGGAGGAAACAGAAGAGGGGTGAGATCACCACATCTCAGTGAATGGATAAATCACACTATAACAGAAACAGGGCAAACCAAGCACGAATGTTTCGCAATGAGTTTAATAATTGAAATCAAAGTGTAAAGATAATAATAGAAACATTAAGCATTTAACCATAATTTATTGAAAGAAAAGCTAAACAGTTCAAATGTATGTTCAAAAGATAAAACATGATTAAATCAGTAACATTAGAGCAAATCAATTATGCATGGTAAGTAATAAATGAAGTTATTTATGCAATAACGATGATGAATGAGATTGTTTAGAAATATTTAATTTTTAAGAAAAATGCACTAGTTTATTGGAGGTCTTTCCTAACAGATCTATCATCTCCCCCAAGCACACAGCAAGGGTAGGGTAATCACTGTAGGTGTAGACATAAGTCCACCCTAAATTCCCCAAACACACAGCAAGGGTATGGTAATCACTGGAGGCGTAGACATAAGTCCACCCTAAATCCCTGTGTCTTAGGCAGTCATATGCCCGTCACAGTATCCTAGGCCGAAGCCTTCGCATGACCATGGTGCACCAGGGCTAGCACTCCCTGCGGCTAGCTAACAGTGATATAAAAGGGTCCCTCCAATAGAAAACATTTGAAATATGCTATTCAAAGAGTTTAAAGTAAAACATTTCAATAACATTACAATAAAGATATAATTCCCCATCTAACTCTTTTCATGCATAAAATTCCGTTCTAAAATATATCTCATCCATGAATTCCCATGGAGACCTTTATAATCATAAACTTTCCCTTTTAAACATAGATCGTTCGTAGACGTCACATAGATGCTCATCATGCATCAAATCATTTCATGGCTAACTTAGTTCATTTTTATGACTAAGTTCGCATTTCTATAAATCTAGCTCAAATGGAGAATTATCAGCCTAGATGCTTGCCCTGCATACCTAGAGTTCAACTAGGATTTAAATTTATAATTTCTAACATGGTTGGAACATATTGGTTTTCAAAGCGGTAAAACAATTTAGCATACATTCCAACTAGTTAAATTCATACGAGAGAGAGAGAGTTATAAACCGAATTCGTAAAACATGCGCTATAGTATGAAAAACCCACTCACAGGTAAGGGCTCCAGATTGGACAGCCCTAAAATCCTAGTTCCTGGTCTGAATTCGGTAAAACAGACCCCAAAATCGAGTCCGGAAGGTCCAAAAACCTTAAATGAGCTTAGTTACTATTCAACAAAAAATTTTACCGAATCAACAAAAAAATTTCATCACCGGAAAACACTATTTACTGTCACAAAAATTTTACCGAATCAACAAAAAAATTTCATATCCTAATATTTATCTAGTTTCTAAATCCATCTACAAAGTCAAATTTCTAATTAGAAGTCCCTAAGTAAAGTTTTTCAAAATTTACCTTTTACCGAGATTTTCTACTCCAGATTTACGGCGATTCAACGGTTGATTTGAAAAATTGATCAGTCAAAACTGAAGTACTCTTCGTCCTGAATCCAATAACACTTTCAGTTTTGATACCGGAAGCTAATTGGTACTTCAAATAAATCATGATTTTTATTGATAAAAATCATAATAAAATAAATTTCACAACAAATATCTTAATTCATATTAAAAGAAAGAATATTTCTAAAAATACCATAAAAATTCAATAGAGGCCGGTATAATTATTTTAAGCAATACAATACTTCTTTTACTTAAAAGTCCACTTACTTTTAACAAATCATAATCATTTCTACATAAATAAAAATATATTTGCTTATAGCGCGCCAAAACATAAATTCTCATATTTCTTTTATAATTCTTTAATTTATGTAATAAATATACATATTTTCTACGGTTCTTATCTTTATTGTCAAAATTCTCTTTTTTATTCTAAATTTCTTTTAATTGGAATTTTCGTTAAATTTTACGGTTATTACATTTATCACATAAGTTTCTTGATACACAAAGATGTTATTCTTTAAATATTCAATTTATAATCCAAGGAAAAATTTTGTACTTTCAAGATCCTTCATTTCAAATTCTTTATTTAAGTAATTAACAGTTTTTTGGAGCTCTTCAGAAGTTTCAATAATATTTAAATAATCAACATAAACCTTAATTATGGAAAACTCACTTTCAGATATTTTTATAAAGATACATGGACAAATTGGGTCATTTTTATACCCTTCTTGCAACAGATATTCACTAAGATGATTATACCATATACGTCCAGATTATTTTAAGCCATAAAGTAATTTATTTAATTTGATTGAGTAGTCTACTCGAGAACTAGAATTGTATGTTTCAGAAAACTTAAATCCTTCAGGGAGTTTCATATAAATATCACTATCAAGTGAGCCATACAAATAGGCTATAACAACATCCATTAGACGCAAATCGAGTTTTTCACGTACTGTTAGACTAATTAAATATCGAAAAGTAATTGCATTCACCACATGTGAGTATGTTTCTTCAAAATCAATTTTGGGTCTTTGCGAAAAACCTTGAACAACAAGTCTTGCCTTATATCTTATAATTTCACTATTTTCATTTCCTTTTTGTACAAAGAACCATTTGTATCCAACTAATTTTACATCTTCAGTTGTACGGACTATAGGTCCAAATTTTTTTTGACTTTTCAAGCAATTTTAACTCTACTTCAATTGCGTCTTTTCATTTTGGCCAATCATTTCTTTACTTGCATTCTTGAACAAACTTTGATTCATGATCCTCATTATCATTTAAAACATCGTGCGCTATATTATTTATAAATTTATTGTCAACGTTGACCTTTTGTCGGTTCCATCATATTCTATTAATAACATAATTAATTGATATCTCTTCATTTTCATAAATTTCAAGTACCTGAGTTTCTTTTGCACTAAAACATTAGTCTTAGGACTCTTCTAGAGATTCTTTTAGAGTTGTTAAATCCTCGATTTGACTATCTTGATTCTTAACTTCTTTTCTTTTTCGAGAATTTTTATCTTTGGAACCAATGGGCCTACCATGTTTTATGCGGGTCTTAGGCTTATTTGTAATGGTAGATTGTCCGACAGGGACATTAATTTTAATTAGAGCATTAGCAGCTGGTATATGTGATTTAATAACTCTTTTTGAGTCAGTAAATGCGTCTGACAATTGGTTGGCTAAATTTTACAAATAAATTATCTTTTGAACTTTCAGTTCACATTGTTTTGTGCGAGGATAAAGATGACTTGGTGATAATTCATGCCAAATAATTTTCTTTTTCAGCTGCTTATTTTCTCCTCCTAACGTTGGGAAAGCTGATTCATCAAAATGACAATCAACAAACCGAGCTGTGAATAGATCTCCTGTTAATGGTTTAAGATACTTTATTATAGAAGGAGATTCATATCCAACATATATTCTCAACCTTCTGTGAAGACACATCTTAGTGTGTTGTGGTAGGGCAATGGGACATATACTGCACATCCAAAAAATTTTAGATGGGGAATATTTGGTTCATGACCAAAAACCATTTGTAATGGAGAGTGTTCATAATAATTTGTTGGTTTTATACGAATTAATGATGCAACATGTAAGATTGCATGTCCCCAAGTAGATATTGAGAGTTTTGACTTTATAAGTAATAGTTTTGCAATTAACTTTAGACGTTTAATGAATGATTCTACAAGACTATTTTGTGTATGAACATGTGTTACATGATGTTTAACATTAATTCTAATAGACATACAATACTCATTGAATGTTTAGAAAGTGAATTCACTAGTATTATCAAGGAGCATTTTCTTAATTGGAAAATAAAAAAAATTTACTCGTAATCTAATCAATTGCGCAAGTAATCTCGCAAACGTCAAGTCACAAGATAATAACAAGTACACATGTAACCATTTAGTTGATGTATCAATTAAAACCAGAAAATACCTAAATGGGCCACATAGTGGATGTATTGGCCCACAAATATCGCCTTGTATTCGTTTTAAAAATGTGAGGGATTCATCTATAATTTTTACTGGTGATAATCGAATAATCAATTTTTTTTAGAGTAAGTGAGACATGAGAAATTATTCGATTGAAGAATTTGCTGACTCTTCAATGAATGTCCACTTGAATGTTTAATTATTTTTCGTATCATAATTGATTCAGGATGGTCTAACCAGTCATATCAAATAACAAAGTTATTATGATTTGCAAACTTTTGGTTTGCAATAGCATATATTCAATTGTATTTATATATGTATAGTACAATCCATAGGAGAATTTAGGTAACTTTTTCAATATGCATTTGTTACCTAAGATTGTACTTGTAATATGAAGATATTCAATATTTCTTTTATTTTTTGTCTCAATGTGGTATCCATTTTGGCGGATATTCTTCAAATTTAATAAATTTCTAAGAGACTTAGATGAGTATAAAGCTTTATCAACGTACAGTTTTGTTCTTCCAAGTAACATTATATTAGCTCTTTTAGAGCATTCAATTAACTTTGCACTACCAAATATAGTACTAACATTGGCTCCTTGCATTACTAATTGGAAAAAATATTTTTTATCTTTGAGAATTATGTGAGTTGTGCCACTATCAACGAGACATATCTCTTCATTAGTGATGTTGGTATCAATAGAGGAAATATTCATTTTTGATTAAAAATACAATAAGAATAGTCAATATGAGGAAATAATACATAAAATAAAATAACAATTTTAAAGAATGAATTGTACTGAAAAAAGAAACCTTAAAGTTTTATGTCATAGAAATTATACAAAGAACTTATTTTTAAACACTACCATTACCAATTAAATGATCAATTTTTCCATTAGGATAAGCAAAAAAATTTGTAACATCTAAATGAGTTACGTCAATATAGCCATCATTGGGACTGTTTTCCTCAAATAAATTGGTCTCTATCTTTTTCTCTTTAATAGATTTTTGGTAACGATCAACAAGATGCCTTAACGTATGATAGCTACGTGACCAATTTCCTTTTCCACCACAGCGATAGCATATATTTTCAACATGTTTACTATTTTGTAGACCTTTCTCCTTTTCATTTTTGGTCTTATTATTTTTTTACTTCTGATGGGAAACTATGTTCTTTGGAATAACCATCACGACCACGGCCAAAGCCATGACCACGACTTCAACCTTGAATCTGTCCATAGTGGTCATATGTTGTTACATTCACTTCAGGGAATGGAGCAGTGCCAGTTGGACGGGACTCATGATTTTTCATGAGAAGTTCATTATTTTGTTCAGCCACAAGAAGGTAAGAAATCAACTCTATATATTTCTTGAATTATTTTTCATGATATTGTTGTTGTAAGAGCACATTGAATGCATGAAAAGTACATAATATTTTTTCTAACATATCATTATCAGTGATTTTTTCTCCACATAACTTTAATTGAGAACTTATTTTAAATAGTGCATAATTATATTCGCTTACAATTTTAAAATCTTGTAAGCGAAGATGCATCTAATCATATCGAGCTTTTGGAAGTATCACAGTTTTCTGGTGGTCATACCTTTCTTTTAAGGAATTTCAAAGGATAAGTAGGTCTTTTACAGTAAGGTACTCATTTTTCAACCTTTCATGTAGGTGGTGGCGAAGGAAGATCATAACTCTAACCTTATCTTGGTTAGATGCTTTATTTTCTTCTTTGATAGTTTCTCCAAGACCATTTGCATCTAAGTGGATTTCAGCATCTAGCACCCAAGATAGATTATTTCTTCCAGTAATGTCAAGAGCTATGAATTCGAGTTTTGCAAAGTTTGACATTTTAAAACTATCATAAAATATAATGCTAGTCAATAAACATCCATAAATAAAGTGAACCATTTCAAATAAAATATCTCATAATAAAAACATGTAAATTCGTGGTAGGTTTTACTAGTCATACATAACCATAAAAATGCCTTTACTTTTCTATAGATATAATTACTGTTATTTGCAGATATTAAATAAATTTATACAACTATACATATTAATTTATTAATAAAAACTACATGAAGAACTATATACTGGGTGATTAGAAAAATAGCGTTTAATAGAAGAGATAAAATATACTTGCTACACCTAAACCATTGTCCTTCAAGGACAAATTTGAGGCAATTGAAATTGTTACGGTCTTTCAAGGACAAACTAAAGTAATAGAATTTATACATAAGTTGATGTAATCCTTCAAAGACATATAATTTAGTGCTTTCAGGGACATATAATTGCACATAAATTGGTATAGTTCTTCAAGGACATATTATTTGGTGCAGTCTTTCAGGGACATATAATTGTACATCAATTGTTGCAATCCTTCAGAAACATATAAATTGAAGCAGAAGGAAGAAAAATTGAAACAAGAAAAAATTCTATATAAATTGGTGTAGTTCTTCAAGGATAAAATAAATCAATAGCAATATAATTGTATATAAAGATTGCTAACCTTGAAGCAGGAGGTAGAGCATCGTACTGATAACGTATTATGAAATAACTTAAAAGTAGAGAGAGATAAGAGAGTGAATCGTTGTTTCTATTCATGTATGAGGGGGCATTTATACAAGTAGGTGAAAGAGTTTTAGTAGTGGTATACAGTTGTAGGATAATTCTCTAGTGATAATTATCCTTTAGATAATTATTAAAAATAATATCTTATCAAATAGGATAGCTAAAAGATTGGGATGATGGACATCCACACAAGATATTCATAACACATATAAATATGTTTTGCTTAAATATGTTATGGTTTTTATAGTAAACATTCTCAGTTTGCAGCAATTGTCCAAAATGGCACAGCTAACATTGGTACTTCACCATGGAGGTACTTTGTGAAGGACCCAACATTGAGATATGTAGAAGGTAAAGAGGATGCTTGAGATGATTTGGACATTAATTATTTATCTATCTATCTTAGTTATATAGATTAGATATATAAAAAGCATGGATATCATGAATACCACATGTGTTTTTGACTAGTTTCAGGGTTGGAATTAAATGATGGACTAAGGCATTTGCTTCGTGATAAAGATATTATAATTTTCTGGGGCTACCAATTGAATAAGTGAGCTGCATAATAAGTACTATGAGCAAAATGTCGACATGCCAAATGTTATCCCACCTAAACTATAGTTGGAATGGCATGGAAATGATGGTATAAGGGCAGTGGCCAATGCAAGTTCGTTAGATGAATATGATTATGACACTGCAGAGGGCAAGGCATATGAGCCAGTGCCAGATTAGTTTGAAGATGATGAAGATATTGTGGTAGAAAGCACAGAATAACAATTTCTTGTGTTTTCTATTTTAAATTTAAATTGATTTTTTTTGCTTTTAACTTGTGTTTTTATAAAAAAAATAATGTAGGATAACACAACATTAAATGTTGAATGAAGAGGAAAATTATCATCAAAGAGAATGAAAAAAGAGTTGGAAGAAAAAGGCAGCAAAGCACATTTACCTTTGTCCCTTGAAAGCTCACATACATCAGATGTGGTAGTGAGCTCAGACAGTGATAATGGGAGGTATAAGCCTAAAGAGTTAGGTAGTCCCGTGTGTTTTGATTATGATGATAAAAGCCAAAAGTCAAAGAGGTCTCTTTCCTTCATGCCAAATACAGAATTTAAGAGGATGGCAATAGAGTTAGGTATGGAGTTCCCTTCCCTTCAAGTGTTCAAGTCTGCTTTGCAATACTATTACATTACTTTTGAAATGGAGTTTAAGTATTTGAAAAATGACAAGCTCAGGGTGAGGGCACAATGCAACATAAAGTAATATGGGTAAGAGATTTTTTTGTAGTTGGAACATTGAAATGGATAGCTTCCAAGTGAAGACATTCAAGGATGAGCATTCATATGCTAAGGGCTTTAAGACTAGGACAACAAACAAGAAGTGGCTAGCGACTGAGCTTATCCCGATAAGTAGATCACATCTAGCAATGAAACTTACTGAAGCCTCTGATTAGTTCAAGAAAAATAGACAAGTTCACATTGATGACTTTCAATTATATAGGGCAATGAAGATGGCAAGCCATATAGTTAAAAGGTCAGAGAAATAGTAGTATGTTGCACTATGGGGCTATTGTGAAGAGCTGAGAAAGACCAACCTCAGATACTTGATTTTATTGAAAACAAATAAACCAGACTTGAACCAGTCTCCTACCTTTAATAGCCTTTATATATGTCTAGATGTCTGCAAAAGAGGATTCAAGAACAATTGTAGGCCTTTGATAGGACTAGACTGATACTTTTTAAAAGATATTATGGGGGCTAGTTGTTGACTGCATGTTCAATGTATGGAGATAATTCCTTCTTCGTGATTGCATATGTATTTGTCAACACAGAGTCAAAGGATACATAGACTGCTATTGACAAACATGAGGGACTATTGGGGAATAAGGGTCGAATTTCATGATTAATCAACAAAAGGTAAAAACTTACTTTTTTTAATCATCTGTATACTATTTTTACTTCTTTTTTATGCTATTTTTGTTACTGTTTGGTTATGTAATGCGAGGGTTATTGCTAGTAATGAATAATGTGATGCCTGAAGTTTGCCATAGATTTTGTTCAAGGCATTTATGGACAAACTTTCACAAATAGTGAAAGAACACTGATATGAGAAACTTCCTGTGGGAATATGTAAGTAATATAATTGCAAATAGTTTCACAAGAAACATAGAAAGAATGAAGGCTACGGATTGAAAAAGTGTGATCTTTCTTGAATAGATACCAAGCCTCATTCTGGTCCTAGTCTGAGTATAGTCATTTTCTAAAAAATGACCCTACTTTGAATAATGAATGTAAAAAATTCAACAATTGTATTGAGAAGTTTAAGAGTAAGCCCATAATAACAATGGCCGAAGAGTTGAGATTATATCTTGTTAGGAAGATGAATAAGGAAAGTAGTAAAGCAGCAAGGTAACATAGGCAAATATGTCTTAAGGGCCAAGATAGATTGGAGATTGAAAAGAGAGAGTTTTAAATGGATTCTGCATTAGGTAGGGGATCCATATGGTTACAAGTTTGAGGTGGAATGTAGACCATTTAATGTTGTAGTTAACCTGGGCAGTGGCACTTGTTCTTACAACTTATGGTAGCTAGGTAATGCAAGCATGTAGTTGCTTGTATGGCATACAACAACTTAAAGCTCAAAGACTATGTTGACCCATACTATTTAGTTGAAATATAGAGGAAGATATATGAGCCTTATATTCAACCCATAGCAGGTCTAGTATTAGAGAAAAATCGGATGGCCCTTTATTGTGCCTCCTCTATTCAAGAGACCATCGGGTCGTCTGAAGAAGCAACGAAGAAAAAACAAGAACGTGTTATCAAACCCTTATAAATTGAAGAGAAAGTATGGGAACACCATGTGCCCAAAATGTGATGCTACAGACCACAACATCCGATCATGAAAAAGTGGGCCTCTCAAGCAGAATATGGAGGTATAAAATATTGTTTCATCATTTGTAAATGTATATTTTTAGTTTTTGACACTAATCTATTTACAGTTTTAACATTTAGTGGTTTAGAAAATTGGATATAGATTTGAAAAATTTGTAATAGGCATCCAACTAACATACATCAGGGCAACCACCACTTTCAAAGGAAACACAAGAATCAAATGTAATGCATTATAAGATTTCTCATTTAAATTTGGGAACCATTTTCTAACAAATACTTTTTGGTTTTAAATTTGCTTGATTGTTTTAGGTGGCTAGAATGGAAATCATACTAAACAAAGGACCTAATTGGAGACCACCACCTATTCTAAGGACACTACTTTCAAGCATCAGGCCTCCTAGGCCTATTAAAAGAAATAAAAGGGCTAAATAAGTAATTCTTTCCCAAGAATCTATGTTTGGCAGTGTCCATCAAATAGGAGGGAGCTCAAGTGGCACCAATTAATAGAGTAGTGGCACAATTGACATCTATTGCGATTAGTTGTCACTATTTTATCTCTTATGGTTTAGGGACATATATTGACATATCTTGGCTTACATGCCTTCTTGTATAGAAATTAGTCAGTAATGTTTTTGATCTTGTATTGACTACCTATAGTAGTAGCATAGTAATGTATTGACTACTTATTACAACATTTTAATATCATGATAGCCTTGATCTTGTTTATACTATCACTGAATCTATTGCTATTAATTAGTTTTGTTTTGATAATGGTATATTATTTGTAATATTTCTTTCTAACTTCTAAATATGTTCTATAGGTATTTGTTGATGAATACTTGGGACTTTATAGGGGTTGACAATGGCATAATTGGTGTGCTTGTATTAATTGTTTATATATATGAAATGTATTTGAAAAATGAAACTTCTTGGTACCTGTTAATTGATAATATAGAAAGTAATCTAACATCTCATTAATCCAAATACAATTCAGTAACAATAATATTAAAAAAATCATCTTTATTTAGCTTATCAATCCAAATACAATTTCAGTAACAATCTCAATCGTAATTCAAATTTCTAATAAATCCAAATACAAATCAATGCATTCTGCAACACTAAGGTAGTTTTAACCTTTCCATTTTGTAATAATATAGTAATTTCAACCATTCCATGTTTAGATGCATTTTAAATATTAAATTTGGCTTGCATTTTTGTTTCATCGTCAATCCAAACATTTGGCTTGCATAACATACTGACGTATTTAAAAGTAGCTTAGGAACCAAGGATTTTTCATATCTAGCTTCTTGAGCTTTAGCAATATCATCCTCATTTCCACTTGTTGGATTGAACCATAAGAGGTTTGAAGCCAGACATAGAGCTTTATCATATGAAAATGTAAATTAGCACAAGTATGGTTTCAGTATCAATGACAAAAAGCAACCAAAGTTGTAATTATTTGATACAGAGTATCCATTTCAGTATACAGCTCTCAAGTCTCATTAATCCAAGGGAATGATATATCATATATTACTTCGAAGAATATATCAATAGTAAAATCCTTATTTTGTTAATATATCATTGTTATTTATCTCCTGCATAGCACTTTTCAAATTGATGGTGGAATTTCCCAATTGCTTGGGAAGGGGCCAAAATCATATATAATTTCTTTTTGGCATGACCAAACAAACTTTATTGTCTCTAGGGTTTTAATTGTTGCACTTCTAGGTCCCCAGCAGGTCCGAGCTTGCAATAGCAATATTGTTTTTAACAAATTTAAACATTAAGACAAGAATTTATTTTTAACTAAAATAGACTCTGAAATCTTCCATTTACCAGTAGTTTTGTGGATCTCTAGTTGTCCTTGCTCTTAAACTAGCACAAGTAGTCTCATTTACTAATTTTCCAATGACTTCCTGCAAATTTTATATTTGACCACAGGTTTTATAAATTTCTCAGAAGATAGGCAACCTATTAGATAATCTTAGGAATGCTCAATCTTGCGCATTAGAAAATTTAAGTTAGTAATTCTTCTTGCCTGTAAAAAGAGGGGATCATTTGAAACTACAGTCACTGTTAAATGCGCATGTGTTCTCTCCAAAGTATCCAATACCATTGGGAGTTGATTGCTTTTGTAGTCAATAATAATTGGGAATATGCAGAAAAGTTATTTTTGGTCCTTCACAATTTCTTTAATTGGAATATAAATGGAAATTGGTTTTATAGCACTATAAATGGGAGGGATTGAATGGTTCTTTGAAGGCTAACCCCCAAAGAGCAGCTTTGAACCTGGTATCTCAAATAGTTTACTTCTACTCTAGAATTGAATCAATTGTAAACAACAACAAATGATCAACACAAATCATGAATTTGAAATGAATTGAGCAATCCACTTTTGACTTTAATCACCAAAGTTTTAATTGTTATATTTTAGGCCAATATAGATTAAAACAACTAGATATAAAGACAAGCATACTTACAATTAGGACTAGACCAATTATCTAGTTTTTTAGTTTTCTTGTCTTAGCAAAATCTTTCAACTTACATACCCGTGCAGTTTTAGACCAGTTAAGTGAAAAGGAAATGCAAAACTCCTTGGAGTCATTATTATTCTTAAAAACATGAAAATCCAAATGTAAAACTCTCTAGAGTTATTGTTATTCTTAAAAATCAATTTCCATCATACTTTCCTTAGGTAAGAATGAATTCTACTACAACAGCCAGGAATGCCAGATCATTAAATCCTTCCTTGTTTATGTTCAATCATCAAGGTAGCCAGAAGAGACAGAATATGAAGACAAAAAGTTTCAAATACTAAATTCATTGCATACAAAATATCGTAAGATATACGAAGCATATAAAATCTTCTTAACATTTGAAGGGGAACGTATTCAATATCATAAGAGTAAGAGAAGTTAAAAAAATTGAACCTATTAAGAGGCAAATATGCATTTTGGTCCACAACAAAACTATAATTATTTGATACAGAGTAATGACAATAAATTAAAGGAAAATTGCAACAAATAAATCACTAAACCATATAAAATGGAATGCATAATTTTGTATGACCGAGATGGGAAATACCTTTGTGAGATAATTCAGAAGCAGAAGTTTCACATGATGTAATACTTGAATTGAAGCAAAAGGATGGTCTTTGTGGTGAATGACCGAGACAGGAAATGTCACGGCCCCAAATGATGGAACACATGATCGGCACGGCATAAGGGTTTCTCCCTAACTGCAAGCCTAACGCATAGCACATACAAACATCCAGCACACAATCCAGAGTACATAATAAATATAACTGGCCACATATGCCACATCCAATATAAGAAAATACTGTATATATATATATATATATATATATATATATATATATATATATATATATATATATATATATATATATATATATATATATCTCATGAATCCAACATTCGTGATTCAACTTGGCCCATGGCCTCATAATACAATAT
The DNA here is from genome assembly GCA_037074535.1 of Gleditsia sinensis. Lineage (NCBI taxonomy): Eukaryota > Viridiplantae > Streptophyta > Magnoliopsida > Fabales > Fabaceae > Gleditsia > Gleditsia sinensis. The sequence goes on from CM073471.1 coordinate 23,958,820, forward strand.
CGTTGTAAAACATAAAACCGTTTTCCAAACAACACATCAAAATACGCAAGAAGCGAGGATCCTGCCTGTAAGTTCATGGAGATACACTAGACATAAACTAAACTAGACAACCAGTACAAAAGAGCCTTGCCCAAACTGGGGCTCACCAACGCTATATTCAGTCTCCTACAAAGCTGTAGTTGGATCAAAGTCTCTTTAACTATCTGTGGGAAGGAAACAGAAGAGGGGTGAGACCACATCTCAGTGAATGGGTAAATCATACTATAACTAAAACAGGGCAAACCAAGCACGATTGTTTCGCAATGAGTTTAATAATTGAAATCAAAGTGTAAAGATAATAATAGAAACATTAAGCATTTAACCATAATTTATTGAAAGAAAAAGTTAAACAGTTCAAATGTATGTTCAAAAGATAAAACAGGATTTAAATCAGTAACCGTAAAGCAAATCAATTATGCATGGTAAGTAATAAATAAAGTTATTTATGCAATAACAATGATGAATGAGATTGTTTAGAAATATTTAATCTTTAAGAAAAATGCACTAGTCTATTAGAGTTCTTTCCTAACAGATCTATCATTTTTCCCAAGTACATAGCAAGAGGAGGGTAATCACTGTAGGCGTAGACATAAGTCCACCCTAAATTTCCCAAGCACATAGCAAGGGTATGGCAATCACTGTAGGCGTATACATAAGTCCACCATAAATTCCGTGACTTAGGCGGTCATAAGCCCGTCATAATATTCTAGGCCGAAGCCTTCGCATGACCATGGTGCACCAGGGCTAGCACTACCTGCGGCTAGCTAACAGTGATCTAAAAGGGTTCCTCCAATAGAAAACATTTGAAAATATGCTATTCAAAAAGGTTAAAGTAAAACATTTCAATAACATTATAATAAAGCTATAATTCTCCATCTAGCTCTTTTCATGCATAAAACTCCGTTCTAAAATATGTCTCATCCATGGATTCCCATGGAGACCTTTATCATCATAAACTTTCCCTTTAAACATATCGTCCGTAGACGTCGCATAGATGTTCGCATGCATCAAATCATTTCATGGCTAACTTAGTTCATTTCCATGACTAAGTTCACATTTCTATAAATCTAGCTCAATGGAGAATTATTAGTCTAGATGCTTACCCTGCATACCTAGGGTCCAACTAGGATTGAAATTTATAGTTTCTAACATGGTTGGAACATATTGGTTTTCAAAGCGGTAAAACAATTTAGCATACATTCCAACTAGTTAAAATCATCCGAGAGAGTTATAAACCGAATTCGTAAAACATGCGCTATAGTATGAAAAACCCACTCACCTTACTAGGAGTCAAACAATAAGAATTTCACCTCGTGGTGGCTCAACAACCTAGAAAACATAGACATAACATGAGAATTTGATACACTCTAAACATCACTATTCATGCCGAAAACACTATTCACGCCGGCCAACTAACCCTAAACCTAAAAACCTTATATTCTAACATAGAAACTAATTCTAAGACTATCTATGGAAAGAATTTCGGAAGAATGAAGCTTAAAACGCGATTGGACGGAATTTTACCTTGGAGGTTACTGTGCATGCGATTTTTCGGTGACTTTTCAGCGGTTGTCTGGCGAAACTGATCGGTGGGGTTTGTAGCTCTCCTTCCCACGAGTCCAACGGTACCTTGGTAGCTCGAATCGGGTGTCCGGATGGTGAGATATCTTAGAGAGAAGGTGGAGAAAATTTTAGAGAGAGAGAGAGAGAGAGAGAGAGAGAGAGAGAGAGAGAGAGAGAGAGAGAGAGAGAGAGTTCGCAGGAGGAAATGAAGGAGAAGGGAGGGGGGCTGTAGAAAAACGCAGAAAACAGCCCGAAGCACAGCCTAGCCGTGTCCTGGAGCACTGCCGTGTTTCGGGGCTACAGTGCCCCCTGTTATTGGCTGAATTTGACAAAACGTCCAACATGAAAGTTGTAGCCCTTTCTCTTAGCTTTCATTAGCCACTTGAATCACCTAATTGGGAGTTCATATGAAGGAGTTTTGAATAAAATAGTGAGCAAAGATCCAGACCACACTACGCTTCAGTTTTTTCCTCTTATCACTATAATATTCAAGGAATTAGCAAAAGTTCCCAACATCAAAGTTATAGATATATGTCTTATCTTTCAATAGAAATTGGAATCACTTAATTTAGATTTCATATGAGAGAGTTATGCTTATAAGAGTGAAGAAATGTCAAAAGAAAGGTCAGAAACGCTCTAAAATTTTACATTGTTCTCAACTTCCTTATTTCAAATGATTTGTACTTAACCTTCAAAGGTTTTATTAGCTGAAAGTTATTACAGGAAAGGATGAGGCTTCACAGTGTTTTGGGGAGAACGCTTTGGCAGTGTTTTTCGACGATCTCTATGCAATGGGAAAGGGTGGTCTTTGTGGTGTTTTGGGGGTGTTTTGCAACATTGTTTATTGAAGCCAAAAGGGGGATTTTCAGGCGAGGCTGGGGATGTGGAGTGGGAATATAGGGTGGATACCAAAACACACTATTTTGGAGTTTGTCCTTTTTGTTGTTGTTGAAAATGTTGAGTTAGTGCCGGTGTGAGATGATAAGTTAATATTTAATATATCACATAAATATTTAATGGGCTACATCAACATGCAATTAAAGTGGAGATAACAAAGGAATTGAATTTTTGTAAATTCATGTTCAGTGAAATAAATAGTGAGAATAAGTTGTAGAGACTTAATAAATTCAAATATTAGATTGTATGTTTACTTTATTTTTTTAATAGGCAAAACCCATATAATGAATATACTTCAAAATAATTGTGATTTTTTTTATGCATTGCCATCGGCTTAAATTAATCTTTTTGGTGATTCACAAAAGGACTAAGTTTAACCATACAGTAATAAAATTGATAACTCAATTGTATATTATGCTTTTTAAGAGACAAACTTCAAATCAGTAATATATTTGAAGTATCAAATTTTGTTATTATGGTAAAGGAATATTCTGTATTTTACTAATTCTAGAGAAATCGAATTTAAATTGATAAAAAAATTGTTCTTTTAACTGAGCTAAGTCTTGATATCAAATTGTGATTTTAGTTTTAAATACACATAATATAATGATTTTCTTCATAGAAGTCTAACATCTACAAACATTGGTTTTTTAAGAAGTTTCTTTATTTTGTAATAAATATCAGAAAATTTAAACATTTACTAAATATTTTACTACAAAGGTGAACATATTTTTTTTAAAAAATTTGTCAGTTATTTGTACAGACTTTAAAATTGAACCTAAGAAAATGTAATAATTTTTTTTTGAATATAAAAAACAGCAAAGGTCAAAAGAAAATGTCGTAATGTTGACTTTGTTGTTGCTTCTACAATAATTGCGTCGTCATGTGTTATCTATTCACGACAATTTTATTGTCTTTTTTATATTCCCAATTGGGGCAGCATTTAGACTTGAAACAAGAACGGAAAGTGGAATATTTTGTTCCATGTGATTCGTTTTGTGAGCTATCATGGCATATTAAAAATTTAGAAGAATATTTTGTTCCATGTGATTTGTTTTGTGAGCTATTATGTCATATTAAAAATTTAGATTATTAAGTTATGATTTATTATATAATACTAATTTTTAATATTTTTTGATTATATCATTAATTTTTAGTATTTTTTTGTTAATAAAAAAAACAAATTTTGACTGTTTGAATATAAAATTTTTAATGTTATATAAATTAACATGTAATATTAAAAGTTTAAATTGTTAAGTTATGATACACTTTCAATTTGTTTATTCATTTATATTTTGTATTTATTTCTAATGATTGAAGTTTTGATTTCCCGTGAAACATTTGTAATATAGCTAACATGTTTAAAATTTGAATAATCACTTTTTAAATTGTTAAACTCATTTCACGTTAATTATTTTAAATTTATAAAAAATGTCAAATTTATATGCTATTAATGTGCAATAATTAAGAAACTCACTTATACTCCGGAGAGATACTGACAAAGGCTGAACCCGATCCAGGGTCTGTTTCCCTTGACTTTGACACTCAACTTCAATTCCAGCGAGGGCGAGTTGAAGCGACCGAGTGATGCTAGCAGTGAAGTGGGTGCTGAAGCTCCTGCTTCCGGCCGGATCAGCGATTCCCAGGGTTTTCTCTTGTAATTACTGTAGGTGGAAGTTCTTCGGCTCCCAGGCATTGGGGGGCCATCAAAATGCTCATAAAAGGGAGAGGACAATGGCGAAGCGAGCAAAGCGAATGGGGATGTTCACCGAAAGGTATACAAGCTTGGCATCTCTGCCCCTTCATGGTTCTGATTTCCGGTCTCTTGGTATTGAAGCTCATGATGCAATGCACCAAACACTTATGCCATCGCTGCAGGTTCCCCATCTAAGAGCCGGAGCAAAATTTGAGAAAGACTATATATTTTGGATCACCCATGTTCATGGAAGAAGATGATATAAAGTTTGTTTTGGCCAGGGAGCGTTGGGCAGGTGGATGAGGGAGCCGGTGTTAATTCGGATATGAACATGCTGAAAATTCAAATACTAGTTTTGTGGCAATTGCATCACCATCACCACATCCACAACCACAAACATCCATATCTCCAGATCTCTCACCGAAGCTTTAAGATTTTTCATCTTTAATACCATTCTCTTTAGACGTGAAATTTATTAATCAATAGCCACCTGAGGCTAGCTCGGGTGGTTTGGGGAGAGGTGGGGTTTGGGGTAGTGTAAGGTTAATCTGTACAAAAAAAAAACAGAAATTATCAATCAATTGGGCGTGCATTGTACACTGAGTATGTATTTCCCATGGATTGTTTTAGCTAATTTGAGTTTCTTATTATTAATTGTTTCTTCTTATTTGTATTATGCTTCATCATTTAAGCGTTGTTTTAAGTACTGCTCCCTGATTAGTTTTGGGAGACAAGTAAAATAAAGGAAGTTAGTACTTTAATAGAACAATGGTTCTATTATAGATTTCAACATCCAAGTTAATCTAGTCAGCAATGAAAAGAAATGAAAGAATTAGTTAAATGTTAAAAGATACATGAGAAAATTGCATAGTACTTATATGCGAGTCTTTTAAAAGTATAATAATAATTTCAATCATTCAGTTTAGACTAATATTTAGTATGTATAAAATCCAAAAGATCAACATCCTTAGGAATCAGCTGACCTTGTAAGAAGTGTATGTAAAAATTTCTCTTCTTTTGCAAATTTAAATTGTTAGTGTTTGACAGAAATTATAGAATTGATTATGTATGCTGGTAATAATAGGTATTACATAAAGTAATTGAATGGCTATAGCTTTCTCTATTCCTAACCTGTGTAGTTGCTTACAATTTATCACAAATTTCCTAAGCTGGCTAGCTTAAATAAATCAAGTTAATCATAAATATAAATATATTCTCTCGTTAAAAAGTGTGTGAAGCTTCCTTTTATAGTTAAGATCCTTGCTAAGTATGACCTGGAGTGTTCTTACAGAAGACACTAATGCCTAATTAGGCTAGGGGCATTTTAGTAATTTTTGTTACGCTCCTAATTTAAAAGCACGTAAAATACATATTTTATAAACAGATATTTACCATAACTTGCATAATATACTCTTTTATCAATGAAAACAGTTTTATATAAATTCTCCCATGTATACACAAAATACAGACTAAACTTACAAATATCAAAGTAATAGTAGAAGTAAGGATCCTACCGGTGGTGTACAAAGCTTATTTTAGAATACAAATATAATATAATTCAAATACTGTAAGCTTTGAAAGTAATATAGACTCACCCAGAGAATATGTCACCTAACCGATCACTTATCTACAGGATCATACTTTATATTTTTATATGAAAAATATAAAAATATCATGTAGTGAGTTTAACAATTCAGTGAGCAGATAATATTTTCTATGACTTCTTAGGTCAGCATATAGATGTACTCATATCTTAAAATTTGTCACATAGTAAATACAGTTTGGAAGTACATCCATATGGGATCCGCATTTCAAATATTCTCATTTCAAAAGATATTCAGAGGTCCAAAACTAAATACAGTATGGTATGGTCATAAAATAATTCTTGTTATGCACCAAAATATTTCACATGTAAATATTTTGAGGATTCCATATCAGAACCATTAAATAATCCCAATCACACAACAAGGCATGGTGTTATGTTCAGTCGTATAAGTTACAGAAAAATATCAAATTTTTGAGTTAAAATCATAACTTTTGTTGATGCATAATTAACATACTATATATGCACTGAAAATTTAATATTTTTACATAATGCTCAAGCATATTACAGCTCTCAATATACTCAATTCACTCATTTGCTATATGCATAGTGACCGATCGATTACAGTCACAATAAGTGATCAGGGAATATGAGTTCATCACTTATCTGTCTCTTCAAATTACCACTATCACCCGGTTGGAGTGGCCCTCCCCTAGGTTCACCCAAGCTAATAAGACGTCCCTTATTCGGTACCGTCACAAGCCATATAACCCATCAAAATTCATCCATATATATATATATATATATATACATATATATATATATATATACATATATATATATATATATATATATATATATATATATATATATATGTATAGATATATGTATATATATATATACATATATATATACATATATATATATACATATATATATACATATATATATATACATATATATATATATATGTATATACATATATATATATATATGTATATATATATTTATCAAATGCAATGCATAATTATCAAGCAACTTGTAACATCCCTAATTTCGTTAAAAGTACATTAACGAAATAAAAGTTATTAGACAATATTTTAGATATTTAAGGAAAATATAATCCTTAGAAATTCTTCACCTTATGTATATGCATAGAAAATGTTTCTAACATTAAGAAAACAAATAAAGAGGAAAAACCTAATAGGAAAAAAAATTAGAAATAACATATTAAAGAGATGTAAAATTCTTGGATAAGGAAGATAAATTTTTAGAAACAAGTAAAGGTCTTAAAATTTCAAGAACATTGGATTAGGGTAATTTTTCCTAATTCAAAAACTAGAATTATTAAATTTAACATCTTCACCCATACATTGGGCTTTTACCTATAGACACTTCATATAGAATTTTTCCACTTCACATAAGTTTCTAGTAAGCCCATTGGATAACCTAAACAAGAAATAAAATATAGATTTGGATTAGGATATAGAAATTGGACCAATAGCCCAAAAAATTATGATAATGTGTTCAAGCCCTCCAAGAAAGGTAAAATTTTATTCAAAGCAAAGAAAATGGGTAGGAATAAGCCTAAACCCAAGAGGAAAAATAAAATAAAATAAATTAGGTGATGATATAATAATGTAATAATAATAAAGATTAGGTTACATGGTATTAAGACAAAAATTTAGTAAGTGGTATGATTCTACATTCATAATTTTGCCAAGTGGCATGATAATACAAGGTTTTAGGACAAAAACATCTATATCCTACACTCATAATTTTAGCAAGTGGTATGATAATACTTGGCATTAGGACAAAACATTCCTATCCCACACAAAAAATATCAACCAAATAATGGAAATTCAAGGGCTAGAAATTTGTCACCTAAAAAGGCAAACCTATCATACTTGTTTAAGACAAAAGAAAATGGAAATGAATCCTTAAATCAAAGGGACCTTGTCCCTTATCTTAAGAACATATCATCATAAATTTCAAATTGCAAATCTCCTTTTCCTATGCATATCTTGACTAAGGAAGAGGAAGACAAGAACATAAGTTGTTTGTTTTCCAAAAATTCAACAAAGTGTATCTTAATTGTGATAAGGTAGATCCATGATCATGAAAGGTGAATTATTTGGTGGTCTATATAAGCAAAACCCACCCCATAACATCTTAATTTTGTCCAAGTGAGGAAGAGAGAGAAATAGAAGCAAGGTAAAGTGAGGAAAGGAGAGAAAGAGAGGAGAAGAAAGGAAGGAAAAAGAAGGAGAAGTTTAGAAGGCTAAATACTCAAGGTAAGTTACCATAATCCCCACTTGAATCCATTTTTTCTTCTTTATCTTTGAGGATCAAAAACTCACCCTCCTTCTCTTACCTAAGTTGCTAGAAAAGCTAAGGGAAGGGAGGAGTCTTGCTACTTCTTTCAAGAGCAAACAAGAAAACCAATTCACTAAGTGAGTTAGGGAGATTTTTAGGTAAGTTTAACAATATTTCTTTTTGAAGAAAAGTTTTGAAATTTGTAATATTTATATGGGATTTTGATCTTAGCACTTTGATTATTGATCATGAATGTTGCTTCATCATGTTACATATTGATCATGCATGTGATGTATGTTTGAATACTTAGGCTGGTTTAGATAGTTCTGCATAGGTATGGCTATGGGCGGTAAAACTTTTAGGTTCTATTTTTAAGATTCTGGGAAACATCGGTAAGGAATTTGTAATAGCCGTAAAGTTAACGAGAAAGTTCAACTAAAGGAATTTAGAATAAAAGAGATAATTTTGGAAAATGGAGATTTTAATTAAGGAAAATTTGGAATTAAAACAGAGGATTTCAAAAATGGAATTAGAACTCGGTGAAAATAAGTTATTATTTACATGGATTAAAGAATTATAAAAGAAATGTTAAGAATTTACGTTTCGGGGCAAAAATGCAATTTCTTAAAAGTTTCGGGGTTAAAATATAAATAAGACAAATTTGCAAGGACCTTCCGCTAAAAGTGAAATTTTGCAGAAAGGTTCCCTGAGATATTTTAAGGGCCTCAATCACTCCGGAAGCAATCATTTGCAGTTTTTCCCATCTCTCTTCAGAAAATTCTCCCCGAAAACCCTCTAACTTCTCTCTAAGATTTCTTCGCCTACGGACCTCGGATTTTGACACCACCACCACCAACGGACTCAGGACGAAGAGTTCTTCGAATCCATCCGATTGGTTTCTGGAGAATTGGCCGAAAATTGGTCGGAAAATTTAGGGGAAAAACGGCCAAAAAGGTAACCTCCGAAACTCCTACTTTTAGTTTTCAAACGCAAAAAACTAACACCGTAGATCGATCCAGAAGGCACCGAAACCTTTGGATCTCAAATTTCAGGCCGATCCACCACCGCACGCTCCCCCACGCGCCGAATCTTCCTCGGCGAGTGACGCCCACGCGCAGCTCCTCGGGCGGCGCGTGTAGCGCGTGGCATCCGAACCTCCTCACGTTGACCTGCGTTGACCGAGCTCCCAGAGGCCAAATTTCGCAAATCCGGAGTCGTTTTCAAGTTTTTCGGACGTTCCGGACTCGTTTTTGGGGTTTATTTCACTGAATTCGGATCCGAAAATAGGATTTTAAGGGTGTCCAACTTTGTGCTTCAAAGATGTGAGTAGATGATTCTTTCTATGGCTTGGTTTTACTCTTCTTGAACTTTACATTGATAAATGAGTATGATTACATGTTATTTATACTTCCATATGTTCTTGAAATGGTTTGGAAATGTCTGAAATATTTAATATATGATATGTAGTTCAAGAAGAGTTTGATTTTGCAATAAGTTTTGAAACACATTAAGCATGTGATTTTTACACGTATTTTGCATGACATGGCAAAGAAAATATGTTATACATGTGACATTGATTTTATACAGTAATATGTTTGCCTCGGATGTGGGCATTTATACATGATTCCCCTGAATGGGAAGTTTTGACAGATGAATGTACTGAGACTGATAGTCTGTATTACATTGAGAATTTTATACTATAATATATGGCATATACGCATATGATAATTTTTGTGGAGGAATCCTATTGGAAACACTGTCAGCTAACAGCAGGTGATGTTAGCCCTGGTGCGCACCTTGATTGCCTCAGCTAGCAGGGGAGGTGGTGCTAGCCTCGTGTGAGGGCCAACACACGAGAGATTATATGTGAAGGAGAGCGGAATGCCTCCTATATATATGGGCGAGATGCCAGTTATGAGATGTTATTTTGCCTTCCCTTGCTGTGTGCTTGGGAAAGACCCATACAGAGTTCCTTCGCGTGTCCTCTTGAATGGTAGTAGGGCAAACCTCAGCGGGATGCTGAGTTTAGGCAAATCCTATACCACCAAAGTACGGAAGGGGTCAAACTCTTATGGTGGTTCTGATATGGGATCCTCCGAATATTTTAACAGAAATGTTTTGATGCATAGCATAATTTGATTAATAATTTTTCAGTATTGAATATGATTTTGAACTTGATATGAGCATTGTTTATATAGTATCGTATACAATTTGAAAGACTTGATTATGATTTTTGAACAGAGAATATTTGAAAATGCGGGTCCCATAAGAATGTACTTCTGAACGGTATATTTTGATATGATAAGTTTTACAATATGAGTACATCCTTATGTTGACCTGAGAAGTCATAGGAGGTGTTATCTGCTCACTGAGTTGTAAAACTCACTACACGTGGTTGACATATTTTTCAGATAAAGACCCAGAACTTGGTCCCGCAGCTACTTGACCGACTAGGTGTCGTGCTTCAGTGGTGAGCCTAACTTGTTTCTAGGCGCTCAGTGTATTATATTGTAATATATTTGTACACTAGTGTTGCTCTGAAAGTCACAGGCAGGATCCTTGTTTCCGCTGTAAACTTGATGTATATAGATTTGGCATGTATAATTATTGGTTTTGTGAACTTGTGAACGTTGAATAACACTCGAATATGTGTTATCGTGAGATCATTTGCACATGTGTATTGAAAAGTTTTTCGGATAGTAACGGTATTCGCGTTCGTAAAGTACGGACGCGACAGAATTAAAATAAATTGTTAACATGAAAGTTATAGATCTATGTCTCATGGAAATTTAGCCATTGGAATTATGCAATTTGGAGTTCATATGAGGTAGATATGATCCGATTAGTACGCAGAGGTCAGAAAATGTTTATTCAGGGAAGAGTATGTTATTAAAGCTTTAGTTTTTGAATTTTTGAGAATATTCTGTAGGGAATTAAAATAGCGCGCCAACATAACAATTATAGATATGTGGCTCATGGATTTTTACCAACTAGAATAACTCAATTTGGAGTTCAAATTTGAGAGATATGGTCTAATTAGTCAGTAAAGGTCAGAACCTACATGAGAAGAAATAATACTAAATTTAAAGGAGTAATAACACCACGATATCTTACTATTTTGTTGATATGATTAACATAATAGTTTTATATAATTGTCGTAGCTTTTCATAGACACTAAGATCATCTTAATCGGAGTTAAAATGAGAGAGTTATACTCTGATTTGTAAGCAAAGGCTGTGTTAAAAGTTAGTAAAACCTATTTTCAATATTTTTTTTCTACCATAGATGAATTTTTTTAAACTATAGGGTAATAGTAGAAATCAATTTGAGGAAAAATGCTCTATAAAATTTGTAAGAACATGTGTTGGAAATGATATAAGTAAAAATAAAATGACTAAATGCCTAGACATAAAGAAAATGAAAAGATGAAAATAATATTCAAGAAAGAAGAGGAATTTTATAATGAAAATAATAAATGCCTAGTGTATGCCCTAGCTATTGCCATTGCATGAACTTACTACCATTTTAAGTGTGTAATTTTTAACATGGAATTTACCCTAGTACTCATATAAAATTTCCAAGAAGTTTTGAAAGTGCCGGTTTTATTTGAAAAATCTTAGTATGCTCCGTGGTTGCAGTATTTCCACATCAGAAAAGAATTATTCTAGTTACTGGAAAAAAATTGTGATTTGTGAAAAGTGCATGTTTAAGGAAAGATCTGGCAAGGAAAGACTTGGTACTTAAGCGTGTCCATTAGTGACCCACCTCTCTTTCTTGGGAACTTTCCTGGTGCGCTGTTTACAGACTACAATTACTATCCAGTTATCGAGGTATTAGTGTGGAATTTTGACATGGACATATTTTATAAAGTAAAAATTAGAAAATGATTATATTCATGACATAATTTCAGTTTACCAATGAAGTTTGAGAATGATTATGTTTTGATAAATTATGGCATGAGAATATAATGAACATACTTGTTATTAGAATTATATTTTCGGCTATTAATATGAAAAGAAAAGAAATGAGCACGGTCACATGGCAATCCGTGTGGTGCACCAGTAGGGGACGCCCTACCAACGGTTATGATTATGTTCATGAGAAAAGAAAGAGAAAGTGTGCCATGTCGGACGAAGCGAGATAAGCCCATACCAAAAAGTAGAGAATACTCACCCTAACCGGGGTAGCTGGAAGGAAGAATAAGTTGATAGCCATCATATGAAATTCAAAAAATAGTTATTCATGCCATACATGTCATAACTGTACAATTTTCATGTGCATGATAAAGTGCATTCATGTGACCTAAAGATATTTTCTGTAGTTTATACAGCTGAACATGACGTGATGAACTATATTGATTATGAATTATTGTTGAACATATTGGGATTTAATTCTCACTATATTTCCATATCATGTTTAGAAAATTAGTTATGCAGTTGTTTTCAATGAGACTTTTTATTGCCGTACGTATGATCGAGGTGTCCTATCTTGGGCAAATACCTATTATTGCGGACATATCAGTTGTTGAAGTGACTGAGATTCCGGCGGAGGTGCCGCCACCCGCACCGGTGGCCCCGGAAATAGTCTATGTAGATGATTAAGGCTTATATGTACATGTATGTCTTGTACAAATGTTTGTATTAATGATGTGAGTGTAAACTTAGTATTGTATAATTAAATAAATGTTATTGTGAGTTAAGATGAGGTAATAACTTCATGATGTTAAATAAATAAAAAAATTGTTAAATAAATGGAGCTGTTACATAATTGGTATCAGAGCAGGTCAATCCTAGATGGCCAGTGGGTGGATGGTTATCTGAATCGATCTTATAGTGTCTTGAGTATGTTGTGGTTATGTTGTGTAGGGAATCAGTGATTTCATATAGGTAAGAAATTACTAGTGTTTCCTATCTATATGCCGAGGTGGTGTTATGACTGCTGTTAAATATTTTGAAACTAACTATTAGGTTTGATCACCTCAATAGCAGCATAACTTTGTTTTTGCCACAGTAGGAAATGGCACCACCAAGGAGGAATCCGGCAAACAATGCGGAAGAAACCCTACATAACCTGGCCACAGCAATTCGAGACCAAGTCTTGACCACCAACCAAATTCTACAACACCTCTAGAATGCTAGTAACTCGAATGGTGCTAACAACCGGATGGCTGAAAATGATAACGGCATATCCGAATTCCTGAAAACCAGACCACCTTGTTTCCAAGTTGGTTATGATCCAATGATAGCCGAAAGGTGGATAAGGGAATTAGAGAAAATATTTGAAGTGATGGGTTGTACTGAGGAGCAGCAAGTAATCTTCGCTGCATATATGCTAAAAGATGAAGTAGAATACTGGTGGCATGGAGCTAAAGAACTTTTAGCTCACCAGGGAAGACAGATCACCTGGCAAGTGTTCAAAAATACTTTTTGGAAAAATACTTTCCAAGTACTGTACGGGTGGAGAAGGAGATTGAATTTCTCCAACTCAGGCAGGGCAGCATGACCGTGGACCAGTACATCGCAAGGTTCGAAGAATTGTCTAAGTTCTCCTCTTATCTGCGATTTAACCCTGATGAAGCATGGAAAGCAGTTAAGTTCAAAGCGGGACTGAACCCGGAGATAAAGAAAGCTGTCGTAGCTATGGAGACCAAGGAGTTTGTACCTCTGATAAATAAATGCAGACTCCTGGAAAAGAGCTTGAGGGCAGTGGAGGATGAGAAACAAAGACGGAACTTCTGGAAAAAGAAGAACGGGCCACAAAACTCTGGCAGAAATGTCAGAGGAAAAAGACAAACTATTGGCAAGAGGCCATTGACTGCAAGTCCTCGACCTTTCCAACAGGACTTTGCCCCAGTCTAGTGCGCTAAGTGCGGACGCATGCATGGTAATCGGCCATGCTACATAGGATAGGATGTCTGCTTCAATTGCGGACAGAAAGGTCATTTTGTGAGAAACTGCCCATAGAATGTGGGAAAGCAGACGGATCAGAGGCCTCAGCTGAAAGGAAGGATTTTCACTCTGAGCGGTCAAGAGGAAGCTCAATCTTCTGAAATGATTCAAGGTACATGTTATATCTATGGATTTGCTCTTATGGTGTTGTTTGACTCTAGTGCTAGTCATTCATTTATATCAGAAGAATGTATTAGGAAGTTTCAGTTTCCTATTTCTGAAACTCCCTATGAGCTATCCGTAGTAACCCCTACAGGGGAAAATGTATTAACTTCCTCTGTATGTAAGGACTGTCAAGTCACCATTCAGGAGAAAAATTTTCTGTAGACCTCGTCTGTTTACCTTTAAGAGGTATTGAGGTCATTATGGGGTTAGACTGGATGTCTAGAAATCGGGTCTTGCTAAATTGTTGTAACAAGACCGTTGAATTTCTACCTCCTACTCCAAAAGAGGAGATACAGTTATTAATGCTTAATGCCAATCAAGTTAATAGGGAGTTGAAGAATGGAGTACTTGGATACATTCTTTTGTGTTTATCAAACCTAGAAGTCGAATCGAAGCTTGATGAGATCCCAATAGCCAAAGAGTTTCCTGAAGTATTTCCATCAGATATTCCAGGATTACCTCCTAAGAGAGAGATAGACTTCTCTATTGATCTCTTACCTGGGACAGGGCCTATCTCTATTGCACCTTATAGAATGACCTCGTAGGAACTACAGGAACTTAAGAAACAGTTAGAGGAACTGTTAGACAAGCAATTCATTAGACCGAGTGTATCACCTTGGGGAGCTCCTGTATTGTTTGTTAAGAAGAAAGATGGAAGCTTGAGACTATGCATAGATTACAGACAGCTGAATAAGATGACTATTAAAACAAGTACCCTCTCCCGAAGATAGATAACTTATTGGATCAACTGAAGGGAGTCTCTATCTTTTCTAAAATTGACTTGAGGTTAGGATATCATCAGATTAGGATCAAGGATGAGGATGTATCAAAAACTGCCTTCAGGACTAGGTATGAGCACTGTGAGTTTCTCGTAATGCCCTTTGGGTTGACAAATGCACCTGCAATTTTCATAGATTACATGAATCGCATTTTTAGACCCTACCTAGATCAATTTGTGGTGGTATTCATTGATGACATCTTGATATATTCTAAGAGTGAAAAAGAACATGAACAACATCTTCGAATTGTGCTGCAAGTGCTGAAGGAGAAAAAGTTGTATGCCAAATTGGAGAAGTGTGAATTTTGGCAATCAAAGGTAAAGTTTCTCGAACATGTCATCTCTAATAGAGGGGTTGCAGTCGATCCTAGTAAGACAGAAGCAGTGATTCAGTGGGAGAGACCAAAGACGGTTACAGAAATAAGAAGTTTCCTGGGTTTGGCAAGATATTATAGGAGGTTTATACAAAACTTTTCTCGTATAGCCTTGCCATTGACTAAATTAACCAGGAAGGGAAATCCTTTTAAATGGACTGATCAATGTGAAGTTAGTTTCCAAGAGCTTAAGACCAGATTAACCACTCCTCCTGTTTTAGTTATTCCAGACCCCTCAGGATATTTTGCAGTGTATAGTGACGCTTCAAAGAAAGGGTTAGGGTGTGTGTTGATGCAAGACAAGAGAGTAGTTGCTTACGCCTCTAGGGAACTGAGACCCCATGATGAAAACTACCCAACCCATGATCTTGAATTGGCAGCAGTAGTGTTTGCCCTAAAGATTTGGCGACACTATTTGTACGGGGCAACCTTTGAAGTATATTGTGATCATAAGAGTCTTAAATACCTCTTTGATCAGAAGGAGTTAAACATGAGGCAACGAAGATGGGTAGAATTCTTCAATGACTACAAGTTTGAGATAAAGTATCATCCAGGAAAGGCGAATGTTGTAGCTGATGCCTTGAGTCGAAAATCTCTACACATGGGTCAGATGATGGTGTTTGAGATGCAGATGCTAGAGGAGTTTCGAAATTTAAAGCTAGCCACTACTCTTACTCCAAAGAAGTTAATCATCAATGGGTTAAGTATAGAGTGTGACCTTAGAGCCCAGATTAAATAGGCTCAAGGCCATGACCAAAACTTACGGGATCATAATAATCAGGGTGGTTTTTCTATTTCGGAAGATGGAGTAATCATGTACCAAGGAAGGGTCTGTGTTCCTCAGGACCAAGAGTTGAGGACTAAGATCCTACAGGAAGCGCATCCGAGTAAATACTCAATCCATCCTGGATCCACTAAATTGTACCAGGATTTAAAGAAGATGTATTGGTGGTCAGGGATGAAAAAGGACATTGCTGAGTTCGTGGCAAAATGTTTAACTTGTCAGAAGGTGAAAGTGGAACATCAAAAGCCAGCAAAATTTCTTCAACCTCTGGAGATTCCTGAATGGAAATGGGACAGTATTTCGATGGACTTTGTTGTGGGTTTACCTAAAACTTCAGTTGGACATGACTCTATCTGGGTAATAGTTGACAGATTAACCAAATCTGCTCATTTTCTGCCCATAAAGATTAACTATTCGCTGGATAAATTGGCCCAATTGTATGTCCGGGAAATAGTTAGACTACATGGGATTCCCTTAAATATAATTTCTGATAGAGATCCAAGGTTTATATCGAGGTTTTGGGAGGCATTACAGGAGGCTTTTGGAACCCAGTTGCGGTTCAATACTGCCTATTATCCTCAAACTTATGGGCAAACTGAACGGACTATTCAAACCCTAGAAGATATGTTAAGGGCCTGTGTGATAGAGCAAGGGAAAGGATGGGATAAATACCTACCTTTAGTGGAGTTTTCTTATAATAATAGCTATCATTCTAGCATTAAGATGGCCCCCTATGAAGCTTTATACGGTAGGAAGTGCCGATCTCCACTATGTTGGTTTGAGGTAGGAGAAAAGAACTTGCTGGGTCCTGATGTAGTTCAACAAACCACTGAATAAATTAGGATGATACGAGATAAGATACTTACAGCTTAGAGTCGGCAAAAGAGTTACTATGATAAGAGACATAGACCTCTGGAATTTGAGGAAGGAGATCATGTATTTCTAAAACTTTCCTCGACTACTGCAGTTGGCAGGACTCTCAAGACTAGGAAGCTAAGTCCACAATTTTTGGGACCCTACCAAATTCTGAAGAGAGTATGGACGTCAGCATATCAAATTGCCCTCCCATCTAATTTTTTCAACCTGCATAATGTTTTCCATGTATCACAGTTGCGGAAGTATCTTCCAAATTCATCACATGTAATACAGGATGAACCAATCCAAATAAAGGAGAACATGACATACCAGCTAGTACCTGCATCCATAATGGACACCGACGTGAAGAAACTGAGAAAGAAAACCATTCCCCTGGTTAAAGTGTTATAGGAAGGTTTAACTCCGGAAGAAGCAACTTGGGAGCTGGAAGAAGTCATGAGGAAGAAATATCCGCAATTGTTCTTATCAGGTAATTTTTAAAATTTTGAGGACAAAATTTCTTTTAAGGGGAGAGAAATGTAACATCCCTAATTTCTTTAAAAGTACATTAACGAAATAAAAGTTATTAGACAATATTTTAGATATCTAAAGAAAATATAATCCTTAGAAATTCTTCACCTTATGTATATGCATAGAAAATGTTTCTAACATTAAGAAAACAAATAAAGAGGAAAAACCTAATAGGAAAAAAAATTAGAAATAACATATTAAAGAGATGTAAAATTCTTGGATAAGGAAGATAAATTTTTAGAAACAAGTTAAGGTCTTAAAATTTCAAGAACATTGGATTAGGGTAATTTTTCCTAATTCAAGAACTAGAATTATTAAGTTTAACATCTTCACCCATACATTGGGCTTTTACCTATAGACACTTCATATCGAATTTTTTCACTTCACATAAATTTCTAGCAAGCCCATTGGATAACCTAAACAAGAAATAAAACATAGACTTGGATTAGGATATAGAAATTGGACCAATAGCCCAAAAAATTATGATAATGTGTTCAAGCCTTCCAAGAAAGGTAAAATTTTATTCAAAGCAAAGAAAATGGGTAGGAATAAGCCCATAATGGGTAGGAATAAGCCCAAACCCAAGAGAAAAAATAAAATAAAATAAATTAAGTGATGATATAATAATGTAATAATAATAAAGATTAGGTTACATGGCATTAAGACAAAAATTTAGCAAGTGGTATGATTCTACATTCATAATTTTGCCAAGTGGCATGATAATACAAGGCTTTAGGACAAAAACATCTATATCCTACACTCATAATTTTAGCAAGTGGTATGATAATACTTGGTATTAGGACAAAACATTTCTATCCCACACAAAAAATATCAACTAAATAATGGAAATTCAAGGGCTAAAAATTTACCACCTAAAAAGGCAAACCTATCATACTTGTTTAAGACAAAAGAAAATGGAAATGAATCCTTAAATCAAAGGGACCTTGTCCCTTATCTTAAGAACATATCATCATAAATTTCAAATTGCAAATCTCCTTTTCCTATGCATATCTTGACTAAGGAAGAGGAAGACAAGAACATAAGTTGTTTGTTTTCCAAAAATTCAACAAAGTGTATCTTAATTGTGATAAGGTAGATCCATGATCATGAAAGGTGAATCATTTGGTGGTCTATATAAGCAAAACCCACCCCATAACATCTTAATTTTGTCCAAGTGAGGAAGAGAGAGAAATAGAAGTAAGGTAGAGTGAGGAAAGGAGAGAAAGAGAGGAGAAGAAAGGAAGGAAAAAGAAGGAGAAGTTTAGAAGGCTAAATACTCAAGGTAAGTTACCATAATCCCCACTTGAATCCATTTTTTCTTCTTTATCTTTGAGGATTAAAAACTCACCCTCCTTCTCTTACCTAAGCTGCTAAAAAAGCTAAGGGAAGGGAGGAGTCTTGCTACTTCTTTCAAGAGCAAACAAGAAAACCAATTCACTAAGTGAGTTAGGGAGATTTTTAGGTAAGTTTAACAATATTTCTTTTTGAAGAAAAGTTTTGAAATTTGTAATATTTATATGGGATTTTGATCTTAGCACTTTGATTATTGATCATGAATGTTGCTTCATCATGTTACATATTGATCATGCATGTGATGTATGTTTGAATACTTAGGCTGGTTTAGATAGTTTTGCATAGGTATGGCTATGGGCGGTAAAACTTTTAGCTTCTGTGTTTAAGATTCTGGGAAAAATTGGTAAGGAATTAAAATAAATGGTTAACATGAAAGTTATAGATCTATGTCTCAGGGAAATTTATCCACTGGAATTATGCAATTTGGAGTTCATATGAGGTAGATATAATCCGATTAGTACGCTGAGGTCAGAAAATGTTTATTCAGGGAAGAATATGTTATTAAAGCTTTAGTTTTTGAATTTTTGGGAATATTCTGTAGGGAATTAAAATAGCGCACCAACATAACAATTATAGATATATGGATCATGGATTTTTACCAACTGGAATAACTCAATTTGGAGTTCAAATTTGAGAGATATAGTCTAATTAGTCAGTAAAGGTCAGAACCTACACGAGAAGAAATAATACTAAATTTAAAGGAGTAATAACACTACGATATCTTACTATTTTGTTGATATAATTAACATAATAGTTTTATATCATTTTCTTAGCTTTGCAAAGACACTAAGATCATCTTAATCAGAGTTAAAATGAGAGAGTTATACTCTGATTTGTAAGCAAAGGCTGTGTTAAAAGTTAGTAAAACCTATTTTCAATATTTTTTTTCTACCCTAGATGAATTTTTTTAAACTATAGGGTAATAGTAGAAATCAATTTGAGGAAAAATGCTCTATAAAATATGTAAGACCATGTGTTTGAAATGATATAAGTAAAAATAAAATGACTAAATGCCTAGACATAAAGAAAATGAAAAGATGAAAATAATATTCAAGAAAGAAGAGGAATTTTATAATGAAAATAATAAATGCCTAGTGTATGCCCTAGCTATTGCCATTGCATGAACTTACTACCATTTTAAGTGTGTAATTTTTAACATGGAATTTACACTAGTACTCATATAAAATTTCCAAGAAGTTTTCAAAGTGCCGGTTTTATTTAAAAAATTTTAGTATACTCCGTGGTTGCAGTATTTCCACATCAGAAAAGAATTATTCTAATTACTGGAAAAAAAATTGTGATTTGTGAAAAGTGCATGTCTAAGGAAAGCTCTGGCAAGGAAAGACTTGGTACTTAAGCGTGTCCATTAGTGACCCACCTCTCTTTCCTGGGAACTTTCCTGGTGCGCTGTTTACAGACTACAATTACTATACAGTTATCGAGGTATTAGTGTGGAATTTTGACATGGACATATTTTATAAAGTAAAAATTAAAAATAATTATATTCATGGCATAATTTCAGTTTACCAATGAATTTTGAGAATGATTATGTTTTTATAAATTATGGCATGAGAATATAATGAACATACTTGTTATTAGAATCATATTTTCGGCTATTAATATGAAAAGAAAAGAAATGAGTACGGTCACATGGAAATCCGTGTGGTGCACCAGTAGGGGACGCCCTACCAATGGTTATGATTATGTTCATGAGAAAAGAAAGAGAAAGTGTGCCATGTCGGATGGAGCGAGATAAGCCCGTACCGAAAAGTAGAGAATACTCACCCTGACCGGGGTAGCTGGAAGGAAAAATAAGTTGATAGCCATTATATGAAATTCGAAAAATAGTTATTCATGCCATACATGTCATAACTGTACAATTTTCATGTGCATGATAAAGTGCATTCATGTGACCTAAAGATATTTTCTGTAGTTTATACAACTGAACATGACGTGATGAACTATATTGATGATGAATTATTGTTGAACTTACTGAGATTTAATTCTCACTATATTTCCATATCATGTTCAGAAAATTAGCTATGCAGTTGTTTTCAATGAGACTTGTTATTGCCGTACGTATGATCGAGGTGTCCTATTTCGGGCAAATACCTATTATTGCAGACATATCAGTTGTTGAAGTGACTGAGATTTCGGTGGAGGTGCCGCCACCCGCACCAGTGGCCCCGGAAATAGTCTATGTGGATTATTAGGGCTTATATGTACATGTATATGTACATGTATGTCTTGTACAAATGTTTGTATTAATGATGTGAGTGTAAACTTAGTATTGTATAATTAAATAAATGTTATTGTGAGTTAAGATGAGGTAATAACTTCATGATGTTAAATAAATAAAAAATTATTACATAAATGGAGCTGTTACACAACTCGCCATAAACTTTACGCTTGCCATTCAATCATATTCAGTAACTTTTTAGCTTTACAGATCAATACCTCGTGTACATAATATTCACTTTACCAAATATTGATAAATACATTTAGAATCACATATTCAATGTGTTTCAAAATCTATTTGCAAAACCATATTCTTCTTAAACTATATGCCATATAGTAAGCAAAGTAGATATTTTAACACTTTTCAAAAAATTATGATAGCATAAATAATTTGTAAACATAACTAATTATATATTTAAATTTCAAGAAGAGTATGGGGTAAATCATAAAAATAATTATCTATTCACAAGATAAAACTCCAAGTTGGACAGCCCCAAAATGTATTTTTTCAATTTAAATTTGATCAAATAGACCTCAGAAGCGAGTCCGAAGGGTCCAAAAATCTAAAAAATGACTCCAAAAACTTATTCAACGCCGGTTAACTGATGGTCACTGTTCATGGCCGAAAATACTGTTCACATCGATTGAAATCACTCTTCATATTGGCCAGAGTTATTGTTCACACCTACTAAAATCATTATTCACGCCAGTCAGATTTACTGTTCATGACACTAAAAGTTGTCAAATGGTTGAGAAATTTCATATCTTATAGTTTATCTATCTTCTAAATCCATCTACGATGTCAGATTTTCAATTTAAGGACTCTAAATAGGAGTTTCAGAGTTTACATTTTTCTAAGATTTTCTACTTCTGATCTGCGACGATTCTTCGGCTGATTTGAAAAATTGTTCGGCTAATATCGTAGTACTCTTCCTCTTGAATCCAGTGGTATCCTTAATTTTGAGATCAGATACTTGAAAGTACTCCAGATCTAAAGAGAGAAAGTGGAGGAGAGAGTGAATAGTGATCTCCCGATAAACCTATGGAAGATTTTTAAAAAATAATGGAGGGACCAAATTGCAATTTGTTAATTGTTGGAGGAAGTTTTTTAAATTTTATCATTTACATTTTGACCCCTAAACTTTTAGAAAATTATACTTTGACCCAAAAAATATTAATTTTTTATTTTCATCCTTAAAACCTTTCAATTACATATCTACTCATTTATTTCTTTTAAGAATCTATTCATAAATGAAAATTACTAAATCTTAGGGATGTTACATTCTTCCCTCCTTAAGAAATTAGGTCATCGAATTTCAAACCATCCTATCACAAGTAAGGAATAAATTCAAGGCATAAATTATAGTTATTAACCTCACTACTCAAGCTATAGGGGATATCTCTTTTGTATATAATCTTTACTTTCTAAGAAATTTCTTCACTTGAGTGATTTTGCAATATAACCTTAATTATAGAGATTTCCTTCAACTGTAAGTTCTTCACTTGCCGATCAATAATAGACATCAGTTTTTTCTCATAATTAAGCCAAATTCTTGTCCAATTGAATTTCTTGAAATTAGATAACATGAGATGAATCTGATAGGTACTTCATTGACATTGATAGCAAGACTAGGTGATATACTATTATATCTACTTTGTTCAAGATTTCAAAAGAGCCTATATACTAGAGCTTAAATTTATTCAACTCATCTACCTATTAGGAGACCTACGATATTTTTCATGTGAAATCTCAAATGGTGCCATTTGTATATTAGTCTGGCAATTACTGGTATAGGTAAGTTCAACTAAGGACAAATGATTTCTCTCAACTTTCACCAAAATTATATAAATATACATGAAGTATAACTTCTAATACGTAAAAATATCATTTAGATTTACTATCAGCTATAATATAATATAACCAAGATCTTAAGACTTCTTGAATAGCTCTCCTAAAATAATGTATTCAATTCTTACTTGTTGACACACCAAATAACAAAAAAAAGATCACTTATATCTTCTTTTTACCATTATACTAATACAATTATTTCAAATTTTAGTATATCCATTCAATTTCAAACTTTATACCTTTTTTAAAAATCTTCTTTCCCTACTCAACTACATTAGATAAATTTAGGTATTCTTCATACCTTAATACTCAATCAGTATATATTGTAAACTAATTATTCTTTCTATCTGCCAACTTACACAGTTATATATACTTGATATAAATATTTTTTTTATCAAATACGTTTTTTGTTAGATAAATTCTTTCAAAATCTCTATTACTTTAACCTACTAACCAGTTAGACACCATAATAATTGAGTTTCAAAGAAAAGAAATTAACCCTCCTTGTAAAGAGAAAAAAGAACCTTGTATTTAATGCCAAACATTAATGAAGTACGATGTAGCAGAAAAAACAGAATACATAATAGAGTATGGTACCAAAATTGAAAGTCAAAAGTTTGGAAAAAAACATTGAAAGCAAATTAAAATCGGTGGCCAAAATTCTTGAAAAACTGTAAACATAACTTAGCTGCTATTTCGGCAAAAATCGGTAGCCGCACGTTTTGGATATGTGTGCTAAATTTTAATTCAAAACTACTGTTATTCGGTGGAAGAATAACACATTAAAAGAAGCATTTTTGAGTTTATAAAAGTTTGCGAAGAACAAAGAGTACGTAGTTAACTGGTAGGATGCAGTTGGTTGTTTCAAAATAGAAGTAATCAATTAACTGTAAAATAACTCAGTCCAAATTAAAAATTTTTAAAATAATTAGTCAGCTTAATAATACCAATAGTCGATTGGTAAGAACATTGAGAAAAACAAGATCAATCTTTTGACTGTCCCTCTTCAACAACTAACTGATTTGCATTTTCACTCTTTTTTTTACAATAACACCACTTACAATTGCCCTACAAGAATCAAGTCATCAATGCTTCATTAATGATTATAAGGGAAAAGAAAATTTCTGGTGATACCTTAATCTTATTCTCTTTATATGATTAATATGAGTCACAATCACAACTATTGTATATATGCATGCGTGCCGTCATTTCTGAATTTCAATTTCAATTTAACTAATATCCACCAGCCACACACATAACTGTTATAATTATACCATGTCTATTTGCATAGCTATTATAAGTATGTTTTTCTATGAGTTCTATAAATACATGCATTAGTATCTTTACCTTCATACTCAAAATTAGGGTGAGTGCAGTTATTGAGGGAACCACATTTCGTCAGTTTGGAAATATTTGTGTCATTTGTGGTTTCAATCCTGGAAAAGATGGAGAGTATGTTAAAGTAGCACAAAATTTGGGTATGATGTTGGCCAGAAAAAAAATTTATTTAGTCTACGATGGAGGTAACCGTGGATTAATGGGGTGGGTGTCTATAGCGTCACATGTGGGAGGATGTCAAGTTTTAGGTATTATTCCTACAGTTCTAACTATATCAAACGTCATAGGAAAAATAATTGAGAAAGAATTTAGGGTAGCCTCTATGTATGAGCGCATGGTTAGAATCATGAGTAATGCTGATGTCTTTATTGCTTTACCAGAGGATTTTAGTACTTTAGAATAGATTTTTCAAGTAGTCTCTTGGGCACAACTGAATATCCATCACAAACCGATAGGTTTGTTAAATGTTAACCACTTTTTTCATTGTTTGTTATCTTTTCTTGATTAAACTATAGAATAAAGGTTTATCTCACACTCAGCACGACGAATCTCACTTTCAAATGCCGAGGAGTTTATTGATGTTTTATAAGCATTTATTCATGTACCTGATCCAATTATGGCTCAAATAGATTGAAAAATAGACAACTGCGAAAAGCGCAAGTTGAACTTGGATCTTCATCTATAG
The DNA here is from genome assembly GCA_037074535.1 of Gleditsia sinensis. Classification (NCBI taxonomy): domain Eukaryota; kingdom Viridiplantae; phylum Streptophyta; class Magnoliopsida; order Fabales; family Fabaceae; genus Gleditsia; species Gleditsia sinensis. The sequence goes on from CM073471.1 coordinate 23,983,772, forward strand.
CTGTAGTAAAATGTAGACATTACTGTACCGCTTCTACTTTCTTAGGGTCTACTTGAATGTCATCCTTACTAATCACATGCCTTAAGAAAGTAACACTACTAAAGTAGAATTCGTATTTTGAAAACTTAGCATATAGCTAATACTCTCTTAGAGTTTGTAAAATTATCCTCAAATGTTACTTATGATCCTTTGAACTCTTGAAACATATTAATATATAGTCAATAAATAAATTTACAATTTGATTCAAAAATGGCTTAAGTACTATATTCATAAAGTCTATAAATACAGCTGGAGCATTTGTCAAACTAAATGATACTATTAAGAACTTATAGTGCTCATACCGAGTCCTAAAAACAGTTTTCAAAATATTATCTTCCCTTATCCTTAATTGATGATATCTAAATATCAAATCAATTTTTTTAAAAAAAAATATTGAGCACACTATAGTTGATCAAATAAATCATCTATACAAGGTAATGAGTATTTATTACTCACTGTCACTTTATTCAATTATTTGTAATCTATGCATAACCGCAATGATCCATCCTTCTTTTTCACAAATAGGACTAGAGCACCTCAAGAAGAGTACTAAGACATATAAATCCCTTGTCTAACAAGTCCTGTAACTATTTTTTTTATTCCTTTAAATTTAGTCGATATCATTCTATATAGGGATATAGATACTAGTTGGGTTCTAGTAAATAAATCAATATCAAATTTTATTTCTCAGTTCGAAGGTAATCTAGGCAACTTTTTTGAGAACACATAAGAAAATTCCATAACCACTGGAATACTTTAGATCAACATCTCTCACCACTGCTAAATAGACTTGACACCTTTTTGTAATAACTTACGAGCTGTTAGAGCAGAGATTAAATTACTGGGTACCCCACTACAGTCTACTTATATCAAAAAATGAGATTCTCCATAAATATTGAATTTAATCACCTTAAGATGACATTTCAAAATGGCATGGCATGATGCCAACCAATCTATTCTCAATATCACATCAAAGTCTACCATATCTAGACAATCGGGTACAACGAATATCATATTTAGAAACGGTCATATTAGGCATATGTTTCAATTCTTTAAATTCTATGGCACAACTATCCCTTTCACTCTCAGGTAGAAATTGACCTATAGATACTTTTTAGAATACCACAATATTCGATCAATCTTATATTAATAAATTTAGCAAACTTGGAATAACAAGAAAATTGAAATCCTATAAAATCCCTTAACAGCACCTAAAGTATAAATATATCCGGCTCATATTCATACCAAAAGTCCTACTAATGAATTCTTTACTCTGATAGCCACAGAGAAACTTAATGCTCTGATACCAACTTGTCAATCTCCTAATTTAAGGACACATGAAACACATATTTTACAAACAGATATTTACCATAACTTGCATAATATAGTCCTTCATCAATAAAAATAGTTTTAAATAGGTTTTCCCATGTAGACACAAAATACATATTGAGCTTACAAATATCAAAGTAACAGTAGAATTAAGAATCCTGTTGGTGGCGTACAGAACATACTATAAAATACAAATACAGTATAATTAAAATACTGTGAGCGTTGGAAGCAACGTAGACTCACCTAGAGAATATGTCACCTAACTGATCACCTATCTACAGGATCATACTCTGTATTCTTAAATGAAAAATATAGATATATAGTGTAGTGAGTTTGACAACTTAGTGAGCAGATAATACCTCCTATGACTTCTTAGGTCAGCATATGGATGTACTCATATTTTAAAATTTGTCACATAGTAAATACAATTCGAAAATACATTCATATGGGACCTGCATTTCAAATATTTTCATTTCAAAAGATATTCAGAGATTCAAAACCAAATATAGTACAGTATTGTCATAAAGTAAATCTTGTTATGCACCAAAATATTTCACATGTAAATATTGGGAGGATTCTATATCAGAACTATCAAATAATTCTAAGCACACAGTAAGGGATGGTATTATGTTCAGCTGTATAAGTTACAAAAAAATATCAAGCTTTTGAGATAAAATCATAACTTTTGCTGATACAAAACTAACATACTATATATGCACTGAAAATTCACTATTGTTATATAATACTCAAGCATATCACTGCTCTTAATATACTCAATTCACTCATTTGCTATATGTATAGTGACCGATCGACTACAATCACAATAAGTGATCAGAGAATGTGAATTCATCACCCATCTCTCTCCTTACATTACTATTGTCACCCAGTTGGAGTGGCCCTCCCCTTGACTCACTCAAACTAATAGGGCATCCCCTACTCGGTACCGTCTCAAGCCATACAACCCGTCGATATCCATCCATATATATATATATATATATATATATATATATATATATATATATATATATATATATATATATATAATTATCAAGCAACTCGTCATGAACTTTATGTTTGCCATTCAATCATATTCAGTTTATAGCTTTACAGATCAATATCTCGTGCACATAATTTTCACTTTACCAAATAATGATAAATACATTTAGAATCACATATTCAACGAGTTTCAAAATCTATTTGCATAATCATACTCTTATTGAACTATATGACAGATAGTAAGTAAAGCAGATACTTTAACACATTTTAGAAACTTATGATAGCATAAATAATTTCTAAATAGAATCAGTTATACATTTAAAGTTCAAGAATAGTATGCAGTAAGTCATAGAAAGAATTATTTATTCACAGGATAAAGTTTCAAGTTAGATAGCCCAAAATGTGCTTTTTTAATTCAAATTTGACTAAATAAATCTTAGAAGTGAGTCCGGAGGGTTCAAAAACCTAACAAATAACTCCGAAAACTCAGTCAATGCCAGTCAACCGATGGTCACTGTTCATGGCCGAAATGCTGTTCACATAGGTCAAAATCACTCGTTATGTCGGCCGGAATATTGTTCACACATATCGAAATCACTATTCACACTAGGCGAATTTACTATTCTTGACACTAAATGTTTTTAAATAGTTGAAAATTTTTATATCTTATAGTTCATCTATCTCCTGAATCTATTTACAGTATCAGATTTTCAATTTGAGGACTTTAAATAAGAGTTTCAGAATTTATATTTTTTTAAGATTTCCTACTTTCGATCTGCGACAATTCTTCGGCAAATTTGAAAAATTGTTCAGCTAATATCGTTGTACTCTTCCTTATGAATCTAGTGATACCCTTAGTTTTGAGATTGAATGTTCGAAAGTACTCTAGATATAAAGAAGGAAAATAGAGGAGAAATAGTGAATAGTGATATCCCGATAAACCTACGAAAAATTTTTAAAAAATAATGGAGTGACCAAATAGCAATTTGTTAATTGTTGGAGGAAGTCCTTTAAATTTTATCATTTATATTTTGACTTCTAAACTTTTAAAAAATTACACTTTAACCTCAAAAATATTAATAAGTTTTTATTTTCATCTTTAAAATCTTTCAATTACATCCCTACTCCTTTATTTCTTTTAATAATTCATACATAAATAAAATTTATTAAATCTTAAAGATGTTACAATTCTCAGTTAGGTAATGGCTACTAATTGGCTCTACGTTTTAGAGTAAAATATGTATGAAAGGCATCATGCAATGTTGTTAGTGCAATTCCAAGAACAAAACATGCTATGTGTCCATATTCGAGAGTGTGATTTGCTATAGCCGAGTCTATAAATAAGTTGGTTAAGATGTTGGGCTTTGCCCCATAGCAGTGGGTTAGCCCCATTAGTGAAGTTAGCCCATTAAGAATGGTCAGCCTAGTAAGTTTAGGCTAGGTCCTAGTACCACTTGTACAAAAAAAAAAAGTTCTAATACCACATTATCAATGTCTAACATGTTTATGGTAATTGCTAATTTCTCTATAAAATAAAATTCCTTGCTGGGTGGGTAGTAGTATTAGGATGCATAAGAAAAGTCAAGAAAGTGTATTTTTTTTATTGGGTACTTTATACAATTTTTTTATAAATAATTTTTTTTTCTTATCAACCATTTAAAATGTCATGACCAAATTTTGGGGATTGTCTTTTTTACTTGTTGAAGTCCTTTTCTTACTTTCTCAAGGTATCTCTATAGCCTATTAGTGCTATAAAATTAATCTTCTCTCTATTAGGACCAAAAAAATTTCATAACAAGTGTCTATTTTAAAAATTGAACTTGTATTTTTACCTTAATTGACTTATCACTACATTCAACTAGTTCTTATTGAAATTTAATACAGATAGTGGCGACGACCTCACATTGTTCTAGGAGATCTCAACTTCAATGGTGAATGACAGAATAAGGGATATAAATTCAAATTTCTAGAAGGCAGAATATTTTTTTTTTAGTCTTGAAAAGTAATATTTTAAAAACTAAATTGGTAATTGAACCGGAGAGAAAAGTGGTTTATAGTTGAGTGGTTGGACTGTGTTAGATCAATATCTAATATTATATATATATATATATATATATATATATATATATATATATATATATATATATATATATATATATATATATATATATATATATAATTTATTTAAAATATAATATTTACTAATTAAATAAATTAATAAACAATAAAAAATGAAAACAACAATTATAATGAGAGGAGTGGTTTACGTGAGAGGTGAAAGGAGTGATTAAAAATTCTTTAATTTAATTTAATGGTCAAAATTAAACAATAATAAGTAGTTATATATTATAGGATAAGCAATTGATAATTGCTTAGAAGTATACAATAAATTTTAAAATTTTAAAATTTATATTATAAAGTCTCAGACTTTAAATTTTAAATTTTAAAATCTTAAATTTTAAATTTTAAATTCTAAAATCTTAAATTTTAAATATTAAATTATAAAATTTTAAACTTTAAACTCTAAATTCTAAATCACATGATAATTATTTAAAATTTATGGTTTTAAGATTTAAAATTTAAGATTTTAGTATTTTTATTTTAGTACAATTAATCAAAAAAATTTCTCTGTCTCAAGAGTAGAAGACTAATCCCTTTGAATTTTTAAATACATGAATTATAGTCCTTCTTAAAGCGACATATCCAAAATATGAATTTTTGTCATGTTTTGAGATTTAAATTGTCGCTTATCACTAGATTTTAAAGTTTAAAACTTAAAATTTAGAGTTTATATTTTAAGATTAAGATTTGAAATTTAAAATTTAGAATTGAAGGTTTATCAAAACATTTCTTGTAATTATCAAGTGAATATCGGTATATCTCACAATATACAACTATATATAATTATTTAACTTTGATTATTAATTTAAATAAAATGGTTGTTGATCACTCTTCTTACCTTTTATGTTCTCACTTTACAATTTTAGTAGTACTTCATACTTTGAATACCCAGATTCAATGGCACCGCGGATTTGTAGGGATCAATTGGAATGGGAAAATAGGAGTATATATTATTTATAAATAAGTTAAATCTATACAAAAATTAATTTTTTTTGATACAGTAAAGGAGCCTCAAAAGAGTAAGAAGGAGATGTTTCTCCTCTCATATCGTCCATGAAAAGCATACCCAAGTCATTAGAAGGTCTTTTGAAACGGTGTGATCTATTCTATATCAAATATGCTTTTCGTTCTAGCGAGTCAACAAGTCTATTACATTTTCTATTTGTATGTATAATGTTTATCCTCCAATCTTTCTCAATAAAAAATCAATTATGTGAGCATATTAAATACTTTTTACGTAAATCTTATGTTTCATACATTCACATTAGCTATTCTTCAATTTTCATTAATTTAATTTACTTATTTTATGTAAATCATATTCACTCAAATGTTTTTTTAGAGTTGCCCGTTAACTATTGATTAGTATTAAATATAAAGTTCAAATTTTATTAGAAAAAATTTTACATTAGAAAAAAAATGAAATGAGATTTATAAGTGAAAACTTTTAAAAATATATAATTTATCTGAAATAAATTAATTAATTTAATAAATAATAATTATGTAGCCGAGGACCCCACCATCGTGGCTACCGTAATTGGAGTGATATTCGAATCGGGGTCCTCCCATAACTGAAGGGCCCCAGTTTAATTCCTCGAAGCATGTGCACGCCATGCTCTAAAAAGGTACAAAAGTGGTAGTTGCACTTGTCCCTCCATCCACCCTATTATCCATTTTTAACTAATTTTAAAGGTAAGAGTAACAAGTGGTTTGGTTTGTATTACTTTTCGTTCCTTATTTTTATTTTTTAAAATCTATTTTTATTATTTAAATTCATTTCATAAAATTTTAAAAAAATTATGGTTATTTTTAAATTTAATTGACATAAATAATTATAGAAGTTACTTATTTTTAATTTAAAGTTTTATAATTATAGTATTATTTTGACTTTGTTTAATAATTATAATATACTCTTTTTTATAATTACAAAAATAACATCTATTATGTTTTAAAAATAATGAAAATATTTTTTAGACACTTTTTCCACTCCATTTTATGAATTTTTCTCATAAATTTTTTCTCAAATCTATTAAATATATTTTGAATCATATTCTCTATTTTCAATAAAAATAAAAAGGAAAATAGACAAATCAAACGGAATTATTATATCCTCCTTTTTACAATTACAAAAATGACATCAATTATTTTTTTTAAATGCTGAAAATATTTTTTTAGATATTTCTTGTTTTCACTTCGTTTTTGAAAATGTTTTCTAAAAAGTATTTATTAAATATATTTTCAGTCATGTTTTTTTTAATAAAATTAAAAATAGAAAACAAACAAATCAAAAGGCTAAAAATTTATGACTCAAATAATAAATAAATTTAAGTTTAGTAATTAAATTGTCATGCTCCTACTTTTAAGGGCACGTGAAACACATATTTTATGGGTAGATCTTTACTATAATATATATAATACAAGCGCTAATTATGGAAATAGATACAGATAGATTCTTTCATGTAAACACAATATATAGACTAAATTTATAAATATCATAGTAACAATAGAAGTAAGGATTCTGTCTATGGCGTTCAGAGCATATTTTAGAGTACAAGTACAATATAAATTAAAATTTACAAGCCCTAAAAATAAAATAGACTCACCAGAGAATATGTTGTTTAACTGATCACCTATCTAAAAGAAAATGACCAAACTTTATATTCTTATCTGAAAAATGTAGAAATATCGTGTAGTGAGTTTGACAATTCAGTGAGCAAATAATACTTCCTATGATCTCTTAGATCAATATATGGATATACTTATATTTTAAAATTTAACACGTAAAAAATTACAATTCGAAAGTACATTCATATGGGACCCGTATTTCAAATATTCTCAAATCAAAAGATATTCAGATATCTAAAATCATATACTGTACTATATGATCATTAAAAAAATATTATTATGTATCAAAATATTTCACATGAAAATATTAGAAGGATCCTATATCAGAACTACCATATCAAAGTTTAAACCCTTTCGCACTTTGGTGGTATAGGATTTATCTAAACTTCGCATCTCAGTTAAAGTTTGTCTTACCACCATTCAAGAGGATACGTGAAAGTACTATAATATGGGCAATTTCTTAAGCATACAACAAGGGAAGGTAAATTATATATCATATAGTCGGCATTTCACCCAGATAGAAAACATCCCACTCTCCTTTATATATCATATCCCGTGTATTGGCCGTCACACAAGGTTAGCACCACCCCTGCTAGATGAGGTAGCAAGGTGCATTAGGGCTAACATCACATGTTATTAGCAATCAGTGTTCCCAATAAGATTCCTTCACAAAAATCATTATTTGCACATATGCCATATCGTTCAAAACAGATGTTTTAGTATAATTCATAATTTTTAGTCTAAGTATAATTTCTCTGTCAAAACTTCTCATTTAGAGTTTAACACATATACATGCTATTTTCCAAGACAATCTTATAAGTTTACAAATCAATTCCACGTGCACAACATATTTTCTTTACCATATGAAGAGAAATACATTTAAAATCACATATTCAATGAGTTTAAAAATCTATTTTCCAAATCATACTCTTCTTGAATTATATACCATATAGTAAATAATTAATTTAATCCATTTCAGAGACATATAAAAGTATAAAAAAAAACTTGTAAACAGAACTAATTTTACATTTAAAGTTCAAGAAGAACATATAATAAGTCATAGAAAGAATTATCTACTCACAAGTGTCACAGCCCCAAATGATGGAACACATGACCGGCACGACATAAGGGTTTTCCTCTAGCCGTAAGCCTAACACATAGCATGTACAAACATTCAGCACACAATCCAGAGTACATAATAAATATAACTGGCCACATATACCACATCCAATATAAGAAAATACTGTATATATATATATATATATATATATATATATATATATATATATATATCTCTCTCTCTCTCTCTCATGAATCCAACATCCTTGATTCAACTTGGCCCATGGCCTCATAATACAAACATTGTTGTAAAACATAAAACCATTTTTCAAACAACACAATAAGCGAGGATCCTGCTTGTTGTTGAACCATCACGAGGTGAAATTCTCATTGTTGGACTCCTAGTAAGGTGAGTGGGTTTTTCATACTATAGCGTATTTTTTTTACAAATTCAGTTTATAACTCTTTCATATGATTTTAACTAATTGGAATGTATGTTAAATTGTTTTACCGCTTTGAAAACCAATATGTTCCAACCATGTTAGAAATTGTAAATTTCAATCTTAGTTGAACCCTAGGTATGCAGGGCAAGCATCTAGACTAATAATTCTCCATTTGAGCTAGATTTATAGAAATACGAACTTAGTCATAGAAATGAACTAAGTTAGCCATGAAATGATTTGATGCATGATAAGCATCTATGTAACGTCTACGGACGATCTATGTTTAAAAAGGGAAAGTTTATGATTATAAAGGTCTCCATGGGAATTCATGAATGAGATATATTTTAGAACGGAATTTTATGCATGAAAAGAGTTAGATGGAGAATTATAACTTTATTAAAATGTTTTACTTTAAACTCTTTGAATGACATATTTTTTTAAATATTTGCTAGTTCCAAGAGTAGTTTTATGTTTTCATGTTGTTGGTTTTTGTAAAATTCGGGGACCGAATTTTTTATAAGGAGGGGAGAATGTAATAACCCTCAACTAATAAAACCTTTGAAGGTTAAGTACAAATAATTTGAAACAAGGAAGTTGAGAACAATGTAAAATTTTAGAGCATTTCTAACCTTTTCTTCTGACCTTTCGTCACTCATATAAGCATAACTCTCTCATATGAAATCTAAATTAAGTGATTCCAATTTCTAATGAAATATAAGACATATATCTACAAATTTGATGTTGGGAACTTTTACAAATGCCGTGAATATTATAGTGAGAAGAGGCAAAAACCGAAGCATAGTGTGGTCTGGAGCTTTGCTCACTATTTTATGCATAACTCCTTCATATGAACTCCAAATTAGGTAATTCAAGTAGCTACGGAAACCTAAGAGAAAGGGCTACAACTTTCATGTTGGACATTTTGTCAAATTCGGCGAAATGAAGTTCACCGTGGCGAGAATGATGAAGCATTTTCCAGAGAGCATGAGTTTTCTAGTTTCGAATTTGGCCGCGGCGAAAATCGCGGATTGCCGCAGCGAGATTCGTCAGATAGCTTTTTTTTATGGACCCCCCTTTTTCCTTTATTTCTCTTTCATCTGAACCCTAACTCTCTCTCTCTAAAATTTTTCTCCAACTTCTCTCTAAGAGATCTCATCATTCGGACGTCCGATTTGAGCAAGCAAGGTATCGTTAGACTAGTGGGAAGAAGAGCTACAAATCTCACCAATCAATTTCGTCGGAAAGTCGCTGAAAAATCATGTGAATAGTACCTCCAAAGGTAAAACTCCGTTTAATCGCGTTTTAGGCTTCGTTTTACCGAACTTCTTTTCATAGATAGTCTTAGAATTAGTTTCTATACTAGAATATAGGGTTTTTAGGTTTCGGCGTGAATATTGTTTCCGACGAGTGAATAGTATTTTTCGGCATGAATAGTGTTTTCTGGCATGAATAGTGACGTTAAGAGTTTTTCAATTCTCATGTTATGTCTATGTTTTCTAGGTTGTTGAACTATCACGAGGTGAAATTCTCGTTGTTGGACTCCTAGTAAGGTGAGTGGGTTTTTCATACTATAGCGCATTTTTTTTATGAATTCAGTTTATAACTCTTTCATATGATTTTAACTAGTTGGAATGTATGCTAAATTGTTTTACCGCTTTGAAAACTAATATGTTCCAACCATGTTAGAAATTGTAAATTTCAATCTTAGTTGAACCCTAGGTATGCAGCTATTAGAGGAATCCTTTTATATCACTGTTAGCTAGCCGCAGGTAATGTTAGCCCTTGTGCACCATGATCATGTTAAGGCTTCGGCCTAGGATACTGTGATGGGCATATGACTGCCTAAGACACAGGAATTTAGGGTGGACTTATGTCTACGCCTACAGTGATTGCCATACCCTTGCTATGTGCTTGGGAGAATTTAGGGTGGACTTATGTCTACACCTACAGTGATTACCCTACCCTTGCTGTGTGCTTGGGGGAGATGATAGATCTGTTAGGAAAGACCTCCAATAAACTAGTGCATTTTTCTTAAAGATTAAATATTTCTAAAATATCTCATTCATCATTGTTATTGCATAAATAACTCCATTTATTACTTACCATGTGTAATTGATTTATTTTTGTGATTATTGATTTAAATCCTGTTTTATCTTTTGAATATACATTTGAACTGTTTAGCTTTTCTTTCAATAAATTATGGTTAAATGCTTAAATTTTTTGATTATTATCTTTATATTTGGATTTCAATTATTAAACCCAGTGCGAAACACTCGTGCTTGGTTTGCCCTGTTTCAGTTATAGTGTGATTTATCCATTCACTGAGATGTGGTAATCTCACCCCTCTTCTGTTTTCTCCCCACAGATAGTTAAAAAAACATTGATCCAGCTACAGCTCCATAGGAGGATAAATATAGCATTGGTGAGCCCCAGTTTGGGCAAGGCTCCGTTGTACTGGTTGTATAGTTTAAGTTTATGTCTAGTGTATCTCCATGAACTTACAGGCAGGATCCTCGCTTCTTGTGTTATTTGAAAAATGGTTTTATGTTTTACAACGATGTTTGTATTATGAGGCCATGGGCCAAGTTGAATCAAGGATGTTGGATTCATGAGATATATATATATATATATACAGTATTTTCTTATATTGGATGTGGCATATGTGGCCAGTTATATTTATTATGTACTCTGGATTGTGTGTTGAATGTTTGTGCATGCTATGTGTTAGGATTACGGCTAGGGGGAAACCCTTATGCCATGCCGGTCATGTGTTCCATCATTTGGGGCCGTGACATATATGGTATCAGAACTTTAGGTTTTTCTGTGTTTATGGAGTAACGGACCTTTAGGTAGGACTTTGAGTATATGTATGAATCCGGACATGCTTATACTCACGGTGCTGCTAAAGGGGTTTGATAGGATGTTGTCTTTTTGTTTAAGTAAGTCAGCTTATAGTATGCTATGTTGGCATAGTTAAGTGATGGTTGGGCTATCTCTGTTTTGTAGCGAGATACCACCAAGAACGAGATCAAAGGTTAGGCAACCCGCGGCTCAAGAGTAGATGGTTGAAGAGTCTACTCAGTCCGCAGTACCCGTGCCCAGAGGCCGAGGTAGAGGTCGTGGCAGAGGCCAACCTAGAGTCAGTGCAAGAGGCAGTGGCAGGGGTGAAAGAGCTGCTGAAGCAGCCGAACAAGCTGAATTGAGCAGTGAGTAAGCTGAGACTCCCAAGACGGGGGAAATGTTTTCTCACCCCCGGGATGATGTGATAGCCCAGATACTGGTAACCATGCAGGGTATGCAGCGGGCGATAAAAAATCTAGCCGAAAGAAGGGATGGGCAAGATAGAAGGGACCCGCAACAGTCCAAAACAGCTACCTCCGTTCTAGAACCAGTTAGGTCCGTGGAGCAGCATGTGAGACCCGTCGAGAGGAAAGTGGAACTATCTGAGTTCCTGAAGTTGAAACCGTCAACCTTTAAGGGGTTGTTGGCTAGTGAAGATCCCCAGGAGTTTATAGAGGATACTGAGAAGATTTGCGAGGTTCTTAAGTGTCCAGAGATTCGCTCAGTAGAGTTGGCATCCTTCTAGTTGTCTGGTGTAGCGCAGGTATGGTTCAAGACCATGATGCGCGGAAGGGGAGCTACAGCGCCACCTTTGGGATGGCCAGAGTTCAAGGAAGTCTTCATGGAGAGGTTTGTGCTTCAGAGTATCCGAGATGCTAAGTTGTCAGGAATTTGTGGAGTTGAAGCAGACTCCCGGTATGACAGTCATGGAGTATGACTATCGCTTCATACAGCTGTTGCCGTATGCACAGCACATGGTCCCTACTGAAAGGGACATGATCAAGAAATTTATCTAGGGGTTGATACCAGCATTGTTTAAATCAGTGGCACCCCAGATGAAGCAATTCCCCAACTATGCAGAGGCTGTGGACTGTGCAAGAATGATGGAGACTAGGCATTTGGCCGATGTCGAAAGTGCCAAGCTGAGAAAGAGGGAAAAGGACGGGAGTTCCAAAGGAGGGCAAAGTTCTCATTCCCAAGGACCATGATTTCAAGGCCAGCAGCGCCCAGCACCACAGAATATTGGGAACCCCAACCAGAGACCAGATGCGAGTGGTAGGCTAGGTCTTAGCCAGGGAAACACCAGGTATCCAGGTCAACCAGGACTAAGAGCCATTCAGCAGAACAGGCCACAATGCCCTATTTGTGGCAACCATCATTTTGGTCAGTGCTGCAGGGAGATGGTTGTTTGCTATTATTGCAACCAACCTGGACATATGAAGAGGGAATGTCCCCAGTTGTATGGCTCAAGCCAAGGGCCAACTCGACCGACTTTGCTACCAACCCCAGTGGCAGCTCAGCCAATAAGGACTATACCGGGCCAAGCAAGTAGCAGAGGTACTGGTAGAGGGATGATGAGCCAAGGTCAAAACCAAGCAGGCCGAGGTCAACCGAGGATTTTTGCTCTTACCAGACAGGATGCACAAGTTTCAAATGCGGTCATGACAGGTACTCTTTCGGTTTGCCTACATGAAGCATATGTTTTGTTTGACCCCGGGTCTACATATTCCTATGTCTCCCCTAGTTTTGCTAAGAGTTTGGGTAAAGATCCGATTAGGATGGATGCCCCTTTCTTTGTAACCACCTTGGTCGGTGATTGTTTGCCAGTAGAGCATATATGCAAGTCATGTAAAGTGTCAGTGGGTGATAGGGAGACATCTGCTGATTTGATCATCCTAAACATGATCGACTTTGATGTAATCCTAGGAATGGATTGGTTGGCAGCATGCTATGCTACCTTGGATTGCTATGAAAAGGCAATCAAGTTCAACTTTCCAAGTGAAGTTCCTTTCCGGTTCCATTGTGATTGAAGTAAAGCTCCAAGTAACCTGATTTCAGTCTTAGGTGCTCAGAAGATGTTGAAGAAGGGATGCCGGGGATACTTGGCATATGTTAGAGATGTGGATGGGAAGGTACCGGATATAGACAAGATGGCAGTGGTAAGAGAATTCCTGGATGTCTTCCCAGAAGAGTTGCTAGGATTACCTCCTGAACGGGAGATAGAGTTTGGTATCGACCTTATTCCAGAGGCTCGACCAATTTTTATACCGCCTTACAGGATGGCACCCACAGAGCTTAAGGAGCTAAAGAGTCAGTTGTAGGATTTGTTGGATAAGGGCTTCATCAGGCCGAGTACTTCTCCATTGGGTGCTCCGGTCCTTTTTGTGAAGAAGAAAGACGGGTCTTTGCGTCTTTGCATTGACTATCGGCAACTGAATAAGCTAACGGTGTGCAACAACTACCCTTTACCCAGGATTGATGATCTGTTCAATCAACTTCAAGGAGAGAAATGTTTCTCCAAGATTGATCTGAGGTCATGGTATCATCAGTTGAAGATTAGGAAGGAGGATATTTCCAAGACAGCTTTTAGGACCCGTTATGGTCATTATGAGTTTTTAGTTATATCTTTTGGACTAACTAACGCACCAGCTGCTTTTATGGACTTGATGAACAGGGTGTTCAAGCAATTCTTAGATCAGTTTGTCATTGTGTTCATTGATGACATCTTGGTTTATTCTAAAGACCATGAGGAGCATGAACAGCACCTCCGAGTCATTCTGTAGATTTTGAGGGATCAGCAGTTGTATGCCAAACTCTCTAAGTGTGAGTTCTGGTTAGACAGCGTTATGTTTCTGGGGCATGTAGTCACGAAGGACGGCATTCAAGTAGACCCCGAGAAGGTAGAGGCAGTACAGCAGTGGCCTCGCCCAATTAGTGTGACGGATATCCGAAGTTTCTTGGGTCTAGCAGGGTATTACCGGAGGTTCATCAAGGATTTCTCCAGGATTGCTGCTCCTTTGACCAGATTAACCAGGAAGGGAGTTAAGTTTGAGTGGTCGGATGCATGCGAAGAAAGTTTTCAGACCTTGAAGAAGTGTCTAACCACAACCCCAGTTCTAACTATCCCAACGGGCACAGGAGGATACTCAGTATACTGTGACACCTCAAAGGTGGGCTTGGGTTGTGTGTTAATGCAGAATGGTCATGTTGTAGCCTATGCATCTAGGCAGCTCAGGAAGCATGAACAGAACTATCCTACACATGATCTAGAGATGGAGGCAGTGGTCTTTGCCTTGAAGATTTGGAGGCACTATCTCTATGGTGAACCCTGTGAGATTTACACGGACCACAAGAGCCTCAAGTACATCTTTCAACAAAAGGATCTTAACTTGAGACAGAGGAGGTGGATGGAGTTGGTGAAGGACTATGACTGCACTATCTTGTACCATCCAGGCAAGGCCAATGTGGTAGCAGATGCTTTGAGCAGAAAGTCAATGGAGAGTCTAGCCCATATCACCCTACTCCGGAGGCCGTTGGTAAGAGATATTCATCGGCTAGAAGGTGAGGGGATGCGCTTTGAAGTGAAGGAGCCAGGGGTGTTGTTAGCCCACATGCAACTACACTCTCCACTGGTTGAGCAGATTAAGGCAGATCAGGACAAGGATGCTAAGCTGTCCAAGCTCAAGGATGAAGCTAGAAATAATTAGACTTCTGAATTCAGCGTGGATGCTGAAGGAGTGTTAAGATGTGGGAAGCGCTTGTGTGTACCCGATGTGGATAGCTTGAGGAAGCAGATTTTGGAGGAGGCACATCAATCAGCCTATACTATCCACCCAGGAACAAATAAGATGTACAGTGACCTCAAGGACTTGTATTGGTGGAATGGGATGAAGAAGGATGTAGCAAACTTTGTGGCTCAGTGCTTGGTTTGTCAGCAGGTGAAAGCTAAACACTAGAAGCCTGCCGGTTTGCACCAACAAATTGAGATACCAGAGTGGAAGTGGGAAAGGATTACTATGGACTTCGTTACAGGGTTACCAAGGACCCCTAAGGGTTATGACTCAGTATGCGTGATAGTGGATCGAATGACCAAGTCATCCCACTTCTTACCAGTGAAGACTACCTTTAATGTGGCTCAGTATGCAAGCCTGTATCTGAGTGAGATCGTCAGATTGCATGGAGTCCCTATATCTATCATATCTGATCGAGGTCCACAGTTTACGGTAAGATTTTGGAAAGCTTTTCAAGAAACTTTGGGAACAAGGTTGGATCTAAGCACCGCTTTTCATCCCCAAATAGATGGCCAGTCAGAACGCACGATTTAAATTCTGGAGGATATGCTTAGAGCATGTATATTGGGCTTTGGTGGCAGTTGGGAAGGATACCTGCCCTTAGCTGAGTTTGCATACAACAATAGTTATCAAGCCAGTATTCAGATGGCACCTTTTGAAGCTCTTTATGGGAGAAGATGCCGATCTCCCGTTGGATGGTTTGAAGTTGGAGAAGCCAAGCTGCTAGGGCCAGACTTGGTGCAAGATGCCATAGATTGTCCGTAGATCATTACATAAATGCTTATCATGCATCAAATCATTTCATGGCTAACTTAGTTCATTTCTATGACTAAGTTCGTATTTCTATAAATCTAGCTCAAATGGAGAATTATTAGTCTAGATACTTGCCCTGCATACCTAGGGTTCAACTAAGATTGAAATTTACAATTTCTAACATGGTTGGAACATATTGGTTTTCAAAGCGATAAAACAATTTAGCATACATTCCAATTAGTTAAAATCATATGAAAGAGTTATAAACTGAATTCGTAAAAAAAATGCGCTATAGTATGAAAAACCCACTCACCTTACTAGGAGTCCAACAACGAGAATTTCACCTCGTGATGGTTCAACAACCTAGAAAACATAGACATAACATGAGAATTGAAAAACTCTTAACGTCACTATTCATGCTGGAAAATACTATTCACTCACCGGAAACACTATTCACGCCGAAACCTAAAAACCTTATATTCTAGTATAGAAACTAATTTTAAGACTATCTATGGAAAGAAGTTTGGTAAAACGAAACCTAAAACGCGATTAAACGGAGTTTTACCTTTGGAGGTACTATTCACGCAATTTTTCGGCGACTTTCCGATGAAATTCATCGGTGGGATTTGTAGCTCTTCTTCCCACGAGTCCAACGGTACCTTGCTTGCTCAAATCGGACGTCCGGATGATGAGATATCTTAGAGAGAAGTTGGAGAAAACTTTTAGAGAGAGAGAGTTAGGGTTCAGATGAAAGAGAAATGAAGGAAAAAGGGGGGGGTCCGCAAAAAAAAGCTATCTGACGAATCTCACCGCCGGCGAACTCATTCTTGCCACGGCCAGATTCGAAACCAGAAAACTCATGCTCTCAGAAAAATGCTGCAGCATTCTCACCGCGGTGAACTTCATTTCGCCGAATTTGACAAAATGTCCAACATAAAAGTTGTAGCCCTTTCTCTTATCTTTCCGTAACCACTTGAATCACCTAATTTGGAGTTCATATGAATTAGTTATGCATAAAATAGTGAGCAAAGGTCCAGACCACACTATGCTTCGGTTTTTACCTCTTCTCACTATAATATTCACGGAATTTGCAAAAGTTTCCAACATCAAAGTTGTAGATATATTTCTTATATTTTATTAAAAATTGGAATCACTTAATTTAGATTTCATATGAGAGAGTTATGCTTATATGAGTGACGAAAGGTCAGAAGAAAAGGTCAGAAACGCTCTAAAATTTTACATTGTTCTCAACTTCCTTGTTTAAAATTATTTGTACTTAACCTTCAAAGGTTTTATTAGTTGAGGGTTATTACAACAAGGTAAGGGCCTTAGATTGGACAGCCTCAAAAATGCACTTTTTCAATCCAAGTGTGACCAAATTGACACAAAAAACAAATTCGAAGGGTCTAAAAACCTATTAAATGACTTCGGGAGCTCGATCAACTGATGAAGATACTATTCATGCCAGCAACACTATTCATATCGGTCGAAAATACTATTCATGCCGGCTAAAACACTGTTCAGGCATTATTCACGTAGATAAAATAATATTCATATTTACTATTCACCGAAGAACAATTTACAAAATTAGAGCACCAAATCACGTTGTTTGATCGTAAAATTTATCATACAACCAATATTCTATATCTTTAACAAGACCTCTAACTTGAAAGTTCGAAAAACCATAAAAAAATTAGCATTTTAGAAACATTACCTATGCATTTCTATTCACAGTTTTTTGGCGAGCTTCTGAAAACACTGTCTCCGATATCTCAATTGGATGTCTAGATTGGGAGATATTTTAGAGAGAAGTTGAAAAATGTAGAGAGAGAAAAAGAAGATTGAAATTTCCTCCTATTGCCTGAGCCTCTTCTGCCTCATTTGTTTCTATTCTTTTTTTATATACTTATTATTATTATTATTATTATTATTATTATTTAATAATTAAATATTTGATAATTTATTATTTGATTAAATACATATAAATATTATTTTTCATCCTAAAACATCTCAGAAATTTCTAAAAATTTATATTATTGCAAAATTTTAGTTGCACTCTCAAATCATGACTTTTCTTGATAAAAATTTTAATAAAAAAAATCACAAAATAAAATATCTTTATGCATAATAAAAAAAGAATATTTCTAAAAATAAAATAAAAATTTATTAGAGGTAAATATAATTATTTTAAGCAAAATAAAAAAATTATTTTAATTAAAATTATATTTAATTTTAGAGAAACATGCATAATCATTTAAAAAAAAATACTTGTTTATAGTAAAATATTATTATTTGAAAATTATAGGATATTGTATAATTTTTTTTATAATATTAAAATTTCAAAGTTACGAAAATACTTATAAAAGATGCAATCTTGATAACTTAAAATGAAATTAATTTTATATTAAAAAAATTACTCATCTAAATGAAAGAAATATATCAATAAAAAAAGTTAGTGTAAATTTTTTCTCCTATGTTTGGCGGTTTAGGTGATGAAACCTATGCTATGGCTATTGGATTTGAAACCTTTTTTTTCATCTTAATTTAAACAAAAATTAATGTCACATTTACTACTTAAAAATTTTGTTGACTTAAAATTTTCCTTTTTGTAATAAAAATGTTTATGGTGAGAGAATTTCATTTGAAAATTATAGTATGTTATAAGTTTTAGAAAATATTTATGAGAATACTTATATATTACCTATTAAATAGGACATTTAATAGTTAAAATTGAACATAAACTTTACAAATAAAGTACTTTAATCTTTACTAACTAGATCAAATTCGGTTTCTTTGTTGACTTAAATTTTGTTTATAAAAACACTATACTAATTCATAAATTAACAAAATTGATAATTCAATTTTACATTGTTTCTTAAGAGATAACACTCAAATCAATAACATTTTTTAAGTATCAAATTGTAAATTTTTTGTTACAATTAAAGACAGGGCAAATATTATTTTGCCACCTTGATATTTTAGTACGATTGCAACTTCTCCCCTTTTTCTTTAATTGTTGCAATGTCTCTCTTGTTGTTTGTTTCCTTTGCAATTTTTCCCCCATCATCTAATTCCACTATCAACTCTAATTTTTTGGGGCTATGAAATGACCAAACTACTCCTGTAATTTTTTTAAATCCATTCCATTTTTTTAAATATAAAAAAAAAGATGAACATATTTCCCCCAAAAACTTGAGCCCTTCCCCTCCACAAGCTGAGCAAGAACTCAGCACCCTTGAGTACCTAATCTCCACGAGCTGAGTATGAACTCAGCACCCTTGAGTACCTAATTTACAAGCAACCCATCCATCAAAAGGAAACACAAGCTGTGTGATCGAGTAGGGTGATTGTGCCATTAAACCTAACCATTGCAAGCTATGACACCATTGCGAGCACTGACATCCTAAACCACACAAGCATATATTTTGTGAAAATCCAAGGCAAGTGAGCATTGATTACCAAATTCTTAGCCATAAGCACAACCTCGTGAGCACCACAAATATGAGCACCCCTTGATTCACTAGATCCCCAACTGTCTCTAACTGTGCTTGACTATGCTTCATTCTACATATGGAGGACAAAGGTTCAGGTATATAGCCAAATATAGAATGCAATGCTTACAGACACATGGGTATATAGTGTATGGACCACTAATTATATTAAAAAGTGTGAAGCATGAGGAAATTTGACATTGTACCTTTGACTATAGACACGTGGATCTGTAGATTCCTTTTGTGGTCTCATCATGGTCATGCCAATGTAATTTGGTGTGTTGATTGAATGTTGTTTTGCTTGCCACCATGGTAATTTTCATTAGTCCTAACATGGTTATGGCAGAGAAGCGAGTTGATGGAATTTTGTTTTTCATATCACTATTTTAACTTTGTAAAAGTCAAAGTCTCTTGTACCAAAAGGATTATTTGGTTATAAAGATTATAAAATTGTTATTCGTCTATACCTTGTACACCTATTGACCGATAACAAGCTATAGAATATTTCAGATGACTCATATTTTGTAATAAACAATTTAGATTGTTGAAATAAATTGATAAAAAAAATTTTAAAAAAATTTATGCAGGGTCAAAAAAATCACATAAATTTTATTGTTTATTATGGTGGCAAACTACATAGGGAGTTGGACAAAATCACTTACATAGAAGGTAGTATGGTAAACATAAACCCTAGGAACATGGATGCAGTGTCATATTTCGAACTTATGCATGAGTTTCAAAAATTCATATTGAAAGCTAGTGTTTCTGTTCACTATCTTGTCCTTGATCAAACTTTGGACATTTGGCTTGTACACATTGTGTAAGACATTAAGATTGGAGGCATGGTGGAGCTATACAACATTTATAAGGCAGATATAAAGGTTTCAATATACTTGATAGACACAACGAGTGGTCTTTATGATGTGTTAGTGTAAGGAGATGATGAACTTAATGATGTAAGTGAAGGAAAAATAGTGACTATAAAGACAACAGTAGTATTGAGGATGACCCTTATTGAAAAAAGGTGATAATTAGTTATGATGTGATCTATGATTTGCTAGGTAAATTGATTATCTAGCTACATTGATATAATTTTGAGTATATTGATAAATTCTATTTAATATTTAGCTATGTAGGTAGTTGTACATAAATAATACTTAATTTATATTTTGCAGGTGAAGAGCCTGTTCAAGCAAATCTCTAAAGAGGCTTAGTTTGGTACCAAGGCAACTGACAATGACAGAAATTGTATTTGCAAATTATGTAGATACCCATGTACAATCAGAATATGCACTTTTTGATGAGTTGATATCACCGTACATATGAACATTGATGAAGATTATGCCAAATTAAAATACGATAAGTTCAGACCTGATAAGGACATAGACAATATAGTCTTCAATGTAGGTCAAAAGTTTTATTGTGTGTAGGCCAAGTTGTGAGGTGCTCAAAGTGCGGAGGATAAGGACATAATCAAAAGATATGTAAGGAAAGTGGATGACCAAGAGAAGACAAGAATGTTTAGACCGATACTAAGAATTTCTCAAATCTAGTTGAGGTAAAATTACTGTTGGTATATTTGTTATTAGACAATATTTATCATTATGTTTCTTAAATAGTTATCTTGAGATTTAAAAAAATTGTGTGTATGTTTAGTTGCACATGTTGCCAACTATTGAAACGAGAAATGCCTTTAAGGGGAAGATGTTTTATTGATCTTTATTTTTTCTGCTTAAGTTTGCATAATATTATACTTAATTTTTTTGTATTTTGTATGTACTATCTAATAAAAAATGAAAGAATATCAAAGAAAATATACGAGTGGTAAGGCCTATGCTGAAGAAGGAAAATGCTTTAAAGGGAAGGCTTCACACATACAGTGCTTCTAATATCTAGTCAGCAAATACCTCCAACTTCTATCAATGGAAGTGATGCATAGTAGAACCAACAATTGACACATGTGGTTATACCTACTATTCAAGCAACTATTAAACAAATTTTGAGGAAAAGTGGTCACCCAAAAGAATGTGAAAAAGAAGAAGTCTTGGAAGTAGTTTTTGTATTTAATGGATGGTATATAATTCATGTGTATTAAATTTTATATTTAATGGATGGTATATGATTTATGTATATTAAATTTTGTATTTCTATGTAGAAATATATTTGAGAAGCCCATTTATACGCACGAATTATATGTTCGTTTAAGTACAAGTGTACACTATCGTTGTCAAGTGATAAAATTTAAGATTATGAGTATAGTTTCCACAAGGATTGTGATTATTAGTAACTATCTTTATCTTAATTCCAAGTCTAATAGAATATTCAAATTCTTGATTTTATGATAAATATGAAAATAAATGACAAATAGTAAATATAGCAAAAAGTGAATATTATAAGGAGAAATTTAATGAATCAAAGCTATAGGGTTTCTAAATTCAACTTAATTAATCCCTCTTGCAATTCCAATCTTTTTAACCTAAAAATTATAATCTAATTGACAATCGAAATACCCTGAACAATCTACTAGTCTCTCTCAAAGTCTAACAGAAACAACTTTCAAATGCTAACTTACTATGTCTCCGTATGAATTATTACAAGCAAAGATTCATTAAGTTTTATGGTTCTTAATTAAGACTGTACATACCATGTAAGTATATCTCTAGCTTACATGCAATCTATGGTTCCTACACATTACTCTAGACACATAAATCTCCTCTTTGTTTCATTATGATTAACGGATCATTTAATTAGTGGCCAGTTAATTAGATGCATTATACACAGTGTAGAAACTCAATTAAAAAATAACTCATGCATTAAATTGAATAGAGAATATAAGGGTTCATAATTAGACTACATCATAACCCTAGAAAATAAAATCAGTTCATGTTAAGATATGAAATCATTCCAAAATAAAAAAGAAAACATTTAAAAATAACAAAAAGAAATGAAAGAGAATTGGTGATAGAATTGAAACTTTGATCTTCATCTTCTAGGCTAGGCCCTCTTTAAAAGAGTTTTAATTCAATTTGGTTTCTTGAATACAAAAAAAAAAAGAGGAGTACAAAAAAAATTTGTTCCAAAAAAAAAATTCGCCAAAAAAAAGTGAGTAGAAGCTTAAAAAGAGAGAAGAGAAATTCATCAAAAAAGAGAGTAGAAATTCGTTCAAAAAAAGAAGGAAGGAAGCCGAAAACAACATATTGATTCTACTTTCCATCATTTTTTCAAATTCAGTTCCAAGGATTGTCGTAGTCTAAAATTTTGTTCTTATCATTCTTAATTCACTTATTTTATTTAATAAGCTTATTGATCAGGTTTTTGTTTAAGAGCTTTAAGGGAAAGAAAGTAAAATTGAGTGTGAACACGTAAGGTTTGTGAGACAAACATGAATAGTGAAAGAAATCAACCTGAAATCGACTTTAAACTCTTCATGAAGGTGTTTCAGGAGTAGCTTAAAATATTGAATATGAGGTTGGATAACCTAAAGTCACCATTCAAGCCTAAGTATACCAAACAGCTTGGGTTTGATGAGGAAGAAGGAGAATATTCAGATGGTGACTGATTCGAGTCAAGAAAGGAAAAGAGGACAGCTCTTAAGCATGATAGTTGTTTGGAAAGCCAAAATGAATATTCCTACATTCCAAGGTAAAAGTGATCTTGAAATTTATTTGGAGTAGGAGAGGAAGGTGAAACATGTATTTGAGTGTCATGCCTATATTGAGGAGAAAAATGTGAAGCTAGCTGCTGTGGAATTTACTAACTATATTAGTATTTGGTGGGATCAACTAGTAATTAGTAGGAGGAGGAGTTGTGAGAGACCCATTCAATCATGGGAAGAGATGAAAATTGTGATGAGAAAATAGTTTGTTCCTAGCCATTACTATAAAGTCTTATTCAAAAAACTATAAAACCTGGATCAAGGATCGATGAGTATAAAGGATTACTACAATGAGATAAAGATGGTCATGATGAAAGCTAATGATGAGTGAGTTTTATAACCATAAATTAAATACTTTCATCTTAGGTTTTTTTTTCGTATTTAAGCACTTATTTTTCGTACTTATCTTTAGTTATGTGCATCTTTTACAGATAGAGAGAAGAATAGAAAATGAGCTCAATTGGAGGAATCAAAACTAAATTATGGTTCTTTGAGAATGGTATCTATAAATCAAGTAGATAAAATAAATTTATTGAGCTAGAGGGGAGGCGGGAGGAAGGCTTGAAAGAGCTAAATTTTGAGAGCATGGTTTTGGGTTCTTAATTTTTGTAATGTTCTTATTTTTTTTATATACTTTGTTATCCTTTTATAATATCATTATGTTTGTTCATCTTCAATTTGGCTTTCTTACTTTGAATATGGAGAACTAATTTCCTTATGCTAAGGTAATGGGTGAAACTCTTGGTATGAGAATAATAATTTATCTAACTCTTAATTTCAATGTTTATATTTGATATTATATTTACCTTCTTATTTCTTTTTTGTATGTTATTTCTTAATGGCTGGCTTTGCTGCCTATCTCTTGTTATTTTCTTTTTTAGAGAATGTCTTTACCGCCTCTCTTTTGTTATTTTCTTTCTTAAATGATGGCTCTGCCGCCTATTTTATGTTATTATTATGGTTGACTTTGTCACCTATTTTATTTTATTTTTGAAAGTTAATTAGTCTTCTACCTTTCTCATTTTGTTTGCATACTTTAATCATGTAAAGTGTGAATCTTGATATATTGTAGACAATCTTTGGCACACTAAATGCTTTATTGATTTATTGTAGATAATGTGATAATTGGTACAATATATGCTTGAATTTATTTTATAAGAATGTATTAATTGTGTAAAAATGGGGTAGCACCAGAAGATATATGATTAGAAATGAGTGCATTAGAGAGAAAGTTGATATAGCACCTATTGTGAAAAAGATGGTGGAATCTCGCTTAAGGTGGTTTGAATATGTGTGGAGAAGACCTGCAGAAACCCTATTGAGAAGAGTAGATCGGATGGAGAATAGTTCGATAGTTAGAGATAGAGGGAGGTAAAAAAAACAATAGGTGAAACTATGAAAAATAATTTAATAGTTAATAATTTATCTTTTGATATTATTTATAATAAGCCACTGTAGCGTCGTTTGATCCATGTAGCTAATTCTACCTAGTGGAAAAAGGTTTAATTGTTGTTGTTGTATTAATTGTGTAAAAAGAGCTAAATATAATTCATGTAAAAAAAGTGAGGTTAAATTAATACATTTTTCGATTAAAATTTTATTCATGTAAGGATTCTAATTGAGTAATAAAATAGTTAAATTTATTTTTATTCATACCAGGAGTGAATCTCCTAACCTTAGCATTTATTTTTACTTTAAGTACATTTTATTTTAATTTGAGTACATCAATTTGTTGCATACTTAGTTTAATGTTCTTCTCACAAAACAAATATTTCGACAACTAAGTTAGAGTTATCAATTTTAGGTCTAAATTAAATTTTCCTTTCAATTGGCATTTTTCGTGGAACTAACTTTGCATACCATTAAATCTGTATTTCAACAGATTCATGTGTTTGCGAGTTTTAATTAAAACAACAAGTTTTTGGCGCTTGTTGGGGATTATGATAGAAAAATTAAGTAGATCCAGGTAAGTATAATTCTTTCACTAGTTATAATTTAAAATATTTATTTATTTTTTGTATATTAAATTTTCTTTGTGAAAAGTTTTATTAAAAATTGGTTTGGTAATTTAGGTGTATCAAATTAGTTTATTTTGACAACAAAGCTAAAAATGCCTGAGGAGTATGGATTTTAAGTGAGACTATTGTGACTTTTCCACATTTTCCTGGGTATTCACTAGTTGAATACTGCCTATTATTACTAGTATCCAAAACAAAAAGATTTAAAAAAAAAATTTCGCTGTATAATTGTGTGCCCTTTTTTATTGTACTTTCATTTTATTAGTAATTATGTTGTGTGCTATTAGAAACATTTGTTTATAATTTTTTGTTTAGTTTATGTATGTTTAGAAACGTGATAAAGATAAGCATTTGGTTAGGAAAAGTTTAGGGTTACCCATTGATTTCACAATTGAGACATTAGATTTTGTTGGATCACCATTAAAAATGGAAGAATAAGTTGTGCTTGGGAAAACTCTTATGGAGTACTTCTCACCTGTTGTATCCAATACTCCATCTTACTTAGTGTTACCACAAACTACTGCAGCCCATTTTGAACTCAAACCAGCCATATTCTAACTTTTATCATTATTTTATGGTTTAGAAAGAGAAGATCCATACTTGCATGTGAAAGAATTCTTTGAAATTTGTTCAACATTTCACTTTCAAAATTTCAATGATGAGTCAGTTAGGCTTAGAATATTTCAATTCTCATTAAAAGATAAAGTTAAAACTTGGTTGAACTCCCTCCCTGCAGAAACTATTACTAATTGGAACTAATGGTAAATAAGTTTTTGTCAAATTTTTTTCCTATATCTAAAATTGATGTCTTTAGGAGAGAAATCTCTGAATTTTTCCAAAAAGAGGATGAACAATTTTTTGAATATTGGGAAAGATTTAATGATCTTCTTTTGAAATGTTCTCATCATGGTTTTGAATTTTGGAGACTTGTGAAATATTTTTATGATGGTTTAACTTCATCAAACCATCAAATGATCCAAAGCATGCATGGTGGGAGATTTTTACAATTAAGTGAGGGGGAAGCTTAGGAATCCTTAAGATCTTTATCTGAAAATTCTAAACATTGGAATTGTACAAATTCAAAGGATAGGAAATCTCAAACCCCAAAAAAAGGAAGAATTTATGAAGTGGGTGATGATACAGATGTAAAAACTGCCTTAGCCAATCTTACTAGAAAGGTAGAAGCTCTAACTTTAAACCATACTCTGAATCCTTCTACCAATACTAGGATAGAGGCATGTGCCTTATGTTCTAGTACGTCTCACATTGCATAATTTTGTCCATCCATACCAGTTTACCAAGAAACATTCTCTGAGCAAATTAATTATCTTCAATCTTATGGAAAGTCATCATATAGTCTATTTGCACCAACATATAATCTAAATTGAAGAAATCATTCAAATGTTTTATGGAGACAAAGTCAGCCTTTAATGAATTAGGTGGGCAACAATTTTCCCCTCCTAATTTATACCCTCAAGTTCCTCAACATGCTCCTCCTTTCAGAGTACCACAACAACAAAAACTTTCTTTAGATGATACCTTATAACAGTTCATGCAGTCGACCTAACAAGTTTTACAATCTCACACTCAAGCTATTTCAAAGCTTGAAACACAATTGGGTTAATTAGCCAATGTTGTAAAAGAGAGAGAGAGAAAGGAAAAATTTTCAGTCAATTTATTCTTAATCCTAAAAGTCAATTTGAAGCAGGATA
This sequence comes from Gleditsia sinensis, assembly GCA_037074535.1. Lineage (NCBI taxonomy): Eukaryota > Viridiplantae > Streptophyta > Magnoliopsida > Fabales > Fabaceae > Gleditsia > Gleditsia sinensis. The sequence goes on from CM073471.1 coordinate 24,010,642, forward strand.
ATCAAAAAATCCTAATGAAGAAGTAAAGTCTATAATGACCCTTAGATATGAAAAATTCGTTGATAATAATGTTTACATGCCAGAAAATGAAGAGTAGAGTTAACATGAACCATAAATTAGTCACTCAAGTAAGAATAAAAGTGAACCTATTCTTTGTGTCCTTAAAGCTCCAATCCCACAAAGACTTGCCATAATCAAGAAAGATACTTAATATAGCGACATTTTAGAGGTGTTTAAGTAAGTTAGCATTAACATCCTTTTTTTCGACGCTATCAAGTAAATACCTACTTACTCAAAATTTTTGAAAGATCTTTGCATAATGAACAAGAAAACCAATGTTCCAAAAAAAGTATTTCTGAATGAACAAATAAACTCCATAATTCAACAAAAAATTTCTGTCAAATACAAAGATCATAGTTGTCCTACAATTTCTTGTGTTATAAGTGATCATGTGATCAACCGAGCCTTACTTGATCTAGGAGCAAGTGTGAATCTACTGCTATACTCTGTGTACGCAAAACTTGGGCTAGGAAAGTTGAAACATACACCAATGACTCTCCAGTTAGCTGATAGGTCCACCAAAGTTCCTAGAGGTATCTTAGAGAACGTTCTCATAAAGGTTAATAAATTCTACTTTCCAGTAGATTTTATTGTTCTTGACATTGAGCCTGTTGAGAATGTAGATACACAAATACTTGTCATTCTAGGCAGAATATTTTTGGCAACATCCAATGCAATCATTAACTATTGTAATGGTGTCTTAAATTTATCTTTTGAAAATATGACAGTTGAATTAAATGTCTTTAATGTCTCCCATCAACTTGTGGACACTGGTTATTTATGTGAGGTCAACATGATTAAGAGTATAGTTTATGACTTATTTTTGAGTTCTTTTGGTGATGACCCTTTGGAAAAATGTTTAATCCACTTCAACATAGACATAGATGAGGATTGCTTAATCGGTGAAGTAAATTCTCTGTTAGAGACCATTCCATTGATGGATACCAATAAATGGAAAGTCAAAACAGAGACACTTACACTTTTTGAATATGTTATATTGCCATCCATTGAGAAACTTTCCCAGTTAGAATTAAAACCTTTACTCAATTTTTTGAAATATGTGTTTTTAGGACCTTCTAAGACCATGCTTGTTATTATAGCATCTGACTTGGATAGTAAATAGGAAGTTGAACTGATGAAAGTCCTCAGTGAGCATAGTGAAGCTGTAGGGTGGACAATAGTAGACATTAAATGTATCACTCCATCAATTTGAATACATAGAATACATTTGTAGGACAATGTCAAAACCTCAAGAGAGCCATAAAGACGTCTGAATCCAAATATGAAAGAGGTTGAGAGTTGAAGTGATTAAACTTCTTGATGTGGGTGTCATTTACTCACTTTTTGATAGTGCATGGGTTAATCCTATTCAGGTAGTCCTTAAGATGTCTAGCATTACTATAGTAAAAAATGAGGATAATAAATTAATTTCTACTAGAGTACAAACCGGATGGCGTGTTTGTATTGACTGTTGTAAATTGAATGCTATTACAAGGAAAAACTATTTTCCACTTTCCTTTATAGACCAAATGCTAGAGAAGTTGGCTGGACATGTGTATTATTGCTTTCTTAATGAATATTCTGGTTACAATTAAATTTCTATTGCACCTGAAGATCAAGAGAAAACTACCTTCACTTGTCCTTTTAGAACCTTTGCCTATTGTCGAATGCCATTTGGATTATACAATGTATTTGTCACATTTCAGCGTTGCTTGATAAACATATTTTTTGACATTGTAAAGCGATTTCTGGAAGTTTTCATGGATGATTTTTCTGTACATAGGTCTAGTTTTAAGGAATGTCTACATAATTTAATATTACTCTTAATTAGGTGTAAAGAAAAGAACCTTGTTTTGAATTGGAAAAAATGTCATTTTATGGTTAAAAAATGAATTGTTCTGGGGTATGCTGTGTCACATTAGAGTATTGAGGTAGATAAAGTTAAAATTGAATTAATTTTCAGTCTTCCACCTCCTTGGACAGTGAAAGAGATATGTTCTTTTTTAGGCCATGCAGAGTTTTATCGCAGATTCATCAAAATTTTTAACAAAATCTCTAGACCTTTGTGTAATTTACTTACCAAAGTTGCACCTTTTATCTTTGATGAAGAGTGCTTTCAAGCTTTTGAGAAGCTCAAATTCTTACTCATCTCTGTACCCATTATTAGACCAACTGATTGGAATCTTCCATTTGAAATCATGTGTGATGCTTCTGATTATGCAATTGGAGTCGTTTCGGGTTAGCATTTTGATAAGTTCCTTATGTGATATACTATGCTAGTAAAATATTTAATGATGCTTAATTGAATTATTCTACAAAAAAAAAATAGTTACTAGCTGTGGTATTTGTTCTAGACAAGTTTAGATCTTATTTATTAGGATATAAGGTTGTAGTCTTTACAGATCATGCTACACTTTAGTATCTTCTTTCTAAAAAAGATGCTAAAGCACGTTTGATAAGATGGATATTGTTGTTGCAAAAATTTGATTTAAAAATTTGAGATAAGAAAGAATTTAAAAAAATTGTAGATGATCACTTGTCTAGGCTGGTAATTGAATTGGGTGACAATAACTTACCTATCCTAGACTCCTTCCTAGATGAGCAACTCATGTCTATTTCTCAGTTACTCTGATTTGTTGACATTGCTAATTATCTTGCCATAGGTCAAATGGCTACATATTGGAGTAAGCAAGATTGGGTAAAATTTTTAGTTTAAGTAAAGAAATTCTTTTGAAAAGATTCATACTTGTTTAAGTATTGCCCTAATCAAATTATTCAGAGATGTGTTCCTGAGAGTGAACAATATAGTATTATTTCTTTTTGTCATGATCATGCTTGTGGAAGTTATTTTAGTGCTAAAAAAATTGCTGTAAATGTTTTGCAATTTGGCTTTTATTGGCCATCACTGTTCAAATATTCATATTTGTATTGTAGCTTTTGTGAGCATTGTAAAAAATTGGACAGTATCTCACACAGAAATATAATGCATTTGACTCTCATTCTTATTGTTGAGATATTTGATGTCTTGAGAGTTAATTTTATGGGTCATTTTCCTAATTCCTTTGAAAATTTATACATTCTTGTTACTATGGATTATGTTTCAAAATAGGTAGAGGCTATTCCATGTAAAACAAATTATCACAAGATTGTGGTGAAATTTTTGAAAGAAAATATTTTCAAGGTTTGACACACCACGGGCTATCATTAGTGATGGGGGAAACATTTCTATAATAGGAATTTTGAGCATTTAATGAAGAAATATGACATCATACACAAAGTTGCAACCCCATATCACCCACAGACTAGTTGTCAAGTTGAGATTTCAAATAGGGAAATTAAAAACATTCTAAAAAAAATGATTAACCCAAGTAGGAAAGATTGATCTTTGAAACTTTCTGATACTTTATGGGTTTATCGTACTGCTTTTAAAACCCCTATTGGAATGTCTCTTTATCGACTTGTGTATGACAACGCCTCTCATTTACCTGTTGAATTAGAGCATAAAACTTATTAGGCTATCAAATAATTTAACTTTGCTCTTGATAAAGCAAGTTCTCATAAGAAGCTTTAACTCAATGAACTGGAAGAAATAAGGAATAATGCATATGAAAGTGTAAAATTGTACAAGGATCAAATGAAAGTTTTTCATGACAAAAATATTTTAAGAAAATCATTTAATGCAGGTCAAAAAGTCCTTCTATATAACTTTTATTTGCACTTATTCCCAGGAAAGCTACGTTCTCAGTGGTCAGACCTATTCATTGTTCGTACTGTTTATACATATGATGCAATGGAGATTGAAAATCTCAAAAATGATGATGTGTTTAAAGTTAATGGTCAAAGATTGAAATTATTTTTTGGAATTGCGCAACCCAAAGATAGAGAAGACACCGTTGTGTGATCCTGTCTACTAAGATTGATTTGCTTCTACTGTCTAAAGTTGCTATGCACACTATTTAGGTGAGATCTGACATTAAAAAATCATGTTTGCCAGTTTGTAAGAAAATTGGATGAGAAGCATATCCTCAACCCATAGAGGGAGTTTAAGCCGTTACTGAACGTAAAACTAGAGGAAGATATAAGCCAAAATCACAACTACTGTACATATGTATACATGCAATTATTTTTGAATTTTTTACCTTTACTTTAACTGACATCCACCGGCCTACTCACATAGTTATTGTAAATATACCCTTGTTTGAATTTTATAAATGCACCTTTTATTATCTTCACCTTCATACCTAAAATTAGGGTGAATGCAGTTATGGAAGGATCCACAATTTGCCAGTTTTAAAATATATGTGTCTTTTGTGGTTCCAGTTCTGGAAAAAATGGAGAGTATTTAAAAGCAGCACAACTTTTGGGTATGGTACTAGTTAGTAAAAAAATTCATTTAGTCTATGGTGGAGGTAGTCGTGGATTAATGAGATGTGTGTCTGCAGTTGTATATGTAGGAGAAAGCCAAGTTCTAGGTATTATTCCTATAGCTCTAGCTCTATCTAACCTCATAGGAAAAATAGTTGGGCAATAATTTAGGGTATTCTTCATGCACGAGCGCATTGCTAGAATGATGAGCAACACTGATGCCTTTATTGCCTTACTAAGTGGTTTTGGTACTCTAGAGAAAATTTTTTAAATTGTCTCTTGAGCACAACTGAATATCCATCATAAATTGATATTTTTGTTGAATGTTAACCATTTTTTTAATGATTTGTTGTCTTTTCTTGATTAAGCTGTGAAACAAAAATTTATCTCATACTCAGCATGACAAATTCTTATCTTGGATTTAAATGCTGATGCGTTGATTGATGCATTATAAGCGTTTGTTTATGTACCTTATCTAACTATGGTTCAAATAGATTAGACGTTAGAAATCGCTTAAAGTGCAAATTGGAATTGAATCTCCATATGTAACTCGTTTTATTTTATTGCATAATTTTTTATTTCTTTGTTAGTTTGCTGTAAGTTCATCTTTTCCTAAATCTCCTTTTAGGTAATATCTCTTTCAATCTCTGTTGTTTGTTTTGTGTTTGTTCATCTTCAAAAAAAAATCTGAGTAATGTTTTGGGATTAGACAAAACTAATAACAATGATGAAAATTGTTTAAAGTGCTTGTGACCTTTGAAAAATATATGAGTTCTGAGTGCTATGTGTGAACCTAAACTCTATTGTAATGTATGTTTTACTCAAGAATTTCAATATCTTGGGCACTTAATCTTTTATATTTGACTTATTGTTTATTCAGAAAAGATTTATGTGATTCAAATATAACAAATGATCTCATAAGACTTTAGAAGTTATTTGATTATCCCTTGAGGCAAAATCCTAAACTACTCTCCGTTTAAGAAATAAATTAGGCATTATTGGAATGGTTTGAGCCTTTTAGACCAACCTATACATTTCCATCCCTAGTAACCTATTTTGAGCCTATATTTATCCTTTTTTGTACACCTATACTATTAGGTAGTCTTTAAACAAAAATATTTTTAACTCTTACCTTTCACTCACATAAATGATCATTTGAAAAGTTATGGTTCAGGAGTGGATGGAAGGAGTTTAAATATGTATATATATAACTTCCCAAATAAATAAGTTTAGGGGTTTACGTTCAAAAAAGAAAGAAAATGTAGTATGAGTAAATAATGAAAGGATGAAAAGAATGCTGGAGATAGAATTCACATGATAATATCAAAAGTATTTGAAAGGATTTAAATGATTATGTATGTTGTAAAGTAAATTTTGCTTTCATTAATATCTTTTTATCTACCTTTAACCTATGCCATACATTACAAGGCTAATGAAAGCCCTAATTATATTAAATGTTATGATTAGTCTACATTAGTGGAGAGTGACATGAAAAATAAGATTATGGAGACTCAAATGCATCTATCTAGAGATTTGTTTTAAATATTTAATTACATAAATTTATTTGAATGTAAAAAATTCAATGTCAAAGGATTACCACACACACACTTGAGATTTAAGAGTAAACTATACGTTGCATTTGAATTGAAGTTCTACATAACATTAGGATCCTGATATTTCTTTGGTTGAATATTTTAAATCCTTGAGAAATGCTTAGTAAGCCAAACACGTATCTTTTGAAATTTGAAGTTGGTGTGTTTTGCTCGAGGACAATCAAAAGGTTAAGTTTGGAGGTATTTGATGAGTGAGTTTTATAATCATAAATTAAATTCTTTCATCTTAACTTTTTTTCATATTTAAGCACTTATTTTTGGTACTTATCTTTAGTTCTGTGCATCTTTTATAGATAGAAAGAAGAATAGAAAATGGACTCAATTGGAGGAATCAAAGCTAAATTATGGTTCTTTGAGAATAGTGTCTATAAATCAAGTAGATAAAATAAATTCATTGTGGATGGTTAAGTAAGAAGTATTATCTTTTTGACTTATGAGACGCATTCTAATAGATATATGCATAAATTCAAATATTGATTTATGACCATATTTTCAAAAGAACTTAAATATAAAGATTCAAAAAACATCAAATGTGGAAAATCTGTTTGTTGTTTGCTTTTCAACTCGACCTTACTTCAGTATTTTGGCCATAACTCATAAATTAAATATTCAATATGTATAAAATTTGGCAGGTGAATAGAAAACACAATTTTCTACAATTTTCATGTTAGGGCGTCCATGGTAATTTGATAGAAGAGTCAGTTATGATGGCTACAAGAATTGATATATATTAACCATGTATAATCAAACATTTATTTTAACATCCTTAAGGCTAGTTGAGGCTTTTACTGATCAAGTAAGGATTACAAAATAGTGTAAGTTGAGATAAACAAAAGAAAATGAGAAGAAATAAAGCAAGGTCAAAATTGAGAGTGAGAGAAAAGAAAGATAAGCTAAGACATGTGAGCAAGAAAAGAAAGAGAGTTGTGAGCAAGAGAAAGAGAAAAATGAGAGTAAGTGTTTTTGCACTAAAAAGTGAGGTGAAGAGTGCTTTGGTATGCAAGCCAAACCTCCTTATTGTTATGTATAAAGATATTTATTTTACTAACACTCTTAACCTTTCTTTACTTAGTATGGTTGTGTCTTTGATACAAGAATTTACTGATATTTTTTCTAGAGAGATTCCACATAGACTCCCACCTTTGGCGGGAGATGAGTGAAAAACTACTTTTAAGACTAAATATGATTTATATGAGTGGTTAGTAATACATTTTGCGTTGACCAATGCACCCAGTACCTTTTATGAGGTTAATGAACCATGTCTTACATGCTTCCATTGGAAAATTTATGGTAGTTTACTTTAACGATATTTTAGTATATAGTCGAAATCTTGATGAACATGTATTGGATTTGCGTGCTATTATGTCTAAGAAATTGAGACAGTGGAAAAGAGCTTTACCACATGTTAAGTTTGCTTATAATAGATTTGTGCATTCTACTACTGCTTATAGTCACTTTTAAGATTGTCTATAACTTTAATCCTCTAACACCTTTAGATATTTTACCTTTGTCTATTAATGAGGCTTTTAACCTGGATAATAAGCAAAAGGCGGAATATGTAAAAGATTTGCATGCTAGGGTTCGAGTTAACATTGGGAGGAAGAACGAACAATATGGATAGTAAGCAAACAAGAGCTGAACTAGAGTTGTATTTAAATTTGGTGATTGGATTTAGGTACATATGCACGAAGAGAGGTTCTCAGCTCAGAAAAAGTCTAAGTTGCATCTTAGGGGAGATATACCTTTTCATGTTTTGGAGCGGATCAATGACAATGCCTATAAAATTGATTTACCTAGTGAGTATGGCAATATTAGTGCTACATTTAATGTTGTTGACTTATCTTTATTTGGTGTAGATGATGCCTTTGATTCGAAGATGAATACTTTCGAGGAGGGAGGGAATGATGGAGATCAAGGTCCTAGTAAATCTATTCTAAGCCATTCTCAAGATCTTTTGTAAAGGATAGACGATCCAATGATTAGAAGCAGAGTGAAGTAGGCTAAAGAAACTTTATTGGGCTTGATCTTGGACGTGCAGGTTAAAAAGAAAAAATTTGGGTCAAGGCAAGACATAAAATGGATCATGCTTTGCAGCCTTGAAGATGGTGGTAAAGAGGGTAGTTTGGAGCATAAGTTTGAGGCCGAATAGATGGGTATTCTTGGAGGCCAACTAAAACTTGTTGGATCTTAAAGAAAACCAGCTTAAATTTGCATGGGTTAAAGATGTATTATGGAATTTATGTTATATCCTTTCTTCTAGAATATTATTAGTATTTAATGTATTTTGAGCCGATTTTTTATGTTGATCAAATATTAGTTTAATTATGGGTTTATGTTTTTTGTTAGTTTAATTGGATCGAATAATTAATGTTGTTTGAGTCATATAGGGCGTATTCCATAGAAGTCCAATTAGTTTTTTTTAGAGTTTCCATAGAGTGACTATATAAGGGATTCCTTATGCTTATGTAAAGGAGATTTGGATGATTAATAAGAATTAAGTTTTCTTTTAAAATGAGAGCTTCTCTTAGTTCCTTATGCTAAAGTATGATACCATAAAATATCCTACATTTTAAACAAAGACCACGCCTTTAAGGAAATTTCAATTGTTAGGAGTTTGGAAAAAGAAAAGAATAGAAAAAGATAAGCATGAAATTTGCTGACCAACAATCAATTAAAATTTAAGGCAAAGGTAACCAAAACCATCATTTCCTCATGCTAATAAATTGGGACATGGATACAAAATACCTTTGTGGGCTATTATTATGCATTTTGCAATAGTATATTGCTTCTATTGCAAAATGCATAGTAATAGCTTTGACACTCAATTTCTGGTTTCATCAACTATCAACTAGAACAAAAGAAGGCATTCTTATATAACACTGTAGAAGATACTAGCCAAACTAAACTGTCGTGAACTTTACTCCTTGCTATTCATGTCAAAGAATGCAGGATTTAATTCATTCTGAAATAGATTTGCATATGATATTTTGATTAGTTCTAATTTGTTGAGTACAAAAGGATAAGCTAATTTATTCTAATAGTTCTAATGCATTGTTCATGTTATTTATAGCACCAACAATGTATAGGGGCATATTACTAAAACACATAAGCTATTGAGAACATAAAGTACTTCAAATAAGTATCAATCATCTAATATTATTTTGTCAATTGGAAAATGTTGGCACTCTGTCACATCATTTAATGTTATCACAAATCACGTGCATGAGTTATAGAAAACATAACTGTAATTGAATTGGCTATTTACAAGATTTTCATTAATACACAATGGCACACTACCTCATTCTTAAATTGAATGTAAATATCCTTTGGCAATCCATAGATATGAAAGAGTGATCACATTAACAGACTTCCTTACTTAACACATTAAGTAAATTTAGATTAGATAGCTTCTAGGAAATGTATTAATAGGCTAATTGAACAGTTTAACATGATGCAAAATTAAAATAGCGGTAAATGACTGCAACATATCTGAAACTGCAATTATGCATATATAATTATCTACATCTTCATAAGGAAGAAAATTGCAACACATTACATCATTATGGCATGCCTTACTAATGTCAAAAGGCTATTTACACAATTGTTAAGTAGAGCATGATTGATTTAACAACCCTCTTGATTAATACATGTTCAAAATTGAAATATATATACCGTTATTGAGTAGAGCATGATGATTCAACAAAGATAAAGACATTGTTGAAAATCCATGGTCAAAGCACATGGAAATAATGACAAACGGGAACTTGGAAGCAACTTAGTGGAATCCAAAAATCAAACTACAACATTACCTAGTTGTTGTAGTGGTTATGCTCGCAGTGGTTGTGGTGATAGTGCTTAAGGAGTTGTGCTTTCAGTTGGAGATTTGATAAACGATGCTTGCTCGCCCTAGATTTGCACGACATATATGCTTGCAGGGTGTTTATGGTGCTTGCGGTGGTTAGGTCTATGGTGCTTGTGTTCCCTTGTTGATCAGCTCGTGAATGGGTTTGAAAAGAAGAGGGCGATGCTACATTTTTGGGGGAAAGTTATTTCCCCTATATATTAACCTGTTTCTAATTTTTTTTAAAAAAAATTGGAATGGATTTAAAAATAATAAATTGCAGGGATATTTTAGTAATTTTACATCTCCAAAGATGAAATTTAACAATGAAATTAGACGATGTGAAGGAAATTGCAATGGAAACAAACAACAGAGGAACATGGTAACAATTGAAAGTACAAGAAAAAAATTGTAGTTGTATCAACATATCAAGGTCAGAAAATACATTTTGCCCTTCAAGATACCTAAAACTTTGTTGATAGCACATAATATTTTTTTAAGAGGCAAAACTCATATTAATAATATTTTTCAAATTAATTATGAGATTTTTTTTATATTACAATCAACGTAATTTAATTTTTTTGGTGATTGACAAAAGGACTAAGTTGAGCCATAGATTAAGAAAATTGACAACTCAATTGTATATCATGCTTTTTAAGAGACAAACTTCAAATCAGTAATATTTTTTAAGTATCAAATTGTGAATTTTTATCTTGAGTTTACTAATTTTAGAGAAATCGAAACTAAATTGATTTAAAAATTATTCTTATATTAAATTTTTTCATACAAAGCCTAACATTTATTAACATTATTTTTTCAAAAAAAATTATTTTATATTAAATATCAGAAAATTTAAATATTTAATAAAGATTATACTATAAAGGAGAGCGTATTTTAAAAAAAAAAGTAAAATTTTTCAATTATTTGAGACTTTAAAATTGGACCTTTAAATGAAAACACCTAAATTTTAACCGCTAAAGGAAATAAAATAAATGTCTTGAAAGAAGAAAATGTCATAATTTTTTTTTAATATAAAAAACAGTAAAGGTCAAAAGAAAATGTCATAATGTTGACTTTGTTGTTTCTTCTACAATAATTGTACCGTCCCGTGTCATCTATTCACGACAATTTTATCGTCTTATTATATTCCCAATTGTAGCAGCGATTTCGCTTGGAAACGAGGGGAACAGAAGGTGGAATATTTGGTTCCATGTGATTTGTCTCACCATTTGTATTTTGATTTAATAAATTAATAATTTAAAATTTGAATTTATAAGCTGATTTAATTTTAATTTTTAAATTTCTTTAACATTAGCTGGTTTATAAAAATTCAAGTTTCCATTTGTCATGATAGTTTTATAACAAATTTCAACTAGGGATAACTATAATTTGTTCTTCAATGAAACTAGATAAAAAAAATTATTTTAGCAAAATCGAGTCAATGAAATTTATATAGGTTAATTTTTTTAAAAGAATTTGAGTTTAAACAGACGGATTAAGTGATATTTTTTTAAATGTGTTTGGATCTAATCTGACTAATTCAATATAACTGTTCAAATTCAACTTAATATAATCTAAAATTTTTAAATAATTTAAAAATATTTTTAGTGTAATTTTTCAACTTAATTTTTGTTGGGTTGGATTGATAACACAAATAATCCGAACCAATTATTCACCCTTAATTACAATAGTTAATATGTAGAACTAAATACTTAAAAAAGAACATGATACTTGTTAGCAAACATCCTAAAAATAGAATAATAATCTCAATAGTTCAATTTGATTCAATTGCTGGCAAGTCTAAAATCTAAATAATCATTTTTAATTATTAAATTTTTTATACATTAATTATTTTTAGTATTTAAAAATATAAATTTGTTATATATTAAGTTTTAAACAATTAATAGAAGAATTAGTATGCAGCCAATTTGATACTTTTAAAATTCCACTTATACTCTTAAAATAATTTAATCATTTTTTAAATTATTAAACTTGTTATACATTAATCATTTTTAGTATTTAAAAATATAAAATTTGTTATATATTAATTTTTAAATAATTAAGAAAAGAATTAATATGCAACCAATTTGATATTTTTAAAATCTCATTTATACACTTAAAATAATTTAAAAAAAATTAAAGCACCACAAATTTGTCTCACCATTTGTATTTTGTATTTTGTATTTATGTGCTCTTCAGTAAATTAACAATTTAATTTTTGTATTTGTAAACTCATTTAAAATTTAATTTTTGAATTGTTTTGAATACACTAATTACCTTCTAATGATTGGAGTTTTGATTTTTTCGGAAACATTTATACAATAAAAAATGTTAGTGTTGTAATAGAGTGATAATTCTACCATAAACTCCAAAATCTAGTTAGTTGAGTGAAAATAAAATAGATAAAATAATTATATCAAAGGTAGAAATATATATCTAAGAGAATAAAATGATATATTTATAGGAGAGCCCTCAAAGTCCTTATAGTTAAGAGATCCAAATTTTGAATTAGCACTTTTTAGTTTTAATCTATAAAAATATTAAATTTATTATATATTAATCTCTACACACTATTAATATAAAGTAAATTTGATATTTCAATAAACTCACAGAAACCCTAGAGAGATATTAAAATTAAAAAGGTGTATAATTACAATAGCTAAATAATTAATTTACTAAATTGCTAAAATCAAGAATAGATGAACCAATTATACATCACTGTGTCAATATTCAAGGATTAATGTTATTATATTATTATTTTTAAAAATATCCAACAAATTAATACTTATAAAAATTTAAAATAAAAAAAATTAATATAGTTTTTTTAAAACTTGAGGGGGTGTAAATGTAAACTTTATAAATTTCAAAAAAAATTATTGTTTCAATTTAATATTAGAATAATTGTGAGTGTAATTTTTATAAATTTTAAAAGAATTTAATGTAATTTAGTTAATTTTTTTTTTACCTATGGTATACCATTTTGGGAGATAAAATAAATTGAAAATATTTATTAAACCGTCAATGAATCATAGCTTACATCTATCTATATATCTATTATCTATTATTATATATAATAAAATAAGAGCCATTAGAGTTATATTATTACAAGTGGCACTTAAAATTTTTTCTTTTAATTTATTTTCTTAATTTTTGAAATTATATTTAATAAATTAAAATATTTATATGATTATAACATTAAATGAAGATTTAATTTATATGCATTTCATAATATTCAATGATAAAATTGCCATTAAAGTCACATTATTGTTTGTTCAACTTTTGATAGCTTGTGTTCCTATCTTAATATTTATATTAAAATGTCAGATATAAATGTTAAGAGTTTTACAGATGTGGATGTGACACTAAAAACAAAAAAATCTAACATGTCATTGACTCTATTATTTAAGATTTTTTTTTTTTTTTTTGTGTATACTCATTTACAAGATTAGAGAATCTATTTTCTAATTTCTTTTTTTACGCCTCCTTACTTGTTTATAAAGAGTAAGAAAGTGCATAGACAAACATTTAATCAATATTAATTATATTATATTTATTTTAAATAATATTTAAATAATATTATTATAATATTTTGAAACATTAGTATAAAAAAAAGAAAAAATACCAGAATCTTATTGTGGTTTTGTTAGTAAGTGACACTTTAAATAATATTTAATAAAATTAAAAGGTAAAGCTGTTATGAGAGTCACTCTATCAAATGACACTCAAATTTTTTATAATTCTTAAAATTTTGATTAATAAAATATATATATATATATATATATATATATATATATATATATATATATATATATATATAAATTACAAAAGTTTCGTAATAGTTTAAAAGTATTTAATAAAATTAAAAATTAAACTTGTGACTAAAGTTATATTGTTTGACAAGTGACATGACTAAATTAAAAATTTAAGAATATGTGTATTTTTTCGAGAATCAAAGTACCTATTTACTGAAGTTTTTATAATTATTACAAGTGTTCTATTTGATTTCGATTTGTTCTCATGAATTTTTTTACCCAAAAAAAAAAGAGACACAAATAAGATGAATAACATTTTTCAAAAAGGAAAAAGTATCACATGAAAATTCAAAAAATTTATGAATTTTTGCAATTGAAATATTTGTGAGTACTTTAAATAATTATTAATTAAAACGAGAGTATGAAACGAATGATCCCGCTGAACTATATTTTATCTTGTTTCGTTTCTTTTCAATAATGGAAGAGAAAAAAAAATTACATTTATTTTTTTCATTTATAAAAATTATACTTATATTCATTATTGATAAAAAAAATATTCATATTTACTCTAATTTTAAATTAAGATAAAAACTTCTTTTAAAATTTTAAAATTTTATATTTAAATTTTTTAATTTTTTTTAAAATTATACAAACATATTTCATTTAAAATTATTATTTAAGTGTTATTTTAATTTTTTATAATTTATAGTGTATTGAATTAAATTATTTATAATTCTTTTAAAAAATATAAAATATATATTTTATGAATAATTTTGTATGTAAATAAATTAATTTTGTATAAATTAAAATGAAAGAGAATGTGAATATAAATTTTATAATTTTTAACAAAAATAAATATACCTTACTAAAAAAAAGAGTTAAGAAAAAGCTTCATACAAGGAGAAGACGAGTATTGATTGAGAAAAAGCTCGCCTAGTAGACCCGGTCGTTCTCTGAGCTGGCGGAGAAGAAAAGTTGCAGTCAAAGAAGGTCCACTTCTGTAATTCTGTCAATTTCAAAGGGCTAAGACTGTAAACGCAAAAATGCTGATAAGCATTGCCGTATTTTGTTTTCGGCGTGTAAACACTTGAAAATACTGCCGTTGCAGAGGCGAGCTATGGCGTACTGAGGAATCAAACCCCAAACCGGAGGAAAATACCCAGATTCTCCGTTTATTTTCCGAGTTATCCTTGTTATTACTTTTGGTTCTGCCTCTCTGTCTGGGGTAAGCTTCTGTCTCTTCCTTCTCTTTCTATCTCTCTGGTTGCTTCAGCCATGATTAGAGGGAAAGATCTCCCCTGTGGTCTTGACTCTGACGGTGAGAACTCTCGGAGCAAGCCGTCAAAGCACAATTTTGACCATAGTAAGGGCAACCCAGAAGAGAAAATAGGTTATCCGGAAAAGGGTACCTATTTTCTTAAAGATTCAGAGGTGGGTGGTGATGGGATTCAATCAAAACCAACAAAGGTTGGGACTTCAGGCTTACAAGAGCTGACTCTCAGCTACCTCTGTGATAACCAAAAACTGTTTCTTCCTGAGAAAGAGATTCCTGGTAAAAGTTTACTGAATTCCTTGGAAAAAGGAAGTTGCAAAGGTAAAGAAGTTATCATTTCAGAGAATTCAAATCAGGATGAAAAATGGGTCGAAAGGGACTTTATGAATTTGAGTGAAACTAGGGAAAATTCTTCGAAACGATCGGTTGAAGAAGAGCTTGAAAGGGAAATTAGGGACAAGAAGCCGAAGCTCGAGACGCTTAATCTCTCTCTTGCTTTGCCTGATATCTCACTTTCTCTCACAGCGTCAAACGCGCTACAAAACGGTGATCAACCAGTCAGGCCAAAGCCTAGCAGACCATCAACCACTACTTACTCAAATGATTATACAACGGCTTCTCTATCATACTCGTATTCTCATCCGTTCTCGCACAACCCAAGTTGCTCGCTTACTCGTAATTCTACAGATAATTTTGAGTATTCAGTCAGCAAAGATGACCATATTTGGAACTGTGGGGAGGGGACTAATGGGTCGGTTCATAGTCGGTTCAAGCCAATAGGAGATGGGGTTGCTTTGTCGAATCATGGTGGTGGGATTAATTCGGTTATGCAGGGTAATAGTCAGTATAAAACTACAAGTTCAGATAACCATTCCTTTTTCCCGTCAGAATTGCCTGCCAGGCCAAGATTTGAAGCTCAGTCAGGGGACTCCAGAGGAAGGAATTCTGAGAATATGAGAGGCTTGGAAGCCTTAGATAGTGGGAAAATAAGGAAGCTTTCTAGACCAGAGAGAATTCTCCGAGAGACTGTTTTGGAGTCTATCCCTGCCATGGCATTGACATTTCAGGAACTTACTGATGAAGTAATCGCATCAACTAAGGAATACTTAAAGAATCTCATTGAAATGCCTGAGAAGAAGGAGGAATTGGCCAGTCTCCAAAATCGGCTTGAACGAAGATCTGACCTTACGAAGGAGACACTTTCTAAGTGCCACAAAGGGCAATTAGAGATTTTAGTGGCAGTCAAGATGGGCCTTGGAAGCTTCTTATCAGGCAAAATTCAGTTCTCTGAGATGGTAGAGATTTTCTTGTATACAAGATGTAGAAATGTGAACTGCAAGAGCGTGCTGCCTGTGGATGATTGTGACTGCAAGTTTTGCTCTGGAAATAAGGGATTTTGCAGTTCTTGCATGTGTCCTGTCTGTTTGAACTTTGATTGTGCAAACAACACATGCAGTTGGGTTGGTTGTGATGTTTGTTCCCACTGGTGCCATGCTGCCTGTGGCATTAAGAGGAATCTTATCAAACCTGGGCCTAGCTTAAAAGGGCCATCAGGGACCACTGAGATGCAGTTTCATTGCATTGGTTGTGGACATGCTTCAGAAATGTTTGGGTTCGTTAAAGACGTGTTCATGTGTTGTGCAAAGGATTGGGGTCTAGAAACCCTGGCGAAAGAGCTTGACTGTGTAAGGAGGATTTTCAAAGGAAGTGAAGATCGCAAAGGGAAGGAACTGCATGTTAAAACTGATGACATGCTGTTTAAGCTTCAAACTAAAATGGTATCTCCTTTGGATGCCTGCAATTACATCCTTCAGTTTTTCAACTGTAAGTACCTGGAACACTGTCTTTCCTTTTCATATTCAGTTTTTGTGGTGTTTATTCAAGATTTGTGTTATTTACACTGTAAGCAATTTAACGGGAATCATTCCTAAGTCTTATTAATGCGTAAAGACAGATCCACTCTATTCAATAGACGTGAATCTTGTGTAAAAATCACTTAATATGTTGACCTCTAGGATTTTGAACCTATATGTCGTTGAATTATTTGCATGAAAATACATGGTTTCACCACATGGTGCTAAGAGATTGGTGCATTGTTATTTCTCCGACATGACTAGAAAAAGTTCCCTATTTTATTGTGATCTGGTAAAACTATGCAAAAGGGAGGACTAACGGTTTCCTGTGGTGGGGGAAATGCAATACTGCTGATAAATAGATTGTTTTTCTGAATACTGTAGGACATGGTTTAGTAAAATGACAAAATTTATATTGGCTGTTGTTATGGGACTCTGTGGTAACACTGATGGGAAAGTAGTAAAAGCTAAAAGGTTTATGTTTGAGAGAGATCTCTAATTTAGGTTGCTAAGGTAGATTTCCGATGCCTATGATTATGAGTAGTATATATGACCAGTGGCGACATTGTATTTGTACTATTGTATTTTGAGTTTAATGCTGTTTGGATTTTGATTGGGAGAGACTTGTTGAGCTTAAGCTTGCGACTAGGCACAGGAGTGAGCAGGATGTGATCTTCTGAAGAAGCAATCTAGATAAGCATAGAACTTACTGTTATATACATGGCTGAAAGATTATATGATTTCGTAAGTCTGTCTTCTAAATGTGATTAAGAAGTGTTCCTGATTTTGTAATTTGATAAAAGCAGAAAGGTCAGGTGCTCTTTATCCTGACTGACTTATCTTTTAATGAAAATGAATATATAGATTTTAAATGTCCTTGACATGAATAAAATCCTTAATGTCCCTTTAGGAAACCAGTGTTATACCTCTAGGACTGTCAAGTAGTAAGTATTTTTTTCTTGCAAGGAAAGGAGGATGGGAAGACCTGCAATATTGTATAGCACTGAATGTTGGACGGTTAAAAGACAATATGAAGATATACTTAATGTAGCAGAGATGAGAATGTTGCGCTGAATATATGGACACTAAAAAAAATATGATTAAGAATGAGTGCATTAGAGAAAAAGTTGAAGTAGCACTTATCGTGAAAAAGATGGTTAAATCTCGCTTAAAGTGGTTTGGCCATATGTGAAAATCTGCAAAAGCCGTACTAAGAAGAGTAAATAAGATGGAGAGCAATCCGATAGTTAGAAATAGAGGGAGGTTAAAGAAAACAATAGATGAAACTATTAAAAAAGATTTAATAATTAATAATCTTTATATTATTATCATTTAGCTTTATTTGATGTAGCCGACTTTGCCTAGTGGAAAAAACTTAGTTGTTGTTGTTTAAAAGGAGGATGGGAAGAACAACCATGAATGACTAAAGGATAAGTGCTGCATTATCTTTTTTACTGACATGTAAACTAAGAGTGACCCTCCACAGACTTGGTGTAAGACCTGGTCTGGTCAGGAATGAAAAATTCAGGTTTGACTCCAGTTGGCTAATGCAGAAATAACTGGGACTTTAGTCATGAAGCTTTAGTTGCTTTGGCAGGAGAGCACCTTTCCTTGTGCTGATTGGAAGAAAGGAACAAAAATGGAGATTAAATATGAATCAATTGTTAATAGGACTGAGTTAGTCTGTTATCGGCTACATATAATTTGTTGCTTGCCTCTTAATACCTTATACTCTATCTCTCTTACCAAAACAGAGCAAATGATAAATTATTACTAATGGTTATCAGTTCTATCATAACTAATCAATGAAACTTTGGGAATATATTTTATTTTGGTAAGATTTGGTGGTAGACTTTTGAACATAAGCTTGAATCTATTACTTAATAATGACAGAAAAAATTTAAGAGGAAAATGAGGAAAATGGAAGGGTAATTGAGTTGGTGGTTTGGCTCTTCAAGATGAAAATATAAAGAATAACTGTGTGGTGTTGCTAGTACCTATTTAAACTTTAAAGTGAGTTCTCTTTCTCTTTCTTATTTATTTTCCAGACAAAATTTTTGGTTTAGGAAGCTAATTCAGGCCATGCTAAGAAATGACATGGTCATTAAGAATAAGAATTGACAATCAAACAGTTTCTCAATGCTATTTGTTTTCAAAAATGATTATATGGAGGATTTGGGAATGCTAGTAATAGGTAAAATTTTTAAGAATGATTTAATAGTTAATAATCTATTTATTGATCTCATTTATGATAGGTCATTGTGGTGCCGTTTGATTTATGTAACCGACTCCATTTAGTGAAAAAAGCTTAGTATTTGTTGTTGTTGATGTGTCTTAACCTCAAACAAACCTGTGATTATACAGACTAGTTCTGCATATCCAGATTTACTTTCAATATAAAGCTTGGATGTTTACCATAATCCTAGGCCTCTTCTTATTTGCTTGCATTGGAAGTCTAACAGATCTAGGACTTATATATCAATTGGGTGAATCATTCCTGCTCAATATTGTGTTTGATGTCTTGTTAAATAAGTTATTTATCACATAGATTAGGGAGATACATAAAAATGTTCTTTTAACACCGAAGTGTCTATATAATCTAAGAGATTTTTACTTGTTCTCATCCTTGGATGCTTTATTTTTATGACTTATATGCTGCACCGAGCATTCATGCTTGAAATGGGAGTTACAGAGTTGGTGGATGACCAAGATATTTCCCTTTGATAATTAAAATTCAAGATACTAAATTAATCAAAACTGGAAAGTATATTTAAAACATGCTTCGAATAGCTCAGATGACACTGCTTTCATCTTCTTTGTCCCTGGATAACCTATTTACATAGCATTGCTATATGCAATTGAAGTGATTCATTCAGATAGGACCTGTTAATATTCCCAACAAATCATCATTGTTATGTCTTCCTCTCCATTTTTTTGCCACTTGGAGAGTAGTGAGAGAAATTAACCTCAGTTGCTTTTCAAAGTACACTCATACAGCTGCTATAATCTCTTCTGTGCTGTTGATGAAATGATTCAAACTACATGTGATCCTGTGCTTTTTAATCGAATGTCCTTGTAAATGTCTAGAAGGCCTTTTTCTAATTTACCATAGGCTGTGTTTCGAAGTTTTGAAGAGGAGGGAATGCTATGGAAAGGGAAAGGATATAATGTAAAGAAGCTACCTGCCCCTTGTTTGGTTGATTAATGACAGAAGGAAAGGGGATGGAAAAAAGGTTACAAGCCTAAAATTACAAGTTAACCCTTTATTAATTGAGGGAATTTATTGTTGGCTCTTTACCCCTTAATTTGAGGTGAACAAAATGTGGGGGTTTGAGGGGATGGAGGGGGAACTATACCCTCTTATCCCCTTCCACTCCTTAAATTTTAAAACATTTGCACGAGGGAAACTATTTCCTTTCCATCCCTTCCACTTCCACTTCCACTCCCACTGTTATTCCCCATCAAAACACGTTCTTTCTAAGGGTTATCATTTATGTGCTAATTCTTGTTTTATTTTGTTAATATTGATAATATCTAATATCTAACTGTGAGAAGATTTTTCTCATAAACAGTTGCAGATGGCATGTCAGACTTTCCTGCTTCTGGTATATCATCAAAGGATCTGGCAGCATCTCAAGCTAACCTTAGGAAGGAAGCAACATCTCTGTCACAATCAAATTCTCTAATATCAAAATATACTTATAACTCAAGCTATTCTAGGTCACATTGTGATGTCCTGTCAAATGATCATCATCAGAAAGATTTCAAAGCCTCCCTCTTAAGTGAACTGAAAAATGAGAGTGATTTCCAGTTGGGGGCTTTGTTAAGGAAAGGGGGGCTTGAAAGCTTGGAGAGCATTGTGAGGATAAAGGAAGCAGAAGCCAGAATGTTCCAAACCAAGGCAGATGAAGCACGGAGAGAGGCGGAAGGGTTCCAGAGGATGATTAGGACAAAGACTGCGCAGATGGAAGAAGAGTACTCTGAAAGGCTTGCCAAGCTCTCTCTGCAAGAGACGGAGGAAACAAGAAGGAAAAAATTGGAGGAATTGAAGGTCTTAGAAAATTCCCATTGTGATTACCATAAAATGAAAATGAGAATGCAAGATGAGATTGCTGGTTTGTTGGAGAGAATGGAGGCAACAAAGCAGCAATGGGTTTAACCACTTTTTCTTTTCTTTTTTCTTTTTATTTCCCTTTCTAAGAATACTGCTAAAATGTGTGTAATTTATTGTTCTGCTGCATTTTGAGTTCTGTTTGTTTGATATTCAGAATAAAATATTTTCAACTTATAAATTTGAATATTGTTAGTGCTTCAGCCTTCATTTTTCTTCATTGAGAGCTAAATGTGAAACCAACCATGTTGTAAGTTTTGCACTTGTTTTATAATGATAGAGACAAACCAGTGAAAGTTTCCTGCAATCTGATACTACAGTTGAATTAGTAGGTTTCATACATGATACAACACAGGTTGGCTACCATAATTATTAGGGATGACAATTTTTTATTTTTTTTTGGGTGACAATTGTTTTGCATTTGAGCGTGGCTGGGGTGAATTTTTTCTCCGGAGGAATGGGTATAGATGCGGTGAATTGCTCACCTATAGGAACAGGCCTGAGCCTGTTTAAAATCTAGACGGGGAATCAGCTTATAATATATCTTTATTAGTAATTATATTTAAGATTGTATTTGAACTAAAATTTTTCTTAATAGTATTAAATCTAAAAAATATGGAGGTTTTCATACCTTTTCATATTTTCATTGAGAAAGTGAAAAATTGTTCTACACTAGAGAATATGTATGAGGATGGAGGCAAACGTGTGTAGAGCACCGTGTTGTGCACAGTAAAAAGAAACTTTATTTTTTTATTTTTTCAAAAAGCTTCCTTTGCTGTACACAGGAGAGGATCCTAATCGGAAGATGGAGAGTAGTGGTGTGTATAACCTTTATACCTAACTAAAAACATATACTTTGGATAAATTAGATTGAGATTATGCAGGTTAATTATTTTTTTTAAAAAAAATTTAAGTTTAAACATACGAGTCGAGTGACTTTTTTTTATAATTAATTTTAGAATCAATTCAATCAACCCCACTTGACATAATCTGAATATTTTATATAATCCAAAATTTTGATAGAGATCCAATATTAATTTTTAACTTAAATTTTATTGATCAAATTGATAATTTGACCAACCTAACTCAAATTCACCCAATTGCTCACCTCTAATGGAGAGTTAGAGGAGTATCAAGGACAGAGAGAAGACATCTCCGTCCCCCATTGCTATTTCTAATGATTGCTAACTTAAATACATTATCTTCATTCAATGAGCGTAATTTAAGGATGTGAATTTCAAATGTAAGATGGAGAGAGAAACTATTTGACATTATTATTGTATGACTCTTTGTGGGGGGAGCATAAATGGGAAAGATAATGCTCTGCTTAGATATTGTTAATTTAGGATTTGTTTATTTTAGTGCTTGTGGCAACTGTCAGCACTTCCCCGTAGAAACTTTCAACCAACATTATAATGAAAGGGAATCTAGAAATTGGGATCATTTTTGTATATATTATAATATTGATTCTCATGACTTATAGCAAACATATTGTTTATTTATGTGGGCAAAGCACTTCAAATTTGCTGTTGTTTTAAATTTGAAGTTAGTGCGGTGTTGTGAAAGGAATTTTTTTTTAGAAATATTTTTTTCTAAAGAAAAATGTAAACAAATATTTGATTAAATTACTATTTTGATATTTGAAAGGTATATGTTTTCTTTTTCAATTTAGTTTCTCAAAATTTAACTTTATTAATAAATTTACTTATCTAACTTAACCAAAAGTTTATTTAGTCTAACTTTTGGTGTTTTATCTATTATTAGGGATTTACTAAAAAAAAAATTCTTTGCTACTTTACTTTTTTGAATAAAAAAATCTTTATTTTTGGATAAAATGCGATGAATTAAGTTAGGCCAAATAAACACTTAAGAATCATTTAAAATCTTAATTAAGTTATGTAAGTAAATTTGTTAATAGAGTTAATGTGAGGTAGCTTTTGGACTATTAAAATGAGGAAATTTGACTTTCAAGAATAAAATTGAAAAAATATATATCTTTCAAAGCATAAAAGAGCAATTTACCTTAGATTTCTTTTAATTACGAGTAAAAATTATTTTTTTAAGCAAAATTATTCTTATTCAAATAAAAAATGTTAAAAGAAAAACAAGAATGTTGCATTGCCACCAAGAAGCTCTAACACTCATTAACTAGTTTTAAATTTATTATCAAATCGAATTTACATCATGGTTGAGAAATGCAATCATGAGGCTTCGTATTTTTTTAGTATTACAAATTAATTGATAATTATTTTAAAAAATAATTTAAGTTAATGTTCAAAAGGAAATTAATTTTTTTATTATACATTAACTTAACTAATTATTTTTTAAAAAATAAACTACTATTTTAGTTTTTAAATAATATATATTTCTCTCCAATTTGACTTCAATTGATTAATCTAATGTTGTCAACTATTCACGATAGAATTATATTAATTAATTTTTTGAAAATTATACATTTAAGTATAGAATATTAAATTGATAAAAAATGTATATTTCGTACATCTAAATAATTTATTTATTTATTTATAACATTAGGGTTAACAGGCCCAAAAAAAAAAAGGACTAGGGCCTACTTTAGCTCAGCTGGGATATGTTCCCATGTAACTAAGCCCAACCTCTAGTCTTTTCTCTTCTCTTTGCCCTAGTAGTAACCACCTAGAGTACGAGTGGCAAGGGGCCTCCTCCTTTTCTTCAATATTTTTTTATCTTAGTTTAATTCATATTTTGTCATTTCTTTTTTTAAATATTTTTTCTATTTTTCAGAATTTTTTTTATTTTCTTTAAGATTTTTCTTTTTTTTAAAAAAAATTTTGGAGTTTCAAAATTTTATATCTCTTACGTCTGTATTTACCACTTTTGTACTTAGATTTAGGTAAAACAAATCTTATATTTATAATTTTGAACTTATAATTGAATAGAAAAATATTAAAAAGAGTTAACTTTCAAATATAGTTAAAAAGTGTGTTACTTGTGTCTTTATTTTTTTATTTTATGTTATTATATTAATTATGTATATGATATGTTGAGGTATAATATTTAGAGTAAAATATGATATCTTTGTATTATTTAGTTGTAGTATATGTTTATTTTTAAAAACTATAATATTTATTTTACCAAACTTCTTAAAGTGATTTCAAATATAGTTTTTTATTTTAAAAACACTTTTTTTAAGTGGTATTACTGTAAAATTATAAATTTTTAATCTTAAATCTTAAATTTTAAATTTTAAATTTTAAATTTCAAATTTTAAAGTCAAAACTTCAAATTTTAAAACCTAATTTTTGAAATCTAAAAACTTGTTTTAAAAACAAATCTTCTAAATACGATTTTTTTTTTGTTTTAAAAATTACTTTTAAAATCAATTATCCAAACAAGCTTTTTTCATTCTTCAAAGCTGTTTTCAAAATCTATTTCAAAATTTTTTTTTTAAAAATAAAAAATAATTCTTATAAAAATTTTAAAATATAAATAAAACATATATCAAACAATAAAATTATTCAATTTTTTTTATAGTTTTATGATTATGTTATTAAAATTTCAGTAAAAAATATTATAAAATAGTTAAGTAATTGTGCTAATCTTGTTTTTCATATTAAGATTTCACTAAAACAATTATTTGATTGGACTCAGACAAGAACCCAAGGAAACAATTGATTTCAGGGTCAAAATGATTTTGGATCAATCTATAAGGGTAATATGTAATTTACCTTAAATTTTAATTTTTTTTTTCTCTTTTTTATTGATTCAATCATGCGCACAGAATGATTCTTTTTTTCTTTCAAATGGCTACAATCACCATATGAGATTTAGCCAACAAACCAACAATTTAATCAACTTCGGTAATGGAAAATAATCAAAAAAATTGGATTTTTCGAGAAACAATTAATATGGGATGAAAAAAAAAAACTTTTTTTCTTTAATAGTTTCTGGGAAGAATGACAGAAAGGCCAACACTGACAGCAAATAGGAAGAGCAAGAGACCGGTGAAGTTGATTATTAGTTCCTCTTGACGACGGATTGGTTCTAGAAACTGAAAACATTGAACCAGGCCTGTCTCAGCTGTGCAGACTGAAAGCAAGAAGATAACCATGCCAATAAACCTATGCCATGGCTGAAATGTAGCTCTCGTTGACAGTTCTGCAGCTGGGAAGAAGTACGTGAAGAACCCCGAAACAAACTGGAAAAAAAATAATCAATAATGAGTTCGTTTTCTTAACAAACAATTAGCAAAATAATACGAGGTTAATTTAAGAAGAAATTGCATGTTCTCATCTTATCTTTGCCTCCAATTACAAATTTTCTCTAATCTATCAATTTTTTAACTGATTTTTTAATCTATTTATCCAATTGCATTTTATTCCCTGTTAATATTAATGGTCACTGTATAAAATTACTAAGTACCCTTCTATTTATTTGATATTCCGTTTTGTCCTTATCTTTATGCCTAGGATATTGTCATAATTTTATATAACTATCATTAAAGTTCATATCTAATTTAGACCATAAGAAGCAATTGTAATGGTGTAAATATATGAGGATGTCAATTGTAAAAATTTTATAGATTAGAAGAAAAAATTATAATTAGATAAAAAGGTTAAGGTAGAGAAGTGTAATTTTCCCTTAATTCAATTATATTGTGTTTTGTTATCACAATTGCAAATAAAATATCATTGCTGAAGAAGGTGTAGAAATTAAGAGTGTATATAACTTGACAATTTAATAAAAAAAAATTATATTGATCAGATCGATTTAAATTAACAATTTAAGCATATTGTATTTTATTAAAAAATAAAATTATCGTAATCATATCAAATGTAATTTTTATCATATGCTCAAATTTAACTCGGCTAATCTCTTATTTTGTTTCAATTTTTTCATGAAGTTTCTTTGCTACTCTACTAGAGTACAATCTATTTTTTTTTTCTTTAAATTTGAATCAATTTAACTGTCTTAATTATATATACTTGACATAATTTGAGTTTTTTAGATAATTTAAAACTTTGATCAATAACATATGTTAGTTTTTCAACTCAAATACTGTTTGATTGGATTAAATTTATAGTTCAACCTAATTAAATTCTTCGTAAAAATTACATTAGAGGTACTAAAAAAAATTGTGAAATTTTGTAAATGAGAAAAGATTTAGGTTGATCTAACCTATGAAAAATAGTCAAATTAACTCAATCATAATGAGACATGTTAGACGAATTTTTTTTAATCGGATTCCCTGTGGATATATTAATTACATATTTATTATCAAAGAATTTCTCAATAACGAAATTACCTGTAACCCAAATGAGCAGATGGCAATCATGCCCAGCCAAGAGTGTAAGGTAAACATATCACGAAGATTCATCTCATTCTTAAACTTGAAAACTGTGATAACTCCCAAAATTCCAGCTGCTAGAGCTATCAGATGTAGTAGCAGGTGAACCACCCTTACCGACCTTCTTTTTGCGGGGATTGCCTTGTATGATATGATGGCTGTTTCAAAGTGTTAGTATTAAAAATCATAATAAAATTATTTATGAACTTTTGATTTATGCTTTTTAATTTAAATGTTTCTTGATGTAGGATCAGGATTTTTATAACTAAAAAGTTAATAGTTTAATTCTTCCCGATTTCTATTTTATTAATGAATACAAAAATTAAGTTTAACAAGTATAGTAGACAAATTCATACTTCAAGATTAAAGGCATTTCTATGAGGGGACATATTAAATATTATAATAAAATTATTCATAGATTTTTACTCAATAAATTAAAATTTTAAGTTAAAATAATTCTTGACACTTGAAAATACTTCATGTGTGTTCCATTATTTGATCTTCACTTCATTTCGATGCTATCTATTCTAAAGGAAAGAATAAAAAAGAAGTCTTTATATATATATATATATATATATATATATATATATATATATATATATATATATATATTATGAAAAAGAATATATTTAATTACTGCTGTTTATAGTTTTGGTCAATTTTTAAATAAATTCCTATAATTTAGAAGTTTATAATTGAGTGCCTATAGTTTCAATTTTTTAAATTAGATTCTTATCATTATACTGTCATAAAAAATTAGTTAGTTGATATTAAGTTAGAAGAGTATGTGTAAATCACATGTAGTCTTTAGTGGCTGTGATTCAAATATGTATGTATATACGGTGACAAATATACTAACGGTAGACCAACAAGAGTGACTTGATTAAAAAAAAATTAAAAATATAGAGATTTAATTTTAAACTTTTAAATTATAAGAATTTGAGACGTAATTGAGATATTAAACCAAAAGATAAAGAATGGCTTTAGTATTGAAAAGTATGAAATACAAAACATAATGAAATAGAGAAATATTTATAACAGTCCTTTTATATAAAGATTTGATGAGTTCAATCAACCATTTCAACCTTTACAATTCAAGATGAAGGCCATTTCTTCCGCACAAAGTTAGTGCTATTATGGTTGACTCATCTAAGCTTGGCAAAACTTATTTGCAAATCGGCTATTAAAATTTTCAGTACAAAACTTAGATGTAATTTTTAAAATATTCGTTATAGTATTTCATAATAAAAATATGATATGTGAATTTTTTTTATTGCTTAACATCATATGATATGTCATATTTTTATTATAAAATCTCGTGACAAATACTTAAAAAAATTTATCTACTTTTTTTTTTTTTCAAATTTTAATTTAGCTTCATTTGAAAGCTCAGGGCTAACCTTAAAAATATATAAGTTTATTGTACAAATTATACAATTTAACTATTAATTAATCAATGATTATCCTTATTCAAAATTTTAATAATATCATAAAATGCTAATAATAAATATATTTTTTTATCTAAAAATTTTCTTTGGTCTTAAGGGATGCAGCAGGTTACCTTCGCCTCCGACTAAAACAAACCCAATCACCATTAGAAGTGGATGAAGCTGCAGAAAAGAAGAAAATAATATGTCAAATAAATGCTACACACAATATAAGAAAAGGAAAATTTGTATTTTTTATATCATGATGTTTACTTATAATTGTAATTTTCTCTGTTGCATTTCATCCTTTATTATTTGAATTGAACATTACTTTTACCGTTAACTATATAATATTATTAAAACACCATTCTTATGATAATATTTAATTTAGACAGTATGAAACAAAATACAATAGTGTAAATAGATTAATAGGCCAATTACAAAAAATAATAAATTAACAAAATTGTAAGTAAATGTAAAAATGAATGTGAAAGTTTAATTTCTCCTAAAAAAAAACTTACATTGAATTGTATTTTTTCAACCTAATGTTTACTTATAACTATAATTTTCTCTCAAATTTATTAATTTTTATAATTAATCTCTTTATTTATTTATTTTATTACAATTTATTTTTTTGCTATCTAAAGTAAACATTAAGTGTTACTGTATAAATTATCAAAATATCCTTCTCATAATTAACATCTAATTTATATAATATTAGATAAAGTGCAACAATGAGTAAATAAATTAAAAGGTGAATTGCAAAATGTTAATAAATTAAAAAAAAGTGTAACTAAATGTAAAAGTCAGTTAAAGTATAATTTCTCCTTCAAAAAATTCACACCGAATTGATTTTTTTTTTTTATCATGGTCTTTACTTATAATTGTAATTTTTTTCTTAAGTCTATCAATTTTTATAAGTGACCACTTAATCTATTAACTCAATTGCACTTTACCTCTTACAATTTAAATTAGACATTAACTTTAATTTAACTATATAAAATTATTAAAATATTATTTTCTTGATAACATCTAATTTAGAAATTTAGTATAGAATAAAGTGCAGTAAAATAAATAAATCATCATGTCATTTGTAAAATTAATAAATTAAAAAAAATTGTAATTAAATGTAAAAATCAGTGTGAAAGTATAATTTCTCGTAAGAAAAACTCACATTGAAAATCTTGAATTTGTTGGAAGAATTGAACGCAACGCCGTCGCGGAAGCTAAGAAGCCAAATGAGCACAAGAGTTGTCGCTGCTATGAACAGAAAATGGGCGAATATGGTGGTTGGAGTCGCTGTTAAATGGTACCCACGAGGCATTTTTGCTCTCTTCCAAGTCCTTTGGGAGAGTTTTTGGTTAAGCTTTGGATATTAGAAAGCAGAAAAATAAAAATGAAATTAAAAAAAGGAAAACTGAGAGCCCTTTTGAATATGGAAGGAGTGGGAGTTTCTGATTACTTGGTTTGCAGCATATATAAATTAAAAGCAAAATGTAGAAGGAATCAAATTTTCCATGTATGCATTAGGAGGATACTAACAAATAACAGTTCGGTGACATCGTCTGGCCGGCAGGTACAACATGGTGGTGATATGTCCTATGAAATGGACTACATATATATAGTCTGATTATTATTATTTTTATTACATCGTTCTTTTTGTTATTATAAAAATATATAGAATTTTTTTAAAAATTAAGAAAACTCATAACTAATATTTTTATTATATAGTTCTCTATTTTATTAAAAAAAATATACACAATTTTTTTTATAAATAAGAATAAAATATTCTTTCATATTTTGATTGATGTCTTTATTATATAGTGTTCTCTTATAATATGAAAATATATACAAGTTTTTTTTAATAAACAATACTCTATAACTTAATCAAAATGTGCCAAATACCTTTTATAAAAGAATAAATAAAAAATTTAATTTTTAATTATAAAAAAATTAATATATTTTCAATATAGACTTAAGGTATTGTTAATTCTTTTCAAATGTAAATCTATTTTTTTATGTCTTAATGTACTTCTATAACTAAAAAATAGATTTTGTGATATTTAGTTTAGATTGAGTTTGAGGGAGAATGCTTCTTTTTTATTTTTTATTTTATAAAAAATATTTGAGACATTTAAAATAAGCAATAACATATTCTTTTATTTATAAAAGAGGTTCGTGTATATTTTCACGTAATAAAATAGAAGGTTGTGGACATTAATTAAAAAATGAGAGCATATATTATATTGTATTTTTTGTTTTAAAAAAATTTATGTATATTTTTTAAAATAAAAGAGATGATCATGTAATAAGAACATTAATCAGAAGAGGAGAGAGTAATTTACTCTAGTTTCTATAAAGACTAAAGTACATTTAATTCTTTTGATATTTGTAAAAATTACACTCCTCTTTTTTCTAATTTTAAAAATTTGTAAAATATACTCTCGCATTTTCTTAAATTTTAAATAAATTACAATAACCTTCCTTATTTAAAGTTTTCATAAATATTAGTTTCACATTTTAATAATTTTTATGATATTGAATTAGATTATTTATGGTTATTTAAAAAATAACATAAAATATAAGTTTCATTAAAAAATTTGTAAATGGAGAAATTTTTTTGTATAAATTGAAATGAATATAAGTTTAAAAAAAATTAGAGGAAGAGAATCTAATTACTTCTATAAATGACCATTTTAAAATATGAAAATTTTGACTGGACAAATCTATATATTTTAAGTAAATTGTCGTGTTTGATCTTGAATTAGTGGGAAAATTACATCTTTCTAGTTTGTCTCCCTTAATTTGTTATTTTTTTATTGCATTTACTTATAAAAATGAGGACAAAATAAAATGTTAAACGATAAAAGACTTTTTTTTGTTGACAAAAGTAGTTTATAAGTTAATTTAAAACTTATAAACTTTTAGTAAATTTAAATTATTCAAATAAATTCGTTTACCAAATATTTTTAATTTAATCACATAAACATATAAACTAATTTATTTGTCTTATCAAATATATTTAAAATAAAATTTTAATAATTTCATATAGTTAACATTTAACTTAGATGATAAAAAAATAAATATAAAGATACAAATAAATTAAGAACTTAGTTACAAAAATTATTTGGTTGAATGAAAAATTATAATTAGGCACAAAATCAGAGTAAAAAGAAATATATTTTTTCTAAAATTATTTTGTGCATTTTGAGATTGAGAAATTTTAAATTATATTATGTTTATTAAAAATAAATACTAACTAAATTTTATATATATAATATTTAAAATAATATCAGACATATTTAGATATTTATTGTAATTAATTGTATTAGATTAATTATTATCCAAACATTGATTTTACCCTTAAACAGCATTTAACGGGTTAACTTATGCAGTTTTTATTACATTCTTAGATTTTTTTCGTTCTAGTAATATTAATTAAATTAACAAATTGATGAAAGCCAACATGTGCAGTCCAAAGGTGGTCAAATTGTTGTCAATTTTATTCTCATTATTATTTCTGCAAAACGTACTATGAAATCCTTGACGCATCAGAAGGGAAATTTTGTCTTATTATTTATTTATTTTTATTTATGACGAATAAGACAAACTAAAAATACATAATCTTTGACGTTTCGTGAGGCCAAACCCAATTACTAAGAATCATCCTTTTGACATTTTCTACATTGCTTTTATTAGATATGTTACATGTCTCCTCGTAAATTCCATCTCGTATCTTCTGCAAATTTAATAGATTACTATGAGATTTTTATTATTTTGATCGATATTTTTCATTATAATTTTTTGTTTAATATAAAAAATATTTTAATATGTTTAACTGTAATAAAAGATATTAAAATGTGACTTTTATATCATTTGACTAATTTAAAAGATTTATTGTATATAAACAAAAACAGAAAAAATAATAGACTTTTTAAATTGGTTGAATGATATAAAAATTGTGTGCACTCACTTACTTTTGAAATATCAGAATTAATGTCGATAGAAAAATATCTATTATATTAAAATATATAAATTGAAGAGATATTATAATATTTTTAGATTAAATAAAAAGTTACAATTAGATATATAGATCATACCAGATGAGAGCAATTACTCCTTCCGACTTAAAAAAGAAAAAATTGCACCATTGGCTGATTGTCATGACCTTACTCCTTTTCTCTGAGTTTAAGTCGTACGGCACTTAGTTAGAACACTCTCCTTTGTTGCTCATTAAGTCAGCCTTTTCCAACACACCTCTTAAAAGAGGATTAAAAGATGAAAGTTAGCAAGTGAGCAAGAAAAAGAACAAGAGAACTTGGAGAATGTTTGAAAGCTCTAATACTCAAATGCTTTGTGATTCTTGAATTGCTTTACAAATGAGGGGTGAGGGGTTTATATAGGCCACCTCCCCTTAGATGAATGGTTAGGATCTATTTGATCCAACGGTTCATAATGCCTCTCTAGAATATTCTAACCTACTAGTATTTACAAGAGTTTTCTATACATTTCTAGAGAATTCTAGGTTATAGTGCTTCTACCATCTTTTAGAATATTCCACCACCTTCTATAATGTTCCACTACCTTCTAGAATATTCTACTAGATTTTAGAGTATTCTACTCTATTCTAGAGTCTTCTAGAATGTACAAGAATTGCCTTACAAATGAGGGGTGAGGGGTTTATATAGGCCACCTCCCCTTAGATGAATGGTTAGGATCTATTTGATCTAACGGTTCATAATGCCTCTCTAGAATATTCTAGCCTACTAGTATTTACAAGAGTTTTCTATACATTTCTAGAGAATTCTAGGTTATAGTGCTTCTACCATCTTCTAGAATATTCCACCACCTTCTATAATGTTCCACTACCTTCTAGAATATTCTACTAGATTTTAGAGTATTCTACTCTATTCTAGAGTCTTCTAGAATGTACAAGAATTGTTTAGAAAATTCTAGAACATTCCGGAACCTTCTAGATGCTTGCATGGAAAAGTTGCTTACTGGGTGCCACATCGTGTCCATGTCATGCCTGCGTGGCGCTTACGTGTCGGAATGTGACATTCTCCCCCACCTATTCTGGAGACGTCCTCGTCCCAGTGTCATGGAAGTTTTGGATCAGGCCCTTGAACTGCCATAACGTTTGTTCTGACTCTCATGTTGTTTTCTGTTCAGGACTTCCTTTCCAATGCACCAAGTACTCACGACTTGGAGGTACTCCTCTTTTACGTATGACGTGATCAGCTAATATAGCCTCCACCTCCTTGTCATGAGATTGTACTACAGCCGTGGGGGCTCGATGAGATTCTCCCCTGTCTGGATCATCTTCATCAGCATGATATGGTTTTAGCATGCTTACGTGAAAAATTGGATGTATCTTCAACTTGGGTGGCAGCTCCAACCTATATGACACCTTCCCAACCTTTTTGAGGACGGGGAAAGGTCCTTCATACTTCCGCAGCAACCCCTTATGCAAGGGACGGAAGACTTTGAATTGTTGAGGCAAGAGTCGAACCATCACTAAGTCTCCTTCTTTGAACTCGATGTGGCGACGACCCTTGTCTGCCCACTTCTTCATCTTCTTGGCCGCCTTGTCCAGCTGAGTTCTGGCTATGTCAGCTTGCTCTTTCCATTCTTTTGCGACCTTGAAAGCCAAGGGGATGACACCTTTGTATGTGGTTTCCAGCGTGAGCGGAGTGAGTGATTGTTGTCCCATGACCACTTCAAACGGGCTTTTCCCTGTTGACTCACTCCTTTGAAGATTGTAAGAGAACTGAGCCACATCCATCAACTTGGCTCAATCCTTTTGGTTGGCACTTACATCACCAAACTCCTCAAAAACTTTTCCTATTTCTTTAGGCACTTCTGTTTGATCCTCTCCTAGGCCTTCATCTTTAAGATCCGCAAGATAGGTGATTTCTCCTCTCTTTGCACCCTTCTCCACTTGCATAGTAGATAAGAGGCGTTTATCTCCTTGGAGCTTGGTGGTAGTAGGCACTATGCAAGGTGCTTTATCTTCAAATATAGCCAGAGAGCGAAGAAAGGGAATAGGAATAGTTTTGACCGCATTAAAGAATCTCATACCTAGCACTACGGGAAAATCATCCATGGGTACTACGGAGAGATATGTTATTCCTTCCCACGTTCCAACTTGCAGCTTCACTCCCCGCACTACTCCTTCAAGAGGCCTGGCAGCAGCATTCACCACTTTCAGCCACCCACTCTCTTTGGTCACTTTGAGACCAAGTCTTTTAACTTCCTCCACAGATACGAAGTTGTGCGTAGCACCCGTGTCTACCATCGCTTTTGTAGTCTTCCCAGCCAAAGAGATCTCAATATACATGAGATTATGTTTAGAGAGACTTTGAGGTGTTGGGGCTTTGAGGGCATTTAGCAACTGTAGAGTTCCCATCTGACTCATTGAGTCAGTCTTCTCCCTTTCTTCTATCATTGCGCTAAGAGCATTCCTCTTAGAGCAGTCTCTCATCTAGTGTTCTCCCCCGCACAAAAAACAGTTACTCTTAGGCTTAAAGTTATCACGCCGATCCCCTTTCTTTATTTGCTTGCCTCCATTACTGGCAGAAGGCTTGTCTCCACCTTTAGTCCCTTGCCTTGACTCTTTGTCTCCCCCACCTTTTCCCTTGAACCCCTTTTGTTTTAACTTGTAAGAGTCCTTGAGTTTGGTGAATTCAACAAGAGTCTCCGCAGTAGCAATTGTAGATGTGAGGTCTTGTACACCTCGACGTCGTAGCTCTTATTGGGCCCAGGGTTGTAGCCCATCCATGAAGTTGAACAGTAACTTTGATGGTGCCATGTCTGGAAGTCTAAGTCGTAGTGACGAAAACTCGCGGACATAGTCACGAATGGAGCCACTATGCTTCAGGTGCTTAAGACTTCTCCTTGCTAGGAAGCTTTCTCCCTCAGGATAGAAATGTCGCTTAAGTTGGCTCTTAAACTCTTCCCACGTGTTAATGGCCAACCCACCTTGCTCCCTATCACTTTGACACATGCGCCACCAAAGCAAAGCATCATCAATGAGATAGAGGGAAACAGTTCGTACCTTTGATGCATCATCAAGATGAGTAGCTTCGAAGTACTGCTCCATTCCCCATAGGAAATTATCTATTTCCTTAACATCCCGATTGCCCTTGTAAGTTTTAGGCTTGGGGACTTCCACCCTTGTTGGCCTTGCCTCCACCATGCCACTGGATATGGCTTCACGGCAAAGGACCCAATCCTTCCGCATTTCCTCTATTTGTCCACGAAGATCCTCAATGGTCTTCGTCATCCACTCGCGAATGGCTTGTTCATGGCGTAGACGGTTTGCTAAGTCTTCAATCACCAACTTAGCCTCATGGAGCTCGCCCCCGCGTTGTTCTATCTCTTGTTCGAGAACATCAAGGCATTCCTTGGTGTCTCCGACAACAAGCTCCACCTTGGAGAGACGGGTATCCCATGCCGACCAAGCATCCTGGGACTTCTCCTTGCCCCTCTTGGAGCGATTGTTATCCCTTCCCCTTGAAGGGTCTTGACCTTGAACCACAGGCATGCTAGTATTCTCCACGTCCGACATGATGCTACCTATCACAAGCTAGCCACGAACCGAGGCTCTGATACCAACTGTCACGACCTTACTCCTTTCCCCTGAGTTTAAGCCGTGCAGCACTTAGTTAGAACACTCCCCTTTGTTGTTAACTAATTCAGCCTTTCCCAACACACCTCTTAGAAGAGGATTAAGAGATGAAAGCTAGTAAGTGAGCAAGAGAAAGAATAAGAGAATTTGGAGAATGCTTGAAAGCTCTAATACTTAAATGCTTTCTGATTCTTGGATTGCCTTACAAATGAGGGGTGAGGGGTTTATATAGGCCACCTCCCCTTAGATGAATGGTTATGATCTATTTGATCCAACGGTTCATAATGCCTCTCTAGAATATTCTAGCCTACTAGTATTTACAAGAGTTTTCTACACATTTCTAGAGAATTCTAGGTTATAGTGCTTCTACCATCTTCTAGAATATTCCACCACCTTTTATAGTATTCCACTACCTTCTAGAATATTTTACTAGATTCTAGAGTATTCTACTCTATTCTAGAGTTTTCTAGAATGTACAAAAATTGTTTAGAAAGTTCTAGAACATTCCGGAACCTTCTAGATGCTTGCATGGAAAAGTTGCTTACTGGGTGCCACATCGTGTCCATGTCATGTCTGCGTGGTGCTTACGTGTCAGAATGTGACATGATGCTTTAAGTTCACGTCCTCTGGCCATGTATATACTCTTCCACAATTAAACAATGCCATTTCTTGAGGTGGAATTTTTTTTTTGCAGAAAATAATTTCCCAATTTTTAAAAAATAGTTACTGCCTCATAGAAATTTTTTTAAAAAATTTCATTATATTTAGTATATAAATTTAAGAGTAATTATTCTTACCTCTTTTGATTAATATATTCATTATACAGCTCTCACTTTTATTTTAAATATATATGTTAAAATTTTAAATTTTAAATAAAAAAATTCTTCTCTCTCTTAATTAATATGCTTATTATATCACCCTATATTCTATTATAAAAATATATACATAAATATTTATTAAAAATAAACAAATATTTTATAACTTAATTTAAATATTTCAAATACTTTTTATAAAAGAGAAATAGATAATAAATTAAAATAAAATAATACTCTCTAAAAATTTTATAATTTGTTGTCCTTTAATACTAATTATTTTTTTTAAATAATTGTGAAATAGTTTAAATTATCAAAAATACCAATTTTATTACCCTAGCTTGGTTGAAAATTGAAAAGATGAGAAAAATTTGTGAGAATACTCTTTTATTTATTTTTGTTTCTTTGTTTCTATTTTCTGAGAGACATTTAATATGTTTAAATTAAGTTGTGGCAAATTTGTTTTATTTTTTTAAAAAAGTTTATATATATTTGTATAATAGAGAGAAAAATTATATAGCAAAGATATTAATTAAATGATTAAAACTATATTATTCGTATTTTTAAAGAAAATTTATGTATATTTTTTTAATAGGAAGAATAAAATGTAAAAAAATTAGTAAAAGTGATAAAAATATTTTACCCAAAATTTTATTTTGTCCGTTTGATGTTACAGCCAAGAACATATTGCTTTTTTTGGAATCCTTTTTTAAAACAAATATGATGCTTGAAAATTAAGGCATGTACAGATTTTTAAGAAATTAATCATTCAATTAATTTTTTTTAATAACGAAAAGGGACAAAAGCCCGAAAAACAAAGAGCAAAACTACACAGCAGCAGAATCAAACTTACTCTCCCAGACAAAGGAGGCTCGTCCAAAACGAAGTCCATAGCTGCCTGACCAAGGCACCAATTCGCAATCCAATCTGCAGGCTTATTAGATTCCCTAGGGACAAAATTGAGGTTGATAAACCAGTCACGTTTCAGCATGCACCAGATCCTTTCCTCGACAGCAGAAGAAGCTTGCACCTCCCCCCATCTTTAAACCAAAGGTCCTGACCAGTTGCTGACTGTCTGTCTACGCAACCACCTTTTTCAAGGCCAGAGTCCAAGCTAAATCCAGGCCCTTCAAAACACCTCACCTCTCCACATCTTAGCCACTAGCCCTGAACATGCACCACCCAATCTTCTTACTATAATGTTTGATCCACCTACCATGGCCATAGAGCTTGTCTTTGTTAAAAATTATTGAGAAACTTTCATAGAATAATTTAAATTTTTGAGTTGAAATAATTTTTAACATAGTATTAAAATTTTTATGTTCAAAGTGGTCAAAAGATTTGATTTCTATCAATTAAAATTATTTTAAATATAAAAAAGAAAAGAAAAAAAATTAAGTTTAAAAAAACGAAAACAAGTTCAAATAAGCAAGCTCAAAGGAGCTTAAGAAAAACAAAAACAAGCTCAATAACAGCAAGCACAAAAGGCTCAAGAAAAATTAAACTCAAACAAACTTTGGTAGGAAGGAGCCTCTTAGAGATCATAATTTTTAGAAATAAAAAAAAAATGCTCAAACAAGCAAGCTCAAAGGGGCTTGAAAAGGTCAAGCTCAAATGAGCTTTCATAGGAATGGACTTATTAGAGATCATAATAATAATCATCGATAAACTTTTGCTCAAAGAATTTAATTTTTAGAAATGAAATGTTTCTTGATGCCCTCCACAACTAGCAGCTCCTATATTACCTTTGGAAACACTGGTTTTCACCCACTAGGCTACCTTACCTAAGGGGCACCCACCTAACAAACCTCTTCGGTGTTTAAATGGCTTTCGACATAATAAAAATCATTTATAGACTTTCATTCGACAGTTTAAAATTTTTAATCTAAAATTGTTCAATATAGTATGGGAGCTTCTTTGTTTAAATGGTCAATGGTTCGATTTTTACCAACTTCTATTCTCTTAAAAATAATAAAAAAAGAGTGAATAAAAAAAATAAAGAATATAGAGAAGAAAAATCAAGTTCAAACGAACTTAAGAAAAAGTAAAAGCTATTCATAAACATTTATTTGATAGCTCAAGTCTTTGAGTTGGGATGATTATTGACATGAAAAAAATTCAAAATAAGTATAAATGATCTATCAGGGTAGTGAAAATCAACCTCCAAAAGTATTTTGTTCCACCAACTCTATAGAAACCATGTTGTCATAGCCCAAGCCTCGCCATGGAAGATCACTGTCTCCCAAAATCCTTTTCCAGGTTTACACTCACCCATTACTCCTTTCAAAAAATAAGGCACAACACAAAGGTTTAACCAACACCTTCCAAATATGGGAAGTTTGTAGATAATCCCTAATCGCATGCATGCAATCTTGCACATGATCAAGGCACCATTCTCAGAAAGGCAAACTATTAAACCAATAGTGTCAAAGCTCTCTAGTGTGTAAGTGATCATGCTCCAATAACCAATAAAAGGATCTCACCCTTTCGAGGAACCTTAAAGACCAAATTGTTCGCTAAACTTGCCTAATTTCAAAAGAATGGGACTTGGTAATTATCTCGTAAGCACCGTTAACACTAAAAGCCGCATTGCTTTCACCCCTAAAATTAAATAGTCTTATCCAAGATAGCACAAGGAGGTGCCATCACTAAGATATGACTTACATCTTCCTCTAGAACTAGCGTTTGATTTTGGTTATGTCCCATCGACTACCAACAACCAACAATCAAGCATTTTCTCACTAGTTATATCCCATCAACTCTAACGAGAAATAAGATCACAAATATAGGGTTCATCGATGACATTAAGCCCTTGTTGAGAATTAAATTGACGCTTATTAACACCTTTGACTAATGCCATACCATACCATGTTGAATTAATTTATAATTAATTTATGTAGATTAACATTAATTAATTAATTAGTTTAAATACATAATTAATTAAGTAATTAGTCTTATCTCAACACTAAATCTATAATGGATTGGGTCTTCATAAAATATAAATAATCTGTGATATGACAAATTACTTACAAACTCGTTGAATAGAGGTTTTAATTTGCAGTTCGTTATGTAATCAGTTAGTTTTCTATCACAATACTGATTGAAAAGAAAGAGAATTAATTATTGTTTTAAGGGAGATATGGTATTTGAATATAATAAGTTGTATGGAAATAAGACTTTATTTTATAAAATAATAATTGTTATTATTATTTAATTAATATTTTAATTATATGAAAACTCTAATTTTTCCTAATATAAATAGACATAATTCTTTTCTCTCTATACAAGGTGACATAATCTCTCTTCTTGAGTTGTATGGACTAAGGTATTGTAAGTTGCACACTCTACTTGTTTATTTTCTAACTTTGTTTGCATCTAGTTTTATTATTAGAGCCATATTAATCATATCGTTCTTGGGTATTTTATTGGCATATCATCAATTATCACTAATGTATTTGTTGGGATCGTCTAGAGGTACATATTTTAATTGTATTGATAATTTTTCAATTTGTGTTGAATTTGTACTAACAATTGGTATCAGAGTCAGGTTAATTATTTGTGATGATTATCTCTACATATTAGAGTGTGGTTTTTTAGCTTCATATTTTGATGGTATATATATTGAATCATGAATTAGATGGCATGAGAATTTTTTTACATGAAATTAGAAAATCTAATTTTTGGTTCAATTCTATATCAATTTTGTGTGCAAACTTAAATTAGGATTTATTATTACTGTATAAATATTAAAAAACGTGGCTGGAACCGAATTTCATGTATATTTTTAAATACCCAAATTTTCATTGATTCGTAAAATGGTTTGAGGGGTTTTGGAGGTCGTGATAATCCGAGAACTTCTTATGCAAAACATTTGGAGATTGGTCGAATATATCCGCGGGCCATGTAACTAAAAAGGAGAAAGAACCAAATTATTTTTTTGGCTTTCGGAAATATATTTTATAAATTTTCATAAACTTATATAGTGTAAAAAGATATTGTACTCTCGGGTTTTAGGCATGAAAATTTTTTCTATGTGACATAGACTTGAATATGAATTATATATATGATGTACTCTCTCTGGTGATTTAATTTGGTATGTTAAATAATTTTGGATTATTTATTAATCTTTATGTTCCACATATATGCCAAAATCATTTATGTGTTTATGAGAATTTTGTAATTGTTATAGGGCTATTAATACTTAGTGGTTGTGTATTCACCTATCATGGATCCAATTACGACAATATTTGTCACGCCCCTAATTTTAAGGACACGTGAAACACATACTTTACGGACAAATTTTTACTACAATAGGTATAATATAAGCATTCATTATAGAAATAGATATATATATATATATAGGTTCTCTCATGTAAACACAATATACAGACCAAATTTATAAATATCAGAGTAACAACAAAAATAAGAATCCTACATGTGGCATATAGAGCATACTCTAAAATACAAGTACAATATAAATCAAAATCTATAAGTCCTAGAAATAAAATAGGCTCATCGGAAAATATGTTGCCTAACTGATCACCTATCTAAAAAGAAATGACTAAACTCTGTATTCTTATATGAAAAATATGAAAATATCGTATAGTAAGTTTAAGAACTCAGTGAGCAGATAATACCTCTCTGATAATTTAATTTAGTATGTTAAATAATTTAGGATTATTTATTAGTCTTTATGTTCCACATATATGCCAAAATCATTTATGTGTTTATGAGAATTTTGTAATTGTTATTGGGCTATTAATACTTAGTGGTTGTGTATTCACCTATCATGGATCCAATTACGACAATATTTGTCACGCCCCTAATTTTAAGGGCACGTGAAACACATATTTTACAGACATATTTTTACTATAATAGGTATAACATAAGCGTTCATTATAAAAATAGATACATATAGGTTCTCTCATGTAAACACAATATACAAACAAAATTTATAAATATCAGAGTAACAACAGAAATAAGAATCCTACCTGTGGCGTACAGAGCATACTTTAAAGTACAAGTACAATATAAATCAAAATCTACAAGTTTTGGAAATAAAATAGGCTCACCAGAAAATATGTTGCCTAACTGATCACCTATCTAAAGGGAAATGACCAAATTCTGTATTCTTATATGAAAAATATAGAAATATCGTGTAGTAAGTTTGAGAATTCAGTGAGCAGATAATACCTCTTATGACCTCTTAAGCCAACATATGGATGTACTCATATTTTAAAATTTATCACGTAAAAAGTTACAGTTCAGAAGTACATCCATATGGAACCCGTTTTGTTCAAATATTATAAAATCAAAGGATATTCATATATCCAAAATCATATATTGTACTGTATGATTATTAAACAAATGTTGTTATGTATCAAAATATTTCAGATAAAAATATTAGGAGGATCTCATATCAGAACCATCATATCAAAACTACCATATCAGAGTTCAAGCCATTCCGTACTTTGGTGGTATAGAATTTGCCTAAACCCAACATCTCAGCTAAATTTTGCCCTACCATCATTCAAGAAGACACACGAAGAAACTCTAATATGGGCATTTACCAAGCACACAGCAAGGGAGGGCAAATCATATATCATATAGTCGGCATCTTGTTCAAATAGGAGGCATCTCACTCTCCTTCACATATCATATCTCATGTGTTGGCCATCACACGAGGCTAGCACCACCCTTGCTAGCTGAGGTATCAAGGTGCATTAAGGCTAACATCACCTGCTATTAATAAACAATGTTTCTAATAGGATTCCTCAACAAAAATTATATTTGCACATATGCTATATCGTTCAAAACAGAGATTTTAGTATAATACAGAATTTTCAGTCTTAGTATAATTCCTCTATCAGAAATTTCTCAATTAGGGTTATCACATATATATGTCATTTTCCAAGATAATCTTATAGTTTTACATATCAATGCCACATTCACAATATATTTTATTTACCATATGATAAGAAATACATTTTAAATCACATATTCAATGAGTTCAAAAATCCATTTTCAAAACCATACTTTTCTTGAATTATATGCCAGATAGTAAACAAATCAGATAATTTAATCAATTTTAGAGACATATAAAAGTATAAATAACTTGTAAACAGAATCAATTATACATTTAAAGTTCAAGAAAAGCATAGGATAAATCACAGAAAGAATTATCTACTGATAGGGTAAGGCTCTAGGTTGGACAGCCTTAAAATGCAATTTTCTAATCCAAATGTGACCAAATAGACCTCAAAATTGAATCTAAAGGGTTCAAAAACCTAAAAAATGACTCCAATAGCTCGGTTAATGCCAGCCAATTGATGGTCACTGTTTATGGCCAGAAATACTATTCACACTAGCTGAAATCACTATTCACATCGGTCAGAGTTACTGTTCATGACACCAAAATTTGTCAGATGACTTTGAAACTTTATATTCTATAATTTATTTATTTTCTGAATCCATCTACCGTGTCAGGAGTTTCAAAACTTATCTTTTTTTAAGATTTTTTAGTTTTGATCTGCGGCGATTCTGCAATCGATTTGAAAAATTATTTAGCCAATATCATAGTATTCTTCGTCCTGAATCCAATGGTACCCTTAGTTTTGAGATTGAAGACTCGAAGGTACTCCAAATCTAGAGAGAGAAAATAAGGAGATAAAAAGTTACTATTTACTATTTACTATTCATGTCATCAGTTATGTGAAGAATAATTTTTGATTTTTAATATTGATAGAGAGACCAATTGGCAATTTGCTAATTGTTAGAGGAAGTACTTACAAATTTTATTATTTACATTTTGA
Organism: Gleditsia sinensis; assembly: GCA_037074535.1. Taxonomy (NCBI): domain Eukaryota; kingdom Viridiplantae; phylum Streptophyta; class Magnoliopsida; order Fabales; family Fabaceae; genus Gleditsia; species Gleditsia sinensis. The sequence goes on from CM073471.1 coordinate 24,053,517, forward strand.
GCCCTAATTTTTAAGAAATTACAATTTGACCCCAAAAATATTAATAAATTTTTATTTTCATCCTTAAAACTTTTCAATTACATCCCTACTCTTTTATTTCTTTTAATAATCCATACATAAATGAAAGTTACTAAATCTTTGGGGTGTTACATTCTTCCTCCTTTAAGAAATTCAGTCTCCGAATTTCAAATCATCCTGTTGCAAGTAGGGCATGATGTCAAGGCATAAATTATAATTATTAACCTCACTACTCAAACTATTAGGGATATCTCTTTTATATATCATCTTTACTTTCTAAGGGATCTCTTCACTTGAATGATTATGCCATATAATCTTAACCATAGAGATTTTATTCAACCATAAGTTCTTCACTTGTCGATCAATAATAGAGATCGGTTTTCCTCATAATTAAGCAAAATTCTTGTTCAATTAAATTTTTTGAAATCTGATAACATGAGAAGAATCTAATAAGTACTTCCTTAGCATTAATGCAAGAAAGACTATATCAACATCATTTAATCCTAATGGCAAGACTAGGCGATATATTATTATACCTACTTTGTTCAATATTTCAAAAGAGCCTATATATTAAAGTTTAACTTTTTCCTTCTTTCTAAATCTCATTACCTCTTTCATGGGTGAGTCTTTAAAAAATATTTGATCACCAACTGATAATTTCTAGTGCTCTAACATGTTTGGTCCTTATAGACTTTTGGCCTGTATTGAGTTGCTTGTATTCTTTTTCTAATCAATTTCATCTCTATATTTGCAAATAAATACTAACCTTATCATTCAAAAAGATGTAGGTATCTAGCGCGCATATTATTTTCTCTTTCCCAAGTAGCCTCCTCTAAAGAGTGATTCTGCCACATCATTTTCACCGTGGGTATTTTTTTTGAACGTAATTTCTTCACTTGTCTATCTACTATAGCCACTAGTTTTTCTTCATATGACAAATCTTTGTCTAACTAAATCTCCCAACATTGAATAACATGTGTTGGGTCTGATAAATACTTTCGTAGCATAGACATGTGAAAGATTAGATGGACATTACTCAATTCAGGTGGCAAAGCCAAACGATAAACTACTAGGCCGATCCTATCAAAAATTTCAAATGGACTTATATACCGTGGACTTAACTTCCCTTTTTTCTCAAAACTTACTACTCCTTTCATAGGAGATATCTTTAAGAAGTCATATTTACCTATGGAAAATTCCAATGGTCGACAATTATTATCAACATAAGTTTTATGTCTACTTTAGCCTGCTAATAATATTTCTTTAATTAACTTTACCTTGTTAAGTGCATCTTGTACTAAATCAGGCCCTAAAATTTTAGCTTCACCTATCTCAAACCATTCGATCGAAGAATGAAAACATCTAACATATAATGCCTTAAAAGGGGCCATTTGTATACTAATTTGGTAACTATTGTTATAAGTAAATTCAGCTAGGGACAAAAATCTTTCTCAATTACCTTGAAAATCAAGCACACATGCCCGAAACATGTCTTCTAATATTTGTATAGTTTGCTTAGACTATCCATATGTTTGAGGATGAAAAGCAATACTGAGATTTAACTTTGTACTCAAAGCTTCTTGGAAAGCTCTCCAAAAATGAGCTGTGAACTGTAGTTCTCGATAAGAAATAATCTATTTCGGTACCCCGTGAAATCTCACTATCTCATTCAAATACAGATTTGCATATTGAGCTACATTATATGTGGTTTTCACTAGTAGAAAATGTGATGATTTAGTCAACCTATCAATGATCACCCAAGGGTTCAGTGGTAGAAAATGTGGTTTTCACTAGTAGAAAATGTGGTTTTCAAATACAGATTCTTCAATTCTTTGAGTTTAATGGGTGCCATTCTATATGAGGTATAAACATTGGTTGGGTTCCAATAAGTAAATCAATACCAAATTCTATTTATCGTTTTGGGGTAATCTTGGAAATTCCTTAAGGAATATATCAAAGAATTCTCTAACCACTAGAACTTGATTTACTTTAGTATATTTTATATCTATATCTTTGACCATTACTAAATATCCTTAGCACCTTTTTATAATAACTTATGGGTTGCTAAAGCAGAGATTAGATTACTGGATATCTCACTACGGTCTCCTTGTATCTAGAAAGAAAATTCTTCAGGAATATTGAATTTAATCACCTTAAAGTGATATTCCAAAATAGCATAGCATGATACCAACTAATCCATTATCAGTATCACATCAAATAATACCATATCTAGACAACGAGGTAAAACAGATATCACATTCAGACACCGTCATATTTGGTATTTGTCTCAATTCTTTAAATTCTTTGGCACGCCTATCCTTTTCACTTTCAACCAGAAATTGATCCATAAATATTTTTTAAGATGTCACAGCATTCAATCAATCTTATACTAGAACATTTAGCAACTTGAAATAGAAAAGAAATTGAAACCCTATAGAATCCCTCAATAGCACTTGAAGTATAAATATGTCCTGCTCCTATCCATACTAAAGGTCCTATTGAATAATCCTTTGCTCTGATAGCCACAGGAAAACCTAATGTTATGATACCAACTTGTCATGCCCCTAATTTTAGGGCATGTGAAACACATACTTTACGATCATATATTTTCTATAACATGTATAATACACTCATTTATAGATAGGTATTCCCATGTATACACAATATACAGACTAAGTCTATAAATATCAAAGTACAATAGAAGCATGGATCCTAGCTATGGTGTTTAGAACATACTCTAGAGTACAAATACAGAATAATTTAAACACTGTGAGCTCTAGAAACAACATAGACTCACCACGAGAGTATGACACCTTGCTGATCACGTAACTACAAGACCAAATTTTGTATCCTTATCTGAAAAACATATAAATATCGTGTAGTGAGTTTGACAACTCAGTGAGAAAATAATACCTCATATGACATCTTAGGTTAACATATGAATGTACTCATATTTCAAAATTTGTCATATAGAAAATACAGTTCGAAAGTATATCCATATAAGACCTGCATTTCAAATATTCTCAAAATAAAGGATATTCAGATATCCAAAATCATATACTATATTGTATTATCATTAAATAAATATTGTTATACATCAAAATATTTCACATGAAAATTTTAGGAGGATCTTATATTAGAGTTCAAATCTTTCCGTACTTTGATGGTGTAGGATTTGTCTATACTTAACATCTCAGTCAAGGTTTGCCCTACCACCATTCAAGAGGACGCACGAAAAGACTCTAGTATGGACATTTTCCAAACATACAGCAAGGGAGGGCAAATCACATATTATATAGTAGGCATCTTGCCCAGATATGAGGTATCTCACTCTCCTTCACATATCATATCCCGTGTGTTCGTCGTCACACGAGGCTAACACCACTCCTACTAGTTGAGGTGTCAAAGTGCACCAGGGCTAACATCACCAACTGTTAGCAAACAGTATTTCCAATAGGATTCCTCCACAGAAATCATATTTACACATATGTCATATCGTTCAAAATAGAGGTTTTAATATTATACAAAATGTTCAGTCTCAATATAATTCTTCTGTCAGAAACTTTCCAATTAAGGTAATAACATATACATGCCTTTTTCTAAGGCAACTTTATAGCTCTACATATCAATACCATGTACACAATATATTTTCTTTACCGTATGATGAGAAATACATTTAAAATCATATATTCAATGAGTTCAAAACTCCATTTTCAAAACTATACTCTTCTTGAACTATATGCCAGATTGTAAATAAATTAAGTAATTTAATCTATTTCAGAGACATTTAAAAGTATAAATAACTTGTAAACAGATTTAATTATACATTTAAAGTTTAAGAAGAGCATAGGATAATTCATAGAAAAAATTATCTACTCACAAAGTTAGGCTCTAGGTTAGACAGCTCTAAAATAAACTTTTCTAATTTAAATTTGATCAAATAGACCTTAAAAACGAGTACAGAAGGTCCAAAAACTTAGGAAATGACTTCGGAATCGCGAAATTTGACCTCCGGGACTTTGGTCAACACTAGTCAATTGATGGGTACTATTTACCATCGAAATCACTATTCATACTGGTCGGATTTACTATTTACGACGCATAAAAAGTTATCAAATGGCCGAAAAATTTCATATATTACGGTTTATCTATCTCTCGAATCCATTTACAATGTTAGATTTTAAATTTGAAATCTCTAAATAAGAGTTTTAGAGTTTGTTTTTTTCTAAGATTTTCTACTTCAGCCCTAAAATACCTTTTTTCAATATAAATTTGATCAAATAGTTCTCAAAAACGAGTCAAGAGGGTCCAAAAACCTAGGAAATGACTTCAGAATTGCGAAATTTGACCTCCAAGAGTTTGATCGACACTAGTTAACTAATGAGTACTATTTACGGTCAAAATTACTATTTAACGCCGGAATCACTATTCATAATGGCCGGATTTACTATTCACGACATACAAAAAGTTGTCAGATGGCTGAAAAATTTTATATCTTAAGGTTTATCTATCTCCTGAATCCATCTACGGTGTCAGATTTTCAATTTGAAATCTCTAAATAAGAGTTTCAGAATTTGCCTTTTTCTAAAATTTTCTACTTCAGCCCTAAAATACACTTTTTTAATGTAAATTTGCTCAAATAGACCTCAAAAATAAGTCCAGAGGGTCTAAAAACCTAGGAATTGATTTCAGAATCGCAAAATTTGACCTTCGGGAGCTTGGTCAACTGATGGGGATTATTCACCGCCGGAATCACTATTCATATTGGTTGGATTTACTGTTTACGACACACAAAAATTTGTGAGATGGTCGAAAAAATTTATATATTAAAGTTTATCTATCTCCTGAATCCATCTATTATGTCAGATTTTCAATTTAAAATCTCTAAATAAGAGTTTCAGAGTTTACATTTTTATAAAATTTTCTACTTTCGATCTGCGGCGATTCTTCAACCGATTTAAAAAATTGTTCAGCCAATATTATAGTACTCTCTGTCCTGAATTTAGTGGTACCCTTAGTTTTGAGATCAAATGCCAATAGGCACTCCAGATCTAGAGAAAAAAGATGTAGGGGGAAAAAAATATTATTCACACTATTCACTAGCACACAAATTTTTTGCAGATTTCTCTTCTTCACGCTTGCATCTTCCCCCTTTTTTTACTTATTATTATTTAATAATTAAATATTTAAAATTTATTTTTTTATTATATACATAATAATATTATTTTTCATCCTAAAGTATCCCAAAAATTTTTAAAAATTTATATTCTGGCAAAAATTTAGTTAAACTCTGAAATCATGATTTTATTAATAAAAATTTTAATAAAACAAATTATAATATAAAATAACTTCATGCATATTAAAAGAAAGAAATTTATAAAAATAAAATAAAAATTTATTTGAAGCCAAATATAATTATTTTAAGCAAAACAAAAATTATTTTAATTAAAAGTGTATTTACTTTTAACAAAACATAATCATTTAAAATAAAAATATATTTATTTATAAAAAAACATTATTATTTAAAAATTACTGAATATTACATTCTTCTTCCTTTAAGAAATTCGGTCTCCGAATTTCAAACCATCTTATGACAAGTAAGGAATGAAGTCAAGGCATAACTTATAATTATTAACCTCGCTACTCAATCAATTGGGGATATTTCTTTTGTACATCATCTTTACTTTCTAAGGAGTTTATTCACTTGAGTGGTTTTACCATATAACCTTAACCATAGAGATTTCTTTTAACCATAAATTCTTCACTTGTCGATCAATAATATATATCGATTTTTTCTCATAATTAAGTCAAATTCTTATCCAATTGAATTTTTTAGAATTAGATAACATGAGAAGAATCTGATAAGTATTTCCTTAACATTGATGTAAGAAAGACTGTATCCATATTACTTAATCCTAATGACCAGACTAGGCAATGTACTACTATGCCTACTTTGTTCAAGATTTCATAAGAGCCTATATATTAGAGTTGTGAACATAACTTAACTGTTATTTCAACAAAAAATTGATAGCTGCAAGTTTTGAATATATGTGCCAAAATCTATTTCAAAGCTACTGTTATTCGGTGGAAGAATATCACATGGAATAGAAGCATTTCTAACCTTATAAAAGTTTGTGAAGAACACAGAGCATGTAGTTAACTGGTAGGATGCAGTTGGTTGCTTCAAAACAGATGTAATCAATCAACTATAAAATAAATCAGTTCAAATTAAAAATTCTTAAAATAGCTAGTCAACTTAATAATATCGATAGTTGACTGGCAAGAACATTGGAAAAATAAGATAAATCATTTGATTGTCCCTTTTCAACAATTAACTGGTTTGCATTTTCACTTTTTTTTTTACAATGACGCCTGTCACCTACAACTTCTCTACAAGAATCAAGCCATCAATGCTTCATCAAGGACAATAAGGAAAAGGCAAATTTTTAGTGATATCTTAACCTTATTCTTTTTATTTGCTTAATATGAGCCACAATCACAATTATTGTACATATGCATGCGTGTCGTCATTTTTAAAAATTTCACCTTTAATTTAGTTGATATCTACCAATCATTCACATAGTTATTCTAATTATGCCCTGCCTATTCGCATAGCTATCATAAGTATGCCCTTCTCCGAGTTCAATAAATTCACACATTAGTATCTTTACCTGCATACTCAAAGTTAGGGTGAGTGCAGTTATTGAGGGAACCGCATTCTATCAGTTTCGAAATATTTGTTTTTTTTGTGGTTCCAGTCCTGAAAAATATAGAGAGTATGTGAAAGCAGTACAAAATCTAGGTTTGGTGCTGGCCAGGAGAAAAATTCATTTAGTCTGTGGTGGAGGTAACCATAAGTAAATGGGGTGCGTGTCTATAGCTGAACATGTAGGAGAATGTCAAGTTCTAGGTATTATTTCTACAGTTTTAACTATATCCAATATCATAAGAAAGACAATGGGGGAAGAATTTAGGGTAGCTTCCATGCATGAGCGCATGGCTAGAATGATTAACAATACTGATGCCTTCATTGCCTTACCAGGTGATTTTGGTACTTTAGAGGAGATTTTTCAAATAGTCTCTTAGGCACAATTGAATATGCATCACAAATCGATAGGTTTATTAAATGTTAATCACTTCTTTGATGTTTTTTTGTCTTTTATTGATCAAGCTATAGAACAAAGGTTTATCTCACACTCAGCACGACGAATTTTCATCTCAGCTTCAAATGCTGAGGAATTGATTGATGCTTTACAAGTATTTGTTCGTGTACCTGATTCAATTACAGCTAAAATAGATTAGACAACAGATAACGGCAGAAAGCACAAATTGGACTTGGATCTCCATCTTTAACTGTAGTAGAATATAGCCATTATAGTACCACTTTTATATTTTTAGGGTCTATTTGGATACCACCTTGCCAACCATACTCCCTTAGAGTTTGTAAAACTATCTTTAAATGATGTTTATAATCCTATAAATTTGGAATATACTAGTATATCATCAATAAATATAATAACAAATTAATTCAGGGATGGTTTAAATACTTTATTTATCAAGCCTGTGAACGCAACTAGGGCATTTTTCAAACCAAATCTCATCACTAAGAACACCACTAATAACAAATTGGTGGTGTAGGATTTACCTATACTTAGCATCTCAGCCAAGGTTTGCCCTACCACCATTCAAGAGGACACGCGAAGGGTCTCTAATATGGGCATTTTCCAAACACACAAGGGAGGGCAAATCACATATCATATAATCGGCATCTCCTCCAGATAAGAGGCATCCTGCTCTCCTTCACATATCATATCCCGTGTGTTGGCCGTGATACGAGGCTAGCACTATCCCTGCTAGCTGAGGTGTCAATGTGCACCAAGGCTAACATAACCTGCTGTTAGTAAACAATATTTCTAATAGGATTCCTCCACAGAAATTATATTTGCACATATGTCATATTGTTCAAAACAGAGGTTTCATTATAATACAAAATTTTCAATCTTAGTATAATTCTTCTGTCAGAAACTTTTCATCAGGGTAATCATATATACATGCCTTTTTCCAATGCAACCTTATAGTTTTACATATCAATGCCATGTACACAATATATTTTATTTACCATATGCTGAGAAATACATTTAAAATCATATATTCAATGAGTTTAAAATTTTATTTTCAAAACCATACTCTTATTGAACTATATGCCAGATTGTAAACAAATCAGGTAATTTAATCCATTTCAGAGACATATAAAAGTATAAATAACTTGTAAAAAAATCAATTATACATTTAATGTTCAAGAAAAGCATATGGTAAGTTATAAAAGGAATTATCTACTCACAAGATAAGGCTCCAGGTTGGACAGCCTCAAAATACACTTTTTAAATTCAAATTTGATCAAATAGACATAAAAAACGAGTTTGAATGGTCCAAAAATCTAATAAATCACTCCAGAATTACGAAATTTGGCCTATGAGAGTATGGTCAACAACGATCAACTGATGAGGGGTATTATTCACAATCAGAAATACTATTCACCACAAAAATTACTATTGATACAGGGCGGATTTACTGTTCACAACACATAAAAAGTTGTGAGATGGTCAAAAAATTTCATATCCTAAGGTTTATCTATCTCCTAAATTCATATACGGTGTCAAATTTTCAAAGTTTACATTTTTTTAAGATTTTCTACTTCCTATCTGAGGTGATTCTTCAGCTAATTTGTAAAATTGTTCAGCCAATATCGTAGTACTCTCTGTCTTGAATCTAGTGGTATCTTTAGTTTTGAAATCAGAGGCCAGTAGGCACTCTAGATCCAGAGAGAGAACTTGGAGGATAAAAAAACACTATTAACTTGCCCACAAAAATTTCGCTGGTTTCTCTTCTTCATGCTTGCATCTCCCCTCTTTTTTTACTTATTATTATTATTTAATAATTGAATATTTAAAATATTTTTTATTATATACATAATAATATTATTTTTCATCCTAAAGTATCTCAAAAATTTCTAGAAATTTATATTCTTGTAAAACTTTAGTTGAACTCTTAAATCATGATTTTTTAATAAAAATTGTAATAAAAAAAACCTTAATATAAAATAACTTCATGCATATTAAAAGAAAGAAATTTATAAAAATAAAATAAAAATTTATTTAAAGCCAAATATAATTATTTTAATTAAAAAAATCATTTTAATTAAAAATTTATTTACTTTTAACAAAACATAATCATTTAAAATAAAAATATATTTGTTTATAGCAAAAAATTATTATTTAAAAATTACGGGATATTACACCACCAATAAATTTCTTTTAAATCTTGATACATTTTAGTTAATCCAGGATGAATGGTATACGTTGATTGATGGACTTCTCCTAGAATCTTTTTTGAGTTTTTCTTTATTAGGTGGTGTAATAAAGAAAAACTCAAAAAACCACTGTTAATGTAATATCCCTAATTTCGTTTTATGTATTAATAAAAGTACAAAAATATTCAAAGTAACATCCATAATTTCATTTCTTTTATTGATAAAGGTACACAAATATTTAATTAAAAAAATAAAATTTATTAGACAATTTTTAGATATATAAGGAAATATAATCCTTAGAAATTATTCACCTTACGTTTTTGTATAGAAATGTTTTAATATTAATGGAATAGGTAAAGAAAGAAAACCTAAGAGAAAATATTAGAAATAAACATGCTAAAGAAAGGTGAAATTCTTAGGTAAGGAAGATAAATTTTTGTGAAGTAAGTAAAGGTCTTAAAATTTCAAGAAGATCAGATTAGGGTAATTTTTCTTAATTTAAGAGCAAAAGTTACTAAATTTAGTATCTCCACCTATAAATTGGGCTTTTACCTATGGACACTTCATATAGAGTTTTTCTACTTCACATAAAATTTTAGCAAGCCAATAGGATAGCCCAATGAAGAAATAAAACATAGATTTGGACTAGGATATAGAAATTGGACCGGTAGCCCAAAAATCATAAAAATGTGATCAAGCCCATTATGAAAGGTAGAATTTTAACCAAAGTAAAGAAAATGGGAAAGAATGAGCCCAAACTCAAGAAGAAAAAAAAATTAAAGTGATGAAATAATGGTGTAATTAAGATTAGGTAATATGACATTAAGACAAACATTTAGCAAGTGGTATGATAATATAAGGCTTTAGGACAAAACATCTATATCCTACACTCATAATTTTAGCAAGTGATATGATAATACATAGCATTAGGACAAAATATTTCTATCTCACACAAATAATTTCAACCAAATAATGGAGATTGAAGGGCTAGAAATTTTCCACTTAAAAAGGCAAACCTATCATAATTGATTAAGACAAAAGAAAAAGTAAATGAATCCCTAAATCAAAGGGACCTTGTCCCATATCTTAAGAACATATTATCATAATTTTCAAAATACAAATCTCATTTTCCTATGCATATCTTGACTAAGGAAGAGGAAGATAAGAATATAAGTTGTTTGTTTTCCAAAAATTCAACCAAGTGTAACCTAATTGTGATAAGGTAGACCCATGATCATGAAATGTGAATTATTTGGTGGTCTATATAAGAAAACACACCCTTACAACATTAGAATTTCGTCCAAGTAAGGGAGAGGAAAAATAGAAGCAAGGTAGAGTGAGGAAAGGAGAAGTCTAGCGGATTAAGTGCTCTAGGTAAGTTTAACAATATTTCTTTTTGAAGAAAAGTTTTGAAACTTAAAATATTTATATGAGATTTTGATCTGAGAACTTTGATGATTGGTCATGGATGTTACTATATCATGTTACATATTATTTATGTTTGAATACTTAGGTTGGTGTAGATAGTTCTGCATGGGTATGGCTATGGGTGGCAGAATTTTAAGCTTCTGTGTTTTAATTTCTGAAAACATTCTATAGGAAATCTAAACAAATGGTTAACATAACAAATGTAGATTTATGTCTCACGGATGTTTAGCCACTGGAATCATTCAATTTAGAGTTCATATGAGGTAGATATGTCCGATTAGTAAACAAATGTCAGAAAATGGTTAATTAGGGAAGAATATGTTAGGATAGCTTCGGTGTTTTAATTTCTGAGAATATTCTATAAGGAGTTAAAATAAATGGTTAACATATGAATTATAAATATATGCGTCACAGATATTTAGCCACTGGAATCATTCCATTTAGAGTTCATATGAGGTAGATATGTTCTGATTAGTAAACAAATGTCAGAAAATGGTTAATTAGGGAAGAATATGTTAGGATAGTTTCGGTGTTTTAATTTTAGGGAACATTATATAAGGAATTAAAATACATAGTTAAGATATGAATTATAGATATATGTGTCACGGATATTTAGCCACTAGAATCACTTAATTTGGAATTCTTATTAGGGAGATATGGACAGATTAGTAGGTAGAGGTCAGAACCTATCCGAGAAGAAATAACCTTTACATTGAGGGAGTAATATCACCTTGATTGCTTAATATTTCGCTACCATGTTCAACATAATAGTTTTAGATAATTGTTTTATCTTGAAATTGACACCAAGATCACCTACATCGGAGTTAAATTGAGGGAGTTATACTCTGATTAGTAATAGAAGGTTAGATAGGATGAAAACCTGCATCAAGAAAATAAAGAAATAAAATTAATATTTAAAAAAGAAGATGAATCTTATAAATGAAAATAATAAATGACTAGTATAGCCATAGTCATTGCCATTGTATGAACTTCTTACCATCTTAAGTGTAAAATTTTGACATGAAAATATTTTATAAAGTGATATTTGAAATGGTTATATTCATGGCATGATTATCAATGATTTTTGGTAATAGTTATATTTTGATGAACATACTTGTTATTGAAAGCATATTTTTGGCTATCATTGTGAAAAGAAAAGAAATGAGCACGGTCACATGGCAATCCGTGTGGTGCACCAGTAGGGGACGCCCTACCAACGGTTATGATCATGTTAATGAGAAAAGAAAGAGAAAGTGGGCCATGTCGGACGGAGCGAGAAAAGCCCGTACCGGAGAGTAGAAAATACTCACCCTGATCAGAGTAGCTTGATATGAGAATAAATTGATAGTCATCATATGATATTCTGAAAATAATTAATCCTGTCATACATGTCATTACTGTACGATCCTCGTGTGCATAGATATAGTGCATTTATGTGACCAAAGTTATTTACTATAATTTATACAGCTGAACATAACGTGATGAGCTATATTAATAATGATTTATTGTTGAACTTATTAGGATTTAATTCTCACTATATTTCCATGTTATGTTCAGAAAATTAGTTATGCAGATTTTTTCTATAGCTCTGGCTTTTAGTGCACGTTGGATCGAGTTATTCTATGATGGGCGGATTCTAAATAAAATATTTGTGGGCGAGTTGGCACAGATCCCGGTGAATGTGCAACCACCCGCACCCGAATCTCCGGAATTGGTCAACCAGAATAAATAAGATGTAGATATTTATGTGTTTGAAATGTTGTACGTACGTTTTGATTAATGATGTGTATGTGAACTTTATATTGTATAATAAAAAAAAAGTTGTTACAGTTGCCATTTTCAAATCATGAGTTGGATGATTTTGCTCATGTAGTTTAAGCTGTTTAGATGCATATGCAATGATTCGACCATGTTACATCAACACACACATTAATCAAATTCTCGATGCATCACAATATATTGTGTATCCTCTGCTACCTGAGGGAATAGACAATATTGGCATCGTAGTCAAATATTCTTTAAGTTTCTTAAAAAATTTCTCATATTCATCTGACCAGTCAAACTTTATTTCCTTCCTTGTCAATTTTTTCAAAGGAGCAGTAATTTTTAAAAAATCTTTAATGAATCTACGGTAATAACCTACTAAACCAAGAAAAATAATGGTCTCTGTAATTGTGGTAAGGCGTGGCCATTGTTGTATCGTGTCTAATTTTTTTTAGGGTTTACTTGAATATCATCATTAGTAACCACATACCCTAGGAAAGTAACACCACTAAGTCAAAATTCACATTTTGAAAACTTAGAATACAGTTGGTGTTCTCTTAGGGTTTGCAAAGCTATCCTTAAATATTACTCATGATCCTCTAAACTCTTAGAATATACTAGTATAGCATCAATAAATACAATAACAACTTGATCAAAGAACGACTTAAGTAGTCTATTCATTAAATCTATGAATGCAGCTGGGCATTTGTTAAATAAAATGACATCACTAAAAACTCATAATGCCCATACCGAATCCTAAAAGCAGTTTTCGAAATATCCTCTTCCATTATCCTCAATTAATGATACATAGATCTCAAATCAATTTTTTTTAGTTCCGTAAGTTCAATCGATATAATTATATATAGGGATATATATACTACTTAAGTTACAGGAAATAAATCAATATCAAATTTTATTTCTCGTTTCGGGGGTAATCTAGGCAATTCCTCTAGGAATACACCAGAAAATTCCCTAACCACTAGAACCTGATCTACATTGGTATAATTTATATCAACATATCTCATCACTGCCAAATATCCTTGACACCCTTTTTGTAATAACTTATGGGCTGCTAAAACTGAAATTAAATTACTGGGTACATGCTTCCATTATTGTTCACTACTTGTAACTCCTTTACTAATCTTTTATGCTATTGATGACATCTTCATACTATATCAACTAGAACGCACTTCAAAACACTTAAACAAGGTCAATTCATTTTGACTTTATTCTTTAGCATGCTTATGCAATGTCTTAACAATCAATCATGAAAATCTTATTTCTATCCAAGTGTCCTTCACATGAATTACCCATTTTGCATACCTCAAATTTTAAATTTCTATGGGCAAACCTTCCTTTCTCTTAATCCTTGTACCAAATATTATTGGAAACTAAATTGTCTTTGAATCCTTTATATAAAAAAAAAAATCTATCATTGAAAGCATTATCTTCAAAGATTCCCCGCTCTTAAATTCAATCCAACTCATAGCTTGCCAAATCCATTTATATACATAGGTTCTAACTTATCCATCTAGAAAGAGATTTACATCTATTTCCAAAACACTCACTTTATTACAAACTATTATCTTGAAGTTAACAACCTCGATCACACCATAATCCACTATCAATATTGTATTATTCATTCGTCATATTGTTTCACATAAGCAAATTAAACAACCAATTCAAACCTTCTTGACATCCAAATAAGCCATTACCTTTGTATTTAGATGAAATCTTCTTATTTTCAGCTAATTCTTTTTCTTTGTACCTAAGAGGGTTCTCTTTATCATTGTTCATCGAGATAAGTTTAAAAGTTGAACTGGTAGTCCACACTCAAGAGGCACCATCTAGAACATATGCATATATGCTTAAACATCGCATACCTAAGGATAAGAGTCAGAAGGAAGAAGAGGATGACACCCTATAGAATTCTACAGCAATACCATGAGTATAAATATGTTTGCAGTTACATACCCATACTCAAAGTCCTACTACAGAATCCTTTGCTCTGATAGTCACAGGGAAACCAAATTCTCTGATACCAACTTGTCAAGCCCCTACTTTTAAGGGCACGTGAAATACATACTTTATGGATAGATCTTTACTATAATAGGTATAATACAAGCATTTATTATAGAAACAGATACAGATAGATTCTCTCATGTAAACACAATATACAGACCAAGTTTATAAATATCAGAGTAACAACAGAAGTAAATATTCTGCTTGTGGCATACAGAGCATACTCTAGAGTACAAGTACAATATAAATCAAAATCTATGAGCCTTGGAAACAAAATAGGCTCACCAAAAAATATGTCGCATAGCTGATCACCTATCTGAAGAAAAATGACCAAACTCTGTATTCTTATGTAAAAAATGTGGAAATAACGTGTAGTGAATTTGAGAACTCAGTGAGCAGATAATACTTCCTATGACTTCTTAGGTCAACATACGGATGTACTCATATTTTAAAATTTATCATGTAGAAAATTACAGTTTGGAAGTACATCTATATGGGATTCGGTTTGTTTAAATATTCTCAAATCAAAGGATATTCAGATATCCAAAACCATATACTATACTGTATGATCATTAAACAAATGTTGTTATGCATGAAAATATTTCACATGAAAACATTATGATGATCCAATATCAAAACTAACATATCAGAGTTCAATCCCTTCTGTACTTTGGTAGTGTAGGATTTACCTAAACTCAGCATTTCAGCTAAGGTTTGTCCTACCACCATTCAAGAGGACACACGAAGGAACTTTAATATGGGCATTTCCTAAACACACAGCAAGGTCGGGTAAATCACATATCATATAGTCAGCATTTCGTCCAGTTAGGAGGCGTCCCGCTCTTCTTCACATATCATATCTTGTGTGTTGGCCGTCACATAAGGCTAGCACCACCTCTGCTAGTTGAGTTGTCAAGGTGCACCAGGTCTAATACACCTACTGTTAGCAAACAGTGTTTCCAATAGGATTCCTCCATAAAAATCATATTTGCACATATGTTATATCATTCAAAATAGAGGTTTTAGTATAATACAGAATTTTCAGTTTCAGTATAATTCCTCTGTCAGAAACTTTTCAATTAGGGTTATCACATATATATGCCCTTTTCTAAGGCAATATTATAGCATTACATATCAATGCCATGTGCACAATATATTTTCTTGATCATATAATGAGAAATACATTTAAAATCACATATTCAATGAGTTCAAAAAATCATTTTCAAAACCATATTTTTTTTTAACTATATGCTAAATAGTAAACAAATCTAGTAATTTACTCAATTTCAAAGACATAAAAGTATAAATAACTTGTAAACAGAACAAATTATACATTTAAAGTTCAAGAAGAGCATAGGGTAATGCAGAGAAAGAATTATCTACTCACAAGGTCAGGCTCCAGGTTGGACAGTCCTAAAATGTACTTTTCCAATTCAAATTTGAACAAACAGACCTTAAAATCGAGTTTAGAGGGTCCAAAAACCTAAAAAATAACTTTGGTAGCTCGGTCAATGCCAGACAACCGATGGTCACTGTTCATTGCCGAAAATACTGTTCACAACAGTCGAAATTACTATTTATGTCGGCTGGAGTTATTGTTTGCACCTTCCAAAATCACTATTCATGCAGGTCGGAGTTACTGTTCATTATACCAAAAGTCGTTAGATGACTTTGAAACTTCATATCCTAGAGTTTATCTATATCTTGAATCCATCAATGGTGTCAAGAGTTTCAGAACTTACCTTTTTCTAAACAATTTTATTTCTGATCTGCAGCAATTCTAAGGCTGATTTGAAAAATTATTCAGCTAATATCGTAGTACTGTTCGTCCTGAATCAAGTTGTACCCTTCGTTTTGAGATTGGAGGCTCGATGGTACTCCAGATTTAGAGAGAGAAAATAAGGAGAGAGAAGGTTACTATTCATTATTCATGTCATCGGTTACGTGAAGAATAATTTTCTTTTTTTTTATATTGATGGAGAGACCAATTAAAAATTTGATAATTGTGAGAGGAAGTCCTTACAAATTTTATTATTTACATTTTGACCCCTAACTTTTAAGAAATTACAATTTGACCCCAAAAATATTAATAAATTTTCATTTTCATCTTTAAAACCTTTCAATTACATCCCTACTCCTTTATTTCTTTTAATAAATCATACATAAATGAAGGTTACTAAATTTTAGGGGTATTACAATATTATGAATACCATGATTAATACGCGATCATTTTTATATATGAAAATGTTTAAGAATTGTACATATTAAGCCTGGTTGTAATTACCAATTGTAATTTTATTGTATTAATAATGTACATACCCTATCGGTGTGACATTCTTAATATAATTTGTGTTGGACAATGTTAGGTCTATTAATAGTAAATGTTTAATGTTTTAATGTTTGTTGTACCCTATAAGTATGAAGGTCTTGAGTACATTCTTATGTTAGTCCTTTTATGAGTCAATTTTGGTGTGTTTAATGAGTCTTCTTAGTTTATTGTAATATGGAACCCTTCAGTAGAATTATGATAAATAATCTTGTAAATATAGTTACATAAACTAAGTTTTGGAGAAAACCTTGTTTTTATAATTATGATGCACACACATAAACAATGTTTCCTAATTTTTTTCTCTCAGCTTATGTACCCATGCAATTATCGATAGTGAAAACTCTTAATGAAACTAATTATGATGACTGGAGGGAGTCTCTTGACATATATTTGGCTCTGGTCAAAGAGGATTTGACTCTTAAGAAGGCAAGACCGGTAGATCTTACTGTTGATTTTACTACTGTTGAGAAAGCATACCATGAAAAATGGTATGACTCCAATAGAGTATGTCTTATGATGATGAAGTACATTACGAATAAGACCATCAAACAGAGCATTCCAAATAACAATATAGTTGCTGACTTCTTGAGAGTTGTTGGAGAGAAATTCAAGAAATTTGATAAGACCCAAAAGGCCTATTACTTATCTCTGTTTGACACTACTTGCTGATAGAGTGTCAGGTGTCTGTGAACACATAATGAAGCTCGTGAATTGTTTCAATAAGTTGAAGTCCTATAATATTGACTTGAGAGAGAGTTGTTTATTCTGGCGTATTCTGAAATCTCTCCCATCTCAATACAGAATTCTGAGGACTACTTACAATTCTCAAGTAAGAGAATGATCAGTAGATCAAGATTTTCGTTGTCACTTAGGAAGAAGAGTCACTAAAGAAGAAAAATGCCTTTATACCATCTGTTAATTGCTTCTCTCATGGGTCAGAGAGTAAATAAGGTAGTGATATTCAGAAATGAAAGAAGACAAAGTCTCGTGTTGATAATAAGAAGTCTTGGTTCAAGAAAGGTGGCAAAGGTCACAAGAGTTTTAAGAAGAAGGCATTTAAAGATGATTGCCACTATTTTAAAAAACTTGGCCATAAGATGTCTGAATGTTACAAGCTAAAGAATAAGTGTAAAAAAGGTACATCTTTAGTATTTGCTTCTCTGGCTCTAGTATGTTTTGGAACCAATAGTTTTGATGTGTCTTCTAACTCTTGGTAGTTGGATTATGGTGCAACTGTTCACGTTGAAAATTCTTTACAAAGGTTCAGAAGCAAGAGGATGCCAAGTGAAACAGAAAAGATCATTTTGGGAGTTGAAGGAAGTGTCGCTTCAATAGAATACATCTGAGCTATTTCTTTATATTTTCCTTATGGATATGTTTTGAATTTAGAAAATGTTGTTTACCTTACTTCTTCTAGGAGAAATTTAATTTCTAATTCTGTGTTGGATCAAAGTGGATATTCTCTTTTGTAAGGAAATGAAAACATTGATATTTTCTATAAATCAGTTATTGTTAGTTCAGTTTTATTACAAAATGACTTGTATTGTCTAAATTTAAATACTTATTATGATCGCTCTATTAATGCTCCTGTCAACGTTGTTATCGGACACAAACATTATAGTTAATGAGAACTCTTTTATGTTGTGACATCGACGTTTAGGTCATGTCCCTAAAGAAAGATTAGAGAGAATGGTGAAACAAGGTGTCCTACGTAATTTGAATTTCTCATATTTAGATACCTATGTTGATTGTATTAAGGGAAATTTTCCCGCTAGAGCTAGAAATAAAGAGGCAAATAGGTGTGAGAATGTTTTAGCTCTAATTCATGCTGACATATGTTGACCTATTACTCCTAATATTATGGGTGGATTTCGATACTATATTACCTTTATAGATAACCACTCTAAATATGGGTGGGTTAATCTGTTGTATGAGAAATTTGAATCATTGGAAGCCTTTAAAACTTTCAAAAGGGCAGTTGAGTTGAAAACTAGCAGGACTATTAAATGTGTCAGATCAGACAGGGCAGGAGAGTATTATGGAAGGTACACTGAGGCAAGCCAAAATCCTAACCCATTTGCTCTATTCCTACAAGAGCATGGTATAAAGGCTTAGTATACTATGTTTGGCACCCCTCAACAAAATGGAGTTGCAGAAAGGCATAACCGTACTTTGATAGATATGGTCAAGAGTATAATCAATCACTCTTCCTTACCAAAATTTCTGTGGGGTGATGCCTTGAAGACTACAGCCTACATTCTCAATCAAGTTCCAAGTAAGGTTGTGCCAAAGACTATTTACGAATTATTCTTTAGTAAGAAACCCAGGTTGAAGCACTTACATGTATGGGGATGCAAGGCAGAGGTAAGAACGTACAATCCTTATCTCAAGAAACTTGATTCAAGAACCATAAGTGGATTCTTTATTAAGTACTGCACAGGATCAAGAGGTTGTAGATTCTATTGCCCCACTAACACTACCAGAGTCATCGAATCTGATTGAGCATTTTATTTTGAAGATGACTTAGATAGTGGGAGTCAAGTACCAAGGGTTATTGATCTACGTAAGGAGAATATCATTCTACCCATGCCTATTTTGTCACCTCCATCAGTAGTTGATCATTTTGGATAGAGATGAAGTTATTCAGAATCCAATTGATGTTAATGAGAAGTTACCTATGGCAAACTTTAAGGAACCAGTTATTCAATTGAGACGGTCTCATTGAATCTGTAGACCATCAATTCCTAGTTATTACATTGTTTATTTGCAAGAGTACAAATCAGATGTTGTTGATGATACATATCCTATTTCTTTCAAAGAATTAATTTCAAGTCCTCATTCTTCTGATTAGTCAAAGGCCATAAATGATGAGATATCCTCTATGTATCGCAAACATGTTTGGGAACTTGCTAAATTACCAGAGGGTTGTAAGTTAGTTAGCTGTAAATGGGTCTTTAAGAGCAAACAAGGGGTTGCTGATGAAATTGAAAGATAAAAAATGAGGGACTGCTAGTGAAATTAAAAGATACAAAGCCAAACTCCTAGTCAAGGGCTATAATTAGAGATAAGGCATTGATTACACAAAAACTTTCTCACCAGTATCTACAAAGGATGCCTTTAGAGTCGTCATGGCCCTTGTTGCTCAGTTTGATCTTGAACTTCACTAGATGGATGTCAAAATTGCACTTCTAAATGAAAACTTGTATGAAAAAGTTTATACGATTCAGCCAGATGGTTTTGTTGAATTAGGGAAAGAGCACTTAGTGTGCAAATTGAATCGATCCAGCTATAGGCTAAAACAAGCTTCTAGGCAGTGATATCTGAAGTTTGATGATCACTTGGGTTCATTGAAAATGTTTCAGATAAATGCATTTATCAAAAATTTGATAGGAGCAATTTTATCATTCTTGCTATCTATATTGATGACATCCTTCTAGCCAGCTGTTTTGTGAGTTTTTTGAATGACACAAGACATATGCTCTCATGCCACTTTGATATGAAAGACCTTGGTAAGGTGTTATTGTTTTAATTAAAACTCGCAAGCATACGAGTATATTGGAGTATAAATTTAGTGGTATACAAAGTCAATCTCACGAGGATTACCAATTGAGAGAAAACTTTAATTTAGATCCAAAATAAATAATTCTAACCTAGTTCCAGATTGTTTGTTTGTGATAAGAATATTAAATTAAATATGCAAGAAACTAATGTATTGAAATTAAATAAACATGCTAAGGTTAGGGGATCCACTCTTAGTATATCAAATAAAAATAAATTTAACTCTTTTATTACTCAATTAGAATCCTTATATGAATAAGGTTCAAATCAGAAGATATGTTAATTTACGCTCACCTTTTATTTATACATAAATTATATTTACCTCCTTTTTATTGTATTACTAATATCTAAAATATTCTTGTAAAATGGATTCAAGTATATGTTGTGCCAAATGTCATGTTGTCTACACTATATCAACATTCACACTTCACAAGATTAAAAATACAAAGGTGCAAAACATAACTTGTAAAGGATTCAAGCATAAATTATGTCAATCATTATATTGTCTACAATAAATCAAAATTGATTCAAGCATTTATTGTGTTAAAGATTGTCTACAATATATCAAGATTCACACTTTACAAGTTTAAAGAAGAATGCAAAAATATGAGTGATAACTTGTAAATAGAGTTAAGCATACATTGTGCCAATTATTATATTGTCTACAATATATCAAAATTCACATTTTACAAATTTAAAGAAAAATATAAAAATGAGAAAGGTAACTTGGAAATTGAGTCAAGCATATATTGTGCCAATTGTTGTATTGTATACAATATATCAAAATTCACATTTTACAAGATTAAAATATGTAAAAAATGAAAAAGGTAGAAAACTAATTAACATAAAAAAATAAAATAAAATAAAATAGGTGGCAAAGCCAACCATTAAAAAATAAAAATAAGAAATAGGTGGCAAAGCCAACCATTAAAAAATAAAAATAAGAAATAGGTGGTAAAGCCAACCATGAACAATAACAATAAGAAATAGGCGGCAAAGCCATCCATTAAATAAAGAAAAAAGAAGTAGGTGGCACAGCTAGCCATTGAAATATAACATAAGAAAATGAGGAGGTAAATACAACATCAAATATAAACATTAAATACTTACAGAAGAGTTAAGTAAATCATTATTTCTGTACCAAGAGTTTCATCGTGTAGATGTGGTAATTGTCAAAATTGTTAAGTAGAAAGTTGTACAAAGTTGACAATTTGAATTCTATCATGTGCACCAAAATTGAAACTTGAATATTTTCTTGAACTCCGTAGAATTTGCTGACTTGATCAACATGAAAGTTATAGAAAATTTTATTATCTTTCCTTGAAGACAAATTATGCACAAATTGGATACATAATTTGTGACTTATGGTCACACTATCAGAGCAAGGTCAAGTTGGACTACAGCAGCAGACAGATTCTCTTTTAGCCTACTTTGAGCCCTTTTAATGTCCTAATTTTTTGACCACTCGAGTATGAAAGTTATACCCAATTGTGTCTGCTACTGACCTACCAAATTTCATACAAATTGGATATGTATTTTCTGAAATACAAC
Organism: Gleditsia sinensis; assembly: GCA_037074535.1. NCBI lineage: Eukaryota > Viridiplantae > Streptophyta > Magnoliopsida > Fabales > Fabaceae > Gleditsia > Gleditsia sinensis. The sequence continues at coordinate 24,075,497 of CM073471.1, forward strand.
CCAAATATTGTAGCAAGGTTGGACCAAACTACAAACATCAAACATATTTTCAACATTGGGTGTTTTACCTTGAATCTTTATGTTTTAGTTCTTTTGAAAATATGGTTATAAATCAAGAATAAATTTGTGTATATATCTATTAGGATACGTTTCAGGAGTCAATAAGATAATGCTCCTTATTCAGACATCTTTAATGAATTTATTTTATCTGCTTGATTTATAGGCATAATTCTCAAAAAACCACAATTTAACTCTGATTCCTCCAATTAAGTCCATTTTCTATTCTTCTCTAAGTCTGTAAAACATACACAAAACTAAAGACAAATAAGGGAGATATATGCTTAATTATGGAAAAAAGATAAGATGAAATTATTTAATTTATGAGTATAAAACTTACTCATCAAATATCCCCAAACTTAATCTTTTGCTTGTCCTCAAGCAAAACACATAAACTTCAAAATTCAAACAATGAGTGAGTGATGTGTTGTTTTTTTGGCTTACTAAGCATTGCTCAAGGATTTAAAATGTGCAATATTGGAAAATATTAGAATCCTAAGATTATGTAGAACTTTTATTCAAATGTAATATATGGTTTATTGTTGAGTCTCAAGTGTGTGTGTGTATGGTAGTCTTATGATATTAGACTTTTTGCATTCAAATAAATTTATGTAATCAAATATTTAAAATAGATCTCTAAATATATTCATTTGAGACTCCATAAGCTTATTTTTCTTTTCACTCTCTACTAATGTAGAGTAATCATAACATTTAAGATCATTAGGACTTTCATTAGGCTAGTAATATATGGCATAGGTTAAAGGTGGATAAAATGATATGAATGAAAGCTCAATTCACTCTACAACATACATGATAATTTAAAACCTCCCAAGTATGTTTGATATTATAATGTGAATTCTATCTCCAACCTTATCATCATCCTTACGTTATTTGTTCATACTACTTTTTTTATATAAACACTCCCAAACTTATTTATTTAGGGAGTATTAACTTTCTTTTTCTTTTTCCTCTTCCTTTTTTTTTCAAACTTCTACCATCCACCCCTGAACCATAGCTTTTTAAATGATCATTCCTGTGAGTGAAAGGTAAGAGTTAGAAATACTTTTATTTAAAGACTAGATAATAATATAGGTGTACAAAAAAGGATAAATATAGGCTCAAAATAGGTTGCTAGGGATAGCATAATGTATAGGTTGGTTTGAAAGGTTCAAACGATTCCAACAATGCCTAATTCATTTCTTAAATGGAGAGTAGTCTAGGATTTCGCCTCAAATGACAATCAAATAAATTCTAGATTCTTATGAGATCACTTAGCATATCTGAATCACATAAATTTTCTCTGAATAAACAATCAGTCAAATGTTAAAGATTAAGTGCTTAGGATATTAGAATTCTAAAGTAAAATATAAGTTACATTAGAGTTCAAGTTTACACATAACACTCAGAACTCATCTATTTTCCAAAGGTTACAAGCATTTTACACTATTTTCATCATTGGTGCTAACTTTGCCTAATCCCAAAATATCACTCAAATTTAAAAAAAAACATGAAGAAACACAAAATAAACAATAAAGATTAAAAAAGATATTACCTGAAAGGAGAACTAAGAAAATATGAACCTGCAGCAAACTAACAGAGAATAAAATTTTATTTAATCAAATAAAATGAGTTATAGATGAAGATCCAAGTCTAATTTGCGCTTTCTGCAATTGTCTGATATCAAATCTATTTGAGTTGTTGTTGGATCAGGTATATGAACAAATGCTTATAATGCATTAATAAGCTCGTCAGCATTTGAAGCCGAGATGAGAATCTGTCGTGCTAAATGTGAGATAAACCTTTGTTCCATAACTTAATCAAGAAAAGACAACAAACCATCAAAGAAGTAGTTAACATTCAACAAACCTATAGGTTTATGGTGGATATTCAGTTGTGCCCAGGAGACTATTTGAAAATTTTCTTCTAGCGTGCCAAAATCACCTGGTAAGGTAATAAAGACATCAGTAATATTGTTCGTTATTCTAGCAATGCGCTCATGCATGGAGGACACCCTAAATTCTTTCCCGATTGTTTTTCCTATGATGTTTGATGCAGTTAAAGCTGTAGTAATAATACCTAGAACTTGGCATCCTCCTACATATGCAGATCTAGACATACTCCCCATTAACCCTCGACAACCTCCACCATAGACTAAATAAATTTTTTCCTAACTAGTACCATACCTAAAGTTTGTGCTGCTTTCACATACTTTCTATTTTTTCTAGGACTGAAGGCACAAAAGACACAAATATTTTGAAATTGACGAAATACGATTCCCTCCATATCTGCACTAACCCTAACTTTGAGTATGAAAATGAAGATAATGAAGTGTGCATTTATAGAACTTAGATAAGGGCATACTTGTAATAGCTATGTGAATAGACTGGTGGCATAATTTTAATAGTTATGTGAATAGGCCGGCAAATGTCAACTAAATTAAAGGTGAAAAAATAAAAAATGACGGCATGCATGCATATGTACAGTAGTTGTGATTATGGCTCACATCTTCCTCTGGTTTTACGTCCAATAACGGGTTAAACACTCTCTGTGGGTCGAGGATATGCTTTACATCCAATTTTCTTATAAATTGGCAAACAAGGTCTTTTAACGTCTGATTCTCAATACTATGCCGTTTCTGTTCTTTTTTAAAATGGGACCATAAACCAACAATATCAATATGCACAGATATACTAGGATGTGTCTAAAGAGACGTTGGACGAAATTCATCATCCGATGACTCCTTACTCAAGCCATCCTTAATGAACTTAATTTTGTCTTCTCGATATATAGACACCCAACTGAAAGAACGGCAATGTTTCTTGCAAGTTTCACGTCTACATTTGTAACAAACATCCATTCGTCTAACTCTGCGCTTTTTAGCAAAACTAGTTTTTCCTAAACCAGGCATGTAAGAGATGAAACTATTTGTAGACTCACCTGTTAATTGTACCTTAGCTTCAATTAGCCAAGGGACATCAACAAGTATTCCCATGTTCATCATTAACTTCAATCTTTCAGCCCATGCTTTATAAATTTTCATCAATGCATTGGGTGGAAGAGAAGGAAAATGATTTTTCAAATTTTCACGTATGTCTTCCATTCTCGATTCATTTTTTTTCTTTTTTTTTACACTATTTTTATTTTGGGTGTTAGTAATAGTGGGTAATATTCAACTAGTAGATTCCAGGAAAGTATGGAGGAGTCACAATAGTTTCACTTAAAATCCATACTCCTTAAGTACTTTTAGCCTTGTTGACAGAATCAACCAATTTTATACACCTAAATTTCTACACCAATTTTTAAGAAACAATTTGTTTAAAAAAAATTCTATACACGAAATAAACAAATCTTCTAAATTATAACTAGTGGAAGAATTATACTTACCTGGATCCAAATAGCTTTTTCGTTACAATTCCCGGCAACAACGCCAAAAACTTGTGTTTTAATTAAAACTCGCAAGCGCACGAATCTATTGGAGTGTAGATTTAGTGGTGTACGATGTCGATTCCATGAAAATTGCCAATTAAAAGAAAACTCTAATTTATATCTAAAATAAATAATTCTAACCTAGTTCCAGATTGTTTGTTTGTGATAAGAATATTAAATTAAATATGCAAGAAATTAATGTACTGAAATTAAATAAACATGCTAAGGTTAGGAGATCCACTCTTGGTATATCAAATAAAAATGAATTTAACTTTTTTATCAATTAGAATCTTTATATGAATAAGGTTCAAATTGGAAAATATGTTAATTTAAGCTCACCTTTTGTTTATACATGAATTATATTTACCTCCTTTTATTGTATTACTAATATTTAAAAAATTCTTATAAAATAGTTTCAAATATATGTTGTGCCAATTGTCATGTTGTCTACAATATATCAACATTCACACTTCACAAGATTAAAAATACAAAGGTGCAAAACATAACTTGTAAATGGATTCAAGCATAAATTGTGCCAATCATTATATTGTCTACAATAAATCAAGATTGATTCAAACATTTATTGTGCCAAATATTGTCTACAATATATCAAGATTTACATTTCACAAGTTTAAAGAAGAATGTAAAAATAGGAGTGATAACTTGTAAATAGAGTTAAGCATACATTGTGTCAATTATTATATTGTCTACAATATATCAAAATTTACATTTTACAAGTTTAAAGAAAAATATAAAAATGAGAAAGGTAACTTGTAAATGGAGTCAAGCATATATTATGCCAATTGTTGTATTGTATACAATATATCAAAATTCACATTTTACAAGATTAAAATATGCAAAAAATGAGAAAAGTAGAAAACTAATTAACATAACAAAATAAAATAAAATAAAATAGGTGGCAAAGCCAACCATTAAACAATAAAAATAAGAAATAGGTGGCAAAGTCAACCATGAACAATAACAATAAGAAATAGGCGGCAAAGTCATTCATTAAACAACAAGAAAAAGAAATAAGTGGCAAAGCCAGCCATTGAAACATAACATAAGAAAATGAGGAGATAAATACAACATCAAATATAAACATTAAATACTTACACAAGAGTTAAATAAATCATTATTTCTATACTAAAAGTTTCACCCTTTCACCTTAACATAATGATATTATAAAAGAAAGTAAGAATAACAAAATATCTATAGAAAGAAAAACATTACAATAGCTTAAAACAAAGCTTTTCTAAGCTCTCTCTCCAGCTCCTCAAGCCCTCTATTTATAGATACACTTAGGTGTGGTAATTGTCAAAATTATTAGGTAGGAAGTTTGTATAAAGTTGACAATTTAAATTCTATCATATGCACCAAAATTGAATCTTGAATATTTTCTTGAAATCTACAGGATTTGCTGACTCGATCAACATGAAAGTTGTAGAAAATTTCATTATCTTTTCGTCAAGACAAATTGTGGACAAATTGGATACAAATTTGTGACTTATGGTTAAACTATGAGAGCAAGCTCGAGCTAGACTGCAACAGCAGATAGATTCTATTCTAACCCACTTTTGGCCCTTTTATTGTCTTAATTTTTTGACCACTTGCACATGAAAGTTGTACCCAATTGTGTTAGCTACTCAACTATCAAATTTCATACATATTGGATATGTGTTTTCTGATATATGTCCCAAATACTGCAGTAAGGTTAGGCTGAGCTACAAACAACAAACATATTTTCAACAATGGGTGTTTTGCCTTGAATCTTTATGTTTTAGTTCTTTTAGAAATATGGTCATAAATCAAGAAGAAATTTATGTATATATCCATTAGGATGTGTCTCAGGAGTCAATAAGACAATACTCCTTACTCAACTATTTTCAATGAATTTGTTTTATCTGCTTGATTTATAGACATCATTCTCAAAGAATCACAATTTAACTATGATTCCTCTAATTGAATCCATTTTCTATTCTTCTCTCCATATGTAAAAAATACACAAAACTAAAGACAAATAAGGGAGATATATTGTCACATCCCTACTTTAGGGACGCAAAAATCTCTCATATCCAATAAACTTTACTATTATGTACTTGTAAATAGTTTCACAATATAACATATCCGAGTATTACCATATGTTTACAAATTTGCAATACTAATTACAATCGACCACATAATATTTCATAACAAGATAATACCATACATTTACACATTTTCAGTATAGCTAATTATACATGCCAGGTCTACACTTATCAGTTTTACAGCGAAAACAAGGATCCTGCCCGTGACGTTTAGAGCAACTCTAGAGTACAAATATATTACAAGTTTACATACTGAGAGCCTAGAAACAATTTAGGCTCACCACTTAAATATGACACATAATCGATCAAGTAGCCGCAGGACCAAATTCTAGGTCTTTATTTGAAAAATATATCAACCACGTGTAGTGAGTTTTACAACTCAGTGAGTAGTTAATACCTCATATAACCTCTCAGATCAACATAAGGATGTACTCTTATTTTAAAAATTTATCATATTAAAATCTACCGTTCAAAAGTACATCCTTATGGGACCCGCATTTTCAAAATATTCTCAGTTCCAATTACATTCAAATATCTGAAACCACATATGATACAGATTGATCTTAAATCAAATTTGATATGCATTAAAAATCAATTCTTTTTTATAATGCTCAAGTATGTTACAACTATCAATAAACTCAATAGATAAACATGGAATGTGAATTCATCACCCTTCTGCCTCCTCACATTACCATAGTCAAAACCACAATAGATAATCAGGGAATGTGAGTTCATCACTCTACTGCCTCCTCACATTACCACTGATTACAACTTCAATAGATCAACAGGGAATGTCAGTTCATCACCCTTCTACCTCCTCACATTACTACTGTCATCATCACAATAGGTAATTAGGGAATGTGAGTTCATCACCTTACTGCCTCCTCACATTACCACTAATACCACCTTCACAATACCGTCTCAAGCCATATAATCCCGTCATTACTCATCACTACATATATATATATATATATATATATATATATATATATATATATATATATATATATAAACATGTATAAAAGTGCATATCCATCAAATGCAATGTATAATTATCAAACAACTCGCCATACAATCATATTCGGCAACTTATCACTTTACATATCATTCAAAACAGAGCTTTTAGTCTCAGTACAAAATCTTTTATCATAAATTTTCCAATCAAAGGAATCATATAATCATGCCCATATCTGAGGCAAACATAACACTGTAAAAATCAATGTCACATGCATATCATATTTTCTTTGCCATGTAATGCGAAATGCATTTAGAAATAACGTAATCAAAGCATTTCAAAATCTATTTCAAAAATCATACTCTTCCTAAACTAGATATCATTTCTCAATCATTTCAAATATTCCAAACCATTTCAAAAACATATGAACATATAAATAACATGTAATCATACTCATTTATTAATGAAAAGTTCAAGAAGAGTAAAAACAACCTATAGGAAGAATTATCTACTCACCACTTTGAAGTACAAAGTTGGACACCCTTAAAATCCTAGTTTTTGATCCGAATTCAGCAAAATAAACCCCAAAATCGAGTCTGGAACGTCCGAAAACCTTAAAAACGACTTCAGCTTTGCGAAATTTGACCTCTGGGAGCTTGGTCAACGTAGGTCAACGCAAGGAAGTCTGGTTGCCACGTGCTACACGTGCCGCCCAAGGAGTTGTGCGTGGGCTTCACTCGCCGAGAGAGATGCGGCGCGTGGGGGCGCATGCAGTGGTGGATCTGGCTGAAATTTGAGATCCAAAGGTTTCGGTGCCTTCTGGATCGATCTACGGTGTTAGTTTTTGCGTTTGAGAACTAAAAATAGGAGTTTCGGGGGTTACCTTTTTGGCCAATTTTTTCTTCAATTTTCCAGCCAATTTCTGGCAAATTCTCCAGAAATCAATCGGATGGATTTGAAGAACTCTTCGTCCTGAGTTCGGTGGTGGTGGTGGTGGTGTCGAAATCTGAGGTCCATAGGCGGAGAAATCTTAGAGAGAAGTTAGAGGATTTTCGGGGAGAATTTTCTGAAGAGATGGAAAAATCTGCAAATGACCACTTCCGGAGTGGTTGAGGCTCTTAAAATATCCCGGGGGACTTTTTTGCAAAATTTCACTTTTTGAGGGAGGTCCTTGCAAAATTTCACTTTTACATTTTAACCCCGAAACTTTTAAGAAATTGCATTTTTGCCCCGAAACGTAAATTTATCACATTTCTTTTATAATTCTTTAATCCATGTAAATAATAACTTATTTTCACCGGGTCCTAACTCCATTTTTCGAAATCCTCTCTTTAAATTTCAAATTTTCTTTAATTGAAATCCCCATTTTCAAAATTATCTCTTTTATTCCGAATTTTCTTTATTTGAAATTTTCGTTAAATTTATGGCTATTACATATATGCTTAATTATGGCAAAAAGATAAGATAAAAATATTTAATTTATGAGTATAAAATTCACTCATTATGAGGCCTTCATCGTTCTTAGGATTCAAATATATCGTGATAGTTCTCGTGGCATTCTTGATTTGTCTCAGGCAACTTATATTAATCGAGTACTGAAGAATTTAATATGCATTCTTGTACTCCTTGTGTTGCACCTATTCAGAAAAGTGAAAGGTTGTCCAAATCACAATGTCCTCAAAGTGATATTGAGAAGACTGAGATGAGAAATATTTCATATGCTTCTACTGTTAGTAGTTTAATGTATGCTCAGGTGTGTTCTCGTTCGAACATAGCATTTGCTATCAGTGTGCTTAGTATATACTTGAGTGATCCTAGCAAGGATCACTGAAAAGTTACAAAAAAGGTCATGAGATACTAGCAAGGTACAAAGCACCATATGTTGACATTTAAAAAGTTTGATCCATTTGAAATTATGGGATACATGGATTTAAACTATGCATCTTGTGTAGATGATCGTAAATCCACTTCTGGATACATCTTCATGATGTCTGGAGAAGTTGTTTTATAGAAAAGCATCAAACATAAACTCACAACTACCTCAAATATGGAAGCAGAGTACGTCGCTTGTTATGAGGTCACTTGTCCGGCCATATGGTTGAGAAAACTGATATAGGGCATGCATCTTGTTGATTCTATATCACAACCTCTAACCATTTACTGCAATAGTTCATCTGCTGTGCACTGCTTTCAAAATCACAAGAATTTTAGTTGTACTAAACACTTTGATGTTAAGCTCCTGTTTATTAGAGAAAATATTGCTGAATCTCATACTCATGTGGTTCACAATCTTGGTGCACATATGCTTGCGAATCTGTTGATTAAAGGCCTACTCATAGGAGTATTTCAAAATCATGTAACTTATATAGGTCTCTTTAAAACTTTTGATGATGCCTTGGTCTAGTGGGAGTCTAAGTTGTGTCTTTAAGAGATATTTTGATGTAATTTTGACATCTTTTAATGGTTAAAGTCCATTTACATATTCCATTATATTCAAATATTGATACATTGTTTATGATTGAATATACACACATATATGTGTGTGTGTGTGTGTGTGTGTGTGTGTAGGGGTGTAAGCGGGTCGGATTGGGTCGGATTAAGGTAAAAATATAACCCAACCGAATAGTGGTCGGGTCACCAAAAATCTATCTGAATCCGACCAGTGTTGCAGGTGAACCGAAGTAAACGAGTTATATTGGTTCTACTTCTCAATCAGGTTTGAGCGGGTTGCCCGAAAGACATTGAATCATATTACATTCATAAACTTGAAATTCATCCATGAATGAACAATAACTAAAGGAAAAAGTAGGAAAAAACAAATTAAAGTCAAAAGCTAATCTTTATCAAATTGTTAAAAAGATTACCTTTACAAAAAATGGGCTACCAGCTTTTACAGATGCAACTAGAATGTATAAATCGAATACACACACATATACCATCCAAAGACGGCTTCTCTGGATGGTCCCAGATTGCCAAAAACCAACTTTGTCTGGGTGAGAATGGAGATGCGGTCTTCAGATGGCGCCGATAAGCATGGAGAGAGAAAATAAGAAGATGGAGAGGATGCAACAAGCAAGATGAAGCCATCATCTTCGAAACTGCAACTAGATATAGATATGGAAGCAAGGGTTTGAGGAGTAAGGGGTGGGAAAGTGAAGACGCTGAGGTTTTCTGAAGAGTGAGGGGAGAGGTGAAGAAACGGCCTAAGGGAAATGAAGAGATGGCTCAATCTGAAGAGTGAGGGAGGGAGGCGAAGATATAGCCTAGGGTTTCTGAGGAGGAGTCTTTATATAAACTCAAAAAACGACGTTGTTTTGGTGTTTTGACTTTAAAAAAAAAACTTCTGACGCAAAACCTAAAATATTGCATATTAGGATTCGAACTCAGGTAGCCTTAATTATTGTTGAGAAGAGTTCTTACCACTGAGCTATAGTTTCCTTAGAATTATAAATGCAAAACAAATTTTATTTAAAGTAACTATACGGTCGGGTCGGTTTTAACGGGTTTATTTAACCCAGACCCGACCCGACCGCTTAAAACCAAAAATTTTCAAATTTTCAACCATTAAAACCCGAAAATCAGAAATGGTTCACCCGAAGAGATGTTATTTTATCGGTTTGAGTCAGTTTAAAATGAGTTAGTCGGGTTACTTATGCCCTTATGTGTATGTATATATATATATATCATTTATTTCCCTATCGAATTCAATGATCTTGTGTTATTGTTTCACTTTCAAATTTTGTTGATGTTTAGTGTATACTGATTACTTAATATTTACTAAAATTTTGTTATTATGTTATTTGTCCAAATAATTGATTAATGTTATCCAAGTGGATACTGTTTTAAGGGAGATATGGTATCTAAATATAATAAGTTGTATGGAAATAAAACTTTGTTTTATAAAATAATAATTGTTATTATTATTTCATTAATATTTTAATTATGTGGAAACCCTAATTCTCCCTAATATAAATAGGCATAATTCTCTTCTCTCTATACAAGGTGACATACTCTCTCTTCTTGAGTTGTGTGGATTAGGGTATTGCAAGTTGCACACTTTACTCTCTTTTTTATGACTTTGTTTGCAGTTGGTTTTATTATTGAGGCCATATTAATCGCATTGTTATTGGGCATTCTATTGCCATATCATCAATAATCACTAATATATTTGTTAGAAACATCTGGAGGTATGTATTTTAATTGTATTGATAATCTCTCAATTTGTGTTGAATTTGTGCTAACATACCATCCTTTTGCCAAATGGAGTTTTAGAAAGGTATATTTTTCCCATCACCCATAGCCCACATCTAACCCTCAACAAGATGCTTCTAAATACCACCAATATCCTTCCAAAGCTTAGAATCAAAAGGCTTAACCATGACATGAAGTTGTAAGTTATCACCCTTCCCATACTTTTCATGTAACACATCATTCCATATTACAAATTAGAGGAGTTGAAGATGATAAAGAGAAAGAGAGAAACTCATAATAATATCAATCTTCATTATTATGCAAAAGGTGTGATACAATGAATTTATAGATCATGCTTTTAAAGCTATTCTATTTAAGTGCGTCTTAAACCTCCTATAACATATTATAACAAACTTCTAACTTACTCTAACACCCTCCTTTCAATCCAAACTCTATATTTTATTACATCTTCATAATATCTTCCCTTTGAGACAAATTTTTGGAGTTTTGCTCATTGTTCCTCAAGACATGTCATGCTTTCTCCTTGTACTAAATTTCATCAAAGGACTTGAAAGTAAGATTATTTCTTAGAAATTGAAAATGTGTAAGTGACAAGGGTTTTGTTAAGCAATCAATAGCTTGGTTAGATGATGCCAAAGGCTCCACTTTGATTTCTTTTACCTGTAATTTCTCGTTGACAAAGTATAAGCCAAGTTTACTGTATTTTGTTTTGGCATGCAACACTGGATTTGGTATCGTTAACACAGTACTTAGATTAGCACACAAAATGGTAGGAAAATTAGAAAACTGCACATATAACTCTTAAAGTAACAATTTTAACCAAACAATTTTAGCATCCATATTAGCCATACTGTGAAACTCATCTTCTATACTTGAGAATGACACTATACTTTATTATTTAGATGCCTAGGTGTGTAGTCTGATGGTCATCCACATCAGAAGCCCAATCTATATAATAGTAGCCAAGTAGTTCAAGTGTTTTGAATGTTTTAAGGTGCAATCCCATTGATGATGTTCCTTTGAGATATCTTAGGATCTGTTTGACTAACCATAGACCTAAATGAACCGTCGTAAGATTATGCATAAATTGACACACTTTATTAACACTATATGAATTCCTAGGTCTTTTGATTATTACAAATTGCAAAGCACTAACCATTGACCTATAAATGTGAGGATAAGATAAAGGGTCACTATCATTCAAGGCTAATTTAGTTGTAGCAGCCATTAGAGTAAGAAGGCTATTAGCTTTGTATCCCCATCATTTTCTTGGATGATACTAGTGAGACTGTCCCACTTAATGAAATTGAATTGCCTCTTATGCTATTTGAATTGGATGATTTTACTCCCACTGAAAATCTAGAATAGGGGACCTTACACTGTCCAAGGCAGTTTCTTGGGTATGTATATACCAATAAATGCTTTTTGTTTGTATTCTTACCTTGTTATCAAGATATTATGGCAGTTCAAGACTAATCTTGGTATTCTGTTTGGGTTTGCTTAGCATGCTTGATTTTCTTCATTTTGCCCTGTGTAGTAATTTTTTATTCACTATTTCAAGTTAAGACTATAGATAATTTATCTCGAAGACTAGCTACTCGATAAACAAACACCATGCCTTAGTGGGCTAGTTCATGCTGGTAAGGCATTGCTTATAATCATCACTATTTTGAATTTTTGTTGATTTGAATTATACCTTATTGTGGGTTGAGCTTCATATAGGATTTTGTTGAGCTTCATGTTTGAGTCGCTTTCCCATGATAAGCTCTAATGAGATATTGGTTCTTGTATTTCTTTTTAAAAATTCCCTTTTCTAGTTGAAATTTTTTAAGATCATATATGGAAAAGTGATGAAAACTAAACTATTAACGAGGATATATTAATTAGTATGGCTATTAATACAAAATTATTTGGATGTTACAGATATAAATTTATTATAGTGAAGTCTTTTGGTGGCTTATGTTATGGATTCAGGATTACTACAAAAAAAAAAAATTTTGGCTATTTCTTTAACCTGTCCAACCTGAATATATTGGGTGAACTGAACCGAACCTTCTCCAACTAAATTAACCCAATTTGACCAATTTCACCCGCTTGTTCGGTTGATTTCAGATGGATGCAATGCAATCTGATGATTGTATGATTGGATTGAGTTGGTCCCTAAAATCGATTCTACCTGACCCACTTACACCCCTACCTGAGAATAATATGTTGTATTCTTAACAAATTTCATTCATATGTTTGATTCATGTGAAATATTCTCAGGAATATAATTAATTTTTTCAAAATTATGCTTATAAAAGAAACTTTCAAAATAAAAGAAATAATGACCTGTAAGAGTAAAAAATGTTAGCATTATAAATAATTTTAAAATATACAAAAAAATATCTTACTAAATTGGTACAATCATAGATATAACAAACCAATGTTATTATACAACGAAGCAAAACATGAACCGAAAAAAAAAAGCACAAACCATTACCATGATACTATATAATAACCGATCATGTCTGTGAAGTGTTATAATTGTCATCACATTGGTTATCTACATATTTTCTTAACATTTTCATTTGTGTATTTGATGAGAAGCTAAAATAAAGTGTACATACATACTCATTGTTGTTACTTAAAGGTAACATTTTCTAATATTTCTTCAAAATATGTGGACTTAATTTTTTGCCACTATGACTAATTTTATGGGACGTTTGCTTCGCATAATCAAATATTTTTATGTTAAAAGACATTTTTAAGAATAAGAAAATCTCATTTTTGAAAATGCTGACATTCCTATATGTTGTTCATCATTTAAATTTTTTGAAATATTTCGTTACATTTTTTAAGAATGTTTTATAATTTTCAAAAATATCCTTACAATTTTTTACATATATTTATTTTTATGTATTATTATATTTTTATTATTTTATTATTTATTATATTACATTTTTTTAATATTATATTTATTCATTTTATTTATTATTTTATATTTTAAAGATTACATTCTATTTATATTTAATTTAATTAATTTATATTTTATGTATTATATTCTATTATATAAATTATCTTTTTATTTTTATTCTGTTATATATATATATATATATATATATATATATATATATATATATATATATATATATATTAATTTGTAACTGTTTACTTTTATTTTATTCTATTCTATTATTTTATTAATAGATCATATTTTAAAGAAATTAGGGGCAACTTAGCATTCTAAAAATTTTCCATTCCATCGAAAATTTTCTTTCCCACCCTCAACATGAAATTTTTACATGTCCTTTATAAATTTTTATCCTCGAGCATTTTTTTATGTCTAGAAATGTTTTTTTTTAATACTAAACGTGGAAAACTTTTATTTTTACCTCATTTTTTAAAATAAAAATCCTAAAATGTTCGTGGTGTCAAACGCCACCTAATAGTATATGTATATTTTCTTTTAACAATAGAAGTCAGGGAAGCATCATACTCTGAAGGTAAACCATTGAGGATTATTTCTAAATGGTCATTTACCATCAAGGAGAACCTATAGTTGCTAATGCATTAGCAAAACTTTTGTTCCTAAAGAAGATATTCTACTATAGGCAAATGGTTCTTTTTCATACACTAAAGTTGAACTTTCAATTGGCAAAATTTTGCTCTAGTGTAGGACTCAAAATACTCAAATTATTTATTTCAAACTTGAAATGTATGCTCACAGTCAACAATTTTAGTTAGCACACTCACTGATATTGAAGATAGGAGTGAAGATAGAAGCAACTAATCTTGAAGTTACCACTAATGAATTCTTCAGAGACCTAGTCAATGATTGCATCACCTAGAGATTTGAATCTTTGAGTCACAACATTTGCATCCAGAAACTTTGTTAGTCAAAAGTCCTCGAATAGCTGCTAGAACCTAACGTTTCCATAACAAGAAATTTGTATCATCCGACTTGATTGAGAGAGAAGAATTGAATGTCGTGAGTTTGCCTTTCTGATTTGCAACCCAAGACGAGTTCTGAGTATCTTCTATGGACATCGAACTTCAAAGTTTAATTCTCCAATACCATATTACAAATCAGAGGAGATGAAGAAGATAAAGAGAAAGATGGAAATTTAGGATATTACTCTTCATTATTATGCAGAGGGTGATACAAAGAATTCATAAATCATGTTTCTAAAGCTATTCTGTTTAACTACATCTTAACCTTCTATAACAGATCATAACAAACTTTTAACTTACTCTAATAGTCCATAAACTAGGAACTTGATTTTTGACCTTCCACCCCAGTTTCATTAAACAAACCTTATTTACAGCATGATAGTTTTTGACGCTAAGCCTCCAACATTTTTTGGATGGCAGACTTGAGACCAACTAAGCAAGTGCATCTCTCTCTCAGAGTATCGTCCACGAACTTTATCAACCAAATACCCATAAGTCTCTTAGAAATAGAATTGTGTAACAGGGGCACATCTAACTACTTTCCTAGGTGGCCCATACGAGTAAAACCTGAAAAATTAGAAATTTCTTCTCTCAAAATGCAACTAACATTCTTGCAGAAAAAAAAATTATTAGATTTAGCCTGATTAAATTTCGACCCTGACAACTGAGAAAAGGAATTCAGACAAACCATAATGCGCTATATCTGATTTTTACTAGCTTCTCCAAAAGAATAAGATCATCTGCAAACCTAGGTGGCGTGTAGGAGTAAAACCTGAAAAATTAGAAATTTCTTCTCTCAAATTGCAACTAACAGAAAAAAAAAATTAGATTTAGCCTGATTAAATTTCTACCCTGACAACTGATAAAAGGAATTCAGACAATCCATAATGCGCTATATCTGATTTTTACTATCTTCTCCAAAAGAATAAGATCATCTGCAAACATGAGATGCAAATTCCTGGACCATGCCTTCCAGCTCTGCTAGGTTTCCAACTACCCTCCTACTCCGCACTCGAAATAATATGGGACATCTTTTCCATACAGGGAACAAAAATATACAAGGAAAAAGGATCCCTGTGTCTGACCCACCTAGAAGGTTTGAATTTTTCAGCCTTGCACCCATTCCATAACATATTCATAGAAGAAGTCGAGAAACAGTTCATGATAACTCCTCGTAGAGAAACAGGCAACCCGAGCTCTCCAAGAATAGAATAAATAAAACCATACGAAGCAACACACTTCGCAACACATGGTCTCGCAACCCATAAAGACTCAAAGATCCAAGGGCGAAAGCAGCCCATATTAAGCTCTCTAACAAACACATGGCGCTTACCAACCATACGAAGCAACACACTTTGCAACGTAGATAACCGCAGTACAGCTATGCTCCATCACTTTCCACCAGATCGAATATGCGATGAGCCTTCTCTTGAATGATATTCTTAAGGATCGCTGGCTGTCGGACTGTCCAATCTCTTCCTAACATTCGTTTCTCAGCTAATTTCGCCACACTGTGAGCTGTTCCATTGCAGCATCTAGAGATCCACTCGAATCTGGGAATTCTATCCCAACCAGTAAGCTTCTCAATTACTCCCTTGAGATGGTTAATTTTCCAACAGTGACTTCTGCCGTTGCACACATCTATCATACTCTTGCAATCTGATTCAAATACCACCTTATCCATATGTAGGTTATCAGCAAGGGTGATAGCCTCTTCCATCGCTTTTGCTTCTACCTCTAGTGGTGAGCATGCATGACCAGCGGTAACCGATCCCGTGAGAACAGTACCCACATCATTTCTCACAACATAAGCCAGATGACATTCCAAATAGTCCGTGTTATAGGTTGCATCAACATTGCACTTTACCCACGTATCCTTAGGTAATCTCTAGCTCCTTGCTCTCTCAATTCTTATACTGTTATTGTTATTGTCAAGAGGTGTTTGCTGGTTCTGGCTAGTTGCAATCTGATATAGTAACCTTTGGTAATTTCTTATGACTTTTTTCAGGTTAACATTTTGGAACTCGAAACCCAAATTATTTTTATCCTTCCAAATAAATCACACCAAAATGAAAATCTTGGTACATACTTCTTCCACATATGCTCCCAGCTGTTTCACCTTTTCGATGGTGTTGCACAACCATGTGTCAATTCTTGTTATCCCCTGTCTTTCCACCACACATTGAAGGTATACCCCAAACTAGATGGGTCTAACCCATTCACGCCCTAAGAACAAGTGTTATGTTGTTTCTTCAACTTTAGAATAGATAGGGCACATGCCTTTCTCCGAAATTCTCCTTTTCCAAATATTAGCTCTTGTTGGCAGGGTGTTATTGAGGACTCTCCACATAAACACTTGTATTTTTTGGGGGGATGTTAGAACTCTATATTAACTTCCACACCTTAGGGTTAACATTGAAAGAGGAAGAGGCTCTGCATCTGTTACCTTGTACTTCCTGCTGTTTTATCTCGTCGCACCCATCCTTTACTCCATACACACTATTAGCAGATTGAGGCCATACCAATCTATCATTAAGCATATATGCCTTTATAGGGATAGCAAGTACCTCTTTAACTAGGTGACTAGGAAGCACATCCCTAAGAATATCAGTTTTCTTCATTTTCTACTCATGATTAATTAATTGAGAGAGTTTGCTGAGGTTGCTATTGCTGGTATTCTCCAGTAACATACCATTATTAAGCCACCTATCTTCCCATATATTAATTTTATTCATATTTCCAATCTTCCACCTACAATGCTTTAAGAGTAAGTCTCTGCCTTCCAGGATATTGTGCCACACCCAAGAACTACCGTTCCCCCTCTTTGCACGCTGTAGGTTTGAGTTGGGAAAGTATTTATATTTCAAAATTTGAGCCCAGAGGGTATCAGGTTCAGTCATTAATCTCCAAGTTTGCTTGGTCAGCAGAGCTACATTTATGCATATAAATTCTTTAAAACTTATACCTCTTTCTTTTTTCCTTAAGGTTAGCTTCTCCTATCTCACCCAATATATCCCATTTTCCTTGTTACTTTTCCACTAGAATTTGGCCACTTCTGCACATATCTTATCGTATATGTTTTTTGGCAAAAGAACAATTGACATTGCATATGAAGGGATGGCTTAAATTACTACTTTAATGAGCACTTCTCTCCCTCCTTGAGGTAAATATGTATTCTTCCAGCTTGAGAGCTTTTGGCTCACTTTTTCTAGTATCCAACTCAAGGCATGCTTTTTTTATCTGCCCTACACAATAGGCATCCGAATATACTTTCCAGGATTTTCCCAAATTGGCATCTTCAATCCCCTCTTCACCTCCTCCTTAATAGAGCTAGGGGTGGATTTACCAAAAATAATTCTTTATTTTTCCATATTAATGCTTTGCCCTGACACCTTAGAGTATTCTTCTAAGATTTATATAAATTTTGTTGCATGCTGGGCATTGACCCTCCCAAACAGAATAAAGTTATTAGCAAGAAAATATGTGAAACGGTTGAGGCATTTCTTGCTAGGGTGATCCCACTAATTTGAGCCTCCATGTTTGCTTTAGAGATCCATCTTGATAGCTTATCAAACGCAAGGTTAAAGAAGTAAGGTGATAATGGATAACCTTGCCTTAGACCACTTTGAGGAAAAATAGTTAATCCCAACTCTATTTACCTTAATTTTGTATGTCACTGATTTGACACACATCATAACTATATGGATCCATCTTTTGTCATACCCAAAATCCTTCATCACATCTTCTAAAAAACTCCATTTAGTTTGTCATATGCTTTTTTCATGTCTAGTTTGACGGCCATAAAGTGATTTCTTTTGTTTTTGTTGCTTTTCAAGAAATGAAAGGCCTCTTGAACAAACATGATGTTCTCTTGTATCAATCTACCACTTACGAATGCATTATGGTTTTGAAATATCATATCATTCATATGGCCGTTCATTTTGTTAACCGTAACCTTAGCTATAATATTATAGCTGAAGTTACTGCAGCTTATGGGCTTATAATGCCCCACATATTCGAGTTTTGCATCTTTGGGATTAGGAAAATATAGGTCTCATTTATCCTCATAGATAGCTGTCCCCCTTCAAAAAAATCTCTTACCGCAGCTCCCACATCCTTTTTGACAATATCCCAGGCTTTTTGATAAAATACTCTATTCATTCCATCCGGGCCTGGAGCCTTTATAGCACAAGATCAAAAACTGCCCTTTTTACTTCTTCATTTGTAACTTTTTCAAGGAGCTTGTCATTCATATCTTGAGTCACTTTCCTTGGGATAATATCTTCTAATTCTTGGAGGGCATCTAGGTTAGAGGATTTAAACAGCTCATAATAGAAATTTTGGAAGACCTCATACACTTCCTCTTGCTTTTCTCCCCACATTCCATCTTCACCTCTAATCCTTGGTATACTCTTTTTCCTTCTCCTTTGGATTGTAGTTTGATGAAAGAATTTTGTTCTTATATCCACAATTCAGCCATTTCACTCTTACTCTCTGGGCCCAATACTTCTCATCCTGCTTACACAATTGATCAATCCTTCTTTGCATGTTTTTTATCTTCTCCATTACCTCTTTGCTAAGATTTCCCTGCTATAAATTTTGAATATCAGCTTTAGCTTTTGAATCTGCACATCTGCTCTTCGTATGCTTCCTTTCTTCCACCCCAACCAGCTCATTAGTTACTGCCTCGAGCCTCTTTACCATGCCCGTAGGCCAATTCTGCTATTTCCAACTTTTTGTGATCACACCAGCAAACTCATTTTCATTTGCCCAATAGGCCTCAAACTTGAAGGTTCTTTCTTTTTTCCTCCATTTCTTTTTGGTTCTTAATACAAGGGGGCTATGATCTGACCCAATAGTTGGCAATGCTAGAACAGAAGCTTCTATATGTATTCCAGACCACGCTTTATTGGCTATATGTTTATCTATTTTTTCTCTCACGTCCCTTACTTCCCTCATATTGCACCAAATAAATCTACACCCTCAAATGGGTGAATCAATTAGTTCATTATAAGATTGTTTAGCGGATTACATCTTTCTTTCTCTTGTTGAAACAGCATTTCATTAAAATCACCTATGCAATGCCACGGAATATGGTTTTTAAGTAGGTGAGTTCTTGCCATAGATTTCTTCTCTGTCTAAACTCTGGATGGCCAAACACAAAGGTGCTCACAACTAGTTGCCGTGTTTCTCTATCTTCATTCTTGTGTGAATGTAATTATGGCACTTAGTTAAGACTTCTACAGCAATGTCACTCTTCCATATTAAGCATAGCTCTTCTGCCTTTCCTACTGGGTCCACCACCTCCATAGCATGATACCCAAGCTTTCTCTTCAAATTCTCCATTTTCTTCTATTTGACTTTTATTTCCATTAGAAACATGATTGAGGGTTCGTGTTTGAGACAAAGTCTCTGAACTCCCAAACTATCAAGGCTACCCATGCCTCGACAATTCCAAATTAAGGTTGTCATAATGAAGGGTGGGGCTTAGTTTGGCCCGCCTCCTCATTCGTCATCAATTTCATTGATTGCTCTTCTTGCCCCTCAACATTCCTGACTTCCTCTGCCCATTTTTGTCCTTTTCTTTGATTTTCTTCTTCCTTCACATCATCTTCTACAGCTCCAAGTTTTTTTCCTTCCTACTCTCGCCTATTCCCACTTCTTCCCTTTCTCTCTTCAACTTTAAATGCCTTGTAACAGCTTTTGCTAAGTCGTGTTCCACTATATCCCAACATTGGGGTTTGCTCTGCACTTTTTCCTCCTCTTCATCCCTAGGCATCTCAACATAGTAGTTCAATTCCCTGTTAACTTCTTTCTTGTACTTTCTTTTCCATCTTCTTTCTCTTCTTTTTTCTTCCATCTTTTCAAGCTTGTCCCTTTTTTCCTGTAAGTTGGCCTCTTATCATCTGGACTTCCTCTCAGTATTTTTTGACTTCGTCTGGGCTCAAATAAATATCTATCCCACAGGCCCTAGTCCCAGTGTCACTCTTTGTGGGCTCTTTCATTTGTCTAGGTAGGCTTAAGAAGTATGTGATAATTATTTTATTCTTAAGCCCAATATCTTCTTCCTGTATGTTCAGGTCTTCCATGCATTCTAGGCCTAGCCCAGGTTGAATATCCAAGGTCTTAAGGTAAACCCTTGTTAGGTCTGCTAATCTCTTTTATAGTCTGACTTATTCTACTACAATATCCCTTTGGGTGCTTTTCTTTCCTGCTTCTTTTTCCATTTCTTCTTTTCCTTTTGTCTTATTACCATTTCTATCATCCTCTTTGTTTCCCTGCTCCCTCCCTATGATGCCCAGTTCCCCTTCTATGCTAACCTCTGTTTCAGTCTGCTGTCCCCTTTGCTCCATGTTTCCAAAATCAGTAATAGCTGTTTTCTTTTGTTTTTTTTTCCTTTTCAACTTCACCATCTTCCTTGTACACTGGCCAGCTACCTCCTCTTTCCCTCCACTTGTTTCTAACAGCCATGGCAGCCATGGGTTTTGCTGGGTAAACCACTAATCCCAGTCTATACTGAGCTTTCTGTTGCCCTTATTCACCTTCTGCTCTTCCATGTTTGCACTCCTTATGTTCATGCCCTAGTCTTTTACATTTAAAGCAATATTCCTGGAGTTTCTCATATTTCAATCTTACCCAGGCATTAGGCAGGTTCTTCCTCGGGACCCAGAATCCAGAGATGAAGGGTTCCTTGATGTTCTTCAACACTGACTCTTAGGAAGTGCCTCATAAGTTGGTTGTTAGCCACTGGATTTTCCACCTCCAAAACTTCACCTAGTCTTTCCCCAATTCTGCACCCATTCTTGACAGTGAGACTTTCTAGAGGTAGACTATAGACTTGGACCCAATAAGATGATTGAAATCCATCTCCTGTAGAGCAATGTCTGAAACCCAATAGTTGAGATTTAAGAGGTGCCCTATAACATTCCATGGAGCCTCTTCCATGATTTTTTTTGTTATACTCTCCTCTTCAAATCTAAACAGAAACGTTTTCACCTCCAGATATGAGATCTTTACTCCTTGTGGGTTACCCCAACCTTTAAGGATCATCACCTTAATGGTTTTCTTCTTTAGAGGTTGATCTACTATCACCTTGCCAACTAAACTCTTCGTTGCCAAATTAAGGGATATGTGTTCCTCTTCAACATTCAGTTGTAGTATGTCTCATTCCAAGCTTCTGCCTTCCTCTTCTGGTAGTTTTCCTTCATACATCTTCTCTTACACCTTCTTTCTTCAAATACCACCTTGCTGGTTAAAGAAGAAACCTCCCTGGAAAGCACTTTAGAGGCTCTGCCAGGAGGAATAACCACCTCACAAATAAACCCCAAAATATTGATCAAACCTCTAGGAAAGAACACTTCCTAAAAGAGACTTCTTACGAGAGAAAACATAAATCACAGCTCTAAGCCAACCGGCTTTCAGTTTGCATGGGTTCTGGTGTTGAAGAAACCCAACAAACATCTTGAGAGACATCCTTATTTGATTTTATTTTTTTGTACTATAAGAGACATCCTTATTAACACACATTATTGGGCTGTTCGAGGCCTTTGTTCAGAGAAGGCCCAGTGGTGACATGGGGTTCTTTTTCTTTCCCACGCTATTTTTCTCCAACCCTTAGCACGGCCCAAATTCACCCCATTACTCCCTCATGGCCCATTCCTTCCGGCACTTTCCTTTGTTAATAATATACTTTTTAAGTAAAATCAACGATGCATTTTACCACAAAAAAAGTTCAATGATGCAAATGTAATGTATACAAATTAATTTAACATTAATGAATAATATGAGAAAATAATTTCCTAAGATTCTTTATTTTTTTTTGGATTATGAGCAAGTATCTCTACACTCTTCAAGTGTGAAACTTAATATTCTTTCAGAGTATTAAATTTGTCACTTCTCACAAATGCATTCTAACAAAAATTGAACTTTTGATATTATAGGTCAATTTCATTCTATTAGAATTTAGTTTGTTTACCAGTGAACCACCCCTTTGTAGGCGAAGATTCTTTATTTTGTCAAGGTAAACAAAAAGATATATTTGAAAATTTTGTGTAAATCGCCCTTTTTATAATTAATCTGATCAACCTAGTTAAAGCAACCTTTCTCACCAGAAAGAACAGTTTTGAGCAGGATTTAATTAAAGAAACGCTTTACCGTCTAAATCTTTAGAATGCCTTAGATATAAGAGCCATTTTAGTTAAAGTTCATTTCGGTTTATGGAAATTTATATTTTACTTTTTTGTTATATGGCAAAGATAAGTTTGGACTAAGTCGCGTGTCAATCAAAACTAGGTCTCTGTTGAGACAATTTAAAAAACGCACTCTATTAGTTAAAGTTCATTACGGTTTATGAAAATTTAAGGGCTGTTTGGTTTGAAAACATTTTGTTTTTATTTTTTATTTTTCAGTTTTTGAAAATGATTTTTATTTTTAAATTTTTATTATAATTTTAATTATATCACCGCATTTTTATTTTTTATTTTCAGTTTCTCAACTTTTGTAAGAAAATGCTGAAAATAATATTTTGATGTTTTTTGAAATAGGCTTTTTAAAAAAAATATTTTTAAAGAAAATATTTTTAAAAATTTTAATAAATATATTTTTAAACTTATTTTTTTTTTATTGAAAATGAAAACAGAAAATAAGAAAAAGAAACAGCCCCCACTTTTTTGTTATATGGTAAGGATATGCTTGGACTATGTCGCGTGTCAATCAAAACCAGGTCTCTGTTGAGACAATTTAAGAAACGCACTCTCTACATCGGACTAGTGCATTCGGAAGAATAAATTCTCCTAAGTGAATTGAAATTAGTGGGATAATTACAAATTAAAGAAAAACTCTATTTTTTATCTTGACATATAGTTCAAAATTTGACTCTGAATTTAACTTATTATTAAAATTATAACTTTTTATCATATTTATCTAACTAAATATATAAATTCACATTCAATTAATATTGATTTAACACTTTCATAACACTCATAGGTAAAATTTTAATTTTTTTAATTAAATTAATTTTATTTTAAATTTTTGCCAAAATGTATCACGTAACTTTCAAGTTAATATTAAATAAATACCAAATTATATGTCAAGTAAGATAAATATAAAAAAGATTGTAATTTCAGTATAAATTAAGTTTGACATCAAATTTTAAATGATGACTTAATTGAGAGGTGGCATTAAAAGTACTTTTATCGATTAAATTGAAAAAATATAAATTTGTCTTCAAATTGATTAGTGGTACAAAATTTTAAGAATAAGGTGGTTATTTATAGGTGATTAAAATAATGCAGTATTATGATTTATTAAATATTTTTTATGATTAAATAAACAAAATTTTTAAATTAGTGTTCCCAGACCAAAAGAGAAAAAAATGGTATATATATATATGTGTGTATTTTTTTTATACATATACATACATACATACATATATATATGTACATATATATATGTATGTATGTATGTATATGTATAAAAAAAATTTAAACAATATTCTTAAATATTTGTCATGAAACTTCATAATAAAAATATGACATGTACAAAAATATTTTTAAAAAGTCAATTATATAATATTAAATTATAAAAAATATCAACATATCTTAATTTTATTATAAAATTTGATAATAAATACCTTAAAAATTCTACCTTAATCTTAGACCATGCATATTCTTGGAACCAATTATTAAAAGTAGGCTTGGACAATCAACCAAAAAGACTACTAGATAATTGGTTAGTTTTTTTTATTCATCTATATAAATAACACCAACAAATTATCTCTGATCATAAGTCAATCTATTTGTGAAAAAGGTATTATATTTTTGTATGTTACAAATATTATTATTTTTATTTGACCCCAATTAACATTTAAATTCGAATTTTCAATCTTTAAAAAATGACTTCGGTATGGCTCATTGGTATCATCAATATTATTTAATTATTCAAGTATATGGCACAAAAGCAAAATTCTAAATAAAACCTAATACAAATCACTTGCACTATATATTATAAATATTGGAATTAAGAGAATCATACAACCCAGTATTTATCGTTTGAAAGCAAACCTCTTTAATAAACCCATAGTCCTATTAAAAGGTCAAAAGAAAAAAAATTAATCAAACCATTCCCAGCAATTAATTGAATAATAGAATTATTACAAAACCAATATAATTTAGAAATTAAAAAAAAATCCACATTTAGAGATTTCACACATAATGGCCAAGACCAACAGAGAGATCCACAAAAACACCAAACAAAAGAATTGATAGACCCAAGAAGTTGATCAAACGTGATTCTCCATAATGAGGATCTAGTCTTAAGAAAGTATACTTCTCCATTAAGCCTGTTAATGCAGCAGATATTGCCATGTACAATAGTGCTCTACCACCAGATATGTGCCATGGAGCCATTCTCGCCCTTGTTGATTGTGAAGCTCTTGGAACCATGAATGTAAAGAATCCGAAAAGAAACTGCCCAGGCAACAAAACGATATTCCATTTAAAGGGTTATTATCATATGAATTAGAAAGAAAATTATGGGCTTGTTTGATTCTTTTTTTATTTTTTTGTTTTTAAAATTGTTTTTGAAAACTATGTTTAAAAGTTGTTCTGTAGAACAAAAGTAAAAAAAAATTCGTTTAGTAAACTGTTTTAAAAACATGTTGTTTTTTTATTTTTTTTCTTCTGAAAACAAAAATAACTTTTCATTGTTTCTGTTTTTCTGTTTTAAAAACAACTTGTTTCTAAAACTTGTTTCTGAAACAACAACAAAAAACAGTTACCAAACGAGTTTTTTTGTTCTGAAAACAACTGAGAACAGAAAACAGTTTTTAAAACAGAAAAACAAACAGATCCTATGTTATTTTGGATATTCTACCGAGTTTGTTCTTTTCAAAAGATTTGATTTTTGACATAGTATAAGATGAATTCCTAATTATGAGTTGGGTTCTAGGCTTTAATTCACATAGGATTTGAATTCAAACCTTTCTGGCCAGTAATCAATTCTAGTATATATCTGAGCTTCCAAAAGAATGCATGCTTCAAGCTTAAAAATCTTTTGCATGAAGAGGTTAGTTAACTAGAGATAACAAAAAGTCACTTGAGTTTTCTCCTGAAATCTCAAGTTTCTAGAATGAAATTTTTCATTACATTGTGAAATTGATCTCTATTTGTAGTATTGTTAGGATGTCACTTGACTAGGGATTCATTAAATTTAATCTCTATTTGTAGCATTGTTAGGATGTCACTTGACTAAGGATTCATTAAAAAAATTCTTGCAATGTGGCTAATCGGTTGGCCTAAAAAAATTAACATAGTTCAGATTCAAATTTGCGGCAGTGTACCTAACTATATGTCACATGTTTACATTCATTACTAAGCCAACCTTTTGAAGTTTAGAATGAAATTGTTAATTACGCTATAAATTGAATTTCCGTTAATCATATTATAAGAGTGTTCTTTTGACTTTTGACTTAGTAGTAACTTGAGTCTCTACCTAAAGAGAGTAGCTGTCAATTAAGACTAGCCTAATCAGCCTGAAAAAATT
Organism: Gleditsia sinensis; assembly: GCA_037074535.1. Classification (NCBI taxonomy): domain Eukaryota; kingdom Viridiplantae; phylum Streptophyta; class Magnoliopsida; order Fabales; family Fabaceae; genus Gleditsia; species Gleditsia sinensis. Next base: position 24,101,708 of record CM073471.1, read on the forward strand.
CTAGTTAAGCATTTTAAAACTAAGTGGAAAAAGTTCTATTAAAATATAGACCACGTAAATAGTTGTTTAATTTAGTTTTTTAAAAATTACGGTTAGCCTTGAGAGTTAGCTCTTAACTTATGTTAATTTATAATAAAAATTATACAATTTATGAATAAATTAATCATAATTACTCTGATTTCATATTCAAATAATATTATAAAATGTTAATAACTTGTTTCTTTTTTCAAAATGTTAAGTGAGCCAAACGCTACCCTAGTCTCACTTTTTTTTTTTTTTGGCGTAGTCCCTAGTCCTACTAAATTATATATTTTTGCTTGTCTCTTAAGAGCTGGCTCAAGTCAACCCAGTCCCTAGGATTTAATAAGATTGGGCTAAAAAGTCCTTTTAAAAATAGACTATCATTTTACTAAGGTTTATGGGCCGGTTCATATTGGCGCCTCTAGGTGAAAGATATAGTAATATCTATTTCCCATAGTTAAAATAAAGTCACTTTACATATTGAATCAAAATACCTGCAAGCCAAACAAGCAGAAGGTGCTTATGCCAATCCATGAATGAAGGCTGTAAACATCCACCAAGTTCGCCATATCATGGAACTTGAAAACAGCACATAAACCAACTATCCCAAAAGTGAATGCAAGTAAGTGAAGTATCATATGAATGAACTTCTGGGTTGGCCTTTGACTTGGCACCGTATGATATACCATCATTGCTGCTCAGAATATTAGCACCAATTTAGCTAATTAGTTTAATTTCAGTGATCAAAGGGATAGATATACATAAATGATACAATATGACATTTTAAATCATTTGTATGGAATTAATCAAGGTTGAGCCGAACCTACCTTTAATGATAACACCTATTTCTAAAATTTAGGTTACAATTGAATTTTAATATTGATCTAGACTTAATTTGTTTTCAATTTTAAAGTTCAAATTCAATTATGTTCGATATAATTTTAAATAAAATTCAAACAAATTTACATTTAAATAACTATAATAAATTATATGTGTATATATTATATCTTAAAGTACATATATAACTGATTTGCCCTAGTTTTAAAATTGGCTAACTTTTTGTTTGAACTCAGTCCCTAAACTCAAATCATATGAAGTCTACGCCCTAGGCTTGGATAGTCCAATCAGTGCTACATGGTTATCTCTATATTGACGGTTCAAATTTTGTCACGTGAGTATTCAAGCACATATATAAGTTAGTTCATGGTTTTGATATATAATTCATATTAGCAAACAAGATGCTGATGGCAAACAAGTCATACATAAATATAGAGCTTTACAACAAAAGGATCTGAAAGTTAGATATAGATACCTTGACCAAAAATGAAGATAAAACCCAAGAACATCATTAGAGGGTGAACCTGCACTTAGACGAATGAGAAATATATATGCACTGAGATGAAGACGAAAATGAAGAGAAAATCACTAAGTGTGGTATAGTAAGGAGGGATGCTGATAATTGGCAAGAGCTTATAAGTTAAAACTTCGCTCTGTCATTAAAAAACAGGGCCATTGTATTTATTCACTTTTAATTTTACTTTCAATTACAATTTTTTTTACTAATTTATTAATATTTGCAAGTAACCCTTAAATTTATCTGTTCTATTACATTTTATCGCATATCAGTTTAAATTAAACTTCATCTTTAACTATAACTATATAAAATTAATAAAATACCATTTTATTTGTTTGATATTTTTTTTTCAAGACAGGTATTTTTATAATTTTATATAGTTATCATTAAAATTAATATGTAATTTTAAAAAAATACAATGAAATGAGATTAAATGGTCAATTGTAAAAATTAATAAATTAAAGAAAAAATTGAAATTGAAGGTAATAATTAGGCTAAAAAATAAGATTCTTTCCCAAAGTAAAAAAAGAAAAAAAGAAAAAAAAAAGGGAGCATTAGGAAGAGTCTTACATTGAAGACTCGGTATCCATTGTCAGAATCATATTCAATCCCCTCACGATAATGCAGCAACCAAACAAGCAAGAGGATGATGGCAAGAAGGCCAAACAAGTGAGCAAAAATGGTAATGCGAGAGGCACGTTGTCTGTAGAACGTTGTATGAACATCCATGGTAACACTGGCAGATGAATACAATCTTTATGAATAGTGCCAAGTAGAAAGCAAGAGCTAGAGATAATATTCCGAAATAAGTCTCAAAATTTGGCTATGTTGGTGTTCAGTTCTTATAGGGCTTTTGCCTTCGTTAAAGTTTAGTAAAGGAGAGGGAATTGCTTGATCGGTTGGTTTTGGAATTTTGAACAAAGAAAACTTTGAGCTTTAGCAAGCATCTTCTACAGGGAAAAGGGTGAGTTAGTGATGCACGATGAAAAAAAAATATTTATTTTATTATTTAATATTGATGTCTTTTTTTTAAAAATTTATGAAATTATAATTAATTATATTAAAATGATTTTAAGATTAATTAAAATAATTAATTATAATATCATAAATTTAAAAAATAAATATATTAATATTAAATAATAAAATAGGTCACAACTTTATTTTCTTATCCTGTATCACTTAGCCTTTTAATTACTTTACCTAAAGTATATATTCTTAATGTATAATAGCGAGCATGCCAGTGTCCCACATTTATAGAATCCAATTAACCTAAGTATTTAAACTTCAAAGTGGCCCACATAATCTGGGGTTCAACTCCACAAATGGGGATTGGCATTATTTAAATTCTGAGCATGCATTTTTTATCAGAAATTTTTTAATTAATAAATATCAAAATATTTGTGTAAAGACTAAATTTAATTTCTACTACTAACAATTTTTTTAGTAGATAATATGTAAATATCATTATAAGATATAAGTTTATAAACTTATTTAGTTTTAATTTTTGAATACTCTTAATTATACAAATTAATATTTAAATTATCAATGTCATTACAAATTAATATTTAAATTTATAGACTAACATATAATAATTTTAATATTTTAAATGTTAACTCATGTATTCAAAAGAAATTCAAAAATTAAAGTTAAAATCTACAAATCAAAAAACAATATTGCTAGTTTACTCTTATACATAATTAAGAAATTCTCCTCTCAAACGTGAAGATGTACATCACTTGTTATTTTTAAATTATTAAATAAAAAATTGAAAATAATGAGTATGAGTTATAAATTATTTTGGGTGTAATTGGTATTTGGTAGGTGTGCTTCTTAATTTTTTTTATTATTTAAAAATATTTATTTGAATATGAAATGGATAATAAATTTAAAATAAAATAAAAAAGAGAATGATAGAAAAGAAAGTGGAAAAAAGAATAGTGATGCGCATCTTTAGCAAGAAAAGCATTTCTGACAAATTTAACTAAGTATTGTAGACCTAAATCGTTGACTTAACCCTTACTTCAGGGAAAATAGAAAGAGCGGCGATAAACCGGGAGAAATTATTTTCTTAAGTTGTAGTAAACCGTTGTCAGAGAGATTTAATTTTAATTAATGTGTAAATTAATTTGAGGATACTCTTATTGTATAATTAATTTTTTTTAATTTTAATTATTCAACAAACTATTTTAATCCTTTCCGGTTAAACCACATTTAGTGCATGTTTGGAATTAATCAGCAATTTAATTAAACTTTTATTAATGAGTTTAATTGAATATTTTTAATTAATTAATTTTTTGTTTGAAATAAATTTAAAATTTAGTTGAAATTAATTATTTGAATTATAATATAAAGTGATATAATTCAATTGGATTATTAATATTACAATAATATCTTTTTCTAATGTTACATCAAAGAAATAATAAAAAATAAGAAGTCCTTTTTGTCCCCAAATGAATTCTTAAGAGTACTTATCAATTTTGTTGGAATTTGAAAGCCGTAATGCATTGCACATTTATTAAAAAAAAAATTGATTTCACTTTAACTTATATTGTAAACAAACTAAGAATTGAACTCACTTGAGTTCTTAATTATAAGGGGATCCAAACACACCCTTAATAAATGATTTATTGTTTTCTCTATTCATGAATCATTATTATCAACAATAGGTTAAAATTATCTATTATCTTTTTCAATTCATTATATTCTGGAATTTAAACTCAAATTTTTAGTTTTAAAGATTTATTTTAATATTATTGAATTAACTCGCTAGTCTAACGAAAGGTTTTATACTTATCATCTTTAGAAATCAATTTTCTATTTTATAAATAAAAAGAGCCTAAGAAAATATGAGATTAATTAACTAGATGTAGTAAAAAAAATTTCTCACACAGCATATAATACTAAGAAGTTACTAGAAGAAATACAAAGATATCACGTTAACTTTGACCCATATTTAATTAGGGGTGAGCATAATCAACTTATCTGTCTGGACCCAATAAAAAAAATTTACTTTGGGAAACTCAATGTGGCTGAGTCAGGTTTATGCCGTTTCATTATTTCAAAAATTTTAGATTTAAATAAACGACTTTGGTGAATTTTTTTAAAAAAATTTTAGACTCAATCGAACCACCTTGAAATAACTCGATTGAAATAGCTCGGACTCAACTAACTCAATCTAAAATTTGTAACCCAAAAATATGAACAAGTTTGAGTATAATTTTTTTAAGACAATTTTTGTCGAATCGAGTTGATAATTTAACTAATCTGACTTGACATGATTCATTGTTCACCTCTATTTGTAACTATAGTGTATAACAGTTCGATTTGATCAATTTTTGAGCATCAATCAAACCAAACATATTATAAAGGGAAAAAATAAATTAGACTAGTCGGTATAGTTGAAGTTGAGAGAACTAAATTAAAGCAAAAATGTTAAAAATTAATTTAATTTGACTCGGTTCATTCTGTTTTTTATATTTTTTTTCTCTCTTATTTTGATTCTTTTGCACTAAATCTATATATTTTTTTGTGAAATGCAGCCAACTCATTTTATTATATGTGTTTTTTAGATTTTATCAGGCAATTAAATTCACTCTATATGCACCTTTTAATTCTCCATATTAAAAATTATTACTAGTAGTATAGAGAAAAAAATTAATCTTATTAAAAGTTCATTTATATTAGTATATTTTAATCTTATTAAAAGTTCAAGAACATATATAAATAAATATTTTAATTTGTAATAAACCAACCAACACCACAAAAAAATATAATAATTAAACATAAATTAGTTGATTTCCATTCATTTAATAATGATATTACATTTTACATCCATAATTTTTTCTTTTAACTCAGACCATTTATATTACTTTTAGTATCAATACACAAAGTTGATAAAAGAAGCATTTACAAAAAATAGTCTAAATAATTCATCTATTCTAAAAGTATTGTATAAAAACTATAATATATATATATATATATATATATAATGTGTGTGTGTGTAAAATATACTTATACAGTATTTTACGTTGGATTTGACTCCGAAAAAATGTTTTTAATTAATAAATAAATCTAATCAAATGATTAAAAAAATTAATTTAAACTGATTTTTTTAAAATTTAAATTAATTCAATTTTGTCAGATTTTGCAAAGCTGGAGACATTCGTCTTCGAAAAGTCCCAAATCGTGAGAGGTCGAGGGAAGAAAGTTGCCGCATAAATACAAAGATTATATTATGAATAAATAACACGTGGGCTGTCTAGGGAAAAACATACGAGGAAGCTAGCCTTGTAGACTTGAGACTTTATTCTGTAGAAAGTGTGTCGTCACATGAGGATTGCAATTGAAAAACATAATATAAAAGCTTGTTTGGCCTAGTTAATTTGAAAAAAAAATTATATTTTTTTAGAAAAGTAATTTCATTTTGAAAAAAAGGCGAAACTTAAATTAAAAATTAAACCAACCATCCGAAGATATTGGACAAGGAAACTTGAAACCCAGTTCTCTAAATCATTTGGATTATAACATATTGTAAAATTACTAAAACTCTTCATAATTTAATTTTCTAATCTTCCACATAAATTCTTGATAAAGATTAGCTTCTATCTATATTTGTGAATTTTGCTGCATAACTATGAGGTTTTCGTTTTTTTTTTTACCATCAAGGATATTCTCTCACATAATTTAATAAAAAATTATTATTTTCGAATAAAAAGCATAACAAGTAAAATGTTCTCTAAATTAATGCTATTTGATATGATCTTTTTTTCAATGAAAATTGAAAATAATTATAAAAATATATTTGTTTTTTATTTTTAAAAATAAATTTTTGAAAATATACGAAAATATAAATTTGTCAAAAATAAGTTTTTAAAATTTTTAATTATGTAACATATCATAATGATAGTATTTTTACAATTAATTCAATTTTATTACAATGTGTATGAATAGTATTTTATTATTAATTTAACTGAAAATAATAAAAATAAAAATAAAGTAAAAAAAAAATTAAAAGTATTTTCAGAATGTGAAAAATAAAAAATAAAAATTATGTTTAAAAGATAAAAACAAAAAAATATTTTGTAAAACCAAACACATTTCGTGATTTCCTAATAGTCAAAGTGCCGCTAACATTGCAATTAGCTTAACATTGAGTTGCATATCTATCAGTCTTGGTCCCTTCACGAATTACTGGTTCTGCAAAACCAAAATTTAGTTTTAGTTAAGACAAGAGCTCTTTTTAAATGTTAGCAATTTTTTTAAATAGGAAATAGAATTTTAGAGTTTCCCTTTAAAATAGAAGTAGAAATAACAAATTAATTTTATTGTGAAAAAAGTACTCTCATCTAAAATAAAAAATTACAAAATTGTCGATATTATTAAATTTTATTAAATTAAATTTTTTTAAATTTGATTATATATTTTTTATTTCTTTATTTAATTTACTTTTATAAATTTATTTTCAATATATATTTTTATACATTTATAATAGGATATCTGTTGCATTTATGGACTAAGATTGATACATGTATTTGCTGCATTTACCAACAAATTTACTCCATTTATTTGTTGCATTTATATACGAGCTGCATTATCTGTTGCATTTACAAACCAAATTTAATGCATTTACAACCACTATTTGTTGCTTCATTTGTTGTTTTTACACACTAGATTTGTATATATCTTCAAATTTGTGTATATCTCCAGTGTATTTCTGTACATTAGTACAGTTATCTTTTTACATCGTTATATATTTGCTTTGCCTTGAGATGATTGTATAAATACCTGAGCTATCAATAATACAAAGCAACTTCTTCTTTTTTCCCTTTTATGGTGTCAAAGCAATGAAGGCTCACGCCCCTCCCTTTTTTTATAGCTGCTACCCATTCCTTTGATTTTCATGGTTGTTGCACCCTTATTTGTCTTGCCCTAAGCTATTGCTATCCATTCCTCTGAAAGTAACACAACACTCATATAAATCAATGTCTTTGCACAAGCTCCACTGAAACTCAACTCCACTAACTACACTGCTTAAAGATTACAATTTCAAACTCTTCATTGGATATGAACTTATGAAACATGGATACTTCATTTTAAAACGTGTCGATGTGTCGGATACTCTACGGATACTGACACTCTTCGGACACTCTTGAGATACGTATTCGACGCGTGTCCTGTGTCCAACTTTTTTTTAAAAAAAAAAAGATTCGTGTCGTACACATTTTTGAACATGTCTGACATTTATTTTAGACATTTTAGGCACAAATCATAAATCTCCATTAGATTTTCATTTGAAGTTCGAACACAACACTGACGGCTTGTATGTCGATCATAGCAACATGTCTTCCATTGAAGTTGAGTATTTATCATCTATCGTAACTTGCATCGCGGTTATCATATCTCTATTGTTTGTTTTTGTTGACCATTGATAGTAAGTTCCTCTTATTGAATTTATATGTGTGTATAGCCATGTGTATATTCCTTTTCAACAAGTCTTCAAAATTTTTTTTTATGCAAACATATATACATATTCAAAAGTTTGCTTTTGGGGTTCAAACTTTTTTATGGAAGATAAGGAAATCAAATTATTCTAATTTTTTTGTTGTCTCTTAATGTTTTACATAAACGCAGTGGCAAAAAACTATTGTCTAAGGTAAGGGAGTTAAATTATCATAATATACATATAATTCTTTTTGGAGTTGCTCTATTGCTTTTGTTTTTTGTTATTACTGTATATGCACATAATTTTTGTATTTTGTTATTCCTTTTTTTTGTTAATGTTGGAGTTTTATCGATTGTAAATTTATTTTTGTATAATCTAGAATTTAGAAAGTTCTTTTCACAGATGAAGGAAATGAAAATAATAGCAGTGATGAAGAATATATTAAAGAATGAATGTTGATTGTATTATAAATTTATGATAATTTTTTTAGGATTAAGTTGTGAAGAGAATTGTAAATATTATTGTTTTCTGATTATATATATATATATATATAATTTTTATTTTTTAATTCACGTGTTTTCAACGTGTCATGTCCTATATTTTTTTAAAATTTATATGTCATATGTCTGTGTCGTGTCTGTATCCGTGCTTTATAAATATGAACTCTTTGGTTTCATTGATGGCAGTAGGCCATTCCCACTTGTCGACATAACCCAAAATGATGCCATCATTGGATTCACCAAGACCAATTGATCCTTAATGCTCTACTTTGTTCTCTTTCCCCTTCTCTCATATCCTTCATAACTCACTCAACTACGTCCTAATATGCCTTGAACACCCTTGCAAACATCTATGCCAAGCCTTTCTGTGCCCGAATCCTCAACCCTAAACATCATCTTGCAAATTCCATCAAAGGTGCACAATCCATCATCGAATTTATGCAAGGATTTAAAATCTATGTTGACGTAATAAACATCTTTATTGGTTTCGAAGAGCTCACCATAAAATCCTCAATAGCTTTGATGAAAATTAATAAACAACTTATTGATGCAATTCAAGATTGTGAAACACCCATAACCTTTGATGAACTACATGAAAAACTCCTTAACTACAAAGCCTATCTTGTAGCCAAAACAGAACCACCTCTCTACTCCTGTCATTGCTTTCACTGTCACTCGGTCTTCCTATTATGCAATAGCTTTCTCTTTAGCCATTGTGTCAACCCACCCATGATTACATGCCTCACCCACCTCCTACCACTTAGTCTCCTTGACTGTCCTTTTCCAATAACCGTTCTGGACTTTCTTAGTCTTATTTGGGTCATTGTCAACTTTATGAAAAATAGGGCTATTCTATTAAACGTTCTCCCAATGTATCAACCTCAGACTTGGACCTTCAGTCCTCCTAAGCCCTATAGCACTCACATTTCAGTCATCCTCATGCAAAAATTATTCACCATTTAATAACATCTCAAGCCCTAAGTTCTTTCTCCATAAGTTTAGTTAAATTTTCATGTAACACTTGCAAGGTGAATAAAAAGTTACAAACTTTTATTTTTTTGAATCAACTTTTTCTTCCACTTCAGCTCTTGAACTAATTTTTCTAATGTTTCTCCAGTGCTTTCCATTGATATTTTATATATTATGTTATTTTTATTTATCACTTCACAAAATATATTTGGTTATATTTTCTTCGACTTAAGTCAGATGTTTTTTATTTTTTTTCTCCAAATATAAATCTCTTTTTGAAAATTATTTTAAGTCTATAAAATTGTAACTCTTTACACTAATGTGAATTTATTGCTTTTCAAACTTTTCTTTCTACACATGGCATCACCCACTTAACCACTCCCCACACACTTTAGAACACAATGGTTTTTTTGAATGTCGTCATCATCACATTGTTGAAACTAGTTTAAACTCTTCTTCACCATGCATCTATTCCCCTGACCTTTTAGCCTTTTGCCTTTGCCACTACTACTTATCTAATCGATTACATGCCTGAGATCAACCTTTTTATGATGTCCTCTTTTGAAGAATTATTTGTTTACCCTCCTAATTTACATAAACTTCATGTCTTTCAATGTTTATACTATTCATGACTTCACCCTTATACAACTCACCAACTTGAATCTAAGTCATGTCCTTGTGTTTTCTTTGGCTATTCCTTCATTTAGAGTGCTTATTTGTGCTATGACACATCTTCTAAAAAATATTCATTTTACGTCATGTTGGCTTCAATGAAAACTTATTTCCTTTTTCTTCTCTCCATTATCGAACACTGTATCCAGCCTCGTCTTCATAACCCACCCGTGTTTACCTTACCCGTATGTGGTGATGTTGCAGCTTTAGTATCTAGGATATTATCTGTGCCAACTCAAATATCTTTGCCTTTTACCCCCAATGCTGACTCCTCACCACCATCTGCCACCACTTTGCCTTCTTCTCATCCTTTTACTCCTCTCACCAGTGCCCTAAATTATCTTACCTTTACCAATCCAATTTCCTAAACTGCACTTGATTCTCCTCAATTACCAAATCCAAACCCAAAGCCTCTACCCCTTCGTCTCCTACTAGAACTATCAACAATTAAATCACTCATCCTATAGTCACACAGTCCAAAAACCATATTCACAAACCTAATCCCAAATATGGCCTTATATCCATCACCTTACCCACTAAGATTGAACCTACTAGCACCTCCTAGGCTCTCAAGTACTCTCGTTGGCACTCTGCTATATAAACTTAATTTAATGATTTACTTCATAATAATGTTTGGGATCTTATTCCTCCTACTGGCTCTGAAAATCTTCTAGGTTGCAAATAGGTGTTCTGCATCAAATGCAATTTGGATGGCATTATGGACAAATTCCAAGTTCGTCTAGTTGCTAAAGGTTTTTATTAGTGGCTTGGACTTGATTACTCTGATACTTTTAGCAGTATGGTTAAACCCATTGTTGTTCGTCTTGTTCTTAGCTTACTAGTATCATAGGGGCTGGTTTCTTTGTTATTTAATGTCAATAATGCCTTTATCCATTGTCACTTAGTTGAGGATGTTTACATAGTTCAACCACCTAGATTTATTGATAGTAGTCGTCCATCTCAAATATGCAAATTCCAAAAAGCAATCTATGGTTTCAAGCAATCTACATGGGCCTGGTATACTCAACTTCATAATTTCCTACTTGCCACAACATTTGTGAATGCTAAATTTGATACTTCCCTCTTTATATATCACCATAATAGGTTCATAGCCTTTTTTTTGTCTATGTGGATGATATCATACTCACTAGAAGTGATTAAGTGATGCTTGATAATTTTGTTGCTTGGTTGGCTAATAAGTTTTTCCTCAAAGATCTGGGCTTTCTTTCCTACTTTCTTGATACAGACGTACTACATCAACCTAAATCTCTCTTTCTCCCAAGGGAAATATATCACTAATCTTTCCAAACACAATATATTCAATTCCTAGCCCACTGCTACTCCACTTGCAGTTGGTACCTTCTTGTGTCTCCATGATGTTTCTCTTCTTGTAGATTCTACACAATATCGAGAAGTGGTAGGTAGTTTTCAATATCTATTACTCACTTGGCCATACATAGCATTCATAGTTAATAAACTATCACAATTCATACATGCCCTCACAGAGAAGCATTGGAGTGCTGTCAAACGCCTCCTTCGATATCTTAATGGATCTCTTAACTTTGGCCTCTGCATCAAGTCTAGCAACGCTCTATCACCACACTATTTTTCTAATGTAGATTGGGTCGGTGACGTAACTGACCGCACCTCCGCAGGGGCCTATGTAGTGTTCCTTGGTCCAAATTTGGTGTCTTGGAGGTCGAAAAGCAACGCTCTATTGTCTGTTCATCAACCGAAGCAGAATACAAGGCTATTGCTTCTGCTACCTTTGAGGTTCAATGGATTAAGTCCCTCTTACCTGAATTACATGTTCCTCTGCCCGTGCTTCTAGTAATCTATAGTGACAATATTGTTGTAACTTATCTATATGCTATTCTTGTGTTCCACTCTCATGAAACACATCCCCATTGATTACCACATTATCCATGATTTGGTGCAATAATCCCAGCTTAATTTTGGTATCCCATGTTTCATCTGCATATCAACTTGCAAATGCTCTCACCAAACCTTTGTTCTCTCCTCGCTTGAGAAATTTATTGATTAAGATTGGTGTTTCCTTTGACCCACTATCTTAAGGGGGTCTAATAGGATATATGCAGCATTTATGGACTAAAATTGATACATTTATCTGCTGCATTTACCAACAAATTTGCTTCATTTATTTGTTGCATTTATGTACCAGATTTGCTGCATTTATATACCAGATTAGCTGCATTATCTGCTACATTTACGGACCAGATTTGATGCATTTATCTGCTACATTTACCACCACAATTTGCTGCTTCATCTGCTGTTTTTACACACTAGATTTGTATATACCTTCATATTTGCGTATATCTCAAGTGATTTTTGTATATTGGTATAGTTATCCTTCCTTTTATATCTTTGTATATTTGCCTTGCCTTGAGCTGGTTGTATAAATACAGAGCTATCAATAATTCAAAGCAACTTCTCCTTTTTTCCTTTTAATTTATTGTGATATAATTTTTTATATTTTAATTATATAAAATTTAAAATTTAATAAAATAATCAAAATGAATATTCAAAATAATTTTCCATTTAAAAAAATACCAAATATTTCTAAATATTTTTTTAGTAATTTGATAGTAAAAAATGCTTTTCTAAAAAATTGACTAAATACTAATGATATTAATAAAAACAACACATTAGTTTCGAGTAGCAATAGCTTAAGCGTAATAATCGGATTTTTTTCCCCAGAATTATAGATTATAGTTTTCAATAAAAGAAACGTTGATGAAAAATTGAAAGGAAAAAAGAAAAAGGAAGAAAAAAAATTACACACTCGAGCTAGCCATGTGTCAAAAAGCTTAATTAGCTTAATTATATAAATCTTATGAATATAAACTGCTTTCAGGAAAAAAAAAAGATTTCTTATAAATTATTAAAGACATGTGTATAGCATAGACTCAACTTATTCACACAATCCATTTAGCTCACTTAAAAAATGAGCTGAGCTTTATGAAAAAAAAAAAATCGTTTAGAAACAGTCGACCGAGCCATTTTTAACCTAACTTGCATAATGTATAATGTAGTATAAATTATTATACAAAAGTATACAACTTACAAGATATTTTTTGATTTTTTTTATGATGACTTATACAATATGCTTAGTAGTTCTTAAAATCTAGATATGTATATGCCATAATATCAATAATTCATTTAAAGTACTTAGCAAGAAAAATAAATTCAATTAAAGTAATGATATAAATATAAATCAACTTCTTATTTTATTCTAGAGAAAAAAAGTTTCATTTATTCTATTTTTTCTTTTTAAAAATTCAAAATATTATTTTTTTAGAACTATATATTCCGAAAGAGTGACATATGTTCTCAAATTCAAATAATTTAATTGTATCATAATATTAAATATTTAAAATTAATTACAATAAGTATATCTTGAAAAAATAATTTTTATAATTATTAGTTGATATATTATATATTTTTTTAATCTTTTTCAAGTATTTAGATTTTTTTAATACAGTTTCTTTTTTTGTTTCATCACACTTAAAAAGGAGTCAAATTGTGGTGGGTTAATTGCATAACATCTAATAAGAAAGGGGGCCTAAACTACCTTACACCAATAGCAATTTCTTCCTTTAATCCTGCCATGCAACAACAAATGAGGTATTTTTGTTCCATTGTATGAAGTCCCCCACAAGATTTCATAGATCAAACCAAAATTTCCGTTGATTGAAGTCGTTAGGTACAATTTAATGATATGGAGTATAAGTAGTTAATAAGTCGCCTAAGGTTCAAATTTATGTTCTATCATAAAACTATTTTTTCAATTAACAAAAAAAAAAACTCCCCTTGATTTCTTCAACATTTTCCCCCATATAATGAGCACCTCTTATCCTTGAACATTCTCATAAGTTTGATACTTTCAAAAGAATTTTCATCCAACGCCAACCTTGCTAATGTCGCCTTTCCTTCTAAGGCATTCCGTCTAATTAAAAAAATTGTATTACACATGGTTATTTATTTTACCATATAAGAGTGTTCATTGATTTAGTTTAGTCTTTTTTTTTTTTTTGCAAACTGACCAGCCGAACTGATGAAATCAATTTTAGAGTTGTGAAAAAAAATTGAACTAAACCCAACTATTTTGGTTCTGTTTAGGCAGCTTGGTTTAAACGGTTTTAGCTAAGAAAATCAGAAATCTAAAATCATATTTAGACGGAGAGGAAAAATAGAAAACGAAAACCAAAGATCTGTTGAAGAACGAGAAGTGAAGAAACAAATATCCGAGTTCACATAGAATTATGGGAGTTATTGCTGCTGATAAATAAATAAATACCAAAATCCCGATTTATCTACACTGCTTCTCGACGACTTTCTAGGCGGTTAGGCGTCTTCTTTTCTTGCTCTCTATTGCAGGAATAAGGAGAAAGGTGAATTCCATCAACTAGAGGTTTTCATCCAGAAATAAAGACAAGCTAAATTGTACATCCCATTCTTCAAGCAGGGCTGGGAAAAACATAATCAGAAAATAAAGGGGATATTGGGGTAAGGAGCAGTATTGTAATAAAATATATATTAATAAATTTGGTTTCATTTAGTTTAAACTAATCAGAAACTTCTCTAAATTGAAAATCAAACTGAACTGTCTGATTTAAGAAAAATAAAAGAATCGAATTTATTTTTATTTTGGTCGATTTTTTGCAGTTTTAATTACAACAAATCTGTTTAATTTAATTTTGAGCACCCAAACTATCACATCATCTTAGTTGAATTTCTTAAAGTACATCTTTGTTGAATTAGTGGTCGGTAATAACATTTGCGATGCTGTGTTGCATTGCTTTTGACGAAGACCCCGAGTTATGAGTTGAATTCATCACCTCCGTTACTCGCAAAGGCGTTATTCATCAAAATTTGAATGATAAAAATAATTTATAAATTATATATTATTTGAAATAATATATAATTTATAAATTTTTAATTAATTTAAATTATTTAAATAAATTTAAATTTAATTAAATAATTTATAAATTAATTTATTTATCTTATTAAATATATTTTAAAATGTGATATATTCACTTAATAATAGAATAGTCGAAATAAATTTAGACCGGTGGACTATCTCGTTTTTTCAATTTATTGAACAAGTTTTAATTTTTAAAATTAAGCATATTTTAAGGATGTATGTTTATGAATTTAAATTATTATATAATTTAATTTTTAAAATAAAAAAGTGTCTCTGTTTTCGCTAAACATCCTCTCTTTTTTTTTTTTTGCTACAAATAGAAGCCCAAGGGCTATTTCGAAACGGAACGGGGAACCAAATTACCCCTAATATCATCTAACAGGATCCTACCCATAAGTCTGGGTGGACAGTCTAGGATGTGGAGACCCACATCCTTCTTGTGAGCCTCGACAGCCAACCAATTCGCTGCCTTATTCCCCTCTCTGAAAATATGTTGCACTTCAACCTTCCAATCTCTCAGCATAAACTGTCTTATATGGGCGATTAAACTGCGGCCCGGATGGGATCTTTCAGGTTCTTTTAAGCACAGCTCAATCGCGATCTTGGAGTTTGATTCCACAATGATGTCCTTCCATCCCTTGTCCCACGCAATCTCGAGCGCTGAAGCAATACCCCAGAGTTCGGCAGTTAAAATTCCACAGAGGCCAAGGTTTCTCGAGAAGCCGATAAGCCATTCTCCTGCTCCGTTCCTCAATATTCCCCCACAACTAGCCGATTCGAAGGAGAGTCTGGAGCCATCAACATTGAACTTCACCTGATGTTCAAATGGAGGTGTCCAGGTAATCCATTTGATCATTCTACTGCTTCCCTGTAGCGTAGAGCTGGCCTGTAACCACTGTGAGTAGTTCTTTGTTTGGTATGGACACGGAAAGAGAAGGTCCTTAGGTCTTTGATCCTGGGTTTGGAAGGTAATCTCACATCTCCTAATCCATAAGTTCCATATCGTAGTGCCAAAGAGAATGCTCCACTCCAGAGTGCTGAGTTCTCGGTTGCCCAGTTTTCGGGTTAGGTTATGGTTGATCCAATCCAATATATCCCACGAAAAGAACTCCTGCCAGTATTTCGGATGCACTAGTCTCTTCCATAAATTTGTAGAATCACCACAGTCCCTAAGGCAGTGTAAAGCAGATTCCTGGATTACCCTGCATCTCTTGCAAAACCCATCTGCATCTAGATGTCTCTCAAATCGCAGTTTATTTGTCAAGATACGGTTCTGTCCTGCAAGCCAGAGGAATGTTCGTATCTTCTGCGGTCCTGGCCAACGCCATATTTTCTTCCAGACTGGTAGGGTGCCATTCTGCCTATTTATTCTGCTTCTGTAAGCTGTTCTGATCGAGAAGATACCATCCTGGCTATGTTTCCAAATGATTTGATCATCTCCCAAATCTTCTCTGGGAGGCAGTATTGTCATCACTGCTTTCTTTGCTCTTTCAGGGAGAGAGTTAACAAATTTGGGCCAATTCCACTGTTCATCATCTGCAACCATATCTCTAATACTGCAGCCCCTCAATTCCTCTTAGATAGGCATGACGACAATCTTATGAAGAGGCCCAACACTTGGAAGCCATTCATCAAGTCAGAACTTAGTAGTCTTACCATTACCCACTGACCATGCAATCCCATCCTCCACAGTCTGCCACACTTGTCGAACCCCTCTCCAAAGATTGGAGGAATCCTTCTTCTTGTCTCTCAGGGTGGGTACAAGAGTCTTGTCCCTTATGTACTTTGCTCTGAGAACTTTAACCCACAAGTCATTCGGGTGTTGAAGGAGCCCCCAGAAAATTTTCATAAGAAAAGCTTCATTCATCACTCTCAAATTCTTAAAACCTAGGCCTCCTTCCTCCTTCGAGTCACACAATCTATCCCAATTCACCAGGTGAATTTTTCTTGCCTCATCTCCCCAAATGAAACTGCGGCTCATCTTCTCGAGTTCATCACATAATCCTCTAGGTAGAAGGGCAGTCTGCATGGAGAAAAAAGGTAAATTATTAAGTACACTACTAACCAAGGTGATCCTACCTGCCAAGGAGAGAGTTTTCGCTTTCCATCCGCTAAGCCGCTTCTTCACTTTCTCTGCAATGTGTGCGAATGTTCTTTTAGTGACCCTTCCATGGATGAGGGGCATGCCAAGGTAGGATCCAAGATCACACGTGGATTGGAACCCTAACTCCAAGCTGTATTGTTCTGAGCGGGTGTGATTGATATTGGAAGAGAATAAGCATTTAGTCTTCCTTTTGTTAACTAGCTGTCCAGAGCTACAACAAAAAGTGTTAAGTAATGACTTGATCATATTGCATTGGTCCAGATCAGCTTCTGCGAATAGAATAAGATCATCTGCAAAAAATAAATGAGAAAGCAGAGGGCCATTCCTGCAAATTCGGATAGGTTTCCAAATTTTGCTCTCAACTGCCCAGTTAATGCAATGTGAAAGTATTTCTATACAAAGGACAAAGAGATAGGGGGAAAGTGGGTCACTTTGTCTTATTCCTCGTGTCATTTTAAACTCCTCTGTGATATCTCCGTTCCACAAGATGCTCATAGTTCCAGTTGAGACACAATTCATAATAAGGTTTATGCCATGGTCTTGCATTCCGATCTCCCGCAGTGTCTCCTCTAAGAAATCCCAACGAATCCTGTCGTACGCCTTTTCAAGATCCACTTTGATGGCCATAACCCCTTTCTTTCCTTTCTTTCTTCTCATAGAGTGCATAACTTCTTGAGCAATGATGATGTTATCAGAGATGTGTCTCCATGGGATGAAACTGCTTTGGCATGGCCCAATCCATCGATACATGAAAGGTTTCAATCTGTTGGCAATCATCTTTGTCAAGATTTTTAATATCACATTACAAAGAGCAATTGGTCTGAATTCCTTCAGGCATTTAGGGTTTTCCACTTTTGGAATGAGAACAATAAGGGCTTGGTTGATATTCTCCACCAGGCTGGGGTTAGCAAAAATTTCTTGAATGAGATTGCATATAGAAGGTCCAACCACCTCCCACTGACTTTGAATGAAAATAGCTTGGAGACCATCCGGGCCAGGGACCTTAAAGGCTCCCAAGCTGAAAGCTGTGTCCTTAATCTCCTCTTCTGAGACGGGTTTTGAAATCGTGCTCAATTCCTCTTCACTGATCTTTGGGAAACACCCCTTTATGGGGAGAGGTTGGAAGGCAGCCTCCTCTTGGGTGTACAAGGATTGGAAGTAATCCCTTGCCATAGATTTGAGCTTGTGAGTATCATATTTCCATCTTCCGTTATCATCCATAAGGGTAACTATTTTGTTCTTTCTCCTCCTCGCCATGGTAGAAATGTGGAAGAATTTAGTGTTCCTATCTCCCATTTTTAACCAGTTGCACCTAGATTTCTGGAACCATATGGCTCCTTCCTTAATAAGGATATCTTCATACTCTTTCCATAATTGAGACTTAAGATTCAGGAGATAAGGAATTTCTTAGTGGGTGAGTGCTTTGTCAATCCCAGCCAATCTTCTGATGATAGTGCTTTTCTGTTTGAAAACATTACCAAAGACCTTCTGATTCCATGAAGCAGCTTCCTCCCTGAATTTGATTGAGGCAGCATTCCAATTTTGATCTTCTCTCCATGCATTAGACACAATCTCAGGAAATGAGCTATCCAACAGCCAGGCTGCTTGGAATCTGAATGCTCTGGTGCTTCTTTCCTGTGTGTTTTCTTGCCATATATTCACTAGGATAGGTCGATGGTCGGATTTCAAAGCTGGCAGGTGGTACACTACTGAGTCAGGATAAGTTGTTTGCCACTCTAGATTGCTAATGGCGTGGTCGATTCATCAAATAGTACCGCGAAGAACGGCCAAAATCACTGTGAAGCCTACCTATTCTCCGTCATCGGAGCACCGCCGAAGCATTTCGTCGTACCTCTTTCGTTGTGCCTCCTTAGCGAAAATCCCTGCTCTGGCTAAAACCCACAGCACTGCGAGGAACCACCGCTAGCCTCGTCTCCAACACAAAGAAGGTATTTGAGATCCGGAGGTATCAATCTTGTCTCCTTCGCCAACTTCCCTTTTCCTGTTTATATCTTTGATTTATGTGGTATAGGTGAAAATTTTGCTTTCGCATATAGGAGATTGTAAATTTCTGTTGCTTGGTAGGAGGATGGGATGAAGAATTAGCATGCAATTTTAACATAAATTCCTCTCCATGGCACAGGATTCTCACATGTTGCTCTGTTGTATTTAATTGTATCCGCTTGAAGGTAGTCGCAAGGAAGATGATTGGACGTGTCCTAGCTGTGGCAATGTCAATTTGTCTTTCAGGACAATCTGTAATATGGATAACTGCACGCAACTGAGGACAGCTAATTATAATTCAGTAACTTGTTAAATATAATGTCCTGATATTACTTAAGTTTGTTATGCATGCTAATGATTTACTAGTTCATTGACTTGCCTGAAAAATGTAATCAGTACCCTTGTCATCGCACATTTTTGTAGCCCAATTTTTGTGTTCTCTGTATTTCTATCATCTATTTAGTTTTGTACCCCCATGTATATTAATTGGGGGGGGGGGGGGGGGAGATGATGTAAAATTGAGTTGTTATTTGTTAACGTGCATGCCAGACGCTAAACAAATATATTTTTATTCCGCTTCTTTTGTTATTATATGTTGTTATTTGAACTCGCCTTTGTTTCTTTGCTCTCCAAATATTGTTATTTTTTATGTATTTCTCATTGCATTGCCATTGAGAGGCATAAATAAATTGCTTTACTTGTTTTCTGTCATCAATATTCCATTGAGCACTCATGAATAATACTCGATGCTTCTTTTGTCTCAGATTGTTCTAGAGTATAACTTGTATCTTGCTATTAGTATCCTTACGTTCTTATTTGCCTTTTCTTCTGTAGCATTTGTTAGTTTATAAATAATTCTTTGTAAGTGATAATAACTGAGTATTATGTCATTCTTTTGTAGCTTTTTTAAATGGGAGTTGCAAAAGCTTATTCTGTATCTATAATGTGGTTAATATAAATTTGAACGCTTATTCCATCTGATGCAATTGAATCACATATTGAATATGATGAATCTTTCTTTGAGGTCAGTCCTTTATCGAGAGACCTTGATTCCTCTCGCATAGCATCGTCCAGCAGTGGCATTGGAAGTTCATCTGAAGAAACTTCAGACTTTGGGAAATTAAATAAAAGAAACAGATCAAAACATATTAGAATCATTAAGGACTCTTGGTGACTTGTTCTGTTCTCTCTGTTGTTCTTCATATACTAGGATAAGTTTCTTATATTTGATTCTGCACTTTGAAGTTTGTGGGGTCAGTCTATAAACCTTTTATTATAGCCCTTTGGATTGTCCTCTTCTCCTTCATTTTTTTTAATTCTCCTTTGTCCGTTTTTGCCAGTATAAGCACAGTTACAACTTTCAATAATTAAAATACGATTCAAACTTTATGCTTTGTTGAAAGAATCGAACTAAAAGGTATATAAATGGATATTTCTATATCCTGACAAACTAAATAGTTTTTATGCAGATGACAGTAGAACACAAAGATTACTGATGCAATGTTGCTATTATTTGAACAGCAGGAAACACTGAAACAAATGCATGGAAGTTGGATGAACCCGCATAGCAACCCCATTTTTCATCTGAGAAGACAGCAACAAAATCTGAATATCCATCAACTCAGAGCTTCTTGTGTCCATCCTTGAGACAGGCTGCCATAATGACCCGAAAGACAATTGTGAAAAAAATGGAGTAGAAGTTATATTTTTTACATTCAGTATGTCTAAGCATAATGACTAAGTCCTTGATTTTGTATTTCTATGTAATTCTGGATTGTGATTCTGGATAATGCAAAAGGTTTCTGTTTGTAATTCTGGATTCTGTATGCTGCTTGGCTTATGTTTTAGTAATATTTTCAATGATGCCAGTGTAATGGTTCATTAACATTGAAATTGTAATATTTTCAATGATGCCAATGGAAACCTTTGATGACCACTTCTTCAATGGCAAGGCCAACGTAATTTGCAGAATGCATCTAAACAAGAATACATAAATATTGTAGATAGCCAATCCAAGGTCAAAAATATTGTGATAATAATTAGTTAAAGTAGTCAATACATCACTATGCTACTCCATAATCAGTACAAAATCAAAAACGTTGCTGGCTAGTATCTTTGCCTTCAAGTCTTTCAACTTCTGTGCATCTAGCTCTACCTTCTGTGCATATGTCAAGATGACTTCTTCTCTTGGTTCTTGTATGCCACCTTCGACAAGAGGATGACTTGGTGATAGAGCTTGCAAATGAAGTGAGGAAGGTACCCGGGATTATGGAGAATGATTTGGCGAAGGCCAGTTTAGTTGGAACAGTGCAACTTGCCTACGCACACAAAGCACTACTTGTCCTTCAGCTGCACCCATTGCCTTAGACTCCTAATGGTTTACGGGACCTGAGCTGACTGAAACTGATTTTCAATTTGTCATATTAACCAATACCATTGCAGATATTTTATGTACTTACGGTTCCAGAATTGAAAGATTATGGTGATATGTATTCAGTTTCCTACAATCAAACCGAGTAAAAAGAAATTTATTGCTATTTCATAAAAGAAAAAAAAATAGAAACAATAAAATACCTTCGTCTCAACAAAAATTCCAAAAATTACCTAGACAATAAAGTGTGGTCTTCACAAATTATTTGATATTTAGTAATTTTGAAAATTAAATTGTGTAACAATTTAAAGAAAATAAATTATGTGCTATATATATATATATCACTATTTTATGAATTACTACCTCTCTCTCTCGGGTGCCCCCAGAATCAGAGAGCAAATCTCTTCTCCTGTAAATTCACAAATCGATTGCTACGATCTAAATCAGAGAACCCAATCTGTCCAATGCATCCATCGTCGAAACCCACATTGTCGAAGCCAAGCACTATCAATAAGCCACATTACCCGAACCACGACCAGAGGCACCGAACAAAGGCAAAATATCAGCAAATTTAATGGCTTTGCATGTTTTCAGGTAAGTCAAAAATCCCTCTCTCAACTCCTTTGGCTCGGTTTAAACTTAATGGCTTGCTATTTTACAAATGGAATGTTCAAAATTAGTGGTCCCGGCGCCTATAATTTTGTCTTGCTCTTTAGTTGGGTACCGTGTTAAGATTCTCTTGACTGTATGGTTCTGATAAAAGGAGACAACTATTGGTTTTCATATGATTGGTTTATTGTTTAATTTTTTGATTAATTTTTCTTTAATTTTTTTAAAATAATTTATTGTAGATCTACTGTGGAGGAACTTTTGACATTTGTGGTGCATCATTGTGGGTATTTCGAAATCAAACCTAATATAAAGTATGTGGGAGATGAGGTAGATCAATTTAGTGGTATTGACCTAGATTAGATTTTTGTTATAGAAATAGGGAAGTTTAAGGAAAGCGATTTAGAGTTTTTGATGCCTTACTTGACACAAGTTTATGGCCACTCTAATCAGATAGTGACATACATGGGTTCATAAGTAATAATGTACGTCAGATGGAGCCTGAGATTTATGTTGAGCATGAGGTTGATTGCCCAATTGTATTGGACAGTAATTTGTTGCTTGTAGGAGTTGAGGTTAAGGAAAATGTAAGCGCACATGATGTTGTGGATTATGATGTCGATGGTGGAGTACTGCACAATGATGTTGACGCTTAAGTGGAAGCTTGAGTAGAAGATGGAGTAGGAGTTGAGAAACATGGTGAATTAGGTGGGCAAGGAGATGAAGAAGAATTATGTGAGATGGAGGTTGGTTTAAAGGAGATGGAGGAAATGTTTGATATGGATGACGTGAAGAAGGTGGAGATGTTTGATGACGATAGTGGGACAGAAGTTGAAAGTGACAGCCAAGATGGTGCCTGTGTATATTATGGCATGGAGGGTGTTGAGAAAACATCAATGGAGAGTAGTGGCTATGAAGATGAAGAGTAAAAGGTAGAGGGCTGTGATTGGACATGGGGGATTCTAAGTAAATGTTTGAAAGAAATAATAGGTAGCCAAGAGTAGTGAGGAATATAGTGATTTAGAAGTGTTGATCACACATTGGGCAGTGATGAAGACAATGTTTCAAAGCCAAGGCGATGTATTTCGAGGATGCCTAATGGCCCATGTAAAGTATTGTTTGAGCTAAGGATGGAGTTCAACTCACTTATGGAATCAAGAATGTAGTCAAGGAGTATGCAGTGACCGATGGCAAAGATGTGAAATTTGGTAAAAATGACTCCAATAGGCTTGTACTCAAATGTAGGGACGGGTGTTCATCACCTAGGATAAGCAAGAGTAATGAGAAATTTCTTGTCAATAGACTTATTGACGAGCACACTTGTCCAAGACAGTTTAAGAATAGGCAAGCAAAAACCAAATTCCAAGTAAAGAAATTTATGGACAAAATTAGAGAGGAGAAAGATTGCAAGATCAGGACACTGATAAATGATACCTCAACTAGATGGAGCTTGAAGTTATCTAGGCATCAAGGTTACTGGGTAGAAAGGCCAAGACAATATGATAAATGATCCCTCAACTAGATGGAGTTTGAAGTTATATAGGCATCAAACTTATTGGGTAGAAAGGTTGGCAATTGACATGGTTGAGGGTTCATTGTCTGACCAATACAAGAAACTGTGGAGATAACTGAAAAGAAGGAACAAAGGTAGTTTTGTTTTCACACAAGTAAAGAGAGTAGTTGTTGTGTCTGTTTTATAATTAACCGCAAGCGCATGGTGTAGCTGTAGCTAGTCCGGCAAATACGGATCGTATCCCACAGAGAACAATGTCAATTATTAGAATGATACAAAATATGTTATCTAAATCGATGTAATTCAATGGAGAGTTTGTCACAATTAAGTAAATTAAGAATTCAATTAACAAAAGTTTAGAGTTAGAGTTCACTACACTTATGATATTCAACATTCAACTTGTATCTCTAATTACAATTATCTAGGTAATTGGGAATGGTTTAACCTTAATTAATAAGCAACCTCTTTCAAACATTACTAATCGTACCTAGGTTGATTTAATTGCCTACTTTCATGATTCTTAGTTCAACTTAGGTCCATTGAGTTCTATGCAAACCATGGAAGTTAATTAATCGGTTTTCTCTTTTCCACTAATTGATTTATTTTTAGAGAATTTTAAACTACTTTCGTGATTAAGATATCCCTAATTAATTATTAGGTTCGGGTTTTAATTTTCATCTTTTGGTTCATCAATTAAATACCTAAGACGTGATAGATTGGTGATCAAGCATTCTACCAACTCTTATTCATGCATATAATAGTTAATCTTAATTAATTCAGAAGTGATCACAATTAGAGTTCCAACATTCAACTCAACATCATAGTATCATCATATCACAAGTGGATTTACTAAAACTTTAGATCAAATCTACTCACACATCATATAAACAGAAATCAAATTTATATATATTAAGTAAACCATTCAAGTTTAGTACAATCTAAAGAGAAGGAGTAGAAGTAGAAGTAGAGAATTAAAGTAAAAAGATGTAACTTGGTTTGCAGAAAAGTAAAGTTAAAATACAATCTTCAAAATGCTGTAAATTCTACTATAGAACATAAAATTAACAATGATTCAAGTAAAAACCTAATCTAAGAGTATTTTCTAAGCTTAAAAACTAAGTTTAAGATGTATCTCTAGGTTTGAATGTGTTCCTCTGCATTTTCCCATCCATATGTATCAACTTGGATGCTTAAAACCTTAAAAATCACGTGCTGTACGAACATTAAGCACGACCGTGCTTCGGGCTGGATTTTGAGAATTTTTTACATCTTTCGCACAGAGCACGACCTGGCCATGCTTCATGCACACCAAGCACGGCCTGACTGTGCTTCAAGCTGCCAGTCTTAGAATTTGCCAATTTCTTCAGGGTTGCCTCCTTGCTTCCTCCTCAGTATGTTCTAAGTCCATATGGCTCCTATCATGAGTGTTTTCCCTTACTTCTTGACCTTTTTTGCTCACCTACAAGCATAAAACAAATTAAATTAGTATCCAAAGCAAAGTATAACTAAAAACAGGGGAATAATCACAAGTTTACTTTAAATTAGGGGATAAAATATAGCCATTAAGTACTCAAATTTTTTCTTTATCAACTCCCCCATGCTTAAACATTTGCTTGTCCTCAAGCAAATAACATGTTAAATCAAAAGGAAGAGAGATGATGCATACAAATTTCAGATAACAGATAAATGCAATGCAGGAAATTCTTCACTCAATCAATGTGCACACAACAAATATATGAATAGACATTTATCAAATAGTCTTTGTTCTTCTAAAACTAAATCAAAATTCTCCTATTATATATTTGCTTTTATTGGTACCATTGAATGTATACATCTAATTGATTTTCAGACACTCAAGTATGCCACTTCATTCTTTAGATTTCCCTATATTTCCTTACCTTTATTTTTATTTTTTTCACTCAATTTCTTTTATTTCTCATCATTTTTTTTTTCTTTTGTCTATTTCATTCATCATTTTTTTTATAGAAATATGCCGTGAGTGCATTTTATGCTTCATCTCATTAGGGTAAAGGCAGTTAGGTATTCATATTAGGGTCTTTTTGGTGCCTTGAAGGGGTACTCAGAGTGAAAACTTTTTAGGTGTTATATTCCCTCATTTTTTACCTCTTCCAGCCTTCACACTCTTATAGTGTTAAAAATCAATAAAGGCATACAATTCACAGCACTATAGGAGAGATATTTTTTTTAAAAAAATTAGAGGTTTAATGTTAGAAAAGAGAGACTAAAATTTAAACTTTCTAATTTATATCCTATTGTGCATCACATGTTCATGAGTTAAAATTAGTCTATATTACATCAATCTATTTCCAAAACAGCAAACTATGTGATTATGCAATAAAATAAGAGGGGTGTGATATGTACAATATATACATGCAAAAGATAGAAGAACCGGCACCCAACACGGGCAACCCGTGTCCCAGGACATGGGCGTGCCCAGGCCTATCCAAAGCACACTTGACCCGTGTTGGCTAACACGGGCTAAATCCAGGAGCTAGGGGTATTCTAGCCCGAAGCACGGGTGGGCCGTGCTCTGAAGCATAGCTGTGCTTCGGGCCCAGGTAAGTTTTTTCTCCCTCTTTTTCTTCTTTTCTTCTCCCGTGTCTCCCCCAATCTCACTGTGCCCTAGCCCGTGTCTCCTTCCCCTGCATCCCATTCTCTCTTCTCCCTTCTTCCCTCCAATTTCCTTGCTATTCTCCAATTCAAACCTTCATTTTCCCCATTCTCAAACCGTGCCCTAGCCAAAAAACTCGAATCCCTCCATCCCTTCTGCTACTCGTTCCCAATCCCAGAAATTCCCCCTCCCCTGTTCTACGTCTTCACCCATTCCCCCACACCCAAAATTTTTTTCCTGCACCAACACTCTCCCATCCATCGCGTGCCTCTGGTCCCCATCTCTGCACCCAAACCAAAGTCCTTGCCACACTCCCTCACCCAGCCATTCCACTTCACCCGTAGCCCACCTTGTTCCAAGCATTAGCCACGCCCCATCCAGCACACCAAAACTGAAGCCCCTTCACCATTCTTTCCCAACCTATCTTCACCCATTACCCATACCTGTATTTCCCTGCACCAGCCTATTCGAAATACCATTCCCACTTTCTCCTGCATTACCTTTACTGCACTGCATTACTAGCTGCTAAGCACACTGTTGCATCTCATCGTTTCATATCCAGGTAATTTCAGATTCCTAGCACTTAGTTTAAAATTCTGGAAGGACATTCTGCACTTGTTTAATACATTAAACTTTCTAGACTTGGTGGTTGTACTGAATTGCTCTATTTTGCTATCTAAATTTGAGCCTCAATTTGTTGGTTTACTGCTTTAAATATTTTGGCCTTGTTGGACTTACTGAATTAGAATTTTTTTTTTCATTGTTAGACTTGCTGGATGGTTTATCTGCATTGGTTTTATTAGACTGTCTTTGCCTCCACTTAACATGCATTGTGCTGAATTCATTTGAAATTAGTTAATCTAATTTAGGCTGTAAACTCATACGCTCTTATGATTACTTGGACTGATTTTGAGAATTTCTACAGAACTTGGATTACTTCATTATTGCATTTTCTGGTTGATTGGTAAACTGTATTGCCTTTGCTTGCTAATCCTTGGAATTTCTGCCAGAATTTTTGGATGCCTATGTGCTTAAATTTTTGACTTCTGCATTAAAGAATATTTTTGATTAGGTGGCTAATCTTTTCTTCATTGATTTGCATTGGACCTTCTGTTTAATTTGGACTGGAATTTGAATAGGTTGGTTTAAGCTTGTATTCAATTTACTAAACTTGAGCTGGAATTAATTAGCTGCATATTCAAAATTCTCTTTGATTCAGCCTCCAAACATTGAATATTTTGCATTTTATTTTGCTTTGTATTTTGATCTCATTCGTCTGTTCATTGGGTTTTGGCCCTACTTACCCCACTCTCTCTTATATCTTACATTGCATATCATCACATATGGGTTCCAAAAGAGTCAAAACTGGCCAATCATCCTCCCAATCCCAACAACCACGTAGAGGACGAACTCAACAACCGCCCCAACTTCCTCACCAAATAAATGAGTATGGTATTGTGTTTGTTGATGATAGTCAACGGACACGATACGATACTCTAATTAAACGGGGAATGCTGAGTATCCGTTATATGGATGAGGAATGTTTGGATCGGTTAGGTCTTTTAAATGACGTCCACTACTTAGTTGATAGAATTTAGTGGAATATATTTATCACACTACGATACTTGGCCTATACTAGAACCACCTTAGAGTTTTTCAGCTTAGTTAATGTAGTCTTGTTTCGGGGTCCAGACGTTGATCAGGGCCGCATTAATTTTAGATTGTTTGACCGTACTTTTAGCTTAACATTGGCTGAATTTAATGCATTGTTTAGACTGCCTCCCAGGGGAACTAGATCAATTTCCTCAAGTTTTCTTGCCCAAATTTTTTGGAACTCAATTTCTGTTGGGGGCAGTATAGTGCATTAAGTTCAAAAGCCTCTTTCATTTGTAACCTCATTTTTAGATATTTACAACGCTTAATGACCTATACTATTTTTGGTAGGGCTGAGAGTGATGGGGTTGCAAATCAAAGGGAGCTTTACTTTCTTTATGTTATGGTACATGGTACTAAGGTGGATACTGAAGTTTTCATGGCTCAATAAATGGCCTAAGTAGGTAGTGCAATGAATGGTAAGGTGGTCATAGGGGGTCTGGTTACTGCCACAGCTAGAGGGTTGGGATTTGAGGCAAATCTCTAGGGAATGCAACCAATAGTTGGTAGCAGCAGGATTGATTTAAAATCTTGCTTGCATATGAAACTCATTGTAAAAAAAAAATGTTGACTATTGGTTGTATCTCAGAGGATATAGAATCTTCCGCCTCCATAACCCTACTAGGACTACAGTTACTAGTGAGAAGAACTGGTTATATCTTTTAGAGAAGGGTAGAGAGGGTGATGGGATTCTACCAGAGGGGAATAATTTTCCACTTGAGCCACTTTTGGTTTTCCCACCCCCACCCTTTCTCATTTTACTGACCGTACAAGTACATCATATGCTCCCTCGAAGGATTAGGACTCTATCTCTTCGAAGCTCAGTCGCATTGAGGCAGAGCAGCTATCCCAGAGAGCTACCCTGCATGCCATGCAAGATTTCATCCAAAGCATACAGGGAATGATGCAGGCATGGTACACTTGACACCTGAGTCAGAACCTACCTCTACCTCCTCCAGATGATCAGTGAACAAGTAAGTCACTTATCCCTTTGTCTATTCTTTCATTATTATTGACATTGGGGACAATGTCAAGTTTAAACATGGGGGAGTAAGGTTTAATATTAGAAGAGAGAGACTAAAATTTAAACTATCTAATTCATATCCTATTGTGCATCACATGTTCATGAGATAAAATTAGCTTATATTACATCAATCTATTTCCAAAATAGTAAACTCTGTGATTATGCAATAAAACAAGAGGGAGGTGATATTTACAGTATATACATGAAAAAGACAACTAAATCAACCAGTGAAAATAGCCAATGCAAATAAGAAGTTCATCTAATGCAAACCCAAAAGCTAAAGTCTACTCCTCCATGCTTAAACTTGACATTGTCCCCAATGTCAATAATAATGAAAAAATAAGCAAAGGGATAAGTGACTTATTTGTTCACTGGTTGTTTGGAGGAGGTGGAGGTGGATTCTGACTTAAGTGTCAGGTATACCATGCCTGCATCATTTCCTGCATGCTTTGGATGGAATCTTGCATGGCATGCAGAGTAGCTCTCTGGGATAGCTGCTCTGCCTCAATGCGGCTGAGCTTCGAAAAGATGGAGTCCTGATCCTTCGAGGGAGCATATGATGTACCTGTACAGTCAGTAAAATGAGAAGGGGGTGGGGGTGGGAGAGCCAAAAGTGGCTCAAGTGGGAAATTATTCCCCTCTGGTGGAATCTCATCACCCTCTCTACCATTCTCTAAAAGATAAAACCAGTTCTGCTCATTAGTAACTGCAGTCCTAGTAGGGTTAGGGAGGCGGAAGATTCTATGTCCTCTAAGATACAACCAATAGTCAACATTTTTTTTTGACAATGAGTTTCATATGCTGGCAAGATTTCAAATCAATCCTGTTGCTGTCAACTACTGGTTGCATTCCCTGGAGATTTGTCTCAAATCCCAACCCTTTAGCTATGGCAGTAACTAGACCCCCTATGACCACCTTACCATTCATTGCACTACTTATCCGGGCCATCTGCTGAGCCATGAAAGTTTTAGTATCCACCTTAGTACCGTGTACCATAGCATAAAGAAATTTAAGCTCTCTTTGATTTGCAACCTCATCACTCTCAACCCTACCAAAAACAGTATGGGCCATCAGGCACTATAAATATCTAAAAGTGAAGTTGCAAATAAAAGATACTTTTGAACTTGATGCACTATACTGCCCCCAACAGAAATTGAGTTTCAAAAAGGTTGGACAAGAAAACTTGAGGGGTCTGATCTAGTTCCCCCGGGAGGCAGTCTAAATAATACATTAAATTCAGCCAATGTTAAGTTAAAAGTACGGTCAAATAATCTAAAATTAACGCGGCCTTGATCGATGTCGGGACCCCGAAATAGGACTACATTAACTGAGCTGAAAAACTCTAAGGTAGTCTTAGTATAGGCCAGGTATCGTAGTGTGATGAATGTATTCCACTAAATCCTATCAACTAAGTAGTGGATGCCATTTAAAAGACCTAACCGGTCCAAACATTCCTCATCCATGTAGCGGGTACTTAGCATTCTCCGTTTAATTAGAGTATCGTATCGTGTTCGTTAACTGTCATCAACAAACACAATATCATACTCATTTATTTGGTGAGAAAGTTGGGGCGGTTGTTGAGTTCGTCCTCTACGTGGTTGTTGGGATTGGGAGGATGATTGGCTAGTTCTGGCTCTTCTGGGACCCATATATGATGATATGCAATGTAAAATATAAGAAGGAGTGGGGTGAGCAGGTCCAAAACCCAATGAACAGACGAATGAGATCAGAATGCAAAGTAAAATAAAATGTAAACTATTCAATGTCTGGAGGCTGAATCACATAGAATTTTGATTATGCAGCTAATTAATTCGAGCTCAAGTTTAGTAAATTGAATACAAGCTTGGACCAACCTATTCAAATTCAAGTCCAAATTAAACAGAAGGTCCCTTGCAAACCAATGAAGAAAAGATTAGCCACCTAACCAAAAATATTCTCTAATGCAGAAGTCAGAAATTTAAGCACACAAGCATCCAAAAATTCTGGCAGAAATTCCAAGGATCAGCAAGCAAAGGCAATACAGTTTACCAATCAACCAGAAAATGCAATAAAGTAATCTAAGTTCTGTAGAAATTCTCAAAACTAGTTCAAGTAATCACAAGAGCATATGAGTTTCCAGCCTAAATTAGATTAACGAATTTCAGATGAATTCAGCACAATACATGTTAAGTGGAGGCAAAGGCAGTCTAACGAAACCAATACAGATAAACCATCCAGCAAGTCTAACAATGAGAAGGAAAATTCTAATTCAGTAAGTCTAACAAGGCTAGAATATTTAAGGCAGTAAACTAGCAAATTGAGGCTCAAATTTAGACAGCAATTCAGTACAACCACCAAGTCTAGAAAGTTCAATGTATTAAACAAGTAAATGGAATCTAATTACAGAAAGTAAAAACCAACCCAATTCGAATGAATTACAAGTGCAGAATGTTCTTCCAGAATTTTAAACTAAGTGTTAGGAATCTAAAATTACTTGGATATGGAACGATGAGATGCAGCAGTGTGCTCAGTAACTAGTAATGCAGTGTAGTAGAGGTAATGCAGGGGAAAGTGGGAATGGGATTTCGGGTAGGCTGGTGTAGGGAAATACGGGTATGGGTAATGGGTGAAGATAGGTTGGGGAAGAATGGAGAGGGTGCTTCGATTTTAGTGTGTTGGATGGGGCGTGGGTAAATGCTTGGAGCAGGGTGGGCTACGGGTGAAGTGGAATGGTTAGGTGAGGGAGTGTGTCAAAGACTTTGGTTTGGGTGCAGAGATGGGGGTCGGAGGCACGTGATGGATGAGAGAGTGTTGGTGCAGGGAAATTTTTTCTAGGTGTGGGGGAATGGGTGAAGACGTAGAACAGGGGAGAGGGAATTTCTGAGATTGGAAACGAGTAGCAGAAGGGATGGAGGGATTCAGGTTTTCTGGCTAGGGCACGGTTTGGGAATGGGGAAGATGAAGGTTTGAATTGGAGAATGGCAAGGAAATTAGAGGGAAGAAGAGAGAATAGGATGCAGGGGAAGGAGACACGGGCTAGGCACGGTGAGATTGGGGGAGACACGAGAGAAGAAAAAGAGGGAGAAAAAACTTACCTGGGCCCGAAGCACAGCCGTGCTTCAGGCTGGAATACTCCTGGCTCTTGGATTTGGCCCGTGTTGGCCAACACGGGCCATGTGTTCTTTGGATGGGCCTGGGCACACCCGTGTTAGGTATTGGTCCTTCTATCTTCTTCCTCTCTTTTTTTGAACCTTATCTGAAGCACGGGTTGGGCCAGGCCGTGTTTCACAGCACGACCAACCCGTGCTGGGTGTTGGAAATCCAATTTCTTTGGATTTTGCTTGTGTTAGCTAACACGGGGAGGGGGTGCTTGGGTTATTCCTGGGACACGGCCTGCCCGTATTGACTTTGGGTGGCTCTTTTTTCTCCATTTTTTGGCCCGTGCTTGAAGTATGGGCGTGCTCTGCGACACGGTCTACCCGTGTTTGATGCTGGAGCCCCTAATTCTTCGAATTTTGCCTTTGTTTTTTTTTGGATTCTCTTTGATTTCCTTTGGTTTTTATCCTTTTATAGAGCCTTGGGCACATGGGAATGGACTTGAAAATCAAATGAAAAAACTCATTAAACTTTTAACATAAGAAATTAATTAAATTAAAGATGAAAACTAAATCGTAAAGCAAGAAATAAAAACAGAAAGAAACTTAGAAATTAAAATGTGGGTTGCCTCCCACAAAGCGCTTGTTTAAAGTCATTAACTCGACTTCCTTGCACTTTATTGAATTGATGGGGGCTCTAAGAGAGCTTGAATGACTCTCTTTTCAACAGGTTGTCCCGAGACAAAGTGCTTGAGGTGTTGTCCGTTAACTTTGAAGGATCCGGTAGCTTCACTCCATACTTCCACTGCTCCATATGGGAAAATTTGATTCACTTGGAATGGACCGAACCAAAGGGAACGAAGATTTCCGGGAAAAAGCTTTAGCCTTGAATTAAATAGTATGACCTATTCTCCTACTTGAAATTGACGCCTCAGGATGTGCTTATCGTGCCATCTTTTTATTTTTTCTTTACATAATTTAGCACTATCGTAAGGTTCAAGTCTCAGCTCATCTAACTCATTCAATTGCAGGTATCTCCTTTTTCCAGCAGTTGTCAAGTCAAAATTAATTGTCTTGATTGTCCAATACGCCTTATGTTCAAACTCTACTGGCAAGTGATAAGGTTTTCTATATATTAACCGAAAGGGTGTGGTGCCTATCGGTGTCTTATATGCTGTTCTGTAAGCCCATAGTGCATCATCAAACTTGAGAGATCAATCTTTTCTTGCCTTTGATACAGTCTTCTTCAAGATTGCTTTGATTTTCCTATTTGATATTTCCACTTGTCCATTTGTTTGAGGATGATAAGTTAAAGTCATTTTATGAGTGACTCCATATTTCTTTAAGAGATTCTGAAATTGTTGCTCAATGAAGTGGGAACCTCCATCACTTATCACAGCTCGGGGTATTTCAAATCTTGGAAAAATCACTCTCTTGAAAAGCTTGGCAACCACTCTAGCATCATTAGTGGGAGATGCCACTGCTTCTATCCACTTAGACACATAGTCCACAGCTACTAGGATATACTTATTCCCACATGAGGATGGAAAAGGGTTCATAAAGTCAATACCCCAAACATCAAATATTTCTACTTTTACAATACTGTTTAAGGGCATCTCATTTCTCCTTGATATATTGCCAATTCTTTGACATCGATCACAAGTTTTTATAAAGGTATGCACATCTTTGAAAAGCGAAGGCCAATAAAAATCAGTTTGAAGAATTTTAGCTGCAGTTTTTGAGGTGCTAGTATGGCCTCCACAAGGTGAATTATGGCAGTGAAATATGACACTATATACCTCTTCCTTTGGAATACACCTTCGGAAGATGCCATATGCACACCATTTATATAGACATGGATCATCTAAATAGTAAGACTTGATATTAGATAAAAATTTCTTTCTCTGATAGTACCTCAACCTTTTAGGTAAAATTTTGCATGCAAGATAGTTCACAAAATCTACATACCAAGGAGCATCGGTATGAGTGACTGCAAGGAGTTGGTCATATGGAAAAGAATCATCTATAGGTAACTCATCTTTATTGTCTCTAATTGAATCTTGCCCAAGCCTTGAAAGATGGTCTGCAATCACATTCTCTGTTTCTTTCTTATCCTGGATCACAAGGTCAAACTAGGCAATAGAAGGATCCATCTAATCAATCTTGACTTGGCATCCTTCTTACTTAGCAAATATTTGATGGCAGCATGATCCGTGTATACAATGACTTCGTATCCCAACAAATATTGACGGAATTTGTCAATTGCAAATACTACTGCCAGGAGCTCCTTTTCTGTGGTGAAATAATTGACTTGAGCTTCATTCAAGGTCTTGCTGACATAGTAAATAACATAGGGCTTTTTATCTCTTCTTTTCCCAAGTACAGCTCCCACAGCATAGTCACTTGTATCACACATAATCTCAAAGGGAAGGCTCCAATCAGGAGGTTGAATGATTGATGCAGATATTAGTGCCTCCTTCAACCTGCAAAAACCATGTAAGCAATCATTATCAAATAAGAATGGAATGTCCTTAATAAGCAAATTAGTTAAGGGTTTAGAAATTTTGGAGAAGTTTTAGATAAATCTTCTGTAGAAGCCTGCATGCCTAAGAAAACTCCTCACTTCCTTAACATTTGATGGTGGTGGCATTGTTTGAATTGTCTCAATTTTTCCTTTGTCCACCTCTATTCCTCTTCCAGACACCAAGTGTCCAAGTACTATTCTTTCCCTTACCATAAAATGCCATTTTTCGCAGTTTAGAATTAGGTTGACTTCCTCACATCTTTTAAATACATGTGTCAAATTATTTAGACAATTATCAAATGAGGTACCATAGACAGAAAAATCATCTATAAATACTTACATTATATCCTCAATAAAGTCCGAGAAAATAGCCATCATACATCTTTAGAAAGTGGCTAGTGCGTTGCATAATCTGAATGGCTTCCATCTACATGCAAAGGTGCTATAGGGACATGTGAACATTGTCTTTTCTTGGTCGTCTGGATGGATAGGGATCTGAAAGAATCTTGAGTATCCATCCAAATAACAAAAATGTGAATGTTTAGTTAGTCTTCCCAACAATTGATCAATAAAGGGCAAATGGAAGTGATCCTTATGGGTGGCCTTATTCAATTTTCTATAATCAATACACATATGCCAACCCGTAACAACTCTAGTAGGAATTAATTCATCATTATCATTCTTAATAACAGTTATACCTCCTTTTTTAGGAACCACATGAACAGGGCTTACCCACTCACTATCTGAAATATGATAGATAATACCTGCATCAAGCAATTTAAGCACTTCTTTCTTGACTATCTCTTTCATGTTTGGATTTAGTCCCCTTTCCCTAGAAGGTTTATGACCATTATCAAGTATAATGCGATGCATGCAAACAGATAGACTAATTCCTTTTATGTCATCAATGCTATATCCAATAACTTATTAGTTTCTTTAGCATTCAAATCAGTATTCACAATTACTGGATATGAAGAGTTATGGTTTAGAAATTCATATCTTAGATTGGATGGAAGTGGTTTGAGTTCTACCTTAGGTGTCTTGATTTCTTCAATAGTTGCTGATTTTTTTATTATGATCCAATTCTAACTTTTCAGCTTTTACTTTTGAGGTGAGCATGGGACATTCATCAAGCAATTGGGCATATGCATCAGCTTCTACCTGTTTAGCACAAGAAATAGAATTATCCACAAGGCAAAGCTCAAGTGGGTCAGTAGAAAAAAAGCTTATTGCATTATCAACAATATTATGCTCAATTACATCAATCATGTAACAAGTATCACTTAAAGATGGGCACTTCATTGCATCATTTAGATTGAACTTAATCTTTTCATCCCCTACATTCAAGGAAAGCTATTCATCTTTCACATTGATAATGGCACCTGTAGTGGCTAGAAAAGGCCTTCCAAGAATGATGGGAATTTGACTATTTTCCTCTATCTCTAAGACAACAAAATCAATAGGTATGAAAAATTTACCTACCTTTAGAGAAACATAATCTAATATACCTACCGGATGAGTAACAGATCGTTTCACTAAATGGAGGGAGATAGTAGTAGACTTCAAATCACCCATCTGGAGCTTCTTGCATATAGATAATGGTATAAGACTCACACTTGCTCCAAGATCACATAAGGCTCTAGTGATTTGCACATTTCCAATGGAACAATGTATAGAGAAGCTTCCAGGGTCCTTGAGTTTAGGAGGCAATTTATTTTGGATCGAGGCACTACACTCTTCAGTTAATGCCACTGTAGCATACTCCTCAATTTTCTTCTTGTTAGAGAAGATTTCTTTTAGAAATTTAGCATAAGAAGGCATCTGAAAAACAACTTCTAAGAATGAAATATTAATGTGCAGCTTTTTCATCACATCAAGGAATTTTCTATATTGCTTTTCCAATTTGACTTTAGCTAGTCTCTGAGGGAAAGGAACCAGTGGCTTGTCTGATTCAGGAGCCACATATTTAGGCTCTTCTTCTTCTTTCTTTTCACTAACTTGCTCTTCTTCTTCAATTGCTTTTTTTGGTATATCTCTCAATTCTTCCTCCTTATCTTCCTCTTTTTCCACTGACTCACCCAATTGTTTACCACTTCTTAAAGTGATAACCTTGCAATGTTCTCTTGGATTCTCAGGCTGGCCAGGGAAT
The DNA here is from genome assembly GCA_037074535.1 of Gleditsia sinensis. Lineage (NCBI taxonomy): Eukaryota > Viridiplantae > Streptophyta > Magnoliopsida > Fabales > Fabaceae > Gleditsia > Gleditsia sinensis. The sequence continues at coordinate 24,138,268 of CM073471.1, forward strand.
TTGCCAAAATTTCTATTTGAAGAACTTGCTTGTTGTGCTATCTGAGTTTTTAGCCTTTTATTATGTATAGCAAGTGAGTCAACTTTAGAACTAAATCCTTTATAGCCTCATTCATTGAATGATTCTGGGTTCTAAATTCTTCATTCTGTTTACTCTGTGTGAAGATGAAATTCTCCATTAGAGCCTCCGAATTTGACTTTGGTTGAGGAAGAGGATTGAATTGCCTTTGATTCTGAAACCCCAAAAGGTTGCCTAAAATTATTATGAGGCTGCTGATTTGCATTTGGCTTGTATGAGAGATTTGAGTGATTTCTCTAGCTTGGATTGTAGTTATTGCTATATGGATTGTTTCTTTGGTTGTTTACAAAATTTACCTGCTCACAATCCTGAAGTGCAGAGTTTTCAAGTTGGCATTCATTGGCCACATGACCAAACCTCCACAAATCTCACATTCTTAACTTATCTAATTTCTAAAACAAGGCATCAACTTTAAAAGTTAGATGATTAAATGCATCAACTTCATACATACCTGATGGTTTCCTTGGCTGCCTTTCACTAAACCAAGAATAGTGGTTTTGAGCCATATCTTCAATCAGCTCATAGGCCTCATCTACCGTTTTATTCATCAAAGCTCCTCCAGCTGCAGCATCCACAGACATACGGGTATTGTAAATTAGTCCATTGTAAAATGTATGGACTATGAGCCACTTTTCCAACCCATGGTGTGGGCATATTCTGAGGAGCTCTTTAAATCTCTCCCAAGTCTTGTATAGTGACTCCCCATCTTTCTGAGCAAAGGTAGTTATCTGATTCTTAAGATTGACTATTTTACTTAGTGGGAAGTATTTGGTCAAGAAAGCTTGAGAAAGCTGCTACCATGTAGTTATTGACCCTGATGGAAGAGAATGCAACCATGCACGGGCCTTGTCCCTCAGAGAGAAAGGGAACAATCTTAGTCTGATGGCATCAGAAGATACTCCATTCAGTTTCAAAGTGTCACAGTATTCTAGAAATACTGAAAGATGGAGATTAGGGTCTTCAGTAGGTGACCCTCCAAATTGATTCTGTTGAACCATCTGTAAAAGAGAAGGCTTTAGCTCAAAAAAGTTGGTCTCAACAACTGGTCTTACGATACTCAGATTCAGGCCATGAGTATCCGAGACGGTAAAATCCTTAAGAGATCGGTTATCTCTCTTCGCCATGGTAGGTGTAGAATTTTCTTGCTGCTGTCTTCTTTTTATCTTTCGTAGTGTGTGTTCAATTTTTAGATCAAATTTAGCAACGAATTCACGTTCTTTTTGCATAAAAGAGAAACAAACCTATAAAGGAAGAAAAGAGGAAAAAATCAGTAAGATAAAATTATTGAGAAAAATTAAAAGAAAGTGATCTAATCTAATCTAACTATTTCGCAATATATCTAATATTGACTATTGCTCCTGGGCAACAGTATCAAAAACTTGTTGTGTCTGTTTTATAATTAACCGTTAGTGCACGGCGTAGCTATAGTTAGTTCGGCGAATACGTGTCGTATCCCACAGAGAACAATATCAATTTCAAGAATGATACGAAATATGCTATCTAAATTGATGTAATTCAATTGAGAGTTTGTCACAATTAAGTAAATTAAAAATTCAATTAACAAAAGTTTAGGGTTATGGTTCACCACACTTATGATATTCAACATTCAACTTGTACCTCTAATTGCAATTATCTAGGTAATTGGGGATGATTTAGTCTTAATTAATTAGCAACCTCTTTCAAACATTACTAAGTATACCTAGGTTGATCCAATTGCCTACTTTCGTGGTTCTTAGTTCAACCTAGGTCCATTGAGTTCTATGTCAATCATGGAAGTCAATTAATCGGTTTTCTCTTACCCACTAATTGATTCATTCTTAGAGAATCTTAAACTACTTTCTTGATTAAGATATTCCTAATTAACTATTAGGTTCAGGTTTTAATTTTCACCTTTCGGTTCATCAATTAAATATCTAAGACGTGATAAATTGGTGATCAGACATTCTACTAACTCTTATTCATGCATATAATAGTTAATACTAATTAATCCAAAAGTGATCACAATTAGAGTTCTAATATTCAACTCAACATCATAGTATTATCATATCACAAGTGGGTTTACCGAAACCCTAAATCAAATCTACTCGCACATCATATAAACAAAAACCAAATTCATATATATTAAGTAAACCATTCAAGTTCAGTACAATCTAAAGAGAAGGAGTAGAAGTAGAAGTAGAGAATTAAAGTAGAAAGATGTAACCTGATTTGTAGAAAACTAAAGTTGAAATACAACCTTCAAAATGCTGTAAATTCTACTCTAGAATATAAAATCAACAATGATTCAAGAAAAAAAACCTAATCTAAGAGTGTTTTCTAAGCCTAAAAACTGAGTCTAAAATGTCTCTCTAGGTCTGAATGTGTTCCTTTGTGTTTCCCCATCTATATGTATTAACTTGGCTGTTTAAAACCCTAAAAATCACGAGTTGTACGGATACGAAGCACGACCGTGCTTCATGACATGGCCTAGCCGTGCTTCGGGCTGGATTCTTGGAATTTTTTGCATCTTTCGCACAGAGCACGGCCTGGTCGTACTTTAAGCTGCCAGTCTCAGAATTTGCCAATTTCTTTAGGGTTGCCTCTTTGCTTCCTCCTCAGCATGTTCCAAGTTTATATGGCTCCTCTCATGAGTATTTTCTCTTACTTCTTGGCATTTTTTACTCATTTACAAGCATAAAACAAATTAAAACAGTATCCAAAACAAAGTATAACAAAAAACAAGGAAATAATCACAAGTTTATTTTAAATTAAGGGATAAAATATAGCTATTATGTACTCAAATTTTTCTTTTATCAGTAGTGAAACTAAACCTAGTAATCGAAAGGATGTATGTGTGTTTTCATGCTTGCAAGGTGGGTTTTGTCAACATTTGTACGCCACTCATAAGGCTAGATGGTTGTTTTTTAAAGGGTGCTTTTGGAGGTCATTTGGATATTGTTGGAAGGGATAGAAACAACAAAATATTTTCTATAGCTTTTGCTGTTGTCGAGGCTAAAACCAGAGACTCATGGACCTGGTTCTTAGAGAGCTTGCTGAAGGACTTATCCACTGTGGGAGACAGGAGGTGGGACTTTATCTTGAATCGACGAAAGGTAAATTCTATTATTTTATTTAATTGTGTTATGGTCACTTTATTTCCTTTAAATTTGGAATTACCATTAATTTTTATTTAATTATTTTATGTTAATTTCATTTAGGGTAAAATACCTTTTACATCCCTATAAATTTAGAGAATTTTTTTTCCAGCCGAAAATTGTCCCTAAATTTACAAAAAGCATTGTGTTTTTTTGTCTTTAGCACTAACACCGTCGAATTTACTAACCCTTAATTTGCTTATAATATTATCTAGTGATTGTGATTAAAAGGTATGTTACCTCTTCTTATTTTTTTGTTTCTGTTCTTTAGTTGTATAATTAGATTTTAGTTCTTGTACCTTGCAAAAGGTTTTTTGTATACCCAAAGCTTAGTGTAGGTTAATATAATAATGTTAATAGTAAATTACTTTGACCTCCTTTATGTTTTGCATTAAATATATTTATCTCTCTCTATTTTTTAAAATATAACATAGACTTCCTTTATATTTTAAAAATATTATTATTCAGTTTTTTTATAATATGATACTTCATATACCTATTATTGCCCAAAAATATAGATTTTAGGCCGTAAATTTGAGGACCAAATTGAATTCACGTAGGCGCACAAAAGTTTTGGCCAAGCTTGGGCCCATTTTTTTTTATTTAGTTTTTCTTTCAAAAAGCTTGACCCAAATGTAGCCAAGCTCAGCTCATGATCCGGTCTAATTAGATGCCCGTCAAACACTTGATTCAATACTCAAATGCCTAATTAGCCACTATTGATTTATTGTATATAATGACTTTAAAACAATATTCGTGTCCATTTGAAGAGATTGAGAAAGCCTTACATATTGTTTATATTTGAAAATAGCTCATAAAAATTTCAAATATTGTTAACCAATAGTTTTTTAGGCACTTGACAATTAACTTTAATATTTTGATTGACTCTTAACATATTAGTTAATGATTATGTTATACATGTCCTTAATTAAAAAAGACTAAATGATAATATATTTTAAAATATAATGAAGGTCCATCTATATTTCAAAATAGAGAGGTAGAATGTGTATTTCACTTGAAATGTAGGTGAGGTTAACATATTTTACTCTAATATCAATGTTTTGCTAAGAACAATTATAATTGATGTATTTAAAAATTTATAATTTACATGTATTAACGTTGTATATTGAATGCACAATTCTTTTTTTGTATTATTATCATTAATGTTGCAATTGTTGCATGATATCAATTTTTTTTAATCCCAAAATCAACATGGATTAATGGTGCATCCGACCTATTGGAGCAGTTTATATTTCTTTTTAATATTAAAATAACATAGTTTAGATTTTTTTTATTAGGAACATTTTTTTAATTTTTGGACTCCAAAAATGTCATTTTGATTTATTTAATAATAATAATAATGACACATATATCTTTATTTTTCATTTTTTATTTTTTGGTGATTAAATATGTTATTGTACATTTGTAATGATTATCATTGAATATTCTATTATGTAAGTATAAACTTGTTTTGTACATAATAATGTTATTTATGACAGCTCAAATATATTTGTATTATTTAATTTTTTTTTTATTTTTATATAAAAATTTAAAAATATATTAAATGTATTAGTACTTCAACAATAGTTTGATCATGATTGGACCCAAATGGATCATGAACTACTTTCTCTATCAATTCAGTAATTGAACAATTTTTAAAATAATGATAAATACTACACAAATGTATATTTTGGTTCCTGTCATTTTAAAATGTTAATTAGTAAAGGTGGCTCATTGATATACACATTTTTCACATTGAATCTGCGTACTATTTTTTTTTTGTGTGTGTGTGAAAACTAAGGGTATTCACATTGTTGTAAAATTAATCTCTTTTGTGCCTTAAAGCGATTAGCCATTACCACAATAGTGTCTCTTAAAATTCAAATTTTATTCTCCTTTTGAAATTGTAAATTGTATACCACTATATAAATTTAAATATAGTAATGCATAGTCATTTGATAGATTAAAATCCACTTTAACTAATAAATTTAATTATAACAATCACATATTGATGGTCCACATTGAATGAACCAATATCTAAGTTAATAATAGTGCATTAATTAAATGTCACAAAGAGATAAAAGGATTGCTAAGAGAGATTGTGTGATACCTCTCAGTTTTGAAATAGTTATGTATTGTCCTAATAAATATATTTTATGCTAAGGGTTATGTTTTTCTTTAAAAGTGAATATGTTTTGTTTTATATGACTATTGGCCCAGTTTGGGTATACAGTTTATTTAAGCACTTATAAAAGCCTTATGTAAAAAGCGCTTATAGAAAAAAGACCTTTTAAATTAAGTTATTTAGTGTTTGTATACATATTTAAAAAAGTATTTTTTAAATTTATAAAAAATTTTAAAAATATTTGAATATAATTTTAATGGAAGGAGAGAGGTGAATTGTATAATTTTGATGAAAATTTAACTTGTAAAAGTGTAAAATAGTTTCTTGGTCATGTGAATTTGAGCTTCCATAAAAACTTTTTTCAATAAGTTTAAAAAACTGACTTATGAAATAAATTAGAATTAATTTATTGAAATTGATAAGTTATTTATTTAAATTTATCTAAACACTATTTTTTTAACATAAAAGCATTTATACTGATAGATAACCTCTAATAAGTTATAAATTTTGCTACCCAAATGCGGCCTATATTTCATTTTGATATATGTATGTGGTTTGTTTGTGTTATATGTGTTATTAAATAAAGTTATGGATTTGAAGTGTAAATAGGGTTTTATAACGAATAGTACATTTGTTATGAGCTATTGGAATGCCATATGGAGGTTACATGAAAGCTACAACAAGTTTTGGATACTTCTTGGATGTTTCAGCCAAGGAACTAAATTTCGTTTCGAGGTACCGTTTCGGTAACTCCAAAATTGGAAAAGTTTCGAAACGTTTCAGAAATTTCGTGAAAACGAAAGAATTTTAAAGAAACGTTTCAAATAATTATAAATAATTTTTTTTTAATTTTAAAGATCTTAGCATACTATTAATAATATAGATATATAAATTTAGATAACATAGTGTTAAATAATAATATTGTCATTCAAATAATATTGATATAATTAACATTCATAAAATTTGATAACATTTAACATATATAAAATTCAATACAAATTACATATTATACTTAAAGTCTCAAATTATATAATACAATATCAACAAATATTATTAAATAGTTTGAATCAATTAAAAGTAGAATGTCTTGAAGGTAGATGACCAGAACTTGGATATAATTTAAGAGGAAATTGATAATGTCTCTCCACATGATCACAATAATCAATCCAAGTCATTTGAGAATGGTAAAAATCATCATACTCCCTCTTAAATTTTTCAAAATCTTCTATATTGTATGTTGAAGGACGCCAACCAACTTGTGAAGAAGATAAGTAAGATGAACCATATCCCAAAGTTGTACCATGATTATATGCATAGGATGATGAATCATATTCATAATTTTGACCATATGTCGAAGATGATGAATGATAACCAAATCCATGACCATGAGACTCATATCCTCCAGTGTTAAGTAAAGAAAAATCAGAAGTCAATTGTTAAACATCTTGCATTTCAACATCATTATCACTTACTCTGTTATAATCAGAAAGTCTATAACCATGATCTTGATCTTCAGTGTAATATTGAAAATCTTGTTCTGATGTGAAAATCACATGACTTCTTTCATCAATTCTATCAGTAGTGGTGACATTTCCACCACCCATTTCACCATCACCATTACCATCACATGTATCTGTGTCAGTATTAGTATTTTCTTCTGATTGCTTATCAATATCAATAGTGGCTGGAAATCGACGATGTGCTGATCTTGTCATCAAATTTTCAAACTCATCATCAGTAGTTAATCTATCTGATTGAGTAGTTTGTGAATCTGACCATCAACTAGCAAATGTAGCCAAATAACTATTTGATATAATATTTCCAGTATTTTCATCCAATTCATCTAATAATGCATCATCAGGATCATCCAACCATTCTGAAAGGCTATCATTTTCTTTAAAAACTGTAGTTAAACAATTGCTTTGAACTCAACATCTTTTGAATTATGATCTTTCATAACATGCTTCAATTTCAATCGCATATTATATTGTGCAAAAACAAACTTTTCAAGTTTATTATAATTCAAATGATTACGCACTTTTGTGTTAATAATTGCAAATGTACTCCAATTTCTTTTGCATCTACTAGATGAAGCTGTCTGTGACAATATTCTTATTGCAATTTTTCTCAAATTTGGAGCATCAACACCATGCATAAACCACCATTCAGCTAGAAAATAAAAGAAAGTAGTGCATGTTAGTTAATAATATATTGAAGTTCTTCTATATACAGATGATATTTTTTAGTGATATAATAAGTCAAATCTGGATCTGTTTTATCTCTTCCTTTGATAGCCAATTTATCAAAAAATCCATACATAGCATCTCGATATATTTTTACCTACATGAAAAATATAATGCGAGCAATTATTATGGTTCTGATCACAAACAACAAAGATAAAGAAAAAAAATGATAAATACCTCATTTAGTGCATAGGAAGCTTTAGTTGAGTTGGGCTCTAATATTGAAATTACATGTTTAAGCGCCTTCAACAAATTTTCTCGGGATCCAAAGTTTTTAGAGTATTGATATAATGGATTCAAATAATATGCTTTTTTTTTTCCGTGCAAATAAAAAATAAAATGCTAATTAGTATAGTTAAAAATAAAATAAATAAGCACATATTGTCAAAATAAAAAATATAAATATATAGTCAAAGATTTTATTTCATACCTGCCATATGAATATCACTTATTATTTGTTTATGCCAACGACGGTCAATGACATTAAGATATTTTTTGTATGACTTGGGAGCCATTGTTTGAATTGTTGATCTGACTTTACACATTGCTGCATACACATACGACATTGTGGCTCGCTTTTCTCCATCAACCATCCTTAGAACCTTAACAATTGTCATATGTATATCAACAATTTTCTTTACATTTTTCCAAAAATTTGGATCTAATATGGTGGTATGGACTCGTGTTCCAACTGAATCTTTATTGATAGAACTTCTAAACCATTCATTTGAAGTTACCATTCTTTGTAGTCCATTCTTGTGCTCCAAGAGACTTGCAAGAGCAATATAATTGGTTGCAAATCGTGTTTGAGCTGGCCTAATCACCTCTCCTGTGCAATAAGTTCTCATAATGTGAAGAATTTTAGAAAGATTATAAATAAAATTGGTACACATTTTAGCATCTTCTAAAACCTTTTGAACTTTTTCAAATTTTCCAAAATCATGCAATATTAGATCAAGAGAATGAGCAGCACAAGAAGTCCAATACAAGTGTGGTCTCCTCTGCATCAATAACTCACCAGCCTTCTTATATACAGATGCATTATCTGTAATGATTTGTACAATATTAGTTTCACCAACCTCTTCAATCACTTGATCCATCAAGCTAAAAATATATTTAGCATCTTTTTCTCTTCCGCTCGTATTAATTGACTTGTGAAAAATTATTCTCCCATCACAATAGATTAAAAAGTTTATGATTGCCAAATGAGTGGTGGATTGCCAACCATCACACATAATTGTGATACTATAAGTTTCCCATTTCTTCTTAAATTTTTCTATATATTCTTTTATCTCTTCTCTTTCATCATCAAGAATTGGACCACTAATTTCATAAGGAGTTGGACCTTTTACCCCAACACTTGCACGGGCAATTTCATCAATCATGATATCATAAAATGGACCTTGAACTTTGTTAAGTGGGATATTTTGATAAATAAAGAATTTACCAATTGCTTGCTTTGCTGACTTTGCTCTCATTTTAGGATTCCACAAATGATGCAATTTTTGTTGATACACATCTCGTTGGCGATATATTGAAGGATTCGTTTCTTCCTTGCTTAGACATTTTTCTTTTCTCTTACCAAAAAATTTGCTTGTAGATTCTTTTACGCTTTCACTGCGAAAGAAATGTCTTTTTTCTTTTTTCGATATTAACTGAAAATAATTAGATTTATGTCCTCTTTCTGCCCCGTGTATCTCTTCAATAGATATTTGTTTTGCATATTCTAACTCCTCCTTTTCTTTAATAGTCATATCATCGTCTAAATCTTCAGATGATATCTCTTGAATGTCAATTCTTCTTCTAGTTTCACCTATTGAATTTTCAATCATTTCAGTTCTTGTAGTACTGAATTGTTCATTTTCTTTTGTTTGTCCTTTAAAAATTCTCTCATTTTATTAACAATTTTTCTAAGACATTTTTCACATATCTTAACATTTGTATAACCCTCAGTTAGATGTTACTTCAATCGAGTTGCACCACCACCCTTCATTACTTTATGACAAAAATTACATTGTACATGTTGTCTATCTTCACCCACCATTTTCCCGTAGGTCCAATCAGGATCTGTTCTTTTCTTTTTTTTTTTTCTCTTTTGAATCTTTTTCTATTAATATTGCTTTTCCCTTACATGAACTCATATCTATATTCATAAAATCATAATACAAATATGTAAATAGAAAAATAAACTCTATATCTTAATATCAATATTAACTATTACTCTGTATATATAAATAAAATATTGTTATATATATATATATATATATATATATACCATAAATATTAATTATATAAATAATATTAACTAATTTTAATATAAATAAACAACAAAATTAACATTATGAACACAATAACCTTTTTCCCATTTAAATATGTAAAATATAAAATAAAATATTTCAAGAAAAGTAATTTCTAAACACAAATTAAATTTAGCATCCATTTACGTATTTAAATAAATGTGTAAAAATCAATACTAATATGAAATTAAAAATTTTATGAAAATGTAAAAAAAATTAAATGAATAATATTAATTATTAAATAATTAGAACAAATATAAGCATGTAGGGAAAAGAAATATGCAAATAAAATGGTAAATTATTGAAGTTATTATATTTAAGTCTAAATGATTACATCTTAATTTTTATTAAATTAAAATGTAATTATATTAATAATTATATATAATTTATAAATAAATTTATTATAAATATTGTCAATAAAAAATTTAAATGAATAAGTTGAGAGTAAATGACCAAAATATTATTGTAATTTATGTTTTATGATGATTATATAACTAAAAGATAATATAAACTTAATTAGGAGGCTAAAATAGTATTTTATATTTTATTATTTTTAAATATATTTTTTTAAAAAATAAAAATAATTTTAAAAGGTATAAAATAATAACTATATTAAAAATATATTAATATTTTTGTCAAAAAGATGTAAATATTCTTAATTAAAATAGTTTTTTTAAATAATTACTAATAGATGAATAAAAAATTAAATTAAAAAATATTATACATAAAGATTAAATTTTATGTAAGTTAGGATAGTCAAAAATTTTAAATATTAAAATAATAGGTTCATTATAATAAAAATATTAATTATTTTTGTTAAATCAAAATTTAATTTTTATAAATTCACACATTTATAATCATAATTGTTAAAAAAATTTATAAAAATTGATTACAATTTTATATTTTATTATTTTAAAATTTTTATTCTTAAAATATATTAATAAAAAATTTAAATAATCATTATTTAAAAAATATATTAATATTTTGATTTAGAAGATGTAAATTTTTTTAATTTAAATTTTATTTTTAGTATACTATTTTATTTATTTACTTAATTTAAATAAGAATTTTAAATAATTATAATAAAAAAATAAATTTAAAAATATTATATAAATAATACGTTAAAAAAGAAAGAAAGAAGATCAGATTATATTTTACTTTTTCATTCATTCTCCATATATATTATTAAAATTTTATTTTTATTCATTCTCAATATTTTAAAAATATTATATAAATAATATATTTAAAAAAATCACGTTACTTTTTAATCATTTTCGATACACTAATATAATATTACATTTACGTATTGTTTTTTGATTCATTCCTTAAATTACTGAAATATTATTTTTATTCATTTTTTATATTTCAAAAATATTATTTAAATAATATATTAATAGAAAAAGGAAGATCTCTATCAGATTTTTTTTGTAATTTTAATGATTCCCGATGAGTTATTAAACCATTTTTCATTTTCCAAAGTTGCCCAAATCTTAAATTCTTGATGCAAATTCAATGCAATAAATTGATGTAAATATCAAGAAGTCTCTAAAAATATCACAGAGATGGGAAGAGTGAAAAATGCAGAAGTCTCCAAAAATATTAGAACACAGAGACGAGAAGAGTGAAAGATGCAGATGTCAAAACAAGAAGCCTTCAGACTCCAGAAGATGCAAAGGCAAAAAACACAGACATAAAGAAAACCAAAAAACGCGCAAGAAAGATAAAATAGATCAGAATCAAAATTCTACAAGATAAAGAGAAAAAGAGATGAGAATGAACCTGGTCGGTGAGCGATAGTTTCATCTTCTTCGTAGGTATCTTCTCTATCTCTCCTCATATCTGATTGTTTGTTGAGTTCAAGCACCGGTAGTGTTTGCTTAGATAGTTCTTGCGGTGTAAAATGTTTAGATCTGTTGATTTGGTTTTGAAGGTGGAGAAAAATTTAAGCTGTAAAACGTTAGTTTTTTTCTTTAGATTTTCGATATTGATGAGTTGATCTAATTTAAAGTATTTTGGCATTTTGTTTTTGGCTTTATAAGATTTGAAGAATATCTATTCAGATTCTTAACTTTGTCAGTTTTATATCTTCATCTTTTTTCTTTTCAAGATTCGTTTTGACTTTTGAATATTTGTTATTTGTCCCGAAATAATTCCATTTCGGTGTTTCGGTGTCCATTTCGGTCGATACACACCGCAACGGGATAATTTCTACCGAAATGATTGAATTTCTCAACTATTATAGTGATTCGTTTCGATGTTCTTCGAAACCAAAATTTTTCGGTCATTTCGACCAAAACGACACGAGATTTAGTTCCTTGGTTTCAGCACAAATTGGGACAGAAGGCTCACTGTCGTGATGTTGTATCCTCATTGTCTTGACACCAGCTACCTAGAAGTCAGCCAAAGATTTTCCAGAAGCTCTATTGTTGTGACGCTAGGTAGTTACCATCATGACGGCAGGATTTCCAAGTTGCTGTTCTAGGACTCCAATATGATTACTGTTGCAATGCCAGGATACTACGATCGCGATGCTAGTTGCTAAACAAGCGTATGTTGATTTTCAGAATGCTCCGTCACAGGAGAATTCTTCATCCTTTTGTATCACCATTTGCTCTCTCTCTCTCCTTTGCTCCTTTCTTTCTCTTTTTAAGTTTCTGGCATAATTGGACCTCCGTTTAAGAAACTGAAGCTACCATTGCAATCAACATGAGGCGTATAATGGATTCAACCGATTGGTTTTACCAGATACAATGAATTTAGCGTTGGTGAGCTATGGTAAGATATGTGAAAACTTTGCTTATAAAGATTTAAATGTAAAATTGATATCGTATTTATGTTCAGGGTTAGTAAAATCCAGTATTGAAGTTTTTATGCTCATATGACACTGTCATTTTCATGTGACCAGTGTTTATGTGTCTATATGAATAGTGTCATAAATAGTACTGCGTGAAGATGTGCTCTAGTTATTCCAAATTCAACATTTGTTTAATCGGTTTTGTTTTGGAAATTAGCTTAGAAGAGTTAGTTTATACTGAACTTAAAGCCTAGTGAATAGATAACATAGATTATGATATATTTTTATTGTTATTTCAACTTTTAAAGTATGTTTTTAATGTTTTGTGAGTATAATTGATAAACTATAGCTTTTAATATTATGAATTACTTCAAAAAATAACAATAAATAAAAATAAAAATAAACATGATACAAAACAAAATTCATAGTCTATGTTATCTTGTGTCCCAATTTGTTTAGTTCCTTGGTTTCAACACAAATTGTGAGTATAATTGATAAACTAAATCTCAGGTCTTTTCGGTTGAAACGACCGAAAATTTTTGGTTTCGAAAAACACCGAAACAAATCACTATAATAATTGAGAAATTCAATCATTTCGGTAGAAATTATCCCGTTGCGGTGTGTATCGACTGAAATGGACATCGAAACACCGAAATGAAATTATTTCGAAACAAATAACAAATATTCAAAAGTCAAAACGAATCTTGAAAAGAAAAAAGATGAAGACATAAAACTGATAAAATTAGGAATCTGAATAGATATTCTTCAAATCTTATAAAGTCAAAAACAAAATGCCAAAATACTTTAAATCAGATCAACTTATCAATATCGAAAATCTAAAGAAAAAACTAATGTTTTACAGCTTAAATTTTTTTTCACCTTCAAAACCAAATCAACAGATCTAAACATTTTATACCGTAAGAACTATCTAAGCAAACACTACTGGTGTTTGAACTCAACAAACAATCAGACATGAGGAGATATATAGAAGATATCTACGAAGAAAATGAAATTGCTGCTCACCGACCAGGTTCTTTCTTATCTCTTCTCTTTATCTTGTAGAATTTTGATTCTGATCTATTTTATATTTCTTGCGCGTTTTCTTATTTTCTTTATGTCTGTGTTTTTTGCCTTTGCATGTTCTGGAGCCTGAAGGCTTCTTGTTTTGACCTCTGCATCTTTCACTCTTTCCGTCTCTGCGATATTTTTGGAGACTTCTTGATATTTACATCAATTTATTGCATTGAATTTGCATCAGAAATTCAGGATTTGGGCAACTTTGGAAAATGAAAAATGATTTAATAACTCATCGGGAATTATTAAAATTACAAAAGAAATCTGATAGAGATCTTTCTTTTTCTTTTAATATATTATTTATATAATATTTTTGAAATATAAAAAATGAATAAAAATAATATTTTAGTAATAAATTTAAGGGATGAATCAAAAAATAATACATAGATGTAATATTTTATTAGTGTATCAGAAATGATTAAAAAGTAATGTGATTTTTTAAATATATTATTTATATAATATTTTTAAAATATTGAGAATGAATAAAAATAAAATTTTAATAATATATATGGAGAATGAATAAAAAAGTAAAATATAATCTGATTTGTTTTTGAACGTATTATCTATATAATATTTTTGAATTTTTTTATATTATAATTATTTAAAATTTTTATTTAAATTAAGTAAATAAATAAAATAGTGTACTAAAAATAAAATTTAAATTAAAACAATTTACATCTTCTAAATCAAAATATTAATATATTTTTTAAATAATGATTATTTAAATTTTTTATTAATATATTTTAAGAATAAAAATTTTAAAATAATAAAATATAAAATTGTAATCAATTTTTATAAATTTTCTTAACAATTATGATTATAAATGTGTGAATTTATAAAAATTAAATTTTGATTTAACAAAAATAATTAATACTTTTATTATAATGAACCTATTATTTTAATATTTAAAATTTTTGGCTATCCTAACTTACATAAAATTTAATCTTTATGTATAATATTTTTTAATTTAATTTTTTATTCATCTATTAGTAATTATTTAAAAAAACTATTTTAATTAAGAATATTTACATCTTTTTAACAAAAATATTAATATATTTATTATTTTATACCTTTTAAAATTATTTTTATTTAAAAAAAATATATTTAAAAATAATAAAATATAAAATACTATTTTAGCCTCCTAATTAAGTTTATATTATCTTTTAGTTATATAATCATCATAAATTACAATAATATTTTGGTCATTCACTCTCAACTTATTCATTTAAATTTTTTATTGACAATATTTATAATAAATTTAGTTATAAATTATATATAATTATTAAGATAATTACATTTTAATTTAATAAAAATTAAGATGTAATCATTTAGACTTAAATATAATAACTTCAATAATTTACCATTTTATTTGCACATTTCTTTTCCCTACATGCTTATATTTGTTCTAATTATTTAATAATTAATATTATTCATTTAATTTTTTTTTTACATTTTCATAAATTTTTTAATTTCATATTAGTATTGATTTTTACACATTTATTTAAATACGTAAATGGATGCTAAATTTAATTTGTGTTTAGAAATTACTTTTCTTGAAATATTTTATTTTATATTTTGCATATTTAAATGGGAAAAATGTTATTGTGTTCATAATGTTAATTTTTTTGTTTATTTATATTAAAATTAGTTAATATTATTTATATTTATGGTATATATATATATATATATATATATATATATATATATATATATATATATATATATATATATATATATCAAACAATATTTTGTTTATATATACAGAGTAATATATAATATTGATCTTAAGATATAGAGTTTATTTTTCTATTTACATATTTGTATTATGATTTTATGGATATATGTATGAGTTCATGTAAGGGAAAATCAATATTAATAAAAGAAGATCCAACAGTGAAGAATAAATTCTGGTTGGACCTACGGGAAAATAGTGGGTGGAAATAGACAACATGTACAATGTAATTTTTGTCATAAAGTAATGAAGGGTGGTGGTGTAACTCGATTGAAGCAACACCTAGCTGGGAGTTATACAAATGTTGAGAGATGTGAAAAATATCTTAGAGAAATTGCTAATAAAATGAGAGAATTTTTAAAAGGCAAACATAAAGAAAACGAACAATTCAGTACTACAAGAACTAAAATGAGAGAAAATCTAATGGGTGAAACTAGAAGAAGCGCTGACATTTAAAAGATATCATTTGATGATTCAGACGATGATATGACTATTAAAGAAAAGGAGGAGTTAGAATATGCAAAAAAAAAAAAATCTATTGAAGAGATATATAGGGCAGAAAGAAGACATAAATTTGGTTATTTTAAGCCAATATCGAAGAAAGGAAAAAGACATTTCTTTCGTAGTGAAAGCGTAAAAGAGTTTACAAGCAAATTTTTTGGCAATAGAAAAGAAAAATGTCTAAGCAAAGAAGAAATGAATTCTTCAATATATCGCCAACGAGATGTGTATCAACAAAAATTGCTTCATTTGTGGAATCCTAAAATGCGGGAAAAGTCATAAAAGCAAGCAATTGGTAAATTCTTTATTTATCAAAATATTTCACCTAACAAAGCTCAAGGTCTATTTTATGATATCATGATTGATGAAATTGCCCGTGCGGGTGTTGGGGTAAAAGGTCTAACTCCTTATGAAATTGGTGGCCCAATTCTTGATGATGAAATAGAAGAGATAAAAGAATATATAGAAGAATTTAAGAAGAAATGGAAAACTTATGGTATCACAATTATGTGTGATAGTTGGCAATCCACCACTCGTTTGGCAATCATAAACTTTTTAATCTATTGTGATGGGAGAATAATTTTTCACAAGTCAATTAATATGAGTGGAAGAGAAAAAGATGTCAAATATATTTTTAACTTGATGGATCAAGTGGTTGAAGAGGTTGGTGAAACTAATATTGTACAAATCATTACAGATAATGCATCTGCATATAAGAAGGCTGGTGAGTTATTGATGCAGAGGAGACTACACTTGTATTGGATTTCTTGTACTGCTCATTCTCTTGATCTAATATTGCATGATTTTAAAAAAAATTCAGAAGGTTTTAGAATATGCTAAAATGTGTACCAATTTTATTTATAATCGTTTTAAAATTCTTCACATTATGAGAACTTATTGCATAGGAGAGTTGATTAGGCCAGCTCAAATACGATTTGCAACCAATTATATTGCTCTTGCAAGTCTCTTGGAGCACAAGAATGGATTACAAAGAATGGTAACTTCAAATGAATGGTCTAGAAGTTTTGCCAATAAAGATTCAGTTGGAACACGAGTCCATTCCACCATATTAGATCCAAATTTTTGGAAGAATGTAAAGAAAATTGTTGATATACATATGCCAATTGCTAAGGTTCTAAGGATGGTTGATGGAGAAAAGCGAGCCACAATGTCGTATGTGTATGCAGTAATGTGTAAGGTCAGATCAACAATTCAAACAATCGCTCCCAAGTCATGCAAAAAATATCTTGATGTCGTTGGCATAAACAAATAATAAGTGATATTCATATGGCAGATATGAAATGAAATCTTTGACTATATATTTATATTTGTTATTTTGACAATATGTGCTTATTTATTTCATTTTTGACTATACTAATTAATATTTTATTTTTTATTTGCACGGGAAAAAAAGCATATTATTTGAATTCGTCATATTAATACTTTCAAAACCTTGGATCCCGAGAAGATTTGTTGAAGGCGCTTAAGCATGTAATTTCTAAATTAGAGCCCAACTCAACTAAAGCTTCCTATGCACTAAATGATGTATTTATCATTTTTTCTTTATCTTTGTTGTTTGTAATCAAAACCATAATAATTGCTCGCACTATATTTTTCATGTAGGTAAAAATATATCGAGATGCTATGTATGGATTTTTTAATAAATTGGCTATCAAAGGAAAAGATAAAACAGATCCAAGTTTGATTTATTATATCACTAAAAAATATCATCTGTATATAGAAGAACTTCAATATATTATTAACTAACATGTACTACTTTCCTTTATTTTCTAGCTGAATGGTGGTTTATGCATGGTGCTGATGCTCTAAATTTGAGAAAAATTGCAATAAGAGTATTGTCACAGACAGTTTCATCTAGTGGATATGAAAGAAATTGGAGCACATTTGCACTTATTTACACAAAAGTGCGTAATCGTTTTAATTATGATAAAATTGAAAAGCTTGTTTTTGCACAATATAATATGCGATTGAAATTGAAACATGTTATGAAAGATCATAATTCAAAGGATATTGAGTTCAGAGTAATTGATTTAACTACAATTTTTAAAGAAAATGATGGCCTTTCAGAATAGTTGGATGATTCTGGTGATGCATTATTAATGAATTGGATAAAAATACTGGAAATATTAGATCAAATAGTTATTTGGCTATATTTGCTAATCGATGGTCAGATTCACAAATTACTCAATCAGATAGATTAACTACTGATGAGGAGTTTGAAAATTTGATGACAAGATCAGCAAATCGTCGATTTCCAGCCACTGTTGATATTGATGAGCAATCGAAGAAAATACTGACACAAATACAGGTGATGGTGAAATGGGTGGTAGAAATGTCACCACTACTAATAGAATTGATGAAAGAAGTCATGTGATTTTCATATCAGAACAAGATTTTCAATATTGCACTGAAGATCATGGTTATAAATTTTCTGATTACAACAGAGCAAGTGATAATGATGTTGAAATGTAAGATGTTCAACAATTAACTTTTGATTTTTCTTTACTTAACATTGGAGGATATGAGTCTCATGGTAATGGATTTGGTTCTCATTCATCTTCGACATATGGTCAAAACTATAAATATGATTCATCATCTTCTGCATATAATCATGGTGCAACTTTGGGATATGGTTCATCTTACTTATCTTCTTCATAAGTTGATTGGCGTCCTCCAACATATATAGAAGATTTTGAAAAATTTAAGAGGGAGTATGATAATTTTTACTGTTCTTAAATGACTTGGATTGATTATTGTGATTATGTGGAGAGACATTATCAATTTCCTCTTAGATTATATTCAAGTTTTGGTTATCTACCTCCAAGACATTCTACTTTTAATTGATTTAAACTATCTAATAATATTTGTTGATATTGTATTGTATAATTTGAGACTTTGAGTATAATACGTAATTTGTATTGAATTTTGTATATGTTAAATGTTATCAAATTTTATGAATGTTAATTATATCAATATTATTTGAATGAAAATATTATTATTTAACACTATATTATCTAAATTTATATATCTATATTATTAATAGTATGTTAAGATCTTTAAAATTAAAAAAAATTATTTATAATTATTTGAAACGTTTCTTTAAAATTCTTTCGTTTTTACAAAATTTTTGAAACGTTTCAAAACGTTTTTAATTTTGGAGTTACTGAAACGGTACCTCAAAACAAAATTTAGTTCTTTGCGATCTAGTTGACATCTTTAAAATGGTATGTACATGTTAATGCGTAATTAATATATATATAAATTTTCATGACATAAAATTACGATGTAAAAAGGGGGGTTCTTAGTTTAATTAAAAGAAACATTTTATTTTTATTTTTAATAAATAAATAAAATTTTAATTTATTTTTTCACGAATAATTTTTAAATTTAATTTTTTATATATAAAAATATTTGTAATATCATTTGTTAATTAGATCAAAATTATTAATATTGTAGCATTTTTTTCTTAAATATCATTAATTTGATTGAAAAATTAAGAATTATGTATAATATGATAAAAAATTTAATTTTAATAATGAATTAAGTTTGATATCAAATTTTAAATGATAATTTAATTAAAAGATGATATTACATGTATTTTTATATATAAAAAATTAATTTGTAATAGATTAAAATGAAAACTTTAATTATTTGTCAAAGATAAAAGTAAAATTTTTCTCGGTCAATTAATGCTATACACCAGCAATGCCTTTCAATTATCAATTCCAATAATAGCAAATATCATATTTACCAGTTACATTATTAAGCATACAAGGTTGGGCTGGTTTAATGCTCCAAATGCACTCTTCACATTTATCATGATCCCTTTTCTGTACGTAAATATCAAACCAGTGAAAAGCACCTTTCCATTTAAAGCTGCAATAAAACAAGGTTGTCATTCTCAGGTTTGGACGGAAACTGAATTGGTAAGAAGCACCAAAATGCAGGAACTTTTCACCAAGATCATCATCTTTTGATTTGCAATGGAGGGTAAGGTCCAGGTTTTTACCCAGGTTATTGATGATCTTCACTTGAGCTTTGTGTGCGACAATAATGCCATCTGCGTCAGAGGGCATAATCAAATTTGAAAGAAGCAGAACCGCTAACAAAGGAGCAATTTTTAAAGCCGAAGACATTTTGGATGTAGTTTCTGCTCTGTGTATGATGGTTTTAAAGCTTTATAAAGGCTAAAAGTGAAGAGTGGTTCATAAATAGGGGAAAATAATGGCATATGATTAATTATATTGGACTTTATTTGGGAAACTTTGATGAACTTTATATCATCGTAATTATGTGGTAGATGCTATTTAATTCATTTGGCCTTTTTCAAATTAATGCAATAAACGGATCACATTGAAATAACTATTTTGACTTGCACTATAATATGATTAAAACATTACGTAAATAATTTGGATCGATTATAATTTACCCTTTGTAGCGTAGCTTTAGGATTCAGACTCATCTAGCTGGTAAAATCGTGATTAAGTAAATTTAGGGTGTGCATTACTCAAAAATTTGACCAAACTCAGTAAAAAAAAATTTTTTGAACAGATTAAATTGAATTAATGAGTTTATATATACGAATTTTTTTAAAAAAGATTTTGAATTTAAATGAACTAATCAAGTGCATTTTTTTTAAAATTTTTTTTAACTCAACTTGATTTGATCCATCGGACCTAACTAATCTAACCTGAATTTTTTAGGTAATCTAAAATTTTGATTGAGTTTTAGTATTAGTTTTTCAATGTAAATATAGTTTGAATGAATTGAGTAACCTGACTTGATACTTATTCTTATGGTGAATTAGCCATTAAACTAATTTAATTTTAACTATTAAATCATTTTTACTATTGAATTGAATTTAGTCGAATTGACATAACGGTTTCATCAATAAAATGATAGCTCAAATCAATTGATTTAAGCTTAACATATTTTTTTACAAATTGAATTTTATATGATTATTTTTTTATAAATTTGATAATAATTTTTTTATAAATGTATATTTACGTATTATTTATCAAAATAAAATATATTATATCCATTAATATTATTATTTTTAAAATATATTATATTTAATTTAATTTAAAATATATTAAATTTTAATTATAAATAATATGTTCAACCAATTTAATTAATAACCTTATTGTTAAACTAATGATTCAATGACTCGACTTTCCTTCTGACTAGTTCAATATTCAATTCAATTTCAATAACTATGTCTCGTAGTATTACTCAAAATATATTTTTGGTAACCATGCTGTTATACTAGGTTAATTTATGAATTTAAATATATTAATTGGCTTGTTGATATACACTATTAATTTACATTAAATGTGACAATTATTAGAAAAAAGTTGGCAAATTAACTACTAACAAATTCATAACTAATGTCTTACTTATTCCAAATAACAAGAGATCAATACCACGTAACTAAATACAAGTTATTAATTAAAGAGATAATTTTGTTATCATAAGCCATCAACGTAAAATTATAGTTTAATTACACTTTTAGTCTTTCTTTTAAATAATTCAATTTAGACTCTATATTTTAACTCGAACCAACGTAATTTTTAACATATTTTAAGACATTACAATCAAATTACTTTGTTAAGAATTCGTTTACATATTGATGTGTTTTGATGATGTATCCCTTAAAATATTCACTTGATTGTAAACAAATATTTAACAGAGGCACTTAATTGTAACATCTCACAAAATGTTATGACCAAATTAGTACATATTAAAATAAAAAACCTAAATTCAATTATTTCTAAAATTATAAGAATTAAAAGTGTAGTTATACCTAAAATCTTTTAAGGATATTGTTACTAAAAGCTCTAAATATTTTAATTTGTCAACTAAAATAAAACACATCTTTAGATCGATAAAAATAAAAATTCAAAAGTGACAAATATTTAATCTCTCTTAAGGTTGAACTTTCAATAATAATATCTATCTTTTAAATGGTTAAAATTGATATTAAATGACAAATTTAAATATTGCAATAACATATTAATGATCCATATTGAATGCGCCAATATCAGTTTTTTTTTTCTAAGTGGAAAGCGACTATTATACATTAAGATTAGAGAAGACAAAAGCGAGTGAAACAATTTTAATTAATTTAGTTTTGTTGTTTTTAAAAATATAGATAAATAGATAATACAATTAAAAAATACAAAAATAATTTATCTCACAAATATTAGTCTATCAAATATTATATTTTAATATCTCAAATGTATAATCAATATATATATAAAATAAAAATACATCTTTAAAAAATTAACACACCTCCTAACCAAAGTTAACGTTTTTTAGTTTTACTTTTATTTATATGAGCATAGAATTATAAATATAATTTTTTTAATCTAAATTTAAGCATAGAATTAGATTTGTACTTAAAAGATGTAACATTTCAAAATTTCAAAACTAAAATTTTTTCTAATAAAAGTAAAATACTCGCTTGAAAAGATTTTTTTTTTCTAAAATAGGAAATAAATAAAAATAAAATACGTTAAAAAAAAAAAAAAAATAGAGGAGGAGCAGCCATGTAGTTCGTTCGCGAAAAAGCTCTCGCTTTTCTCTTTTGCCTTTTTGATCTTGACTATTAGCTTTCAGATGGAATAATGTCCCAACTTTTTTTTTTGGACTGCCAATGCCCAATATCTTTTATATTTTATTTTTAGACAGATTAAAGATCATAATATTTATAAAATATGTATAAATTTGAACTTACAAATTTTTTTAATAAGATAAAATAAAATAAAAATTACAGATCAACCTGCATTTTTAAAAAATAAAAAAAATTTAATTACAAAACAACACACCTCTTAACTTTTACTATCAACATTATAAAAAAATATAAATTTTATCAAATTACAACTCACTTTAATATTAAAGTAAAAAAAAATCGAATTTTTAAAGAAAAAGTAACACACTCTTCAATCTTTCTCTAAGATAATTACTCATAGCATTTTTTTAATTTTGAAATATTGTAGATTTAAAACAAAAAATGTTGATCTTTAAAAGCTGGTGAATACTAGATAATTTCTACGAAAGAGAAAAAAATTTTAAAAAAATAAACCTCCTTAAAAAAAAAAAAATTTATCTAATAGAAGAAAAGAACTTCCTAAATAATAATAATAAAACTTTTATTTAAAAAAAATAAAAAATAAAAGACAAGAAGGAGGGGAAGGGAGGAGGAAGCTGCCGTTGGCAGCAACCTCCCCAAGCAAATCGGCGCTCAAATGCCCCAATATCTTGAATTCATGAATATTGCACTAATTATACGAGGTTTAAGATTGTCTTTTTTTTTGGGACAGACTTAAGATTGTCACTATAGGTTAGGTTAACCCTTAAAGACTAAGATGAGACAGTGTTGGGCTGATCTCGGCCCAATCTTAAAAATAGAATTTTAAACTATCACGTAAAACAATTATTTTGGGATTATAAATAATTGTTTGGCATCGCAAATGAAATTATGTCTCTATTTAAATTTTCGAACAATAGAATTTTAGAGACTCAACCACGCAACCATATTGATTTACTTAACTTCTAAATAATCTAAACTTATATATATATATATATATATATATATATATATATATATATATATATATATATATATATATATATATATATATATATATATGAATGTATTCTTTTATTTTTATGTACTCCATTTAAGATTTTTTTTTTTTTATATCAGTTTGATGCTAATTAAAAGTATTAGAAATTCATGAAACATGAAGACGTTTAGGAATTATCTGCAATAGCTCTAACTCCTGCTAGTCAGTAGTCAACTTTCACCATACTGGAACGTTAACGATAAAATCAAATATTTGAAATTAATTTATGAATTATGAGACATAATTATTTATTCTTTTATTAATTTTAATATAAACATATTTAAAAAGTATTTGTGTGTGTGTCTATATATATATGGGCTTTGGTGCATTAATTAAATACCTTTCTTTTACTACAAAGTTGTAATAAAATTAAATGGAAATGATTAAATTTGGATTCCCTCATCTTTCTTTTTTTTTAAAAATTGATAATGGCATTTATACGAAGTGAAAGACATAATATGGTTGGGACTCATTACATTTTAAGATTCGATCAACAGTGCATTAATTTTTATTTCTGTGAATATTTTAATATTCTTTTTATATACAACTAATCCCATTGAAATGCTAAAACTATTTCTTTCCACAAATATTTTTTTGCAAGTTTGAAGGTCTAACATTATAGAAATCATTACAAAAATATTTCAATTATTGAATTTAAACTTATTTATATACTTGAGTTAAAAACTTGTAGATAAATATTACATTAATTAAATATCTTTATTTTACTATGAAGTGACATAAAAATAAAAGTTTAAATTCAGAATTATAGGGATCCTTTGGTTCATGAAATAAAATTAAAATTCCCGAGAATAAAATATAAAAACATGCTTATTTGGTTCAACTTTTTAAAGAATATTTATGAGAATATAATATTATCAAGAATGTTTCATGAGAATATATTGCCATATATTCTCATAAAATATTTTCATGAGAGCGGTGGAAATATAATATTTTCATAGAACCAAAATATCTTTTATAAAGTTAAAAAATATATTTACCATCTTACCTTACATTTTAAATTATAAATTTTAAAATTATAAATTTTAAATCTTAAATTCTAAATCTTAAAACTATAAACTTTAAATTCAAAAATTCAAAACTTAAATTTAAATTCTAAATTTTAAATGTCAAAATTTTAAAATTCGAACATTAAATATCAAAATTTTAAATTATAAATTTTAAATTCTAAATTTTAAAATTTAAAAACTTTAAATTTCAAAGCATTTAGCATTAAACTCTAACCAGTATTTTATTTAATTATATTTTTATTTTATCTTTTTTATATGTTAAAGTTTAGTAGAGATAATTTTGAAAAATTGTCAAATATATTAAAAATATTGATGCAAATCAAATATAAAAATATTAAATTCTTAAAATTATGATAAAAAATTTTCAAAATTATTTGTATTCACCGAATATGATAGAAATCGAAAATCCTTGATTGCAAATCAAACGCCGTTCTAGTGACAGCAAAGATCATATTCACTAGTTACGTCATCAAGCATACAAGGCTGGTCCAGTTTCTCCGAATTAAGTGCACTTAGCAGTCAGCACATTTTACAAGATCCCTTCTGTGTGTTAACATCAAACGACTGAAAGGTACCTTGCCATTAATGTAATAACCCTCAAAAAAAATATTAAATAAATGATAAACGCTAAATTAAAAAAAAATTGAAGGTAAGTGAGAATTATGAAAAAAAATATTATTAAAAATATATTTATTTATCATATTATTTGAGAAGTTATGAAAATAAAGGATTTAAATTTTAGAGCCAAAATATAATTTTTAAAAAATTGAGGAGTTAAAGTGTAAATAACGAAAATTTACAAGAGCTTCCCTTAAAAATTAATTTTTTGCAGAATAATTTCCCTGACATTATTAAACAATATGCAAAAGAGAGGCGTAGGAAATTTTCTCTCTCTCTCTCAAAATTCATTTTCTCTCTCTAAAAATTCTAAAACTTCTCTTTAGATTTCTAACACTTTTAGATTTTAGATTTCGACACCACTACCATCTACGGATTCAAAACGACAAGAACTACAAATCTGTCCGATTGATTTCTAAAAATCGAGTCGAAAATCTGTCAAAAAATGGAGAAGAAATTCTAGAAAGGTATAGTCTAAAACTCTTACTTAAAGTATTCAAACTGAACACCATAGATAAATTTAGGAGATAAAAAAAACCTTAAGATATGAATTTTTTTTAGTCATCTGACAATTTTTTGTGCATCGTGAACAGTTAATTTGGCCGATAAGAATAGTGATTCCGGCGATAAATAGTAATTCCGACCATTTGTTAGGTTTTCGGACCCTCTGAACTTATTTTTTAAATCCATTTGATCAGATTTGACTTGAAAAAAATACATTTGGGGATATCCAACTTGGAACCTTGATTTTGTGAGTAGATAATTCTTTTTATGACTTACCCTATGCTTTTGTTGAACTTTAAATGTATAATTGGTTCTATTTATAAGTTATTTTACTTTTATATGTCTCTAAAATGGATTAAATTACTTGATTTGCTTACTATCTGACATATAGTTCAAGAAGAGTATGATTTTGATAATGAATTTTTGAACTTATTGACTATTTGATTTTAAATGTATTTCTTATCATATGGTAAATAAAATATATTGTGCACGTGTCATTGATATGTAAAGCTATGATTGCCTTAGAAAATGACATGTATATGTGATAACCCTGATTGGAAAGTTTCTGACAGAGAAATTGTATTAAGATTGAAAATTCTGAATTATATTGAAACATTTGTTTTGATTGATATGACATATGTGTAAATAATGATTTCTATGGAGGAATTCTATTGAAAACACTGTTTGTTAACAGTAGATGATGTTAGTCTTAGTGCACCTTAACACCTCAACTAGTAGGGGTGGTGCTAGCCTCATGTGATAGCCAACACACAAGATATGATATGTGATTTGCCCTCTCTTGCTATGTGCTTAGAAAATGTCTATGTTAGAGTATCTTCGCACGTCTTCTTAAATAGTGGTAGGACAAACCTTAGTTGGGATACAAAGTTTAGGCAAATCCTACATCACCAAAGTACGGAAGGGTTGAAACTCTGATATGGTGGTTTTGATATGGGATCCTCCTAATATTTTCATGAGAAATATTTTGATGTATAACAATATTTGATTAATGATCATACCGCATTGCATATGATTTTGGATATCTGAATGTAGTTTGAACTGAGAATATTTGAAATGTGTGTCCCATATGGATGTACCTTTGAACAATAAATTTTTAATGTGATAAATTTTAATATATGAGTACATCCATATACTGACTTAAGAGGTCATAAGAGGCATTAGCTGCTCACTGAATTGTCAAACTCACTATACGATATTTATATTATTTTTTTCAAACAAGGATACAAAGTTTGGTCCTGCAGCTATGTGATCAACTAGGTGTCATACTCTCTGGGTGATTTTACGTTACTTCTAAGACTCACAATATTTAAATTATTATATATTTGTAATCTAGAGTATGCTCTGAATGCCACAGACAGGATCCATGCTTCTACTATAATATATATGAATATAGATTTGGCATGTATGTTTGGATATACTAAAAAATTTGTGAACGTATATGATTATCCCTATTTGAGACTTACTAGGAGCATGTATGTATTAAATTAAGAGTAAAGTTATTTGTGACAATTACATTCCTATAAAATGGAGGCGTGACAATTAAATGCTGCAATAAAACCTTGTTTTCATCCACATATTTGGATGCAAACTAAATTGGTATGTAGCACCATCATGCATCAATTGTTCCGCAAGATCATCTTGTTTTGATTTGTAATCAACACTAAAAGTTTAGTGGTAACTTTCTGGTGACATCCTTAAAAGTTGTCACAACCCAATTTCTTGGGCACATGTGCCAAATATGTAAATGCTTGTATTGTTTTCAAATAATAATAGTGAGTATAGAGTATCATCTCACAAGAATTGTGTATTGAATACTAAAATTAAACTACAATATAATTATCTAAGTACTAAAAGAGAATAACTACTTAAAATAAATTTAAAAATAATTGATAACTTGCGAGTATGTAAATTGTAAACACTCAAACAGAGAAAGTTCTAGGGATTATATTACACCATCGTCACTTTAAGTTGATTTCTTTGTAATTAAATAATTGATATTCATTCTTTTTTTTGCTAATAAAAAACCATAAATATTTTAATAATCTCTCCCAAGCATTAATAAGAATATTTATTAATTAATAACTCATATATTCCTATGTAAATTATTTAATAAAAAATCATTAAGATCTATAGTTCTCTTTGATGACTACACAAACCAATGAGGTATATTCCTATCCACATGCAGTCTATGACTTTAATCTTCTAGCTCTACACACATAAATCACCTTTCGATTTCATGATGATTGGCAAATAATCTTAATTAATGGAAAATTAATTAGAAGTATGGAAAATGGAGAAGAAAATGCAAATGAGAAGAAGAAATCAGTAATTCAATGAATAATTTCACCAAACCATTGTAACTAGGCTACATCAATCACTCTAGAAATAGGGATTTAGTTCATTATGAAAATATAAGAATAGAAACTTGAAACCAAATCCATAATTAAGGATAAAGAAGAAAGAAAAAGAACATTGATTAGAAAAGAATATCTAGTTGAATTCTTGCCAATGGATGATCTTATTTTCTACCTTGCCTCCACCAAGTGTTTGCTCTAAAAATACTTAAGCTATTGCTATTTATAGTAACCAAGTGAGCTCTAAAAAAGGAAACAAAAATGACCAAAAGTCTATTTGAAAAAGGAGTTTTAGGAAAATTATGCTTGCTATGCGTTGGTTAAGTCTACAGTAGGTTGCAACTCACCTCATGTTGTAGCCACATTGCATCACAACTTAGCTTTCCTAAGTCGTGACACATTGCTTTTTGCTACACTCTATGTAACATCCTCAAATTTAATTATCAAAAAGTTATATTCTTATATTTTAAAAATTTAAGAAGGAAAAGTAAATAATATGACATAATGGAAAATACTAAGGAAAATTATACATTAAATGTGGTTGGTAAAAAATGTCGGTGTCTAAATGGCAAAAGTGACTAGGAACGAGGGGAAGAATTAGTAAAAGAAATTTTTTTGGAATAAAATGAGGTATTTTAGTCTCAATATTCCAAGGGAATTATTTTTTAACGAAAGAATACAAGAGTCTTATATTTTGGAAAATAAAAGAGCCAAAAGGAGAATTTTGAGTAGTTAAGTGTGCAATTCTTGGAAAAAGGAACAGTCATAGAAATTTCCTCAGTTAGATACTTAAAATTTGTTAATAAAATATTAATAAAGGAGTAAACTAATTGAATGAATTTGGAATCACCAAAAAAAAACCTTAGAAAATGACTAAGAATTGACTTGGTTAAGTAAAAATTTAGGGGCAATTATATATCCTAAAAGTACCCCACATAAAATATCCTCAAAGCTCATAATTAAGGTAATGGAGGCAGTCAATAAGGGTTAATGAGGGGCTAAAAAACATGCAACTTGGGAAGGAAGGAAAGGATAAGGATAAGGAAAAGTCAAGGGGCAAGGTTAAAATTATGAAAATTGGTATGGGAGAAAATATAATTTAGGGGATAATTGTTGAACAAACAAAATATCTCACCCTTAATTAATGAAGGCAATGCAACCTTCTTGGAGAGCAAGTTAAGCTTCTTGAAGAGCAATTTTTGACCAAAGAAAGCGAGAAGAGAAAAAAGAAGAAGAGAGAGAGGGAGCTAAAAACGCAATGAGAAGAGAAGGAGAGAAAAAGAGAAAGAAAGAAGAGAAAGAAAGAAGGGAAATCAAGGTGAGTAGTTCCTTCTAAACCTCCTAAATAATCTTTTCTTCCATTTCTCACTTTTCAATCTCTTCATTTTTTCATGGAGAAGTGCAAAAATTGATCCAAGTGAAGGAGGAGGTTGATTCTACATCATAGAAAAAGTAGGAAGAGGAAATCCATCAACCTAGAGCCAAGGCTTGTTAATAGGTAGGTTTAAAAATAATCCCTAGTTTAAAACCTTGGATTCTTCATATTTTGGGTTGAACCCTAACCTTGAGATGTCATGAAAAATGTTCTTAAAGTGTGATTTTATTTATGGCCATGAAAGATCAATATCTAGATGTCGATATTACATATGCTTGTGCTTGTAATTTTTCATTGAATAGTTGAAAAATTATTGTATGGAATGAATGAATTTGGGGATAGGATTTCTGTGAAATATGAACATAAAAATTGTAGCCCTATGTCGTAGATTTCTAAATCCTTTAGAGTTGCCTCAATCAGACGTCGTAGATTTCTAAATCCTTTAGAGTTGCCTCAATCAGACCTCATATAAGAGAGGTATTCCCCAATTAGGGCTCGTTTGAATAACAGAACTTATAGCTTATTAGAGCTTATCTATTAGTATAAGTGCTTTTATGTTAAAAAAGCAGTGTTTAGATACGTTTAAATAAGTAACTTGTCAATTTTCAATAAGCTAATTTTAACTTATTTCATAAGTCAGTTTTTTAAACTTATTAAAAAAAGCCTCTATGGAAGCTCAAATTCACATGATCAATAAGCTATTTTACACTTTTACAAGTTAAAATTTCATCAAAGCTATACCATTCACCGCTCTCCTTCCATCAAAACTATATCCAAATGTTTTAAAAAAATTTATAAATTTGACAAGTACTTTTTCAAGTATGTATCCAAACGCTAAATCACTTAATTTAAAATGTCTTCTTCTATAATCGCTTTTTACATAAGGCCTTATTTTATAAGTGTTTAAATAAGCTGTATATCCAAACTGAGCCTTAGTGATGAAAGATCAAATCCACCTCATGGTGCACGATATTGATTTATGGGCACTATGAAACCTAGATATCTCACAAATTTGCCAAAGTAGTTAACATAAAATTTGTAGATTATTGTCATAGTTTATATAAGTACTTGAATAATCTCAATCGGAGTTCATATGAGAGAGTTATGACCTGATTAGTACTGAAAGGTCTGGACTCACTGTAACTAGAATATCTTAATGCCTTAAAGTAGTTGATAAATTGAATATATGTCACGCAAAAGGATGATTATTAAGAAGAAAAATATGTATGAGAATAAAGTATAATATTTGAATAAAATGGTAGAAATTTCATATGAGTAAATAAAGATTTAATTGACTTAAGAAGAAATTGAAGAAGAAAAAAAGTAGAATAGTGGTAATTCATCTTAATTAATGGACATAGAATGAATAGGTATAGAAATGGATTAAGGGAGCTAGTTGGCCAAAATCTTAAGTACATATGGTGATGGTTTATGAATATTATTATGAGCTAGTGAATAACGGATTAATTAAAGAAAATAACATACCTTGGGAGTGTGAAGTTAAAGGTTAGTTGAAATAGGTAGGACGGGAGGAATATGATTGTTAAGTAAATGTTAGTTTTAAATCGAAAAGGAATAATTAAGAGGTTTGGTTAAGTGTATGAGAAAGATAGACATGTTTAGGACTTGAGAATGTTAAGAGAGAATGGAAAGAAAAGGAATGCAATGGAGTATGTGGGAAAGCTAGAAATCTAGAGGTAAAGAAAGTGAATGATTTAGTTTGGTATCTCTTAGGTAGGCTAGCTGTAGTCTTAAATTAATGAAATGATAATTCAGTGATGTTTAATGAAATTAATGTGAGAAGAGATGATGAACTGGAAGAGATAAATGATGGAAGTTGTTAATATAAGGAATGATACTAATTAGTACGTATATTTAATTAGGTCATAGATTGAGAAAGGAAGGGAATAAGTAAATGAAAATAGGAATGTGATCTAAATACCTATGACTTCAAGAATAAGTTTAAATAGGAATGTGTGATGATGCAGTATGAAATGTAAATGGCATAAATGGTTAAGTGGATTTGTTGATTTAAGGGTTATTAATGACTAGGTTTTAAAGTGAAGTAAGAGGGTTATGAAATTTCACTTATATTGGCCGAGAATGAAGGAGGAATATATCCAATTATCATTATAATTCTAACCTAGTATTTGAGGGAAATTAGTATAGCAAAGGGGTAGAAATGTTAAGTGATGTAGTAATATATTATAAATATTATGCAATGGAGCATTAAAGAAAAGAGAATAAGAGTTATAGAGTACCTAAATGAGCTAGGTCATTTGATAGAAGAAAAAATGGATTACTAAAGGAATAGTAAGAATTGACCAACTTAATAGTGCTGCATACCAAATGAATAGTAAATTTTCTACTTAGCATTCTAGAATAAAGAAATCCCTAGTTGAATGGTGATAATAATACCTATGCAAATGTATAGTTTTCTAATATTGATTAAGTTTAAGGTTGATTGAAATGGAATAAATAAGTTAAATTTAAAAAGTATGAAATAAACTATGAGAGAATTTCTAGATTAAGTTAACTTAAATAAAGATAAATTATCCTTTAGGTTTAGACCAAGAGTGCTATATAAGAAATAATTAAAGAAAGATGAACTAGGTACAAGAGGAGGAAAGTTATGGAATTAGGAAGCTTGGCCGAAAACAAATGTAGGAGTTTAACTTAGCAAGTATCATAAAGGCCTTAGAGCATGGAGAATTGAAATTTAATCATGGTCCCATTCCATAGCATTAATTCTCACATTCAATGTAGCTTGCATAATATAATGATATGGATGCATTTACTTATTTGAAAATGATTTTGTATGCATCCTAGTGGCATTGCTATTTGTACTGATATATGCATAGAATAAGTTGAGAGCATTTGATTTGAACATATGATATGCATGATATCAATGACAAATTGTGCCTAAAATGATTATATTGCTGTATGCTGGTTGTAAAAGTTGACATCATGTCTTGGTTTATGAAAAAAAAGAAAAGAAATGAAAAGATACATAGGGGGATGACTTTTGCAGTAGCAAGGTGACCAAAAAAGGTCACATGGAATTTGTGTTGGTACTAGATAGGGGATGCCTATTCATAAATATGTTACAATATGAGATTTTTCCATGCCTGACAGGACATAGTGTTGGCCGAATCAAGGGTGAGACTTAAGTAGCTCACATTGCCTAGCTACTTGTTGCTTGATAGCACCTAGTGTTGGCCCGATCAAGATGCAACATCTGATGGGATGTTGTGTTGGCCTGTTAAATGATGCAGCCTTAGTACAAAATGAAAAGAAAGTAAATAACCATAAGATGATAAAGTTTTGAAATGTGATATTTATGATTTGATGTCTATGTGAATTACGATTGATTGATGAAACATGATATATATGGCATGATTGCATTTTGATATGTGCACTTGATATGTATCTGCTGCATGGCATATTGATCTATGTAGTTGATACAGTTGGATACAACATGATGCGCATTATGTGAATTATTTATGATTATTGTTAAACCTATTGGGAACTTTAGTTCTCATTATTATTCCATGTTTTGTTAAGATAAAAAGCAATAGGATTCCAGTGTGTACTCTGAACCTGCCACTACTAGTCAACAAGTGGAAATTCTTTGTTCTAGTAACTTCGTCAGAATCCTAACATACGTACCTTCTCGTCCACCCATTGCACTCGAGAGATTGTATTAAAAGGGATGATATGAGTGGATATGATGACTATATATTTTTGAAATAGCCTAATGCGTTAATAGATGATGGAACACTATGAGTCTAATTACGTAATTACTATTAATGGAATGTTTCTGCTTTTAATCTACTATTTATATGAATAGGCAAGTTAAATATAGGAAGATAGAAAGGATAAAGCTACATGTTATAAAAACAAAAAGAAAAAAATTGAGGTTATTACACTTTGGGTTGTGACTTAGCCTTTTCTTTTGTCAAAATTGCCCTTTTCTCACTCAATTTCTTCTAGAATTGCCGAGAAGATACTTTTCTCAATTCTCCTACATAAAAACACATTATAACCCATTAATTATCTAAAAAAATTGAAAATCAACAAAATCTAAGTATAAAAGATAATGAAATAAGTGGTATAAATCTCACTTATCAACGTGATCAGCAAGAAATGAGGGTCCTCATTTCGTAAGCCTACCTATCAAAAACAAATTACAAAGTTCAAGAAACACAATATTTATATTTGTAAAACAATCAACATATTATTAAAATTCCATTTTATCTTTAGCATAAACAGAGATCTAGTTTTAAAGAAAATGGTATATAAGAAAATATGCTATTAATTAATACAAATTATTGATATACAACAAATATACCAACATGCATAAGAAACGTGGACCTTGTCAGCAGTAACAGAGCAACTCTAGATTCCAACAAAATAACATATTATTAATAAATTAATACCCAAGAACAAATTAGGTTCACCAAGAACAACTTATCTTCTAAGTACTTCTACTATGCCACTCTAATTCTAATTTATATAGAATATGAGTAAATAGAGGGGAATGAGTTTTATAACTTAGTGAATAAATAATATAATATGTAACCTGATAGGGGAATGACTACATTTTTATAGAATTTAATATAACTTTAACTATTGATTGCTCATATAACCTACTCTTATCAAATTACTAATTCTTCCTCAAAAAGCTAGCAATAAACTAAATTAAAACATGCATCTCTAAAGGATTCGATAGTAGTTCTTTAGGTATCATTTCTTTTATCTTCAATGCTTATGAATACAGAGATCTTCACTTATATATTAACTAACTCACACTTCATAGCACCTGATGAGTGAGTTTTGTACTCATAAATTAAATACTTTCCTTTATCTTTTTTTTTTCATATTTAAGCACTTATTTCCCTTATGTATTTTTGGTTTTGTGTGTCTTTTAAAGTTGAAAAGAATAGAAAAAAGACTCAATTGAAAGAATTGAAGCAAATTTATCTTTCTTTAGGAATGATGTCTATAAATCAAGAAGAGAAAATTAATTCATTAAGGATGGCTGAGTCAGGAGTCATTAGGCATATATTATTGACTCTTCAAATGCATCTTTGTGGATATGTATATTTAGCCAATCTTGATTTATGACCACATTTCCAAAGGAACTAAAGCAGAAAAATTGAAGGCCGAACACCCAGTGCTGAAGGATTAGGGATAAATACTTAAGTTAGAAAAATAGACATAACTTATCATCTAAAATTCAGATTAATGTGATTCTTGATCCTATGAAAAAAGAGTCAATTATCTTCAAAATTTTCTTTCACAATAATTTTGAAATTCTTATCTTAAAGGGCCAAAATTGTGCAAAACAAGAATATGCTTGTTGTTGTAGTCCAGCTTGACCTTACTCCAATTGTTTTACCATTAGTCACAAAATGCATATCCAATATGCACATGCCATACTATTATGGAAAGCTGACAAATTTTTTTTTCACATAGGTAGCAAATTCAGTGAAGCTCATTGTGTAATTTGAGGATTACTTTTGAATCATGTGAGGAGATCCAAAACTATCAATAATGATTGATGTGACTTTGTTACTTACCATTATTGAAAATTACCCTTCCCTCCCAATTGTAACTATAAATAGAGGGATGTTGTGAGTCAGAGGAATGGTCTTGAAGGAGGTGTTTGGTTCTAAGTGATTGTAATGTTTTTCTTTCTTTAAATATTTTGTTATCCTTAATTTCTTTCATAATATTGTCATGCTTAGTCATTTTCAATTTTTCTTTCTTACTTTGATTATGGATAACTAATCTTCATATGCTTAGATGAAAGGGTTAAACCCTTGGTACAAAATAATGATTCTTTTAACTTTTATTTAAGAATTCAAGATTTATATTTGATGTTGTATTTACTTCCTTATTTTCTTATGTTATGTATTAATAGCTGGCTTTGTTGTGTCCTTCATGTTGTTATTTGTTCATGGTTGGCTTTGCCATATATTTCTTGTTATGTAAATTAATCTTCTTCCTTTCACATCTTTTCATCTTTAATTTTTTAAAGTGTGAATATCATTAGTAATACAATAAAAATGAGATAAATGTAATTCATAGATAAGCAAAGTGAGTTTGTCTTTATTTAATATATCAATAGTGGATCCTCTAACCTTAGCATGAATATTTACTTTGAATACATTCCAATTTCATTTGAGAACATAAGTTTCTTGTATACCTAGTTTAATGTTCTTCTTACAAAATAAACATTCTGACAAAAAAATTAGAATAATTTATTTTGGGTATAAATTAGAGTCTCTTTTCAATTGGCAATCCTTATGGAATCAAATTAGCATACTACTAAATCTTACTCCAATATATTTGTGCACTTGCGAATTTTAATAAATAAAAAAACAATAAGATTTTGGCACCATTGCTGGGGATTGCAACGAAAAATTTATTTGGGTTTAGTAAGTGATAAATTGGAAAATTGTTATTTATGTGCTATTTTTCATCTCTTAACTCATTGTTAACTTGTGATTACTTTCTTATTTCGGTTCTATTTTATTTTTGTTACTATGGATACTGCTTGACTATGTTTATTTTGTAGGTGAGCAAGAGAGCCCAAGAATTGAGAAAAAAATGCATATTTGAAAAGTTCTTTAGATTAGGAACAAGCTGAGGTAGGACCATGCAAAGGACATGATTCAGAAGAGCAAGAAAAGAGCAATACAACCCTTAACATGGTCAAGCCGTGTTCTAAGCCTTCAAACACAACCAAGTTGTATTATGTACAAGTTCATGCGTTTAACCTCTAATTTTAGCCCAAAGAACAGCTAAGTCGTGTCCTGGGACATGGCCATGCTTCAAGTCTGTATAGCACCGTGTTTTTTAGGGTTTATACATCCAAGATGTTATATATTGAGAGGGACTTGACTTTTTCATGGGAGGTAGACATTCTAGACATTTTAGGGCTAGTTTTTTTTTAGTAGAATTTCAGTTTTCTTAGCCTTTAGACTAGAATTTACATTGGATTAAACATTGTATCTCGGATTCATCTCCATTATTCTACACTGGTTTTATCTCTCTACCTATATCTCCTTTTCTCTTTTGATTGTATTGAACATTCATGGTTTATTTAATGAAATTGAGTTTGCTTTTTAATTCAATTATGTGTGAGTAGATTCTATTCTAGGATTAGGAAAATCCACTTATGATGTATTGAATTGAATTGTTAAATTTCTTTTGTAGTTATCAGTGGATAATCAGATTGACTATTATGCATATATGTGTTGATGAATGTCTGACCAATATTTGTCACATCTCATGTAAATTAATTGATGGACTGAAAGGTGAAATTTATTGCTGGAACTTAACAGTTAATTAAGGATATTTTAATCATGAAATTAGTTTAAGATCCTCTAGAAATTGAATCAATTCGTTGATGTGGAACTTAAAGGGCTTAAGCTAACCTAAAACATAAAAGTAGGTAATTAGATTAACTTAGGTATTGTTATTAGATCTTGAAAGAGGCTAGTAATTAGTTTAAGATAAACTATCCCCGATATATCAAATAATTGCAATTGAAAATACTTGTATTGGTTGTTGAATATCATAAGTGTGGTAAAACCTTGTTCCAAGTCTTTTTATAATTGAATTCAATCATCTATTTACTTTCATCACTTGTAATTGCCATTCAATATTTCTTGAATTCTATCAATTTAGATTGTTTGTTTTGTTAAAGACTAGTAGTTGGTACATTGGTATCTGTGGGACACAACCTGTGCTTACCAGACTAGCTTAAGCTATGTCGTGCACTTGCGGTATATTATTGAAAAACACATAACAAATTTTTGGCATCGTTGCTGGGGACCAACTCTTTCAATATTGGTCCATTTTGCGAAAAAGCTATATTGAATCCTCTTTTTTATTTTTTTATTTTACTTTGCTGATTTTATCTCTTGTTTTCTTCTGTAGGTGTGTTGTCCTTTTATGTGAAAAGATCTTGATCATCTTGTTGACTTTGATCCTGAAATTAAAAGAACATTGCGAAGAAGAAAGGCACAAAAGCTGACACCACCTACAATGGCGGACCATAATAATTGTTCTTTGAACAATTTTACCGCCCCAAATACCCAAGGCCTGAACTCTAGTATAGTTAGGCTAGCAGTGGAAATGAATAATTTTAAGCTGAAACTGTCACTTTTATAGATGGTCCAACAGAACCAATTTAGAGGTTTCCTTACTGAAGATCCAAACCTCCATCTCTTAGTTAGGGTGGATTGAATTGGTTTGATAGATTCAAACGGATGAAAAATTTAAAAATTTTGAGTTTATCAGATCAGGTCGGGTTCATAAATTTGAACCCCTTTTAACCTGACCTAACCACAATAATATATAAAACATATATAAATGATGGCAACAAAGCTGCTGCACCATAGTGGCAAAGAACATATGTTGTGCGCGTGAAGAGTTGGGTTCAAATCCCAATGACAACATCAGGTCCTTTCCTTTGTTTAGTATACAAAAAAAGACAAAATGACGTCGTTTTGTTGGCTTTATATATAGACACCAAACCCTAATCCCTCATTCAGCCTTGCGTTTCTCTCACCTCTCTGCGTCTCCCTTGGCTCTTTTTCGTTACCAACAATCTCCTTCACCTTTTTGCGTCTCCCTTCCCACTTCTTCGTCACCGCACCATCAATCTACCTCACCTCTCTGTGTATCCCTTCCTTCCTCACCTCTTTACGTCTCTTAGCTCGTGACGTTCTAGACTTCCAGCATCCCTCACCTCTCGGTCTTCTAGATATTTTTGGAAGACTGAAATTGGAAACTTCAATCCCATAGTCTCCATGGCATGGAGTTCTTCTGTGCTACTTTCTCATCTTCAGCAGCAAAGCACGAATCTTCCTTATCTTCAATGGCCGACATCAACAACAGATTTGTAGATGTCGTTCCTCCTCCACTACGTCGATGTGTTTGATTAGATCTTCAACTTTTGTAAGCTTTTCTCAACTGGCCTTATTCATCCTTTTTTAAAGACTATGTAAATTAATTTAAGGAGGATTTGAAGTTGTTTTGCTGTTGTTTCTATTATTCATCTTCTGTATATTATAACAATTTTTTGGGTTTTGATCTTTTTCTACTATTTTGTATATCTGTGAGCTTAATACTCAACGTTCTTATAGGGATGGTGATGATGGTGCTGTTGAATTAAACTCGCCCAAACCCGCATAAACCTAAAGGGCTCAGATCAGTAAACTCAGCAGTCAGATTTGTTCTGCATTTCATTAACCTAACTGGAGGTCGGGCGGGTTGGATTTTAGTCTCAATCTTCTCGAACCCAATCGATGCATAGCCCTACTCTTAGTTTTCTTGGAGTATTGTGACACGTTAAAGCTCAATAGAGTTTCATCAGATGCCATTCACTTGAGGTTGTTTCCATTTTCTTTATAGGACAAAGCTTGAGCATGGTTATATTCTCCCACATTCAGTAGTGAAGAAAAAACCTGTTGTAGCAGCCGAGTGACCCTACCAACCTGTAGCGTACCACACATATTCAGCTCCCAAACATGCATAAAATACCTATAGGCCAAAACATACCCAGCATAATTCGGCTTGCGTGCCCTTTTCCATGCAATGTAAACAGAGTTTTACAATTAGCGGAATGGGTGTTCTCATATTCAGGATATACAAAAAAACATATCTAATTAGGGAGAGTTAATACTAAATCAACCATATTGTAGAATAATAAACATGAGAAAAGCATATAATAACTCTACTGAATTAGAATTAACAAATCCCCCAAACTTAGAGTCTTGCTTGTCCTCAAGCAAATTCTCCTGCCCATTTATAACCTCTCTCTACACTACAACCCCTAAGCAAAATTAGTTTCATGAAGCACTGCTACTGGTTCTCATCTCTCAGAGTTGTTTATAAAGAGAAACTACTGCATGTCAGCTTTTCACATTCTTAATCTTCAACCAAAACTTCCTTGGAAAATGTGTGTGTGCATTATGGTTAGTCCTTCAAGAACCTCTCGAGTCTTAATCAATCAAGGTCCTAGGTCCCAGTCTATGATTTCATATGCTAATCTATCAAGTATCTTTCTACTAGTGCAAGGATACCAAATGATCAGAGGCAAAAAAAATTACAGTAAATCCAGGGCATTTAGAAGGGTAAACCAACTTGTTTCTTCTTTATTTATTTTTTCGGTAGGTCATTTATGTCTTTTGATGCGAATGCCAACATTTGTGATGAAGGCACCTAGTTACTCAACACTATCACCTTTTAGGAATTCCTATTCATACCCTCTATGTCACTGTTTTGTGCAAGAGTACACATGGGGTTCATGCATACCCCTGGTTACTAAGTGATGGTAGAGGCATTGAAGTGACAACTCTCTTTTTTTCGTGTGTCACCCCCAAACTTAAGCCTTTTTAACATATATTATATTGCAAATTGAGCTTATGCCTCATGTTGTTTTGTTATCCAACAATTTGTTTCAAGAGACTCTCAAAATTAGTTCTAAAATCTTAGGTCCACCCTTCATGAAAATTTTTCAAGTTTTTCTCAATAAGGACTAACTATAGCCTAGTTCTTATAAAAGGAAGGTTCCAAATTGTAAGAAGTCAGTATACAAAATTTCTACATTCAATCAATCATTTCCATATTTTCTTCATAGAGTTTCCTTAAACCAATAGCAGGCCACAAGAAAATACATGACAGACTACGACTTTGTTTTTTTTAATGTGAAAACAATATATGCTTATATAATTTTTAGACAAAACTAACTTTCAGACCGAGACCAGTATACATTTACATAATCATTTCAAAACACAAGACACTAGAGCAACAGAACAACAGCATAGAGCAAACATGACCAACATAAATAGAATGCATTTAATCCCCCCAACTTAATTATTAGCAGTGCCCTTACTGTTACCAGATTGCATAAATGTCAAAAGGAAAGGAATGATTATTGTTTCTACTAGGGATGCACAATTAAGGTAGACAAGTCAACATGCAATACTAAAATTGAACAACAAAGAAAGAGAAAGAAAAACAAAAGTAGGGGGAACTTCCTTGAGATGCACGCAGGATTGCTGCAGCAAACTTGTGGCATCGGCCTTATCAAGAAGTTGATGCGCTCTGACGTTCATTCCGACTTTGGACTAACTTGTGTAGGCTTGGGAGCTTGCTTTTTCCTTTTTGTTGTGCTACCTTCCTTTTTACATTTGGTTCCTCATTTTCTGAGGACTCTTCTTTCTCTTCAGCTCTTTGTGGGTTTCTTTTTCTTTTTCTCTACCCTAGGGGGTTCTTGTTCCTCTTCACTCTACAGCTCGGGTTCTCCACTTCCTTGCCCAAATGGAGTGTTCAATATATCCTTGGAAAATTGAGGGAACGAGAAATTTTTTTTGAAATTTTCCTTTAGAGTTTGCTGCAGAGCAATATCTTTCTAGTGTTGATAGTGCCAAAACTTCAACTGATGTTTCATGAAAATGACTTGTTGCTTCAGGATGGATGCTTACTGCTTCAAGAGTAAGTTTAATCTCTCCTCTACTTGCTGGTAGTGGCTCGAAGTTGAGGGTGCTTAACTTTCGGGGTATGGGAGTTCTTGGGTGTGTGCTGGTGGATCCTGCTCACCTTTCTCTTGTACAATTCGTGCTATAGCTACAGAGTTAATCGCACTTCCCAACTGAAATATATCTTCCTCAAGCAAAACTGGGACTTTACTAGCCAGGCACATAAATGACACCGAGGAAGGGAAAAGCAGGCTGCCTTTCTTCCGATTGGCACACACCCTGATTTGTTCTAAAATCACTCTCTCCACATTGATGGCTCTCCTAGATATGATTGCATCAACCATGGATGCCTGGTCTCGACTGATGGTTTGCCAGTAAGTAGAGGGCAAGAGACGAGTCTTCAGAAAGTGGTACCATATCTTTATTGTCGGAAGCAAGGATGCCCTATTCACCGTTGAGGCCCCTTGGGAAGACTTGTCACATGTTGTTCCCAGTATACATACCCTATGCAGAATTTCTTCCTAGTCCTTTTCTTCAAGAGAGTCCAAGTATTTTTCATAATCGTCTTCTTTGTCATTCAATTGGTAGGTAGCATTGATAGCATTAGAATAAAATGTTACTCAAATTTCTCTGACCTTCACCCAGTCAGCAACGTCTTTAGGGAAATTTGGGTAGAACTCCTTCACTAATGGAATCACAATAGACTGAGGGTATTTAGCAAAGTCCTTCCAACCCCTCTGCTTCACCACTGTAGCAATGTAGTTTGGCACTCCCAAATCTTCTGCATTTGTAAAGGCGAATCCTTTCTCCTCACAAAATATTCGCTAAACAGTTTCCTTGTTGTGTCTCTTCTGGTTCTCCTTTAAAGTGAATTTTGTCACCTTACTTGCCTTCCTAGCTACTGTCTTCACCCTCGGCATGGTTCACAAATTAAGGAAGTTCACAGATAAAGAACCAACCTTTCACATAGATGTTACTAGAGCACGAAAGAGCAAATCTTGGCCTTGAGCGTAGCAAGGATCTCTTGGACTTCCTCTCTGTTGCACAGATTGCAGGACTTGAACGAATTCTGAAGTACGCTGAGGGAGGATGGGGGTTCATGCCTTAAAAGTGCCTTTTAGTTTTCCCGCTCTCTTTTTTTTTATGACCGGGCTTAAAATGTTGGGTTCTCCTTTTCTTCTTTGGTTTTTCTTTCTTAACCCACACACCGGATTACACATGCCATTCTTTTCTAGCGTAGCTTCTTCCAGCCCAGAGTGATCACTGTGGCCCAGTTTGTTCATCTTCTAGCAAAAGGAAGACTCCTTGCTTCAGAGGAAGATGTTCTTGCTGTGATATTTCTGTGGAAAATTTTTATGAACTATAATTTTGAGTCTGATGCTCCTTTTAGCCTGAAAAGTTTTACACAACTAATATCAAAATCAAAATTCAACCTACTTAACAACTATAAAATAAAATGTAAAATTGCAAAAACATGGGTTGCCTCCCATTAGCGCTTGTTTTATAGTCAACAGTCCAACTA
Organism: Gleditsia sinensis; assembly: GCA_037074535.1. NCBI lineage: Eukaryota > Viridiplantae > Streptophyta > Magnoliopsida > Fabales > Fabaceae > Gleditsia > Gleditsia sinensis. Next base: position 24,180,815 of record CM073471.1, read on the forward strand.
CTTCCCTTTTATCCTTCTTGTAATTAAATTGAGGTGTGCTGGCGTTCCACATCACCTTCAAAGTAGTGTTTGATCCTTTGTCCATTTACCTTGAATTTTCTCCCATATTTTGGTTCTTCCAATTCAACAACTCTAAATGGGAAAACTTGGTTAATGTGGAAAGAATCAGACCAGCAAGATTTCAGCTTTTTAGGGAACAAAGTCAATCTTGAATTGAACAACAAAACTTATTGTCCCACTTTAAAGTCCTGTGGTTGAATTTTCTTGTCATGCCATTGCTTTGTCTTCTCTTTGTAGAGCTTAGCATTCTTTTAAGCCTGCCTGCAAAACTCATCTAATTCATTCAGCTACAACATTCTTTTTTCACCAGCAGCCTCTAAATTCAAGTTGAAATTTTTGACTGCTTAGTTAGCCCGATGTTATAGCTCCATTGGCAAATGACAAACCTTGCCAAACACTAACTTGTATGGAGACATCCCCAAAGGCATTTTATAGGTTGTTCGATAAGCCCAGAATGCATCATCCAACCTTAAAGACTAGTCCTTTCTAGTTGGGCCAACAGTTTTTTCCAAGATTCGCTTGATTTCTCTATTTGAAATTGTAGCTTGTCCATTGATTTGAGGATGGTATGGAGTTGCCACCTTATGTTTAACTTCATACTTTGCCAACAATGCTTCAAATTATCTATTTCAGAAGTGAGATCCCCCATCACTAATGATGGCTCTTGAAGTTCCAAATATTGTAAAAATGTTCTTTTTAAGGAACCTTGTCACCACCTTTGCATTATTAGTTGGAAAAGCTCCTGCTTCCACCCAATTTAAAACATAGTCAACAGCAACGAGAATATATTGATTCCCAAAACTCGAATGGAATGGCCCCATGTAATCAATCTCCCATACATTAAATAATTCCACTTCCAAGATGTTGTTCAGAGGCATTTAATGTCTTCTTGATATATTCCCCACTCTTTGGCACCTATCACATTGCATCACGAAAGAGTATGCATCCTTAAATAATGAAGGCCAATAAAAGCTTGCTTGCAATACTTTGTTTGCAACTCCAAAGTGGCCTTCATAGGGTGAGGCATGGCATTATTGTAAGATAGGCTCCATCTCTTCCTTCGGAATGCATCTCCTAATCATTTAGTCAGTACACTGCTTAAAGATATATGGTTCATCCCAGTAGTAGAAATTGACCTCATGTAGAAATTTTTTCTTCTGTCGTGATGTCAAATCTGGTAGGAGCAGCCCACTAACCAAGTAATTCACATAATCAACATACCATGGCATATGATTTTGGTACATCAGGAAAAGTTGCTCATCTGGGAACTTTTCATTGATTTCCTCTGCATTTTCTCTATTTTGTTCAAGTTGAGAAAGGTGGTTAGCTATTTGATTCTCAATTCCCTTTCTATCTTTGATTTCTAAATCAAATTCTTGTAATAAAAGTACCCATCGAATAAGTTTAGGCTTTGAATCCTTTTTCTTTACTAAGTGTTTAATGGCAGAGTGATCAGTATACACAATCACCTTTGTGCCAATTAAGTAAGATTTGAACTTTTCAAAGGCAAACATAACTGCAAGCAGCTTCTTCTCTGTTACAGTGTAATGTTTTGTCCTTTTCAAGTAAATTGCACAGAAGCTTAGCAACCTTGGAAAAATCTTTAATGAACCTTCTATAAAATTTTGCATGCCTAAGAAAGCTTCTAATACCTTTCACCGAAGTGGAAGGAGGCAACTTCTCAATGATTTCCACTTTGACCTTATCAACTTCTAGCCCATTTTGAGAGACTTTGTGTCCCAACACTATTTCTTCTATCACCATGAATTGACATTTCTCTTAATTCAATACAAGATTTATCTCCTCACACCTTTAGAGAACTTTAGCTAGATTTGCCAAACACAAGTCAAAATAGTTTTCAAAAATAGAAAAGTCATCCAAGAAAATCTCTACAAACTGCTCTACCATTTCAATTAAAATTGCCATCATGCATCTTTGAAAGGTGGCTGGAGCATTGCATAGCCTAAATTGCATCCTTCGAAATGCAAAAGTCCTATATGGGCAAGTGAATGTGGTCTTATGCTGGTCCTCGGGTGCTATGGAAATCTGGTTGTACCACGAATACCCATCCAAGAAGTAGTAGTACTTCCTTCCAGTAAGCTTGTCTAATAGTTGGTCAATGAATGGCTAGGGGCAATGGTCATTTTTGTGCTCTTGTTCAGCTTCTTGTAGTCTATGCAAATTCTCCAACCGATCACAACTTTGGTTAGGATTAAATTATTGTTTTTTTATTTTTTACACAGTCATGCCCCTTTTTTTAGGAACATATTGAACTGGACTAACCTAGGAGCTGTCTGATATAAGGTAGATAGTTCCAGCATCTAACCATTTAATGATCTCTTTCTTCATCGCATCCTTCATTATTGGATTAGGCCTTCGTTGAGCTTCAATGGACCCTTTTTCATTGTTCTCTAATAAAATCTTATACATACAAAATGAAGGACTAATGCCTTTAATATATGCAAGTGTCCACCCAATAGCTTTTTTTAATTTCTTCAACACCATGACTAATTGGCTCTCTTGCTCCTCTATCAAATGTACTAAAATGATCATTGGTAGAGTAACTGAATCACCAAAATATGTGTATTTCAGGTGTGAAGGTAATGGCTTTAACTCAAAAGCCGGTGGTTCATCTACTGATGCCTTTGGTAGCTTTAATTCCTGGGAAGACATGTCCAATGGCTTAATCGCTAATCTCTGCCTTCCAGCGCCCTATTTTGCTTCTATCCAAGCCCATTCTTCTTCTTCTTCTTCTTCTTCTTCTTCTTCTTCTTCTTCTTCTTCTTCTTCTTCTTCTTCTTCTTCTTCACCTTCTGAGTCTGAGTTGTCTTGCCAAACAGCTTGTGATGGGTCCTTACAGCACTTCTCAAATTGCTCAACTATTAAGGTATCTATCACAGAAATAACTAAGCACTCCTCCACCTCACTTGGGAACTTCATAGATTGGAAAACATTAAATTTAATTTGCTCATCTTGTACTCTCATTGTCAATTCACCTTTTTGCACATCAATTAGAGTTCGACCAATAGCTAAGAATGGTCTTCCTAAAATGATTGGTACCTCTGCATCTACTTCATAATCCAGCACTATGAAATTCACTGGAAAAATAAATTTATCCACTTTCACCAAGACATATTCTATTTTTTCTTCTGGATAAGCTATAGATCTATCTGCCAGTTGCAATGAAATAGTAGTAGGCCTAGCTTCTCCAATCCTTAATTTTTTGAATATTGACATAGGCATGAGGTTAATGCTTGCATCCAAATCACATAGAGCCTTGCCAAAGTACTAATTCCCAATGGAACATGGAATGGTGAAACTGTCTGGATCTTTGAGTTTGGGTGGCAGTTTATTTTGTAACACAGCACTACATTCCCTAGTTAGAGCAACAGTTTCAAATTCTCCAAATCTCCTTTTCTTATTCAAAATATCCTTCATAAACTTGACATAATTTGGCATTTGTTCCAAAACTTCCACCAAGGGAATGTTGATATGTAGCTGCTTGAGGACATCTAGAAACCTTATGAATTGCTAGTCCTGTTGTTGTTGTTGAAATCTTTGAGGGAATGGTGGAGTTGGTCTGGGATGCTAAACATTTTGTTGTGGCAATTCTGTAGCATTTGCTTTAGAGGTTTCTACTTCCTTGCTTGCCTCCTCAACCCGCCCATGTTTATTTTCCTTTCCATTGAGACGTGTAATAGGATCTTTTTTATTCTATTTCTTGGCTTGGGTTGCTTCAACTATTTTTCCATTCCTAAGTGCTATAGCCTTGCAATGCTCATTCCCATATCTCCTAGGAACTTTAGTATTGTTTGGAAGTGTCCTTGGAGGTCTGTTTTTTAGCTCATTAGCCAATTGCCCAACTTAAGTCTCCAGATTCCTTATTGATGCAGTTTGACTCTGGATCACGGCATCATTTTTTGCCAGATATTCTTTAAGCAACGATTCGAAGGAGTTTGGAATCTCATTAGGTTGATGCTTTTGCTGCTGGAATCTTAGGGTAAATTGTGGCCTCTTAGGAGCAGAGTTACTTCCTTGGCCCGCATCGTGGTTACTCCAAGAAAAATTAGGATGTTGTCTTCAACTTGGGTTGTATGTATTTGAATAAGGATTGTTGTTGCGATTCATGTTCCCCATATAGCATACTAACTTCGGATTTGAAGGAAAACTATCGAATAAATGAGGCCCATTGCACAGAACACATGATACTCCAGTTTCTTGAACCAAATTAACACCTTGAGGGCGATTCAATTGTTAGTTCTTTAAAATATTTACCAATGAAGCTACTTAGACTGTGAGAGAAGTGACTTCACTCACTTTATGCATACCAGTAACTTTTTTTCCAATTGAGACTCTATCCATAGGCCATTGATACTTATTGCTAGCCATCCTTTCAAGCAGTTCATACGCTTCATTATATGTTTTAGATAGAAGTGCTCCATTTTCTGCTGCATCCACTATGGTTCTAGTTTGAACATTGAGACCATTATAAAAGGTCTTCATCTGAATGTAATATGTAATCCCGTGGTGAGGGCATCTCCGTAGCAGCTCTTTGTACCTCTCCTAGGTTTTATATAGTGACTCTCTATCTAGTTGCTGAAAGGAAGTGATGTCATTTCTCAACCTTGCATTCTTAGTAGGCGAAAAATATTTCATTAAGAACTTCTCAGCTAAATCATTACAATTGGCAATAGAATCAGGTGGCAGAGAATTCAACCATGCTTTAGCTCGGTCTCTTCAAGAATATGGGAACAATTTAAGCTTCAAAACCTCATTTGTCACCCCATTCATCTTAAATACATAAGTCACTTCTATAAACACTCTCAGGTGAAGGTGAGGGTCCTCTATAGGCATTCCACTAAATTGCCCAGCAGTTTGCAGCATTTAGAACATCACTGGTTTGAGCTCAAAATGAAGAGCTTCAATTTCTGGCCTTACTATACTTAGATTCAACCCATTCAGATTTGGCTGAACATTGTCATTTAGGACTTTATCATGGTCATCCATGTTATTACCTCTTGTATTGGCCATTGCTGCCACTTGGTGTAGACCCAACAGTTCTCACCTTCTTCGTAGAAAAGTCTTCTCTATCTCAGGATCTAATGGTAGTAGCTCCTTGTCTAACTTGTTCATACACTGATTTCACCTGCCCAAAACACCAGGGTGCCTTAAGAATTAAAATTCTCCAAACCCAGTCAAAATCTACAAATAATTCTTGAATTTTCAAATCCCCCAGCAATGGTGCTAAAACCTTTTTGTTTTGAAATTTATATATGCAATGTGAACACGCAAGTGCACGTATCGTAAACAAGTAATAAAGTGATGAGAAAGTATAGTCCCACGAGGAATTGTTAACCAGGAATTACTATAGAAGGTTGACCCGTAAATGTAGTGAAAAAGTTGTTAGTGATTAAGGAAAAATTAGATTCGATTACAAAATAAGATAATCTACTAACCAAGGAATATTGAAATAATATTTAGCACAACACTAGATTAACAGAAGAAAATCAAATAATAAGGACAATTAAGATTGTTTTAGGGTTGATATTAGCTCCTGCACCAATTTTGCTCTAACTTTGCTACAACAATCCCTTTAGTAACTAGCTTTTTTATCTTGATGGGTTCTTTCTAGAGCTTCCATACCCAGTCATTCTCATGGTTCATTCATATATTCCTATATAAATCCACTTCGAGAACGTCATTAATGCTCTGAAACTGTTAAGTTATATGAGACAACTTTATATTCCTATAATAGTTGTAGCTTTAGCCTAAACATGATATTTAGCTAACCCCATAATATTCAAACTTAGTCCAACCTCCATTAACTTTTCCAGATTAAATGTTACTTCTGTATCCTACTATTGAGGATCAAGCAAGGGTAGAAATTAAGAGTTTTATATCATAAGGTTGGGAGGAGCTCCACTCAACTCCCTAACATTTCTATATGATGATTGTCCTAAGAACACAGTAATAGGACCGGTAAATCACCACATTCACATAGGTAACCAAGCAGAATGCCACTGGTTACAGGAGGAGACATACCTCAACTCTTTACATATCTATCATCTAATCCTCATGTGCCTTTCTGAACACGTGGCTAGTAACTCCCTTGCTAGCTAGGGTCATAAGGTGCACCAAGGCTAGTTATCTCTGCCGCTAGCTGACAATGTTTTTGAAAAGGAATCCAGTGTAATTATTATTAGTCTTATTTATTTATTTGTTTCAAGTTTTAAGATAAATTATTGTTTAAATAAATATTTAATAATAACACATTGTGATCATCATACTCATTATATCCATAATGGATACCTTACCGTCACTGAACATCAAATTTAATAATCATTACATCTAGTCACATCACTTTCATCCATTCATTTTCTTTTGACTCATTTATATTTTTAAAGTGTATCCTCAAGTTTGCATGCATTTATTCGTAATTCGATATTAGGAACTATGCACACAAAAGAATATATACACATTCATATAGGGTATTGCAAACTTCTACTAGGTTATTCTTAATTCACACATGTCCACTTTACCCCATGAATCTCAAGCCTTTCTTACCTTTATTTCTAAAAGCATATCATGCCAACTCATATCAATCCTGTTTAATTAACCCAATCATTTTAAGAAGACTTTTCCCAACAATTATTCATACATAAGTTCCCAAGTTAATAGGTCAAAGATTAAATTAAATTCTACTCTCATACTTTATCCCTCAAGAAACTTTGACGCCCCTAATTCACTTAATTACACGTCTTAAAACACTACAAAGTATTCATCAACTAGTTCTTCTCACATGAACCTTTTTATGCATTCCGATACCCAACTCACTACCTTATATTATGAAAAGTTAAATGCCCAACTTTCTCTAAGATTTCCTCTATTGGTCACTTCCAATAAATTGAAATCGTAAATTTCCTAATTTTGTTTTATCTATCCTCAAGTAAACCTATTATGCTCAAATCTCCCTCTTATGACACTTTCCCATCAATAGCGAATTCTTAAGCAATCCTAACATATCTTAATTTCACCATTCATAACATGTCTGCTACCTACCCATTTCAATTCACTTCTCACACATTCATATATTTTAGTGTCATACTATCCAAATATCAACATCATCCAAGTCACAATCTCAACATACAAAAGTAATCATAAATTTACATTACATAACCACATTATATAGCATATAAATTTAGAGACCAATTATAACTTTTCTCCATGCCATAATTCATGTTATTTACTCACCAATTTGGAGCTTCAATAGGACTAGCTTTTTCTTGCCTTTTTCGAAATAAAATTGATCACTAATACCTCCAAAGTATGCTCTTCAACTTAGCTATTTCAAAATCTATAAATTCATTATGCATGTATTGTTCACACACTGTTCACATAGACACAGAACACTGTTCACACACTATTCATTCGAGAAAATTTTCATGATTTAAAGCGTCAAATCATGCTATCCAGCCAGAAAAATTTGTACACAAGGATTATTCTACCTCTTAAACATTATTCTAGAGCCAAAATCACCAAAAAACACTAAGAATTTTCGAAATCCTAATCTTTACCTATCACGGCTACTATTCATCATTTTTCTGCGAACTTTCGACGAGTTTCCAGTGAAATTGATCGATGGATTTTGAAGCTCTCGCCGCCACAAGTCTAACAGTACCTCCGACATCTCAAATGGATGTCTAAATTGGGAGAAATTCAAGAGAGAAAGTAGAGCTTAGAGAGAGAAAAAGAGATGAAAATATGAAGGATGTTGGCCGAGCTTCTTGCATGTTTCTGATCTGCTTCTGCTTTCCTTTTTTTTTTCCATTATTCAATATTTATTATTTGAATATATATATTTATATATTTCTTTATGCTAAAACACCCCAAAACATTCGCAAAACATATAATTTTTCCAAGCGTTAGTTAAAATCTCAAATCATGAATTTTTTTCTAATAAAATAAATCACAATATAAAATATCTTTATGTATTAAAAAAATAATATTTATAAAATAACACAAAAATTTATTTAGAACCAAACATAATTATTTTAAGCAAAACAAAAAATTATTTTAATTAAAAAAATTATTTTTTAAAAAAATTTACGGGATATTACATGTTGTGAACTCTAGTCTTAAGTCTTTTTATAATTGAATTCAATCATCTGTTTACTTTTATCGCTTGCAATCACCATTCGGTATTTCTTGAATTCTATTGATTCAGATAGTTTGTTTCGTAAAAGACTAGTAGTTAGTACATTGGTCTCCATGGTACACGACCCTATGTTTGCCAGACTAACTACAGCTACGTCGTGCACTTGCAATATATTATTAAAACACACATAACAGTAAGTATAATTCTTCCACTAGTTATAATTTAGAGTATTTATTTATTCTTTATATAAAAGTTTTTTTGTGGGAAAAATTGTTTCTTGAAAATTTGTGTGATAATTTGGGTATGTAAAATTGGTTGATTCTATCAACATGACTAAAAATACTTAAAGAGTATGGGTTTTATGTGAGACCAATGTGATTCTTTCATAATTTCCTGGGAGTCTATTAATTAAACACTAACCATTATTACTAACACTTTTTAAAATAAAATAATAATAATTGTTACGTAATTTTGTGATTTTCCTTTATTGTCCTTTTGTGGTATTTGCCTTTTGTCTTAAAAAGTGTTAGTAATAACGTGTAGTGTTTAATTAATTGACTCCCAAAAAAGTATAGAGGAATCACATTGGTCTCACTTAAAACCTATACTCCTTAGGCATTTTTAGCCATATTGACAGAATTAATCAATTTTACACACCCAAATTACCATACCAATTTTCAAGAAACAAATTTTCACACAAAAAAGAATTTTTATACAAAGAATAAATAAATACTCTAAATTATAATTAGTGGAAGAATTATACTTACCTGAATTCAAATAGTTTTTTCGTCGCAATCCTCAGCAACAGTGTCAAACACTTTTTGTTGTTTTAATTAAAACTCGCAAGTGCACAAATCTATTAGAGAATCGATTTCGTGGTATGCGAAGTCAATCCCACGAGAATTGCCAATTGAAAGGAAACTCTAATTTAGACTTAAAATAAATAATTCTAATATAATTGCTATAATGTTTGTTTTGTGAGAAGAACATTGAACTAAATATGGAAGAAACTTATATTCTCAAATGAAATTGGAATGTATTTAAAGTAAATCCGCTCTTAGTATATTAAATAAAGACAAACTCAACTCTTTTATTACTCAAATGGAATCCTCATTCATGAATGAGGTTCTTTTTGGAAGATATATTATCTTAAGCTCACTTCGGTTTATATATGGATTACATTTGTCTATTTTTTATTATATTATTCATAATTATGCCATTCTTGTAAAAGAGATTTAAGCATATATTGTGCCAATTGTCATATTATTTACAATAAATCAAAATTGATTTAAAAATTTATTGCACCAAATATTGTCTACAATGGATTAAGATTCACACTTCACAAAATTAAAGAAGAAAAGATGTGGAAAGTAGAAGATTAATTAACATAACAAGAAATAGGTGGCAAAACCAACCATGAACAAATAACAATAAGAATGGGAAGCAAAGCCAGCCATTAATAAATAACAATATGAAGTAAACAACAAAGTCAATCATTAATACATAACATAAGAAAATAAGAAAGTAAATATAATATCAAATATAAATCTTGAATTTTTAAATAAGAGTTAAATAAATTATTATTTTCTTACTAAGAGTTTCACTCTTTCATCTAAACATATAAAGTTATCCATAATCAAAGTAAGAAAGAAAAATTGAAAATGAACAAGTATAGTGAAATTATCAAAGAAATTAAGGATAACAAAATATCTGAAGAAATAAGAACATTACAATCACATAGAATCAAGCACCTTCCTTAAGACCTCTACTCTGGCACACAACATACCTCTATTTATAGTTACAATTAGGGGGAGGGTAATTTTTAATAATGGTGGGTAACAAAGTCATATAAGTCACTATTGACACTTTTGGATCTCCTCACATCTGTCAATAGTAATCATTGAATTAAGCATTGAACTTCACCAAATTTGCTAAATAAAAGTTGTACAAAATGTTGTCAGCTTTCCATAATGGTATAGCACGTGAATATTGAATATGTATTTTGTGAGTAATGATCAAAAATTTGGAGCAAGATCGGGCTGGACTACAACAGCAAGTATATTCTCTTCTAGCCCACTTTTGACTCCTTGAATGTTAGAATTTTAAAACTCACTGTGAAATAAAAGTTTGGAGATAATTGAGTTTTCTTTTCATAGGATTAAGAATCATCACATTAATTTGAATCTTGAATTAGAATTTATTTCTATTTTTCTCAATTAGGTATTTATCCCTGATTCTTCAACACTAGGTGTTCTGTCTTGAATATTTATGTTTTGGTTCTTTTTTAAATATGGTAATAAATCAAGATTAAATTAATGTACATATCCACTAGAATGCATCTTAAGAGTGAATAATATATGTCTAATAACTCTTTATTAAGTCATCCTTAAGGAATTGATTTTATTTTCTTGATTTATAGACATCGTTCAAAAAAAAAAAGACAAATTTTGCTTCAATTCTTCCAATTGAGTTTGTTTTATATTTTTCTTTTCGACTGTAAAATACACATAAAACCAAAAATAAATAAGGAAAATAAATGCTTAAATATGATAAAAAGATAAGAGTAAAGTTTATAATTTATGAGTATAAAATTCACTCATCAACACCTATTATTTTTTCAAATTTTCTCTAACATAATAGAGTATTACTATTGATTACACATTAATTCATCAATTTCCCGTTTTTACTTACTATGTACTTATATGATTAAATATATTTTTGAAGCACATTAAAACTTGGTTCCATATTTAATATAAAGGGATGATGTTCTAAATTATATTTACATAATTTTTTTAATAATTTAAATTTGCTCATTACATCTTTATCTTTCACGTGTTTTAATATAGAGCAATCTATTTATTGTTTGTTTCTACGTTAATTTGGGAGGGTTCCATATCAGAAGCATAATTTTTTTTCAAGCACACAGTAAAGGAGGACAATCACAAGGTAGATATTTAGCTAACATTCTATATAACAATAGCAATAATATGAGCCATTTTGTTAGTCCTTTACAATAATATATCTCGTGTGTTGGCTAATGCACAAGACTAGCAACACTCTTGCTAGTTGAAGTTTCAAGATGCACTAGGCTTAACATCTATTGCTACTAGCAAACAATATTTTCAAAGAGATTTTTCTCTTCATAATATTTAATGCTATTCTTCTTTAATATTATTAACACTGAAAGAGAAAATTCATTTGATTTATTCTTTTCAATTCTCTTCCAATTATAGATTTCAAAATATTTATGTTATAGATTACTGTTCAGACATTTACTTTGGCCACATCGAGATCTAGAGTCATAAAATTTGTCACATTCAATCAGAACCAATTCTTCAAATCCATTTCTAATCATCGATATGTTCATTGCCATAAGACACACATTGTATAGTTATATCTCAATGTTCTTAAAATCAATGAAGTTGAATTTATAAACTTACATTACTAATTATTTATTCCAATACATTTATTAGAATACTAGTGTTAAGCAAAATTTAGAATTTCACTTAATTTTGTGCCTTAACTTTAATACCTTTCTATCCATATTCATTATAGAATCTCTAGCACTAAACTTTATACAACTTTATGAAGTTACACTTTATATTATGATTGTTGTACATGCATATTTATGTATGAGGACTTAGCAAACTATTTTTGTCTATACATCTTAGATAACCCTAAAAGGTTCATTTCTAATTTTATTAGGTAATTTATGAAATTAAACCACACAAAACTACACTTTCATCTCAATGCTCTTTGAATCAATTATGCCAGGCCCAAAAACAAAATTTGTATAACTATATTTTTTATCCATAGGCATATCTATATGCCTATACAAGGGACTTTATACAACCTTTTAATTTTATTAACTTACTTGAAATTATGACTCTCCTATCCCTACTTATGTTATTTATCAAATTAATTTCCAACTTGATTTAGTCACTAATGCCAATTTATCTATCAATGACTTGTGCTAAAAACCAACTTTTACATTTATCATACTTAAAACCATACTTTTAGAACAACAACTCCTCTTCATTATTCAAACTCATATTTTTATTTTTAGCCACTCCCCTAGTACCTTAAGTATACATACTTCCCATTTCATTTCTATATCATGCTTCCAAGAACCTCATTATCATCCTTACTGTAATAGCCGTAAAATTAATTAAATTCAAATTAAAGAAAATTTGAAATTAAAGAGAGGATTTCGAAAATGGAGTTAGGACCGGGTGAAAATAAGTTATTATTTACATGGATTAAAGAATTATAAAAGAAATATGAGAAATTTATGTTTCGGGGTAAAAATTCAATTTCTTAAAAGTTTCGGGGTTAAAATGTAAATAACAAAAATTTGCAAGGACCTCCCTCTAAAAGTGAAATTTTGCAGAAAGGTCTCTCGGGATATTTTAAGGGCCTCAACCACTCCAGAAGTTGGTTATTGGCAGATTTTTTTCATCTCTCTTCAGAAAATTCTCCCCGAAAACCCTCTAACTTCTCTCTAAAATTTCTCCGCCTACGGATCTCGGATTTCGACACCACCACAACCAACGGACTCAGGACGAAGAGTTCTTCAAATCCATCTGATTGGTTTATGGAAAATTGGCCGAAAATTGGCTGGAAAATTGAAGGAAACATCAGCCATAAAGGTAACCCCCGAAACTCCTATTTTTAGTTCTCAAACGCAAAAACTAACACCACAGATCGATCCAGAAGGCACCGAAACCTTTGGATCTCAAATTTTAGGCCGATCTACCACCACACGTGCCCCCACGTGTCGAATCTCTCTCGGCGAGTGAAGCCCACACGCAACTCCTTGGGCGGCGCGTGTAGCGCGTGACAGCCGAACCTCTTTGCGTTGACCGAGCTCCCAGAGGCCAAATTTTGCAAATCCGGAGTCGTTTTTAAGATTTGTGGACGTTCCGGACTCGATTTTGAGATTTATTTTGTTGAATTCGGATCAGAAACGAGGCTTGTAAGGGTATCCAACTTTGTGCTTCAAATTTGTGAGTAGATGATTATTTCTATGATTTGCCTATACTCTTCTTGATCTTTAAGCATGTATAAAATTATGATTATGAGATATTGATACTTATATATGTTTTTGAAATGCATTAAAGTTATTTGAATTGCTTACATTTTGAAATACAGTTCAAGAAGATTATAGTTTTGAAAATGGATTTATGAACTCATGGTGTATATGATTTCATGTGTATTTCTCATTAAATGATAAAGTGAATATTTATGCATGTGAAATTATTTATAAAGTTATATGATTGCCTCGAAAGAGGGCATGTACGTATGAAAAATCCTAAATGGAAAAATTTATGATAAAAGATTTTGTACAGAGACTGAAAGCTCTGTTTGATAGATGTGCACCTTTATACATTTATATATATATATATATATATATATATATATATATATATATATATATATATATATATATATATATATGTATTAATGAATATTGACGGGTTATATGGCTTGAGACGGTATTGTGAAGGTGGTATTAGTGGTAATGTGAGGAGGCAGTAGAGTGATGAACTCACATTCCCTGATTACCTATTATGACAGTGGTAATGTGAGGAGGCAGAAGGGTGATGAACTCACATTCCCTGTTGATCTATTGAAGTTGTAGTCAGTGGTAATGTGAGGAGGCAGTAGGGTGATGAACTCACATTTCCTGATTACCTATTGTGATTGTGACTATGGTAATGTGAGGAGGCAGAAGGGAGATGAACTTACATTCCATGTTTATCTATTGAGTATATTGAAAGTTGTGACATACTTGAGCATTATATAAAAGAATTGATTTTTAATGCATATCATATTTGATGTAAGATCAATTTGTATCATATGTGGTTACATATATTTGAATGTGATTTCAACTGAAAATATTTTAAAAATGCGGGTCCCATAAGGATGTACTTCTAAACGGTAGATTTTGATATGATAAATTTTAATATATGAGTACATCCTTATGTTGATCTGAGAGGTCATAGGAGGTATTATCTGTTCATTGAGTTGTAAAACTCACTACACGTGGTTGATATATTTTTCAGATAAAGACCCAGAATGTGGTCCTGCGGCTACTTGACCGACTAGGTGTCGTACTTCGGTGGTGAGCCTAACTTGTTTCTAGACTCTCAGTGCTTTATATTGTAATATATTTGTACTCTAGAGTTGCTCTGAACGTCACAGGAAGGATCCTTGTTTCCGCTGTAAACTTGTTATATATATAGACTTGGCATGTATAATTATTAGTTTTGTAAATTTGTAAACGTTTGATAATACTCGGATATGTGATATTGTGAGACTATTTGTGTAATAGCCGTAAATTTAATAAAGTCCAAAGTAAAGAAAATTTTGAATAATAGAGAGAATTTTGAAAATGGAGATAAGAGCCAGTGAAAATAAATTTATTTATTACATGAATTAAAGAATTATAAAAGAAGTATGAGAAGTTACGTTTTGGCGCGTAATTTTATTTTTTAAATGATAGTATTTTGCTATAAATAAATATATTTTTATTTATTTAGAAATGATTATGATTTGTTAAAAGTAAGTGGACTTTTAAGTAAAAGAAGTATTGTGTTGCTTAAAATAATTATACCGGCATCTAATGAATTTTTATGATATTTTTAGAAATATTCTTTCTTTTAATATGAATAAAGATATTTGTTTTAAAATTTGTTTTATTACGATTTTTATTAAGAAAAATTATGATTTAAGAGTTTAACTAAAGATTTATGAGAAATAAAATTTTTAGAAATTTTTGGCATATTTTATGATGAAAAATGGAATTTATATGAATTTATATAAAAGAAAATCCTATTATTAATTATTTAATAATTATTATTATATTTAAAAAAAAAAAGAGCAGAAACCATAAAACGAAATCGGGGGCGACTGCGTATCGAACTCGAAGAAAAATCGAAAAAAAATGAATAGTAATAAATAGTGTATGAATAGTAACATCCAACATTTTCTTTCGATTTGGAGTACCAATTGGCTTATGATTTCAAAACTGAAAGTGTTATTGGATTCAAGACGAAGAGTACTTCAGTTTTGACCGATCATTTTTTCAAATCAACCGTTGAATCGCCGTAGATCTGAAGTAGAAAATCTCAGTAAAAGGTAAGTTATGAAAAATCTTACTTAGAGACTTCTAATTAGAAATCTAACTCCGTAGATGGATTCAGAAACTAGATAAACATTAGGATATGAATTCGTTTCGTTGATTCGGTAAAATTTTTGTGACGGTGAATAGTATTTTTCGGCGGTGAATAGTAATTTCTGGCATGAATAGTGACATTTAGAGTTTATCGAATTTTCATGTTATGTCTATGTTTTCTAGGTTGTTGAGCCACCACAAGGTGAAATTCTCGTTGTTGGACTCCTAGTACGGTGAATAAATTTTTCTTACTATAGCGCATATTTTACGAATTCGGTTTACAACTCTCTCGTATGATTTTTACCTAGTTGGAACATATGCTAAATTGTTTTACCGCTTTGAAAACCAATATGTTCCAACCATGTTAGAAATTATAAATTTCAATCCTAGTTGAACCCTAGGTATGCAGGGCAAGCATCTAGGCTGATAATTCTCCATTGAGCTAGATTTATAGAAATGCGAACTTAGTCATAGAAATGAACTAAGTTAGCCATGAAATGATTTGATGCATGGCGAACATCTATGCGACGTTTATGGATGATCTTTGTTTAAAGGGAAAGTTTATGATGATAAAGGTCTCCATGGGAATCCATGGAAGAGACATATTTTAGAACGGAGTTTTATGCATGAAAAAAGCTAGATGGAGAATTATATCTTTATTATAATGTTATTGAAATGTTTTACTTTAAACTCTTTGAAGAGCATATTTTCAAATGTTTTCTATTGGAGGAACCCTTTTAGATCACTGTTAGCTAGCCGCAGGTAGTGATAGCCCTGGTGCACCATGGTCATGTTAAGGCTTCGGCCTAGGATATTGTGACGGGTTTATGACCGCCTAAGTCACAGAATTTAGGGTGGACTTATGTCTACGCCTATAGTGATTGCCACACACTTGCTATGTGCTTGGGGAATTTAGGGTAGACTTATATCTACGCCTACAGTGATTGCCACACACTTGCTATGTGCTTGGGGAATTTAGGGTAGACTTATATCTACGCCTACAGTGATTGCCACACCCTTGCTATGTGCTTGGGGAAGATGATAGATCTGTTAGGAAAGAATTCCAATAGACTAGTGCATTTTTCTTAAAGATTAAATATTACTAAACAATCTCATTCATCATTGTTATTGCATAAATAACTTCATTTATTACTTACAATGCATAATTGATTTGCTTTACGGTTACTGATTTAAATCATGTTTTATCTTTTGAATATACATTTGAACTATTTAGCTTTTCTTTCAATAAATTATGGTTAAATGCTTAATGTTTCTATTATTATCTTTACACTTTGATTTCAAATATTAAACTCATTGCAAAACACTCGTGCTTAGTTTGCCCTGTTTCTGTTATAGTGTGATTTACCCATTCACTGAGATGTGATCTCACCCCTCTTCTATTTCCTCCCCACAGATAGTCAAAGAGACTTTGATCCAGCTACAGCTTCGTAGAAGGCTGAATATAGCGTTGGTGAGCCCCAGTTTGGGCAAGGCTCTTATGTACTGTTTGTCTAGTTTAGTTTATGTCTAGTGTACCTCCATGAATTTACAGGCAGGATCCTCGCTTCTTGCTTATTTTGATGTGTTGTTTGGAAAACGGTTTTATGTTTTACAACGATGTTTGTATTATGAGGCCATGGGCCAAATTGAATCACGAATGTTGGATTCATGAGATATATATATATATATATATATATATATATATATATATATATATATATATATATATATATATATATATATACAGTATTTTCTTATACTGGATGTGGCATATGTGGCCAGTTATATTTATTATGTACTCTGGATTGTGTGCTGGATGTTTGTACATGCTATGCGTTAGGCTTGCGGCTAGGGGGAAACCCTTATGTCGTGCCGGTCATGTGTTCCATCATTTGGGGCCGTGACAATTTGCAAATGCGTAATAATAAAGTTTATCAGATATTAAAGGTATTCGCGTTCTTAAAGTAAGGATGTAACAAGTTGGTATCAGAGCAATAGGTTTTCCTGTGGCTATCAGAGCAAAGGATTTTTTTAGTAGGACCTTTAGTATCGATATGAGTAGGACATATTTATACTTCAGGTGCTGTTGAGGGATTCTATAGGATATTCACTTCCTTTCTATTCCAAGTGTCTTTAAATTTCTGGAGTAAAGTTTGAATACATATTGTAGTATCTTAAAGAAGTGTTTTATTCTATATAGTTAATGATGCCACCAAGAACTAGAGCGGTCACTAGAGAAGAAGTTGTAGATTGTGCACCATCTACAGAAGAGTCTGCACAATCTACAATACTAGTACAAAGAGGCCGTGGTAGAGGTCGACCTAGAGGAAGAGGTAGAGGTAGAGGGCGTGCACGGGGTCTGAGAACCCCAAGACAAGATGAACAGACTCATGTATCTGATAGAGTTCCTGAGGAAAGAGTAGAAACCCCTCAGGAGCCACCTGATAGAACCGCTGATATGATTGCTGGTATACATAGAAGTTTAGAAACATTGGCTAGATTTATAGTGGAACAGGGTAGAAGGGAAGGCCAACCAGCAGAAAATGCTCATGAAGTGCAAGAACTGGGAAGAACAACTGAGCAAGAGGATAAGCTTACAGGGATTGAGGTGTCATTACCGCAATTCCTTAAGTTGAAACCTCCGATTTTTTCTGGGTCAGATGTTCAGGAAGACCCACAGATATTTATTGATGCTGTGGAACGAGTTTTCAGAGCCTTGGGGTGCTTGAGTAGAAGATCTATTGAATTGGTGTCTTTTCAACTATCAGATGTGGCCCAAGTTTGGTTTGAGATGCTTGTACAAGGACGAGCAGTTATTTTACCACCAATGGAGTTGGACGAATTTAAGGAAGCATTTATGAATCGCTTTCTACCAATGAGTGAAAGAGACAAGAGGGCCAGAGAGTTTGAGGAATTGAGACAAACACCAAACATGTCAGTTTCTGAATATGACATCTGTTTTACCCGGTTGTCCAGATATGCACCATATCTGGTCCCTACTGAAAAGGATAGAATTAAGAGGTTTGTTTTGGGATTGATACGCCCATTGTTTAAGTCGGTGGGTCCTCAGATAGATCATTTTTCAACTTATTCAGCAGTTGTGAACTATACTAGAATGATGGAAACACGAGAGCAAGCAAACATAGAAGGTCTTAAGAGAAGGAAAAGAGATCGAGATAGTAATGCCTAGACTAGATATAATCCTATTGTCAGTGGGTCAAGATTTCAAAATCCACAGCGTTTTACTCAAACAGGAGCTGGTAGTTCTAACCAGCCATTAGTTAACATTAATAAGCAGAGAATGTTCCAAACAGATATGAGACCTCCGAGTCAACAAGATTCAAGATCGATTCCCTTATGTCTCCTCTGCGGCAGGCCTCATACTGGACAGTGCCGCAGAGAAATGGGTGCTTGTTATAAGTGTGGACAAGTGGGTCCTTTGATGAGGAATTGCTCACAACTACGAAGTTTTAGTCAAGCATCAGTGTAACCAGCTTCACCTCCTGCATCTGCACCAGCACGACCTAGTAGAGCAGCCTCAGTCCAAGCAAGTAGTGGTGGTACTAGTAGAGGATCAGGAAATCGAGGGCGAGAACAAGCTCGGGTTTTTGCCTTGACACGACAGGATGCTCAGGCTTCAAATGCAGTTATGACAGGTACATTATCAGTATGTTCCCATAAAGCATATGTCCTGTTCGATCCTGGCTCTACACATTCTTATATATCACCATGCTTTGCTAAGAAATTGAGTAGAGATCCCATTAGTTTGTATTGTTCTTTTATGGTTGCTACTCCAATGGGAGAATTATTGTTGGTAAATGATATGTATAGATCATGTGAAATTTCGATAGAGGATAAGGAAACTCATGTAGATTTGATAGTTCTAGATTTGGTAGACTTTGATGTGATTCTAGGAATGGATTGGTTGTCATCATGTCATGCCATTCTAGAATGTCACCATAAGGTGATTAAGTTTAATGTCCCTGGAGAACCTTCTTTCTCAATACAAGGAGACCGTAATAAGGTGCCTAGTAATTTAATATCTGCACTGACAGCTTATAAACTGTTACAAAAGGGATGCCAGGGGTATTTAGCAGTAGTCAAAGATGTTGATATGAAGTATACAAGTGTAGAACATGTTCCAGTAGTTAAAGAATTTCCTGATTTGTTTCCTGAAGAGTTGCCAGGATTACCACCAGACCGAGAGATTGAGTTTGGTATTGACCTTCTCCTTGGAACACAACCAATATCCATACCTTCCTACTTGTAGAACTTAATGAATTAAAGGAGCAATTGCAAGATTTATTAGATAAAGGTTTTATTCGACCCAGTACATCTCCTTGGGGTGCCCCTGTTCTCTTTGTGAAGAAAAAAGATAGATCCTTACGTCTATGTATTGATTATAGGCAGTTGAACAAAGTGACTATAAGAAATAAATATCCTTTACCCAGAATAGATGATTTATTTGACCAGTTACAGGGCGCCCAGTGTTTTTCAAAAATTGATTTAAGATCTGGGTATCATTAATTGAGGATAAAGAAGGAGGATATTCTAAAAATTGCATTTAGGACTCGATATGGGCACTATGAGTTCTTAGTAATGCCATTTGGTTTAACAAATGCTCCAGCTGCATTCATGGATTTGATGAATAGAGTATTCAAACCTTTCTTGGATCAATTCATCATTGTATTCATAGATGATATCCTGGTTTATTCAAAGAGTTCAGAGGAGCATGAGCGACATTTAAGAATAGCATTGCAAACCCTAAGAGAACACCAACTGTATGCCAAGTTTTCAAAATATGAATTTTGGCTTAGTAGTGTTGCCTTCTTCGGGCATGTGGTTACTAAGGATGGTATTCAAGTTGATCCCAAAAAGATAGAAGCAGTGCAGCAATGGCCACGCCCTACGACAGTTATAGAGATTCGTAGTTTTCTTGGGCTAGCAGGCTATTATCGTAGATTTGTTAAAAAAATTTCAAAGATAGCTGCTCTTTTGACCAGATTGACTAGGAAAGAAATAAAATTTGAGTGGTCTGATGCTTGTGAAGAGAGTTTTCAGAAATTAAAGGAGTGCTTAACTACAGCCCCAGTCCTTACCATTCCTACAAATACTGGAGACTATGTAGTATACTGTGATGCATCTAGAGTGGGCTTAGGCTGTGTGTTAATGCAAAATGGAAGAGTAGTTGCTTATGCATCCAGACAGTTGAAGAAACATGAACAAAATTATCCCACCCATGATCTAGAGATGGCAGCTGTAGTATTTACTCTAAAGATTTGGAGACATTACCTGTATGGAAGAACTTGTGAGATTTATATAGATCACAAGAGTCTCAAATATATTTTTCAACAGAAGGATCTTAATTTGAGGCAAAGAAGATGGATGGAATTACTGAAAGATTATGACTGCATGATTTTGTATCATCCAGGCAAAGCAAATGTAGTAGCTGATGCTCTAAGCAGAAAGTCCATGGGAAGTTTGGCTCATATAACAGAGGTGCGACGACCATTGTTAGAAGAAATCCATAAGTTAGAAAGTAAGGGGATAAAGTTTGAAGTAAAAGAACCGAGAATATTAATGGCTCATGTGCAGCTCCAATCTTCCTTAGTTGAGCAAATCAAAGCCGATCAAGATAAGGATGCTAGTTTGCTCAAGATTAAGAGTGAATTGAATGATAGCAAGGATTCTGAATTCTCAGTGGATACTGAAGGGGTATTAAGATACGGTAGACGATTATGTGTCCCAAATGTTAATGATTTGAGGAAATAAGTTTTAGAAGAAGCACATCGATCTACATATACCATACACCCAGGAGTGACAAAGATGTACCAAGACATGAAGGAATTGTATTGGTGGTATGGTATGAAGAGGGATATTGCAGAATATGTTTCCCATTGCCTAACATGCCAACAGGTGAAAGCTGAACATCAACGACCTGCTGGGTTACATCAGTGAATAGAAATACCAGAATGGAAGTGGGAGAGAATTATTATGGATTTTATCACGGGATTACCAAGGACTCCCAAAGGAAATGATTCTATCTGGGTCATTATGCATGACGAAGTCAGCACACTTTCTGCCTGTGAAAACAACCTACAACGTAGCTCAGTATGCAAGGCTCTACTTAAATGAAATAGTTAGGCTACATGGAGTCCCTATATCAATGATATCTGATCAAGCGCCGCAATTCACGGTACGATTTTGGAAAGCTTTTCAAGAGGCATTAGGAACGAAGTTGGATTTGAGCACAGCTTTTCATCCCCAAACCGATGGTCAGTCTGAGCATACAATTCAGATTTTAGAATACATGCTCCGAGCCTGCATTTTTTATTTTGGAGGAAGTTGGGATATGTACTTGTCTTTGGCAGAGTTTGCGTATAATAATAGTTACCAAACTAGTATACAATGGCTCCATTCGAAGCTTTGTATGGTACACGGTGAAGATCCCCCATTGGATGGTTCGAAGTGGGCGAGGCTAAACTTATAGGGCCAAATCTTCTACAAGATGCTTTGAACAAGGTAAAGCTGATTAGAGAAAGGCTGCAGGTAGCTCAAAGTAGACAAAAGGCGTATGCTGATAATAGGCGAAGGGAGTTAGAATTTTCAGAGGGTGAACAAGTGTTTTTGAAAGTATCACCCATGAAAGGAGTGATGAGATTTGGAAAGAAAGGAAAATAAGCCCTCGGTTTATAGGCCCTTTTGAAATATTGGATAGAATAGGTGTAGTGGCATATCGCATAGCTCTGCCACCAGAACTGAGTGATGTTCATCCAGTATTTCATGTATCTATGTTACGAAAATACTTACCGGATCCTACTCACGTCATTCAACCCCAAGAAATTCAATTGGATAAGAATTTAACCTATGAGGAAAAGCCGATGTCTATTGCTGACCGACAAGTTGCGGTCAAGAGATATTCTTATGGTTAAGGTGATATGGCAAAACCACTCATCTGAGGAAGCTACGTGGGAAAGAGAAGATGACATCCGCACCAAATATCTGCATTTTTTTGAACAATGAGGTTAGTGATTATTTGCACCTAGGGTGATGAAATTTGGGGACCGAATTTCTTTAAAGGGGGAAGAATGTAATAGTCGTAAATTTAATTAAATTCAACTTAAAGAAAATTTGGAATTAAAGAGAGGATTTTGAAAATGGAGTTAGGACCCGGTGAAAATAAGTTATTATTTACATGGATTAAAGAATTATAAAAGAAATATGAGAAATTTACGTTTCGAGGAAAAAATGCAATTTCTTAAAAGTTTCGGGGTTAAAATGTAAATAACAAAAATTTGTAAGGACCTCCCTCTAAAATTGAAATTTTGCAGAAAGGTCTCCCGGGATATTTTAAGGGCTTCAATCACTCTGGAAGTTGTTCATTGGCAGATTTTTTTCATCTCTCTTCAGAAAATTCTCCCCGAAAACCCTCTAACTTCTCTCTAAGATATCTCCGCCTACGGACCTTGGATTTCGACACCACCACCACCAACGGACTCAGGAAAAAGAGTTCTTCAAATCCATCCTAGTGGTTTCTGGAGAATTGGCCGGAAATTGGCTAGAAAATTGAAGGAAAAATCGGTAAAAAAGGTAACCCCCAAAACTCCTATTTTTAGTTCTCAAATGCAAAAACTAACACCGTAGATCGATCCATAAGGCACCGAAACCTTTGGATCTTAAATTTCAGGCCGATCCACCACCGTATGTGCCCCCACGTGCTGAATCTCTCTCGACGAGTGAAGCCCACGCGCAGCTCCTTGGGCGGCGCGTGTAGCACGTAGTAGCCGGACCTCCTAGCGTTTACCGAGCTCCCAGAGGCCAAAGTTCGCAAATCTGGAGTCATTTTTAAGGTTTTTGGATGTTCCAGACTCGATTTTGGGATTTATTTTGCTGAATTCGGATAAGAAACTAGGATTTAAGGGTGTCCAACTTTGTGCTTCAAATTTGTGAGTAGATGATTATTTCTATGATTTGCCTATACTCTTCTTGATCTTTAAGCATGTATAAGATTATGATTATGAGATATTGATACTTATATATGTTTCTAAAATGCATTAAAGTTATCTGAATTGCTTACATTTTGAAATACAGTTCAAGAAGATTATAGTTTTGAAAATGAATTTATGAACTCATGGTGTATATGATTTCACGTGTATTTCTCATTAAATGATAAAGTGAATATTTATGCATGTGAAATTATTTATAAAGTTATATGATTGCCTCGAAAGAGGGCATGTACATGTGAAAAATCTTGAATGGGAAAATTTATGATAAAAAATTTTGTACTGAGACTGAAAGCTCTATTCGATGAATGTGCACCTTTATACATTTATATATATACATATATACATATATATATACATATATACATATATATATATATATATATATATATATATATATGTATATATATATATGTATTAATGAATATTGACGGGTTATATGGCTTGAGATGGTATTGTGAAGGTGATATTAGTGGTAATGTGAGGAGGCAGTACGGTGATGAACTCACATTCCCTGATTACCTATTGTGACAGTAGTAATGTGAGGAGGTAGAAGGGTGATGAACTCACATTCTATGTTTATCTATTAAGTATATTGAAAGTTGTGACATACTTGAGCATTATATAAAAGAATTGATTTTTAATGCATATAATATTTGATGTAAGATCAATTTGTATTATATGTGGTTATAGATATTTGAATGTGATTTCAACTGAAAATATTTTGAAAATGCGGGTCCCATAAAAATGTACTTCTGAACGGTAGATTTTGATATGATAAATTTTAATATATGAGTACATCCTTATGTTGATTTGAGAGGTCATAGGAGGTATTATCTGCTCACTGAGTTGTAAAACTCACTACACGTGGTTGATATATTTTTCAGATAAAGACCCAGAATTTGGTCCTGCAGCTACTTGACCGACTAGGTGTCGTACTTCGGTGGTGAGCCTAACTTGTTTCTAGGCTCTCAGTGTTTTATATTGTAATATATTTGTACTCTAGAGTTGCTCTGAACGTCACAGGCAGGATCCTTGTTTCCGCTGTAAACTTGTTATATATATAGACTTGGCATGTATAATTATTAGTTTTGTAAATTTGTAAACGTTTGATAATACTCGGATATGTGATATTGTGAGACTATTTGCAAATGCATAATAATAAAGTTTATTAGATATTAAAGGTATTCGCGTTCCTAAAGTAGGGATGTGACACTTACTATCAATGTAATACCCCTAACATTTAGTAATTTTTATTTATGTTTGGATAAATAAAATAATAATAATAGTAATAATAATAATAATAGTAGGGATGTAATTGAAAGATTTTAAGGATGAAAATAAATTTTTTTAATATTTTTGGGGTCAAAGTGTAATTTTCTAAAATTTTAGGGGTCAAAATATAAATAATGAAATTTTTAAGGACTTTCTCTAACAATTAGCAAATTGTCAAATGGTCCCTCCATCATTTATTTTTAAAAAAAAGAGACATCATTTTTTTTGTAAAACGGTGATGAATAGTATTTCTCTCTCCTCCATTTTCTATCTCTAGATCTGGAGTACTTTCGAGCATCCGATCTCAAAACTAAGGGTACCACTGGATTCATGACGAAGAGTACTACGATATTAGCCAAATAATATTTCAAATTGGTCGAAGAATCACTGCAAATCGAAAGTAGAAAATACAAACTCTGAAACTCCTATTTAAAGACCTCAAATTGAAAATCTGACACCGTAGATGGATTCAAGAGATAAATAAACTATCGAATGCGAAGTTTCATAGTCATTTGACAACTTTTGGTATCATGAAAAATAACTCTGACTGGCATGAATAATGATTCCAGTAGTTATAAATAATAATTCCGACCGGCATGAATAGTGATTTCAACCGATGTGAACAATATTTCTGACCATGAATAGTGCCATCAGTTGACTAGTATTGATCAAGCTCTTATAGTCATTTCTTAAGTTTTATGATCCTCTGAACTCGTTTTTAATGTCTATTTGATCAAATTTGGATTGAAAAAGTGCATTTTAAGATTGTCCAACCTGAAGCCTTACCTTGTGAGTAGATAATGCTTTCTATGACTTACCTATGCTCTTTTTGAACTTTAAATGTATAATTGATCATGTTTACAAGTTATTTAAACTTTTATATGTCTTTAAAATGGATTAAATTACCTGATTTGTTTACAATCTGGCATATAGTTTAAGAAGAATATGATTTTGAAAATGGATTTTTGAACTCATTGAATATGTGATTTTAAATGTATTTCTCATCATATGGTAAAGAAAATATATTGTGCACATGGCATTGATATGTAAAGCTATAAGATTGCTTTGAAAAAAGGACATGTATATATGATTACGCTAATTGGAAAGTTTCTAACAGAGAAATTATACTAAGACTGAAAATTCTGAATTTATACTGAAACCTCTGTTTTGAACAATATGGCTTATGTGTAAATAATGATTTCTGTAGAGGAATCCTATTGAAAACACTATTTGCTAATAGTAGGTGATGTTAGCCTTAGTGCACATTGACACCTCAGTTAGCAGGGGTGATACTAGTCTTATGTGACGCCAACACACGGGATATAATATGTGAAGGAGAGCGAGATTCCTCATATTTAGATGAGATGCCGACTATATGATATATGATTTGCCCTCCCTTGCTGTGTGCTTGAGAAATTGCTCATATTAGAGTTCCTTCGCATGTCCTTTTGAATGGTGGTAGGGTAAATCTTGGCTGAGATGTTACCAAAGTACTTTATCTCAGAAAATTCTAAAACCAAGAGATTTTAGAACTTTATCTCAAGTCATCTTATGCTTCAAAACCATCCAAATTCAGTTGAAAATTATTTTTAGAATCTTTTTATGTTTCTTGCCAACTTGTAGTAAAATTTGGTCTCATAAAAGGTGGTTTATATGGCTGGTATTTGGAGGAGGAGAAGGTCATGATGGGAGAGGAAAGAAACCAAAACTGCCTTGGCTAAAAGAAGGAAAACCTGCTAGAAAATTCTAGCACCAAGCGGCTGTGTAGAGGAAGAAATATCCAAGAACATTTTTGTTATTTCATGGTTACTTAAGATGCATTTTGGTAATTTCATACAACTAGATTTATAAGACCACATTTTTGCAAAGGTACTTTTAGAAATTCTCATGAAACCAAGGGCCTATTAGTAATTTTAGGCAACCATATTTTCTAAGGACATATTTGGGACTTTGATGCACTTAAAAGGGTAGAATTGGACATGCATAAAATCTCCAGGGTTCATAGCTTGCTTTTGTTCTTGATAAAATTTCCTTTACACTTTGAAACCATAAGATTATTATCCATAACATAAATAAAAC
Source organism: Gleditsia sinensis (assembly GCA_037074535.1). NCBI lineage: Eukaryota > Viridiplantae > Streptophyta > Magnoliopsida > Fabales > Fabaceae > Gleditsia > Gleditsia sinensis. The sequence goes on from CM073471.1 coordinate 24,207,564, forward strand.
ACATATCCTTTTAAAGGGAAACATAGGTATTTTTCATAAAATATAGTCATTGAGATAAAATAGACTATTTAAAAATTATGGGATATTATAAAAGTCATAATTGAAAGTGTGAATTTAATAATAACTTTTTGAAGTTATTATGAAAAGATATTGTACTACACTTTTAATGATGACCATAATAAGTATAATTGAAGATAAGACTTCAGTGACAGACTATAATAAGTCCTCAATGGTTTTGAAGTTTTATTTTAGTAGAGCTTGAAGAAAAATAGAAGATACTGAGGCTTTTTTGCAAAAATTACTAATATATATATATATATATATATATATATACATATATATATATATATATATATATATATATATATATATATATATATATATATATACATATATATATATATATATATATACATATATATATATATATGTATATATATATATATATATATATATATATATATATATATATATATATATATATATATATATATATATATTAATTTTGGATTATAGAGAACATTAACAAACCTCTAGTTTCCAGTGCTTTAGAAATCCTTAAAATATTCACGTTTTAATGTTCAGGATGAATCTTTCTCTTCTCATCCTCTAGATCATAACTTCTCATATGAGAAATTAAGTGACGCAATGGATTGGAAAAAGAGACCAGTCTTTTTATTTTTATCTTTGTGTTGACAGTTATCAACCCATAATGGATAGTCACCCTTCATCCCTACACTAACTCTTACATTTGTATTGGACTAAAGTCGAATGAGGTGTAATTTATCTAATTGATCACTTATTAAGAGGTATCTGATTCATATTATTGAACTAATATTTAACCCATTTTATTAAACTAAAATATTCTAATTAATTAAGTCCAATAATTTTAACATTATTAACTTATACGGGACTTTAATAATTTCTCCTTTTGGAGATGAGATCTTAATGGCTCTTTTACTGTAGAAAGCAATATTTCCTTCTCGATATGATCGAAGAGGGAGGGCTGCTATAGGACAAACGTGGTTGATAGATAGCCTTATGATACTTTCAACTACTTTCCTTTTGTTACACTAAATACTTGCGTAAAGATTTTCTTCAATCTACCAACCTAAAGAATTATGGTTCTCAAGCTTAACTTTCATTATGTGTTGCACTGCTACTCATATTTGGTACGAGTATGGGAATGGATGCAAAAGATGTTGATTTTCTTTTCAAAACATACCGTATGAATATGATAATATATATTATATAAATAAAAAAATTTATAAAAGTTTCTAGTTACAGTAAATAGTTGCATAAAGGTTTTCTCCACTCTAGCTACTAACCTAAAGAATTATAGTTCCTAAGCTCAACTTTCCTTTTATATATGTTGCATGGCTACTTGTATTTGGTACGGGTATATGTACGAATGCAGAATATGGTAATTTTTTTTTTCAAAACATATAGTATGGATACGATAATATATATTATATAAATAAAGAATATTCTATAAAGAATTCTAGTTACATTAAATAGTTCCATGAAGATTTTCTCCTCTCCACCAACTTACAAAATTATAGTTACTAAGCTTAACTTTCTGTTTATGTTGCACGACTACTCATATTTGGTATAGGTAAGGGTATGGATATAGAATACGATGTTGTTTCAAAACAAAGTGTATGGATAAGATAATATATATTACATAAATTATAATATTTTATATTTTTAAATCAAATAATTTTCTCTATAATCATGTTTTGCGTAAGATGTCTATGTTTTCACTTAAAAAGCGAATATTTTTCTTTTGATTATGCTTTGTTTTAGCATATTTCTCCTTCAACGGAAGTAGTTTTGGGGCAATGAAGGTTTAAGGTGAAAATTTGAATCCCTATGTTTTGGTGTTTTTATGAAAATTATGGGCCATAATCACGTTTAGGAGATTAGATAACTCATGTATGGATATTTTTCTGATTAAATAACTCATTTTCAGATCAAATATCACAAAAAATTTCTTTGATGAATAGTATGGTGAACAGTTTTTTGTATTTGTATAAACAATAATCATGGGTTGAATTTTTGAGTTTCGTTTAGTTCAGATCGAAGAGCATGAAATGGATATTTATGAAGTTTGGATATTTTAGAGAAAAAGTTAAAAAGAGTTACTCCAATTAAAGCTCGAAAGGGGTGAGTAAATAAGGCTAATTATAGCATGAATAAAAGCTTGTGATTAATGCTTTAATTCTTATATCATGTGCTATGAGTTTAGACAATGATGTTGTATTGGATTGATGGCTTTAGTGATGCTTGACTTGGTTTGGTGTGAGATGGTGATATGCACATACATATAGGTATGGTATGTTAAGATTAAGTTTATGATGGCAAAGTGTTATTAAAGAGAAATTAGAGATGTGCTATGGAAGTAAATAATTATAGTGAGTGTTTGTGTCACGCCCCTAATTTTAAAGCACGTGAAACATATACTTTATGAACATGTATTTTTCATAACATATATAATACACGTTTTTACAGATAAATATTCTTATGTATACACAATATATAGACCAAATCTATAAACATCAAAGTACAGCAGAAGTAATGATCTTATATGTGGCGTTTAGAGCATACTTTAGACTACAAGTACAATATAAATTAAAATCTACGAGCCTTGAAAATAAAATAGGCTCACCCAAAGATTATGTCATCTAATTGGTCAACTATCTAATGGAGAAGGACCAAACTCTATATTTTCATCTGAAAAAAAAAATATAAGCATCGTGTAGTGAGTTTGACAACTCAGTGAGCAGATAATACCTCCTATGACCTCTTAGGTCAACATATGGATGTACTCTTATTTTAAATTTATCACATTGAAAATTACAGTTCAGAAGTGCATCTATATGGGATCGGCATTTCAAATATTCTCAGTTCAAATCACATTCAGATATCTTTAACCATATATAATACAATATGATTGTTAATCAAACGTTGATATGCATAAAAAACATTTCTTATAAAAATATTATGAGTATCTCATATCAGAACCACCATATCAGAGTACAATCTCTTCTGTACTTTGTTGGTGTAAGATTTGCTTATACTTAACATCTCAGTCAAAGTTTGTCTTACCACCATTCAAGAGCATACGCGAAGGGACTCTATTATGGACAATTTTTCAAGCACAAAGTAAGGGAAGTCAAATCACATATCATATAACTGGCATCTTGCTCAGATAGAAGGCATCCCGCTCTCTATCACATATCATATTCTGTGTATTGACCCTCACACGAGGCTAGTACCATCCTTGTTAACTAAGGTATCAAGGTGCACCAAGGCTAACATAATCTGCTATTAGCAAACAGTGTTTTTAATAGGATTCCTCCACAAAATTATCATATGCACATATTCCATATCTTTCAAAACAGAGAGCTTTCAGTATAATACAGAATTTCAGTCTCAATACAACTCATCTATCATAAATTACCCAATAAGGGTTTATCACATATACATGTCCTTTCTTGAGGCAATCATATAGTTTTATAAATCAATGCCACGTGCATAAATATTTACTTTATCATTTAATGAGAAATACATGTAAAATCAGATATACCATGAATTTAGAAATCTATTTTCAAAACTATACTCTTTTTGAATTATATTCCAAATTATAATCAATTCAGATAATTTTAATGCATTTCAGAAACATATAAAACTGTAAATATCTTATAAATATAATCAAATACACATTTAAAGATCAAGAAGAGTATATGGCAAGTCATAGTAAGAATCATCTACTCACAAGGTAAGGCTCTAGGTTGGACAGTCCTAAAATATAATTTTTCAATCCACATTTAACTAATTAGACCTCAAAAACATGTCCGGAGGATCTAAAAACCTAAGAAATGACTCCAAAATCGCGTAATTTGACCTCTGAGAGCTTGGTCAACATTGGTCAACTACTGGGTACTATTTATGGTCAGAAGATACTATTTACCACCGGACATCACTATTCACAATGCACAAAAAGTTGTTAGATGGCCAAAAAAATTTATATCTTAAGGTTTATCTAGCTCCTGAATCCATTTACAGTGTCAGATTTTCAATTTGAGGTCTCTAAATAAAAGTTTCAGAGTTTACCTTTTTCTGATATTTTTTACTTTCAATTTTTGGCAATTCTGCGGCTGATTTGAAAAATTGTTCGGTCAAAATCGTAGTATTCTTCGTCCTGAATCCAGTGGTACCCTCAGTTTTGATATCGAAAGCTAATAGGTACTCCAGATCTAGAGAGAAAAATAAAAGTTACTATTCACATTATTCATACTATTCATCGGTTACGAAAATCTTCTTCTTCCGCATCTCCCCCTCACCATTTTTATTTCTTTTTATTTTTACTTATTATTATTTAATAATTAAATATTTAAGATTATTTTTATTTTATTCTATATATATTCATATAAATATCGTTTTTTATCGTAAAGCATCCCAAAAAATTTTAAAAATTTATATTATTGCAAAACTTTAGTTGCACTATTAAATCATGACTTTTTTTTATATAAAAATTTCAATAAAACAAATCAAAAAATCACAAAATAAATATATTTATATATAATAAAAGAAAGAATATTTCTAAAAATAAAGCAAAAATTTAATTAAAGGCCATTATAATTATTTTAAGCAAAAAAAAAGTATTTTAATTAAAAATATATTTTCTTTTAGCAAAATATAATTATTTAGAATAAAAATGTATTTTTTTTTATCATAAAACATTATTATTTAAAAATTACAGGATATTACAGTTTGAGGACTTCTACAAAAATTTTGGTTTTTTATATAAGTTAATTGTTAGTGTGGATATTTCAAACAATATGAATTGTGATTTAAAAAGTAACTAAAAATGAAATTATTCATGATCAAGTGGCATGTAATTTGACTAATCGTAATAGTTAGAAAGAATGTTGTGTATGTAAGGATCCTTTGGTTAAGCAAGTTAAACTTCTTATGAGGACATGGTGTATGTACTAGAGTCATGTTTAGGATAATTGAATTAGAAATTTATGTGAGTGCAGCATATGGATAAATAAAACTAAATAATCAAGTTACAACTGAGCATGAATATTTGAGGATTGAAAATTAATATAATGAAGTGTTTTGGGAATTGAGTTATATAGGAATAGGTGGTTTAAACAATTCTTTAGAGCATTGTCTTAGAAAAAGGGAGGTAAGTATGCTAATGTTTAAGAAGATGGAAGAATAAGGATAAGATTGAGGTTTAGTAGGATGTGTGTGAATATATATCTAAATGAATTGATATTGATCAGTTGGGTTGATATCTAAGTATAAACATGAAGTGTAAAACTAGCTTATTGGGATGATAGGTAGTTAGTCTTTGATGAGAGGTTCGAAAAGATGTTGCTGTGGGAAGGTTTAGAAGATATGCAAGTAACATGATTATAATATTGAGGCCTAGGGATAACATTTTAGAAAACACTTATTAACGAGTAAGTAATGAATAAAATTTCTAAAAAGATTCCTTTCAAAAATATCGTTAGTTAGCATTGGTAATTGCTTGTCCTGATGCACCTTGTTACCCCAATTAGCAAGAGTGTTGCTAGCCCCATGTGATGGCTAACATATGTGGGTTGGATTGTGTGGGGAGTAGAGACAAGGTCTCGTCCTAGTTATTTATGAGTTGATGGTTATTTACCCATCCTTTTCTTTGTGCTTGGGAATGAACTATGGTGATTGCCTATCATTTGTTGTGTGCTTGGGATAAATTGTATTAGAACCACTCCGCATACACTCTAGAGTGGTGGTGAGACAAATTTCAGTAAAGATGTCAAATTTAGGGAAACTCCACATTGGCAGAGCATGGGAGAATCTCGAGCTTTGATATTGGGGAATACTTTTATGGTTTTGACATGAAATCTTATTATTAAACCTAATAATAAAATAAACCAAAAATAAAGTAACATAAAACCAAGTAAAACTCCTATTCTTGTTAAGATATTTTAATAATTATTTGTAATGTAATAAATCCTAGCCATTAGATCTCATATATGTACAACTTTTAGGTAACCTAATATTAGCATTAAACCTTAACTATTATAGATATAGAATATATACATATAAACAAAAATATATGTAGATAGGAAGAAAATGATTAGTGAATGATATGGTTGACAAAGTTTATGAAGTGCAGTTCGACTTTGATGGAAAGCTTCACATGAGATCTTAAGTTATGGTAATGATATATTCAGTAAAAGAAGAAAATGACTAGTCAAATGAAAAAGTCGCGTGTTTATTTGGATGAAGGAATATCTAATTTGTTTATGTGATATGGAAAGATGAAGTGTATGAACCATATCATTGAAGAAAAGTAATTGCATATATATATATATGGGTAAGCTAAGTATAAAAATAGTTCACAATACATTAAATACATTAAAATAAACTTCATATACATATAAGTCGAATTATACTTTAGACAAAAGAACATTTTGTTAGATTAAAGGTACATTAAGGTTAGTGTTATATGAAGTTTTCTGCACACTATAGTTATGTTATTTAAGCGCTGAGTCGCAAGACTCATTTCTTTTCTTAATTTTTTTGGCTAGTATTAGAGTGGTGCAATGGAAGGATTAAGAAAGTAGATTTGACTTTGGTGAGCCTCGATTTTTCCTTATATTACTAATTGGAATTTCTTTCTTTCAGAGAAGAGAAAGCATATTGGATCTCAATGAAGGATTAAATTATTTTACAATTTTACTCAAATCAAACAAGATCTTAGGATGGTTAAAATAACATTTATGTAATTTAATTGAAATGACATTTATGTAAATTTCTTGAGATGACATTTATGTAAATTCTTTAAGATAGCAGTTTTGTAAATAATGGAAGATGGAAAAGTTATAAATATTGGGTGGTAGGTAGGAAATTTTTTAATAATTATAAGGGAGGTAGGTGAAGAAAAATGAGTGATAATTATGAGGGAGAGAAAAGAGTGTCGGTAAGGAGTGTTGGTAAGGAAGAGAAAGAAAAGAAAAAAAAAGAGAGGAAAAGAAAGAGGAGGAAAAGGAAGAGGAAGAAGAAGAAGAGAAAGAGGAAGAAGAAGGAGAAAGAAGTGGAAAGGAAAATCAAAGCATTAAATTTAAGGATTTGTTTGAGATAAGTTTAACATCTTCTAATAAATTTTGTACAAAATTATATATATGCTTTTAGATTTGTTTAGATGTGATTCTGAATAATATGTGGTCTGAATATTTATATGAAATTATATTTTGGTTGTATGGACAAACATATGGGCGCATGGGATTACATACAAGAAAAACAAAGGAGAAGTTAGACTAAGCTGAATTTCAGAATAATTTGGGAAGCCTCTGTTTTTGGAATTCTGGGAAAATTCAACAAGGATTTTAAAGAAATTGTTAACATATGAATTGTAAATATATATCTCGCAGATCTATAGGCTCTAAAATTACTTAATTTGGAGTTCCTTTGAGTGAGATACGGCTAATTAATTGAGTAGAGGTCAGAATCCAGGATAGTAAAAATAATCATTTTTATCTTTAATTTTCTGGAAATAATCCGCATGGAATTTAAAGCAATGATAAACATAAAAGTTGTAGATAATTGTCTTAAATTTTTATAGGCTTTGACATTATCTCAATTGGAGTCTATATGAAGGAGATATGACTGATTAATTAAGCAGATGTCAGAATTAGTCTAAAATTCAGAATGGTAAAATAAGTATTTTTTTTAATTTTTTGGGAATAATCCATAAGGAATCTGAAGATATGATAAACATGAAAATTTTAGATAATTTTCTTAAATTTTTATAGAATTTGAAATTACCTCAATCAGAGTTCGTATGAAAGAGTTATGATTGAATAAGTAAAGAAAGGTCACAGAATACGATCAGGCCATGTTCTATGTTGTCTTAGCCGGGGTAGGCCGTGTTCGAGGCTGTTTTTGAGTATTTTGAAGTATTTTTCAAATATGGCCGTGTTTTGAACATGGCCAGGCCGTGTTGGGTGCTAGATTATCATAGTTTTCACTGTTTTCTACCTAAAAATAATCTTGTTTGTTGAAATATTTTTAGGAAACATATGTCCAAGAAAAATACTTTTAAAATGATGATTTTAGTATCACAAATTACTCTTTTCTTTATTTGATTTAAAATGAATCATATTGGATATTGGTATGTGATGAATGATTATTAATCATTTGGTATAAAAATGATGCATCATATTATGAAAGTGATTAAATGGCAAGTGTAAAACTCATGGCGAGTTGTTTGATAAATATATATTGTATTTGATGAATATGTATTTATATATATACATTTATATGTATGGATGAATATTGACATGTTGTATGGCTTGAGATGGTATTGAGTAGGGAACGCCCTATTAGCCTGAGTGAGCCCAGGGAAAGCCGCTCCAGCTGGGTGACAGAGGTAATATGAGGAGGTAGATGAGTAACGAACTCACATTCTCTTATCACTTATTGTGACTGTAGTCGATCAGTCACTATGCATATAGCAAATGAGTGAATTAAGAACTGTGATATGCCTGAGCATTTTTTTAAAAAAAAAGTGAATTTCCAGTGCATATATAGTATGTTAATTATGCATCAATTAAAGTGATGATTTTATCTTCAAATCTTAATATTTTCTGTAGTTTATACAACTAAACATAACTCCTATTTTTCTCATTATATTTTATTTATGTTAAATCTACTGGGAACCTTTGTTCTCATTATTATTGTGGTGTTATATTCAGATAAAAAGAAATGAGATGCAATAGGGAATGACATTACTGATGGAGATTTCGATATCAGCACCACCTCCTCACCCTTTATATTTCAAGGGTAAAGTGTTGTATATGGACTCTTATTTATGTACTAAAATATTGTATTGTATAATTATAACATGTGTGAGGTTTGTAATATATATATATACACATATATTGTGTTTATACATATGGCATATTTAATATGCGTAATGTAAATTTTTTTTTAAAGTAAATCGAATTTTATAAAGTTGCTATAATAATAATTAAATAAAAAAATCGGACATTACACCAACATGTTCTTTAGACCTAGTTTTAGTCATCTATTTGTTTATTAAAAAATTAAAAATACTCTATTACCACAAGTAGGGTTTGCATTTTCGATACATAATGTTATGTCATTGAATATGAAATGTTTGTATTATTAAATAACATATTCATGATGTATCAAAATCTAGACGTTGGAAACTTTATATGAGTAATCTTATTTTCTGATTGAAATGTTTTGAAGTAGACCTTTATTTATGTTTCAAAAGAAAATTAACTTTTAATGAAGTGATGAGCTTTCTATAATACTAAACTAGTGCGCTTCCTATTTTATACAATACGGTTCCATTAGGTAGGCTTATGGAATGAGAAAAATTCTAATTTTGTGCCAATCATGTGTTCAGAAATCTAGGATGGGACATAAATAAATAATATTTTATAAAGAATTCTAGTTACCCTAAATAGGTGCATAAAAATTTTCTATACCCCGCCAACCAAAAGAATTCTAGCTATTAAGCTTAACTCTTCTTTTATGTTGCTCGACTACTCATATTTAGTATATAAATAGATACGGATACAAGATACAATATTTTTTCAAATCATCATGCATGGATATAATAATATATATTATATAAATAAATAATATTTTATAAAGAATTATAATTACACTAAATAGTTCCATAAAGATTTCTTCCACTCCACCAACCTAAATAATTCTAGTTCTTAAGCTCAACTTTCATTTTATGTTGCATGGCTATTCGTATTTGATACGGGTACAAAATATGATAATTGTATTTCAAAACATTACTATAACAAAATAATGGCATAACAACGGTTTTGACCGTCGTTATGCCATTTAACAACGGTTTCAAAACCGTCGTGAAACTCCAATCATAGCAACGGTTTAAGCCAACCGTGGGAACAACCGTTGCTATGACTGGATTAACGACGGTTTTAAAAACCGTCGTTAAACCGTTTTTAACGACGGTTTTGAATCGCCGTTAAATGTAATGACGGTTTAAAAATCGTCGTTACTTCTATAATTTTTTTTACATTTTTATTAATAAAATTAATTTAAATTTTTATATCAATTTAATTTTTAATTTAAAATATAATATTTGGTGCTATCCATGATACTAATAATAATTAAATTTTATTATTATTAAATTATTATGCAAATTAAAAATTAATTTATATTTTTAATAATTTATAAATTGATTTATACACATTTTAATTTATTATATAATAATTAAACGTGTGAATTATTTAATAATTGAAAAAATTATTTTAAAATTTATTAATATTTAACTAGATACTAAATATGCATAAATTATTGAATTATAATGAATCTATATAAAAAAAAATATGTACACAAAAATTAATAGTAACAAACATAACAAAATAATCTCAGCTAGTGTATTATACGAAAAAACTCTAATGAAAAGTGTTTGTAAGATAAATGAGAAGGGCTGGTGAATTTACAGGCGGACGCGTGGTTTAATGACGGTTTATAACCGTCATTAAACCACAAAAAAACCGTCACTAAATGGGTTTAACGACGGTTAGGAATGAAACCGTTGTTAATTGTATGTTTAACGACAGTTATAAGACAAACCGTCGTTAAACCACACGAATATCGAGCAACGATTCAAATTTCGAACGTTGAGAAAACCACGACGGTTTCAAACCGTCGTCATTTAACGACGGTTTTCTATAAAACCGTCGTAATATCCGTCATTTTCCCCCCATTTAAGTCGACGCAGATCACTTCGGTTTGATCCTAACCGTCGGTATTTAACGACGGTTTACACCCATCGTTACTTACTTAATTTTAATGACGGTTTCCAAACCGTCGTTAAAGTTGGTTTTAACGACGGTTGTTGATGACCATCGTTAAATATCCGTCGCTATGCCCCGCATTTCTTGTAGTGCATAGGGTATAGATTAAATAATATATATTATATAAATAAAGAATATTTTATAAACATATAACAATTATTACAAACAATAAAAATTGATAATGAGCATCCTATTATATATAAAATCAACTAAAATAGTAATTCAAGTTTCTTATATAATTTTAAAGTTCATATAACTTTGTTATCAAATGCGTGCATGCAACTATGTATACTAATTTACATTGTTAAATTTGTAAATTTTAAATTTTTATCTCCAAAATTTGGAGTTAAAATTTTGTAGATATACTTACAATTTATCTAATATATGTCCAAGTCAAACTTTTAAAAAATAGAAATTACATTATATGCATTTCAAAGAACCTTGAAGTACCAATACTAAATGTAAAAGTCAATTGTTAGCTTTTCTCCCTAATTTGTTCGTTTTACTAAGAATTGAATTTACTTCACATGGAAAAGAAAAGAAGTTCATGATTAATATTCAAGCAAACTTCATTGAAAGATTAATCAATCAAGTTGCATCTTGACTTCTTTGTTGGATGAATCATCTATGGATCATCCAGAAGAATAATGGTTTGTTTGGTTGCTTTTAGCAAAAGACATTATCTAGAGGTTCCTTTGTCATCTTTAATAAAGCTTATAAAAGAGTAGGTAAAGGTGGAATTAGCACGCTTAAATAAGGAAACTTCTTGGTGTCATCAATGCCACATTCTTGATGAAAAGATGATTGTTTCTACAAGGGCCCTTTAGGTGCCACCCCATTTGCATCATGTTTAATTATTTGCATTTTGCCTTGCGGTGCTAAGAAAGGCAATGGTTTGGTGGGTCACGAGAAAGATCCAACTTAAGGTACTAATCGATATTATACTTACAGTAGTAATGTGCGGCTGTTATAGACAATTACGTCAATTTTATGCCTTAGGTTTGAAAGGTTCTATATCCTTGAGAAGGAGATATCTATCTACAACACATCATTTTTGCACTATTTGCATAGAATATCACAAAATATATTATTTTGCATTCAAATCCTCCTAAAAGGCTTATGTGAGTAGGCTTTACATGGCAATTTTATATCATGAATTAATTTTTTTTTTCTATCGAAACGACCGAAACGTTTCCGTTTCCAGAGTCACCAACACGAAACAGAATTATCAAAACGAAACAAAATATTTGTTAAAAAATTATGACATTTCAATTGAAATTATTATGTTATAGAATGTTTCGGTGGAAATACTTATGTTTTGAGTTATTTCGATGAAAATACTCTTATTTTGAATTGTTTCGACGAAAATACTCTTATATCGAGTCGTTTCAATGAAAATATTTTTGTTTCGACGGAAATACTTTTGTTTCGAGTTGTTTCAATGGAAAAGTATCAAACCAATTTAAAAAATAAAAAAATTGACAATATGAAAATAGATGAAAGTAGTATCATATTACATCCAACACCAAATTATTATTTTTCACAATTCACAACATCTTTGTCAACTTTCTACTCTCCTCCTTCATTCTCATGACATTATTTTACTTTATTGTTTTCATTTTAAAGAAAAAACTATAAAAATGATGAAAAGATAAATTGAGAGACAAAGAGAGAGGAAGATACTTAAGATAGATATATGAAGATAGAGACAAAATCATAGTCGATAGAGAGAGACTTAAAGATAAAAGTTACGAAAAAATTAAGAAAATTGAGAGATTGATAAAAAAGAGATGTTGTTATTGAATGATGCTGAAATTTGAGTCGGAGTCCTCACTATAGTAGCATATTTATTTACTATTTAATTATAGACATTAATTCAAATTAATTTTAATATAATTTTATACATCTATATTATTAATATTATGTTAAAATATTTTAAAATTGAAAAAAAATATTATTTGATATTATTTGAAACTTTTCTTAAAATAATTTTCCGTTTCCACAAATTTTTTTCGAAACGTTTTGAAATGTTTCTGTTTCTGAAGTCATCAAAACGATATTTCAAAACGAAATTTAGTATTTGATCACTATTTACAAGTCATCATGACATCTCACCGAATAAAGATTTTGTCTTACTTTTTACATCTTATCTAGGGATGTTCAATGTTTTGATTCAATTCAATTTTAAACTTAAACCAAATCAAATAGAACCAATTAGGTTATTGAAAAAGTGGTATGATTGATTTTCTTAAATGATTTGGCTGAATCAAACAAAATTATTAACAATTGATTTGGTTCAATTTAGTTGACTTTTTTCTTATTAATTTTATTTTTTAATTTAATTCTAATTAATTTTAATTATAACTAATTAAAAATAATTTTTACAAAAAAATTATATATAAAAATATTTTTCTACCAAAATTTATAAAGTTCTAAATATTTAATCCTGAAGTTAGTATTTAATGAACGAAAATAACAAAAAATTATAATAAATATATTAAAAAATTATAAAATCTAAAAATATGTATAATAGTTGATTGGTTCGTTTGGCTTATTAAACCGAACTCCTGAGTTTTTATATCATCTCATTTAGAAGAAAGGGGGGCAATCAAACTCCCCCTCTCTCTCTAATGCATAGCATCATCCCCCACACTCTTTGTACCTTCACCCATTGAAAAAGACTCCGTGGAACTTGGAAAATTTTAGATTTCTCTTCTTCCTCACCTAGCTCCTTCCACTAGATCTTCCTTCCTTTCTCTCTCAAGGCACAATAATTCTCCAAACCCCTGTTTCCCGAAAACAATGAACTACTACCCACTTTTATTTTATTTTATTTTATTTTATTTCCCTCATATATGCTTCTTTGGTGTTGTCTTTGAAGCTTTCTATGCTGGCTGTGTATCTGTCTGAAGCAAGAAATCTCTAAGTTTACTTGTGATAAGATAAGTAAAAGTAAAGAGAAAAGGCCATGTGCTTATATCAGGAAGAATTGCATGATAAAGGCACAGATGATGTAGTAAATCCAAAAATGATTCTTGTGTCATTCTGTTTATGTTTCCTAATTATATCTATATTATTAGCAATTCTTCAGTCAGAAGTGAGAATCAGTATCAAAATACTTAGGTAAATAATACGAAAGTTCCTTAACATTATATGTGCTGGTCCTCCTTATATTATAAGTTATAACTGTCGTAACTGAGGAATATTTAAGTGAAGGTCTATATTTTATTTGTAAGATCATTGAAGTATTGAAATCTAAGAAAATGAAGCTCGTGGATCTTCTGCATTTTAATTAATAGAAAAACAAGCAGCAGTAAATGAAGTAGTCATCAGTCTTCTTTGAAGGTCAAAAGGATATATCATAAAGTGAGGAAGCTGCCACCTGCCAGGGCTATGAACATCATGTGGTGAGAAATACTTTAGGTGGTGTTTGGTGTGGAGATTTCTAATTTATCATATGGATTTAATTATCCAAACAATGTAAACCTTGGTGTTAACTACCCGGGTAATAGATGGAAAATGTGTTTGGTATGGGTACAAAAGCTAATTAGTTTTCCCTAACATTTGAATTAAATTTCTCTGAAAAAAATATGTGCATTACTAAAAATCATAAATATATATGACTATCAATAACTTTTGAAAATGTTGATGGGATAAGAACACTTGGGAAAACTTAAATCCCATGGGCATACGTGGGGTAAAGTTGCCCACATTTTGTGGATAATTGAATACCATGGGAAATTTAAATCCCTCGGAAACTTTGTAAGAAAACTTATACTAAAATGATAATCCTATTTTCCTAGATGAAGTTTCTTGGGAAATCTAGAAGAATCCCTCCACCAAACAGCTCCTTAAGGTTTTGGGTAAAAGGATATTTGCCAAATATACCATCCCCACATGTAAACCAAAGTTTACAGTATGGATCGTCCAAGTTTGTAGTATGGAATGTATACCAACTATCAAGTTTGAAGTACGGAAGATGCAAGATTGTAATAGAAGATTACAACAAGGTACATAGAGAGAGAAGGGGAAATGTTTTGAAAAGAAAGAGTTCAGGGATTCAGCGATCTTATTGCTAGTACAGTTTTTTAGGGGAAAAATATTAATCAGCTAAGATGATTAGTTAAATATTTGCTGTCTTTTCTATTCATGTATAAGCCAGAATCTATTTGTATTTAATTTGACAGAAAAAAAAAATTATTGATGAGCAGAAAATATTGCAACTTGGGAATATCGAGAGTCCTCCTAAACCAGAAAAGAAAATGCTAAACAATCAATAGCTCAAAAGAGCCTGACAATCCCTTTGTAAATCTCTAAGTGAAACCCCTTTACAAGAGCCATTTGCTGAAACTCTAATGCAAGCCAGCTACAATAACGCTCTCCCAAAGAAGATTTGATGGGAGAAATTTCTCATTTAAAAAATCTGACATTCTGTTCTGACGCCAGAAAACAGTAAACTGCCAAAAAATTTATGCTCTTCTTTGGTCCCAAAGCCATTATGCTTGATACCTAAAAAATGCTTTAAAGTAGGAAGGCAAACCCAATGGTCGTTGAAAATGCTGAACAGTCTACTCCAAATTTGCCAAGCCACATCATAATGCAGAAAATGTGTTTGACTAGTAAAAAAGTCAATTTTCTATCAGGAGCTCATACGATTCAATTGATTAAACTGTACAGTGCTTTCCCCTATCTGTCTAAAGATGTTATTGAGCCGCAAATAGCTGCTGAAAAGTATTCAGGAGAGTCTTGCTCACTTCGGTTGATGAATCCTTATATGAATGCAAGGAAAGCAGGTGAATGCTGACTTTTTGTTTTTCTGTTTTTTTTTTCCTTTTTTTTTCTGTGTTTCTTTTCCTATAAGCTATGACAGATCTGCAGGTTGAACATGGTCTTCTCCATTGTTGGTTGTGTCGTCCAGAGAAATGCTTTGGATTTTTTCTGCTAACTTCGTAATATCATTATTAGGAATGTGAAAAGAGGGAGGGAGGATCCATCTTTTCCAATCCATTCGTCTCCTTATACTGTGACCCCGGACTTGGACAACAGATGAAGCTCGAACTGCATCTAATATAAGATAGATATTGTCAGTCAAAGCCTTGACTCTCTTGAAGCTTGCTATTAATTCTACGGGAACCCAACCCTGCTTATCCATATTTTGTCGCAAATATATATCTTTAACCAAATTCTCAAAGTTGAAATAAAAGTCAATTTGGTTCACTATCTTAATCTGCAACTCAGGATCTACATGTGCATGAGGTGGTACAAAAGGAACAGAGGCCAGTGTTTCAAGGGGTCCATTAAAGGGCCCTCCAAAAGGTGGTGGCAAAGAATAAGGAGGAGGTGATGGTGGAAAAGAACAAGGAGGTGGTATAAAAGGAATATATGCGTCTATCTCACGGGGTCCATTAAAGGGTCCTCCAAAATGTGGTGGCAAAGAATAAGGAGGAGGTGATGGTGGAAAAGAACAAGGTGGTATAAAAGGAACATATGCGTCTGTCTCACGGGGTCCATTAAAGGGTCCTCCAAACTGTGGTGGCAAAGAATAAGGAGGAGGTGGTGGAGGCAAATAATAAGGAGGAGATGGTGGTGGGGTTACAATGAAATTTCCACGAATATTGTAATGCCTGCTCCGATTATCAAGAGGGTAAGCATCATCTCCACTGCCATTACGATTTCTAAATGAATCACATTGCTGTGGGCGACGATTAACATTGTGGGTCTGAGGTGCATGTACACTCCTGGGACGAGACCGTTTTGCAGACATTGGACCTTGAGATTTAGAAGGTGTGCTTCGAGTATCCGGCAATTGGGGTGCAGATTCGGAAGAATTCATGGTAACTCTAGTACGCTCCAATAAGTCAGGCCAAGAAACAGTGCCCAGTGCAGAAAAGAGATTCCACCAGTGGGATAAAGTGGGGCGTTGTTCTTGGCTGCTTTTGTAGTGCAGAACCGTGAACAAGATGAATGAATTGCACTGGGAGTTTTAATATGAACAGGATTGGGTGACTCGGGAAAATTATACTAGGATTCAGCTTTTTGTGTTTTACATGAATTTAAACTTCTTTGTTGGTAAAGCTAAAATTGATGGAGAATAATAAGGATCAACGATCCTTCATTTTATTATTTTACGATATAATTATCTTCAAATTAGAGATATCATCTAGGAAATTGTTGTCTTTATTTTTTTTTAATTTTATTAGAATTAAAATGTTTTATTTGAGTTGTCAAATAGTTTTAGGAGAGTGAGGATAGATTATTGTTTGTTTAATTATTTTATGACACAATTATCTGTTACGATTTATATTATTATATATATTAAAATTTGGGTAATTTTGAAATTTGTTAAAGATATAGTCTACGGAATTTATTCTCGCAATTGATAAGCCATATACTAATAATTATCCACAATAACATATATAATGATACTAGTGTTATATGGATATGGATCCTCTGCTGCGCCCAAGGGCCAGCAGAGGATGCTGCGCTTCCAAACCACAGAAATTTTGCTGTGTTTTGGCTTTTTATCTTTTAAATTTATTTTAAAATTTAATTTAATTAATTAAATGAGTTTAATTTTTGAACAAATTATAAAAAATTAAAATTTAAAAAAATGAAACTATAAAAATTTTTCATTCTTATATTTCAAATAATTTATTTTTAATAACAGTTCATTTATTTTAATTTAATAAAATAACTAAAATTTTCAAAATTTAAAAGTGCAAAAGGAGTTTGTTAATTTAATAAAACAAATTTATTTAACTATATAAAATACTTTTAGTTATAAGATATGTGAAGATATGTTAAATATAATTTTTTATTGGATTTTGGATTTTTTTTATTATCTTTAATTTATTTTAATAATAATGAATTTATTTTAATTTAATTAAATAATCAAAATCTTATAAAACTTAAAATTAAATGAGTCAATTTTTATTTTGATATTTTAATTTGATTTTTATAAAGTTTAAATTTTTTAGATATATTAATAAAAAGAATTTTTTTTTTATAATTGTTCTTAGGTTAACTCTATTAATAGATGTTTAATAAAAAAAATTTAATTAATAAAAAAAATTTAATTAAACTGTATTTTCATTTAAATTATATAAATTTTTAATTATAATAGATCAAAAAATGTTTCAAATATTTATTAATATAACAAATTTGAAAATATTTTTAAAAATAAATTAATCTTTAAAAGATTAAATTTATAAATTAAAATTTTAAAAAATTAAATTAAAAATACATAAAAAATTTATTGTTATTAAAATAAATTTTTTAAAAAAAAAAGAAGAAAAAAAGTCAAAACGCAGCAAAATTGCTGTATTTTGGAAGTGCAGCATCCTTTGCTGCGCCTTACATATCGGTGTTATATAGGGTGTGCCTCATTTTTACTTTTATATTTGATTTCAATAAAAAAATTTTATAGATAATTATTAGTTTAATATTGTTTAAGAAAGAACTTTTTTTTTTTTGGATAGTTTAAGTAACCTAGGTTAAGAAAGTATTCCAAATTACGTAATGATTACTTATGTATCTTTTCATAAAAATTGAGTGAAATTAACTAAATTTTCATTTTTCTTGACAATTCTCTTTATTTTAAAGAAATAAGATTAAAAAAAAATAACAAATATTTCAAAAGACAACCTATACGCTTGGTGACTACCAATCCAACTTTTTCATCTTCTTTCATCGTCGAAAAAGTTAAGTACTTTTTTTTAATAAAAGTATTTTAATAAAATGATGCATTATTTTAAACACAGTTTTTAAAAATTACTAATTTTTATAATTTTTACAATAAAATATAAAATTAATATGTAATAGTTTTTTTTAAGTCATGTTATTCATGCTAAGCTTAATATGGTGTCATTTTTAAATGAAAGCTTGGCTTAAATTTTATTCCAGTTAAAATAAAATAAAAAACTCAAATTTTATTCGGCATATTTAAATTTTTTTTTTTTTTCGTATTGGAGCTGATCAAATTAAACGACCTAATTGACCTTTGATTAGGTCAAATGTAAGCACACCAAAGACACCAAAATTTTTAAATTTTATGCTATAGATTATTATTTCTTTCAAAAAAAATATCAAATATTTCAAAAACAAAATCTATAAATTAAAATAAAAAATTGAAAAAAAGTTAGTAGTCTGAGTGAGTTTACATAGGCAATAAAATATAAATAAGGAGATTGTTACAAAAGAGAACAACTGACAGATATTTTAAAAAATGTTATAATTTTTATCATTATTCGTTCCTTCACAGAATAACATCATTGCCAGACTCACAAATCCACTTATTATGTAAGGAGATTTCACTAGTAGTCGATGGTTCCTTACATTATATTTTGATTTGGAGTAAAAAAATTCAAATTAAAATTTAAAAATACCTTCCTGTTAATTATGGTTGTTTGTTCCTTAATATTATAATTTCAACTTCCCCTAAAAAAAATTACATTTTTAACTTAATGTATTCCGTTAATTTCTCACAATGTAGCATATATATATTTGGGCCCAAGCTCAGCTCAAATATATTTATCTAAGTTTGAATGTTGATTCAAGCTCCATAAAATTATTTTTAAATTGAAATTGATTTTTAAAAAATTAAAAATAGTGAATAAATTATTTTTTAAAAAGTACTTATATATATAATTACTTTTTAAAATCATGTCATTTGAGCCGGGCTAGACATATGCCAACTTTTAAATAAAAGCTCAAGTTAATTGGGTCTAAAATAATCTCAAATTATATTCTATTTTTAAATTTAAAGTCAATATCAATTTTTTTTCTCTTGCTACTCAATTCATAATTAAGTATAATAGAGACAAACCAAAGACTACAAAATTTTGAAAATTTATATATAAATTATTATTTCTTTAAAAAAAAAATCCAAAAAAAATCCATAAATTAAATAACAAATTGAAACAAGTTGAAAGTTTGAGTACGTTATAATTGAATGAAGTTTTGACTTTGGATAGGCAACAAAAATATATATAAGAGCATATCCAATTTTGCAACTATAAAAAAGTCATTAAATGAGTCTTACATTGTCATATTATCAGTTTTTACTTTAAGCAACTTTACATTATTTTAAACAACTTTTTACTCTAATGGTGCAACTCTTAAAAGTTTACTAAATGAGTCTCATAGATTATCCTACATATTTATATTTTATTCACATTTATTTATATTTCAACTTAAAATATTAACTCATTTGTATTTTAATTTTAAAACAATAAATATGTAAAAAAACTTAAAACATATTAAAAATAATACAAATTTATTACAAGTAATATTTTTTATAATAATAATTAAAAATGATGAAAAATACATAACATGATATAACTAAAAGAAAATTTAATTTTGGTTATTCTCATGTCCAAAACATTCCCAAATATACACCACCAAGTCTCCTTATAGTTAACGAACAAGTGCTCTCCTTTATAGATATGTTGTAAAATTGGGATGAGGACTATTAGATATTTTAGCTGTTGAGTCTAGATGATCATAAGAGTAATTAAAATTACCACCATATGTGTATCGTTCGTCTTCAACGATCATGTTATACAATATGATGCATGCATATATTATATGCTTGAGTGTATCCATATGCCAAACACGTGCTAGGCCATGTATAATCAAGAATCGAGTTTGGAGACTCTAAACGCCCTCTCCACATCTTTTTTTGCTACTTCTTGATGTTGGACGAACAATTTTTTCTTTTCTCCTTGCAACATTGGGATGATTTTGACAAATGTAGCCCATTCTGAATAAATACCATTTGCTAAATAATATTCCATGTTATATGTAACAACTCCATTTTTTTATATATATATATTTTTAAAATTCTATGAAGTCATTACCTCTTTACTTCTAACTATTTAACTCATAATAACATTTAATTAAATTAACAAAACATAATTAAGATTTATAGTATATCAATAACACTGATACAATTATGAGTTCACATATACATCATTAATTAAAAATATCCGTACAAAAATCAAACACATATATGTAAACATTTTATTCATCCCTATTGACCAGTTTTGGTGATATGGGTGCGGGTGGTTGCATCTTCACCGAGATCTTAACCAACTCGACCTAACGTAAGCTAAAAGTCGTTTATAGAGAATATCTGCATATTTAGTCTTCTGAACATGATATGGAAATATAGTGAGAATTAAATCTCAGTAAGTTCAACAATAAATCATAATTATCATCAATATAGCTCATCATGTCATGTTTATTTGTATAAGTTATAGCAATTACCTTAGGTCACATGAATACAATTTATCTATACACAAAAAAATCGTACAGTAATGATATGGATGGTATGAATAAATATTATCAAAATATCATATGATGACTATCAACTTATTCTTATATCAAGCTACCCCAGTCAGGGAGAGTATTTTCTACTCTCCGGTACGAGCTTTTCTCACTTCGTCCGACATGGCACATTTTCTTTTTTTTTTCTTATTATTATAATCATAGCTGTTGATAGGGCATCGCCTACTGGTGCACTACACGGATTGCCATGTGACCGTACTCATTTTTTTTCTTTTCTTTTCTCATTAATAGCAAAAAATATGATTTTAATAACAAGTATGTTCATTATGCTCATATGCCATAATTTAACATCAAAGCATAATCATTATTAAAAATTATTGGTAAAATGCAATCACATCATGAATATAATCATTTTCAAATATCACTTTATAAAATATTTTTATGTCATTATACACTTAAGACGGTAAGAAGTTCATGCAATGGCAATGGCTAGGGCATACACTAGTCATTTATTATTTTCATTTATAAGATTCTTCTTCTTTCTTAAATATTATTTTTATCTCTTCATTTTCTTTATACTTGACCTTTAGTCACTTTCCTCCTACTTATATCATTTTCAACACATGTTCTCACAAATTTAATACGGCATTCTTCTTCAATTTAGTTTCTATTATTATCCTATAGTTAACAAGGTTCATTTAGGGGAGAAAAATGTTAAAAATAAGTTTTACTAGCTCCCAACACGGCCTAAACATATACTGTAACACGGCTTGGTCATTTCCTCTAAAACAACCATGCTTTAGGCTTCAAAATTTCCTTTATAGCACCGAACACGACCATGCTCTATGTTGTATTATTCCCTGATGCAGGTTTTCGTTCTGCCTGACCTTCTCTCACTAATCAGAGCATAACTCTTTTATTTTAACTCTGACTTCGGTGATCATGGTATCCCTTTAAAGATAAAAGAATTCTCTAAAACTATTATTTTGAACATTTTAGCGAAATCACAAGGAATCTTGATGATATTACTCCCTTAAATTAAACATTACTTCTTCTTGGGTAGGTTTTGACCTCTACTTACTAATTTGACCATATCTCCCTCATATGAACTCCAAATTGAGTTATTCTAGTAGATATAATTCCGTGAGACATATATTTATATTTTTTATGTTAACCAGTTGTTTTAATTCCCTACATAAGTTTCTCAGAAATTCAAATACAAAAGCTTTCCTAACATATTCTTCCCTGGTTAACCATTTTCTGACAATTGATTACTAATTTGACCATATCTACCTCATATGAACTCCAAATTAAGTGATTTTAGTGGATAAAAATCCGTGAGACATATATCTATATTTTCATGTTAACTATTTCTTTTGATCCCTAACCAATTCTTCCCAGAATTTCAAAAATAGAAGCTTCCCTGGTTACTCTGAAATCCAGTTTCCTAACCAAACATTTTCTAAAGTTTTAGTTCATCATTTTATTATGTCCTCTTCCATTTTCTTCCTAATTTACATCTAATCATATTCCATTAATTTTTAACCACATTCAAATATACAAAATAGCAGGATAAAAATATTAAAATTTTGCCACCCATAGCCATATCTAAGCAGAACTTTTCACACCAACCTAAGTATTCAAATATACATCACATGCAAGATCAACATGTAACGTGATATTGCAACATCCATGGCCAATCATTAAGGTAAAAAATATAGTAAATTTTATCAAAGTTCTAGAATTAAAATCCCATATAAATGTTTATAATTTCAAAGTTTTTCTAAAAAAAATATTGTTAAACCTACCTAATGATCTCCCCAGCTCACTTAGTGAATTCTTTTTCTTGTTTCCTCTTGAAGAAAGTGGCAAGATTCCTCCATTCCCTTAACTTTTTCAGTAGCTTGAATAAGAGAAGAAGAGTGAGTTTTGAACCCCAAAGATGAAGAGAAAAGATGAATTCAAGTAGAGATTAAGTTAACTTACCTTGAGTATTTAATCCTCTAGGCTTCTCCTTCTTCTTCCTTCCTCTCTTCTCCTTTCTTTCTCTCTTTTTCTCATTCTACCTTGCTTTTGTTTTTCTTCTCCGTCACTGGGACGAAATTTTGATGTTATAAGGGTGGTTATTGCTTAAATAAACTATCAAGTGGTCCTCTTCTCATAATCATGGGTCTACCTTATCACAATTATGATGCACTTGATTTTTTTTTGGGAAAGACAACTCATGTTTTTGTTTTTCTCTCCCTTAGTCAAGATAAGTATAGCAAAAGAAGATTTATATTTTAAAAATCATGATAAAATGTTCTTAAGACAAGAGACAAAATCCCTTTAATTTAGGGATTCATTTCCTTTTTCTTTTGTCTCACACAAGTATGATAGGTTTGCCTTTCTAAGTGGTAAGTTTCTAGCCCTTGAATCTCTATTGCTTGGCTGAAATTATTTATGTAGGATAGGATGTTCTGTCTTAATGCCTTGTATTATTACACCACTTACTAAAATTATGAGTGTAGGATAGATATTATCACACCACTTGCTGAATTTTTGTCTTAATTCCATGTGACCTAATCTTTATTACACTATTATTTCATCACATGATTCTTATTTTTTTTCTCTCTTGGATTTGGGCTCATTCTTACCCATTTCCTTTGCTTTAGCTAAAATTCTACATCTCATGGAGGGTTTGGTCACATTTTAATGATTTTTGGGCTATTGATCCAACTTTTATATCCTAGTACAAGTCTATGCTATTTCTCTTGTTTGGGCTATCCAATTGGCTTGCTAAAAACTCATATGAAGTGGAAAAACAAACTCTATGAAGTGTCCACAAGTAAAGGCCCAATGTATGGGTAGAGATGTTAAATTTAGTAACTCTAGCTCTTGAATTAGGAAAAATTATCCTAATTCAATCTTCTTGAACTTTTAAGATCTGTATCTATTCCATTAATATTAGAAATATTTTCTATGTATACACATAAGGTGAAGAATTTCTAAAGCTTATATTTTCTTAGATATAAAAAAGAATTGTTTAATAAATTTTATTTTCTTAAATATTTATGTACATCTACTAATAAAAGAAATGAAATTAGGGATGTTACATTATACTGAGTTCTATTCACTGTATATTGCACATTGGATGCTTGTCCATTCAAAACATCATTAAACACATTAGATTGGTTTAACAAATTGATGTCATTGTTTGAACCCGCGATGCCAAAAAAATGCATGCCAAATCCATAAGTCTTGTGACACCACTGCTTCAAGCATGATAGTGGGTTTCGCATGATCACCTCGACAAAATTGGCATTTCCACATTACCGAACAATTTTTCCATTCCCAATATATACAATCAATGGAACTTAACATTCTAGGAAAGCTACGTGCCTCTCCTACTTGCAATAAGTATTTAATGTCGTTGTTGTTAGGCTTTCTTAGGTACTTAGACCCAAATACCTCGTTCACACCTCGTACAAATCTCGATAAGTATTCCACTACACTGATTTCGTCAATTCGTACATAGTCATCTATGCTGTCAACTGGCAATCCATATGCTAATATACGAATAGCAGTAGTGCATTTTTACAAGGGTGAAAGACTCATTTTACCAGTTGCATCGACCCTCCTTTAAAAATACTCGTCATGATTGCCAAAGGTTTCTACAATTTAAAAGAACACATGCCTTTGCATTCGGAACCTTCGTTGAAATTGAGCCTCTGTGTAAATTGAATTTTCAGAGAAGTAGTCAGTGAACAATCGGTTATACCCTTCTTCACGATTTCGATCTATAACTGTTCTTGTATGTGTACGCCTATTAGAGTTGTCAGCTTGTTGTTGTCTTCTCCTATCAAGTATTGTCCTCATGCATTTTTCTTTAGAGTTGTCCATAATTTTTGCTTCTATGATTTGCCACTCAAATATGTTGTAGTTGATTGAATGGTTTGGATCCATTTTATGGATAATTAAAGAGTGTAAGTGGAGCACAATTTGATAAGAAAATGAGAAAAGATTGAACAATTGAATGGTGTGAAAAAAATTTCTTATGTAAAAATTATATATTGAGTATAACATAACGGTTAGTTTGAATAATAATGCATAAAATAACATTATTAAATTACTTTTCAATTCTAATTATGTTACAATATTATCTTAACTAATTCCATGTGATACTCTAATTATGTTGTCACGCCCCTAATTTAAGGGCACGTGAAACACATACTTTACGAACATATATTTGCCATAACATGCATAATACACTCCTCTATCATTAGAAATAGTTTTATATAGGTATTCCCATGTATACACAATATACAAACTGAGCTTATAGATATCAAAGTAACAGCAGAAGCAGAGATCCTACCTGTGGCATACAGAACATACTCTTGATTACAAATGTAGAATGATTTAAACACTGTGAACCTTGAAAGCAACATAGGCTTTCCTAGAGAGTGTGACACCTAGTTGATCAAGTATTTGTAGGATCAAACTCTGTATTCTTATCTGACAAATGTAGAAATATCATGTAGTGAGTTTGACAACTCAGTGAGCATATAATACCTCCTATGACCTCTTAGGTCAACATATGGATGTACTCATATTTTTAAATTTATCACGTAAAAAATTACAGTTCGGAAGTACATCCATATCGGACCCGTATTTCAAATATTCTCAAATCAAAAGATATTCAGATATCCAAAACCATATATTGTATTGTATGATCATAAAATAAATGTTGTTATGCATCAAAATATTTTACATGAAAACGTTAAGAGGATCCTATATCAGAACCACCATATCAGAGTTCAAACCCTTCCATATTTTGGTGGTGTAGGATTTGCCTAAACTCAGCATCTTAGCTAAGGTTTGCCCTACCACCATTCAAGAGGACATGCGAAGGGACTCTAATATGGACATTTTCCAAGTACACAACAAGGGAGGACAAATCACATATCATATAATTGGCATTTCGCTCAGATAGGATCCATCTTACTCTCCTTCAGATATCATATCCCGTGTGTTGGCCATCACACGAGGCTAGCACCACCCTTGCTAGCTGAGGTGTCAAGGTACACCTGGGCTAACATCACCTGCTATTAGCAAACAGTGTTTCCAATATGATTCTTCCACATAAATCATTATTTGCACATATGTCATATTGATTAAAACAAAGGTTTCAATGTAATTTAGAATTTTCAATCTCAATATAATTCTTCTGTCAGAAACTTTCCAATCAGGTTTATCACATATAT
Organism: Gleditsia sinensis; assembly: GCA_037074535.1. Lineage (NCBI taxonomy): Eukaryota > Viridiplantae > Streptophyta > Magnoliopsida > Fabales > Fabaceae > Gleditsia > Gleditsia sinensis. The sequence continues at coordinate 24,233,968 of CM073471.1, forward strand.
ATGCCCTTTTCCAAGGTAATCTTATAGCTTTACATATCAATGCCACGTACACAATACATTTCCTTTACCATATGATTAGAAATACATTTAGCACATATTCAATGAGTTCAAAACCATACTCTTCTTAAACTATATACCATATAGTAAGCAAATAAGGTAATTTAATCCATTTTAGAGACATATAAAAGTATAAATAACTTGTAAACAAAACAAATTATACATTTAAAGTTCAAGAAGAATATAGGGTAAGTCATGGAAAGAATTATCTACTCACAAGGTAAGGTTTCAGGTTTGACATCCTTAAAATATATTTTTCCAATACAAATTTGACTAATTAGACCTCAAAATCGAGTCTGAAGGGTTTAAAAACCTAGAAAATGACTCTGCAAACTTGGTCAACGTCGATCAACCGATGGTCACTATTCACGGCTGAAAATACTGTTCACATCGACCGAAATTACTATTCACGTCGGTCGGGGTTACTGTTTATGATACCAAAAGTTGTCAGATGACTGTAAAACTTTATATTCTATAGTTTATCTATCTCTTAAATCTATCTACAGTGTCAAATTTTCAATTTGTGATATCTAAATAGGAGTTTCAGAGTTTACCTTTTTCTAAGATTTTCTACTTCTAATCTACAACGATTCTGCAGCTAATTTGAAAAATTATTCGACCAATATCATAGTACTCTTTATCCTTAATCCAGTGGTACCCTTAGTTTTTAGATTGGAGGCTCAAAAGTACTCTTTATCTAGAAAGAAAAAATAAGGAGGGAGAAAGCATTATTCATACTATTCATTCGCCTTGTTTACGGAAATTTTCCTTTCTTTTTTTAATATTGATAGAGGGACCATTATGCAAATATTCAAATTTTGAGAAAGGTTCTTGGTAAATTTCCTTATTTACATTTTAACCCCTAAACTTTGAAAAAATTACAATTTGACCACAAAAATATTAATAAGTTTTTATTTTCATCCCTAAAACCTTTTAATTATATCCATACTCCTTTATTTCTTTTAATAATCCATACATAAATGAAAATTACTAAATCTTAGGGGTGTTACATTCTTTTCCCCTTAAAAAATTCTATCCCTGAATTTCAAACCATCCTATCACAAGTAGGGAATGAAGTAAGGCATAAATTATAGTTATTTACCTCACTACTCAAGCTATTGGGGATATCTCTTTTGTATATCATCTTTATTTTCTAAGAAGTCTCTTCACTTGAACAATTTTACCTTATAACCTTAACCATAGGGATTTCTTTCAATCATAAGTTCTTCACTTGTCGATCAACAATAGACATCAGTTTTTTTCCTTATAATTAAGATAAATTCTTGTCCAATTGAATTTCTTAGAATTAGATAGCATGAGAAGAATCTGATAGGTACTTCCTTAATATGAATGTAAGAAAGACTGTATCAACATTATTTAATCCTGATGGCAAGACTAGAAGATATACTATTATACCTACTTTGTTCAAGATTTCAAAAGAACCTATATACTAGAGCTTAATTTTTGTTTTTTTTCAAACCTCATTACTTCTTTCATGGGTGAGTCTTTCAAGAATATTTGATCACCAATTGATAATTTCTAGTGCTCTAACATTTATGGTCCTTATAGATTTCTGACTAGTATTAAGTTGCGTGTATTATTTTTCTAATCAATTTCACTTTATCAACATCATCTTACAATAAGTCTGACCCCACTAAATCATTTAATAGAAAGTTGATAACATCTCTTACATAAGGCTTTAAGTTATCCAATATCACTTTATTATAGGTGAATTCTACTAAGGGATCTCTCACCAAACTCAAAGACATATGCTTGAAGCATGCTCTCCAAATTAGCATAATCAATTTAGGTTAGTTATATTCTATCTATTGTATGTTATTCCAAATTAGATTTCAAAAGTTTAACTTTACTCAACTCACTCAACTATTAGGAAATCTATAATGTTTTATGTAAAACCTCAAATGGTGTCATTTGTATATTGGCTTTATAGTTATTTTTATAAGTAAATTCAGAGAGGGGCAAAAATCTTTCCCAACTACCTTGAAAATCAAGCACATATGCCCGAAGCATATCTTCCAATATTTGGATGGTTTGCTTAGACTGTCTATCTGTTTGAGGATGGAAAGATGTACTGAGATTTAACTTCTTATCCAAAGCTTCTTAGAAGGCTCTCCAAAAACGAGCTATGAACTGTAGTCCTCGATCAGAAATAATCGATATCGGTACCCCATGAAGTCTCATTATCTCATTCAAATACAAATTTGCATATTGAGCTATGTTATATGTGGTTTTCACCGGTAGAAAATATGCTGATTTAGTAAACCTATTAATGATCACCCATATTGAATCAAACCCTTTTGGTGTCTGCAGTAGCCTTGTAACAGAATATATAGTTATTCTTTTCCATTTCTATTCAGGTATTTCTATTTGTTGATGTAACCCCGCAGGTCTTTGATATTCTGCCTTTACTTGTTGACATGTTAAACACTGAGAAACATAATTAGCTATATCTTTCTTCATACCATCCCACCAATAAATTTCTTTTAAATCTTGATACATTTTAGTTGATCCAGAATGAATGGTATACGTAGATTAATGGGCTTCACCTAAAATCTCTTTCTTTAGTTCTTCTTTATTAGGTACACACAACCGCTTGTCTAATCTCAGAATTCCTTCAGAGTCTACAATAAATTTAACATCACTGTCATTCTTTACCTTTTCAATTTTTTTACATAAATAGGCATCCTCTTTCTGTGTCTTTTTCACCTGCTCAACCAAAGATGATTGAAACTGTATATAGGTCAATAGTATCTTAAGCTCCTTTACTTCTAATACTATCCCATGACTTTCTAATTTATGTATTTTTTTAATCAACAGCGTCCTTACCCTTGTGATATAAGCCAAACTACTCATTGACTTCTTACTTAATGCATCAGCCACTACATTGGCCTTACCAGGATGATATAATATTGTACAGTCATAATTTTTAAGTAATTCCATTCATCGTATTTGTCTTAAGTTAAGATCTTTTTGTTGAAAAATGTATTTGAGACTTTTATGATATGTATAGATTTCACATGTATAATCATACAGATAATGCCTCCAAATTTTGAGAGCAAAACCACTACTGTCATTTCCAAATCATGAGTCGGATAATTTTACTCATGTGGTTTAAGCTGTCTAGATGCATATGCAATGGCTCAACCATGTTGCATCAACACATACCCTAATCTAATTCTCGATGCATCACAGTATACTGTGTATACTCCGATACCTGAAGGAATATACAATACTAGTGCCATAATCAAACATTCTTTAAGTTTTTGAAAAATTCTCTCACATTCATCTGACCAGTCAAAATTTATTTCCTTCCTTGTCAATCTCGTCAAAGGAGTAATAATTTTGAAATTTTTTTAACGAATCTATGGTAATAACCTGCTAAACCAAAAAAATTACGGATCTTTGTAATTGTGGTAGGACATGGCCATTGTTGCACTACTTCTATCTTTTTAGAATCAACTTGAATATCATCATTGGTAACCACATGCTTTAGGAAAGTAACACTACTAAGCCAAAATTCACATTTTGAAAATTTAAGATACAGCTAGTGTTCTCTTAGGGTTTGCAAAGTTATTCTTAAATGTTGCTCATGCTCCTCAAAACTCCTTGAATATACCAGGATATCATTTATGAATACAATAACAAATTGATCCAAGAAAGGTTTAAATACTCTATTAATAAAATTCATTAATGCAGCTGAGGCATTTGTTAAATTAAATAACATCACTAAGAACTCATAGTGCCCATACCAAATCTTGAAAGCAGTTTTCAAAATATTCTCTTTCCTTATCCTTAATTAATGATACTTAGATCTCAACTCAATTTTAAAAAAAACATTGAGCAGACTATAATTAGTTAAAAAATTAATCTATACGAGGTAATAAGAATTCATTACTCACTGTCACTTTATTCAATTATCTATAATATATGCATAACCACAGTGATCCATATTTCTTTTTCACAAATAAGACTAGAGCACCTCAAGGAGAGTACTAAGGCGTATAAATCGCTTGTCTAATAAGTCGTAACTATTTTTTAGTTCAGGCGGTGCCATTCTATATGGGGGTATAAATACTAGTTAGGTTCCAAGAAGTAAATCAATATCAAATTATATTTCTCGTTTTAGGAGTAATCCAGGTAATTCTTTTGGGAACACATTAGAAATTTTTCTAAGCACTAAAACCTAATCTATATTGGTATACTTTATATCAACATCTCTCACCACTGTCAAATATCATTAGCACTCTTTTTGTAATAACTTATGGGCTGCTAAAGCTAAAATTAAATTACTGGGTACATGCTTTCATGATTGTTCACTACTTGCAACTCATTTACTAACCTTTTATACTATTGATGACATCTTTATACTGTATCAGCTAGAACACACTTCAAAACACTTAAACAATGTCAACCCATTTTGATTTTATTCTTTAACATGCTTATGCAATGTCTTAACAATCAATCATGAAAATTTTATGTCTATCCAAGAGTCCTTCACATGAATTACCCATTTTGCATACCTCAAATTTTAAATTTCCATGGGCAAACCTTCCTTTCTTATAATGATTGTACATAATTTTATTGAAAACCAAACTGTTTTCGAATCCTTTATATCAACAAAATTTATCATTGAAAGCATTATCTTCATAGATTCCCCACTCTCAAATTCAATCCATCCCACAACTTGCAAAATCCATTTATATACATAGGTTCCAACTCATCCATCCAAAAAGAGATTTACATCTATTTCTAAAACACTCACTTTATTACAAACCGTTATCTTGGAGTTAACAACCTCGATCACATCATAGTCCATTATCAATATTGTATTATCCATTCGTCATATTGTTTCACATAAGCAGATCAAACAATCAATTTAAACTTTCTTGACATTCAAACAAGACATTACCTTTGTGTTCGGATGAAATCTTCTTTTTTTCAGCTAATTCTTTTTTTTTTGTACCCGAGAGGGTTCTCTTTATCACTGTTTATCAAAACCAGTTCAAAAGCTAAACTGGTAGTCCACACTCAAGAGGCATTATCTAGGACATATGCATCAACGCTTAAATATCACATATCTAAGGATAAGAGTCAGAAGGAAAAAGAGAATGACACCTATAAAATTCTACAACAGCACTATGGGTATAAATATGTCCGCGGTTACATACCCATACTCAAAGTCTTATTACAGAATCCTTGCTCCATTATACCACAGGAAAATCTATTGCTCTAATATCAGCTTGTCATGCCCCTAATTTGAGGGCACATGAAACACATACTTTATGAACATATATTTGTCATAACATGCATAATACACTCCTCTATCATTGAAAACAGTTTCATATAGGTATTTCTATATATACACAATATACAAACTGAGCTTATAGATATCATAGTAACAGTAGAAGCAAGAATCCTACCTGTTGCATACAAAGCATACTATATATTACAAAAAAAGAATGATTTAAACACTGTGAGTCTTGGAAGCAACGTATGCTCACCTAGAGAGTGTGAAACCTAGTTAATCACGTATCTGTAAGACCAAACTCTGTATTCTTATCTGAAAAATGTAGAAATATTGTATAGTGAGTTTGACAACTCAGTAAGCAGATAATACCTCCTATGACCTCTTAGATCAACATATGGATGTACTCATATTTTTCAATTTATCAAGTAGAAAATTACAATTCGGAAGTACATCCATATCGGACCCGTATTTCAAATATTCTCAAATCAAAGGATATTCAAATATTCAAAATCATATACTGTACTGTATGATCATTAAACAAAAGTTGTTATGCATCAAAATATTTCACATGAAAACATTAGGAGGATCTCATATCAAAATCACCATATGTTCAAGTCCTTGCGCACTTTGGTGGTGTAAGATTTACCTAAACTCAGCATCTCAGCTAAGGTTTGCTCTACCACTATTCAAGAAGACACGCGAAGGGACTTTAGTATGGGCATTTCTCAAGTACACAATAAGGGAAGACAAATCACATATCATATAATCGGCATCTCGTCCAGATAGGAGGCATCCCACTCTTCTTCACATATCATATCTCGTGTGTTGGCTGTCACACAAGGCTAGCACCACCCTTGTTAGCTGAAGTGTTAAGATGCACTAGGGCTAACATCACCTGCTGTTAGAAAATAGTGTTTTCAATAGGATTATTCCACATAAATCATATTTACACATATGCCATATCATTCAAAATAGAGATTTCAATATAATTAAGTTTTTTTCATTTTTAGTACAATTTTTCTATCAGAAACTTCTCAATTAGGGTTATCACATATACATGCTCTTTTCTAAGACAATCTTATAGGTTTACATATCAATGCCACGTGCACAATATATGCTAGATAGTAAACAAATTAAGTAATTTAATCGATTTCAGAGACATATAAAAGTATAAATAACTTGTAAACAGAATCAATTATACATTTAAAATTCAAAAAGAGCATAGGGTAAGTCATAAAAAGAATTATCTACTCATAGGGTAAGACTCCAGGTTGGACAGCCATAAAATATACTTTTTTAATCCAAATTTGACCAATCAGACCTCAAAATCGAGTCTAAAGGATCCAAAAATTTAGAAAATGACTCCAAGAACTTGGTCAATGTCAGTCAACCGATGGTCACCATTCTTGGTCAAAAATATTGTTCACATCAGTCAGAATCACTATTCACACCAGTCAGAGTTACTGTTCATGACACTAAAATTTGTCAGATGATTGTGAAACTTCATATCCTATATCTCCTAAATCCATCTACGGTGTCAGATTTTCAATTTGAGGTCTTTAAATAGAAGTTTCAGAATTTACCTTTTTTTAAAAATTTTTACTTTTGATCTACGACAATTTTGTAGCTGATTTGAAAAATTATTCAGCCAATATCATAGTACTCTTCTTCTTAAATCTAGTAGTACCCTTAGTTTTTAGATTGGAGGCTCGAAAGTACCCTAAATCTAGAGAGAAAAAAATGAAGAGAGAGAAAACACCATTCATACTATTCATTTGCCTTGTTTATAGAATTTTTTCTTTCTTTTTAATATTGATGGAGGGACTATTCTGCAAATATTCAATTTTGAGGAAGGTCTTTGCAACTTTTATTATTTATATTTTAACCCCTAAACTTTTAAAAAATTACAATTTGACCCTAAAAATATTAATAAATTTTTATTTTCATCTATAAAACCTTTCAATTACATCGCTACTCCTTTATTTTTTTAATAATCCATACATAAATGAAAATTACTAAATCTTAGGGGTGTTACATATGTTATATAATATTTCGTGATCTTTGTGTTGTCTCTCTGTCATCTCAAATGTATCCTTGAAGAGGATCTTTAACTCCTTCAACTTCAACTCTTTCTCTTTTAGCTTGTTCTCTTTATCCTTAATTTGTGCAAATTTTTCCATGATAGTCATACTTTGCCTATGTACCTTTTGTATTGCAATAAAGTCGACATTGTCACGAGAAGTTTCAGTTGATTTTTCTTTACCCTTACTTTTTGCTGCATTTTTTTCCCATTGGACGAACTAAAGTAAGTAATGTTGGGTCATATGTGCATTCAAATGGAGTCCCCGGGTTAGAAGATGATGAATACACTCCAGAAGCAAAAATATTTGTTCTTTTTTAAGAACTCTCACTTGATTCTGTTCTCCATTTAGGTTCATCTTTTAGTAGTCGTAACGCATGCTCAAATTTGAATTGTTCACCCTCATCTTGAGAAAAAAATAGTATATGTATCAGCCATGATGTTCTTCTTTGAGCTTCCACTTTTTTTTCTATGAATAGCTTATTTGTAACACCTAACGAACTTTTAAACAATACTATTCAATTGATGCCATCAAAATTTTAGTTGAACAGATTCCCTCTCTCGTAACCAACCACTATGATTGTTATAATTATATTTGATTCTTAACCAATAACCATTCTCTTTTTGGTCAATACCAACAACTGCATCCTTTGAAATGTTAAGCACCATCTTCTATTGTGAACCTGACTCGAGATTTTTTTTTACTTGCATTTCCTTCTCTTTTATCGAGTGCAATGTTTTTCAAATCGACTTGGGTGAAAAATTGTGGAACTTGAGACTCAAACATGGACCCGACTGGTATTTCAGGTTCTTGATCAGTAGACTCTACACCAGTAATACCCATTGGAGTAGGCCTATAAAACATGACAAGATTAGTTAGTTGGAAGGAAACATAGAAAATTAAAAAATTTCAATATTTGGGTTACTTTGTGGGTTTGAAAAAAATGGAGGAATTTGAGAACTTTCACTAGTTGGAGGTTGATAATTTGCATTAAATTTAAAAAAGAATTCAAATTAAATTGATTGGGATCAATTTATCAAAACAAATGAAATTGTGAGTTGAAGAAAACTAAAAATGAAGTTGATAAGTTGAGAAGTTGAGTGTAAAATTTTTCAAAATAAGGCACAATTTATAGAATAAAATTTCAATAGCAATATTGTAATGGTCCTGTATGTGTAACAGTTATAATGAGTTTCATTTTTTATTCACTATTATAAATTTCCAATGCCATTCTCAATAAATTGAAAACATTTTTTTCCTAATAAATTTTATATTTTTCACACTATTATAAATCTCCAATGCCATTATCGATGCATTTTGGAACCTTCAAAGTTTGTCTGGCTTTCCCTGAGGTTGTGAAGACATTAGCCAAAGAGGTTGGCAATGCCATAGGCGTTGATGGCTTTCGTTTTCCCATGAATTTCATTTTCAATTTTCAATTTTTACTTGGTTTCCCTTGGATTTCCCTAAGGCTATAGCCAGTGCGGTCTCTTCCCCTGGATCTCGTTTTCAATTTTCATGTCTCCCATGGCCTTAAAGTCATCCAACGAGGTTTCTTCCCCTGGTTTCCCATGGTTTCAAGATTTGATATCCGAAAGTTGTCTTTCATTGGAGTTGAAATCGTTGTACGTGGAGACTCCGATTGGGCATGCCATCTTTACATTGAAGGAAATCAGTTTGATTCATTTTTTGGAGTTGGTTGTGGTTTTTTATTATGGTTATTGGTTGTGATTTTTGGAGTCGAAATTGTTTGTTATTGTCATTTTCTTGGGCAAACTAGGTGATCTTCAATTTTGGTTGTGATTGATCTCATCAAACACAATATATTTTATGATTTTTGGTTTAAATAATCGCTACTTATGGAAGCAACAGTGCTTACATCTGGATGCCATGGTGGAGCACTCCAATGATAAGATGCATTGCTTACCAGGAGACACTGTGGAGATACCGCTTACAGACTACCATTGAGGATGTTCTAAGGAGACTTGTACAAAAAGAGAATCACTAAATTACATATATTTTCAAAAATGTTCTAATTTTTTATCATTATTGTGTTTTTAATAAAATAATATTCTTTGTCAAAGATACAAATCCACTTATAAGTTAGGGAACAGTAATTATTGTTCCTTGCAATATATTTTTGTTCAGAGTGTAGAAAGTTCACATTAAGAACTCATTCCCATTAGTTATGGTTATTTATTTCTTAACTAATGTCGTTGTGTTATAAATAATGTTTATATTAATTAAATATTATTGAAAAAACGTATAATATAATTGATATTGATTAAATGTTTCTTATTGGTGTATCAAAATTTTTAGAAAGGAAAATAGTAATTTTTCATTTTCACTTGTGATTCTAATTAAATGTATTTTTTTCCCAATTAATTAATTTTTAAATTACCTCATTAATTTATCTATAATTTTATAAAATTATATTTATTAATTGCCAATAAAATTTATTTTATTTTATTATCTATTTATATTATTTTACAATTGTTTTTTTTACATTGTTTGTATTTCTATATTTTTGTTTGTTTATTTATATATTATAACGTTTATTTTGTAATTAGTTTTGTTTTCTTTATGATATTTTACTTTTTTATTTACTAACATTATATTTTGTTGTCAGTTGTTGTATCAAATTGGAATTTGAAATTTAAATATATTTATTTATTTGTTATAATTTTTTTTTTGTGTTATAGAGATTGTTTTAGGATACAGTAAGAATAATGGTGCGTTTGATTTGTAAAAATATTTTTTATTTTTATTTTCACATTTATAAAAAATGAATTTAATTTTTTTTTCATTTTTACTATTTTTTTAGTTATATGATTGTATTTTTACTTTATTTAATTTTTACTATTTTCTAATTATATAAATAATAAAACATTATTCATATAGTTCAAAATAATTACAAAAATATTACCGTTATAGTGCATTATAGTGCTAAAAAATTTTAAAATATCTTTTTGAAATTTTCAGAATTTTTAAAAATTTAGAAAATATTTTTTAAAAAATAAAAATAATAAATAATAAACAAACATTTTTATGACCGTACGTTTTCAGTTTACAGTAAAAATAAAAATTGAAAATGTTAAAACTAAACATGATCTAAAATTTTTCATATTATTTATTATGCTAGCAGAACTTTATTTAAAGATCAACTTAATTATTCTACTCCTAAAGAGGACTTATTAGTAGTTATTTTTTTTCGATGAATTTCAACCTTATTTGATAGATCCAAAAGTGATTGTTTATATAGATCATTCCACTCTGAAGTACTTGCTTGCAAAGAAGAATGCTAAACCATAATTGCTTCGATTGATTTTACTTTTACAGAAATTCAACTTAAAGATAAAATATAAGAAGGGTATCGAAAATTTTGTGGTAGATCAATTGTTCCGAATTGAGCCTAAAGGCGTGAATGAGAAGCATAACATACCAATCAATGAAACATTTTTTTATGAGTATTTTTTGGCAGTACAAACCAAACCATGGTGAATTTAGGAAGGAAATATTATCCACTGATCTCATCAATCCTAAGTGACAATTGGAAAAAGTCCAGCTATAAACTTTAAACAAAGTGCTTCTTGGGAGGCTACCCTAGTTTCTTTTCTTTTCTTTCAGCTATTTTATTTTATTTTACTATTTTTGTTTTTTGTTTACTAGTTTTTTTGTTTGATTTCATCTTATAGATTTGCATAAATTTTGAGATTCTAGACGAAGTTGCTTTCTATATTTAGTTTCTAGGCACAGGATGGAGTCCGAATCTGCAAAAACAATGTGAAATATTGATCATAGAAAATTTATTAGCTTCTCACTGTAGCAAGAATTAGGGAATTTGGACTTCTACAATTCTAGATATGACTGAATCGCTAATTTGTACTCAGCTAGGATTTCAACAAAAAAAAAAAAAAAACGGAGAAGCACTTCTTAACTCTTCTCATTCTTTTTCATTTTTCCCTTTTTCCCCATTGAAGACAACGTATCATTTAAAGTTTGGAGGTATTGGTACTAAATTTTTTTAAAAAATAATAAAAATAAAAATATTTTTTATCCTTTTGTTTTTTGTTTTGCTTTTTGTTTTGGTTTGGTGATAGTAGTTTATGATAAGAATATGGTTGAAATTGAGTACAAGTATGGAAGAATGTTTTAAATTGTTTGGATTTTGTGCTTCACTTTTGTTTTCTTTTAGTTTTTCTTGTGATTCTTCAAACAAATTATGACTAGTTTTGATTATCTATTTAGCTAAGCTTCTTTAGTAAAGGTTTATATGATTTGGATAACTTAAGATCTCATTTAGTTCTAAAACTTGTTTGATTTCTTTTCAAGACGAAATCTTAGAAGATGATTTAGACATTTTTAGATCGTTTGAGCCTTTCAAACTTGTAACACTTTTAATATTAATCTTTGTAGTCACCCCTTTGAGCCTTCAATTACACAAGCCTTTTGTATATATAAGCCACATTACCTTTATCCTTTCTTAGTCAAAAACACTTATATCCTACCTTAAACAGAGGATTCATTATTGCATACTTGCTGAGTGTAGAAAGTTCTAAAAGCAACGAAGTGAAATTAAGGTTTGTAAAAAACAACTAAATAGATGCTTCATGATTCCAACGTATACAAAATATAAGTTTGTGCATGAAAGTAAGAAAATGTGGTTGAAGATTTTGAATAGAGATGGTTCATTCGAAAATATCTTGATGGTGAACTAAGATAAGGATTCATTATGCTTAGCATTATGTTTAATTGATATTCTTTAGCTTTGATTATCCTATTTTTTCATTGAATAAACCCCAATACCATAGCCTTACATTACAAGTTTAAATAACACATTTTAATCTTAGGTGGTGTTGGTTGCCCACATTAGTGCATAGGTGTATGAAAGCAAACACATGAAACCTAAGAATTTATTCTCAACAAAGGCTACACATTGTTTCTTTTTTGCGTAAACTCATTTAGACAGCTAACTTATTGTCGAAATTGGCTAATCACACAATAGAAGGATTACGTGTGATTGAGAATAAACTCTTGAATTTAATTGAAAATCACGATCATATATGATTTTTTTTTAAATGTATCATTTAGGAAATCTTTTAGACAAATATTTATCAATCAAACTATGTCCAAGTGTTTTATTTTGTTTTTCTCGTTTGCTTGAGGACTAGCCAAAATTTAAGTTTACGGGTATTTAATAAATATAATTTTTACTTAATTTTTATTATACTTTTCCTTACTAAATTTCTATTTATTCATTTATTTTTTCAAAATTTATTCCTTTTTATTTATTTTTATCTATTTGTTTGTTTTGGAAGGAATAAGATGGACAAGTGCAAGAAGAGGTCATTTTGGTAAATTCAAGGAAGAAATCAAGGATAAAGTTGGAAGATGAACCACAAAGATAAGGATATCATTCAAAATAGGGAGCAAGGTGCCCAGACATTCTATTTTTAAAAGAGGAGTTGTCTAGTTTTGATTGAATTGAAAAGATTTTACATCTTGCATTAAATACTCCATAAACACTTGTCTATATATATAACAATACTTTTATATAAATAAAGATCATAACGATGAAACAATTATATTTTAAATCCTAATTAACATTGGATAAGGATGAAGGAGTTGGTAGTCTAGCCTCCATTGTGTCTTCTTAGGGTAGTTGGTAGAGTGATATTTGGCTAAAAGGAAGAGGTAGCTATAAATATACATAAAAAGAGGAAATTCATAAATAATTATCCAAAATTCCCATCCTAGCTTTGTGGAAAAGAAAAGGGATAGCTAGCCAAAATCTTATCTATATCCTATAGTTTTGTGGGAGCTGGCTGAATTTAATTAGGATTGAATTTGAAGACAACTATTGCAATATTTAAAGAGGCTAGATTCATGAACTGATAGAGATTTTGGAAGCTAAAATGAGAGGAGAAGTAGTAGAAAAATCAAGAAGCAAAAAGGAGCCAAAACCGTGAGCAGAATTAGAAAGAGTTCTTTTTATAAATGAAAGGAATGAAAACAATAGCGGTGATGAAGAATACATTGAAGAAGAATGAATGTTGATTGTATTATAAATAACAACAACAACAACCAAACTTTTTCGCACTAGATGGAGTGGACTACATAGGATTAAATTGTGATGTGAGTTGTAACTTATTCTATGTTAGTGTGTGTGTGTGTGTATATATATATATATATATATATATATATATATATATATATATATATATATGTATTTTCAATGTATCGTGTCTTATATTTTTTAAAAATTTACGTGTCTTATGTTCGTGTCCGTGTCTATATCTATATATATGGATAATCAAGAAGAATAATGGCTTGTTTGGTTACTTTTAGCAAAAGACATTATCTAGAGGTTCCTGTCATCTTTAATAATAGCTTATAAAAGAGTAGGTAAAGGTGGAATTAGCACACTTAAATAAGGAAACTTCTTGGTGTCATCAATACCACATTCTTGATGAAAAGATGATTGTTTCTACAAGGGCCCTTTAGGTGCCACCCCATTTGCATCATGTTTAATTATTTGCATTTTGCCTTGCGGTGCTAAGAAAGGCAATGGTTTGGTGGGTCCCGAGAAAGATCCGATTTAAGGTATTAATTGATATTATACTTATTGTAGTAATGTGCGGCTATTATAGACAATTATGTCAATTTTATGCCTTAAATTTGAAGGGTTCTATATCCTTGAGAAAGAGATATCTATATAAAACACATCATTTTTGCATCATTTGTATATAATACTACAAAATATACTATTTTGCATTCAAATCCTCCTAAAATGCCCATGTGCGTAGGCTTCAGCTTTATATCTTGTCACCACGCACAAATATACTATTTTGCATTCAAATACTCCTAAAAGGCTTATGTGAGTAGGCTTCACATGGCAGCTTTATATCACGTCACCACCCACAAGTCACTATAACATTCAATCAAATAAACATTTTTATCTTATTTTTTACATCTTATCTAAAAAGTTTAACGGTTTAATTCAATTCAATTTTAAACCTAAATCAAATCAAATAGAACCAATTAGTTTATCAAAAAAGTAGACTGATCAAATTTCTTAAAGTGATTTGGTTAAATCAAATAAAATTATTAACAATCGATTTAGTTTAATTTAATTTATTTTTACCTTATTATTTTTCTTTTTTAATTTAATGTTAATTAATTTAAATTCTAATTAATTAAAACTAACTTTTTTAAAAAAAGTATATATAAAATTTTTTAAAAATTTTTTTTACCAAAATTTATAAAATTCTAAATATTTAATACCAAAGTTTACAGCATGAATAGTCCAAGTCTGTAGTATGGAATGTGGACCAACTATCAAGCTTGAAATACGAAAGATCCAAGATTTTAATAGAAGATTACAACAAGGTACATAGAGAGAGAAAGGTAAATGTTTTGAATTAAGAAAGAGTTCAGGGATTCAACGATATTATTGCTAGCAGTTTTAGGGGAAAAATATTCATAAGCTACGATGATTAGTTAAATATTTGCTGTCTTTTCTATTCATGTATAAGCTAGAATCTATTTGTATTTAATTTGACAGAAAAAGAAATTATTGATGAGCAGAAAATATTGCAACTAGGGAATACCGAGAGTCCTCCTAAACCAAAAAAAGAAAATGCTAAACAATCAATAGCTCAAAAGAGCCTGACAATCCCTTTGTAAATCTCTAAGGGAGTGTTTGATAGGAGGAGTCTTTTTTGAATCCTAGGAATTTGTATTTGAGAATCTTAAATTTCCTTGTTTGGTTCTTAATTTTCTTTCATGATTCCCAAGAATTATCAATTCCTGGGAATCAAATTTTAGCAAGGATTTCTACAAAATAATTCCCTAGGGTGGGGTGGGAATTGGGATTCTCGTGGAGATGGGAATGGTTTTATAGAAATAAAATTACTAATATATCCCTTCTTTTATCCCTTCTCTATACCCTTCTCCCTTTTATTTACGCATGCACGCAGGAAGAAGCTTCCTCCATTTTCATCTACGCGGGAAGAAGCTTCCTCTGTTTCCATCTGCGCGGGAGAAAGAAATAGTGTGCCAAACTCTGCGTACCCAGCACCAACACCCTTCTCAGCCTCTTATTTATGCACGCATGAGGGAGGAAGCTTCCTCCATTTCCATCTGCACGGGAAGAAAGAAACAGAGCACCAAACTCTGCACACCCAGCACCAACGCAAGTAGCCACCGCCACTGCACCTCCCTCTGTACAACACCCACCACCGTGAGTCATCGCGAAGCACCCTTCAACGCCGCTCCGATCTGCTTACTGGCATCTGAAAGGTACTCCTCTATTTCTATATCTCCATTTTGTGCTTCCATTTGCAGAATTATTATGGAATGGTTTTGCTGCATTATAAGTGTATGCACTGTACTGTTAAAATGTTACTAAAAAAAGAGAGGTGGGGGACGATTATATTGTTTGGAAACATAATATAGGCCAACAAGTTGCACGTTCATTCTCATCTTTGAGTTAGCCATTACTGTAGGCAAGTTCAAGAAGAGCAAGCATGAGTGGAAAGTGAGTGCTTATATTCTGTATCTTAAAAAGATAAAATTATGATATGATAATGATATGATACCTACCCAAAGCAATGACTTTATCTAATTTGACTTGAAAAGAGTTTGTTTCTTGTATCTTAAAAAGATAAAACTATGATATGATACCCACGTAACCATAAATGAAAAATCACCTGCCCAAAGCAATGACTTTATCTAATTTATATATATATAAAATATGTAAATAGGTAGACCCATTTATGTTATCTAATTAATTAATTAGTTTTTTAAATTGATTATTTATTGATATTTCATTTTCAATGGGAGAATATCATCTAAATTTATTTACATATTACTGCTTGTAAATTTGCACTATATGGCAATAAAAAATAGTTATTTATTACTAAATGTGATTCAAAATTAAAAAAAAAAGTTTTTATGAAATAAATTGAATTGAAATTTTCCCATCCCAATGTTGATTAGTTATCACGGGTTCTAAAAATTCCCAAAGAACTAGTACTACTAGCCCATTATCATAACTTGACATCTTGTCTTTCTTACCAGATAAAAACTTGGCATCTTGTCTATAATATTTAAGGTTTAAAAGCATAATATTTCAATTTTCTTATAGCATGTTTGTAAAAATATTCTCTTTACATTCATTTGGTCATTTCTAAAAGTATATTATTTTTGTTTCACGTTAGATGATGGCACGATTAAACTATGGAAGGAGAAGGCTCATCCTCATACTAATAATATATATAGAGTTATTTAATCAATTTGTTCTTCTCTTGATGAACATGTGTATCTTGTTATTGGTTTATTATTTAAGAAGAAGAACTAGGAGATGTGTTGTTTGGGATCATTATAGTAGGGCCATGGTTAGAAATGTCAATTTTGAACGGATAGTTTACATTAGTGATACTACTTGTATTGAAAATACTAGAATGGATAGGAGTGCTTTTATAAATTATGTGATTTATTGAAAACTGTAGGGATGCTTGTACCAACTAAACATATGAGTGTAGAAGAGCAAGTTGCAATATTTTTACACATTTTAACTCATGATGTTAAAAATAGAATAATTAAAAGACAGTTCATGAGGTCTAGTGAAACAATAAGTCGGCAGGTCAACAAAGTCTTGCATGCTGTATTGAAATGTTATACAGTTTTACTCAAGCAACCTGAACCTGTACCTCAAAATTCTATTGATGAACGTTGGAAATGGTTCAAGGTAATGTTACAAGCAAATTTAGAAAAATAGGTATTTTCACTTTATTAATTAAAAAATAAAAGCTAATGCTATACTTTTTTTCTTCTTAATGAATAGAATTGTCTAGGAGTTTTAGATGGGACATACATAAGGCTAAATATCTTACAAGTTGATAAGGCTAGATATCGGACCAAAAAGGGTGAGATAGCAACAAATGTGTTAGGAGTTTGTTCTCAAGATTTACAATTTATCTATGTTTTAGCTAGATGGGAAGGATCAGCCGTAAATTCTAAGGTTCTCAGAGATGCTATATATCGTAGGAATGTATTAAAGGTGCCAAAAGGTACTTTAATTTATTTTTTAGTGTCATTTTTTTACTTTTTGAGGTTGGTGCTTCTTAGATTCATTTTAATAATTTTTTTAATAAATGATCATCATTTTTTTAGGGTATTATTATTTATGTGATGCTGGATATATGAATGGGAAATGGTTCCTTACACCTTATAGGGGGCAAAGATATCATCTTAGTGAATGGAGACATGGGGCACAACCTGCAACACCACAAGAGTTTTTCAACATGAAACATTCTTCAGCTAGGAATGTCATTGAAAGATGTTTTGGCTTGTTAAAAGGGCCTTGGGGAATTTTAAGTGTCAAATCATTTTATCTTGTTAAAACACAGTGTAGAATAATTACTGCTTGTTGCTTGCTTCATAATCACATTAGAAGAGAAATGATAGTAGACCCTTTAGAACATCACTTAATGGACATGGAAGAACAAGAAGATGTTTTGCAAGGTGATATGATAACTCATGTAGAGGCATCCGATGCTTGGACAAATTGGAAAGATGAGCTTGCTCAAGAAATGTTCAATACATGGAGAGGACAACATTGAAATCATTTGGGTATTATTAAAACTTTTGTTTTTTATTTATGTTGTTTGTAATGATGGATATTTTAAGTTTGGTCATTTTATTATATAGTAATAGACTGGATATTATCTATTTTTATGACATTTTTAGTTGTGTTATGATATTATTAATAAATTTCATTTAATTATATGTTTTTAACTATTTGATATTATTTGTGTTCTACACTTTTTTTTTCTATCACTAGATGGAAGAATCCAAAGTGAAATGTAATCATCATCAATGGACTTCTGAAGAAGAGGCAATTCTTGTTGAGTGTTTAGTTGAATATGGGATGGCTTGGAGAGGGGACAATGGTTTCAAACCTGGATTTCACAAGCATTTGGAGAAGATGATGCTACAAAAAATGCCATGTTGTACTTTGAAAGCTTCTCCTCATATAGAGTTAAGGGTTAAACAATTCAAAAAGCATTATAATGCAATATGTGAAATGATGGGGTCTAGGGGTGGCAGTGGATTTGGTTTGAATGATAATGACAAAATGATCGTAATTGATAAGGAAATATATAAAGAGTGGGTAAAGGTAACTTATGATATTTTTTATGTTTATTCAATTATATTCTTATGTAATTTTTTTTCTTTAATTGATATATATATATATATATATATATATATATATATGATTTATATTTTTTATTGGAAGACTCATCCTAATGCTAAAAGGCTTTACAATAAGCCATTTCCTTACTTTGATGTACTTGGTCATGTTTTTGGCAAAGATAATGCCAATGGAGAAAATGCAGAGGATCCTGCTACTGCTGTGGAAGCAATGGATAAAGAAGCTTTTATAGATATTTATGTTGAAGCTAAAAAAAATATCAGAGAGGAAGTTGATGATGACTCTGTTGCTGAAACTTAAGCAACCATTAATATTGGACAAGGTAATGGGTCAAATAAAAAAAAATTGATAAAAAAAGAGATCGAGAAAGCTCATTAATTGAAATGGTGGTTGATAGTATTACCAAGTGTAGTACTTTATATGAGAAATGTACTAGTACAATTGAAACTTTGGCTTCAGATTTAAAGGATGAATCTGATATAGTCAATAAGAGAATGTTAGTTTATCAGGAGTTGAAAAATATTGAAGGATTAAATACTCTACAAAAGGTTAAAGTTGGGCGTTTGATATGTGAAGATATTTATACAATTGACATTTTCTTGCAAGTGGATCTTGAAGAAAAAAATTGCTAGTGAATGATATATTGGCAAGAAATCATATCTGAGAAGGTAACTTTTTTGTTACATTTTTTTGGTTCTTTCCTTTCATATTTTACTAACATGATTCAATTTTTTGCAGTGTTGATAAAAGATACTGGCTTAAAAGTTAGATTAAGAAGATAGTGTTGTTTTGGGTTATCACATCATGTTGAGATGCTTTTGTTATTTATAACTATTTTGTATACATCCTATTGAGATGTTGTTTTGTACACATCCTCCAGAGATGTTTTTTTTGTACACATCTTGTTGAGATATTTTTTTGTGTATAACTATTTTATAATATAGTATTATCATGTAATTATATATGCAATGTTGCATATTTTTCAATTTTTATACATCTTTTGTCATATAGGAGACATCTTTGTTGCTTTGGGAGGGTAACTATAGGTATTTTTTAATTTATTTTATTATTTCAATATTTTATTATTTATTAAAAATAAAAACATGCAAGAACATTTATAAAAAGAAGTTAAGGGACATTTTTTGAAAATTACTTAAGATTTTCAGGAAACTTAAGTATAACCAAACAGATAAATATAAGATTCTCAAGAAATGTTAATTAAAGATACCCAGCAATTTTAAAACTCAACCAAACACATTTTGCATATTCTTGGGAATTACAATTCCCATCAATTATGTTTTTCAGGAAATATAATTCCCAGAAACAAAAAATTTTGCCATATACCAAACATTCCCTAAGGGAAACCCCTTTACAAAAGCCATTTGCTGAAACTCTAATGCAAGCCAGCTACAATAACACTCTCCGAAAGAAGATTTGATAGGAGACATCTCTCATTTAAAAAATCTGACATTCTGTTCTGATGCCACAAAACAGTAAACTGCCAAATAATTTATGCTCTTCTTTGGTCCTAAAGCCATTATGCTTCATAGCTAAAAAATGCTTTTAAGTAGGAAGGTAAACCCAATGGTCATTGAAAATGCTAAATAGTCTACTCCAAATTTTCCAAGCCACTTCACAATCCAAAAAATGTGTTTGACTAGTACAAAAAGGTTTGTGAAAAACAATTCAATAGATGCTTCATGATTCCAATGCATACAAAATCATAAATATGGGGACCTTGATGAGGGAAGTTAAAAGATGTGAATTCTATTTTTCTTATTGTCAGTTGAAAGGAAAAGAAAAAGAAATAATGAAAAAAAAAAGAGAAAAAGAAAAAAGAAGAAGAAAGGAGAGATTTGTGCATGAAAGTAAGAAAATGTGGTTGAAGATTTTGAATAGAGACAGTTCATTCGAAAAGATATTGATCGTGCACTAAGATAAGGATTCATTATGCTTAACATTATGTTTAATTGATATTCTTTAGCTTTGATTATCCTATTTTTTCATTGAATAAACCCCAATACCATAGCCTTACATTACAAGTTTAAATAACACATTTTGATCCTAGGTGGTGTTGGTTGCCCACATTAGTGGAGAGGTGCTTGAAAAGCAAATAGATGAAACCTGAGAATTTATTCTCAACAAGGGCTACACATTGTTTCTTTTTGGCATAAACTCATCTAAACAGCTAACTTAATGTCGAAATTGGCTAATCACACATAAGAATGAATTACCTGTGAATGAGAATGAACTCTTGAGTTTAATTGAAAATCATGACCATATATGACTTCTTCTTTTTTTGGAAATGTATCTTTTAGGCAATCTTTTAGACAACTATTTATCCATCAAACTATGTCTAAGTGTTTTATTTTGTTTTTCTCGTTTTCTTGAGGACTAGCCAAAATTTAAGTTTGCCGATATTTGATAAGTATAATTTTTACTTAATTTTTATTATACTTCTACTTATTAAATTTCTAGTTATTCTTTTATTTTTTTCAAAAATTTATTCCTTTCTATTTATTTTTATCTATTTGTCTATTTTGGAAGAAATAAGATGGACAAGTGCAAGAAGAGGTCATTTTGGTAAATTCAAGGAAGAAATCGAGGATAAAGTGGGAAGATGAATTACGAAGATAAGAATATGATTCAAAATAAGGAGCAAGATGCCTAGTGATTCTATTTTTTAAGGAGGAGTTGTCTAGTTTTGATTGAATTGAAAAGCTTTCACATCTTGCAATAAATACTGGATAAATACTTGTCTATATATATAACAATACTTTTATATAAATAAAGATCATAATGATGAAACAATTAATTTTAAATCCTAATTAACATTGGATAAGGAAGAAGGAGTTGGAAAATCTAGCCTCCATTGTGTATTTTTAGGGTAGATGGCATAGTGCTATTTGTCTAAAAGAAAGAGGTAGCTATGAATATACATACAAGGAGGAGATTCATAAAGAATTGTCCAAAATTCCCATCCTAGCTTTGTGGAGAAAAAAAAGGGATAGCTAGCCAAAATCTTATCTATATCCTATAATTTTATGGGAGCTGGATGAATTTGATTAAGATTGAATTTGAAGACAACTACTGCAATATTTAAAGAGGCTAGATTCATGAACTGATAGAGATTTTGGAAGCTAAAAAGAGAGGAGAAGTAGTAGGTAAATCAAGAAGCAAAAAGGAGCTAGAACTGTGAGACAAGGGAGAAAATAGCTAAAACTAATTGGAGTTTGAAGGAGAATTCAAGGGGAAATCTTTAAGACTTTTTCTTTCATCTCAATATTTATTTATTTACTTGAATGCAATGCATTAATAGAATGTTTAATTTTAGAATTAGTATGGAGTAGTTTATTTTTCTAAGGTTGTAGCCTAACTTTGGAAACACAATTTAAGTTTCTATGTTATTTGATTTCTCATCTCTTTCAAGATTGTATGTCTAATTTTTGTTATTAATGCTTTCAATTTTCTTGCTAACTATTGATTAATTTATGGGTTCATAATTAAATTAAGAGGTGAAATTGTGATTTAGACCTAAGATTAAGCATGATTAACTAA
The DNA here is from genome assembly GCA_037074535.1 of Gleditsia sinensis. Lineage (NCBI taxonomy): Eukaryota > Viridiplantae > Streptophyta > Magnoliopsida > Fabales > Fabaceae > Gleditsia > Gleditsia sinensis. The sequence goes on from CM073471.1 coordinate 24,256,151, forward strand.
GCAAAAGTTAAGAAGATTCTTTATTACGATTAATGTGACTTAAACAAATCCATAGAACTTAATGAGCATTCAATTAATTAAATTCAAATAGAGATATATTGGATTATTAGGTGAAGATATTCTTGGTATTATTCAAGAGAAGACATTGAGTAGATTAAGGATTTTTTTTAACAACTTGGAATATTAGAATTTTTAAGGAAAAAAAAATGAAACTATGAATTGTGCAAAATTAACTAGGTGGAATCAAAAGCTTTAGAGTTATTTTCATTAATCTAAAATCCTTCTACTTAGTTACTTTTTTATTTTTTTTCTTTAAAATTTATTTGTGTTTTGTCTTTTTAATTTAAGTTAGGTAATAGAAATGATTTTAGATTTCGATTTTTCCAAATAATAACAAGTTTAATAAATTTCAATAATCAATAAATCAATTGATCATTGTGGGTTCAACATTCTTTTCTTAAACACTTTACTACTTAGTGTGAATTTGTGAACTTGCAAATATTACATCACATTCCATGTGTCACGCCCTAGTTTAAGAGAACATGATTGGCACAATTAGCAAACAAAATCATAATCAAAACATGTTTTATGCAACATTTTAACATAACATAAACAAATATACCAATATATAGATATATGCATATACGTTCTCCCATTTTTATACAATAAAAAAAACCTAATTTATTACCAATTTCACAATAGAAGCAAAGATCTCTCTTATGGCATTTAGAGCATACTCTATAATATATATACATAACCAAAAAACTACTACCTCTTGAAGCAAAATGGGCTCACCTAGTAGAAATACAGTCAAGCTGTCTACTTAATAGTAGAGGAAGGATCAGATTTTATATCTTTATGTGAAAAACATAGAAATAATGAATAGTAAGTTTGATAACCTAGGAGTAGATAAGGCTAACTATAACTATACAAAATTAGCGTATGAATGAACTTTTGTATAACAACATTTGCACGAAGAAGGAAGAGTCATAGGTAAACCCATAAATGATCATTTTACTAGTATAATCAAATTAGGGGTATCATGAAGTCAAAAGAGAATTATTTCAATATGACAATAAAATAAATTTTTTTATATAAAATCAAGGAAAAATTAGTATATATTTCAATAAAGAAATTAACATTTAGGAGGATTTCCAAATAGAACTACACTTTAATCTCAAGTACAAAGCAAGGAAAGGCAATCACAAGTTAGATAGTTAGTTGGCATTCCAACTAACAATAATAAGAGGCACTCTGTCACTTCTTTACAATAATATATCTCATGTGTTGGCTAACATACAAGACTAACAACACCTCTACTAGTTGAGGTTTCAAGATGCACCTAGGTTAACATCTTTTATTACTAGCAAACAATGTTTTCAACTAGGTTTCCTCCAAAGTAATTGTGTACAAAAATTAATTTACCATTTAAAAGCAAGAAATACCTTTTTAAGATAAATTCCTTTACCAAACAAACTTTAATCAAAACTTAACACAAATTCACATATTTTTGTAAAGGCAAAAATGTACATACCAATTTCATTCAAACAAAACCATGCTTTAATCAATTAAATATAGGATTCCACAAGTTCAATCAAAAGAAATTTTCCTCTCAAACTATAAAGTTCAAAGTTTCTCGTTCACAAAAACATAAATTTTAATTACCTTATAACAAAATACTTTCTCCCACACACACACACTAATTATTAGCTATTTGAATATTATATTTCAATCTAAATATATCAAAATCTGCCTTCACAAATATGGTGATAGATTTATACGAAAATGTATATTCAAGGGCTCTAAATTTTAAAAAGCGTGAACATTGAAATCTCATTATATTTAAAACATTGTCATACTTGAAAAATATAACAACCAACAAGTAATTATGATGATTTATTCATTCCCAATATCCAAAAATAATTAAAAGAAATCAAATGCTAAATTAAATTCACTCTTAAATTTGAAGAAGACATTAAAATAAATTATAGTAAGCATTGTCTACTCACAAAGTAATAGTTCTCAAGTTGGATATGCATGTTTCCAAGTAGAATTTAGCAAAATACATATCAAAATTAAGTCTAGAAAGTCAAAAAAACTTAAGATATGACTCCAAAATCGTAAAATTTGGCCTCCAAGGCTTGTCCACACTTGTTAATGAAACAAGATTCTAGGACACGCACTACACGTTCCACCAAAGAGGTAGCGTGTCGAACTCACTTATTCATGGGATATGAAACTCCTGTTGCTTCTGTAGAAGTGATATGGTCACCTCCTAAATCCATCTACAGTGTTATGTTTTTATTTTGAAAACTCTAAGTAGAAGTTTCAGAACTTACTTTTCTATGGTTTTCTCCTCCACTTTTCGACCAATTTTTAACTAGTTTGTGAGAAACCAATCAAACATATTTGTAGTTTTCAGCATTTTGAATTTGTTGGTGGTGGTGATGTTGAAATCTAATGTCCAAAAGTGATAAAAATTTTAGAGAGAGAAAATAGAAATTTTTAAAGAAAAGGGGTTATGGGGAGGTTTTAAGGTGATTAATGCCCCTTCTATAGTTGGTAACCTAAAAATCATATGGAGGATTGATTAACAAAATTTAATTACTGAGAGATGCCCTTGAAATTTTATTTTATTTTATATTTTGACCCCTAAAATTTTAAAAAAATTGTATTTTGACCCCAAATCTTAAATTGTCATATTTTTTCATATAAATCTTCATAAATAGGTAATAAATAAGGAAAATCCTTTAATCTAATAGTATCATTCTCTAACTTATAGTAATTTTTTCTTTAATTTAGGATTTTTTGTTAATTTAAGGTCTTTACACCATGCCTCCAGCATCCCCTTTTTTTATATTCTAAGAATTATCTATACTACTAGCTGCATAATCTATATTAAAAAAAATTTAAAAAATGTGCCTCCTTTGAAATATGGCTCGGAGTTTAGAGAATTCTAAGTTGGATGTTGAAATCAAGTTTAAGGTAGTTCATCCAACAACAAATTCTTATGGAGCAGAGGCAATTAAAGCTTTGCTTTGAAAGCTAAGAAGTTTATTGCAGTACCCATTGATAGACTCTATGGGTTTCCTTGTGATGCTTGCTATGCTATTTTAATGAATGTTTTTACATATTACCTATAACATGTACCACAAAAAATGCATTTTATCTGTTGGAATTTTCATTAATCTAGACTAGTTGGTCATTATTTCATAATATGATAGTTCCTCAAGTTCTTTATCTAGCTAGATTCCATAAAATTATTGAGTATATGAGCGAATGGAAAGAATGGATTAATTGGGAAGGTGATAATTGGAAGAGAAAATTCATATATAAATTTGTCCCAAGTTAATACTATCTCCAGCCTTACCTTTAGAAAAAACTAATAATTAAGATTTTTGCCAAGACATGAGGCCTCACTTTCCAAAGCTGTTGCATTAGACAAGGCTAATTTGAAATATTAAAAAAAATAATGCCATTGTGATGTAAGACCAGTTATGAGGAAGGGGAAAGGGGAAGAAATAAAGAGAAAAATAGGGAGGGAGAGAGAGAGAGAAGAGAGAATATTGATAATTCTTATTAGTTTACCAAGACTAAAAACAAAGTCTACAGTTAGATTGTATATAAAGGAAACAAGAAGCATATGCATAAAACAAAAAAAAATAGGGAACTAGTATAATAAAATATCTCTATCACTAAGCTTGCCTGAAATAAAAAGAAAACAATATGTCTTAATTGATGGCTTAATTCTTGGCTTACAAACAGTTCTCATATCACCATTGACCTTAGCAATCCTAATATTATTATTCCATTCTAGATCAATCTCCCTTGGTTGGAAAAAAAAACTCAGCATCGAGTTTTGAAGTATAGAAGCAGGAGAAAAGTCCAACTTGTAGCAGGTAGGGCAACAGATAATAATGGAAAAGATGACAATAAATGCAAATTTGGACTCTCAAGCATATAAGAAATAATAACTTCAACTTTGCATATCAATTAAGTTGCTCAAAAATGAACGTGAACTTCTAGAACATGGGCTTTAACTTCCTCAATCCCATAATCTGGTAAAAGATCATTATGTTCCACTTGTGTCCTTACAAGATGAATTTTTTTATCTTAATCACATTTCAAATTTTCTTTAGAATGTTCTTCACACTCTAACTTAGCTTCGGAATGCTCTTTAGAATTTACCATGACATTATTATCATAATCATTAATATCAGATAAGTAATCTAGGGATTCCACTATTATGATATCATTAGGCTACTCTTTTGTAGCTTCCATTATTGCATCACAAGAAATTGACTTTTCAATGGCAACTATAGGTAGTCGTCACTAAAAATCACTTTTAGTAGCGACTTGATTGAGTCGAAACTTTTCAGTGGCAACCTACAATATGTCACCACTAAAAGTTAAAAGTTCACTTTTTCCCTCCCTTTTCCTCTTTCTCGCATTTTAATATATTTGACTAAATTATATTTTTAGTGAAACTATATAAACTTTTAGTTATAATAAAAGAAAATGTGTTAAATATTAATTGATAAAATAAATTTAAATTTATTTAACATAAGTTGGTTTTTAGTTCAATATTAAACTAACAAAGTAACATTTTAAAAATCAAGTTAAAAATGTATATATCTTTGAAAAATCAAAACATCTATTTACTTAAAAGTAAATGGTAAATTTTTTTATTGATATTAAAATAAATTAAAGACAAAAGTAGAAAAAAATAAAAAAAAATTCAAAATACACCAACATGTCTCCAAAAATCTTCAAGTCTAAAAATATGGTTTAAATAATTCTCACAACTATTATATATCTAAATTAAATTATCCAAAAGAAAAACAAAATAAATAAGCTATTAAGAAATTTTAGAAATACAATAAATTAAATATAAATATATATATATATATATATATATATATATATATATATATATATATAATAAGTAAAATAAATAAAAATTAGAAGCAAAGGCCTCTGTTGTGCCCATCTTTTTTTTTTTGGACATAGGCCATAAGGCCTAAAACAAACTAAATGGGTAGAAAACTATGCCCATCTAAACACTTAATCCACTTGGACATAGGCAAGGCCTAAAATAAACTGAATGGGTAGAAAGCAGTGCTCATTTGAACACTTAACCCCTATCAGATACACACAACAGAGGCATTATGCAGTTTGTAGCAACTGTATTTTTTTACATACATATATATATATATATATATATATATATATATATATATATATATATATATATATATATATATATATATATATATGTAAAATTCTATGAAGTCATTACCTCTTTACTTCTAACTATTTAATTCATAATAACATTCAATTAAATTAACCAAGTATAATTAAAGTTTATGGTATACCATTAACACTGATACAATTTTAGGTTCACATACACATCATTAATTAAAAACATCGGTACAAAAAGCAAACACATATACGTCTATATTTTATTCATCCATGTTGATCAGTTTCGAGGATACGGGTGTAGGTGGTTGCACCTTTACCAGGATCTTAGTTAACTTGACCCAACGTATGCTAAAAACCGATCATAGAGAAAATCTACATATTTAGTCTTCTGAACATCATATGGAAATATAGTGAGAATTAAATAATAGTAGGTTCAACAATAAATCATAGTTTTCATCAATATAACTCATCATGTCATGTTCATCTGTATAAGTTACAACAAATGTCTTAAGTCACATGACTGCACTTTATCTATGCACATGAAAAACTTACAGTAATAATATGTATGGCATGAATAACTATTTTTAAAATATCATATTATGGCTACAAACTTATTTTCATATCAAGTTACTCCAGTCAGAGTAAGTACTTTCTACTCTCTGGTATAGACTTTTTTCGCTCCGTTTGACATGTCACATTTTCTCTTTCTTTTTTCATTATCATAATCATAGTCGTAAGTAGAGCATCCCCTACTAGTGCACCACACGGACTGCCATGTGACCGTGCTCGTCTCTTTTCTTTTTTTTCTTTTCACATTAATAGCAAAAAATATAATTTCACTAACAAGTATGTTCATTATACTCACATGCCATAATTTATCATCAAAGCATAATCATTACCAAAAATCATTGGTAAAATGCAATCATGCCATGAATATAATCATTTTCAAATATCACTTTATAAAATATTTTCATGTCAAAATTACACACTTATGATGGTAAGGAGTTTGTGCAATGGCAATGGCTAGGGCATACACTAGTAATTTATTATTTTTATTTACAAGATTTTTCTTCTTTCTTAAATATTATTTTCATCTTTTCATTTTCTTTATGATTGGCTTCTAGTCACTTTCCTCCTACTTATATCATTTTCAACACATGTTCTCACAAATTTTATAGGGTATTCTTCTTCAATTTGGTTTCTATTATGACCCTATAGTTAATGAGGTTCATTTAGAGTAGAAAAATGTTGAAAATAAGATTTACCAGCTCCTAACATGTCCTGGCCGTGTCCTGTAACACGGCCTAGCCATTTCCTATAACATAGCCATCCTTTAGGCTTCAAAAATCCCTTACCCACAGCGAACAGGGCCATGCTCTGTGTTATGTGTTATCCCTTGATGCAGGTTTTCATCCATTTTAACTTTCTCTCACTAATCAGAGCAAAACTCTCTCATTTTAACTCCGATTGAGGTGATCTTAGTGTCTATTTAGTGAAATCATAAGGAATCTTAGTGTTATTACTCCCTCAAATTTAATGTTATTTCTTCCAGGGTAGATTCTGACCTCTACTTACCAATCTGACAATATCTGCTTCATATGAACTCCAAAATGAGTGATTCCAGTGGCTTAAACTCAGTGATACATATATCTATATTTATTATGTTAACAATCTCCTTTAATTCCCTATAGATGTTTTCTAAAAATTCAAACATAGAAGCTTACCTAACATATTCTTCCTTGGTTAGCTAGTTTCTGATCAATACTTACTAATCTGATCAGATCTCCCTCATATGGTATCCAAATTGAGTTATTCCAATGGCTAAATATCTGTGAAACATTTATCTATATTTTTTATGTTAATCATTACTTTTTAAATCATAATTAATTCTTCTTAGAATTTTAAAACAAAAACTTCCCTGGTTACTCCGAAATCCAGTTTTTCAACCAAACTAAGGTTCTAGTTCATCATTTTATTATGTTCTTTTCCATTTTCTTCCTAATTTACATCTAACCATAAGATTACTCATTTCAACATTTAAATTAGATTCCTTCTAAAGAAAACATATTCCATCATCTACTTCTCAAGAGAACAGAAATCAAATCATGTATTATTAAGAGTGTTTCCCAATAGAAATTTCTCATGGTCTTCTTCTCAGTCTTTAAGGCCATACTCATTTTATCAATATAATTATATTCCATCAAATTTTCACCATATTCAAATATACATAATAGTAGCATAAAAACTCTAAAATTTTGCCACCCATAGCCATATCTATGCAAAACTTTCCAATCGAAGTATTCAAAATATCCATCACATGCAAGATCAACATGTAACATGATATAGCAACATCCATGCCCAATCATCAAAGTAGCAAATATTGTAAATTTCATCAAAGTTCTAAGATCAAAATCTCATATAAATGTTACAAATTTCAAAACTTTTCTTCAAAAAGAGATATTATTAAACCTACCTAAAAATCTCCTTAACTCACTTAGTGAATTCTTTTTCTCGTTTCCTCTTCAAGGAAATGGCAAGATTCCTCCCTTCCCTTAACTTTTCCAGCAGCTTGAATAAGAGAGGTAGGGTGAGTTTTGAACCCCAAGGATAAAGAGAAAAGATGGATTTAAGTGGAGACTAAACTAACTTACCTTGAGCACTTAGTCCTCTAGACTTCTTCTTCCTTCCTTCCTCTCTTTTCCTCTCTTTCTCTTTTTTCCTTACTCTACCTTGCTTCTATTTTTCTTCTCCCCCACTTGGATGAAATTATAATATTATAAGAGTGGTTTTTGCTTAAATAAATTATCGAGTAATCCTTCTCTCATAATTATGGGTTTACCTTATCACAATTAGGATGCACTTGGTTGCTTTTTGGAGAAGACAAATCATGTTCTTGTATTCCTCTCCCTTAGTCAAGATATGCATAGCAAAAGGAGATTTGTATTTGAAAATCATGATAAAATGTTTTTAAGACAAGAAACAAGGTCCCCTTAATTTAGGAATTTATTTCCTTTTTCTTTTGACACATTCATATATGATTGATTTGTATTTTTAGGTGGCAAATTTCTAACCCTTGATTCTCTATTGCTTGGCTGAAATTATTTGTTTAGGATAGGGATGCTTTGGCCTAATGGCATGTATTATTACCTATTATATCATCACATGGCTTGCTGAAATTATGAGTGTAAGATATAGATGTTTTGTCATAATGCCATGTATTATTACCTACTATTTCATCACATGGCTTATTGAAATTATAAGTGTAGAATATAGATTTTTTGTCCTAATGCCATGTAACCTAATATTGATTATTATTACACTACTATTTCATCACATGGTTCTTATTTTTTCCTCTTGAATTTAGGCTCATTCTTGTCCATTTCCTTTGCTTTGGCTAAAATTCTACCTCTCATGGAGGGTTTGATCACATTTTCATGATTTTTGAGCTATTGGTCCAACATCTATATCCTAGTCCAAGTCTATGTTATATCTCTTACTTGAGCTATCCAATTGGCTTGTTAAGAACTCATATGAAGTGGAAAAACTCTATATGAAGTGTCCATAGGTGAAAATGTTAAACTAAGGAACTCTAGCTCTTGAATTAGAAAAAATTACCCTAATCCAATCTTCTTGAAATTTTAAGATCTTTACTTCTAAAATTGATCTTCCTCACCTAAGAATTTTGCCTCTCTTTAGGATGTTATTTCTAATTTTTTTTCTATTATATTTTCTCTCTTTACCTATTCCCTTAATGTTAGAAACATTTTCTATGCATACACATAAGGTGAAAAATTTCTAAGGCTTATATTCTCTTAGATATCTAAAATTGTTTAATAAATTTTATTTCCTTAATTTAATATTTATGTGCCTTTATTAATACAAGAAACAAAATTAGGGATTTTACACAGCTCAACCCCACCCCACACACGTGAACCTTTCCTTGTTCCTTAACCCCGCAAAGAAGCCCTCTAAAATTCATTTTCCCTCGAACGAAACTCTTTCCCCAAATTTTTCCTCACCAAAAATACTACCTATTGAAGAATTTCATATCAGGCATTATGCAGCTCAACCCCACCCCACATAGTGAACCCTTCACTGTTCCTCAACCCTACAAAAAAGCTCCTTGAAATTTATTTCCCACGAACGAACCCTTTCCCCAATTTTTTCCTAACCAAAAATCACCATCTATTGAAGAATTTTAGATCACCATCACCGAAGTCACAATGGTCACAAGTCAATAGTATAGCCCTTGCAACGAAGCATAGATGAGAAAGCTTTCGGGGTGAACTAAATCTTCCTACATATTACTTTACTATGGGCTCGTCTCTGTCAATCCTCTAACGTTGTGTCTGCTTCCAAGAGTTTCTATCTTCATCGCTGGTTGGTTTTTTAAATTTCATTTGATTTTGTAAAACTAACTTAATGGTTTGCAATGTATGTCCAAATGTGGTTTGACTCTATCTTGGAAAACATTATTTGAGTGTTGGTATGTGAAGCATTTTTGGGGATTTAGAAATGCTTGGTTGTGAATTATTTTTGGGGATTTAGTATTCTTGATTGGTTGGAATAGGCATTAGCTCAGAGGCATTGTCAACTAGTCCTGGAAAGGGATTCAGAGGAATTCTCATAAACCATGTTGGAATAGGAATTAGCTCAGGGGATTTAGATATTGTCGGGGATACAGATAAGCTATTTGAACCTAGATGAAGCTAGTCATTTCTATTGATTGAATTCTCATAAACCATATTCAAATAATTAACTTATTTTACTACTTTACGATGAGAAAGAGTATGATGCTTTGATGAATATGTGTTCTGAAAAACTTTTGCTTTCCTCCACTTAATTATAATTGAGGAAGAAAATTTCTAAATCAATACTTTTGTTCACAAACAACCAAGTCCACTTAACTTTTACATTTTCCTTGTAGACCCAGTTGTCATCTGATCCTTTTAAACAACATAGTCACTTGGAAATGGTTGGGGAACCTCTTAAAAAAATTAATTATTGAACCAGCACAACTGCACAAGTGACCCTCCTCGCTAGCTAGGTCTACTGTTGTAAGTTAGGTTAATTGGGGTGAGTTCTAAATTCTTTAGAAACCAGAAACAGCAGAGACTATCTATCAAATTTCCTTGTCACTTTAAATATATGATTGCTGACAATTTAACAACTTTTTTGTGCTTTTAAGGATTGAGTTTGTTTTACTTTTGATGGTTAATGTGAAATTTATCAATATGTGCATATTGGTTAAGATTCATACAAAACTGGGCTTTTTTTTCAGTAGTTTCAGAATCATAAAATCCCAACGTTTACTTGATTTTCCTTACTGTTATAGTTGCAGAAGTGTCGCAGAGCAATATAATATTATCTATAGCTGATTTTCTTAATATTGTATATGTATAATTGTTTATACTATATTAAACAGCTATATATGGTTTTGTTTGGGAAGTCTAGGCCCAAAAAATTTGGCTTTTTTAGTCTCAATATGAACTTGCTATATATGGTTATGTTTGGGCAGTCTAGGCCCAAAACATTTGGCTTTTTTGGTCTCAATATGAATATGGTTATGTTTGGGCAGTCTAGGCCTAGAAAATTTGGCTTTTTTGGTCTCAATATGAGGCTTGCTATATATGGTTCTGTTTGGGCAGTCTCGGCCCAAAAAATTTGGCTTTTTTGGTCTCAATATGAAGCTTGCTATATATGGTTCTGTTTGGGTAGTCTAGGCCCAGAAAATTTGGCTTTTTTGGTCTTAATATGAATCTTGCTCTGATGCTATATAATATAGCCCAAAATTTAAGGGGGAAAAATAGAATAGATCAATACTAGTGTTTTAAAAAAAATTCTTATGAACTATATCCCAATACATAAATTATAGAATAGCCCTATATATGGGAATAGCAACCTTTCTTTTCATTATTAGATTTAGAAGCTGCATCTTTTGTTGAGGACTACAACTCATCATATATTTAAAGCCATCCAAGGAAGCCCATTCATGTCCAAACTCAAGGAAATGGAAACTTGTACATGCTATATCCAAAGTTACATAAAAACTCCATAGTGTTTAGAACAGCTCTATATGTATAAACTCCATAATAACAAATAAACTCATTCAAATCCCAATACAAAAATTATGAATAATTGTGTTGGAGTTAATATAAATAGATATTATGAGTAAATGTGATTATTAGGAGTTTATAGTTAGCTATTATATTCCTTGATTTGGGCGATATAAATTGGGCTTTACTTAGAGGTCAAATATCTCTATAATTGTAGGGAATCACAGTAGAATTGCTGCTACAATAACTTGTAATTATAACTTCTGTAAAAGTTACTCCTTCTACTACCTAAATTAGGAATTAAAAGGGAAATCAAAAAAGGAAAAAGTATATTTTTTTTTCTTGCTTTACTCCTTTAGACAGGGTAACATCCATTTTCTGATGGTGATGAATATTATCCACAACTTTACATCACCATATTGACTTTAGTAATAATTAAGGATGAGTCACCCAACATACCCCTAAGAAATGGGTGCCTTCACGTGAAGGTAGTGAAGTAATAAGTGTAGACATGTGACTTTGGAATTAATTATTGTACTAGTATAAATAGTGATTTATGGTTTTCCAGTCTAGGTAATTCAACTGTAGTTACATTAGTACTTCAATTTATAATATTTTTCATATAAAGAAAAAGAAAATGGCTAACAAATCTATAAATGAGTGAATGTTTGCATGGGGAGTGGTTCGTATATGTAATCTACTACAGTAATCAAAGTAATCTAATGTGAAGATTTATTTGTTTGCACACTAAAGCCAACCATGAACATAGTAGATAAACCATCATATTTAGATTAGCGCTTGAGGGCCTTCACAATAAGTTTTCATCCTTGAACATTAAGAATTCATTTATGCTCTCTTAATGTGACATGTTCTTTTTGGAAATTTTGTCCATGTGTGCTCAATTCTACTACTTTTGTCAACATGATCCCATTCTATTCTAGCAACATCCATACACTTTATCTTGTGGGTACATTGCTTACTCTCACTCCAATCAATTCTGGAGGAAACATTATGAACAAGAGTTGGCTGAATATTGGAAATAGAGCTGTTTCAAGGCATATGCAAGGTGTGGATAATTTCTTTCATTGGGCATATAGTGAGTTAAGGGCGGGTAGCAAACTCAGGTGCCTGTACAAAAAATGTAGAAACACAGTATTCAAAGTGAGATACAAAGTACAGTTTGACTTATTGAAGAATGATTTTTGGCAGTCTTACAATGTTTGAGATCTTCATGGAGAAGCTTTAGGAGCGATTTCATATCTCCCTCATGAGGGCAATGTTGAAGAGGAAGACATAACTGGAATGATACAAGATGCATATGGAGTTACTAACACAAAGGATATGAATACTTGTGTAGAGAATAAGGAAGAGGAAAATTTACAAGAAAATAAGTTTTACCAACTTCTCGAAGATGCCGAAACAAGTCTATATCCAAATTGTGAGAATGTGTCAAAGTTTTCATTTATTATTAGGCTACTTAATCTAAAGTGTCTTAATCACTAGAGTAATAAATCTGTAGACATGTTGTTGGACTTATTTAAAAAAGTATTACTAGAGAAGGCCCAAGTACCAAGTTCTTACTATGAAGCCAAGAGAGTTATTCAAGATTTAGGGTTAGACTACAAAAAGATAGATGCATGTAAAAATGACTACATTCTTTATAGGAAAGAATTTGCTAATGCACAATCGTGCCCTCAGTGTAAGTGGTCGAGATGGAAATTAAATGGGCATAAAGACAAGAAAGAAGCATACAAAGTGTTGCAATATTTTCCAATAAAGCATAGATTGCAAAGATTGTACATGGAAAGACACACTGCTAAAGATATGAGGTGGCATATGGAGAAACGTGTTGATGACGGTGTGTTAAGGCATCCAACTGACTTCATTGTTTGGAAATCCTTTGATGAGGAACATCCTGAATTCTCAGTTAATGCTAAAAATGTTAGAATAGGTTTAGCAAGTGACAACTTCCAACCATATGAAAACATAAGTGCTAACCATAGTATCTGATCAGTTGTTCTTATACCATATAACTTGACCCCTTAGAAATGTATGAAACAACTATACTTCATAATGAAACTTCTTATTCCAAACCCTAAGTCTTTGGGAGATGATATAGATGTATATTTGGAACTCATGATTGAGGAGTTAAAAGAATTATGGGAAGTAAAGGTAGAGACATATGATGCTTATTCCCACTCAAATTTCAATTTACAGGCCTCTATCATGTGGACAATAAATGATTTTTCTGCATATGGAAATCTTTCAAGATGGTCAACAAAAGAAAAATTAGCATGTCCCTGTTGCCACAAACATACCTATTCTGTGTCACAAAGAAGAAAATTATGTTATATAAGTCACCGTCACTTCTTGCCGACCAATCATCCATGGTGTTGAAATAGAAAGGCATTTGATGGTAAAATGGAGAATAATGCCGCACCTACCTGCTTGATTGGTGAATAAGAACTTGAACAATTAAAACTCTTATCAAATGTGACATTTGGAAAAGGTCAGAAGCGAATGCGTGGCCAATCTAGTGTTTCATATAATTGGAAGAAGAAAAGCATTTTTTTCCAATTTCCTTATTGGAAAACACATTTAATATGACATAATCTTGATGTCATGCATATTGAGAGAAATATCTCGGATAACATTTTGTCTACAGTAATGGGTATAGCCAAAAAGACGAAGGACACAGTGAAGAGTCAATACGATTAAGTGGACCTAGAAATAAGGCTAGTCTTGCACCCTATTCATGATGGAAATAATATTTTGCTACTAGCAGCATCTTATTTGTTATCGCCACAAGAGAAGTAAAAATTGTGTAAATTTTTCGCCCAATTGAAAGTTTCCAATGCATTCTCATCAAATATTTCAAGGTGTATCAATATCAAAGAGAGGAAGATATTTAGATTGAAGTGTCATGACCATCACATATTATTGCAGGAACTATTTTTAGTTGCAATATGTGGGTTGTTGCCTAAGAAGGTGAGTGATCCTATAATAGATTTGGCATAATTTTTTAAATTTTTTGCTTAAAGTGTTTAACTATAGAAGATTTGGATTCCATTGAAAATAAATTGCCATAACCTTGTGCAAATTAAAAATTGTGTTCCCTCTAACATTCTTCGATGTCATGGTTCACCTGCCAATTCATTTAGCAAGAAAGGCAAAGATTGTTGGGTCTATTCAATATCAATAGATGTATGCAATTGAGAGGTAATAATGTGTGACCTATGCTTAGGCTTCAATTTCATTTGTTAATATATATTATATTTATTTTAATTCACATTTAAGGGTATCTACACACACTAAAATTATATGTTCGAAACAAAACTCGTCCTGAAGGTTCAATAGTTGAAGGCTACTTAGCATATGAAAGTCTCACGTTATGCTCAAGATATTTAAGCAACATCCCAACAAAGTTTAACAAAAATCCAAGGACTAATGATAGGAATGTGATAGCTTGTGGGAAGTCAATATTCGACTAGAGCAGGCAACCAAGAGGTGCTACCAAATTTATTACTTTATCTAACAAATAATTTGAGCAAGCCCGTCTATACGTGTTACAAAATTATGAAAAAAATTGGCCGCTCATAGAGTAAGTGCATAATACTTTGCTATTAATTAAATTTTTTCTACATTAAACTCTAATTAATGAAATAAATGTGTTGTAGAGAGCATAAAAACAAGCTTATACATCAAATTTTTATTCGAGGCACATCTCAGAGTTTCCTCTATGGTTTAATTGCAAAGTAAGTGTCCTTTAATTAGGTCTACAATGCAATATGTTATAAGCTATGTCATAATCTTTATATGTTGATAATTTTTAATAGGTTCTGAAGACAGGTTCACAGTGGCAAGGGGACAATGAGTTTGTTAGCTTAGCTATGGGCCCTCAAAGAGTTATATACAGTTATTCAATATTTCTTATCAATGGATTTATATTTCATACACGAGATCGTGAATCTCAAAGAAAAACTCAAAATAGTAGAGTTTTAGTGAAGGAAGATTATTCAAATCCTAATAAGGAATATTATGGTGTCGTTAAGGATATTTATGAACTTTCTTATGTGGGAAAAAGGAAAATATATCTTTTTAAGTGTCGTTGGTGGGATGTTACTCATTTAGGAAGGGGATACAAAATTAACAGATATGGATACACAAGAGTAAATATTCATTATACGTTGAATACAAATAAACCATTTGTCATGACATCTCAAACAAAACAAGTATTCTATTTGGATAACACAGTCAATCAAGATTGGTTTATCATTGTGAAAACAAATCTCTGTGACCTTTTCAGCATGCCTTGTCAAGATGATGAGGGTGAATCATTTTCAGCCGAAGATGCTTACCAACAAGAGGAGATTGAACATAATTTCTTTATTCACACTGAGGACTTGAAGGATATTTCAGTGGCGTTATGTAAGGATAACGTCTAACCTCAAAGTGTCAGTTATCAGAGTGAGAGCATAAGTGCTAGAGAAATTAATTTCATCAATGACGATGAGAAAGATAAGACCATGGATAAAGAAAGCGATAAAAGGAAATTTTTATCTGGAGACTCTATATGAAACACCATATAGTGTAAACTATTTACATAGTGCTTAATTTTTTGTTGTCTTGATTCTTTGCATGCACTTATTAATTTGTCTATAATCATTTATGTTATGTTCTTTTAATAAGGTAACAACAGCTCTCATTTCTGTTTTATTTATATGTAACAGGTGGAATTGATTATGGCAGAAAGAGGAAGAGGTGGACAAGGTGGTCGTGAGTATAGAATGATCGCACAAGTTCCTTTTAATGAATGAGCCTCACAATTATCTATACACCCACACAATGAAAAGACCCAAGCACAGTCTGTCACACTAACTTCTTGACGTCCGATTAGTAGTGCAAGTATTAAAACAAAAAACTCAACATGTGTTACTTAATATTAATTATTATAAAGTTAATAACTAGCTTCACTTAATTCACAGTTTCTTGCAGTACATCTAGAAAAGTTAAGGGAAGTTACAAATGCATTATAGTGGATGAAAAGACAAAAAATGGTAAGAAAATTGAAGTTGCGATCCTTAACGATATCCTTCAAGCTGTGAGAGAGGGATCGAGGGACCTTGTCAACTATATAGGATATGTCACACAATGCACATGTCCTTTGAGAGTGAAAAAATGGATCGATATTTGGGAAGAATGTGCATCACAAATCTTGACGAGAATAAAGGTAACGACTAGCGTATTTGTCTATCATATTAAATGGTCGGTATACATTCCATAGATTTCTCATCTTTAGGTTTATTGTTAAAGGAAAAATTTGAAGTCAAGAGAACATGGGAGTAGTGATTTGATGCATTCACTACAAAAAAAATTTCATTTAGCCACCGAAATTAGCGACCGAAAAATTTCGGTCTCCATTTGCGACTTATCAGCCACCCATTGCGACTGAATTTGCCAAAAACTAATTTGGCGTATTCTGCGGCTAATTTAGTGACCGATAATGGGGCGGCAAAAAATTTTCGATCGCAAAACCGTCTCAGAGTGGTGGCAGATTAATATTTGTGACGAAAAAATTGCGACTCTCTTTATCGGTCGCTAATGGCCACCGAATTGCTTCCTTTTGTCACCGAATTTGCGTTAAATCGATTTTAAGATGCCTGGCATCAGCTTTTCAATCCATCTGTGCCCTAATTCCCAAATTCGACTCTCGTCTCCTCTATCAAGCCGGGCCTCTTCTCTTCTTTGTGGGTTGAGAAATCTCCTCCTCCGCTAGCCTCTGGCCACCGGTGACCATTCTCCGGTCACCGATATTTGGACCCATCAAGCAAGGAGGCATACAAGTCAGAAATAATAAGGTAGTTGTTAGGTTGACATCATTTTTTGTCTAGACTTCATGCCTCCAGCCACCGGTGACCATTCTCCTCCACTAGCCTTCATGCATTCAAAATTTTCAATTACCATGTTCTACTTTTTCTGCATTCCTAACACAACTTTATTTGAAACATCATTTTTTTTGTCTTCGCAGCAGCAGGGATACTGTTTTGGCTTTGTTGAATTCCAGTCTTTGAGTTCTACAAATAGTGCAATTAAGGTAGATCCCCTGATTTATAGTTTAGATTCTAGGAAATTCAGCGTTTATTCATGCTAGTTATTATATTTATAATGTTTCAGTTGCTTTTGAAATTGAGAGTAATGTCAAATTGGATAGATATATAATGAATGTACCAGCCCCTCATCCCTATGGATGGAAACCTTTTGGCTCATATAAAAACCATAAACACTTTTGAAATTATAGGACATGTCTTAGTTGAAACTCCACATGTTCGTTTAGGTCACTTCTTGCTTTACAATCTTTGTACTGACATTCATCTCAACCATCTCTGCATCTATTTGTTGCTGAGCTCTTCACATTAGTCAAAGAAGGAAAGTAGAAGTGTATCTGACTTTTATAATTGATCGTAAAATAACACTGCAAAGCTGCCATTTTAAAGACTACCGCTTTAAAAATCCAATGAGAACATTGTTATTTGAAATTTTTATGAGTTCATTACTTCACTTTATTCGCAAATTAAATTTCTTGTCTAGACAAAAGTCAATATTAAGGATTTCAGTTTAATTCCTTTGGTTTTGATTACTATTCTAGAGGATAAAAAGCTGGAGTCATCTTTCTCTTCTTTTTGGCTCACCTCTGCACTCCCCCTTTCCTCCACTCGTGTTTAAACTTCCTTGCTCTTCTTCCTACAATAATTTTGCTAATTACCAAAGTTGACAGCCCAGCTGCATTGGTTGAGTCATATTAGGAGGGGGCAGCAGAGACTATATGTGTACTCTATTAAAATGCAATTTAGCCTTAGGCTTTTTGGATTGTGAGCATGCTGAAAAATTTAGGAGTTAATGAAGATGTAAGAAGCATAAAGCTTTAACTACAAACTCAAACACATCCATTAAAACCAAGCCAAGAACAATAACGCATAGGGACTAGGCCACCAGAACTTCGCTCCCAACCTGCCAAAATCCTTCCCTTTGTTGAATAGCCTTGCTCAGTACATCACTATCTCGACAATCTTTTGCTTGTGCTATTATTTCCATCCATTATTAATTATTTTTCCAATCAACTTTGAAAGCATCCTTTTGATAACTTCATATGTTACTTTAAGGTGGTCATATTGTTAGCATATATATCTATTAACAATATAACATGCTTACAGTAGCATATAAATTAAGTTATCAAAATGGTGCTTTCAAAAGCATATATATCTATATAAGGTTTAAAACCTATAAATATTACATATACTCCTAATTGTAGTCTATCATTCATAGACAAGCAAGACCAGCCATATAAGTTTTTCTTTTCCATTGTATATTATCTATTTTCTTTTTCAGGAAAAGCAAGAGTTATCTTTTATCCATGCAGAAGCACTGAGAATACGTTTGGTTTTTTAAAATATTTTCAGCTTTTATTTCTTAAAATTAATTTGTATTAACAAGTTTTCATTTTTTAGTTTGATATTCAGCAACTATGAAATTATTTTTTAATATTTTATATACGCTAGAATTTCTTTTATAATTATAAAAATGTTCTGTTTTTAGTGAAAATGAAAATATTAAACATCCAACCAAACAGATCCTGAGGTTTCCTAAAAACGTTTCTAGCTCCAGTTATCATCACTATGTTTGTTCAGAGAAATAATGTGCTGATGAGAAACATAGGACATTGAAATAAATGCTCAGTACTAAGAAAAAGCATAATTGAATTGATTGTCAAAGTAGAACAAAATTTCTTTGTATGAGAAAAAAAATAAGAGAGAGAGAGAGAGAGCCCTCTATGGACCTATTATTGAGTTTTTTTTCAATCATACAAACATTTTGGTTTTTTTCAATCATACAAAAAAAATAGGAGTTAATGAAGATGTAAGAAGCATTAAGCTTTAACTATTAAACATCCAGTGTTCATCTGAAGTACCATGGCTGTCAAACTTGATGAATGATGACAGTGAGTGCGGTAGATGTGGAGAGTTTGTGCAAATGTAACTTTTGTAATTTGTTCTTCCTTTTTACTTTTGTATGATCTCGCATGTGTAAATTTGTGTTTGAGTAGATTTTCATATGGATTTGAGTCCTCTATGGACCTATTATTGAGTTTTTTTTCAATCATACAAACATTTTGGTTTTTATAGCATTTGTGTTCATTGCTTACCTCCTTTTTCTGAATGAAGTTGAGTTTATCATGGATTGGAGTCATCTCTTTCCTATTCTTCATCTCTTAAATGTTGGTCCAATTATGAGCTCTCCAATATAGAACTCCCTGAAGTTTATCACTCGAAATGTTTCTAGCTCTTTTCTGTTTCATCTACTTTGCTGCTAAATCACAAGTTTTTCTTTTTAAACAAAGTATGTTAGCATTTCTATTTTTGGTGGAGTGATACTTATACAGTAGCAGTTCCTTTTTTGTGTTTTCCTGGATGCCTATTTACTGCTTTGCTTTGTTGATCTTCTGCTTAAGGAGTATCCAAGCCTTGAATTAAGTACTTTCAAGTGAGTGTCATTTTATACAGCAGTGTGGCAGCATATTAAATTTTTATCCACTCTTTGGGCTATAGACATGGATTGGGCTAGTGTACATGGCCCCATCATCCTTAATTCAGCCCTAATTTCATCATTTAGCCCATTAATGAAATCCCCTTTTAGCAAATCCTCTGATACATCTCTTAAAGGTGCCAAGAGAACCTCAAATTTCTCTTCAAATTCTGCCACTCCTTCATCTTGCTGCAGGGACAGCAATTCTTCATAAGCAGAACCCCCTTGTGTTGATTTGAACCTCTCCATTAACTCTAATTTGAACATTTCCCAACTAGTTATGGATACCTCATCTCCATCTACTATACCCACCCCAAAGTTAGGCCCTCTTGCTGCTGCTACCCTATCACCGTCTGGAATTCCATTTTCAGAGAAATACTGATCTGCTCTAAAAATCCATTCCCCAGGATCATCACCTAAAAATTCATTTTCATCTTGCAGCTTTCTCTGTTTTCTTTAGTGGCAAATCAAGTACATATCTTGTGGCATCCTTTTCAGTAAAGGTTACAAGCAAAGTCTGATAAATCTGATAAAGTAGCTGTTCTGGCTAGCTGATGTTATATGTAGGCCATATTTTTTCCCCACACATAGGGAAAAGAGTTGAAGGTCCACTTAGTTATTGTCTTACTCTTTATATGTGGGCCATATTTTTTCCCCAAGTAAAGTCTGCTTACTAATTTCTGTAGCTTTTATATTCACACAATAGTATCATATGCAATAATTCCTGCGTCATTATCTTACTCCTTACATGCCTATTTTTCATTATCATAACTTATCTACTAATAACTTGTCTTACAGTTGGTTATCAGTATGGAAATTTTGGAAAATCGAAGGTGGATGTATAATAGGTTAAATGAGAAGAAGTCAGGAATATTGGATGAGTTTGTGGATGGAGTTGTTGAGTTCATTCGTTTTGCTACTGGTCAAATCAGAAATGAAACAACCGATTTGATTAGGTGCCCTTGTATAAAATGCAAGTGTCAGTCGTAAAAGACAGTGGATGATGTTAAAGTTCATTTGTTTAGCAAGGGATTCATGCCAAATTATTATTGGTGGACAGCCCATGGAGAAGTATCACCACAAATGATGTCAATTATTGGTGAAAATTCATACTACGGTGAAGATGGACAGAGGGAAGAATACAATGTCTATCAGCAAATGATTATGGATGCAGCCAGACCTGAAATTGGTGCTCAATTAGAATTTGGTGAAGCCGTAATTGAAAATGTGGAGGAGGACCCAAATCCAGTCGCTCAGAGATTTTATGACATGTTGGCTTCTTCACAAGCACCATTGTGGGAGGGATGCGAGACTCAGTCGGAGTTGTCAATGTCACTGTGGGCTATGAGTTTAAAGTCAGATTATAATATGTCCCAAGGTTGTTTTAATCGAATGGTTAAGGGTATTGGCAGTGCATTACCAAATGAAAATCGTATGCCGGATAACCTTTATTATGCAAAGAAGAATGTCTCACAGCTTGGGATGGGATGTGTTAAAATTGACTGTTGTCCAAAAGGTTGCATGTTATTTTACAAAAATGATGAGCAACTGATACGTTGCAAATTTTGTGAGGAAGAACAATATAAAACTACTAGATGAAAGGGCAACTCAAAACAAATTCCTAAATCCCGGATGTGGTATTTTCCTATCGTTCCAAGACTCCAAAGGTTGTATTCATCAATGTCCACTGCTGGTCATATGAGATGGCATAATGAGAACTAGAGAGAGGAGGGTGTATTGTATCATCCATCTGATGGAGAGGCATGGAAACATTTTGATAGAGTGTATCCAGAATTTTCAAATGATCCTCGTAGTGTGAGATTGGGGCTATGCACTGATGGATTTAATCCACACAGGCAATCTGGTAAAACATATTCGTGTTGGCCTATGATTTTAACTCCATATAATCTTCCCCCATGGATGTGTATGAAGAGAGAATTTATGTTTTTGACAATCATAATTCAGGGTCCATCGAACCCTAAGAGTAACATAGATGTTTATATGGAGCCGCTCATAGATGATTTGAAGATGTTGTGGAATGAAGGCATTGTAACTTATGATGTATCTTTAAAGCAAAATTTTGTGATGAAGGTAGCATTGATGTGGACTATAAATGACTTCCCTGCTTATGGAATGTTATCAGGTTGGTCAACTGCAGGAAAGCTTAGTTGCCCAATTTGTATGAATCAGTCGAAAGCGTTTTATCTTAAGTACAGTCAGAAGGTAACATTCTTTGATTGTCACTGTAAGTTTCTTCCACTGAATCTTCCTTACAGGAAGAATAAAAATTCATTCAAGAAGCGTTGTGAGGAACACTCTCCCATTCCAAAACGGTTTAGTGGTGAAGAGATATGGGATATAGTTAGAGAAATACCTACCATCCAATAATCTCAAGGAACCCATCTACTCGGGAGTAATAGGGATCATAATTGGACAAAAAAAAGTATACTCTGGAGTTTACCATATTGGAAAACACAACTTCTGCCTCACAATATAGATGTAGGTTTCATACTCTTAATCATAGCGAAGGCAAGCAAGCTTTAAATTATGGTGTATGTGTACGAGGCACTAATGGACAAATAGAAAATGACTTCTATGGGATATTGACTGATATTTTTGAAGTAAATTTCATTGGTTGGCCTATCAAAAGAGTAGTTCTTTTTAAGTGTCAGTGGTTTGACAATACTCTAAATCAAGGTACAAAGGTACATCACCAATATGGACTTGTTGAAGTAAAGCAATCGAGAAGATACAATCGGGCATACAATCCTTTTATACTTGCACAACAAGCTGAACAAGTATATTATACACCGTATCCAGAGGGTCATAATGGTTGGTTGGGTGTTATTAAAATAAAGGCACGTAGTACAATAAATGCTCCTACTGCTCAACAAACTGAAAAAGATGTTCCATATCAACATGAAGTTCAAGATCTTCCAATGATACAAGTTGACACAAATGTATATGAAGATTCACTTGTAGATGGAGATGGTGATGTAGAGGAAATGGGTGCGGACATGATTAACCAAGTAGAAGTAGATATGTCAAGTGAAGATGTTTATACTTCTTCAAATAGTGAGGGTGAATTTAGTGATTCAGAATTATCCGTTGACTAGTTTAGGTTAGATTATAATATATTGTTATGACCTTATTACAATAATAAATGGAGTTATCAGTACTGTTATTTTGATAATTTGTATTAATTATGAATTTTTTTTTTTAATTTACAGATGTCTGACACAGCTCGAGGACGTGGTCGAGCCACTAGGGCTCGTGGGAGAGGACGTGGGAGAGTGACTTATTCCACTTCCACTGAGGATAATTCCACCCAATCCACCCCAGTCATTCAGGGATCATCGGCACCATCTTCATCCACACAGCCTTCTCCTGCCACATTAGGTCCTCAAGCACCTTTATCCGCTCAGCCTGATGAACCACATGATGGGAGGGCTTTGATTGCTCCTGGAGATGTCCATTTTGAGTAAGTCAACTGCGTTTATTAACATGATAGTTTGTATAATTAATTTGGGAATTTATACTAACTTATATTTTTTCTTTGAAATAAGATTTGACATTACTAGAGGACCATCAGATATTATTGCTGATGCCATTAGATCTCACTTCACTGGACCTTGGACATGTTGGAGTGAGTCCCTGAGCGTGAGAAGACTGTATGGTTTGCAAAATTTCAGGTAAGTTTATTTTTGTAAGCATATTTTAACTAACTAGTATGCAAGTGCAATTTATAATTTTTAACTAACTAGTTCTTTTATTTGTACGAAATATATAGATGGCTTCCTGCTCATGATCATACAGTTAGGAGGATTTTTTACCATAAGGGTCAAAAATGCCTCAAAAACCTTATGAACAAACTCAGAGCGGGAAAGGGAAAAACCAATTGGGTGCATCCATCTGTCAGGGAGCAGCTGAATCAAAAATGGAGGAGTCCCCAGTGGCTAAAGAAGAGTAGCAAAGCCAAGCACAATCGATCAGTGGATATAGGTGCTTCATCATATACTAGTGGGTCGATCTCTACAGCTGAGCATAGGAAGAGATTGGTATAATTTTATGGCAATTTTATTTAATTTTAATTTTTCATGTTATTTTGTTTCACATGTATTAACATTTTAATAATGAATTTATCGCAGAAAGATGACCTGCATAGAGAGCCTACTGCTTTCGAGATTATGGAGCGGATCAAGAAGTTAAAGGATGGACAGTGGTCTTGTCAGAAGGCTGAACGTATTGTTATATGTACATGATTTTTAATATGTAAGGTTAAACATATGTCTTTTTATGTTCAACTTGTCATTTATACCATTAATTTTAAATGTACAGACTGAGTATCACCAGCGTCGAGTTCAGCCCACAGAGAGTGTGGGAGAGAGTTCATTAGCATCTGATAATGCTCTCTACCTAGACGTTGTCGGAGGTCCGGGACGTAAGGGCAACGTCTTTGGGATGGGCGAGCTAGGCCCTATGTTACTCACTTCAACACGTCCTGCATCATCTTCGCAAGCACCTGATAATGCAGAGTTGGTCCAGTTAAGGGCCAAGGTTGCTGTCCTTTCTATGGAGCTCATGGGAAAGGATGCTGTTATTAGTGAAATCACCGATCGCCTCCACAAAACTGAGAGGGCGACACGATTTTTATTTCAGCACCTTGGAGTTCCGACTCTTCCAAGTGCCACTTCAGTGCCAGATGACCAGCCTTCTGATCCTTCAGTTCATAACCAGCAGTGTGACCCATCACATGAGACCCAGCTAGCTCCTCCTGAACATCATAATAATGCCGATGCTGCTAATGATCCGTCTTAAAATAAACTTGAGTTGTATATATTTAATTTGAACAATGTCTAATTAATTTGTTTAAGTTATTTTTAATGAACAATTCTAAATGTTCTTTAATTTTTATTTTATAACATGTTTTGATTATTGAATTCTTACATTTATAGCATTGGAACTGATTTGTTGGATTGTTGACTCTGCTCTGAATTGGTGATTCTGATCTGAATTGTTTTTGAAATTGAAATTAGGGAAATACAAAAAATAAATAAATTATTTCAAGATATTAACTTAAATTTGCGACCAAATTTTATCATTTGCGACCGATTATTGCAGTGACAAAGTTTGCGACTGTAAAACCGATCGCAATCTATGCATGTCTCGGGAAAAAATTTAAATGACATTTATTTGAAATAGAGACTGATTTGCGACCGATTATTGCAGTGACAAACTTTGCGACTTCAAAATCGGTTGCAATATGTGCGAGTTTTGGAAAAAAATTTAAATGATATAGCGACCGATTGGCAACGTAAAGTCGGTCGCAAAAATTTGCCGCTTCATTAATCGGTCGCAAAAAAAGTTGCGACCAGCGATCCCGCAACCCGCGTTAATCGGTCTCAATCCGGTCGCAATATTTTTTGCGACCGATAATCGTTTTTTTGCGACTGATAATCGGTCGCAAACTAACCTTTTTTTTGTAATGATTCATTAACGCCACTACGCAAAGGTGTTATAGAACTTAGAGGTCAAATTTGCACGAGCATTACTCTTTGTATAATTTTGACAAAGAAAGACTTGTGCATCCTAGTCAACAATGATGATTAGAGACATTTAATCATTTATTTTGGCTCAGATGATTTTAAGGTAATTTGTAATAACACACTTAAGTAGCACGTAAAATGAAAAATGCACTAAGATCATTATTATGTTAAATGTAGGGTAAAAGCTCAACAAATTTGCAAAATAGGGCTAAGAAAATAACGAAGTATACGTGTGGTTCTCGATCTTTTTCAAAAGTTGAGGAATCAAGGATAAAATTTTAGTGTAATTTACGTTTATGTATACACTCATGTGCATATTGAGTAACAATGATGTTTTATAATAGAGAAATCTTGAAATTGGAGAGAACACGCCAATTGACCAAATATGGGAGTTGCAGCATATGCGTAAGACTAAATAAGGCGATGTCATATAGTCTAATGCAAAGTCTCAAGAAGTTCATGTATAATTTACTAATTTTATTATTGTTTTCATAATTTGAAATTTTATATTCTTCTTTTTATTTAAAATTTCCGCTTTGTTTTATCGTAGAGCCAACTTCAAGATATTGTAGCTAAACAATCTCAAGATGATGTCACAACACGTCTAAGCAATGATGAAATCTTAATGCAAGTACTTGGTCAAAGGACAAGATTTTTTATGGTAAAAGATATGGTGTGAAACCTCCCCCCAAGAAAGTGACTGGTCAAATCACTTCCTAACAACTTCAAGAGCAAAAAAAATATGCAAAGAAGTTGTTGCAGAGGTACGTGAAGAGATGAAGATCCGAGAAGCAGAAGTACAAGAAAAAGTACGTGAAGAGATGAGGATTAGAGAAGAGAGGATGCTGGCATAATTTGAAGAAAAGTTACATGCACAGATGGCTTCTCTAATCGCATCTCTCCAACAGGTATTCTTAAAAATACATGTTTGGTTCAATTTTCTTCCTAATTAGTTTTTTAAATTTTGTTGTATGTAAACAGTGACAAATTCTAGCAAATGTTAATGGTAGTGCTGCACCGGGCTTTACAGCAAATACAACATAAACATCTCCAAGAGAATCAACGACTTGATTGTATTTTGTCACTATATTGTTATGTGTGTTGGTTTTTATTAACTGACAGTATTTTCTTGAAAAACTTGTTATATTGTATCACTTGAAAATGTTGCTATTTGGGTTAATTGAATTGTTGGACCTTGATTTTTTAAGATTCTTTTAAGTTTTCCAATGTGTCATTGTGTTTGTGTTTTTCAAATTTTAAGTACAAGAACCACCTTTGTTTAGCTCTTGAATCTCTTAATATGAATCTACGTGAGGCTTTAAAGAAGTTTAGTTACAATATTGGCCTTAGGCTAACTACTGTGAGAGTATATGCGAAACAAATTTTTATTGCACTGAAGCATCTTCTAAACTGTGGTGTTCTCCATTATGATATAAGGCTAGATAATATGTTGGTATGTTTTAGATTTTATTTTGTGGTTAGATTGTTTCTGTTTTGAAAGAAATACTCATTTTCTCCTAATTTTTTGTACGGTATCCTCTTTTGACAAGGTGAATGAGGCTAAAAATATGTTGAATCTTTGTGACTTTAGTAGTGTCATGTTTGCTGGCGACCCAATGAAGTGCTTATAATTTGATTATACTTAAGTACTATTTTCTTATTGAATATCTTTTTGCTGCAAACTACTGAGTTTTGAATGTTTTTGTTTAGTACTTGGCTTGCCATATGATCATCCATTGGATATGTGGTATGTAGGATATTGTTTGTATGAACTTTATACAAGGAAAGCTCTTTTTCTGGGTCCTACAAACAATGACATGCTTCGACTACACATGGAATTGAAGGGTCCTTTTCCTAAGAAGATGCTTTGTTACGTAAATAGCTATTGATTGTTTTATTTATTTATAATGATTTGGTGGCTGTAGTTTGGACACTAATCTGTTTGGTTTGTGATAAAGTATGTTTGTTTCAATGCTCTTTGAATTTTTTTTCTTTGGGGAAGTACTTGGAAAGAAATTTTTGTTAAGCTATGGATGCTTAATGAATGAGGAAATCAAGAATGTTTAATTAAGTGAATACGTGGTTAATACATTTTGTCAATGTTATTGGTTAACATACTCTACAAGTATGGTTAATTAATTACAAATGTGGTTAATATGTATTAAGGTCTATTTTTCTTAGTGGTTAATGTTTCATTCCATTTTATATCTTTGCTAGGATGTTGCTAATGAACAATGTTGCTGATTGACTCCCTTAATAATCTTCATTGTTATTTGTACATAATGATTCAATACTTGTATTGAATTTATGATCATTTGGCATTACTTTATAGACGTACATTTATTTTCTAGGCATTGTGATGATTGGACTGATATGACTCTACATCTTATTATTCAACTATACATGTCTCTTTACAGTGGCCGTTAGTGTTTTTAACATTCTTGAATGAATGATTAGGCATTTAAAGAATGATAAGTTTTGTGAAGGTGGTTGGGTGCTTAGGATGATTGATTACTGATACCACTTTTCTTATGTGCAGTTAGGTTGTTAAGCATTTGTTTATAATATCTAACTAAACTACTAAAAGGACATAGAATGATAGGTTCCTTAGCTGGATAGATTATTGGATCATTGGATGGTGTGTTTTGTTTTGTTTACATCAAATATACTTTCCCTTTCCCTTGTATCATATCACATCACTTGGAATGATAAATATGTCATGATTATATGAACAATCAGAGATTGGAATAAAAAGATCTTGGCAATGAGCCCAAAGACATGAATTTTTTATGTGGCTGAGGCGCCTAAGATACTATTAATTAAATGAGAATGGACTAAAATGCTTATTGTTATCCTTTATTAGTTCCATTGGGTTTCTCTATTGCATCTCTCTTTTTTGCATACTTAGTCAATGATTTTGGGTTATAGAGTAGGCACAATATATTAGGTGAAAGAAGATCAATTATTCGGCCATGCTTTCTGTTCAGTAAAAGCATTCCGTTAAAGATATATTCCAATAATTTTTTTCTGGCTTCATTCACAATACTTTCTATAAAAAGGCAACCCCACTCCTTCTCTTATGTTTAGGAAATGTTGTGGCATTACATAAAATCATTTTCTTATCTTCTCCTAGTTACCTTGTTATAGCTGCCGACTTGCAGAGTTTGTGGAGCTTTTCACTGGCTATTATTGATATATATGCCCTTTTTATCAAGCTATCTTTGTAGAATTATCAAGTCCTTTGTTTGTTTACAATTGGTGATGGGTAAGATATTTAGTGAGACTGAATAATTTTGACTCATTTTTGTAATGTCACATTATGGTTTGCTTCTGAGATGTTAATCCCTTACACTTGTTATCAATACTTGTCCAACTGACTCATCCCACATATTGTGTTTTTTAATCCTGGAACCTTATTATAAATAAACTGATATGCCATAAAGTATATGGTTTTAGTTTAGACAACAATAACCAGAATATGCTTTAGTGTACTATTAATAGCAACAAACACCTTGACAAGAAAAAGAAGAAGATCAATCCAATTTAGTTCACCAGTGCATAATGTTGATTTATGTATTAACTTTCGTTATCACCTCATTTTGGAGGAGCTTCCATGGGAGGTCTCTGGCTGTGTTGTTGGGTAAAATTCATATATGAGTGAGTAATTCAATTCAAAAATTTATATTTAGTTAAGATAATACTGCAGGTTAAAGTTCATGATGTGTATATGACTCATTTTTCAGGGTTTTGAATTGGCATATATCTCCTATTAGTGTTATATCCCATGTCTGTATAACAGTCTATAGTTTTACACTTTTTTGTCCAACTAAATCCCCCTTCATGTATGCTTTTATAATGTTATAAATAGTTTTTCCTTCCTAATTAGTTTATTTAATTTTGTTGTATGTGAATAGGGACAAATTTCGATAAACCTTAATGGTAGTGCTGCACCAGGCTCTGCAACAAATACAACACAGAACATCTCCAAGAGAATCACTAACTTGATTGTATTTTGTCACTATATTGTTATATGTGTTGGCTTTTATTAATTGACAATATTTGCCACAAACACTTGTTATATTGTATCACTTGAAAATGTTGCTGTCTTGGTTAAACGAATTCTTGGAGCTAAAATTAGATCTGACTTATGTTATATTGTATCCTTGATTCTTTAGGATTCTTTTAAGTTTGTCAATGTATCTGTTTGGAATTGGATACCCTTTGCATGGCATGACTCTTAGTTAGGATTTTATTATTTAAAATAGTCCAAATAAAAATTGAAAAAATAAATAAATAAGGGTTTCAGTGGTGACTTCAAGTTGCCACTATATGTGACATAAGTAATTTGATTAAAAAAACAACTACTCCACCAAAGGAATTGGTGGTGAACTATTGAGGTCACCACTAAAAAAACCATTTAGCAGCGACTTAAGTCGCCACTAAAATAAACCTTATGTGCAACCCAGTGAAGTCGCCACCAATTCCTTCGTGCATTAGAAGGTTTCCAACAGTACATATAGTGGTGACTGTACACGGTCACCACTAAAAAATAATTTGGTGTCGACTTAAGTCGCCACCATAGGTCTTTTTTCAGGCCTTTTTAGTGGCGACAAAGTGAAGTCACCACTAAAAAGGATTTAGTGGCCAAGTCGCCACCATAGCCCTTTGTAGTGGTGACCAAACAGTGTTGCCGCTGAAAACTTGTTTTGGTGGTGACTTCACTTTGTCGCCACTAAAAACATATGTTTGATAGCGATTATTTATCTTTTGGTGACAAGTTTTTATCTTTTAGTAACGACATTTATCGCCACGGATGTATTAGATTCAATGGCGATCGTGTTTAGTCGCCACTGAAACCCTTCAGTGTCGCTTATATAGGAGACAACTGAAAATTGCCACTGAAACCCTTTTCTCTTGTAGTGTTACATGGTAAATTTGGATTGGCTCTAGTGATGAATTTTTATACATGGTATGATTTTATTTGCCTTACAACATCATTATAATATATCAACATTTTAAATAACATGTGCCTTACATTTGATTAGCCATAAATATGTTATTCATAATTCAAAAGAAATTTGAAAAATTAATTAATATTGTCTTTGAAATCTCTCAATGTTTTCAAAAGTACACCCAATTTATCACATCTTGAGTGGTTCCTTATTTCCAAGTTTTAGGTTAAGATAAAGAACCTTATATGTCCTCCTTTTTGTTACCTTAAATAGTCACAACTATATCTAGGCAACCCATTCATGATGCTCACATAATATGACAATCAAATAGGCCGCTTTATATAATAATTGTCCATAAGTTTTCATACTTATTAACATATGATTGATCTAGATTTTATTTTCTTAGGGCGATGTGTATGGAGAAAATGCTTGTCGGGAGGGGTCTCCATATTTAGCACTTGAAATACTTCGGGGACACTGGTACATTGCCGATCAAATGAGAAGATACTCCTGGTATTATTATACCAAAAATTTAGATTTTTTTTTGAAATTTTACTACGCATAGGCACATCAACAGAAAAACCAACAAATATATTATTAAAGCAACGTTACTTCCAACAATTCAATTTTCACCAAACAAAATAAAGGCAAACAATATGAAGCACACCATACTAACACTGATTTTAATTGTATTTTCTTCTCGTTACCTCATTCATGCCATCATATCTGATATGTCATTCCAACCTTGAGAAGCCTTGAACCTGGAATTGCCATTAAATTTTCTCCTTGCCTAAAGTTCTTCCTCAAGAAATTGTAGATATAATTGACAACTATCTTCTTGAGTAAGGAAGATTTGGGCTCTGCCACCACCTGCACTTCCCCAAGCATATGTACCACACTTCACTACAAGAAATTTAATTTTTCGTGGCGACTTTTCAGTGGCGACTTTTAAATTCGTCACTAAAAGCCATTTTCAGTGACGACATTTAGGGTCGCCACTGAAAATCACACTATTAGTGGCGACTTAAACATGTCGCCACTGAAAATCACACTTTTAGTGGCGACTTTAATAATGTCGCCACTAAATATGGGTGTAAAAAGTGATTCGCAATCTTTTTTGTGGCAATTTTTTGGTGTTGCCACTGAAATGTACACTTTTGGTGGTGACATTTGACGTCGCCACTGAATCTTGGCTTCAGTGGCGACTATTTGTCGCCACTGAAAAGGTTTTAGTGGTGATTTAAATTAAATCGCCACTGAAAGGTGCACTTTTGGTGGCGACATTTGACATCACCACTGAATCTTGGCTTCAGTTGCGACTATTTGTCGCCACTGAAAAGGTTTTAGTGGCGATTTAAACTAAATCGCCAAATCGCCACTAAAAGGTAAACTTTCGGTGGCGTCATGATACGTCGCCACTGAATCATGGCTTCAATGGCGACTATTTGTTGCCACCGAAAAGGTTTTAGTGGCGATTTAAATTAAATCGCCACTAAAAGGTAAAATGAATTTTTTTAAAAAAAATTCATCTTTAATTTATTTTTAATATATGCATAAAATTTAAAGTTTTTATATAAATTATATCAAAATTTATATTTTTTAAAAGATTGTTTTGTTGAGAGTGTTAAAAAAATTTTGAAAATTTATTTAATTAATATAGAGAAAATTTTAATATAATTATATCTTTATTTCAACTATATAAATTTTTATTTATACTACGTAAGAAAATATGTGAAATGCACATTGTTGTCACGTTCTATCTTTTTTTTGTTATTTTAATAACAAAGGGTTTGTTTCAATTTTACTTAATCATCAAAAATTTTCAAAATTTAAAACTTTAAAGTTAAAAGATCATTTTGTTATTTTAATCTATTAAAAATTTATTTTAAATTTAATTTTTTTGATGTTTAATTTTTAAACATATTACTTAAAAAATTATTTTCCTTGTATAAATAATTGTGCATTAACTATATTAATAGAAATTGAATAAATTTTTGTAACTAATTAAAATGAAATTTTAACTAAATTTTAGCTTTGCTTTAATTATAAAAAAAATTGTTAAATATTTATAAATAAAATAAATTTGAAGACATTTTTAGATTTAATTAATTTTTAAAAGATTAAATTGATAAAGGTAAATTTTAAAAAATAAAGTTGAATATATATATATATATATATATATATATATATATATATATATATATATATATATATATTTAAAATATGCAAAACCTATATTCTGGTTCTCCATTCATATATTTTAAGAATAGATTTTCTTCTTTTTCTTTAATAATTACAAAATTTTAAAATGGTTCATGTATTAAATACAAGATAGCAATTGTCATGAAAAGATGACAATTTTTTCTTGTAATATTTTTATTAAAAATTCTAATATATGATGGCATTAGCATAGTCTTAATAGGAAATATTGTTGGTTATTCTACAATTTCAACTATGATTTCTAATTGTTTTTGGATAAAAAATGACTATATAAAACTCAAAGTCCTAGTATAGAATGTAGGGTAACTCCTCGAAGTTTCCACGATGATGAGGTGAATATTTGATAATTGCGCCTAAGCTAACTTTTTCTCCACTAAAGCACTATAATAAGTAACTATGACTTTATTTATGTATATCTATTACCCTATTATTATGTAACAATTAAAAATCTTGTTCTATATATTGAATAAAAAATTTGAGGGTCTGAAGATTTTTCATTCCTCCACACTTAGCCCAAAACATGAATTAATGTTGCGTATAAATACATGAAGGTACAACATATAAAAAAATGTAAAGAAGGAATATAATGTGTTACATATATAAATTTTTTGTCTATAATTTTCGAAACATTATTTAAATTATTGGTAGAGATGGAATTTAAAGACGAAATATTTCATCTATAAATTTTTCATATCTAATTTTCAAAATAATATTTAAATTATTGTCAGAGATGGAATTTAGAGAAGAACAAATTTCATATCTAAATTTTTTATCTCTAATTCTATTCTACTTCTCGAAATAATATTTAAATTATTATTAGAGATGAAATTTAAAAATAAATTTTTCATCTTTAATTATATCTCTATTTTTTGAAATAATAATTAAATTATTGTTAGCGACAAAATTTAACGACAAAAAATTTTGTTGTTAAATTTTCGTTCCCAATTTCATTTCTATTTTTTGAAAGATTATTCAAATTATTTTTAGAGATGAAAAAATTGCGCCCCTAAATTTTTCATCTTTAATTCCGTCTCCATTCTTTAAAACATAAATTAAATATAATTAAAGAAAGAATTTGAGTCTTGTTTGATTTGTAAAAATAAGCTGATGGAATGAAAATTCAGATTCTATTCTATCGATTTATTGTGTTTTGTTAATAAATTTGACTTCAAACTTGATTCTTACGAAATAAAAATTTTCTCTTATATAAGAGATGACTTTACCTTAAAAAATTGATTAAAAGGGAAAAAATGCAATGAAATAGAAAACAAAAAGAGTAAAATACCAATCATTATCCATCATCTATATATCCACTTATTGATGCATTTGTTACCACGACTTTGCTAGCTCTAATTTTCAATTTAGTTCATCATTTTTATTTTATTAGCAAAATAGGCCATTGACACAAAATGTCATATTTAATAAAATAGGCATAACTACTAGTTTGGTGGAATTACAGGACTTATTACCATAATTTTGAAACTCATTTAGAGTTTTATAACAGTAATTAGACTTGGTTAAGGATGTTTCAAGCCCAAGATAATTCTTTAAAATGTAAGTTTCATGCCATTTTTTTTATTTTGTCTTATTTTTAAGGATTTATTTTATATTTTTGAATTTAATGTAATTAATACTATGTCTTACATTATTCCTATTTAAATCTATATTAATGAGAATTTGAATTAATAAGAATATTTTAAAATATATATATAATATTTAAATTTTTTGTATTTAATTTCAATTTTACACATTTTCAGAATTAATGAATAAATATATTTTATTAATATCATGGATATAAATTTTATAGTTTTAAAATGTAAGTAAAAGTTTTTTAAAAACAAATGCATTTCTTCGAAATAGAGGTGTTCCTTAAATCTTAAGTTTTGAATTCAAATTTCATAAAATATATTCTAAAATATAAAATTTTTATTTTACCCTTAATTATCCAATAAAAAATTTATTTTACCCCAATAAAAACCTGGTTATTCAAAACTAAAATGCCATTTCACCCTTATTTCTCCTTGGGCGCGCAATTCATTTCATTCCCTCCCGCTGAAAATTTTGCGCAATTCATTTCTCCTTAGGCGCGCAGTGCAGCTGAAATTTTGCGCTAAAAATTCCCTCCCGCTGAAATTTTCCCTCATCCATTTCATTCCTTACCTGCCTCCCGTTTGCCTTCATCAAATCCGTCTGCCAACTGCACAGCGCTCCATTCCTTGGTTAGTATCTCTCATTGTGGTCTCTGTTCTCTCTCTGTGTCTCCATTTTTGTATGATTGGTCTCTGTTCTCTCTCTGTCTCCATTTCTGGAAAATCTGCGATTGTTCTCTGCCTTCATATTTTGTGTTATCAGCTTTTATTGGACTTCCAAAACAACAAGAAGTCTAGGCTGTGGGCATCTTCTTAGCAATTCTTTGCATCTATTTGAGTTAACGTTGGTTGGTCTTGCTCAACACTGGAGCCCTCAACAGCTAGCTTATACCCTCAGCTTTTCTTAAATTTTCGAAGAAAAAGGTTGAGTCCAAAGTCACAGCTATCAACTAACAACTCCCATGCATCTCTGTAAAATTAGCCATTAACTTTGTTTTAATTGGTTTCCCATTTCATTCCAAAAGCGTGGTGGGTCTGAACTTCAACTATGCCTTGATGAACAACACTAAGCACACTGTGTATTTCATCTACAACGCTTGCTTATACTTCAGCTCCGATGTCCAGTTTCAGTACCATACCAAATATGGATTTCGCCAGGTATTTACTCTCTCTTTACAGTACTATCTTCTCCTTCTCTCTCCTTTACCCATATTTCAATTTCTCAATTAAGATAGTGGTTAATCAGTCATCCAACCTATCAATCGATTCTGCAATATAAAAATACAACCTGTCTTGGCTAAAAGTTGAAAGTGGACCCAAAGAGATATTTAGTTGAATTCCGCATCTACATCTGCAAATAGGGGGACCAAAGGAGAAAATTCACTGATTCTTGTAAATTCGATTGCAGATGATACCAGTGGCGGCAAATGACGTGGCTCTGTCACTCCATTCTGTTATATTGACATTGCTTACCCTCT
This sequence comes from Gleditsia sinensis, assembly GCA_037074535.1. Classification (NCBI taxonomy): domain Eukaryota; kingdom Viridiplantae; phylum Streptophyta; class Magnoliopsida; order Fabales; family Fabaceae; genus Gleditsia; species Gleditsia sinensis. The sequence goes on from CM073471.1 coordinate 24,291,774, forward strand.
TCCAAATTGCAATATACGATGTACGCTCCCTCCTCACTTTGAATGCACAAATTAATGTAGATGTTGCAGTTATTTGAGATCATGATTGGTTTTCTGTTTTTGCAGAGCGGAAATCAGACACTCTCCAAATTCACCATTCTTATGGTTTGTGCAGTGTGGTTGATTATTATTGCTTGTTATTTTGTAGCTTTGCCCGCTCACTCTTGGTTTTGGTTTCTCTCCATCTTGACGTAACTTTCTGTGTTTTATTTCAATATTCGCCAAACAAACAAACTTAATTTTATTTGTTGGGCCAAGACCAATTCTGCCACTTTCTACCTACTTCACAGCTCTCTACAAGTATGCATGACATCTATCAAATATATACCACAGGTTCAAATTCATTCCCTCCCCTTCCTTCCTTCTTCCTCGCCCCCACAATTACGCATTTAATTCACTATATATACCTTCATCTTCAAAACCCACAGGCAGTGATGAACTATCTAAGGAAGAGCACAGATGGATTCAGCATTGGTTATGTCTTGCTTGATTTCTCCGGAGGAACCTTAAATTATGCACAAATGATTATGCAGTCCCTTGATCAAAGTATAGTTCATCTTTTTATATTTTCCAATTATATATATGATTTTTTTATACTACCTTCTGTATTAACCAATTCATGTTTGCTGCCAGATTCTTGGGTTAACTTATACGGGAACATAGGAAAATTGTTGCTATCAATGGTATGAAGCAGTTTGTTCTTTTTTTAACGAGTTAAATTCTTTGTTTCCAAGAGCATTAACATATTGACAAATTGTTGCTATCAAAGTTGGGTACAAATTGAAAATTTTACAAAATTGAAACCATAGGGATATTTTTTTCTTATTAATGTTCTTGAAAGGAATATAGGTTACGTATTGTCTTCTTCTTATGTTACCTTGTGAATATTGCTGTTCCCTCACTTGGCTGTTCATAATCTTTATTGGATCACAAATTTATAGCTCCACGCATAACACTTGAAATATTAGCTCTTATATAAACTTGTGAGCTTTATCTTTTGTATCTTTGTTGAAAAATTTGAACAACATTCATTTTATGTTAAAAATGGTTTGCAAGCTCTGAATTTTGATAATACATCTGAAGTTTTTTTGTTTCTCAAGTAGGGGTGCTCATTTTCTTCATACATGACAACAATATTCTTGAAGAGTTTAGTGCATCAAATTAGGCAACAACTCTTTATTTTACTAAAAATATAAATATTGATGGAAGTATATACCATAGGTAAACAATCTATCACAATATTTTTCTTAAACACTTAGCTCAAAGGAAGTTGAAAATTTGAAATAACATATTGAACCAACTCCTATAGCTAAAGGGTTTATCAACTAGTTTATCGGATAATTGTTATCTTTTAATTAAATAATTTTAAGTGTGTAATTTCCCAATAGTACCTGACTTGATCATCATTATGGTAAAGTTTTTTCTGACTTGATTGGCTTGTTTTTGCACTTGCAATTTTGATTTGTTTTCTGCAGCTGAGATTTGATTCGGTGTCTTCTTTTTTTATTATAGAGGGATGTGACTTAGTTATTGTGATAATTGCATTTCTGAAGTTTTCAATCGTCAATTTGTTAAATTTCTAGGCCCTTTTAATATGAGATATGCAAGTTGATATTCACTTCTTTCTCGCAGATTTCCTCCAGACTTGTTAAAGAAACTCAGCACTGATTGAATTGTGATGTAAAATCATTTTGTGAGTGTTATATTGCTGTCGATGTTTTTAACTTGTCATTGTTGAATTCATCTGTTAAATTAAGAATTATTTTAACGAAGTTCATTAGTTAGATGTATATATTTTTGAAACTCATGAATATAATTTGCATCTGATTAGTGGTGTACTAATTTTTCACTGTTGTTTAAGGAAATGGTTCTGAGAACCCCATGACTAATCTAACTTAGATTTGTTTGGTTTGCTAGTTTTTTGTTTTTTATTTTTATTCAAAATAAAAAATGTGTTTGGTAGAGTGAAGAGAAAATTTGTTTAGTGTTTCTTGTAATGATTTAAAAGAAAATTTATCATAGTTATTAAAAAAATCAAAATAATCTCATAATTATAGAAAATCAAACTCAAAAACCAAGTAATATTTATATCAATCTATGTCAATTTGATTTTAAAATAAATATGAACAGATTTTTAACTTCACTAAATAAAAGTATTTTCTAAATGATTGTTTGTGATTTGTGAATCTATTTCATTTTCAAACATCTCAACGACAGTTTGTTTTTGCTACTTCCTGTTTTTAGGTTGATTCTAGAAGGAAAAAGGACTTGTGGAGTTTAATGCGCCACCAGTGCTTGAGGAATGATAGGAGTGGTGTTGTCATTTGTGCCAATTGCAAACGGAAGCGATATTACTAAGAGTGATTTGTGTATAATATTACAGACTTGCTACTTTATTAGTGAAAAAAAAGAATATGTATAGACTTTTAGTTTCGTAAATGCATTGTATATATGCAATTTGTATTGGATTTAGTCTTTTATTTTATTTTTACAAAACTTGCATGTATTGCGTGTCTATTGTCAAATTGTATTTAAAGTATGTTTAATCTTGTCCTTATCTATACTACAGCCAAATTCTTGGCAAGTATGATAATTTTCTTCTTGTGTTTTATATGTAATTCACAACATATCTATACTCATTTTATATTGTATAAAAGAATTTTTTTCATTTATGTATATGACAATTATGCTTGATCCTGGTAATATATATATATATATATATATATATATATATATATATATATATATATATATATATATATATATATATATATATATATATATATATATATATATATTAAATAAAAATATTTTATTAATTTTTAAGTTTTTTTTTGTTACATATTATTAAATTTTTATTATAAAATATAGTTTAAATATAAAATTAAATAAAAATATATAAATAATTTTATAATATCAATTGCACAAATTTTAATAAAAAAAAAATTTAAATAAAGGTTTCAGTGGCGACTCGTGTGGTCGCCACTGAAGGGGCTTCTGTGGCGACCTGTCTGATCGCCACTGAAGGGGTTTCAGTGGCGACTTGTTTGGTCGCCACTGAAGACTTTTCAGTAGCGACCACACGAGTCGCCATTGAAACCCCTTCAGTGGCGATCAGACAGGTCGCCACTAAAGGTATAATTAATAGTTTTTTATGGCAAAATTTTTTTTTTGGTGGCCACATAAGTCGCCACTAAAAAGGTAGTTTCTGTGGCGCTCAAAGTTGTCGCCACTGAAGATATAATTTTTGGTGGCAACTTGTTTTTGTCGCCACAGAAAGTTTTAGTGACGGTCGCATGGGCGGCGACTTTTTGGTGGCGAAATGTCGCCACGAAAAGGTATTAGTGGCGATTTTTTAACTTTCAGTGGTGAAAAAAGTCGCCACCGAAGGTCAAATTTCTTGTAGTGCTTTTCTCCATGGCTTTCTCCATAAACACCATCTCCTCTTCAGCTCCCTGTATAAGTGGGGTAGATATTCTAGCAGAATTAACCATTCTAGCTAATTGACTGAATTGAACCTCACGAGCCACGAGATTCATCCACAGCTAGAGTAGGATTTGGTTTATCCTCAGCTACTGGGATTATTCTATTCGGAGAATTTTTTCCATCCCTAAACAAGCATCTGTTTGTTCAGTATCTGCTACACCCTTAACCACATAAGCAAGACTTTGATAACAAAGGATATCCCTTAATTGTTCCACTAGTTGGCTCTCAAACTCCTTAAGGTCCCCAACCACATTATTATACCCAAACCTGGTAAAACAATGAAACCTTCGGTACTCTTTGGGTTGAACTTGTCGAAACAGAAATCTCTCTTCCAATGCAACTCTACTGATAGGGATGGACTTTATAGTGACAAACACCACAATAGAGTGAATGGATGGTATATTGGCAAGGAAACAAGAAAATATAGGTGGAACACCTTCAACTAGCTCTGAGTACAGAAGTGCAACATCGGGGATTCGCCTTGTGAACTAGTTACTAACTAGGGTTCTTAGATTTTCACTAGAAACCTTGTTCCTGAGCTCGAACACGTACCTTTGTTAGTGGGTGTAATGCCAAATGCCCATGATGGACATCAAGAACAAAGAAAGTAGTAGTGGGAGAAAGCATCCTTATGTGAATTTGTATAGCAACAATAATAAATACAGACTCTCCATAGAACCGAATACCACTAAGAAAAGAGCAATCAACCATATGCTTGTCTTCCATATAAGAAGCATTATAACAGTGACTATGCAGGTTGTGACTAGTATCACAATACACACAGCAATTCATGTAATAAAAAGTTATTATAGCTGCATTACTTCTTGTATTCTTCTTCTCTTGAGGCATTAAAAAAGTTTTCTCTTAATAAATTAACTATTTTTTCATGCGTTTCACCAATCCAAAATTTATTTTTAAATGAGAAGATTTTTTATTGTGATTTGTGAGAGAAAAGCAAGTAATTAAAATTTTCCTATAAAGCATAAGTTAATATTTTTTTGGGTAAAAGACCTTCATTCAAAGAAATTATAAATATTATCCTAAATTTTGATACTGCTAAAAGTGCATGTTGGTTAAACACAAGATTAGGGTGTTTATTAAAGCCTATTTGATATGATCCTTTATTTTTTTTTTACTGAAAATATAAAACAATCATAAAAAACGTGTTTAATTAACTTTCTTATTTTTATTTTTAGAAAATATTTTATAAATTTTTGAAAATTTTGGAAATGATAGTTTTTAGAATTTTTAAAAAGAAGCTGTGACATTTTTGTAATTAATTTAAACTTATTATATTGCGCATGAGCCATGTTTTGTTGTTTATACAACTGAAAAATGGTGAAAATGAAAACAAAGCAAAAATAAAAAGTGAATGTATTTTTAGAAATGTAAAAAATATAAAAAATTATTTTTAAAAAATAAAAATAAAAATATTTTTTCAAACTAAACCCTCTTTAAAGTTTTTTTATTATAGGGGTTTTAAGAGAAATTTTAAAAGTGATTTAAAAATATTGCATCACGTCCATACAAGCCTATAACTTGCTTAAAAAATTCGTATCTTTTTAAAAAAGAAAAATATCGAAAGCAATTTAACGGTTGTTAATTATTTGACTCTCTAACCTTCATAAGGTGTTTGAAGTTGTGATAACATCAAGCTTACCATAAGCATGGCCAATATTTTCCGTAGTCCTGAATAGGGGTGTAAGTAAACCGCCAAACCCGACTTAACCCGACCCAAACCGACTCAAAAATAGCCATTCGGATGAACACTTTCAGTTTAATGAGTTATAATGGATTGAAAAATAAATAAAAAATCGGTTTTAGGCGGTCGGTTCGGGTTGGGTTAAATTCAACCCGCCCCAACCCGCCCAAATCACCCAATCCTGCAGAAAAAAGAATGATAGAATGAATTGAACCCGACCCAACCCGCCCAACCCGCTCAAATCGCCCAACCCGAATTCCTATACATTTGGTCTCTCACCCGAAATAACTCGTAATCTTCGGTTTACTTTTTTGATCCGTCGGTTTCGGGTGGAGTATAACCAACCCGAACATTGTACGGGTCGGGTTGAAAACTGCTCCAACCCGACCCAACCCGCCCGACTTACACCCCTAGTCCTGAAGGCAGCGGTGACAATGACACAGGCAATCATAAGAATGTAGTTTATCTCTGGTATGTACACTTGACCTTCGTACTTGGCAGAGGTATGCACAACCTTGACACTTGGAAAACAACTCAAACTCAGTGAATGTTGGATTATAGAAAATGCCCCAAAAATCATGGCCTGGCTTGCAATGATGGCGACAGCTACAGCCACGAAAAATGTTGGCCACTACAATGGGTCTGCATATAAATGGAAGTTTATAATATTAGAAAACTCGTTTAATATTAGTTCTCACTTCTCACACGAAACGAAATTTATATTTGCAGATTTTAAATTGTTGTTTGCAACTAAGGTTCAACATAACTCATTCACTCTTCCAAACTTGACTAAACTTAATTTAAAAAAAAATCACTTTGGTTGGATTGTGTTAGTTGAGTTTATGTAGATTAATTTTTTATAAAATTTCATATTTGAGTCAACAGGTTATGTGGGGTTTTTTTTTGGAATTTTTTTTAAATATAGAGTGACTAATTGGACATAATCCAAAATTTCAAACAAATCGAAATTTAAATCATATTTAAATATTTATTTTCTAATACAATTTTGTCAAATCGAATCGATAATCTAACCAAACCGACATAATCCACCCATTTCCTCGTACCCAAAAGAAAATATTTACATTATGAGGAGTTTCGCAAATTTTTTTTAGAGTTGTGATTATAATTCTTAACTAGTGTATTATTTTACATTTTGCTGCAATTATCACAGTAGTGCAACTGTAATTAAAAGTTATATTTATAATTAGTGTAAACTATCATTTTAATCCTTAAATCATTTAGTCTCAACATCTTAAAAAATGCGTAGTCCCTAAAGTCAGTTATACTAAAAATAAGTGAACAAATTGTTCATGTAAATCAATTAATTTGTCTAACATAAAATGTTAGCTGCTAACGTGTATGAGCGGTCAAAATTCATATGAAAGCAAAGCACAAAGTTCTTGTTCCAATTTATAGTAAGTTGGCGCCAATTATATTAAAAAAAAATTATGCCTTTTGCTTCAATATGTATTTTAATAATCCACATCAATGGCATACATTCAATATTGGATAAAGTTAGTTGAGCAACTCTGTTAATTAACAATTGCCTTATAGGCTTGACATAAGGAATAAAATAATGTACTTTGTTTTAAAAAAAAACTAAGAGTGTGTTTGGCAAGTCCAATAAGTTAGCTTATAGCGTATTTGACTAGTTTATAAACTTATTTTACTAAATTAGAAGTATTTGGTAAACGAGTTTATTTAAGTAGCTTATAGCGTTTTATCATACGCTATTTTGAGTAGCTTATAGCTATTAGCTTATAATTTTTATAATTTTATTCTTTTTTTATCCTTGTTATTTTATTGAAATTCCAACACTATTATACTCATGACCCTTGACGCAATTTATTGATCTTCAAGTTTTTTTTGTGCATTTTTTTTCTATTAATCAAGCGACACTTCTCAAAAGTGGATGAGTTTATATTCTTAAAATACTGATGAAAAATAATCACAGAGTAAAAGAGAAAAAAAATTAACTAACAAATTATATCCTTGTATTTTTTGGGATTACATAATGAAATATAATTACTAACAAAAAATGATAAATTTTATATAAGTATATACTTTTATGTCATTTTACACTTATCAGCTAATTCAATAGCTAATTTTACCAAACACTTCTAATTCAATAAATTAGTTTAACAGTTTTCAGTTATCAGCTAACAGCTTTCAGCTAAAAATTAGCTTTTCAGCTTTCAATTAACTTTTCAGCTTTTAGCTAGCTTATCAGCTATTTTTGCCAAACATAGCCTAAAACTAAAGTGATAACAAATATATTTTAAAGACTAAACTGATGAACCCAGTATCTTTCAAATATCAAAATAGTAGTTTATTATTATAATTAAGACAAATTTAATTTTGGAAAGAAAGTGTTATTATCAATTTTACATTGTAAATTTTTTGTATTACTTTAATATTAAAGAGTATAATTTTATTATAATTTTACACTTTCGAATGTACTAAAATCATAGCAACACTATCTTTCAAAGTTAAAAAATCTATAAATTATTGAATTAATAAAGATAAATCTTAAATAAAATTATTTTCCATAATAGAAGAGGAGCATCAACGAGAAATAAACTTACCACGAATGGAGTCATAAAAGGTATGAGCTATATTGCCAGAAAACTTTCTAAGATACACTGCTTGTCCACTGTATGGGCATAATAATGCTGGAAACGTAACACAGGAGAAGCTGATCTGCATTAGCAAGTATTATTTTGTTTGAAAAAAATTGGCATAATTAATATTTAAATTTATATTAAAAAATATACCTATTTGAATTTATATTAAAAAATCACATCCACTATTAGACCCAATTCCTTGCGGTTGTGACAAGTCAATGGTTGAATATTAAACAATAGTCCAACTTATTTGAATTTTATTAATTACGGTGAGTTAAGCCCCAAGGAATTTTTTTCTCTAAATAGATGCACCTCTTAATGTTTATTAAAATTACTATTAAATTATTGAAAGTAATTGAAATATATTTTAAAACAACTAAATATTATTATTATTTTCTGTAGAAATAGAAAAATATGTAATACTGTTATCTAATATCACTTGCATTTTTTAAATAGAAAGAAATAGAAATATGATAATATAGTATTATATAAGAGTATTTAGTAAAAAAATTAGTGAGATAACATAATAACTAGCATAATATTTAAAATAATTTTAATTGAAACATATTTTTTAGTTTTAATTTTTTTAATAAAGAAAAAGGAACAAAGCAGTACAGGGGTTAGACAGAAGAGAGGAAGTGGATATATGCGCACGGTGGAAGAAAGTTGTCCTTATTCCTTAAGAAGAGCTTTTTATGTTAAAATAAATAAATAAATAAATTGAACAATAAAATTAAAAAAAATGAAACATGTTTAGAAAAAAACTTTTAAGGATATATTTTAAAAATAATTTTCTAAATGGTTATATTTTAAAGGAGAAAATTAAAAATAATTGTAATATATTTTACAAAATAATCTTATGAGAACATTTATTTTTAATATGACAATATTGTAATTAAATATATTCATTAATATTATATTAGTAAACATTATAATATCATTCTCTTTTATGTCATTTGTATCTCTTATCAAATAATTTTATCTTTCTAAATTTTAAACTGGTAATACCAAGTGAAGTTTATATACAAAATATATTATTCCTTTGAGCCAATATAATCATAGGAAAATTTATAATTTTAAAAAATGATATTTTTGAAAAATACTTTACACGAATTCACGTTCTCATTAAATAAGATTGTAGAAATATTTTCTAAACCCAAAATGTTATAACTCAGTGGTAATTTCAATTTTAAAAATAGATTTCCGGTGCTCAATTTATTAATTAAAATAATTACTAAACGTTTTATACTAAGTGTATAAATAGCAATTGTCATGTTGTCCTATTCATTCCCTTTCATATTATTTATTTCTTTTTATTATTTGAGTTTTTATATTAACTTTGTCTAAAACTTATTATACTAGACAACATTCACTACAAGAAAGGTAGGGAATGGCAACGGAAATTTAATGACGGTTACAAAAAATCGTCTCTAAAGCCAACTTTAACGACGATTTCGTAACCGTCATTAAAGTTCGGTAATTAACGATGATTTACAGAAAACCGTCGTTAAATCCGGACAGTTAGGATCCAACTGTTGTTATCTGCGTCGATCTGAAAATGGGAAAAAAATTTATGAACATTACGACGATTTTATATAAAACTGTCGTTAAATGACGACGGTTTCTAGGAAACTGTCGTTGACTTCCCAACGTTCGAAATTCTAACCGTTGCTCGATACTCATGTGGTTTAACGACGGTTGTCTTAATAACCGTCGTTAAACATACAATTAACGACGGTTTATTTTCTAACCGTCGTTAAACCCATTTACCGACGATTTTGAGCAAGTTTAACGACGGTTTAAAATCGTCGTTAAACCACGCGTACGCCTATAAATTCAGCAGCCCTTCTCATTTGTATTACAAACGTTTTTCATAATAATTTTTCGTATAATACACTATCTGAGATTATTTGTTGACTTTTGAGTTTTTGTACTGTGGTTTTCTTTGCGACTTGTATTTATTATTCTCAAGGTACGTATGTCATTTAACTTTTCAATTGTGTTTGATTAATTTTTTATATATTGTATGTTCAAAATATTTTCTTATATTATTTTTTATTTTCTTTTGTGAAGATCTTCTGACGTCGGGACGACACTTGAATTTTGATTTTTGGGCGTTATTTATTTGGAATCATTTTTAAGGTATGTAATATAATTAATTTTATTTGAAATGATTTTATTTCAAATTATTGTATGTTAGATTGCGATAATATTAGATATTTTATGTACTTACTATTTTTTTATAAATATATTTGATATTGTGATGTATATTGTATGAATAAATTTTAAAATTTGTGTTATTCTGACAATATTTATGATGTTTAATATTATAATATATTATGTTTGGTGAAAACATGTAAGACGAATTTTTTTTTAATAATGCTGAATTATTATACTTAATTATTTTTGAAGTAAAATATTTGTATTTAATATTAGAATTGATTTATAAAAAAAATAGAGATCTTGAGGCAGTGTTGATAGAATAATATGAAAAAATTATTCAATACACATAGTTAAAAAAATAATTAATAAAAATTAAAAATAGGTTTTAAAAATATAAACAAATATATATAATAATATAAATTTAGTAGATGAATTGAAGTATGTAATTGATTAGATAAAATAATAAATTTTAATAAATAGACAGAGTAAATATTGGAAACAATTTATAAAAAATTGTGACACTACTTTAAAAATATACGTATGTTTTAATATAAATTTAATAAATATATATAATTTTATAAATTTAGTATAAAATGATAGTTAATTTAATTTTAAATTTAAGTTATTTACTGTTTAAAAAGTATAATTAAAATTAATGCAAATAAATCGAAGATAGTTATTATATTGATAAACGTATTTAAATAATATACGTAAATTAGTAATAGTCAAATTATATTACAGTTGTTACTAAAATATTAAAATATTGATGAGGTAAAATAATAAATGTTAGTAAATAGACAAAATTAGTATTAGGAATTGGTTTTAAAAAAATAAAACACATATAAAAATACACGTAATTTTTAAAAAAATTTAGATGTAATTTTAATAAAAACACATTTGTTCTTACACTAGATTTAAAAAAATAAAACACATTTAAATAAATTTTTAGATTTAAAAAATAGAAACAAATATATAATAACATAATTTTAATAAAAAATAATAGTGTAATAATTTTTAATACACTTTGTTCTTACACTAGATTCTCTATTAAATAACTAACAATATCTTAGATGTAATTGAGTAGAATTATTTTTGAATATATGGCCCTTATATGGACCACTGATTTTACTTTTTCAGATAGGGAATTGAAATTTCAATTCCTTATCTGAGTTCGTTAAAAATTTTACCATATAAATACTATAATTGAAATTTTAACGGCAGCTGTAAAATCATAATTCAATTTTTTGCTGCTAGTGGCTGTCTTTTCTAAAAAATTTAGATTCGTAGAAATTCGATAATGAAAATCATCCTTTTAAAAGATCTTAGATATAATTGAGTAGAATTATTCTTGAATATATAGCCCTTATATGGGCCACTGATTTTACTTTTTTTTATCAATGGCACTGTTTGAAAAGGTAGATTTTTTGTTCATGGATTCGTAGAGATATTTCAAGTGTTTTATTTCATATTATGTAAGCCAATGTCATCATTTATCTCACTCTATCTTATATATCTTGGGATCAGGATTCCTTATTTATAGCGAACCAATAACGAAGAAATGATTATTTGGTTCTTCATTAAATGCCAATTATCATAAAGTTTGTTACAAAATTTTTACATGTAAAACATTTTAAACCTCTTCAAAATGTGTTGTGTTTTATGCACAATCAATTGCAAATCTCTTCTCATATAAAATAGTCATGTTTGATCTTAGTTCAGAGTAAGAATTATTTAGGTTAATTGTTATTTAAATTCATAATTATTTCAGAAATTGATAAATCTTGGATCAATAAACCTCGACAATCAATAGAATACCTGAATGGTTTAGACGGATTTTTGGAATTCGCAAATGCCAACTCTGGGGTCGAAGGTAGAATAATATACTCATGCCCAAAGTGTAGATTCAAGAAATAGCAACTCATCGAGGTCGTGCGCCAACATTTGATCGTCAAACCATTTTCGGAGGGATACAATTTCTGGAGTTTGCACGAAGAAATGATTACAAAAAAACCTGTTGTAGGACATGCTATAATGCCAATTGAGGTCTCAGAACCCATAGTTCGAGATGACCCTGTGCAGAACATAGTTCGTGATACATTCGGGATTCACCCCGAAAATGAGAGCATCGCTTCTGTGGATATGCCAGTTCCACAGTCGGCAGAAAAGATAGATGATAGTGTCAAAAAATTTTATGAGTTACTGAAAGATGGTGAACAACCACTCTATGAAGGGTGTGAAAAGTATTTCAAATTGTCTTTTTTGGTGAAGTTGTATCACATCAAGTGTTTGTGAGGCCTAAGCGACAAGGCAATGTCGATGGTACTTGAGTTGCTTGTCGATGTATTCCCAGATGCCAAGATTCCGCCTTCATTTTACGAGGCTAAAAAAGTCATTAATAAGTTGGGATTGAACTACAAAAAAATTCATGCATGTCAGAATGATTGTATGTTATACTGGGGTGAGCATGAAAGTAGCGAAACTTGTAGTAAGTGCTCCGCACCAAGGTGGAAACCGAAACAAAAAGGGGAGAAGCGGTAAAAAGGTGCCTAATAAAATTCTTAGATACTTTCCAGTTAAGCCAAGATTGCAAAGGATGTTCATGTCTTTTAAAACTACTGAATTTATGAGATGTCATTCTGAGAACAAAATTTCTGACGGCATCATGAGGCATCCAAAGGATTCTAAGGCATGGAAGAGATTTGATCTTCTGAATTCTCAATTTGCATCAGATCCGAGAAATGTTCGTTTGGACCTTGCAACGGATGGTTTCAATCCATTTGAAAACCTATCTACAAGTTACAGTATATGGCCAGTTCTACTGATTCTGTACAATCTTCCTCCATGGATGTCTATGAAACAGAGTTCATTCATGTTGTCAATGATAATTTCAGGGAAAAAAGCACCGGGGAATGATATAGATGTATTTTTACAGCCACTAATTGAAGAGTTGAAAGAGTTATAGGTTGAAGGTGTTAAGACGTACAATACCTTTGGCAAAGAAATGTTCAATATGTATGCAGCTCTTTTGTGGACAATCAGTGATTTTCCTGGCCTTGGATGTTTATCAGGCTGGAATATGCATACTAGATTAGCCTGTCCGTACTGTAACTTTGACTCTACTCCAGTCCGTCTCCTTCACAGTTGGAAGTGGTGTTTTATAGGACATCGCCGCTTCTTATCTCCGGGTCACAAATTTAGGCTAACCCGCAATAGGTTTGACAGAAAAGAGGAAAGAAGAAACCCTCATCCGCAATTGAGTGGTATAGACATTTTAAGACAAGTCAATGATATTGAAGTTATCTTTGGAAAAAATGTGGAAACTGATGTTGGGACTCAACAACGGCGTTCCTGAGGTCAGGGTTCAGTTGATGCTAGAACTCAACAATGGCGTAAGAAAATTATATTTTTCAAACTTTCGTATTTGATGAATAATATGTTGCGTCATAATCTTGACGTCATGCATATTGAGAAAAATGTCTGCAATAACATCATTTACACTTTACTTAATGATTCTGGCCGTTCAAAGGATCACGTAAACGTGCGGAAAGACTTAAAGGAGTTTAGTATGAGACCTGAGCTGTAGCCTGATTATGACGGTAAATATCCACCTGCTTTGTTCACGTTGACAAATGCAGGCAAGGAAGTATTTCTGAAAACACTTAAGAATGTATCTGTACCTGACAGTTATTCCAGTAATATCTCCAGATGTATTGACGTAAGACAGCGTAAGATCAGAAAACGAAAAAGTCACGACTGTCACATCCTTATGGAACAACTGTTACCGTTAGCCATAAGAAAGACACTTCCCAAGCCGATATCTGCAGTTCTGATCAAGTTCTGTTCATTCTTCCTACAACTTTGTTCTAGATTTTTGAATGTTAATGAACTTGATCAACTTCAAAATCGAATCATTATGACGTTGTGCCATCTTGAAATGTTATTTCCGCCGTCTTTCTTTACAGTTATGGTGCACTTGACTGTACATTTGGTCATGGAAGCGAAGTTAGGAGGACCAGTCTAATATCGTTGGATGTATCCCATCGAAAGGTAAAACATTAAAAACACATAATTCCAATTTCTTGCATTATTGTTAATCCAATTTTATTCATTTAATCTATGTTCTCTAGATATTTGGGTAAACTTAAATCTTTCGTGTAGAATAGAGCAAGGCCAGAAGGCTCAATAGCAGAGTCGTACATTGCAGGAGAAGTTTTATTATTCCGTTCCAGGTACATAGATGGTGTTGACACTGTCTTCAATCGTCCTCCTCGTGTGGATGATCGACCCGATGTTGGGACGTCTGACAGGGGTTTGTTCCCACCAATAGGAAGACCAATTGGTGGATTTGATTATTTCACCCTTTCTCCCCAGGAAAAATTACAGGCTCATCGGCATGTCTTAACAAACTGCAAAGAAGTTGATCCTTACTTACAATAAGTTAACTCACACTTAGCTACATTTGCATACAATTTTTGTCATGTGTAGCATTAAGTGTTTAGACAATGTTTTCTCAATAGAGAATTTAGAGACTATTACGGCATAGTTTAAGAAGTCGAACGCGATCATCTACCGAGATAGATAAAAAAGTCCACAGAGAATTTGTTTCTTGGTTTTCGCGTCGTGTAAGTATTTCAACATTGTCACATTTAATTCATATGTCAAATATGAGTACAACTCATCCTTTATTCGTTTTCTAGATCATAATTGATGCCGATGGATCGCAATGTGCTAATTTAAAATATCTGGCATTTGGTCCACTAGATAGAGCACATCGATACAGTGCTTACAATGTCAATGGATTCAAATTTCAAACTTTAGAGCGAGATCAAGGGATGACATCTTAAAATAGTGGAGTTTACGGTACATTCAGGACGAGGAGTTATGCAAGTAGTAGTGACACGAACATGCAGTTTGGTGGCGTCCCGTATTACAGAAAACTATTGGACATTATCGAGTTAAACTACCATGGCCATTTTACAGTCGTATTATTTAAGTGTATGTGGGCCAACACAACTACAATGAGAGGAATTGAAATTGATAAATTCGGGGTGACATCGGTTGATTTTTCTCGGTTGATTCACACTGGTGAAAATGATGATGACGAGCCATACATCCAGGCATCTGAGGCTCATCAAGTGTACTATGTACAAGATGAGTTGGACAAGAACTGGAGCATAGTGATGCATTTAAAACCCTGTGACTTATACGAGATGAGTGATGAAGATGAAAATCTTATTTACGAGAGCGATCCGTTACACACGCAAAATTTAGAAAGATTGTTTCCAGAAGGAGAAGTTAATTTATGCTTGTTACGGTATTAGTTTAGCTGTTCCCGCCTATTTATATATATTTTAGACTACTTATAATTACTATACTATTTTATTTATTTCCATAACTTTTATTAGGCAAAGTTTATTTTATAATTGTTTTATTAATTTCATTTTGCCAGTAGCGGTGATGATGAAGAAGGTTAGATCACTCTACACAAGCATGGCAGGGGCGTCCAGTTCTGACACTCCCACTCCCTGTGGGGCGATCAGTGAGGGAGGACAGCCCACTATGGAGTCGGAGGCTATCGGGTCATCAGTCCCTGGTAGCGACTCCCATCCACTGGATTCGCAGGCCGTCCCATGCACACTCCCCCCACCCGACGCTCAGGCACTAGACGACGATTACACGTTCGATTTTGACGCGATATTTAAGGGTGTAGAGGAGGAGCATCAGCCCGGTGAACAAGAGCGCAGACGCAGGAGGAGTTAGACAGTTGATGTAGTCGGTGAGTATTGTAAACATGTACACTTTATGCGTTTAATAATTTTGTCTTAGTAACATAATATATAATTGTCACTATTTATTTTGACAAACGCGACCAGGCAGACGACGTCCAGACAGTTGACTGTCCACGATGTATGGGCCATGCCTCAAGGGTCAAAGGTGGTTGTCCAATTCAACGAAAACCATCAGGCTATCGGAGACAGTGGCGGTTTGCTCGGTGTCTTCCTCGGCACCATCGGAAATAACTTTCGGTTATTCCCGATCTCCTACAGGGACTGGAGGAGCATTCCTCAGCAGTCGAAGACGAATATCTTTGTAAATAATATTCAGGTATGAAAAAATATATCTTTTGTAATTAATTATATTTATTTGTAATTTATATGCAATTTATGTGTAACTAATTTTTTACTTTCCTTTGCAGACACATTTTAATGTGACGGATCAACACAAGAAACTGATCATGCAGTCGCTAGGAGCGAAATGGAGAGCAGCACAATACAATTTATTTCGCCTAGCGTACGATGGTATGAAGACCAGAGATTAGTTGCGGAGTGAAGTCCCGACAGGCATCCCACCTAATCAGTGGGCAACTTTCGTAGACTATCGCCTAGACGCGAAGTCTAGGGTAAGTTGTGTAGATTAACATATTTATAAAATTTAATTTTTAAATATTGTCACTAATTATTTTTTCTATGTAATTAATTAGGATGTGGTTGCGAAGAATAAACGGAACAGAAGATAGCTGACAATGCCACACACTACTGGATCCAAGAGCCTTGCGCGTAAAAAGGCGGAGATGGTAAGTTTAAATCTATAAATATTTTGTTTTTTAAATGTTGAGAAGACTATAATATATATAATCATAAATTGATTGATTAATGATTTTAATTTTCAAGAGATTGAGCTTCAAGATCTAGTGACTCGTGGTGATGTATGGACGGCAGCTTATAAAAGAGCTGACGGATCATACATCAACAACGAAACTCGGGCTGTTGCGGTAAGTAATAAATTCTTATCAACCATACGTGGGTAATTATTTAATTTTTAGATAATGTTTAATATTATTAATTTCCTGTTATTGAATGTTAGGAGAAAATTGTTTCGATCCAGCAGGAGGACAGCTCGTCCCAAGAGCTCTCGACGGCTGATTCGCTTGCGAGAGCTCTTGGCACTAAGGAGCACTCCGGCCACGTTCGAGGATTTGGGTTGGGTGTTTGCCCAACTCAAGTCTTCAGTCGTGGTTCGTCTGGGTCGAGCTCACAGTCTGGGCCATCATACCACGACTTACAGAATGAGGTGGAGCGCCTGAAGACAGCTATGCAGGAGCGGGACATCGAGCAACAGCAACGAGATGCTGAGCTCGTAGCACGGCAAGCACAGATGGAGGCTGTTATGACATTTCTGCTACAAAAATTTCAGAGTCAGCTGCCACCTGAAATTTTAGGACTTCATAGTCTCGGACCCAGGGTAACCTTTTAATACATAAAAATTGTTGGTATAATTTTGTTTATTTTAAAAACACTAAAAATTCTAACAAACAAAATTTATTTTTCAGGACCCCAGCGATCGTGGTAGTGGGCATCAGCGTGATCAGCATCCGCAGGGTTCGGGAACTTGATTTAGTTATTATATTTATATATGTAATTTTGTCACGTTCGTTACTATTAATTTTTTTGTACATATACTTTTTTTATATATAGATTCATTATAATTCAATAATTTATGCATATTTAGTATCTAGTTAAATATTAATAAATTTTAAAATACAATTTTTAATTATTAAATAATTCACACGTTTAATTATTATATACTAAAATAAAATGTATATAAATTAATTTATAAAATATTAAAAATATAAATTAATTTTTATTTTGCACAAAAATTTAATAAAAAATAATTTAAGCATTATTAGTATTATGGATAGCACAAAATATTATATTTTAAATTACAAATAAAATTGATATAAAAAATTTAATTAATTTTATTAATTAAAAATTTAAAAAAAAATTATAAATAACGACGGTTTTTAAACTGTCTTACTTTTAACGGCGGTTAAAAACCGTCGTTAAGTCAGTCATAGCAACGGTTATTCCCATAGTTGCTAAAATCGTCGCTATGCCTGGAGTTCCACGACGGTTTTAAAACCGTCGTTATGCCCACTTAAAAACCACCGTAATGCCGCGGTTTTATTGTAGTGATTAATTTCTTAAAAGTTATAAAAATAATAATTTTGACTTGTGCTGATTTCTTCATTTTTTTTACCAAATATTATTAAATATACTATTTATTAAATTTATCATAAATTATATGTGTAAAAAAAATTTCCAAATACTTTTTTATAGCAAAAATATTTTTAATTTTCAAAATTTTTTCTTGTTTAAAATATTTTAAAAGTTTATATAACTACTTTCAAAATAATAAAAGAAAAACCAATTATCTAAATCCTAATATTACTATAGATTATACATGATTTATGGTTTGTGTAAGAGACTAATTTGTCCCTTCTTTTTGAAAAAAAAAAAATTAAGAAAAAAGTGTAAACTAAATTATCCTCTATGCAGAAAGCTCTAAAAAAATTTACTATTAGTAATTGAATAAAAGATCAGTGAATTTCTATTTCAGTGATGGAAAGTTATATATATTTTATTTCATAATTTAAATTTAAAATTTTTATTTAAATATTTTTTTAAACATTTTCTGGTTTACTTTATTAAGAGATATTTACTAAATGTTTTTCTATATATATATACACTGAAAATTATACAATTACTTATCTGAATTGCTTGTACGTTAAATTGATTTAAGTTAATCAGATTTATAATGGTTAATTGACTTTAAATGAGAGGGATGGATGACTCTTTTTTTAAAAAAATTTAAATTCAATACATAATCTGAATTTCTCCAATAATTCAAAATTTTGATCAAATTTAAGTATTAAATTTCTAATTTAATATTTATCGAGTCAGGCTAATAAGTCAACCTTCCCGACCGACCTAGCCCATTGCTTACTCTTAATCAACAGTATCTGTATAGATTCACCAATAATAATAAGTGTCACTTTGATTCCGGGGGTTTGTCTTATAAAATTTTAAATTTACATTGTTTTATTACTAATTCAATGGATGCTGATACTCATTAATTAATTTTGCTTAAAGTTGATTATAGTGGCCAAAGGATTTAAATTATCATAATAGAAAAGTTTGAAAAAATAAAAATTATATATCAGGAACAATGGCAGGATAAAAACAAAATAATAAATAAGGATATAAAATTTCTGCTTTTTAAAAATAATTTACAGCATTAATTTTAGAAAAAAAAAAAAAGTTTAGATGCACATGTTATTAAGCTTTTATTCAAGTTTTAAAATACGAACTCTATAGACATTATTTTATTTTTTGTCTCAAAAACTAATATTGTTAATTTTTTTTATAAAAAAATTTAAAATTTGTTTGATTTTTTTTTAAAAAAATTATGTTTAAAATTTTTTTTACAGAATAAAAAAAATTTAATTAACTTTTATAAATATGTTATTTTTTTTTGTATTATGAAAATAAAAATAAAAAACAAAAATAATTTTTCTATGTTTCTATTTTTTTGTTTTAAAATTTTTTTATTTTTAGAATTTATTTTAAAATAATAATAAAAATTAATTATCAAATAAATTTTTTATTTTAAAAATAAAAAATAATTTTTAAAAATGAGAAACAAACGGACCCGTTCCTATCAATTTGTTGGCTAAATCATACCGAAAGTACAATTGTAATTAAAGAAAGTATATGGCATTTATATTAAAGAAAGACGAGAAAATCATTTACCTTGGCCCAGTGATTTGATCCCGCTTACAGCAGAGTACTGCTTTCATAATAACAATATACTAGTTATGAAGTTAATTAAGTTTTTCTTTTTGTGACAAAAAGAAATTTAAATTGAGGGGTGATTATCACATTGAGTTTAAGTTAGTTTGCAAATGAAAATATATTTTAAAAATGAAAATAAAAAATAAAATTAAAGACGCTTTAACAAATTAAACGTACTCATTCAACATTTTCTTAATTTTTCTTGCAGGGTAAAACACGTATGTAAGAGATATTTATCCAAGAAAAATGAGCTAATGTTAGAAAAAGAAAAATATAAATGCATTTAATAATTTTCCCTGATAGCAAAGAGAAAAAAAAAATAAAGAGAAAAGAAATTAGCAAAAAAGAAATAAAAGCAAGAAGATAAGTCATTATAATCTCACCATCACCATCACCATCACCATCACCATCACCATCACCATCACCATCATCGTTACCCCACAACACAACGAGGATGTACTTAACAAAGGGAACGAGAGCGATGCTATAGATGGTAAGAGAAAGGCATCCAAGAATGTCGTCAGAGTTGTGAATGATCCCATCAGTGAAAGTGCTGGCATAGACATACAAAGGAGACGTGCCAATGTCCCCATATATTATTCCTATGCTTTTGAAATGCTAAAGTTAAAGTTATTCCCCAATTTGTCTGTCATTCCAAATGAAACAAGTGTCACACAAATTAAAGTTAATTAATGATGAAAGTGGACGAGAGTTAAGGAAGCTCAAGCTCATGCCACCTTTTTTGGAAATAAATCAAATATATCACTGAATCATATGCAATCATGTAGCAATTGATTAATACTATTCCTTAAAAACAAAACAGTGCAATAGAGTTCAAGATTTTATTTCTTTTTTTAGTTTATATTCAATTCATCCATTTATCAGTTTTTAATACGTAGCAACAAAAGACAGTTTTCTTTCAGAAATAGTTAATTGGAGGCTAAAATTGTGTTTTTCACCTGAGAGTTAAGGAAGCTCGAACTTATACAATCTCTTGTGGAGGAACATCAAATTTATTACTGAATCAAACACATATCCTTTAAAAACAAAATATAGTGAAACATGGTTGAGGATTTTTGTAATAACTCTAAAAAAGATCTCTAAATAAATGAGAAATCGTAAATTAAAAAAAATTGAAAATAAGTGAGGATTATAAAAAAGTACCATTGAAAATATGTTTATTTATTATATTATTTGAAAAGTTATGAAGGTAATACGAAAATTTAAGTTTTAGAGTCAAAATATAATTTCTTAAAAGTTGAGAGGTCAAAGTGTAAATAACAAAAATTTGTAAGAACCTCTCTCAAAAATTAAATTTTTGTAGAATGGTCCCCCTGACATTATTAAACAATTTGCAAAAGAGAGACGTAGGAAATTCAGAGTCTCTCTCTCCCAAAATTCACTTTCTCTCTCTAACAATTCTAAAACTTCTCTCTCTATTTCTAACACTTTTGGATCTCAGATTTCGATACTATCACTGCCTACGGATTTAGAACGACAAGAACTACAAATCTGTCTAATAGATTTCTAGGAATCGTATAACACCCCCAACTTACAGGCATGTGAAATAAACATTTTTTTCCGCAATCAGATATACCATAACATGTATAGCACTATTCTTTGTCATGAAAATAGATACATATAGGTTCTCTCATGTATACACATTATACAGATTAAGTTATAAATGTCAAAGTAACAACAGAAGCAGGAATTCTGTCTGTGGCGTTTAGAGCACACTCTAGAATACAAACACAGTATAATTCAAAAATTATGAGTTTTGGAAGTAACGTAGACTCACATAAAGAATATGTCACCTAACTGATCACATATTTGCAGAATCAGACTCTGTATTTTTATCTGAAAAATGTGAAAATATCGTGTAGTGAATTTGACAACTCAGTAAGTAGATAATACCTCCTATGACCTTTTAGGTCAACATATAGATGTATTCATGTTTTAAAATTTGTCACATAGAAAATACAGTTCAGAAGTACATTCATATGGGACCCGTATTTCAAATATTCTAAAATCAAAGGATATTCAGAACCAAAATCATATTTAACACGATATAATCATTAAACAAATGTTGTTATGCATTAAAATATTTCACATGAAAACATTAGGAAGAACTCATATCAAAACCATAAAATATTCTCAAGCACACAGCAAGGGATGATGTTATGTTCAGTTGTATAAACTACAGTAAAATATTAAACTTTTGAGATAAAGTCATAACTTTCGTTGATGCATAATTAACATACTATATATGCACTGAAAATCTAGTCTTTTACATAATGCTCAACCATGTTACAGCTCTCTCCATACACTCAATTCCATCATTTATTATATGCATAGTGACCGATCGACTACAATCACAATAAGTGATCAAGAAATGTGAGTTCATCACTCATCTGTCTCCTCACATTACCGCTATTACCCGGTTGGAGCAGTTCTCCCGTAGCTCACTCAGGCTAATAGGGCGTCCTCTACTCGGTATCGTTTCAAGCCATTCAACCCGTTGATTTTCATCCATACATATATATATATATACACACACACACACACACACACACACAAATACACACACATACATATTCATCAAATGCAATGTATAATTATCAAGCAATTCGCCATGATCTTTACATTTGCCATTCAATCATAATTAACAACTTTATAACTTACAGATCAATGCCTCGTGTACATAATAAACACTTTATCAAATAATGATAAATACATTTAGAATCACATATTCAATAAGTTTCAAAATCCATTTACAAAATCATACTCTTCTTAACTATGTGCCAGTTTTAATACATTTCATAAACTTATAATAGCATAAATAATTTGTAACCAAAATCAATTATACATTTTAAGTTCAAGAAGAGTATGGAGTAAGTTATAGAAAAAATTATCTATTTATAGAGTTAGGGTTCTAGGTTGGACAGACCCCAAATATATTTTTTCAAGACAAATCTGACCAAATGAACCTAAAAAACGTGTCAGGAGGGTCCAAAAACCTAAAAAATGACTTCGGAGGCTTGGTCAACTTAATAGGTACTATTTATGGCTGGAAAAAACTATTCACATCAACAAATATTGTTTACAATACTATTCATTGTACTGTTCATGCAGACAAAAATACTATTCACGATTACTGTTCATCCAAATTTTTTTTCATAATTTAATGTTTTAAATCATGCTATCTGTAACAACTCCATTTTTCTTACACACACACACACACACACACACACACATATATATATATATATATATATATATATATATATATATATATATATATATATATATATATATTTAAAATCCCATGAAGTCATTACTTTTATTTAACTCATAATAACATTCAATTAATTTAACCAAGCATAATGAAACATGGTTGAGGATTTTTGTAATAACTCTAAAAAAGATCTCTAAATAAATGAGAAATCGTAAATTAAAGAAAATTTTGAAAATAAGTGAGGATTATGAAAAAGTACCATTGAAAATATATTTATTTATTATATTATTTGAGAAGTTATGAAGGTAATACGAAGATTTAAGTTTTAGAGTCAAAATATAATTTCTTAAAAGTTGAGAGGTCAAAGTGTAAATAATAAAAATTTGCAAGAACCTCTCTTAAAAATTAAATTTTTGTAGAATGGTCCCCCTGACATTATTAAACAATTTACAAAAGATAGGCGTAGGAAATTCAGAGTCTCTCTCTCCCAAAATTCACTTTCTCTCTCTAAAATCTCTAAAACTTCTCTTTATATTTCTAATACTTCTGGACCTCAGATTTCGATACTATCACTGCCTACGGATTTAGAACGACAAGAACTACAAATCTGTCTAATAGATTTTTAGGAATCGTATAACACCCCCAACTTACGGGCACGTGAAATAAATACTTTTTTCCGCAATCAGATATACCATAACATGTATAGCACTATTCTTTGTCATGAAAATAGATACATATAGGTTCTCTCATGTATACACATTATACAGACTAAGTTATAAATGTCAAAGTAACAACAGAAGCAGGAATCCTGTCTGTGGTGTTTAGAGCACACTCTAGAATACAAACACAGTATAATTCAAAAATTATGAGTTTTGGAAGTAACGTAGACTCACACAAAGAATATGTCACCTAACTGATCACATATCTGTAGAATCAGACTCTGTATTTTTATCTGAAAAATGTGAAAATATCGTGTAGTGAATTTGACAACTCAGTAAGTAGATAATACCTCATATGACCTTTTAGGTCAACATATAGATGTATTCATGTTTTAAAATTTGTCACATAGAAAATACAGTTCAGAAGTACATTCATATGGGACCCGTGTTTCAAATATTCTAAAATCAAAGGATATTCAGAACCAAAATCATATTTAACACGATATAATCATTAAACAAATGTTGTTATGCATTAAAATATTTCACATGAAAACATTAGGAAGAATCCATATCAAAACCATAAAATATTCTCAAGCACACAGCAAGGGATGATGTTAGGTTCAGTTGTATAAATTACAGTAAAATATTAAACTTTTGAAATAAAGTCATAACTTTCGTTGATGCATAATTAACATACTATATATGCACTGAAAATCTAGTCTTTTACATAATGCTCAACCATGTTATAGCTCTCCATACACTCAATTCCATCATTTGCTATACGCATAGTGACCGATCGACTACAGTCACAATAAGTGATCAAGAAATGTGAGTTCATCACTCATCTGTCTCCTCACATTACCGCTATTACCCGGTTGGAACAGTTCTCCCTTAGCTCACTCAGGCTAATAGGGCGTCCCCTACTCGGTACCGTTTCAAACCATTCAACCCGTTGATTTTCATCCATACATATATATACACACACACACACACACACACACACACACACATACATATTCATCAAATGCAATGTATAATTATCAAGTAATTCGCCATGATCTTTACATTTGCCATTCAATCATAATTAACAACTTTATAACTTACAGATCAATGCATCGTATATATAATAAACACTTTATCAAATAATGATAAATACATTTAGAATCACATATTCAATAAGTTTCAAAATCTATTTACAAAATCATACTCTTCTTAAACTATGTGCCAGTTTTAATACATTTCATAAACTTATGATAGCATAAATAATTTGTAAACAAAATCAATTATACATTTTAAATTCAAGAAGAGTATGGAGTAAGTTATAGAAAAAATTATCTACATACAGGGTTAGGGCTCTAGGTTGGATAGACCCAAATATATTTTTCAAGACAAATCTGACCAAATGAACCTAAAAAACGTGTCAGGAGGGTCCAAAAACCTAAAAAATGACTTCGGGGACTTGGTCAACTTAATAGGTACTATTTATGGTTGGAAAAAACTATTCACATCAACAAATATTGTTTACAGTACTATTCATTGTACTGTTCACGCAGACAAAAAAACTATTCACGGTTACTGTTCATCCGAAAAAAAATTTCATGATTTAATGCTTTAAATCATGCTATCTGTAACGACTCCATTTTTTTTACATATATATATATATATATATATATATATATATATATATATTTAAAATCCCATGAAGTCGTTACCTTTATTTAACTCATAATAACATTCAATTAATTTAACTAAGCATAATTAAGGTTTACATATTTTTAATTAACAACATCCGTACATAAATCAAACACATATATGTCTACATCTTATTCATCCATGTTGATCAGTTCCGAGAATACGGGTGCGGGTGGTTGCACCTTCACCGGGATCTTAACCAACTCAACCACAAACACCTTATTAATTTCTGGGATCTGTCCAACATAAAGTAACTCGATCCAACGTATACTAAGAGCCAGAGCCAAAGAAAAATCTACAAAACTAGTTTTCTGAACATGATATATTAATATAGTGAGAATTAAATCCCAGTAAGATCAACAATAAATCACAATTATTATCAATATAGATCATCATGTCATATTCTTCTGTATAAGTTACAGCAAATATCTTAGGTCATATGAATGCACTTTATCTATGCACATGAAAATCATACAGTAATAACATGTATGGCATGAATAACTATTTTCAAATTACCATATAATGGCTATCAATTTATTTTCATATCAAGCTATCCCGGTCAGGGTAAGTACTTTCTACTCTCCGGTACGAATTTTTCTCGCTCTATTCGACATAGCACACTTTCTCTTTTTTTTCTCATTAACATAACCATAGTCGTTGGTAGGGCATCCCCTACTGGTGCACTACACAGACCGCCATGTGACCGTACTTATTTCTTTTCTTTTCTTTTCTCATTAATAGCCAAAAATATGATTTCAATAACAAGTATGTTTATTGTACTCACATGTCATAATTTTTCATTAAAATATAATCATTACCAAAAATCATTGGTAATCATGACATGAATATAATCATTTCAAATATCACTTTATAAAATATTTACATGTCAAAATTACACACTTAAGATGGTAAGGAGTTCATGCAATGGCAATGGTTATGGCATATACTAGTCATTTATTATTTTCATTTATAAGATTCTTCTTCTTTTAAATATTATTTTTATCTCATCATTTTCTTTATACTTGGCCTCTAGTCATTTTCCTCCTACTTATATAATTTTTAACACATGTTCTCACAAATTTAATAAGGCATTCTTCTTCAATTTGGTTTTTATTAATATCCTATAGTTAATGAGGTTCATTTAGGGTAGAAAAATATTAAAAATAAGATTTATCAACTTCCAACACGGCCTAAACATATCCTATAACACGGCTTGGCCATTTTCTGTAAAACAGCCATGCTTTAGGCTTCAAAATGCTCTTTCCAGCACAGAACATGGCCATGCTCTATGTTGTATTATTCCTTGATGCTGGTTTTCATCCTGCCTAACCTTCTCTCACTAATCAGAGCATAACTCTCTCATTTTAACTCCGACTTAGGTGATCTTGAGGTCCATTTAAAGATAAAACAATTCTCTAAAACTATTATGTTGAACATTTTATCGAACTTTTAAGGAATCGTGATGATATTACTCCCTCAAGTTAAATATTATTTCTTCTCAAGTAGGTCCATTTAAAGATAAAACAATTCTCTAAAACTATTACTTAAAATTTGTCACCCATAGCCATACCTATGCAGAAATTTTCATACTAATCTAAGTATTCAAACATACATCACTTGCAAGATCAACATGTAACATGATATAGCAACATCCATGGTCAATCATCCAGGTAACAAATATAGTAAATTTCATTAAAGTTCTATGATCAAAATCACATATAAATGTTTCTAATTTCAAAGCTTTTCTAAAAAGAAATACTGTTAAACCTACCTAAATATCTCCTTAGCTCACTTAGTGAAATCTTTTTCTTGTTTCCTCTTAAAGGAAGTAGCAAGATTTCTCCCTTCCCTTAGCTTTTCTAGCAGCTTAAATAAGAGAAAGAGAGTGAGTTTTTGAACCCCAAAAATAAAGAAGAAAGATAAATTAAAGTGGAGATTAAGCCAACTTACCGTGAGTATTTAGTCCTCTAGACTTCTCCTTCCTCTTTCTTTCTCTCTTCTCCACTTTTTCTCTCATTTTCTCACTCTACCTTGTTTATATTTTTCCTCTCCCTCACTTGGATGAAATTATAATGTTATAAGGATAGATTTTGCTTAAATAAACTATCAAGTGGTTCACCTTTCATAACCATGGGTCTACTTTACCATAATTAGGATGCACTTAGTTGTCTGTTTTTTTTTTGAAAAAAAATAACTCATGTTCTTATTTTCCTCTCCCTTAGTCAAGATATGCATAGCAAAAGGAGATTTGTATTTTGAAAATCATGTTAAAATGTTCTTAAGACAAGGGACAAGGTTCCTTGGATTTATGGATTCATTTCTTTTTTCTTTTGTCTTAATCAAGTATTATAGGTTTGTCTTTTTAAGTGGCAAATTTTTAGCCCTTAAATCTCCCTTGCTTGGCTGAAATTATTTGTGTAGGATAAGGATGTTTTGTCATAATGCTACATATTATTACCTACTTGTTGAAATTATGAATGTAGGATATAGATGTTTTGTCCTAATACCATGTATTATTACCTACTTGTTGAAATTATGAATGTAGGATATAGATGTTTTGTCTTAATGCCATGTGACCTAATCTTGATTATTATTACACTACTATTTGCTCACATGATTCTTATTTTTCCTTCTTGGATTTGGGCTTAATCTTACCCATTTTCTTTGCTTTGGCTAAAATTCTACCTTTCATGGAGGGCTTAGTCACATTTTCATGGTTTGTGGGCTATCAGTCCAATTTCTATATTCTAGTCCAAATCTATGTTTTATTTCTTTCTTGGGCTATCCTATTGACTTGTTAGAAACTCATGTGAAGTGGAAAGAAAAACTCTATATGAAGTGTCCATAGGTGAAAGCCCAATGTATGGGTGGAGATGTTAAACTTAGGAATTATATCTCTTGAATTAGAAAAATTACCCTAATCCAATCTTCTTGAAATTTTAAAACTTTTACTTATTTCTCAAAAATTTATCTTCCTTACCCAAGAATTTCACTCCTCTTTGGTATGTTATTTCTAATTTTTCCTATTATGTTTTCTCTCTTTACTTATTCTTTTAATATTATAAACATTTTCTAAATATACACATAAGGTGAAGAATTTCTACGGATTATATTTTCTTAGATATTTAAAAATTGTCTAATAAATTTTATTTCTTTAATTAAATATTTACGTACCTTTATTAATAAAAAAAATTAGGGATGTTACATTAAATATTTATGTACCTTTATTAATAAAAGAAATGAAATTAGGGATGTTACATTTATTTCTCCCTAAAAGAAATTTTGTCCTCAAAATTTTAGAAATTACCTAATAAGAACAATTGTGGATATTTCTTCCTCATGACTTCTTCCAGCTCTCAAGTTACTTCTTCCGGAGTCAAACCTTCCCATAACGCTTTAGCCAGGGGAATGGTTTTATTTCTCTATTACTTCACGTCGATGTCCAATATGGATGCTAGTACTAGCTAGTATGTCATGTTCTCCTTTATTTGAATTGGTTCATCCCATATTACATGTGAGGAATCTGGAAGATACTTTTACAACTGTGATACATGGAAAACATTATGCAGGTTGGATAAATTAGGTGGGAAGGCAACTTGATATACTGACATTCCCACTTTCTTCAGAATTTAGTAAGGTCCCAAAAATCGCGAACTTACTTTTCTGATTTTGAGAGACCTACCAACTCCAATAGTCGATGAAAGTTTCAGAAATATATAGTCTCCTTCCTCAAACTCCAAAGGTCTATGTCTCTTATCATAGTAACTCTTTTGCTGACTCTGAGCTGTAAGTATTTTGTCTCATATCATCCTGATTTGTTCAGTGGTCTGTTGAACCAGATTAGGACCTAGCAAGTTCTTTTCTTCTACCTCAAACCAACATAGTGGATATCGGCACTTCCTACTGTATAAAGCTTCGTAAAGGGCCATCTTAATACTAGAGTGATAGCTATTATTATAAGCAAACTCCACTAAAGGTATATACTTATCCCATCCTTTACCTTGCTCTATCAAACAGGCCTTCAACGTATCTTCTAAGGTTTGAATAATCCGTTCTGTCTACCTGTTAGTCTGAGGATGGTAGGTAGTACTGAACCGCAACTGCATTCCAAAAATTTCTTGCAACGCCTTCCAAAATCTCGATGTGAACCTCATATCTCTATCAGAAACAATATTTAAAGGAATTCCATATAGTCTAACTATTTTCTGGACATATAACTGAGCCAATTTGTCCAATGAATAGTTACTTTTTTAAGGCAAAAATTGAGCAGATTTAGTTAATCTGTCAACTATTATCCAGATAGAGTCATATCCAACTGAAGTCTTAGATAAGCCTACCATAAAATCCATCGAAATACTGTCCCATTTTCATTTAGGGATCTCAAGAGGTTGTAGAAATCCTGTTGGCTTTTGATGCTCTACCTTCACCTTCTAACAAATTAAACATTTTGCCACAAACTCAGTAGTGTCCTTTTCATCCCTAGCCACTAGTACATCTTCTTTAAGTTTTGATACATTTTAGTAGATCCAAGATGGACTGTGTACTTACTTTGATCTGCTTCCTACAGGTTCTTAGTCCTCAACTCTTGTTCTTGAGGGACACAAATCCTTCTCTTATACATGATTGCTCCATCTTCCAAGACAAAAAAATTATCTTGATCTTTATGATCTCATAAGTATTAGTCGTGAACTTGAGCCTCTTTAATCTAAGCTCTAAGGTTACACTCTATACTCAACCCATTGATGATTAGCTTCTTTGGGGTAAAAGTAGTGTCTAGCTTCAAATTTTGAAACTCTTCTAGCATCTGCATCTCATACACCATCATCCGACCTATGTGTAGAGATTTTCAACTCAAGGAATCAGCTACAACATTCGCCTTTCCTGGATGATACTTTATCTCAAACTTGTAGTCATTGAGGAATTCTACCCATCTTTGTTGCCTCATATTTAACTCTTTCTGGTCAAAAAGGTACTTAAG
Source organism: Gleditsia sinensis (assembly GCA_037074535.1). Classification (NCBI taxonomy): domain Eukaryota; kingdom Viridiplantae; phylum Streptophyta; class Magnoliopsida; order Fabales; family Fabaceae; genus Gleditsia; species Gleditsia sinensis. The sequence continues at coordinate 24,321,984 of CM073471.1, forward strand.
ACTCTTATGATCACAGTATACTTTAAATGTCGCTCCCTATAAATAGTGTCGCCAGATATTTAAGGCAAACACCACCACCACCAATTCATGATAATGGGTTGGATAGTTTCCTTTTTGAGGTCTCAGTTGCCTAGAGGCGTAAGTAACTACTCTCTTGTCTTGCATCAGCACATACCCTAACCCTTTCTTTGAAGCGTCACTATACACCTCAAAATGTATTGTGGGGTCTGAAATAATTAAAACAAGAGGAGTGGTCAATCTTGTCTTAAACTCTTGGAAACTAGCTTTATATTGATCAGTCCATTTGAAATGACTTCCCTTCCTGGTCAATGGCAAGGCTATACAAGAGAATTTTTATATAAACCTCCTATAGTATCCTGCCAAACCCAAAGAACTTCTTACTTCTGTAACTGTCTTTGGTCTTTCCCACTGAATCATTGCCTCCATCTTGCTAGGGTCTACAGCTACCCCTTTATTAGAAATGACTTGTCCAAAAAAATTTACCTCTGACAGCCAAAATTCACAATTCTCTAATTTTGCATACAACTTTTTCTCTTTCAACACTTGCAACACGATTCAGAGATGTTGTTCATGTTCTTTCTCACTCTTAGAAAATATCAAGATGTCATCAATGAACACTACCACAAATTGATTTAGGTAGGGTCGAAAAATGCGATTCATGTAATCCATGAAAATTACAGGTGCATTTCTCAACCCGAAAGACATTACGAGAAACTCATAATACCCATACCTAGTCCTATAAACTATTTTTGGTACATCCTCCTCTTTAATCCTAATTTGATGGTATCCTCATTTCAAGTCAATTTTAGAAAAGATGGAGGCTCCCTTCAATTGATCTAATAAATCATCAATCCTAGGGAGAGGGTACTTATTTTTGACAGTCATCTTATTCAACTGTCTATAGTCTATGCATAGTCTCAAGCTCCCGTCTTTCTTCTTAACAAACAACACAGGAGCTCCACAAGGTGATACACTTGGTCTAATGAATTGCTTGTCTAACAGTTCCTCCAACTGTTTCTTGAGTTTCTGTAGTCCCTTCGAGGCCATTCTATAAGGTGCAATAGAGATAGGCCCTGTCCTAGGTAGGAAATCAATAGAGAACTCTATCTCTCTCTTGTGAATTAAGTCTGGAATATCTGATGGAAATACTTTAAAAAACTCATTAGCTATTGGGATTTCATCAAGTTTTGGTTCGACTTCTAGGTTTGATAAATACAAGAGAATGTATCCAAGTACTCTATTCTTCAACTCCCTGTTGACTTGATTGGCATTAAGCATCAATAATTGCATCTTCTCTTCTAAAGTAGGAGGTAGAAATTCAACAGTCTTGTTACAACAATTCAGCAAGACTAGATTTCTAGACATCCAGTCTAACCCTAAAATGACATTAATACCTTTTAAAAGTAGACAGACGAGATCTACAGAAAAAGTTTTCTCCTAAATGGTGACTTGACAGTCTTTACATACAGAGAAAGCTAAGACCTTTTCCCCTGTGGGGGTTACTGCAGATAGTTCATAGAGGGTTTCAGAAATAGGATACTGAAACTCTCTAATACATTCTTCTGATATAAATGAATGACTAGCACTAGAGTCAAACAACACCATAAGAGCAAATCCATAGATATAGCATATACCTTGAATCAATTCGGAGGATTGAGCTGCCTCTTGGCTGCTCAGGGTGAAAACCCTTCCTTTCACCTGAGGTCTCAATTCTGGCTGCTTCTCCACATCCTGTAGGCAGTTCTTTGCAAAACGACCCTTTTGTCCGCATTTGAAGCAAATATCTGATCCCATGTAGCATGGCCAGTTACCATGCATATGTCTGCACTTAGTACACTTGACTATAGAAAAGTTATGTTGGAAGGGTCGAGGACTTGTAGTGATTGGCCTCTTGCTAGTACCACATCCTTTTCCTCTGAAATTTTTGTTAGATTTTTGTGGTCCGTTCTTCTTTTTCCAAAAGTTCCGTCTTTGTTTCTCATCCTCTACTGCCCTCAAGCTTTTCTCTAGGAATCTGCATTTATTTATTAAATGTACAAACTCCCTAATCTCCATAGCTACAATAGTATTCCTTATCTCTGGGTTCAATCCCGCTTCGAATTTAACAGCCTTCCATGTTTCATCAAGGTTAAATCGTAAATAAGAAGAGAACTTAGACAACTCCTCGAACCTTGCGATGTATTATCTATGGTCATGCTGCCCTGCCTAAGTTGGAGAAATTCAATCTCCTCCCCCCACACAGTACTTGGAAAGTACTTTTCTAAAAAGGTGTCTTTGAATACTTGCTAGGTTATTTGCCTTCCCTGGTGAGCTAAAAGTTCTCTAGTTCCACACCACCAGTATTCTGCTTCATCTTTCAGCATATATGCAACGAAGATAACTTACTACTCCTTAGTACAGCCCATCACTTCAAAGATTTTCTCTAGTTCCCTTATCCACCTTTCAGCTACAGTCGAGTCAAAACCACCTTGAAAACAAGGTGATCTAGTCTTTAAGAACTCAGATATACCGTTATCATTTCCTGCCATCCGGTTATTAGCATCATTCTTACCATTCGAGTTATTAGCATTTTGGAGGTATTGTAGAATTTGGTTGGTGGTCGTGACTTGATCTCGAATTGTCGTGGCCAAGTAGTGCAAGGTTTCCTCGGCATTGTTTGATTTCTCCTCAGTGTTGCCATTTTCTACTGTGGCAAAAACAAAGTTATGCTACTATTAAAGTGATCAAACCCAATAGTTAGTTTAAAAAATATTTAACAGCAATCATAAAAACACTTCGGCATATAGATAGGAAACACTAGTAATTTCTTACCTATATGAAATCACTCATCCCCTACACAGCACAACCACAAGATACTCAAGACACTATAAGATCGACTCAGATAACCATCTACTAACTGGCCATCTAGGATCGACCTGCTTTGATACCAATTATGTAACAATTCTATTTTTTTACATATATATATATATATATATATATATATATATATATATATATATATTAAAATCCCATGAAGTCATTAACTTTATTTAACTTATAATAACATTCAATTAATTTAATCAAGCATAATTAAGGTTTACACATCATTAATTAACAACATCCGTACATAAATCAAACACATATATATCTATATCTTATTCATCCATACTGACCAATTTTGGGGATACGGGTGCAGGTGGTTGCACCTTTACCGATATCTTAGCCAATTCAACCACAAACACCTTATTAATTTCTGGGATCTCCCCAACATAAAATAACTTGATCCAACGTACACTAAGAGACAGAGCTAAAGAAAAATCTACAAAACTAATTTTCTGAACATGATATAGAAATATAGTGAGAATTAAATCCTAATAAATTCAACAATAAATCACAATTATCATCAATATAGATCATCATGTCATGTTCATCTGTATAAACTACAACAAATATCTTAGATCACATGAATACACTTTATCTATGCACATGAAAATCATACAGTAATGACATGTATGGCATGAATAACTATTTTCAGATTACCATATGATGGCTATCAACTTATTTTCATATCAAGTTACCCCGATCAGGGTGAATACTTTCTACTTTCCGATACGGGTTTTTCTCGCTCCGTCCGACATGGCACACTTTCTCTTTCTTTTCTCATTAACATAACCATAGCCATTGGTAGGGCGTCCCCTACTGGTACACCACACGGACCGCTATGTGACCGTGCTTATTTCTTTTCTTTTCTCATTAATAGCCAAAAATATGATTTCAATAACAATATGTTCATTATACTCACATGCCATAATTTTTCATCAAAATATAATCATTATCGAAAATCATTGGTAATCATGACATGAATATAATCGTTTCAAATATCACTTTATAAAATATTTCCATGTCAAAATTACAAACTTAAGATGGTAAGGAGTTCATGCAATGGAAATGGTTTGGCATACACTAGTTATTTATTATTTTCATTTATAAAATTCTTCTTCTTTTTTTAAATATTATTTTTATCTCTTCATTTTCTTTATACTTGGCCTCTAGTCACTTTACTCCTACTTATATCATTTCCAACACATGTTCTCACAAATTTATTTTTATTAATATTCTATAGTTAATGAGGTTCATTGAGGATAGAAAAAAGTTGAAAATAAGTTTTACCAGCTTCCAACACGGTCTAAACGTATCCTATAATACGGCAATGCCATTTTCTATAAAATAGCCATGCTTTAGGCTTCAAAATGCCCTTTCCAACACAGAACACGTTCCGGCCATGCCTTGAAACAAGCCCATGCTCTATGTTGTGTTATTCCCTGATGTGGGTTTTCATCCTGCCTGACCTTCTCTCACTAATCAGAGTATAACTCCCTCATTTTAACTCCGACGTAGGTGATTTTGGTATCCATTTAAATATAAAAAAAATTCTCTAAAACTATTATGTTGAATATTTTAGCGAAATTTTAAGGAATCATGGAGATATTACTCCCTCAAGTTAAATGTTATTTCTTCTCAGGTAGGTTCTGACCTTTACTTATTAATTTGACCATATCTCCCTCATATGAACTCCAAATTGAGTGATTCCAATGGCTAAATTTTCGTGAGACATATATATATATATATATATATATATATATATATATATATATTATTTTAACCTATTATTTTATTTCCCTACAGAATTTTTCAAAAAATTCAAACATAGAAACTTTCCTAACAAATTCTTTCCTGGTTAACCATTTTCTGACCACTGCTTACTAATTTGACCATATCTATCTCATATGAACTCCAAATTAAGTGATTCCAGTGGCTAAAAAATTCGCGAAACATATATATATATATATATATATATATATATTAAATTAACCATTTCTTTTAATTACTAATCGATTCTTTCCAGAATTTAAAAAATAGAAGCTTTCTTAGTTATTCCGAAATCTAGTTTCCTAATCAAACCTTTTATAAGGTTTTAGTTCATCATTTTATTATGTCCTCTTCCATTTTCTTCGTAATTTACATTTAATCATATTACATCAATTTTTCACCACATTTTAATATACAAAATAGCAACATAAAAATTTTAAAACTTTGCCACCCATACCATACCTATGCAGAACTTGCCACATCAACTTAAATATTCAAACATACATCACTTGTAAGATCAACATGTAATATGTAATAGCCGTAAATTCAAATTAAAGAAAATTTAGAATTAAAGAGAGGATTTTGAAAATGGAGTTAGGACCCGGTGAAAATAAGTTATTATTTACATAGATTAAAGAATTATAAAAGAAATATGAGAAATTTACATTTCGGGGCAAAAATACAATTTCTTAAAAGTTTTGGGGTTAAAATGTAAATAAGAAAAATTTGCAAGGACCTCCCTCTAAAAGTGAAATTTTGCAGAAAGGTCCCCCGGGATATTTTAAGAGCCTCAACCACTCCGGAAGTTGGTCATTTGCAGATTTTTTCATCTCTCTTCAGAAAATTCTCCCCGAAAACTCTCTAACTTCTCTCTAAGATTTCTCTGCCTACGGACCTCGAATTTCGACACCACCACCACCAACAGATTCAAGACGAAGAGTTCTTCAAATCCATCCGATTGGTTTTTGGAGAATTGGCCGGAAATTGGCTGGAAAATTGAAGGGAAAATCGGCCAAAAACGTAACCCCCGAAACTCTTATTTTTAGTTCTCAAACGCAAAAACTAACACCGTAGATCGATCCAGAAGGCACCGAAACCTTTGTATCTCAAATTTTAGGCTGATCCACCACCACACGCGCCCCCACACGCCAAATCTCTCTCGGCGAATGAAGCCCATGCGCAGCTCCTTGGGCGACGCGTGTAGCGCGTGGCAGCCGAACCTCCTTGCGTTGACCGAGCTCCCGGAGGCCAAATTTCGCAAATCCGGAGTCATTTTTAAGATTTTCAGACGTTCGGGACTCGATTTTAGGGTTTATTTTACTGAATTCGGATCAGAAACTAGGATTTTAAGGGTGTCCAACTTTGTGCTTCAAATTAGTGAGTAGATAATTATTACTATGATTTTCTCTATACTCTTCTTGATCTTTAAGCATGTATAAAATTGTGATTATGAGATATTGATACTTATATATTTTTCTGAAATGCATTAAAGTTATCTAAATTGCTTACATTTTGAAATACAGTTCAAGAAGAGTATAGTTTTGAAAATGAATTTATGAACTCTTGGTGTATATAATTTCAAGTGTATTTCTCATTAAATGATAAAGTGAATATTTATGCATGTGAAATTATTTATAAAATTATATGATTGCCTCGAAAGAGGGCATGTACATGTGAAAAATCTTGAATGGAAAAATTTATGATAAAAGATTTTGTACTGAGACTGAAAGCTCTGTTTGATGGATGTGCACCTTTATACATTTATATATATATATATATATATATATATATATATATATGTATTAATAAATATTGACGGGTTTTATGGCTTGAGATGGTATTGTGAAGGTGGTATTAGTGGTAATGTGAGGAGGCAGTAGGGTGATGAACTCACATTCCCTGATTACCTATTGTGACAGTGGTAATGTGAGGAGGCAGAAGGGTGATGAACTCACATTCCCTGTTGATCTATTAAAGTTGTAGTCAGTGGGAATATGAGGAGGCAGTAGGGTGATGAACTCACATTCTCTGATTACCTATTGTAATTGTGGCTATGGTAATGTGAGGAGGCAGAAGGGTGATGAACTCACATTCTATGTTTATCTATTGAGTATATTGAAAGTTGTGCCATACTTGAGCATTATATAAAAGAATTGATTTTTAATGCATATCATATTTGATGTAAGATCAATTTGTATCATATGTGGTTATAGATATTTGAATGTAATTTCAACTAAGAATATTTTGAAAACACAGGTCCCATAAGGATGTACTTCTGAACGGTAGATTTTGATATGATAAATTTTAATATATGAGTACATCCTTATATTGATATGAGAGGTCACAGGAGGTATTATCTGCTCACTGAGTTATAAAACTCACTACACGTGGTTGATATATTTTTCAGATAAAGACCCAGAATTTGGTCATGCGACTACTTGACCGACTAGGTGTCGTACTTCGGTGGTGAGCCTAACTTGTTTCTAGGCTCTCAGTGTTTTATATTGTAATATATTTGTACTCTAGAGTTGCTCTGAACGTCACAGGCAGGATCCTTGTTTCCGCTATAAACTTGTTATATATATAGACTTGGCATGTATAATTATTAGTTTTGTAAGTTTGTAAACGTTTGATAATACTCGGATATGTGATATTGTGAGACTATTTGCAAATTTGTAATAATAAAGTTTATCAGATATTAAAGGTATTCACGTTCCTAAAGTAGGGATGTGACATAATATGATATAGCAACATCCATGGCCAATCATCAAGGTAACAAATATAGTAAATTTCATCAAAGTTCTAGGATCAAAATCCCATATAAATGTTCATAATTTAAAGTTTTTCTAAAAGAAATATTGTTAAACCTACCTAAAGATCTCTTTAACTCATTTAGTGAATTTTTTTTCTTGTTTCCTCTTAAAGGAAGTTGCAAGATTTATTTATTCCCTTAACTTTTCTAACAGTTTAAATAAGAGAAGAATGGTGAGTTTTTGAACCCTAAGAATGAAGAAGAAAGATAGATTCAAGTGGAGATTAAACTAACTTACCTTGAATACTTAGTCCTCTAAACTTCTCTTTCCTCTTTCTTCTTCTCTTCTCCTGTCTTTCTCTCATTTCCTCACTCTACCTTACTTATATTTTTTCTCTCCCTTACTTGGACGAAATTATAATGTTATAAGGTTGGGTTTTACTTAAATAAACTATCAAGTAGTTCATTTTTCATAACCATGGGTCTACCTTATCACAATTAGGATGCACTTGGTTGTTTTTTTAGAAAAAAAACAAATAATGTTCTTGTCTTCCTCTTCTTTAGTCAAGATATGCATAGTAAAAGGAGATTTGTATTTTAAAAATCATGTTAAAATGTTCTTAAGATAAGGGACAAAGTCCCTTTGATTTAGGGATTCATTTCTTTTTTCTTTTATCTTAATCAAGTATGATAAATTTACCTTTTTAGGTGGCAAATTTTTAGCCCTTAAATCTCCCTTACTTGACTGAAATTATTTGTGTACGATAAAGATGTTTTGTCATAATGCTACGTATTATTACCTACTTATTGAAATTATGAATGTAGGATATAGATATTTTATCCTAATGTCATGTATTATTACCTACTTGTTGAAATTATGAATGTAGGATATAGATATTTTGTCTTAATGCCATGTGACCTAATCTTGATTATTATTATACTACTATTTCCTCACACAATTCTTATTTTTCCTTCTTAGATTTGGGTTCATTCTTACCCATTTTCTTTGCTTTGGTTAAAATTCTACCTTTCATGGATGGCTTGGTCATATTTTCATAGTTTGTGGGTTATCGGTCTAATTTCTATATCATAGTTCAAGTCTATGTTTTATTTCTTTATTGGGCTATCCTATTGGCTTGTTAAAAACTCATGTGAAGTGGAAAAAAAAACTCTATATGAAGTGTCCATAAGTAAAAGCCCAATGTATGGGTGGAGATGTTAAACTTAGGAATTCTAACTCTTGAATTAGAAAAATTACCCTAATCTAATTTTCTTGAAATTATTAAATCTTTACTTACTTTCCAAAAATTTATCTTCCTTACCCAAGAAGTTCACCTCTCTTTAATATGTTATTTCTAATTTTTCCTATTAGGTTTTCCCTCTTTACTTATTCCCTTAATGTTAGAAATATTTTCTATGCATACACATAAGGTGAAGATTTTCTAAGGATTATATTTCCTTATATATCTAAAAATTATCTAATAAATTTTATTTCCTTAATTAAATATTTATGTACCTTTATTAATGAAAGAAACAAAATTAGGGATGATACATTAAATATTTATGTACTTTTATTAATAAAAGAAACGAAATTAGGGATGTTATATTATCCAACCAGAAAATTTTGCATACAAGAATTATTCTACCTCTTAAACATGATTCTAGAACTAAAATCACCAAAAAATACCAAAAAATTTTGAAATCCTAAACTTTACCTCGTGGTTACTATTCATAATTTTTAGCAAACTTTCGACGAGTTTTTGGTGAATTTGATCATTGGGTTTTGAAACTCTCGTCGCCATGAGTCTAACGATACTTTCGGTATCTCAATTGAATGTCTCGATTGGGAGATATCTTAGAGAGAAGTTTGAAACCTAAAGAGAGAAAGAGGAAAATGGTAGTTTCTGTTTTTCTCCTACTGCACCTTCTGCATTCTTTTTCTTTCATTTATTTTTTTATTTTATTTTATTTTCTTTATTATTATTATTTAATAATTGAATATTTGATATTTATTATATATATATATATACATATAAATATTTTTTTGTCATCTTAAAGCATCTCAAAAAATTTTAAAAATTTATATTTTAGCAAAAATTTAGTTGAACTCTTCAATCATGACTTTTCTTGATAAAATTTTAATAAAACAAATAAAAAAATAAAATATCTTTATGCATAGTAAAAGAAAGAATATTTCTAAAAATAAAACAAAAATTTATTAGAGACAAATATAATTATTTTAAGCAAAATAAAAATCATTTTAATTAAAAGCATATTTACTTGTAGCAACATAATCATTTAAAATAAAAATATATTTGTTTATAGCAAAACATTATTATTTAAAAATTACGAGATATTATATTCTTCTCTCCTTTAGAAATTTGGTTCCCGAATTTCAAACCATCCTATCACAAGTAAGGAATGAAGTCAAGGCAGAAATTACAGTTATTAACCCCATTACTCAAACAATTAGAAATATATCTTTTGTATATCATCTTTATTTTTTAAGGGGTCTCTTCACTTGAGTGATCTTACTATATAACCTTAACCATAGGGATTTTCTTCAACCATAAGTTCTTCACTTATTGATTAACATAGACATTGGATTTTTCTTTCCATAATTAAGTTAAATTTTTGTCCAATTGATTTTTTTGGAATTAGATAACATAAGAAGAATATGATAAGTACTTCCTTAGCATTGACGTAAGAAAGACTGTACCAACATCACTTAATGCTTATGACAAAACTAGGTGATATATACTATGCATACTTTGTCTAAGATTTCAAAAGAACTTATATATTAGAGTTTAACTTTTTCTTTCTTTCTAAACATCATTACCTCTTTCTTGGGCAAGTCCTTTAAGGGCTCGTTTGGTGGTTAGAATATGATAAGGATGTATATGATAACAAATTGGATAAGAGTAGGATAGGATATGGGCTTGATAAGCTCTTATCATATCCAATGTTTGATGCACATCAAAATAGATATTATGTTATTCTATTCTGTATTTGGAGTAAATCAGATAATAGTAGAATATGACATAAATTATACAAAATTACAAAATTACACTTATAATATAATTACATATATAATTATTTAAAATTAATTTTAATACAATTTTTTTATTACTTTAAACATTAGAAATAATCCTAAAACAACATTCCACATATATTACTGGAATGAATAAATACATATTATTTTTAATATTTTATTCACATTTATTTTTATTTTAACTTAAAATATTAACTTATTTATATTTAAATTTTAAAATAATAAATATGTAAAAAATTTAAAACATATTAAAAATAATATAAATTTAATGCAAATAATATTTTTGATAACAATAATTCACTGTACATCCAACGTTAATAATGGTTTGGGATCTTTTTATTATTATTTTTAATCATTTTTTAATTCAAATAATAATTTTTATTATTTTTTAAAAAATAATAGAAATTTAATTCTCTTATTTTTTATTTTTTGGATTTTTTAGGTTTTTATTATTATTGATATAAAATCCGTGGTCTTTGATGTAGAAGGAATGAACGATTTCTGAAGAAAGTTATTCTAGTTGTAACTTAGTCTATCTCATAGGATAAAAATTTCAATTAAGAGACATGATAAGATAGGAGATTTGATAATATTATCCTATTCTATTAGTGCTCTAAACATAAAATTGAAGCAGGATATAATATATTATCTGATCCTGACCACCAAATCTCAAACACAAACACAAACACAAACACAGTTAGGGAATTGCTAACATTGGTAAATTTCAATTAAAAAAAACAAATAGCAACATTTAGTTTGTGAAAATATTTTTTTTATTTTCTATTTTTTACATTTTTAAAAATACATTTGTTTTATATTTTCATTTTTATCATGTTTTAATTATATAAAGAGTAAAACACTATTTATACATATTATAATGAATTTGAAATAATTTAAAAAATACTACCAATACAATATACTTTAATAAAAATTTTAAAAACCTTTTTTTAATGTCTTCAAAATTTTCATAAATTAAAAAAAATATTTTTTTAAAATAAAAACAGAAAACCTTGACAAATACATTTTTATGACTGTTTTTAGTTTTCATATACCAAACAAATCGTTATATGTATAAAATTTGTTATTTACATGTTAGATAAAACTATAAAAAATATATTTAATAGTGTATAATATGTATATAATATATTGAGCTGATTAAACGAGTCACTTTGCATATTTCTATTTTACCAAAGCTAGTTTTAAAGTATAAGCAAAACCTGGGAATGCAACCTTTACAAAGCTGTCGCATTTGGTAGAATAGGCACATCTATAACACTTTTACTATAATTATGCTTGATCAATTTTTGTTTAAGGTCATCTATACAATATTGTACATCATTAAAAAATTTAAAATTACCTTTTGATATTTTCAAAATTTTTGAAAATTAAGAAAATATTTTTTAAAAATAAAATATGTTAAGCAAATATGTTTTTACCAACATTTTTTATTTTTAATAAAAATAAAAATTAAAAATGACCATATCAAATAAATAATAATAAATATGACGCAATTTTTGCTAATTTTTAAATTTGAAAATAAGTTTAAAGTTGTTAATCTATTTAATGTTTAAAATATAAAACATAAATAAATTTATCATTTTCACGGTAAAATATTTGATGTTTAAAATAGAAAGCATAAATAAATTTACCATTTTCACTTTAAGATTGTTTTTCTTTTAGGTACATTACCCCAAATTCGACCCCTCCCAACACCACATGAGCCATCCTCATTGTAACGGGTTGTTTGGTTACGGGAGAATGGAGGGAAGACTATTTTTTAAAATTATTTTGTTTGGTTTAAGATTTTGGAAAGGAGGAGAGAGAAAATAGAGTTCTAAAATTTCCTATCCTCCCAAAATCCCTCCAATATGAAAGTGGGGAGATTTGAAGGGGATAAAAATTTTGTGACAAAAATGACCTAAAAAATGTGAGATTTTACATTTTTGACCTTTCTATGTGCCTGTTATTATCATTTTGGCACCGAGGAGTGAGGAATAAAAATTCAAGCATGCTTTAACAGTTTAGTCTTTCACTTTTCCTTTCCTTTCTGTGGCTTTTCATTTTTACTCAAAGATATTAAGGGACAAAAAAAGTAAAAAAAAAAAAAAAAAATCAAAGAACCACTTATTTTATACTAATATATTTGAAGACTTTGTCATGCCCCTAATTTAAGGGCACGTAAAAATTATATTTCACAAAGAGATCTTTATTATAACATATATAATACAATTTTTTATCATAAAAACATATACATATAGGTTTTCTTATGTATACACGATACACAAATCAAGTTTATAAATGTCAAAATAACAATAGAAGTAGGGATACTGTTTGTAACATTTAGAGCATATTTTATAATACAAATATAATATAGTTCAAATACAGTTTTGAAAGTAACGTAGATTAACCTAGAGAATATGTTACCTAACTGATCACCTATCTGCAAAATCAGACTCTACATCTTTATCTGAAAAATATAGAGATATTGTGTAATGAATTTGATAACTCAGCGAACAGATAAAACCTTTTATGATATTTTAAGTCAGTATATGGATGCACTCATATGTTAAAATTATCATATAGAAAATACAATTCGAAAGTACATCCATATAGGACTTACATTTCAAATATTCTCAGTTCGAAAGATAGTCAGAGGTCCAAAACCAAATATAATATGGTATGGTCATAAAATAAATATTGTTATACATCAAAATGTTTCATATCTAAATATTAAGAGAATCCCATATTAAAACTATCAGATAATCCCAAGCATATAGTAAGAGAGGACAATCACAGATCAAAAAATCAACATTTCGTTCAGATAGGAGGCATCCCGCTCTCCTACACAGAATAAATCTCGTGTATTAGCCATCACACGATGTTAGCACTACCTTTGCTAGCTAAAGTTTCAAAGCGCACTAGAGTTAACATCTCATACTGTTAGCAAACAGTGTTTTTAATAGAATTCCTCTACTAAAAAAATAATTACATAAATATAATGTCATTTAAAACAGAAGTTACAGTCTGATACAGATATTATAGTCTGAGCTTAGTTCCTCTGTAAAAAACTTTTCAGTTAGAGTTTAACATATATTCATACCATTTTTCTAAAAATAACTTTATAATTATACATATCAATGTCACATACATAAAAATATTTTCCTTTCAAAAATGATGAGAAATATATTTAAAAACACATGTTTAATAGATTTTGAAATCAATATGCAAAATAATACTTTTCTTGAATAATATGCTTACTAGTAATCAATATGCTGATTATTGATTAAACAATTCATTCTTTAATTTAATTTAATATGTTTCATTATTTTTTTATATTTATATTAATTTTAATAATTATATATGTTATTTTTATATTATAATTTTATGATCAATTGAATAATTACATAAAAAAGAATCTTTATTATAATTTCTAAGTTGAGTAAGATACTTTAGTATAAGTTTATTAATTAATATTTTCATGCATAAATTAAATGAGTTTTACTATATAAAAATTATAATTATAATTATTTATTCTTAGTTATTTATTTTTTAAATTTATATAATAGTTTTATTTTTAGTGAAAACAAAAATAAAAAGATATAATAATTATTTTATTTTATTTTTTCTCCCTCCTCTTGCAAATCAAATAAAAAAAACTTATTTTTCCTCTAATACCCTCCCTCCAAACTAAAAAAACAAAAAAAAATTATTTTCTTTTTTTTCTCCTCCCCTCTCCATTGAACTAAATAGACCCTTAAAAAAATAAAATACAAAAAATATAATTAAAAAAATTAAACAATGATTCTTAACAATGTCTCTTCGAACATGAATTTTATGTGCCTCTAAATTAAATTTTAAACCCTAAAACGTAGCTTAATATATTTTTAAAATTGAATTTTTCTCAATAAATTATTTTTATTTAAAATAATTAAATAAAAAATAAAAATAAAAATATAAGAATGTTTTGATTTATTTAATATATTTTTAAAATTTAATTTTTTCAAGAGATTATTTAGAAAATTATTTTTATAAAAAAATTAAAGAGAAAACAAACTTTTAAAAATAAGAATTTGTTGAAAATAATTTTTTGTTGAAAAAATTTAAAAATTTATTGAAAAACCAAATATAAGTTGTTGAAAATAATTTTTTTTTGTTGACAATCTTTCAAAATTTGTTGAAAAATCAAATATATAAATAAGAAGGTGCTATGTTTCCTTGTATTTTTTTATTTTTAATATATTTTTAAAGTTTATTTTTTCAAAAAATTATTTTAAAAAATATTTTCTTTCTAAAAGTATTTTTATATTTATTTTTCAATTAAAAAATATTTTTTTAAAAAATATTCTTATATTTGATTTCTTAACAAATTTTTAAAGTTTTTCAACAAAAAACTATTTTCAAAAAACTTATATTTTTAAATTTTATTTTATCTTTAATTTTTTAAATAATTTATTTTAAAAAATAAAAATTTGAAAATATATTAAAAATAAATTTAAATAAAAAACTAAAAAAAAGTCAAATAACTGCTTTTTGGGGACAAAACAATGGATTTGCTGTGTTTTGAGCACATCACCGCGTACTGTGCTCAAAATACAGCAAAACACATGCTTTTAATTTTTTTTAAAAATATTACAATAGCTGCGTTTGACTATGTTTTGAGCACGACACACTGCGTGTTGTGCTCAAAACACAGTGAATCTCCTGTTTTATCCTTAAAAAGTAATTACATGACTTCATTTTTTTTAATTTTATTTTTTAATAAAAAATTATTTTCAATAAATTTTTAAATTTTTAAATTTTATTTTCTCTTTAATTTTTTATTAATTTTTAAAATAATTTATTAAAAATTACAATTTAAAAAAACCCTCAAAACGCAGCCAAAAGGCTGCGTTCCCAGCTGTGCTTTGGGATCCGTGTCCACACAGCAGAGGATCCTGTCGCGTCTTCTCTACCATTTCCTTGCTTCTCACCTAGAATCAATAGCTCAGTGAGATAAGCACCTATCGCCCTAAAAGTTTCGAACTGACAATCGAAGCTTAACGATAGTCGTCGGAGAGGAAGAGGCAATCTTAGGTATTTTCGTTCTCTTCACCTATCTATGTGTAAATGTCTTGCTGCAATCTGCACAATGGCTTGGATTGTGGGTAATGCTGGTATTGCTTCTGGTTTATGGGTTAGAAAAAGCTGAGGCATTAGGAGTTAGGAACTACAGAGAGATTGTTTGGGATTTGAACACTTGGGATTTCATGGAATTATTTAGCTTGTGAGAGGGTATTGAATACTTCACCTATTGCTTGGGATTTCATGGAACTAATTGTTTTGCCTGCTTCTATATCACGCGGATCCGTCTTACGTACAAAAGCAGAAAGAAAGATTCAAAGAAAATCGGCCAATATGTCTGCAGAATAAGTAAGTAACGTTCTCTTGGTTGCCCATATTTTTTTAAAATTGAATTTGCATATGGATCTGTTCACTTTTGTCCTGGTCATGTTCCAATTAATAGTTATTTTGTACATTTTTTGCTGAACAAAGTGTTGAACTGTTTATCATTTCTTAAACATAGGTAATGGTGGTGCTTAAATATATGATATATTTGTTTATGTTCGTTTAGGTGATAATTTGTTTTAATTCTTTCTTTATTCAATCACTGAGTGTATTGTAAAAAGGCAATGGGCATATTGGTTCAATTGTTCTCAACTTCGGCTCATGCCTGTTTATTTGAATACTAATTTTCAGTGACATTGCAACTTGTCCTCATGTTTTTATTTGAAGAATTAGTATTAATTAGTTATCTGAGTGTGCAAATTGCATACTTCAAGCGAAAATTGTACAACTTGTTGTGTTATGTCTAACACTGCTTGGGATTTTTGTTATGAGAACTAGCCACAACATTCTTACGTCTGGCCTGGATGCAAAGATAAAAACTCATCTCGCCCTTAGAAAAAGGAAAAGAGAATGAAAGGTCTCTATGTGAGTGATCTGTGTTTTAACATTTGAACTCAAAGCTTGGTCATGGAAGAAGCATTAGTGCTTTTGTTTTTTGTCACTGTCCTAAAGTGTGTCTGCTGCTGTCTTTTTCTGGAACCACCACTAGGGTCTTAGTTAGGGTGGATTATATTGCATTGGCACTTTAACTTGGTCATATAAGAAGCATTAGCACTTTTATTTTTTGGTCATGGGTATTGTTTACTTGAAAGTTCCTGAAAAAAGAAAAAAAGGGGATGCCTTTGGAAGTAATTATTGAGTTTCTTTTGCAGTTGGTTTAAAGCCTGGTGTTAATCCTCCCATGATAGAATAGCAGCACTTGACTCTTTCACTCACCAGACTTTTTGTACATTTGCCAACAACAAAAGTGCTACGTTTCTTCGTAAACCACACACATGTCGGCTGCTGTCTTCTTCCTTATCCCAATTTCCTACCTCCAAAATAGATAGGTATATAAAAATTATTCACAGCCCAAACTGTGCATGCGACCATCATGTGAGCAAAGTGGAACTTTGACCCCGTAAGTCTCAACTCTCAAGCATAGACACACTTGACACTTGAACACAGTCCTCAAAATTAAATTACCAAAACATTTATTGACATTTTAACAAAGTCTTCATTTGAAAACAGAGCATTTTCTTTAGTTACAGACAGACAAAATATTTACTTGAGAGCTCAACACTCCAAAACTCGAAATTAGGAGCTCTGCCCCTCTGATACACAAGGAAAACACATTTATTTACAATGACACAACACCTGTGTGTCTGCATATACATTAACCTGCTGCCAAACTTGCTTCTTCAAGAGCTTGCTTGCCTCAACAAAATGTTGACCAGCTTAAGTTTTTGGTGTTGAGTGGTTGGACTAGCCTAGGGCCGAAACATATAATAGAGATGAAAGGGATGAGTCACAGGAACTTTGTGAGTGGAGAAATAATAAATACTTTACTATAAAATTGTGAGAGCAATCCGAGGCATAATTATATAAATGATGAACATTCAGAAATCACTTTCATGAGTTCAATGTACTTTTTAGATCTTACCTTAATATCAATCCTTCCCTTGTCTACTGTCTCAAATATTTAGAAATAAACATGCATGTTGGAATCAATAAACACTTATATTGAGGAGAATATTATGCCAGTCATTCGTACCAAGATTTAGGGGATTGTGCTACTTGACTAAACACAAGTTAGGAAATCATACATCCTAACTGAACAGAAGTCAGATAATCATTCATTTTAACTAAATAACAGTCAGAGAATTATTCATTCTAACTAGACAGGATTCATGAATCATTTGTTCTAACTAAACAAGAGTCAAGAGGTTCACACCCAACTATTAGGGGGCATTTGGTTCACGGAATCAAAACTTTTCATGTGAGAGAGCACATTAATGTGTATGTGATATTTGGGAATCACATTTCTAATAATATAACATTCTCATATTTGGCTCATTACTTATATTTCTTACAGTAACATTGAAGAGCAGAGGCAAAACCAACTCAATGTTCATCTTCAATGTTCTTATCCCCTAATCAAACACTTATCAATTCCAAACTACAATTTCATGGCCTGTAAGAGTATACTGCATGGTGGGTCTTTTACCCGTTTCATTTTTCCCCCAATTGAAAATGCAAGAATTGCATAGGGGCATCTAATCACAAACTTTGGAACTTCATGGGAACCCTTTTTTATGGAATTAGAACAACTTGAAGGTTGAATCATGGGTAAATGAAGATAGAAGAGCATTGAAACATAGAGATGGACAACATAAATAGGGGTATCCAAATGCAAAGGATTCTAAAATCTAACCTGTTTGCTTGCATACAGATATCCAAGTGTGGAGTTGTTGATTGGAGAGTAATAGTATGCAGCACTGCCATTAGAACTAGGTTAGGGCAATTGGAGGTGGGAGGAAAAGGAGAAAACGGTGGAGGAGAAGATGGAACTTGCAATGGCTTTTGCAAGAATGGATGACGCGTCTCATTATTTCAAAAATAAGATGGTACATGCCAGGGCTTGTTGATGTTAGGTGTGAACGTATAAGAAGTTTCTGTCCACATTTTAAAAGGGTGAGTAAGTAGCTAGAAATTGCAACATTTTGTTAACTTAAAGGACAAAATTGAAAAAAAGAAGTTATGGAACAAAATGGAAATTTCCTCCAAACATAAGGGACTAAAGTATATTTTTGCTTATTTATGATATCAAATTTGTACTTCTTTAAAATATTGCTACACAGGTTAATTAAGAATATTTTTTTCATATTTTATATGTTAAAGAAAACAAATATTATTCCATGTGTCATAAAATGGATGGAAAGTGTATATATATGTATTTGTTTGATATATTTAAATTTAAGTTTACCTTCATATTTAATTCTATGTCAAAGTTTTCAAAATGTTTCAAATAAATGATTTTGCAATAAGAGGAGTATGCTTACTTTTTTAAAATTATAAATTGGGTAATGTTTTAGGATATTCTTGATCAGTTATAAAATAACAACAATAACTAAGCTTTTTCCCACTAGGTGGGGTCGGCTACATGGATCAAATAGTGCCATAGTGGCCTATCATGGATGAGATCAATAGATAAGTTATTAACAATTAAATCATTTTTAATAGTTTCACTTATTGTTTTCTTTAGCCTCCCTCTACCTCTAATTATTGAACTATTCTCCATCCGATCTACTCTTCTCACTAGGGCTTCTGCAGGTCTTCTCCACACATGGCCAAACCACCTTAAGCGAGATTTCATCATCTTCTCCACAATAGGTGTTATCCCAACTTTCTCTCTAATACACTCGTTTCTAATCATATCTCTTCTGGTGTGTCCACGCATCCAGCGTAACATTCTCATCTCTGCAACGTTGAGTTTATTTTCATGTTGTCTTTTAACCGCACAACATTCAGTACCATATAATATAACAGGTCTTATAGCCGTACGGTAGAATTTTCCTTTAACTTTGAGTGGCACTTTTTTATCACAAATGACACTCAAAACTTTCCTCCATTTCATCCATCCAACTTGAATTCTATGGTTTACGTCCTCTTTTATTTCGCCGTCATTTGGGAATAATTTATCAAAATATATATATCATTATATTACCAAAATAAATTATAATATGAATTACACTCTTAAAATATTATAATATATCTTATGTCTAATATCATGTAACTACTAATATCTTTAGTGTGAACATCCAGGATTTTGGAGACTACAACAAGGTACATAGAGGGAAAAAGCATTGCAAGTAAAATGTTGTAGGAGGAAAATGTTTATATTAGGTACCAGCAAAGATTATTATTTAAATATATGCAACTAGGGAATCCTAAGAATCCTTCACAAACCAGAAAACAGAATATTAAGCAAACAATAGCTCAAAAGAGCTCAACAATCCCTTTGGAAATCTACAAGGAAAACACCTTTACAATAGCCATTTGCTGAAACCCAAATGCGAGCAAGAAAAATAACCCTCTCCCAAAAAACAATAGATTGCCAATAAACTTTTTGCTCTTCCTTTTGGTCCGAAAGGCGTTATCTTCATAGCTAAGAAATGCTTTAAAGCAGGCAGACAAACCCAATGGTCATCGAAAGTGCTGAACAGCCTACTCTAAATCTGCCTAAACACTTCACAATGCAGAAAATGCGTTTGAACTGTCAAAAAACAATTTTCTATCTGAAGCTCATACAAGTGAATTGATTAAACTATACAATGCCTTCCCCTATCTGTCTAGAAGATGTTATTGAGCAGAAAATAGCTGCTGAAAATTATTCAGGAGAGCTTTGCTAACTTTGGTTGATGAATCCTTTTATGAATGCAAGGAAAGAAGGTGAACGCTGAATTTTTTATTTTTCTGTATTTCTTTTTTTTTTTCCTTTTTTTTCTGTTATTTTTTCTATAAACTATGATTCATCTGCAGGTTGAACATGACCTTGTCCATTGCTGGTAGTAGTCTCCAGAGAAATACTTTCGATGTTTTCATGATCTTGTCCATTGTTGGTCGCGTTCTCCAGAAAAATTAAATGCTTTGGATATTTTGCGTGATCTTGTCCATTGTTGGTAGCGCTCTCCAGAGAAATGCTTTTCATTTTTTCTGCTAACTTTGTAACATCATTATTAGGAATGTGAAAAGGAGGGAGGATCCATCTACTCCAACCCTTTCGTCTCCTTATATTGTGACCCCGCACTTGGACAACAGATGAAGCTCGAACTGCATCTAATATAAGATAGATATTGTCAGTCAAAGCCATGACTCTCTTGAAGCTTGCTATTAATTCTACGGGAACCCAACCCTGTTTATCCATATTTTGTCGCAAATATATATCTTTAACCAAATTCTCAAAGCTGAAATAATAGTCTATTTGGTTCACTATCTTAATCTGCAACTCAGGATCTATATTTGCATTTGGTGGTGCAAAAGGAACATATGCCTGTGTTTCAGGGAGTCCATTAAAGGGTCCCCCAAAATGTGGTGGGAAAGAGTAAGGAGGAGGTGACGGTGGAACAAAGTAAGGAGGTGGTATTAAAGGATCATATGCGTCAATCTCACTTGGTCCATTAATGGGTCCTCCAAAATATGGTGGCAAAGAATAAGGAGGTGGTGGTGGTGGAGGCAAAGAATAAGGAGGAGGTGGTGGTGGTGGGGGTACAATGAATTTTTGACGAATATCGTAATGCCTGCTCAAATTATCATGACGGTAAGCACCATCTCCATTGCCATTACGATTTCTAAATGAATCACATTGCTGTGAGCGATGATTAACATTATGGGCCTGAGGTGCATATCCACTCCTTGGACGAGACCATTTTGCAGCCATTGGACCTTGAGATTCAGAAGGTGTGCTCGGACTATCCGGCAATTGGGGTGCAGATTCTGAAGAAGAATTCATGGTAACTCTGGTACGCTCCTGTAAGTCAGGCCAAGAAACAGTGCCTAGTGCAGAAAAGATCTTCCAATAGTGGAATAAATGGGGACGTTGTTCTTGGCTAATTTTGTAGTGCAGTACCGTGAACAATGAGTGAATTATACTACGAGAACGTAGTATAATTCAGGCCAAGAGACAGTGCCTAGTGCAGAAAAGATCTTCCAATAGTGGAATAAATGGGGACGTTGTTCTTGGCTACTTTTGTAGTGCAGCGCCGTGAACAATGAGTGAATTATACTAGGAGAACGTAGTAGAGTTTTACTAAGACCAGGGGAGTTTTAATAAGAACAGGATTGGGTGACTTGGGAGAATTATACTAGGATTCAGCCTTTTGTGTTTTACATGAATTTAAACTTCGTTGTTTGTAAAGCTAATAGTGATGCAGGATAATAAGGATCGATTATCTCCTTCGTTTTATTATTTGACGATATAATTATCTTTTGAAATTTATATTATTATATATTTGTAATTAAATAATTTGAGTAATTTTGAAATTAGTTAGAGATATAGTCTAGGAAATTATTATCTTTTTATTTTATTTTAATTAAAGTTTTTTTTATTTCAGTTGTCATATGGTTTTAGGAGAATAAGGATGAATTATTGTTTGTTTAATTATTTTATGATATAATTATCGGTTAAGATTTATAGTATTATATATTTGTAATTAAATAATTTGAGTAATTTTAAAATTATTTATAAAATGAGTTAAAGATATAGTCTAGGAAATTTATTCTGGCAATTGATAAGCCATTCGCTTAAGATGTTTAATAATTTATTGTGGCAAGATGTATTGAACAGAAAGTTATCCATAACAAATATTAGCGTTTCTTGATGCGTCGTTTTTACTTTTATTTTTTTCTCAAATTATTTTATAATTATAATAAGTGTTTGAATATTGTTAGCGTTAGTGTGGGCATTTGATTGTTACAGAAAATTATTAGTTTAATATTGTTTAAGAAAGAACAGGTTTTTTTCTTTTGGGACGATCAAGTATACCAAATGAAGGTTATTTTATTATGTAATCCTAACCAACTGAGACACATTCTTAAAAAAAAGGCATTATTAATAATTCATAAAATAATTTGCATATTATTAAAACATTTTATTTCTCTCATAATATAAAAAAAATATAGTTTCAACCCATGAATATATGCACACATTTACTAATCAAATAGATAAAGACTATAAATGCCATTCACATCATATTTATTATTTAATACAACAACAATAATTAAATATTTTTTTACTAAATGAAGTCGATTACATAGATCAAACGATGTTATAATGACATATTATAAATGAGATTAATAGAAAGATTATTAATTGTCAAATTATTTTTAATAGTTTTACTTATTTTTTTTATCTACTTTTAACTATCGAGCTGTTTTCTATTGATCTACTCTTTACAATAGGGTTTTTATAGGTCTTTTCTACACATAGTCAAATTATCTTAAGTGAAATTTGACCATATTCTTTATAATAGATGTTACTCTAACTTTCTCTTTAATACAGTCATTCTTAATCATATATCTTCTAATATATTCAATATTTTTATTTTTGTTATATTGAGTTTATTTTTATGTTATTTTTTAACAACTCAATGTTCAATACCATAGAATATTTCTGGTCTTATAGCTATATAGTAGAATTTTTCTTTAATCTTGAGAGGCACTTTCTTGACTCTTCAACACTCATTAAAACATTTTCTAGACTCTTCAAATATAGATGCAATTACAAACAAAAGGAAACCCAAAATAAATTCACTTTGGGATCACCAACAGCTAGGTATCTTTCAAAACTTTTGATAGAGTCTTCTTTTCTTTTTTATCTAAAAACCAGAAGGAAAAGTGTGAATCTTACGACTCAGTAAGTAAATCATACAAATATGGTATGCAAATTAAAGTTATTTGTACAAAATGTAGCATGACTGTAGTTACCTAAGAATAAACTCATTCTTACTTCATTTACCATATCCTTGAGGTTTAAATTTTCTTTTTTGAACACTTATTAAGTTTAACCTACTATGCATTGTCATTCACAGAGTATCATTTAGATCAGCAAAATTAAAAACACTCATCACATCTAATTCGCTTTACACCAATTATATATATCAAATAGTGAAAGTATAAATCAGATTATTTAGAATTTGGTTCCTTAAACTCATGTTTCTAACATATAACTAAAAAGATATTCTCTCTATCAACTAGTTTAAAATTTTATTTAAAAGTTATTTTCTTACTTATGAACTTTTTATACAAACACACGTACACTCAGATGTACATGTTCTATATAAAAAGTAGCTGCACTTCTAAATCAATATATGTAAGTACTAAATATTTTAGGATTTGAGTACAATATTCTTAATTATTATTGGTATGGATTAAAAGTTAGATTTTTAATTATATTCTATTTTATTTTAACTTGTTTAATCTTCTCTTATTTAATTTTAATTTAACTTAATCTTTTTTATCATAACTTATATAATAGTTTGAATTACTTTAATTATATAGATTTCGATTCAGAACCAGAGTTTTTCCCTATATCAGAGCCCAAAATTCTCCCGTACTTTACCAACGTAGGATTTACTTAAATTCAGCATCTTACTAGAGTTTGTCCCACCACTATTCATGAGAACACGCAGAGTGGGTCTAATATAATTTATCTATTCTCCCTTACTTTGTCAGTGTGAGATTTGTTTAAACTCAACATTCATGTTGAAATTTGTCCCACCACCACCTAAGAGAACAAGTGGAGTAGCTCTAACACAAGGTATCACAGACACACAACAAGGGACGGGTAAATCACCATTTATCTTTAGGTGCCTAAACTTCCACACACACACACACACACACACACATGTTTGTTTTTCATTACAAAGAGTAATATACATACACATATACTTATGTTTATAGGATAATTTTAGATTTCCCCTTCTATTTTAGAAATCAGGCTCTTAAGATTTAAGATTCTTTTCACATTTATACAAAAAAAACATCTAATGATCCCATTATTCTAAAACTAGAATCTCCATTCCTTATAAAAAAATTAACAAAATCGTTACTTTACTAATTTCATATAATCTCACGTTATTATATGAATTTTCTTAAATGAAAGACTTATGTGTCCATCTTTTTCATAGTTGATTACATAAAGGTTTAACTAACTTAAACATAGAGTAAGTACTCTAAAATCCTAGTCTATAAAACATTGACCTTCACCTCACACAACATATTCAATATCCGAGTTCCTAATTATCTAATAACTTATTCCGTAACGCAATTCAAAACCTTTGTGAGGAATCATGTTCGTCGAACCCAATAGAGATTTCGGCAAGCTAGAACCATCAGACCTAGGAATAATAGAGCCTTCGAAGGAAGAAAATATCGAGCTCATTAGAAGCAACAAAAAGATTAAAGCTTGTGACCAAGAGGCGGATCAAGATGACACTATAATGAGAGACTGTAAGGTACAACCAGACACTGAGGGTCTAGAGGAGGACAGACACCTACTCGAGAGAAAAGAGGGAAGGCAAGTTCATGCCCCCTAAATGAATGTGAGTGAGCAGAAGTCCACACCTGCAATCAGCAACCAAATTCAAAAGAAACAAACAGAAACAAAACAGGATATCCATAATTCAAAATGTAACAACTTTTATTTATTTATTATTATTATACAATATAGAGTTTACATACATGTCATTAATCAAAACATACGTACAACATATAAAACACATAAAAATTTACATCTTATTTATTCTGATTGACCAATTCCAGAGATACAGGTGTGGGTGGTTGCACCTTCACCGGGATCTAAACCAACTCAACCACAAACATTTTATTTGCTTATGGGATCTGCCCAAAATAAAGTACTCGATCCAACGTGCACTAAAAGCCAGAGCCATAGAAAAATATGCATAACTAATTTTCTGAACATGATATGGAAATATAGTGAGAATTAAATTTCAGTAAGTTCAATAATAAATCATCATCAATATAGCTCATCACGTCATATTCAGCTGTATAAACTACAGCAAATATATTTGGTCACATGAATGCACTATATCTATACATATGAGAATCATACAATAATGACATGTATGACAAGATTAACTATTTTTAAAATATTATATGATGACTATCAATTTATTCTCATATCAAGCTACCCTGGTCAGGGTGAGTATTTTCTACTCTCCGGTACGGGCTTTTCTCGCTCCGTCCGACATGGCCCACTTTCTCTTTCTTTTCTCATTAACATGATCATAACCGTTGGTAGGGCGTCTCCTACTGGTGCACCACACGAATTGCCATGTGACCGTGCTCATTTCTTTTCTTTTCACAATGATAGCCAAAAATATGCTTTCAATAACAAATATGTTCATCAAAATATAAATATTACCAAAAATTATTGGTAATCATGCCATGAACATAACAATTTTAAATACTATTTTATAAAATATTTCCATGTCAAAATTTCACACTTAAGATGGTAAGAAGTTCATACAATGGCAATGGCTATAGTATATACTAGTAATTTATTATCTTCATTTATAAGATTCTTTTTTTTTAATATTAATTTTATTTCTTTATTTTCTTGATGCAGGTTTTCATCCTATCTAACCTTCTCTTACTAATCATAGCATAACTCCCTCAATTTAACTCCGATGTAGGTGATCTTGGTGTCCATTTCAAGATAAAACAATTATATTGAACAGTTTAGCGAAACATTAAAAAAGAAAGGTGATATTACTCTCTCAAAGTACAGGTTATTTCTTCTCGGATAGGTTCTGACCTCTACCTACTAATATGTCAATATCTCCCTCATAAGAATTTCAAATTAAATTATTCTAGTGGCTAAAAGTATGTGACACATATAGAAATAATTTTTATGTTAATCATTTATTTTAATTCTCTACATAATGTTCTTAGAAATTAAAACACAGAAGCTATCCTAACATATTCTTCCCTGATTAACCATTTTTTGACCATTGCTTACTAATCAGACTATATCTACCTAATATGGACTCCAAATTGCGTGATTTCAGTGGCTAAAAATTCGTGACACATATATCTATAATTCATATGTTAACTATTTATTTGAATTCCTTACAGAATGTTCTCAAAAATTAAAACACAGAAGTTATCCTGACATATTCTTTCCTGATTAACCATTTTCTGACCACTATTTACTTAACAGACCATATATACCTCATATGGACTCCAAATTAAGTGATTCCAGTGGTTAAACATCCGTGACACATATATCTATAATTCATATGTTAACCATTTATTTGAATTCCTTACAGAATGTTCCCAGAAATTAAAATATAGAAGCTATCCTGACATATTCTTCCCTGATTAACTATTTTCTAACCACTATTTACTTAACAAACCATATCTACCTCATATGGACTCCAAATTAAGTGATTCCAGTGGCTAAAAATCTGGGACACATATATCTATAATTCTTATGTTGACTATTTATTTTAATTCCCTATAGAATAGTCCCAAAAATTAAAACACAGAAGCTTAAAATTTTGCCACCTATAGCCATACCTATGCAGAACTATCTACACCAGTCTAAGTATTCAAACATACATAATATGTAACATGATATAGCAACATCCATGACCAATCATCAAAGTTCTAAGATCAAAATCTCATATAAATATTACAAGTTTCAAATCTTTTTTTCAAAAAGAAATACTGTTAAACTTACCTGAAGCACTTAGTCCTCTAGGCTTCTCCTTCCTCTTTCTTCCTTTCTTCCTCTCCTTTCCTCACTCTACCTTGCTTCTATTTTTTCTCTCCGTCACTTGGACGAAAATTCTAATGTTGTAAGGGTGGGTTTTGCTTAAATAGACCATCAAATAATTCACCTTTCATGATCATGGGTCTACTTTATCACAATGAGGATACACTTGGTTGAATTTTTGGAAAACAAACAACTTATGTTCTTGTCTTCTTCTTCCTTAGTCAAGATATGCATAGTAAAAGGAGATTTGTATTTTAAAAATTATGATAATATGTTCTTAAAATAAGGGACAAGACCCCTTTAATTTAGGGATTCATTTCATTTTTCTTTTGTCTTAATCAATTATGATAGGTTTGCCTTTTTAGGTGGCAAATTTCTAGCCCTTGAATTTCCATTATTTGGTTGAAATTATTTGTGTGGGATAGAAATGTTTTGTCCTAATACTATGTATTATCATACCACTTACTACAATTATGAGTGTAGGATATAGATGTTTTGTCCTAAAGCCTTGTATTATCATACAACTTGCTAAAATTATGAATGTAAGATATCACACCACTTGCTAAATTTTTATCTTAATGCCATGTCACCTAATCTTAATTACACCATTATCTTATCACTATATTTTTATTTTTCATCTTGGATTTGGGCTCACTTTTGTCCATTTTCTTTACTTTGGTTAAAATTCTACATTTCATAATGGGCTTGGTCACATTTTCATGATTTTTGGGTCACCGGTCCAATTTCTATATCCTAGTCCAAGTCTATGTTTTATTTCTTGCTTAGGTTATCCAATGGGCTAGCTAAAAAAATTATGTGAAGTGGAAAAACTCTATATGAATTGTCCATAGCTGAAAGCCCAATTTATGGGTGGAGATACTAAACTTAGTAACTTTAACTCTTAAATTAGGAAAAATTACCCTAATCCAATTTTCTTGAAATTTTAAGACCTTTACTTCACAAAAATTTATCTTCCTTACCCAAGAATTTCAACTTTCTTTAGCATGTTTATTTTTAATATTTCCTCTTAGGTTTTCTCTCTTTACCTATTCCATTAATGTTAGAACATTTCTATGCATACACATAAGGTGAAGAATTTCTAAGGATTATATTTACTTAAATATCTAAAAATTGTCTTATAAATTTTATTTCCTTAACTAAATATTTATGTATGTATATCCATAAAAGAAACGAAATTAGGAATGTTACTTTGAATACTTTTTGTACTTTTATTAATACATGAAATGAAATTAGGGATGTTACACAAAAGGACTGGGGTACATCGAACTTTCTTACAAGGATAGACTGTTAAGTTGCAGTGGGATAACTAATAACCCCCAGGAGATGGAAGTAGAGTCAGACAAGGATTGTTGGGATGACTCATTAGATGATGACACTATGGAGGACATTGATTCAATTGAGAATGAGCAGTACCCAGTGGTAGAGATATCCATGGAGGAAAGGAAGAGTTACTACAAAAAGTGGAGAAAATCTCTAATCATAAAACTCATGGGCAGAAGCATTGGGTATAGGTATCTGAAGGATAGATTAACTAAACTATGGAATCCTTTTGGGAACTTCAATCTGATTAATATTGGAAACAATTTCTACCTGGCTAATTTTACAAACGTGGCTGACTACAACTTTGCACTGCACGAAGGGTCTTGGATGATTGCTGACCACTATCTTGTTATACAGTGATGGAGACCAAATTTTAGACAGCTAGAGAACAACTTCAAAAAAGTTACAGTTTGGATAAGAGTTCCATGGCTTCCAATAGAATATTACAACCAACATTTCCTATGGAGACTCAGAGACAGAGTAGGGAAGACAGTAAAGATAGATAACCACATCCTCAGGAAAATGTGTTCTGATTCTGGGGAGGATGTTCAAGTGGAAAAGGGGAAGTTCGCTCGCCTATGCATAGAAATTGACCTAAGAAAGAAATTGATAGTGAAGTTCAAGCTAAGGAAGAGAAATTTTAACATCGAATACGAGGGCTTACACTTCATTTGCTTTGAATGTGGAAGGTATGGGCATAGGAGAGATCAGTGTCCACAGATCTTAACAGAGACCAAGGAAGGAGCTTCTGGGGCACAATCGGATGAATCTTGGACGTTTCAAGAACCCTAAATGAGGAAACCAACGGTGGATCGTCCCCTATATATCACCGGAGCTGAGAATCAGGAAGCCATCGACGGTGAAGGCTACGGCCCTTGGATGATAGCTAAGAAAAAAGAAGGAAAAAAAAGGTGTCAGAGCCAGAACCTTTGAAATCTATCAGACCAATCAAACAGTGGCGGATCTTGAACAAGATTATTGAGGGGGCAAAAAAAATATTTAATAATTAATATAAAATAATAAAATTTTTTGAGGGGGCTAATTATATATATTTAATTAAAATTTTAAGAATTTTTTTAAAAAACTTATAAATTTTCTTTTTCTTGGGGAGGCGGTTACCCCTCCCTGTCTAAGGGAAGGTCTGCCCCTGCAATCAAATCAACAGTAAAGCTAGAAAAGAGGTAGACTCAGCCTCTAGGCATCACGAAAGAAAAATAGGAGCTTCCAGATTCAGCATACTGGAGGATTACTGTTGTTGTTTTAATTAAAACTCGCAAGTGCACGAATCTATTGGAGTATAGATTTAGTGGTATGCAAGGTCGATCCCATAGAGATTGCCAATTGAGAGAAAATTCTAATATAGATCCGAAATAAATACTTCTAACCTAGTTCCCGATGTCTTGTTTTGTGAGAGGAATATTGAACAAATTACACAAAGAACTAATATACTGAAATTAAATGAAGATGTAATCAAAGTAAAAAAGCATGCTAAGGTTAGGGGATCCGCTCTTGGTATATCGAATAAAAATAAATTTAACTCTTTAATTACTCAATTAGAATCTTTACACGAATAAAGTTCTAATCGGATAATATGTTAATTTAAGCTCAACTTTGTTTATACATGAATTATATTTACCTCCTTTCTAATAATTAAAACATTCTTGTAAAATGGATTCAAGCGTACATTGTGCCAATCATCATATTGTCTACAATAAATCAAGAGTGATTCAAGTATTTATTGTGCCAAAAATTGTCTACAATGTATCAAGGTTCACACTTTACAAGATTAAAAATACAAAGATGCAAAAGATAACTTGTAAATGGATTCAAGCATAAATTGTGCCAATCATTATATTGTCTACAATATATCAAAATTCACATTTTACAAGATTAACTTATGCAAAAAATGAAAGGTAGAAAATTAATTAAAATAACAGAATAAAATGAAATAGAATCGGTGGCAAAGCCAACCAATAGTAAAATAAAATAAAGTAGGCGGCAAAGCCAACCATGAAAATAATAAGAGATAGGCGGTCTAATAAAACCAGCCAATAACATAACAAGAAATCGGCGGTATGATAAAACCAGCCATTAAGAAATAATTATGAGAAAAGAAATAGGAAGGTAAATACAATATCAAAGATAAACATTAAGATTAAGAGTTAGATAAATTATTATTCTCATACCAAGAGTTTCACCCTTTCACCTTAGCATTAGGAGATTAGTTCTCCATAATCAAGGCAAGAAAGTGAAATGAAAGATGAAGAAACATGATAATATTACGAAAGAAGATGAAAAATACAAGATGTCTAAGGAGAGAATAACATTACAAGTTCGTAGAATTCCAACAAAGCTTTCCCAAGCTCTCTCCAAAGCTCTCCAAAAACTCCCCAACTCACCCCTCAAGCCCTCTATTTATAGATACAATTAAGTGTGGTTGGTGTGGTAATTGTCAAAATTGTTAGGTAGGAAGTTGTACAAAGTTGACAATTTGAATTCCATATGTGCACCGAAATTGATCCTTGAATATCGTCTTGAAAACCGCCGAATTTTCTGACTTCATCAACATGAAAGTTGTAGACAATTTCATTAGCTTTCCGTCAAGACAAATTGTGGACAAATTGGATACGTAATGTGTGAGTTATGGTCAAAATACTAGAGCAAAATCGGGCTGGACTGCAGCAGTAGTCAGATTCTCTTCTAGCCCACTTTTGGCCCTTTTAATGTCCGTATTTTCTGACCACTTGAACATGAAAGTTGTACCCAATTGTGTCAGCTACACACCTACCAAATTGCATACATATTCGATATGTATTTTCAGAGATATGGCCCAAGTACTACAGCAAGGTTGGGCTGGACTGCAACCAGCAAACATATTCTCAACATTGGGTGCTTTGCCTTGAATCTTTATGTTTTAGTTCTTTTGGAAATGTGATCATAAATCAAGAATAAATTTGTGCATATATCCATTAGGATGCGTCTCAAGAGACAATATGATAATGCTCCTTACTCAGCCATCCTTAATGAATTTGTTTTATCTGCTTGATTTATAGACATTATTTCCAAAGAACCACAATTTAACTCTGATTCCTCCAATTAAGTCCATTTTCTACTCTTCTCTCCATCTGTAAGAAAGACACAAAACTAAAGACAAGTAAGGGAGATTTATGCTTAATTATGGCAAAAGATAAGATGAAAATATTTAATTTATGAGTATAAAACTCACTCATCAAATACCCCCAGACTTAATCTTTTGCTTGTCCTCAAGCAAAACACACAAACTTCAAAATTCAAATGATGAGTGAGTGATGAATTGTTTTTGACTTACTAAGCATTCCTCAAGGATCTAAAATGTGCAACCAAGAAAGATATCAGAATTCTAAGGTTATGTAGAACTTTTATTCAAATACAACATATGGTTTACTCTTGAATCCCAAGTGTGTTTGTGTAGTAGTCTTATGACATTGGACTTTTTGCATTCAATTAAATTTATGTAATCAAATATTTAAAACAGATCTATAGATATATGCATTTGAGACTCCATAAGCTTATTTTTCATGTCACTCTCCACTAATGTAGACTAATCATAACATTTAAGATCATTAGGACTTTTATTAGGCTTGTAATGTATGGCACAGGTTAAAGGTGGATAAAATGATATGAATGAAAGCTCAACTCACTCTTTGACATACATAATCATTTAAAGCTTCCCAAATACTTTTGATATTATACTGTGAATTCTATCTCCAACCTTTTCATCATCCTTACATTTATTTGCTCATACTATTTTTTTTTGAATATAAACACCCCCAAACTTATTTATTTAGGGAGTATTAACTTTCTTTCTTCTTCTTTTTCTTCTTTTTTTCTTCTTTTTTTTTCTCTTTTTTTTTAAACTTCTACCATCCACCCTTGAATCATAACTTTTCAAATGATCATGCCTGTGAGTGAAAGGTAAGAGTTAGACATATTATTATTTAAAGGCTAGATAGAAATATAGGTGTTCAAGAAAGGATAAATATAAGCTCAAAATAGGTTGCTAGGGATATCATCATGTATAGGTTGGTTTGAAAGGCTCAAACGATTTTAAAAATGCCTAATTCATTTCTTAAATGGAGAGTAGTCTAGGATTTCGCCTCAAGTGACAATCGAATAAGTTCTAGAGTCTTATGAGATCAATTAACATATCTAAATCACATAAATCTTTTCTGAATAAACAATCAGTCAAATGTAAAAGATTAAGTTCACCAGATATTAGGATTCTCAAATAAAACATAAGTTACATTAGAGTTCAAGTTCACACATAACACCTAGAACTCATCAATTTTTCAAAGGTTACAAGCATTTTAAACCATTTTCATCATTGGTGCTAGCTTTGCCTAATCCCAAAACATCACTCAAAATTTTTTTTTTTTTTGAAAGATGAAGAAACGCAAAATAAACAATAAAGATTAAAAGAGATATTACCTGGAAGGAGATCTAAAAAAAGATGAACCTGCAACAAACTAAACAGAAAATACAAAATTACTCAAGCAAATAAAAGGTATTACAAATGTAGATCTAAGTCCAGTTTGCGCTTTCTGCAGTGTTCTGTTGTCCAATCTATTTGAGCTATAACTGGATCAGGTACATGAACAAATGCTTGTAACGCATCAATCAGCTCGTCAGTATTTGAGGCCGAGATGAGAATCCGATGTGCTGAGTGTGAGATAAACCTTTGTTCTACAGCATGATCAAGAAAAGACAACAAACCATCAAAGAAATTGTCAACATTCAACAAACCTATGGGTTTATGGTGCATGTTCAGTTGTGCCCAAGAGACGACTTGAAATTTTTTCTCTAAAGTACCAAAACCACCAGGTAAGGCAATGAAGGCGTCAGCGTTGCACATCATTTTAGCAATTCGTTCATGCATGGAGGATACCCTGCATTCTTCCCCAATGGTTTTTCCTACTATGTTTGATGCAGCTAGAGCTGTAGGAATAATACCAAGAACTTGGCATCCTCCTAGATATGCAGATCCAGACACACTCCCCATTAACCCACGACAACCTCCACCATACACTAACTGAATCTTTCTCTTGGCTAGTACCATACCCAAAGTTTGTGCTACTTTTACATATTCTCCATTTTTCCCAGGACTAGAACCACAAAAGACACAAATATTTCGAAAGTGACGAACTGCGGTTCCTTCCATATCTGTACTCACCTTAACTTTGATTATGAAGGTGAAGATAATGAGGTGCGCATTTATAAGACTCAAATAAGGGCATACTTGTAATAGCTATGTGCATAGGCCGGGGGCATAATTTCAATAGCTATAAGAGTAGGCCAAAAAATGTCAGCTAAATTAAAGGTGAAAAATTCAAAAATGACGGCACGCATGCATATGTACAGTAGTTGTGATTGTGGCTCACATCTTCCTCTGGTTTTACATCCAGTAACGGCTTAAACGCCCTCTATGGGTCGAGGATATGCTTCCCATCCAATTTTCTTATAAATTGGCAAACAGGGTCTTTTAACGTCAGATTCCCAACACTGTACCGTTTATGTTCTTTTTTGAAATGGGGCCATAGACCGACAATACCGATATGCACAGATCCACTAGGATGTGTCTCAAGAGACGTTGGATGAAAGTCATCATCCAATGACTCCTTACTCAAGCCATCCTTAATGAACTTAATTTTGTCTTCCCGATTTACAGACACCCAACCTAAAGAACGGCAACGTTTGTTACAAGTTTCACGTCCACATTTGTAACAAACACCCATTCGTTTAGCTCTGCACTTTTTAGCAAAACTACTTTTTCCTAAACCAGGCATGTAAGAGATGAAATCATTTGCAGACTCACCTGATAACCATACCTTAGCTTCAATCAGCCAACGAATATCAGCAGGTATTCCCATGATCATCATTAACCTCAATCTTTCAACCCGTGCTTTGTAAATTTTTGTCAATGCATTGGGTGGAAGAGAAGGAAAATGATTTTTCAATTGTACGAGAATGTCCTCCATTATCGACTCAATTTTTTTTTTTTGTTTTTTGTTTTTGAAAAAGCAAAAGCAACAAAGGGAGGGAAAACAATAGAAAATCAAAAGAAGATAACACTGAAGGGAAAAATTAATGCAAGTTAAATAAAGAAAGATCTTACCTAGATAACGTGCACGATGACTTTTAACAACAAAAGCAAATCAATCCTTGTAGACAGGATCACGCAAAGGTGTCTCCTCTATCTCTGGATTTGGTAATTCCAAAAATGCTTCCAATCTTTGACCATTTATTTTAAACACATAACCGTTCTTGGGATTTTCAATCTTTACTGCACCATGTGGGTAAACAGTATGAACAACAGATGGCAATGGAACTGACTCAAAAGGTGAGACTTTTTCTTTTTTGGCTTTCCATTTATCAGTATCCATTAGTGGAGTTGTCTCTAACAAAGAGTCTACTTCACGAACCAGATAATTCTCATTTTTATCCTTATCGAAATGAATCAAATATTTTTCTAGATGATCATTACTAAATGAATCTAAAAATGAATCAGCAATGGCACTTTCAATTAGGTTGACCTCACATAAATCATCCATGTCCACAGGTTGATGAGAGACATTAAAAACATTTAATTCCACAGTCATATTTCCAAAAGATAAATTCAAAATTTCATTTCGACAATTAATGATTGCATTGAATGTTGCCAAAAATGGTCTACCCAAAATGACTGGAATTTGTGTCTCTGTATTCTCAACAGGTTCAGTGTCAAGAACAATGAAATCTACTGGAAAGTAGAATTTATCAACCTTAATGAGCACATCCTCTATGACACCTCTAGGAATTTTTGTAGACCTATCAGCTAACTGAAGGGTCACTGGTGTAGGTTTCAGTTTTCCTAACCCAAGTTTCTCATACACAGAGTAAGGCAGCAGATTCACACTTGCTCCTAGATCAAGTAAGGCTCTGTTAATCACATGGTCACCTATAATACAAGAAATTGTAGGACAACCTGGATCTTTGTACTTGACAGGAGTTTTTTGCTGAATTATAGAACTCACTTGTTCAGTCAAAAATGCCTTTTTTGGAACATTAGTTTTCCTTTTCACCATACAAAGATCTTTCAGAAATTTTGAGTAAGCGGGTACTTGTTTGATAGCGTCCAAAAAAGGGATGTTAATGCTTACTTGCTTAAACACCTCGAAAATGTCACTATACTGAGTACCTTTCTTATTTGATGCAAGTCTTTGAGGGAAAGGAGCTTTGGGGGCATAAGAAATCTGTTCACTTTTCTTTTCACTTGAGTCATTGGTTTGAGACTCATGTTGACTCTGTTCTTTATTTTCTGGCATGTGAACATGATTATCGATGACCTTTCCAGATCTAAGGGTTGTCACAGACTTTACTTCTTCCTTAGGATTTGCTGATGATCCTACTTCATATTGACCCTTAGGATTTGGAACAGGTTGACTGGGGAATTTTCCTTTTTCTCTCTCTCCTACAGCACTGGCTAATTGACCCAATTGTGTTTCAAGCTTGGAAATAGCTTGAGTGTGAGATTGCAAGATTTGTTGGGTCGATTGCATGAACTGTTGCAAGGTATCCTCCAAAGAAGGTTTTCTTTGTTGTGGTACCCCGAAAGGCGGAGCATGATGAGGAACTTGAGGGTATGAATTAGAAGGGGCAAATTGTTGCCCACTTTGATTCATTACAGGTTGATTTTGCCTCCATGAGAAATTTGGATGATTCCTCCAATTTGGATTATATGTGGGTGCAAATGGGCTATCTGATGACTTCCTATAAGTTTGAAGAGAATTAGCTTGCTCAGAGAATGCCTCTTGGTAAGCTGGTATAGATGGACAAAATTGTGCAATGTGAGATGTACTAGAACATAAGGCACATGCCTCTATCCTAGTATTGGTAGAAGGGTTTAAAGTGTGGCTTAAAGTTAAAGCTTCTACCTTTCTAGTTAGGCTAGCTAAGGCAATTCTCACATCTGTATCATCACTCACTTCATAAAGTCCTCCCTTTTTTTGTGTTTGAGACTTTTTATCCCTGGGATCTATGCAGTTCCAATGCTGAGAATTTTCAGATAAAGATCCTAAGGATTCCCAAGCTTCCCCCTCATTCAATTGTAAAAATCTCCCACCATGCATGCTTTGGATCATTTGACGGTTTGATGAAGTTAAGCCATCATAGAAATATTTCACCAATCTCCAAGTTTCAAAACCATGATGAGGACATTTCAGAAGAAGATCATTAAATCTTTCCCAACATTCAAAAAATTATTCACCCTCTTTTTGACAAAAATCAGAAATTTCTCTCCTAAGGGCATCAGTTTTAGACATAGGGAAAAATTTTGCCAGAAACTTATTTACTAATTGGTTCCAACTAGTGATAGTTCCTGTAGGAAGGCAGTTCAACCAGGATTTAGCTTTATCTTTCAATGAAAATGGAAAAATTCTGAGCCTGATTGACTCATCATTAAAATTTTGGAAGCGAAATGTCGAGCAGATTTCAAGAAACTCTTTAATGTGCATGTATGGATCTTCTCTTTCCATACCATAAAATGATGGTAAAAGTTGGAGTATGGCCGGTTTGAGTTCAAAATGAGTTGCAGTAGTTTGTGGTAAAACTATGCAAGATGGAGTATTGGCTATGACAGGTGAGAAGTACTCCATAAGAGTTTTATTATGCACAACTTTTTCTTCCTTTTTTAATAGTGATCCAGCAGAATCTAATGTCTCTATTGTACACTCAATGGTTGACCCTAAACTTTTCCTAACCAACCGCTTATCTTTATCACGTTTCCAAGCACACATAAACTAAAAAAAATTGCTTCCTAATTATGAAAAAGTATCTAACTACACAACGGCTACAAAATGCAAATACCACAAAATAAAAATCACAAAATTATACAAACTCTTTTTTTTCAAAGTGTTAGTAATAATGGGTAGTATTTAATCGGTAGACTCCCAGGAAAATATGGAGGAATCACAATGGTTTCTCTTAAAACCCATACTCCTTAGGCGCTTTTAACCTTGTTGACAGAATCAACCAATTTTATACACCCAAATTACTACACCAATTTTCAAGAAACAATTCTAAAGAAAAATTTCTATACACAGAATAAACAAATGTTCTAACTATAACTAGTGGAAGAAAAGTACTTACCTGGATCCAAATAGCTTTTCCGTCGCAATCCCCGGCAACGGCGCCAAAAACTTGTTGTTTTAATTAAAACTCGCAAGTGTACGAATCTATTGGAGTATAGATTTAGTGGTATGCAAGGTCGATCCCACAAAGATTGCCAATTGAGAGAAAATTCTAATATAGATCCGAAATAAATACTTCTAACTTAGTTCCCGATGTCTTGTTTTGTGAGAGGAATATTGAACAAATTACACAAAGAACTAATATACTGAAATTAAATGAAGATGTAATCAAAGTAAAAAAGCATGCTAAGGTTAGGGGATCCGCTCTTGGTATATCGAATAAAAATAAATTTAACTCTTTAATTACTCAATTAGAATCTTTACACGAATAAAGTTCTAATCGGATAATATGTTAATTTAAGCTCAACTTTGTTTATACATGAATTATATTTACCTCCTTTCTAATAATTAAAACATTCTTGTAAAATGGATTCAAGCGTACATTGTGCCAATCATCATATTGTCTACAATAAATCAAGAGTGATTCAAGTATTTATTGTGCCAAAAATTGTCTACAATGTATCAAGGTTCACACTTTACAAGATTAAAAATACAAAGATGCAAAAGATAACTTGTAAATGGATTCAAGCATAAATTGTGCCAATCATTATATTGTCTACAATATATCAAAATTCACATTTTACAAGATTAACTTATGCAAAAAATGAAAGGTAGAAAATTAATTAAAATAACAGAATAAA
Organism: Gleditsia sinensis; assembly: GCA_037074535.1. Taxonomy (NCBI): domain Eukaryota; kingdom Viridiplantae; phylum Streptophyta; class Magnoliopsida; order Fabales; family Fabaceae; genus Gleditsia; species Gleditsia sinensis. The sequence continues at coordinate 24,360,346 of CM073471.1, forward strand.
ATGAAATAGAATCGGTGGCAAAGCCAACCAATAGTAAAATAAAATAAAGTAGGCGGCAAAGCCAACCATGAAAATAATAAGAGATAGGCGGTCTAATAAAACCAGCCAATAACATAACAAGAAATCGGCGGTATGATAAAACCAGCCATTAAGAAATAATTATGAGAAAAGAAATAGGAAGGTAAATACAATATCAAAGATAAACATTAAGATTAAGAGTTAGATAAATTATTATTCTCATACCAAGAGTTTCACCCTTTCACCTTAGCATTAGGAGATTAGTTCTCCATAATCAAGGCAAGAAAGTGAAATGAAAGATGAAGAAACATGATAATATTACGAAAGAAGATGAAAAATACAAGATGTCTAAGGAGAGAATAACATTACAAGTTCGTAGAATTCCAACAAAGCTTTCCCAAGCTCTCTCCAAAGCTCTCCAAAAACTCCCCAACTCACCCCTCAAGCCCTCTATTTATAGATACAATTAAGTGTGGTTGGTGTGGTAATTGTCAAAATTGTTAGGTAGGAAGTTGTACAAAGTTGACAATTTGAATTCCATATGTGCACCGAAATTGATCCTTGAATATCGTCTTGAAAACCGCCGAATTTTCTGACTTCATCAACATGAAAGTTGTAGACAATTTCATTAGCTTTCCGTCAAGACAAATTGTGGACAAATTGGATACGTAATGTGTGAGTTATGGTCAAAATACTAGAGCAAAATCGGGCTGGACTGCAGCAGTAGTCAGATTCTCTTCTAGCCCACTTTTGGCCCTTTTAATGTCCGTATTTTCTGACCACTTGAACATGAAAGTTGTACCCAATTGTGTCAGCTACACACCTACCAAATTGCATACATATTCGATATGTATTTTCAGAGATATGGCCCAAGTACTACAGCAAGGTTGGGCTGGACTGCAACCAGCAAACATATTCTCAACATTGGGTGCTTTGCCTTGAATCTTTATGTTTTAGTTCTTTTGGAAATGTGATCATAAATCAAGAATAAATTTGTGCATATATCCATTAGGATGCGTCTCAAGAGACAATATGATAATGCTCCTTACTCAGCCATCCTTAATGAATTTGTTTTATCTGCTTGATTTATAGACATTATTTCCAAAGAACCACAATTTAACTCTGATTCCTCCAATTAAGTCCATTTTCTACTCTTCTCTCCATCTGTAAGAAAGACACAAAACTAAAGACAAGTAAGGGAGATTTATGCTTAATTATGGCAAAAGATAAGATGAAAATATTTAATTTATGAGTATAAAACTCACTCATCAATTACACTAAAGATATGGAGGGAACAAATGCTCTTGCTAAGCTTGTTGTTGCAGAAGTAGGGACCCGAATACCAAAATAGTGAAGCATAAAAATGTTCACACGGCAGAGAGAAAGAAATAAGATACATAGACTAGAAGCTTCGTGAATAAAGGGAAAGGGAAAATTCTTATGGGCAAAGAGAACATGGGCCTAGGCCCATAAGGCAATAAGATTTAGAAACAAATGGACCTGGCTAAATTCAACCCACGGAATACGATCCTGCCTGGGGTTAGAATTCTGAGCAAAAAACCCAATAATAGGCCCACCAGGATGGAAAGAGGTAAGGAGCCCATCTTCAGGGAGGCTTTAGCAGACCTCTCTGTGTCCCTACAAGTAACATCCAACCTCCATAGTACTAACTTCATTCCATCCAGTCCAGTATCAACCTTGCCAGTTAAAAACATTGCAGAGATAGGGAAGGAGACAAATACGGGAAATCATTCCTATGGCATGGAGTCAGTACAAAATTCTATCTATATCAAAGACAAACCTCCAGATCCAAATATAAATCTCCAGTTAATTAGAATTGCCCAACAAAGTCTAACCTCCAATGAAAATCTACAGGAGAGTATGGAGATGGTGGGGAGCACCAAGGACCAATCCAGTGTATCACAGGGGAGATAAGTTCTTCCAAGGGATTTTTTGCTACAAAATTTCTTTATGAATTTTATTGCTTGGAATTGTAGAGGAGCGGGCACAAGATATTTCATAATCCTCATCAGAGACCTTATTCGAATCCATAAACTCAGCCTAATGGCCATTTTTGAGACAAGAACCAATAGGCACAAGGCAGATGCCATCATTAAGAAAATTGGGTGGAATGGAAGTTATAGAGTTGAGGCAGAAGAATTCTCGGGTGGCATATGGCTCATATGGGATGATGAAGCTTTGAAGATCAACGTGCTAAAGGAACATAAGCAATTCATCCACTTTGATGTAAACTTCAAAAGAGAGAGGAGTTGTCTGGTCTCTACAGTCTACAGGAGTCCTAATTACATGAGCATAAGAGATTTATAGCAGAAGCTCAAGAACTTAGAAAACACACTGAACCAGCTATGGTTATTAATAGGTGATTTCAATGCTTATAAAAGATCTTTGGATAAAGAAGGGAGCCAGTACATCAATTGGAACTCCATGAAGGATTTATGCAATTTCCTTACAAAATCCAAATTGATGGACCTAGGATTTAAAGGTCCTAAATTTACGTGGGAGAGGGGAAAAGTCAAAGAAAGGATTGATTATGCACTTAGCAATTCTGTATGGCTAACCTCCTTCCTAGAATCCTACGTTACACACCTCCCAACTCTTAAATCTGACCATAGACCTTTCTGCATTAACCTTTGGAAGGATGATAAACAACACAATTACTCTAGAGCCTTTAGGTTTCAAGCTGCATGGCTTTTAGATGATTCCTTCCATGAGGTGGTCAAATGCGCGTGAAAGGATAACATCAGATGGAAGGAAGCAGTTGGAAAATTCAAAGAAGAAGCAGAAATCTGGAATAAGAACAGTTTTGGCAATGTGTTTGAACAGAAGAGAGCCTTGACTAAGAGACTTATGGGTATAGACAAAGCCATGCAGAATAGTGGTATTTTGCACCTGCTGAAACTTAGAGAGCAGTTATGGAAGGAGTATGAGAGGATCTTGGTTAAGCAGGAAGCAAACTGGTTTCAAAAGTCCAGATGCAATTGGATGAAATTTGGAGATAGAAACACAGTTTTTTCATGCATCTACAATTGCAAGACGCAGAAGGAACAAGATTACAATGCTAAAAAATGAGCAAGGGGAATGGGAACATAACCGAGATAGTCTAAAAGAAATGGCTAGGATTTTCTTTATGGCTCTCTACAAGTAGGATGGCTCCCTTATAAACCTTTTCTACTCACTAAATGCTTCCCAGGTATTAAAGATGAGGATTGTGCTGAAATTCAAAAACCCATCTCTAATGAGGAAATTAAATCCATGGCCTTCAACCTGGGTGCGTTTAAAGCTTCGAGGGCCTATGGACTTCACATGATTTTTATACAAAGCCAATGGAAGCTGGTTGGCCCCTCTATCTGCAAGCTAATTCATGAGATTTTTGATAACCCGAGATTAGTCAAAGATATAAATCAAGCATTGCTAGTGCTGATTCCTAAAGTGGATGCCTCGGAGTGGGTCAAGGAATTCAGGCTGATAGCCCTATGTAATGTGATCCTTAAAATCCTAACAAAGATAATTGCCAAAAGGTTGAAATCCTTCATGTACCAGTGGGTCAGCCCTTGTCAAAGTAGTTTCATTCCAGGCAAACATATCTCTAATAACATTATCATCGCACAAGAAGTCATGCATTCCATGAGAAGGAAAAAAAAGGCAAAAAAGAAATTATGGCCATCAAAATCGACTTGGAGAAAGCTTATGACAGAATTAGGTGGAGCTTTCTAGATGATACCCTGAGAGACATTGGTCTTCTGGAACATTTTAGAAGCCTTATCAAGAGTTGCGTTTCTACCGGTACCATGAGTATCCTTTGGAACAGAGAGACCACTAGTCCCTTTGAAATGACCAAGGGGATTAGATAGGGAGATCCTCTTGCTCCTTATCTTTTTGTTTTATGTATTGAACGCCTTTCTCATTGTATTAATTGGGAAGTGGAGAGTAAACACTGGAAACCTATTCGTTTATGCAGGAAGGGCCTAAACTTATCATATCTCTTTTTTGCAGATGATCTCATTTTATTTGCGGAAGCTAACTTGGATCAATTCAAGATGATTAAGGCGATTCTAGCTACTTTTTGTGCAAGCTTAGGAAAATTGGTAAATGAAAGGAAAACTAAATGAATTTTCTCTAAGAATGTCAATCACTCTAGAGTTGACCAGTACAGCAAAGAACTGGAATTCTATTATACTAATGATCTAAGGTTGTATCTTGGCATGCCCCTCCTTCACCAACGAGTCATGAAGAAAACCTTCCATCATATCTTAGAGAAAGTTAAGAATCGTTTGAGTGGATGGAAAGCCAAGACACTCTCACTAGCAGGCCGGATTACACTAACCAGGAGTGTGCTGAACAATCTGCCCTCCATGCAAACTGCCCTTCTGCCATTGAGGTTGTGTGATGAATTGGAGAAGGCCAGCTGTAATTTCATCTAGGGTGATACAGAGGAAAACAGGAAAATACATTTGGTTAAATGGGATAAACTCTGTAATCCCAAAGACATGGGGGACTGTGTCTAAGAAGACTACGGGAAGCTAATGAAGCTTTCTTAATGAAAGTGGCATGGGGGATTATCCAAAAATCCAATGAGCTTTGGGTTGAAGTCCTCAAAACAAAGTATAATTACTATAGAAAAGATGATCCCAGGCCTAGTGACAAGACAATAAATTCGTCCAATTTATGAAGGGGGTCCAAAAAGTGTGGAAGGAAGTCGAGAATGGGTTGGAGTAGAGAATATATAACAGAAAGACTACAAGATTTTGGCAGGATGCATGGCTTCCCAACCTAGGACCTCTACAGAATTTAGCAATTACCCAAACCCAGGAACATCCTTGCGGGTGTAGAGTTACTAACATGGTTTCTGAGGCTGTTCAATGGGATTGGAACAAGATAGGAAATACGCTGCCTAGAAGTATGAGAGATGCTATTGCTGTCAGCCTACCACCTAAGGAGGAACTAGGGGATGATGTAGTTATATGGAGTCATAGTAGTGATGGAAACTTCTCAGTGAAGATAGCCTACTTGGCTCGAATAGGGATTAAACAAACAAACCACACGATGTGGAAGAGGATATGGAAATGCCCAGGGCCGGAGAAGATCAAGACGTTTTTATGGCTTGCAAGTCAAAACAATATTCTTACCAACAAATTCAGATTTAAGAGACACCTGGATGAGTCCAGTCTGCGCCAAATTTGTAAGAAGGAACAAAAATCTACTCTGCACTATTTAAGATAATGTGATTAAACTAGGGACCTATGGAGAAGAATTGTTCATACAAAGCATTGGTAGCAATTTCTAGCTTGGGATATTACGGATTGGATCACACACAACTTATCTCGAAGAATGGGCAAAAATGAATATAGTAATTTGAATTGGGAGGTGCTGTTCGGGATAATAGTCTAGAACATTTAGACCAGGAGATGTGAAAGCATTTTTCAACCAGCAGAACACCCCACATACGATCTCCTCTTCTCATGTCTGATTAGAACACAGGAATGCATGGAGTCAACCTCCGATGTTGATAAAATACAAGGGAAGAGGAGATTTATGAAAGAAATCGACTGGATTCCACCCAAAGGAATGCAGGTGAAATTCAACATGGATGAATGCAGTGACCAGTCTAACTCGACAAGCTGTGGAGGAGTGTTGAGGAATGCTCAGGAGGAATGGATTCTCGGGTTTACCAGGAAAGTCAGATTTTACAACAGTATTTGTGCTGAACTCTGGGGCATCCTATCAGCATTATCTATAGCGTGAGGGAGAGGGTTTAGGGATGTGATTGTTGAAACTGATTCGAGGAATGCTATGGACCTTTGCTCAGGAGACATTGATGGAAGACATCCTACAGCAAATCTATGTTTCTACATAAAAGAACTAAGAAGAAGACAATGGATGACCAGTCTCCAGCACTCATTCAGGGAAGGGAATAGAATTGTGGACTGGCTGGCAAAGGAAGCCCATAACACCGGCTTGTGCTTCCATATTTTGGAAAACCCACTAGAAGGCCTGGAAACTCTGTTGATGGAGGATAGTAAAGGGGCCACTACCCCTCGTTGTCTTTTTGTGTAGCCTTTTGGCTTTTCACTTTCAGTACCAAAAAAAAAACTTATTCCAGATTATATCATAGTCAAATCTTGTTCTTCTTTCTAGCTAACGAAACTTAACCTCTATAAAAGACATGTCTTAGTGAAATACTTATCAATTAGTCAGAGAACTTCTCCTTAAAAATTCTTTACACACATACTTTACCTACTCCAAACATATCAGATATTATAATATTTATCTTAACATTATATGCTTGTAACGTAGTCTCATACATTTATATGAACACATACACTTATTCAAGATTAATGTACCCTCTAAGATAAATTCTAGCAACCATGGTTAAATCTCTCTCTTTCTTAAGAAAAAGATTCAAACCATCCAACATCTATATAATCTAAAGCCTAACAACCGAGTATTTCCACTCCAAGCATATCACCCATCACATTCTTAATAACCAAGCATTTTTCCAATCACATTTCTAAGAACCAGTCATTTCAACTCCAACACCTTTCATAAATTTTTGACATTTCCAATACCTAAGGTTATACTTCCATACACATATAGAAACCAATTTCCTATCTACCATTATAATAACTTTAAACACATATTATAATTTATATTATTTACTTACGTATTCTGATCTTCAACTAAACAAACTTTTCTTGGTTATTTCCCTAAATCAATAGCATCGTTTGAACACCAACATCATGCTCAATAACTTGGTATAACCAAAATTGAAATTCAACATACTAGAATTGCTGTTGCAGGGGTCTCAAATTGCTGCTATTTTCTCAAGATTTTGCTACCTTACTTACTATACATTAAGGATACACCTATCAACTTGACCTAAGCATGTTGGGGCTGGGCAGTTGAAGAAACTGTAATATCTCATAATTTTTAAATAATAATGTTTTACTATAAACAAATATATTTTTATTTTTAAAAAATGATTATGTTTTGCTAAAAGTAAATATAATTTTAATTAAAATAATTTTTTATTTTGCTTAAAATAATTATATTTGCCTCTAATAATTTTTATATAGAAATATTATTTCTTTTATTATGCACAAAAATATTTTATTTTGTGATTTGTTTTATTAAAACTTGTATAAAAAAAAGTCATGATATAAGAGTACAACTAAAGTTTTGCAAGAATAAAAATTCTTAGCAATTTTTGCAATACTTTAGGATGAAAAACAATAATTATATGTATATAATCAAAGAATAAGTTTCAAATATTTAATTATTAAATAATAATAAGTAAAAAAAAAGGAGAAAGGAAACTAGAGGCAAAGCACACGGATGGAAACAGGGGGCGCACAATTTTTCTTCCTCTTTCTCTCTCTAACCTCTACCATCTCTCTAAGATTTCTCTCAATATATGTATCTAATTGAGATACTGGAGGTACCATTGGACTCGTGACGATGAGAGTTTCAAAATCCACCGATCAATTTCGCCAGAAGTTCGTCGGAAGCTCGTCGAAAAATCGTGAATAGTAATGCATAGGTAATGTTTCTAAAATGCTAGATTTTTTTATGATTTTTCGAGCCTCTAAGTTAGGAGTTTTGTTAAGGATATAGAGTATTGGTTGTATGATAAATTTTACGGTCAAATAACGTGATTTAGTGCTCTAATTTTGAAAATTGTTCTTCAGTGAATAGTAATTATGAACAGTATTTTTATCTGCATGAATAGTGCACGATCAGTGTTTTAACTGGCATGAATAGTGATTCTGGACGATGTGAACAATATTTTTGGCATGAACAGTGCCCCCTTCAGTTGACTGAACTCTGGAGTGATTTCTTAAATTTTTGGACCCTTCAAACTCGTTTTTGAGATCTATTTGGTCAAATTTGAATTGAAAAAGTACATTTTGAGGCTGTCTAACCTAGAGCCTTACCTTGTGAGTAGATAATTCTTTCTATGACTTACCTTAGGCTTTTCTTGAACTTTAAATGTATAATTGATTATGTTTACAAGTTATTTATACTTTTATATGTCTCTGAAATGGATTAAATTATCTGATTTGTTTACAATCTGGCATATAGTTCAAGAGGAGTATGGTTTTGAAAATGGATTTTTGAACTCATTGAATATGTGATTCTAAATGTATTTCTCATGATATGGTAAAGAAAATATATTGTGAACGTGGCATTGATATGTAAAGCAATAAGATTGTCTTGAAAAAGAGCATGTATATGTGATTATCCTGATAGATAAGTTTTTAACATAGGAATTGTAGTGAGAATAAAAATTTTGAATTTATACTGAAACTTCTGTTTTGAACGATATGACATATGTGTAAATAATGATTTATGTGGAGGAGTCCTATTAAAAATACTATTTGCTATCAGTAGGTGATGTTAGCCCTAGTGCACTTTGACACCTCAACTAGCAGGGGTGGTGCTAGCCTTATGTGACGGCCAACACACGAGATATGATAGGTGAAGGAGAGCGAGATTCCTCCTTTCTGAACGAGATGCAGACTATATGATATGTGATTTTTCCTCCCTTGCTGTGTGCTTGGAAAATACCCATATTAGAGTCCCTTCGCGTGTCTTCTTAAATGGTGGTAGGACAAACCTTAGCTGAGATATTAAGTTTAGGCAAATCCTACACCACCAAAGTACAGAAGGGCTTAAACTCTGATATGGGATCATCCTAATTTTTTTATGTGAAATATTTTGGTGCATAACAATATTTTATTAATGATTATACCGTATTTCCTATGGTTTTGGATATCTGAATGTGATCTAAATCGAGAATATTTACAATGCGGGTCCCATATGAATGTACTTTTGATCTATATTTTCTATGTGATAAATTTTAAAATATGAGTACATCCATATGCTAAACTAAGAGATCATAAGAGGTATTATCTATTTACTGAGTTGTTAAAATCACTATACAATATTTCTCATCATATGGTAAAGAAAATATATTGTGCACGTGGCAATGATATGTAAAGCTATAAGATTGCCTTGGAAAATGGCATGTATATGTGATAACCCTGATTGTGAAGTTTCTAATAAAGGAACTGTACTGAGACTGAAAAATTTTGTATTATACTGAAACCTTTGTTTTGAACGATATGCATATATGTGAATTATGATTTCTGTGGAGGAATCTTATTGGAAACACTGTTTGCTAATGACAGGTAATGTTAGCACTGGTGCACCATGACACCTTAACTAGCAGGGGTGGTATTAGTTTCGTGTGATGGCCAACACACGGGATATAATATGTGAAGGAGAGTGGGATGCCTCTTATCTGGGCAAGATGCCGACTATATAATATGTAATTTGCCCTATCTTGTTGTGTGCTTGGAAAATGCCTATATTAGAGTCTCTTCGCATGTTCTCTTGAATGGTGGTAGGGCAAACCTTAGCTAGGATGCTGAGTTTAAGCAAATGCTACACCACCAAAGTACGGAAGGGTTTGAACTCTGATATGGTGGTTTTGATATGGGATCCTCCTAATGTTTTCATGTAAAATATTTTGATATATAACATTTTTTTAATGATTATACAGTACAATATATGGTTTTGTATATCTAAATATTCTTTTATTTGAGAATATTTGAAATATGGGTCCCATATAGATGTACTTTTGAACTACAATTTTCTACGTGATAAATTTTAAAATATGAGTATATCCATATGTTGACCTAAGAAGTCATAGGAGGTATTATCTGGTCACTAAGTTGTCAAATTCACTACACGATATCTACATTTTTTCCAAATAAAAATATAGAGTTTAGTTCTTCCTCTTCAGATAGTTGATCAGCTGGATGACATAATCTCTAGGTGAGCCAACTTTGTTTCTAGGGCTCGTAGATTTTGGTTATATTGTACTTGTACTCTAGAGTATGCTTTGAATGCCACAAGCAAAATTCTTGCTTCTATTATTACTATGATATTTATAAACTTGGTTTGTATATTGTGTATACATGGGAATACCTATATGAAACTATTTCCTATGATAAAGGAGTGTATTATGCATGTTATGGCAAAGATTTGTCCGTAAACTATGTGTTTCACGTGCTTTTAAAAGTAGGGGCGTGACAAGTTGGTATAAGAGTATTAGGTTTTCCTGTAACTATCAGAGCAAAGGATTCTTTAGTTGGACCTTTAGAATGGATATGAGTTAGACATATTAATACTTCAATTATTGCTGAGGGATTTTATAGCCTTGGAAAATGGCATGTATATGTGATAACCATGATTGTGAAGTTTCTAACAGAGGAACTATACTGAGACTGAAAATTTTGTATTATACAAAAATATCTGTTTTGAACAATATGCATCTATGTGAATTATGATTTCTGTGGAGGAATCTTATTGAAAATACTATTTGCTAACAGCATGTGATGTTAGCCTTGGTGCAACTTGACACCTCAACTAGCAAGGGTGGTGCTAGCCTCATGTGACGGCCAACACACGGGATATGATATGTTAAGGAGAGTAGGATGCCTTCTATCTTGGCAAGATGCCGACTATATGATATGTGATTTATTCTCCCTTGTTATGTGCTTAGAAAATGCCCACATTAGAGTCATTTCACGTGTCTTCTTGAATGGTGGTAGGGCAAACCTTAGCTGGGATGCTGAGTTTAAGTAAATCCTACACCACCAAAGTACAGAAGGGTTTGAACTTTGATATGGTGGTTCTGATATGGGATCCTCCTAATGTTTTTATGTGAAATATTTTAAGCATAACATTTGTTTAATAATTATACAATACAATATATGGTTTTGGATATTGAGTATCCTTTGATTTTAGAATATTTAAAATATGGGTCCCATATGGATATACTTCAGAATTGTAATTTTCTACGTGATAAATTTTAAAATATGAGTACATCCATATGTTGACTTAAGAGGTCATAGGAGGTATTATCTGCTCATTGAGTTGTCAAACTTACTACATGATATCTATATTATTTTTTCATATAAGAATACATAATTTGGTTCTTCCCCTTCAGATAATTGATCAACTTGACGACATAATCTCTAGGTGAGCCTATTTTATTTCTAGGGCTCGTAGATTTTGATTATATTGTACTTGTGCTCTATATTATACTTTGAACGCCACAAGCAGAATCTTTGCTTCTATTGTTACTCTGATATTTATAAACTTGGTCTGTATATTGTGTATATTATGAAACTGTTTCCTATGATAAAAAAGTGTATTATGAATGTTATGGCAAAGATCTGTCCGTAAAGTATGTGTTACACGTGCCCTTAAAAGTAAGGGCGTGACAAGTTGGTATCAGAGCATTAAGTTTCTATGTGACTATCTGAGCAAATGATTCTTTAGTAGGACCTTTAGTATGAATATGAGCCGGGCATATTTATACTTCAGGTGCTGTTTAGGGATTCTATAGGGTTCCACTTTCCTTTCTATTCCAAATTTGTTAAAGTTTTTAGTATAAGATTGATTGAATATTGTGACATCTTTAAAAGTATTTATGGGTCAACTTTTGCCTGAAACTAAAAGAGATAGGCATGCCAGAGAATTTAAAGAATTAAGACAAATGTCAATTATGATCGTTTCTAAATATGATATATGTTTTACCTGATTGTCTAGATATGATAGACTTTGATGTGATATTGGGAATGGATTGGTTGGCATCATGTCAAGTCATTTTAAAATGTTATCCTAAGATGATTAAATTCAATATTCCTGCATAATCTTCTTTTTTGATACAAAGAGACAGTAGTGAGGTATTCAATAATCTGATCTTTGCTTTAGCAACCCATAAGTTATTACAAAAGGTGCCAAAGATATTGGGCAGTAGTGAGAGATGTAACATCCTTAATTTCGTTTCTTTTATTGATAAAGGAACATAAAAAAAAATTAATTAAGGAAATAAAATTTATTAGACAATATTTTAGATATCTAAGGAAATATAGTCCTTAGAAATTCTTCACCTTATGTATATGCATAGAAAATGTTTCTAACATTAAGAGAACAAATAAAGAAGGAAAATTTAATAGGAAAGAAATTAGAAATAACATACTAAAGAGATGCAAAATTCTTGGATAAGGAAGATAAATTTTTAGAAACAAGTAAAGGTCTTAAAATTTCAAAGAACATTGAATTAGGGTAATTTTTCCTAATTCAAGAACTATAGTTACTAAGTTTAAAATCTTTACCCATACATTGGGCTTTTACCTATGGACACTTTATATAGAGTTTTTTCACTTCACATAAGTTTCTAGCAAGCCCATTGGATAACCTAAACAAGAAATTAAACATAGACTATGACTAGGATATAGTAATTTCACAAATAGCCCAAAAATTATGAAAATGTGACCAAGCCCACCAAGAAAGGAAGAATTTTATCCAAAGCAAAGAAAATGGGTAGGACAAGCCCATAATGGGTAGGAATAAGCCCAAATCCAAGAGGAAAAATAAAATAAAATAAATTAGATGATGATATAATAATAAGAATAAAGATTAGGTTACATGGCATTAAGACAAAAAATTTAGCAAGTGGTGTGATTCTACATTCATCATTTAAGCAAGTGGCATGATAATACAAGGCTTTAGGACAAAAACATCTATATCCTACACTCATAATTTTAGCAAGTGGTATGATAATACATGGTATTAGGACAAAACATTCATAGCCCACACAACTAATATCAACCAAATAATGGAGATTCAAGGGCTAGAAATTTGCCACCTAAAAAGGCAAACCTATCATACTTGTTTAAGACAAAAGAAAATTGAAATGAATCCCTAAATCAAAGGGACCTTGTCCCATATCTTAAGAACATATTATCATAATTTTCAAAATACAAATCTCATTTTCCTATGCATATCTTGACTAAGGAAGAGGAAGACAAGAACATAAGTTGTTTGTTTTCCAAAAATTCAACAAAGTGTATCCTAATTGTGATAAGGTAGACCAATGATCATGGAAGGTGAATTATTTGGTGGTCTATATAAGAAAACCCACCCTTACAACATTAGAATTTCGTCCAAGTGAGGGAGAGAAAAAAATAGAAGCAAGGTAGAGTGAGGAAAGGAGAGGAAGAAAGGAAGAAAGAGGAAGGAGAAGTCTAGAAGACTAAGTGCTCCAAGTAAGTTTAACAATATTTCTTTTTGAAGAAAACTTTTGAAACTTATAATATTTATATGAGATTTTGATCTTAGAACTTTTATGATTGGTCATGATGTTGCTATATCATGTTACATATTGATCTTGCATGTGATGTATGTTTGAATACTTAGGTTGGTGTAGATAGTTCTGCATGGTTATGGCTATGGGTGGCAGAATTTTAAGCTTCGGTATTTTAATTTCTGGGAACAATCTATAAGGAATTAAAATAAATGGTTAACATAAGAATTAAAGATATATGTGTCCCGGATTTTTAGCCACTGGAATCATTCCATTTGGAGTCCATATGAGGTAGCTATGGTCTGATTAGTAGTCAAAGGTCAGAAAATGAATCATCAGGGAAGAATATGTTAGGATAGCTTCGGTAATTTAATTTTTGGGAATTATTGGTAGGGAATTAAAATAAATGGTTAACATAAGCATTAAATATATGTATGTCATGGATTTTTAGCCACTGGAATCATTCAATTTGGAGTCCACATGTGGTAGATATGGTCCGATTAGTAAGCCAAGGTCAGAAAATGGTTCATCAGGGAAGATTATGTTAGGACAGCTTTTGTATTTTAATTTCTGGGAATTATTTGTATGGAATTAAAATAAATGGTTAACATGAACCTTATATATCTATGTCTCATGGAAATATGCCCACTGGAATTATGCAATTTGGAGTTCATATGAGGTAGATATGATCCGATTAGTAAGCAGAGGTCAGAAAATGTTTATTCAGGGAAGAGTATGTTATTAATGTTTTAGTTTTTGAATTTCTGGGAATATTCTGTAGGGAATTAAAATAGCGCGCCAACATAACAATTATAGATATATGGCTCATGGAATTTTACCAACTGGAATAACTCAATTTGGAGTTCAAATTTGAGAGATATTGTCTAATTAGTTAGTAAAGGTCAGAACCTCAACGAGAAGAAATAATACTAAATTTAAAGGAGTAATAACACCACAATATCATACTATTTTGTTGATATGATTAACATAATAGTTTTAGATAATTGTCTTAACTTTTCATAGACACTAATATCATCTTAATCGAAGTTAAAATGAGAGAGTTATGCTTTGATTTGTAAGGAAAGGCTGTGTTAAAAGTTAGTAAAACCTATTTTCAATATTTTTCTACCCTAGATGAATTTTTAAGGTAATAATAGAAATCAATTTGAGGAAAAATGCTCTATAAAATTTGTAAGAACATGTGTTGGAAATGATATAAGTAGAAATAAAATGACTAAATGCCTAGACATAAAGAAAATGAAAAGAATTATTCTAGTTACTGGAAAAAAATTGTGATTTGTGAAAAGTGCATGTCTAAGGAAAGCTCTGGCAAGGAAAGACTTGGTACTTAAGCGTGTCCATTAGTGACCCACCTCTCTTTTCTGGGAACTTTCCTGGTGCGCTGTTTACAGACTACAATTACTATCCAGTTCTCGAGGTATTAGTGTAAAATTTTGACATGGAAATATTTTATAAAGTGAAAATTAGAAAATGATTATATTCATGGCATAATTTCAGTTTACCAATGAATTTTGAGAATGATTATGTTTTGATACATTATGGCATGAGAATATAATGAACATACTCGTTATTGGAATCATATTTTCGGCTATTAATATGAAAAGAAAAGAAAAGAAATGAGCACGGTCACATGGCAATCCGTGTGGTGCACCAGTAGGGGACGCCCTACCAACGGTTATGATTATATTCATGAGAAAAGAAAGAGAAAGTGTGCCATGTCGGACGGAGCGAGATAAGCCCGTACCGAAAAGTAGAGAATACTTACCCTGACCGGGGTATCTTGAAGTAAGAATAAGTTGATAGCCATCATATGAAATTCGAAAAAATAGTTATTCATGCCATACATGTCATAACTGTATAATTTTCATGTGCATGATAAAGTGCATTCATGTGACCTAAAGATATTTTCTGTAGTTTATACAGCTGAACATGACATGATGAACTATAATGGTAAATTATGATTTATTGTTGAACTTACTGGGATTTAATTCTCACTATATTTCCATATCATGTTCAAAAGAATAAATATGCAGATATTCTCTATGACACTTATTATCTCTGTACGTTGGATCGAGGTGCCCTACCTTGGGCAACTTCCAGTTATTTCAGATATAACTGTCGTAGATGTAACTGAGATTCCGGTGGACGTGCCACCCGAACCAGTGTCCCCGGAAATAGTCGTGTAGATGATTAGAACTAATATGTATCTTTGTACAAATGTTTGTAAAATAATGGTGTGTAGTTTGTAAAATAATAGTGTGTATGGAAACTCAGTATTGTATAAATTAAATAAATGTTATATTGAGTTAAGTTATAACGACGTAATAACTTCATGGTATTTAAAAAAAAATTACATAAATGGAGTTGTTACATAATTGGTATCAGAGCAGGTTGATCCTAGATGGCCAGTGGTTGGATGGTTATCTGAATCGATCTTATAGTGTCTTGAGTATGTTGTGGTTGTGCTGTGTAGGGGATCAGTGATTCATATAGGTAAGAAATTACTAGTGTTTCCTATCTATATGCCGATGTGGTGTTATGACTGCTATTAAATATTTTTGAACTAACTATTGGGCTTGATCACCTCAATAGCAGCATAACTTTGTTTTGTACCATAGTAGGAAATGGCACCACCAAGGAGGAATCCAGCAACCAATGCAGAGGAAACCCTGCACAACCTGGCCACGGCAATTCGAGACCAAGTTATGACCACTAACCAAAATTTACAACATCTCCAGAATGCTAATAACACAAATGTTGAGATTGGTCCTAACAACCGGACGGCTGGAAAAGATAACGGCATATCCGAGTTCCTGAGGACTAGACCACCTTGTTTCCAAGGTGGTTATGACCCAACGGTAGCCGAAAGGTGGATTAGGGAATTAGAGAAAATCTTTGAAGTGATGGGCTGTACTGAAGAGCAGCAAATCATTTTTGCTGCATATATGTTAAAGGATGAAGCAGAATACTGGTGGCGTGGAGCTAGAGAACTTTTAGCTCATCAGGGAAGACAGATCACCTGGCACGTGTTCAAGGACATTTTTTTTTAAAAGTACTTTCCAAGTACTGTACGGGCAGAGAAAGAGATCGAATTTCTCCAACTCAGGCAAGGAAGCATGACCGTGGACCAGTATATCGTAAGGTTCGAGGAGCTGTCTAAGTTCTCCTCTTATCTGCGATATAACCCAGATGAAGCATGGAAGGCGGTTAAGTTTGAAGCGGGACTAAACCCGGAGTTAAAGAATGCTGTTATAGTTATGGAGATCAGGGAGTTTGTACCTCTGATAAATAAATGCAGACTCATGGAAAAGAGTTTAAGGGCAGTGGAGGACGAGAAGCAAAGGCGAAACCTATGGAAAAGGAAGAAAAATTTTCCCAACCCTAGAGAGAACGTGAGAAGAAGTGGATATGAAGCTGGTAAGAGGCCATTGATTGCGGGTCCTAGGCCCTTTCAACAAGACCTCGCCTCAGTCAAGTGCGCTAAATGCGGACGCATGCATGGTAACTGGCCATGCTACATGGGACAAGATGTCTGCTTCAATTGCGGACAGAAGGGACATTTTGCGAAAAACTGCCCACAGAATGTAGGAAAGCAGCCAGAACAGAGGCCTCAGGTGAAAGGAAGGGTTTTCACCCTGAGCGGCCAAGAGGCAGCTCAATCTTCTGAAATGATTCAAGGTACATGCTATATTTATGGATTTGCTCTTATGGTGTTATTTGACTCTGGTGCTAGTCATTCATTTATATCAGAAGAATGTATTAGGAAGTTTCAGTTCCCTCTTTCTGAAACTCCCTATGAGCTATCTGTAGTAACCCCTACAGGGGAACGGGTATTAACTTCCTCTGTATGTAAGGACTGTCAAGTCACCATCCAGGAGAAAACTTTTTCTGTAGACCTCGTCAGTTTACCTTTAAGAGGTATTGAGGTCATTCTAGGGTTAGACTGGATGTCTAGAAATCGAGTCTTGTTGAATTGTTGTAACAAGACCGTTGAATTTCTACCTTCTACTCCGAAAGAGGAGGTCCAGTTATTGATGTTAAATGCCAATCAAGTTAATAGGGAGTTGAAGAATGGAGTACTTGGATACATTCTCTTGTATTTATCAAACCTAGAAGTCGAATCGAAGCTTGATGAAATTCCAATAGCCAACGAGTTTCCTGAAGTGTTTCCATAAGATATTCCAGGCTTACCTCCCAAGAGAGAGATAGAGTTCTCTATTGATCTCCTACCTGGGACAGGGCCTATCTCTATTGCACCATATCGAATGGCCTCGAAGGAACTTCAAGAACTAAAGAAGCAGTTGAAGGAACTATTAGACAAGCAATTCATTAGACTGAGTGTATCACCTTGGGGAGCTCCTGTATTGTTTGTTAAGAAGAAAGACGGGAGTTTGAGACTATGCATAGATTACAGACAGCTGAATAAGGTGACTATCAAAAATAAGTATCCTCTCCCTAGGATAGATGACTTATTGGATCAATTAAAGGGTGCCTCCATCTTTTCTAAAATTGACTTGCGGTCAGGATATCATCAGATTAGGATTAAGGAGGAGGATGTACCAAAAACTGTCTTCAGGACTAGGTATGGGCACTATAAGTTTCTCGTAATGCCCTTCGGGTTGACTAATGCACCTACAATTTTCATGGATTACATGAATCGCATTTTTCGACCCTACCTAGATCAATTTGTTGTAGTGTTCATTGATGACATCTTGATATATTCTAAGAGTGAGAAAGAACATGAACAACATCTCCGAATCATGCTGCAAGTGCTGAAAGAGAAAAAGTTATATGCTAAATTGGAGAAGTGTGAATTTTGGCTGTCAGAGATGAAGTTTCTCGGACATGTCATCTATAATAGAGGGGTAGCCGTAGATCCTAGCAAGACGGAAGCAGTGATTAAGTGGGAGACACCAAAGACGGTTACGGAAATCAGAAGTTTCCTTGGTTTGGCAGGATACTACAGGAGATTTATACAAAACTTCTCTCGTATAGCCTTGCCATTGACTAAATTGACCAGGAAGGGAAGTCCTTTCAAATGGACTGATCAATGTGATGCTAGTTTTCAGGAGCTGAAGACAAGACTAACCACTCCTCCTGTATTAATTATTCCAGACCCCACAGGATATTTTGAAGTGTATAGTGACGCTTCAAAGAAAGGGCTAGGATGTGTGCTGATGCAAGATAAGAGGGTAGTTGCTTACGCCTCTAGGCAACTGAGACCTCACGAAGGAAACTATCCAACCCATGATCTTGAATTAGCGGCAGTAGTGTTTGCCTTAAAGATTTGGCGACACTATTTGTACGGGGAAACCTTTAAAGTATATTGTGATCATAAGAGTCTTAAATACCTCTTTGATCAGAAGGAGTTAAATATAAGGCAACGAAGATGGGTAGAATTCCTCAATGACTACAAGTTTGAGATAAAGTATCATCCCGGAAAGGCGAATGTTGTAGCAGATGCCTTGAGTCGAAAATCTCTGCATATGGGTCAGATGATGGTGTATGAGATGCAGATGCTAGAGGAGTTTCGAAATTTGAAGCTAGCCACTACTCTTACTCCAAAGAATCTAGTCATTAATGGTTTAAGTATAGGGTCTGACCTTAGAGCCCAGATCAAAGAAGCTCAAGCTCACGATCAATACTTACAAGATCATAAAGACCAAGGTAATTTTTCTGTAATGGAAGATGGAGCAATCATGTATCAGGGAAGGATTTGTGTCCCTTAAGAACAAGAGTTGAGGACTAAGATACTGCAGGAAGCGCATCAAAGTAAATACACAATCCATCCTGGATGCACTAAAATGTACCATGATTTAAAAAGGATGTATTGGTGGCCAGGGATGAAAAATGACATTGCTGAGTTTGTGGCGAAATGTCTCATTTGTCAAAAGGTGAAGGTGGAGCATCAAAAGCCAGCGGGATTTCTACAACCTCTTGAGATCCCTAAATGGAAATGGGATAGTATTTCGATGGACTTTGTTGTAGGTTTACCTAAGACCTCAGTGGGACATGACTCTATCTAGGTAATAGTTGACAGATTAACCAAATCTGCTCACTTTTTGCCCATAAAAATTAACTTTTCACTAGATAAATTGGCCCAATTGTACGTTCAGGAAATAGTTAGACTCCATGGGATTTCCTTACATATTGTTTCTAATAGAGATCCGAGGTTCACGTCGAGGTTTTGGAAGGCGTTGCAAGAAGCTTTTGGTACTCAGTTGTGGTTCAGTACTGCCTACCATCCTCAAACTGACGGGCAGACAGAACGAACAATTCAAACCCTAGAAGATATGTTGAGGGCCTGTGTGATAGAGCAAGGTAAAGGATGGGATAAGTACCTACCTTTAGTAGAGTTTGCTTATAATAATAGCTATCACTCTAGCATTAAGATGGCCCCCTATGAAGCTTTATACGGTAGAAAGTGCCGATCTCCACTATGTTGGTTCGAGGTAGGAGAAAAGAACTTGTTGGGTCCTGATCTAGTTCAACAAACCACTGAACAAATCAGGATGATACGAAACAAAAATACTTACAGCTCAGAGTCGGCAAAAGAGTTACTACGATAAGAGACATAGACCTCTAGAGTTAGAGGAAGGAGACCATGTATTTCTGAAACTTTCCCCGACTACTGGAGTTGGTAAGTCTCTCAAAACAAGAAAGCTAAGTCCGCGATTTTTAGGACCCTACCAAATTCTAAAGAAAGTTGGGACATCAGCATATCAAGTTGCTCTCCCACCTAATTTGTCCAACCTGCATAATGTTTTCCACGTATCACAGCTGCGGAAGTATCTTTCAGATTCATCACATATAATACTGGATGAACCAATCCAAATAAAGGAGAACATGACATACCAGCTAGTACCTGCATCCATATTGGACACTGACGTGAAGCAACTGAGAAATAAAACCATTCCCCTAGTTAAGGTGTTATGGGAAGGTTTGACTCCGGAAGAAGCAACTTGGGAGCTGGAAGAAGTCATGAGGAAGAAATATCCGCAATTGTTCTTATAAGGTAATTTCTGAAATTTTGAGGACAAAATTTCTTTTAGGGGGAGAGAAATGTAACATCCTTAATTTCGTTTCTTTTATTGATAAAGGAACATAAAAAAAATTAATTAAGGAAATAAAATTTATTAGACAATATTTTAGATATCTAAGGAAATATAGTCCTTAGAAATTCTTCACCTTATGTATATGCATAGAAAATGTTTCTAACATTAAGAGAACAAATAAAGAAGGAAAATCTAATAGGAAAGAAATTAGAAATAACATACTAAAGAGATGCAAAATTCTTGGATAAGGAAGATAAATTTTTAGAAACAAGTAAAGGTCTTAAAATTTCAAAGAACATTGAATTAGGGTAATTTTTCCTAATTCAAGAACTATAGTTACTAAGTTTAAAATCTTTACCCATACATTGGGCTTTTACCTATGGACACTTTATATAGAGTTTTTCCACTTTACATAAGTTTCTAGCAAGCCCATTGGATAACCTAAACAAGAAATTAAACATAGACTTGGACTATGATATAGTAATTTCACAAATAGCCCAAAAATTATGAAAATGTGACCAAGCCCACCAAGAAAGGAAGAATTTTATCCAAAGCAAAGAAAATGGGTAGGACAAGCCCATAATGGGTAGGAATAAGCCCAAATCCAAGAGGAAAAATAAAATAAAATAAATTAGATGATGATATAATAATAAGAATAAAGATTAGGTTACATGGCATTAAGACAAAAAATTTAGCAAGTGGTGTGATTCTACATTCATCATTTAAGCAAGTGGCATGATAATACAAGGCTTTAGGACAAAAACATCTATATCCTACACTCATAATTTTAGCAAGTGGTATGATAATACATGGTATTAGGACAAAACATTCATAGCCCACACAACTAATATCAACCAAATAATGGAGATTCAAGGGCTAGAAATTTGCCACCTAAAAAGGCAAACCTATCATACTTGTTTAAGACAAAAGAAAATTGAAATGAATCCCTAAATCAAAGGGACCTTGTCCCATATCTTAAGAACATATTATCATAATTTTCAAAATACAAATCTCCTTTTCCTATGCATATCTTGACTAAGGAAGAGGAAGACAAGAACATAAGTTGTTTGCTTTCCAAAAATTCAACAAAGTGTATCCTAATTGTGATAAGGTAGACCCATGATCATGAAAGGTGAATTATTTGGTGGTCTATATAAGAAAACCCACCCTTACAACATTAGAATTTCGTCCAAGTAAGGGAGAGAAAAAAATAGAAGCAAGGTAGAGTGAGGAAAGGAGAGGAAGAAAGGAAGAAAGAGGAAGGAGAAGTCTAGAAGACTAAGTGCTCCAAGTAAGTTTAACAATATTTCTTTTTGAAGAAAACTTTTGAAACTTATAATATTTATATGAGATTTTGATCTTAGAACTTTTATGATTGGTCATGATGTTGCTATATCATGTTACATATTGATCTTGCATGTGATGTATGTTTGAATATTTAGGTTGGTGTAGATAGTTCTGCATGGTTATGGCTATGGGTGGCAGAATTTTAAGCTTCGGTATTTTAATTTCTGGGAACAATCTATAAGGAATTAAAATAAATGGTTAACATAAGAATTAAAGATATATGTGTCCCGGATTTGTAGCCACTGGAATCATTCCATTTGGAGTCCATATGAGGTAGCTATGGTCTGATTAGTAGTCAAAGGTCAGAAAATGAATCATCAGGGAAGAATATGTTAGGATAGTTTCGGTAATTTAATTTCTGGGAATTATTGGTAGGGAATTAAAATAAATGGTTAACATAAGAATTAAAGATATGTATGTCATGGATTTTTAGCCACTGGAATCATTCAATTTGGAGTCCACATGTGGTAGATATGGTCCGATTAGTAAGCCAAGGTCAGAAAATGGTTCATCAGGGAAGATTATGTTAGGACAGCTTTTGTATTTTAATTTCTGGGAATTATTTATATGGAATTAAAATAAATGGTTAACATGAACCTTATATATCTATGTCTCATGGAAATATGCCCACTGGAATTATGCAATTTGAAATTCATATGAGGTAGATATGATCCGATTAGTAAGCAGAGGTCAGAAAATGTTTATTCAGGGAAGAGTATGTTATTAATGTTTTAGTTTTTGAATTTCTGGGAATATTCTGTAGGGAATTAAAATAGCGCGCCAACATAAAAATTATAGATATATGGCTCATGGAATTTTACCAACTGGAATAACTCAATTTGGAGTTCAAATTTGAGAGATATTGTCTAATTAGTTAGTAAAGGTCAGAACCTAAACGAGAAGAAATAATACTAAATTTAAAGGAGTAATAACACCACAATATCATACTATTTTGTTGATATGATTAACATAATAGTTTTAGATAATTGTCTTAGCTTTTCATAGACACTAATATCATCTTAATCGGAGTTAAAATGAGAGAGTTATGCTCTGATTTGTAAGCAAAGGCTGTGTTAAAAGTTAGTAAAACCTATTTTCAATATTTTTCTACCCTAGATGAATTTTTAAGGTAATAATAGAAATCAATTTGAGGAAAAATGCTCTATAAAATTTGTAAGAACATGTGTTGGAAATGATATAAGTAGAAATAAAATGACTAAATGCCTAGACATAAAGAAAATGAAAAGAATTATTCTAGTTACTGGAAAAAAATTGTGATTTGTGAAAAGTGCATGTCTAAGGAAAGCTCTGGCAAGGAAAGACTTGGTACTTAAGCGTGTCCATTAGTGACCCACCTCTCTTTTCTGGGAACTTTCTTGGTGCACTGTTTACAGACTACAATTACTATCCAGTTATCGAGGTATTAGTGTGAAATTTTGACATGGAAATATTTTATAAAGTGAAAATTAGAAAATGATTATATTCATGGCATAATTTCAGTTTACCAATGAATTTTGAGAATGATTATGTTTTGATACATTATGGAATGAGAATATAATGAACATACTCGTTATTGGAATCATATTTTCGGCTATTAATATGAAAAGAAAAGAAATGAGCACGGTCACATGGCAATCCGTGTGGTGCACCAGTAGGGGACGCCCTACCAACGGTTATGATTATATTCATGAGAAAAGAAAGAGAAAGTGTGCCATGTCGGACGGAGCGAGATAAGCCCGTACCGAAAAGTAGAGAATACTTACCCTGACCGGAGTATCTTGAAGTAAGAATAAGTTGATAGCCATCATATGAAATTCGAAAAAATAGTTATTCATGCCATACATGTCATAACTGTATAATTTTCATGTGCATGGTAAAGTGCATTCATGTGACCTAAAGATATTTTCTGTAGTTTATACAGCTGAACATGACATGATGAACTATAATGGTAAATTATGATTTATTGTTGAACTTACTGGGATTTAATTCTCACTATATTTCCATATCATGTTCAGAAGAATAAATATGCAGATATTCTCTATGACACTTATTATCTCTGTACGTTGGATCGAGGTGCCCTACCTTGGGCAACTTCCAGTTATTTCAGATATAACTGTCATAGATGTAACTGCGATTCCGGTGGACGTGCCACCCGAACCAGTGTCCCCGAAAATAGTCGATATAGATGATTAGAACTAATATGTATCTTTGTACAAATGTTTATAAAATAATGGTGTGTAGTTTGTAAAATAATAGTGTGTATGGAAACTCAGTATTGTATAAATTAAATAAATGTTATATTGAGTTAAGTTGTAACGAGGTAATAACTTCATGGTATTTTAAAAAAAAAATACATAAATGGAGTTGTTACAAGAGATGTTGATATAAAGTATACCAGTGTAAATCAAATTCCAGTGGTTAAAAATTTTTTTGATGTATTTCCGGAGGAATGGCCAAGATTATCCTGAAAATAAAAATATAATTTGGTATTGATTTATTTCTTGGAACTCAATTGATATTTATACCCCATATAGAATGGCAATGACTGAACTCAAGGAATTGAAGAATTAGTTGTAAGATTTGTTAGACAAGACATTTATACGCTCTAGTACTTCTCCTTGGGGAGTTCTTGTTCTATTTGTGAAAAAAGAAAGATAGAACATTGTGATTGTGCATAGATTATATACAGTTAAAAAAGGTAGCAATGCGTAATAAATATCCATTACCTTGTATAGATAATTGATTTGACCAGTTATAGGGTGCTCTATGTTTTTTAAAAATTGATTTGAGATCTGAGTATCATTAATTAAAGATAAGGGAAAAGAATATTTCAAAAACTGCTTTCAGAATCCAACATGGGCACTATGAGTTTTAGTGATATCATTTGGTTTTACAAATACTTCAGCTGCATTCATGGACTTAATAAATAGAGTATTTAAACTATTCTTGGATCAATTTATTATTGTATTTATTGACAATATATTATTAAATTTCAAGAGTTCAAATGATCAAAAGCAACATTTGAGGATAGTTTTACAAACTCAAAGAGAGTATAAGCTATATACTAATTCTTCAAAATGTGAATTTTGACTTAGTAGTGTTACTTTCTTAGGGCATGTGGTTAGTAAGAATGGTATTTAATTAGACCTAATAAAGTAGAAGCGGTATAGCAATGTCCACGTCTTACTACAGCTACAGATGAAGATCCAATTCTAACTTGCGCTTTCCGCAGTTGTTTGTCTTCCAATCTATTTGAGCCATAGTTGAATCAAGTACATGAATGAATGCTTGTAATTCATCAATCAACTCTTCAGCATTTAAAGTTAGATGAAAATTCTTCGTGTTGAGTGTGAGATAAAATTTTGTTCCACAGTTTGATCAAGAAAATACAATAGACTAATAAAGAAATAGTTAACATTTAACAAATCTATCGGTTTGTGATGGATATTCAGTTGTGCTCAGGAGACTACTTAAAAAATTTGTTTTAAAGTACTAAAAGCCCCTAGTAAGGCAATGAAGGCATCATCATTGCTCATCATTCTAGCCATGCTCTCATACATGGAAGCTACCCTAAATTCTTTCGCAATTGTCTTTCCTATGATGTTTGATGTAACTAGAGCTGTAGGAATAATACCTAGAACTTGACATCCTCCTATATGTGCAGCTGTAGACACACACCCCATTAATTTACAGTTACCTCCACCATAGACTAAATGAATTTTTCTCTTGGCCAGCACCATATCCAGATTTTGTGCTGCTTTAATATACTCTCCATTTTTTTCAGGACTGAAACCATAAAAGATACAAATATTTCAAAACTGACGAAATGCAGTCCCTCCATAACTGCACTTTGAGTATAAAGGTAAAGATACTAATGTATGCATTTATAGAACTCAGAGAAGTGCATACTTATAATAGCTATGCAAATAGGCCGGGCATTATTAAAACAGCTATATGAGTGACTGATGGATATTAGCTAATGTCACGGCTCCAAATGATGGAACACATGACCGGCACGGCATAAGGGTTTCCCCCTAGCCGTAAGCCTAACACATAGCATGCACAACCATTCAGCACACAATCCAGTACATAATAATATAACTGGCCACATACGCCACATCCAATATCAGAAAATACTGTATATATTTATATATATTTCATGAATCCAACATCCTTGATTCAACTTGGCCTATGGCCTCACAGTACAAACATTATTGTAAACGTAAAACCATTTTTCAAACAACACAAGAAGCGAGGATCCTGCCTGTATGTTCATGGAGATATACTAGACATAACTAAACTAAACAACCAGTACAACAAAGCCTTGCCCAAACTGGGGCTCACCAATGCTAACTCAGCCTCCTATGGAGCTGTAGCTGGATCAGTGTTTCTTTGACTATCTGTGGGGAGAAAACAGAAGAGGGGTGAGATTACCACATCTCAGTGAATGGATAAATCATACTATAACAGAAACAGGGCAAACTAAGCACGAATATTTCGCAATTAATTAAATAATTGAAATCAAAGTATAGAAAACATTAAACATTTAACCGTAATTTATTGAAAGAATGCTAAACAGTTCAAATGATAAATCAGGATTAAATCAATAACTGTAAGCAAATCAATTATGCATGGTAAGTAATAAATGAAGATTTTTATGCAATAACAATGATGCATGTGGTATTTTAAAAATATTTAATCTTTAGGAAAAATGCACTAGTTTATTGGAGGTCTTTCCTAACAGATCTATCATCTTCCCCAAGCACACAGCAAGGGTAGGGTAATCACTGTAGGCGTAGACATAAGTCCACCCTAAATTTTATGTCTTAGGCAGTCATATGCCCGTCACAATATCCTAGGCCGAAGCCGTAACATGATCAAGGTGCATCAGGACTAGCACTACCTGCGGCTAGCTAACAGTGATCTAAAAGGGTCCCTCCAATAGAAAACATGTGAAATATGCTATTCAAAGAGTTTAAAGTAAAACATTTCAATAACTTTACAATACAGCTATAATTCTCCATCTAGCTCTTTTCATGCATAAAATCTCGTTCTAAAACATATCTCATCCATGAATTCCCATGGAGACCTTTACAATCATAAATTTTCCCTTTTAAACATAGATCGTCCGTAGACGCCACATAGATGCTCATCATGCATTAAATCCTTTCATGGCTAACTTAGTTCATTTTTATGACTAAGTTCGCATTTCTATAAATCTAGCTCAAATGGAGAATTAATAGTCTAGATGCTTGCCCTGCATACCTAGGGTTCAACTAGGATTGAAATTTACAATTTCTAACATGGTTGGAACATATTGGTTTTCAAAGCAGTAAAACAATTTAACATACATTCCAACTAGTTAAAATCATACGAGAGAGTTATAAATCAAATTCCTAAAACATGCGCTATAGTATGAAAAACCCACTCACCGTATTAGAAGTCCAACAACGAGAATTTCACCTCGTAGTGGCTCAATAACCTAGAAAATATAGACATAGCATGAAAATTAGAAAATTCAAAAATCACTATTCACGCCGAAAAACACTATTCACTCGCCGAAACACTATTCATGCCGAAACCTAAAAATCATATATGTTGTATAGAAACTAATTCTAAGACTATCTATGGAAAGAAATTCGGTAAAACGAAGCCTAAAACGCGATTAAACGGAGTTTTACCTTTGGAGGTACTATTCACGCAATTTTCCGGCGACCTTCCGGCGACTTTCCGACGAAATTGATCGGTGGGATTTGTAGCTCTTCTTCCCACGAGTCCAACGATACCTTACTTGCTCAAATCGGACGTCCGGATCATGAGATATCTTAGAGAGAAGTTTGAGGAAAATTTTAGAGAGAGAGAGTTAGGGTTCAGATGAAAGAGAAGTGAAGAAAAAAGGGGGGGTCCGCCAAAAATAACTACCAGACGAATCTCGCCGCCAGCGAGCTCATTCTCGCCGCGGCGAGCCGCGATTTTCGCCACCGGTGAACTTATTTTCGCCGCGGCGAGATTCGAAACCAGAAACTCAGCTCTCGGGAAAAATACCGCATCATTCTCGCCGCGGCGAACTCCATTTCGCCGAATTTGACAAAATGTCCAACATGAAAGTTGTAGCCCTTTCTCTTAGCTTTCCATAGCCACTTGAATCACCTAATTTGGAGTTCATATGAAGGAGTTATGCATAAAATAGTGAGCAAAGGTCCAGACCACACTACACTTCGGTTTTTGCCTCGTCTCACTATGATATTCACGGAATTTGCAAAAGTTCCCAACATTAAAGTTGTAGATATATGTCTTATCTTTCATTAAAAATTGGAATTACTTAATTTAGATTTAATATGAGAGAGTTATAATTATATGAGTGACGAAAGGTCAGAAGAAAAGGTCGAAAACGCTCTAAAATTTTACATTGTTCTCAACTTTCTTTGTTTCAAATTATTTATACATAACCTTCAAAGGTTTTATTAGTTGAGGGTTATTACAGCTAAATTGAAAGTGAATTTAAAAAATGACGGCACACATGCATATGTACAGTAGTTGTGATTGTGACCTATATTAAGAATATAAAGAGAATAAGATTAAGGCATCACTAGAAAATTTCTTTTCCTTGTTGTCCTTGATGAAATATTGATGTCTTGATTCTTGTAGGGAAAGTTGTAAGTGATATGCGTCATTGAAAAAAGAGAGAGACCGTGTGAAAATGCAAACCAATTAAATGTTGAAGAGGAACAATCAAATGATTTAGTTTGTTTTCTCAATTTTCTTTCCAATCGACTATCAATATTATTAAATCGACCAGCTATTTTGAGAATATTTAATTTGGACTGATTTATTTTACAGTTGATTGATTATATCTGTTTTGAAGCAACCAACTGCATCCTACCAGTTAAGTACGTGCTCTTTGTTTTTTTACAAACTTTTATAAGCTCAAAAATAATTCTTTTCCATGTGCTATTCTGCCACCGAATAATAGTAGCTTTGAATTATATTTTGGCATATATATTCAAAACATGCGGCCACTGATTTTTGCCAAGCAGCTAAGTTATGTTTATAATTTTTTAAGATTTATGGCCACCAATTTTAATTTTCTTTCAAGACTTTGTCCAAACTTCTTGCTTTGTCCAAACTTCTGACTTTCAATTTTGGCACCACGCTCCATTAAGTATTCCTCTTTTTTCTGCCGCATCAT
This sequence comes from Gleditsia sinensis, assembly GCA_037074535.1. Lineage (NCBI taxonomy): Eukaryota > Viridiplantae > Streptophyta > Magnoliopsida > Fabales > Fabaceae > Gleditsia > Gleditsia sinensis. The sequence continues at coordinate 24,389,156 of CM073471.1, forward strand.
CCTTGATTAATGATTGACATTAAATGCAAGGTTCTTTTTCCTTATTACAATGAGAGTTAATTTCTTTTCTTTGAAACTCAGTTATTATGATATCTAAGTGGTTAATAGGTTAAAGTAATAGAAATTTTGATAGGATTTATCTACCAAAGAACGTACTTGAAAAATAAAATTTATATCAAGTATGTATAACTATGTAAGTTGGTAGATCATGTGCAAATTAGGAAGAATAATGAGTTTACAACATATACTGATTGAGTACTAAGTGTGGATGACACCCAAATTTATCTAATGTAACTAAGTAGGGAAAGGAGATTTTAGAAGAAGCCATAGATTTTGAATATTGATGGGATATACTAAGATTTAAAATAATTGTACTAGTATAATGGTAAAAAGAATATACACGTGATATTTCTTTCGTTGTTCAGTGTGTCAGCAAGTAAAATTTGAATATTTTGTTTCAGGAGAGCTCTTCAAGAAGCCTAAGGATCTTTGTTAGATTATAATATAGTTGATAGTAAATCTAAATGATGTGTTTACACATTAAAAGTTATGCTTCAAGTATCTTTATATAATTCTGGTGAAAGTTGGAAGAAATTATTTGTCCTTAGTTGAACTTACTCATATTAGTTGTTATCAGGCCAATATACAAATTGCACTATTTGAAGTTTTACATGAAAACATCGTAGGTCTCCTAAGAGGTGAGTGAGTTAAGTAAAGTTAAACTTTTAGAATCTAATTTGGAATAACATGCAATACATAGAATATGACCAACCTAAATTGATTATGCTAATTTAGAGAGCATGCTTCTAGCATATGTCTTCGAGTTTGGTGGAATATCGATTAACAGAATTCACGTATAATAAAGTGATATTGGATGACTTAAAGCCTTATGTAAGAAGTGTTACAAACTTTCAGTTAAATGATTCAGTGAAGTCAGACTTATTGTAAGATACCATTGATAAAGTGAAATTGATAAGGAAAAAAATACAAGCAATTCAATACAGGCCAAAAGTATATAAGGACCGTGAATGTTGAGCACTAGAAATTCTCAGTTGGTGACCAAATATTCTTGAAGAACTTATGGTTGAAGAAAATCCCTATAGTTAAGGTTATATGAAAAAATCACTCAAGTGAAGAGATTTCTTATAAAGTAAAGATGATATACAAAAGAGATATTCTCAATAGTTTGAGTAGTGAAGTTAATAACTGTAATTTATGCTTTGACTTCATTCTCTACTTGTGAAAGGATGGTTTGAAATTCAAAGACCGAATTTCTTAAGGGAGAAAGAATGTAATATCCCGTAATTTTTAAACAATAATGTTTTGCTATAAACAAATATATTTTGATTTTTAAAAAAATGACTATGTTTTGTTAAAAGCAAATATACTTTTAATTAAAATAATTTTTTGTTTTGCTTAAAATAATTATATTTGCCTCTAATAATTTTTTGTTTTATTTTTAGAAATATTCTTTCTTTTATTATGCATAAAGATATTTTATTTTGATACTTTTTTTATTAAAATTTTTATCAAGAAAAATTATGATTTAAAAGTGCAACTAAAGTTTTGTAAGAATAAAAATTTTAGAAATTTTTGGGATGCTTTAAGATGAAAAATAATAATTATATATATATAATCAAAGAATAAGTTTCAAATATTTAATTATTAAATAATAATAAGTATAAAAAGAGGAGAAAAGAAACTGGAGGCAAAGCACACGGATGGAATCAGGGGGCGCAAAATTTTTCTTCCTCTTTCTTTCTCTAACCTCTACCTTCTCTCTAAGATTTCTCTCAATATATGCATTCAATTGAGAAACCGAAGGTACCGTTGGACTTGTGGCGACGAGAGTTTCAAAACCCACTGATCAATTTTGCTAGAAGCTCGCCAAAAAATTGTGAATAGTAATGCATAGGTAATGTTTCTAAAATGCTAGATTTTTGATAGATTTTTGAGCTTCCAAGTTAGGAGTTTTGTTAAAGATATAGAGTATTTGTTGTATGATAAATTTCACAGTCAAACAACGTGATTTGGTACTATAATTTTACAAATTATTCTTCGATAAACAGTAACTATGAATATAATTTTTATATGTGTGAATAGTGCCCAACGTTTTAGCCAGTATGAATAGTGATTTCAGCCGATGTAAACAATATTCCTAGTTTGAACAACACCCCCATCAATTGACCGGCGTTGATCGAGCTCTCAAAGTCGATTCCTAAGTTTTTGGTTTCTCCAGACTCATTGTTTAGGTCTATTTGGTAAAATTTATATTAAAAAAATGTATTTTAAGGCTGTCCAATCTGGAGCCTTACTCTGTGAGTAGATAATTCTTTCTATGACTTACCCTATGATTTTCTTGAATTTTAAATGTATAATTGGTTATGTTTACAAGTTATTTATATTTTTATATTTCTCTGAAATGGATTAAATTACTTGATTTGTTTACAATCTAACATTTAGTTCAAGAAAAGAATGGTTTTGAAAATAAATTTTTGAACTCATTGAATATATGATTTTAAATATATTTTTCATCATATTATAAAAGAAATATATTGTGCACGTGACATTGATATGTAAAGTGTAACATCCCTAATTTCGTTTCTTTTATTAATAAATGTACATAAATATTTAATTAAAGAAATAAAATTTATTAGACAATTTTTAGATATCTAACAAAATATAAGTTTTAAAAATTCTTCACCTTATGTGTATGCATAGAAAATGTTTCTAACATTAAAGGAATAAGTAAAGAAAGAAAACCTAATAGGAAAAATTAGAAATAACATACTAAAGAGAGGCAAAATTCATGGGTAAGGAAAATAAATTTTTGGGAAGTAAAGGTCTTAAAATTTTAAAAAGATTGAATTAGGGTAATTTTTCCTAATTCAAGAGCTAGAGTTTCTAAGTTTAACATCTCCACCCATACATTGGATTTTCACCTGTGGACACTTCATATAGAGTTTTTTCACTTCACATGAGTTTCTAGTAAGCTAATTGGATAGCTCAAGTAAGAAATAAAATATAGACTTGAACAAAGATATAGAAGTTGGACTGATAGCCCAAAAATTATGAAAATGCGTCCAAGCCCTCTATGAAAGGTAGAATTTCAACAAAAGCAAAGGAAATAGATAAGAATGAGCCCAAATTCAAGAGAAAAAAATAAGAACCATGTGAAGAAATAGTAGTGTAATAATAATCAAGATTAGGTTACATGGTATTATGACAAAACATCTATATCCTACATTTATAATTTCAACAAGTAGGTAATAATACATGGCATTAGGACAAAACATCTATATCATACATTTATAATTTCAACAAGTAGGAAATAATATATAACATTATGACAAAATATCCTTATCCTACATAAATAATTTCAGCCAAGCAAGGGAGACTCAAGGGCTGAAAATTTACCACTTAAAAAATCAAACCTATCATACTTGAGTGAGACAAAAGAAAAATGAAATGAATCCCTAAATCAAAAGGACATTGTCCCTTGTCTTAAGAATATTTTATCATGATTTTTAAAATACAAATCTCCTTTTGCTATGCATATCTTGACTAAGGGAGAGGAAGACAAGAACATGAGTTGTTTTTCTCCTAAAAACAACCAAGTGCATCCTAATTGTGATAAGGTAGAACCATTATTATGAAAGGTGAACCACTTGATAGTTTATTTAAGTAAAACTCACTTTTATAAAATTATAATTTCGTCCAAGTGAGGGAGAGGAAAAACATAAGCAAGGTAGAGTGAGGAAAGAAGAGAAAAAGAGGAGAAGAGAGGAAGGAGAAGTCTAGAGAACTAAGTACTCAAAGTAAGTTAACTTAATCTCCACTTGAATCCATCTTTCCTCTTCATCCATAGGGTTCAAAACTCACCATCCTTCTTTTATTTAAGTTGCTAGAAAAGTTAAGTGAAGGGAGAAATCTTGCTACTTCCTTCATGAGGAAACAAAAAAAAAAGAATTCACTAATTGAGTTAGGGAGATCTTTAGATAGGTTTAAGAATCTCTTTTTGAAGTAAAAATTTGAAATTTGTAACATTTATATGGGATTTTGATCTTAGAACTTTGATGAAATTTAAAATATTTGCTACCTTGATGATTGGCCATGGATGTTGGTATATCATGTTACATGTTGATCTTGCATGTGATGGATATTTTGAATACTTTGGTTGGTATGAAAAGTTCTGCATAGATATGACTATAGGTGGCAAAAATTTAGGGCTTTTATGCTGCTGTTATGTATATTTGAATATGATAAAAAATGGATGGAATATGATTAGGTTGGTAAAATAAGTATGGCTTTAAACACCTAGAAGAAGAAGAAGACCATGAGAAATTTCTGTTGAGAAACCCCCTTAGTGATGCATGATTTGATTATGTTTTTCTTTTGAAGTGGATGATGGAATATGTTAAATTAAGTAAGAAATATAATTAATTGTTGAGATGAGTAGTTCTATGGTTAGGTGGAAATTTGAAAGAAAAATGGAAGAGGACTTAATAAAAGGATGAACTAAAACTTTAGGAAATGTTAGGTTAAGAAAACTGGATTTTGGAGTAATCAGGAAAGCTTACATTTTCGAAATTCTTGGAAGAATTGGTTAGGAATTAAAAGAAATTATTAACATAGAAAATGTAGATATATGTTTCATGTTTTAGCCACTGAAATCACTTAATTTAAAGCCCAAATGAGGGAGATATGGTCTGATTAGTAAGCAGTAGTCAGAAAATAGTTAACCAGAGAAGAATCTGTTAGGTAAACTTCTGTGTTTGAATTTTTGAGAAAAATATGTATGGAATTAAATAATATTGTTAACATAATAAATATAGATATATATCTCATAGATCTATAGGCTCTGAAATCACTTAATTTGAAGTCCATATGAGAGAGACATGTCTAATTAAATAGCAGAGGTCAGAATCAATCTAGAATCTAGGGTGGTAAATATAAGCGTTTTGGTTTTCCATTTTTTAGAATACTTCGTAAGGAATTTGAAAAAATGATGAACATGAAAGTTGTAGATAAGTTTCTTAGAATTTTATAGGCTTTGGAATAACCTCAATTAGAGTTTGTATGAGGGAGATATGATTGAATAAGTGAGAAAAAATCACAGAACACGGCCAAGCTGTGTTCTAGGTTGTTTCAGCTTGGGTAGGCCGTGTTCAGGGCTATATTTGATTACGTTTAAAGTATTTTTCAAGCATGGCCGTGTTGGGAGCTGGTAAATTTTATTTTAACATTTTTCTACCCTAAATGAACTTTATTAACTATAGGGTAATAATAGAAACTAAATTGGAGAATAATGCATTATAAAATTTGTGAGAACATGTGTTGGAAATGATATAAATAGAAAGAAAGCAACTAGAGGCCAAGCATAAAGAAAATAGAAAGATAAAAGTAATATTTATTAAAGAAGAAGAATCTTATAAATGAAAATAATAAATAACTAGTGTATACCCTAGCCATTTCCATTGCATGAACTCCTTACCATATTAAGTGTGTACTTTTGACATGAAAATATTTTATAAATTGATGGTTATGACCATGACATGATTGCATTTTACCAATGATTTTGGTAGAGATTATACTTTGATGATAAATTTTGGCATATGAGTATAATGAACATACTTGTTATTGAAATCATACTTTTGGCTATTAATGTGAAAAGAAAAGAAAAGAAAAAAGATGAGCACGGTCACATGGCGGTCCATGTAGTGCACCAGTAGGGGATGCCCTACTCACGGCTATGATTATGTTAATGAGAAAAGAAAGAGAAAATGTGCCATATTAGACGGAGCGAGAAAAGTTCATACCAGAGAGTATACTCACCATATCCGAG